>JAWWNH010000029.1:47810000-49060000 GCA_034641385.1 Darevskia mixta | reverse complement strand
TTGAATTACAATTGTTAGTCTGAATCCTACAACAAAATCACAGCTTTCCCCACAAATGGATTTTCTGAAAGAGCTTCAAGTTGATAACCAACCACTTCAGATATTGCAGTGAGTGCAAAGACAATAGTGCTTCACACTCTCTCTGCATTTCTATGCCTCTCATGGAAAGGAAAAAGAAATGCATCCACCCAGTTTCAGAAGAAAATATACACCTCACAGTGGGGAGCAACTACGTATCATTCTCCTCCACCACCATTGGACCTCAGGAGATGGGAGAGAAACCATAAACCCACTCTCTTTCTCACTGTTTCTTTAGCACATTCAAAGTGGCTCTGATATATCTTGGAGTCTCCAGGAATATTTCAAATTTAAGAAGCCAGTACTCTGTCACTAACAGGAGTCACTATTTTTCCCAGTTTGAAAGGGCTTCCTTTATTATTGTCCATATTCAGCATTAACTGGATCACCTGTACCCAGTCATTGGGTAGCTGGGTCCACCTTGTTTTGGATAAAAAGGTATGATGAAGTTTTTAGTGCTATCAGAAAACACTAACACTGGACCCCATTTATTTTTTTTGCAGTGTTATCCAACAGCCAGATAATATGCAGTCGTACCTTGGATCTCAAATGTCTTGGCTCCCAAACAAATTGACTCGCAACGATCGAATCCTGGAAGTGAGTGTTCCTGTTTTCGAATGATTTTCGGAAGCCGAATGTCCGGCATGGCTTCCACAGCTTCCGATTGGCAGGAGCTTCCTGCAGGCAATTGGAAGCTGCGCTTTGGTTTCTGAATGTTTTGGAAGTTGAATGGACTTCCGGAACAGATTCTGTTTGACTTCCAAGGTACGACTGTACATTGAATTGTAGGGGAAACAAGAAGGGGTCCTGCAGCACTCCACACTGATTCCAATGTAAAGGGAGGCAGGGAGGGAGCAATTGCTTGTTATCATCCTTTCCCTGCCAGGAATGACTTAATCAGTTGAGTGGTCCTGAAAAACACCCTACCAGGCCCTCTTCTCATCGTAAACCCCCAGTCCTCATGATAGTATCAAATCATACTCAAAAGATCTACTATTATTGATGACATTCATAAAGCTAAGCAGGGTCCGATATGGTTTCAAATTGGATGGGAGACCATGTGTTGAGATTCCTGCATTGCAGGGGGTTGGACTAGATGCCTCCAGGGTTCACTGCCAACTCTACAATTCTATGAGTCTATGACCTTAAGATTGCCAACCAAAGATTGCCAACCAAGGTGCATGACTCCTCCTTCCCGTTCTCCCTTTTAACACGACACATTTGTAATGTGTTCTAGTGTTCCCTGCTTTGGAATGCATCATTTCAGAATGAAATGGGCTATATGAAGTGAAAGGTTTGTATTTAAATCAGCTGCACTTTCTAATTCACAAATGTGAGAAATTAAATACATATATTTAGCATCACCTGTGAAACTCCCTAGCATGATATTTAATTTGAAAGCAGGATTAACATATTTGATAGAAGGCTACAGAGTGCTGAAGAAATATTTACTGAAAAGACACAAACACATATACACCACTCTCTGCTGCTTTGCAACGAGGTGACATGAGAATGAGGCAGAAAACTGGGTGCCTCTTTAGCAGAGGAAGAGAACAGTTGAGAAATCAAAGAACAGATTTCAGCACAGCACTATTCTGATGCAGCTACTTGCTCCCCTCCACACATATCAGCGTCCAAGTTCTTGATGCTTGGGCCAGTTAACACACATTGGAGATGGATAGTTGTCACTTTGGATAGCACCTTGAAGTATTAAAAGAGGGAGAGTGACTTTCTTTCAGTCTTCTAGGTAATGTCCAGAGTCACTTCCAGACACAGCACTGAGAGTCCCAAGTTCTCACGTCCTTGAGATTCCACAGCAAGCAAGAGATGTGCAACTTTGTCTGCAAAATGGTGGGCAAGCATAGACTTCTTGAATTCATCAGGTTGTTCATCATCCCCAGCACCTTGACTGGATGGCTCTTTACAGATTTAAGGGCTACTACAGCTGCCACAAGGGACACAGGTGGCGCTGTGGGTTAAACCACAGAGCCTAGGGCTTGCTGATCAGAAGGTCGGCGGTTCGAATCCCCGCGACGGGGTGAGCTCCCTTTGCTCGGTCCCTGCTCCTGCCCACCTAGCAGTTCGAAAGCACGTCAAAGTGCAAGTAGATAAATAGGTACCGCTGCAGCGGGAAGGTAAACTGCGTTTCCGTGCACTGCTCTGGTTCGCCAGAAGCGGCTTAGTCATACGCCGGCTCCCTCGGCCAGTAAAGCGAGATGAGCACGCAACCCCAGAGTCGGTCACGACTGGACCTAATGGTCAGGGGTCCCTTTACCTTTACAGCTGCCACAGCAGTCTATGTAAAGTTAACTCTGTGGCAAGTGGTTGAATACAATGTGTGTTTTAGTAACTTACCCTCCTGGCTCCATCTGCCTGAGAATGCCACTAAATCAGAAGTACTTGGACTGGGAAGCTGTGGGAGAACATACCTGAGAAAAGCACTGGCCATGGTCGACATATTGTTCCTCAGCTTTTGACATGGCAA
Source organism: Darevskia mixta (assembly GCA_034641385.1). Taxonomy (NCBI): domain Eukaryota; kingdom Metazoa; phylum Chordata; class Lepidosauria; order Squamata; family Lacertidae; genus Darevskia; species Darevskia mixta. Next base: position 49,057,437 of record JAWWNH010000029.1, on the reverse strand, counting down.
TAATTTTAGATGCAAAGGGTGCAGTATGCCATCAATATCAGGGGGTGGGAACTCCTCAGGGAATTCTGGAATCCGATTGACTCAAGGGTCAGACTAAACTAACCAGATATAAATTATCGGGATAGCTGCTCATTGGTTTGACCTTGAAATGCTGCTGTTATTGCATTATGATGATGATAGTCATACATGATTGGTAAACAAAACTGCATACAATGGAACTCCCATCGTCTAAAGCCTTAATATATTGCAGTGCTTTTTGTATTCCATTCACAGTGTTTCCCTCATGCAGCTTTAGGGCAAAGTGAGCACCCTTCCCATTTATCTAAACCTCACTGGTAAATTACAGCAGATATTGCTGGATATGCATGCAAATAGCTTTAGATACAATAAAACCTAATTATTGCACTGTTGATAAAAACCATTAACATGCTATGTCACTGATAATTAAGAGTAATAATGGTTAACATCTCATCTTGTGCCTGCCATGCATTTACCAAAAAGTCAAATATGTGCAACACTGCCACAAAAGAAAAGGGGGCTGAGGGGAAAGATGACCAGAATGCAATCTCTTTGGGACAAAGGAACAGTTTTCAGGTGTCACAGCTCTTTGGAAAGACACAGTGTGATCCACAGAGTTATTGGGAGGAAAAAGCTATAATCTATACTTTTACATGTTGCAGCACAACTGGATATTTATTTAACTTGTATTAAAGAGCACATCAATTAGGATATCTGTGTGCCACTTCGGGCTCCTTTAAGAGGGAGAGATAAAAAATATATTAATAAATAAAATGTGTGTGTGTGTGTGGGGGGGGGTATCTGTGCCTTGCCTAAATCAATTGCCTAAAGTGCAACCATGGAATTAAAACAGCACCAAATACAGTGTAGGCTGGCCCATTAGGGCAAATGGGGAGCTGCCCAACCAACCTCTGCCAGCCTTATCTGCTTGCCATCTTCCTTACAACTACTCAGGGTGTGGGTGTAACTGCCTATCTTTGGCGTTGCACAGGGCACTGCTGAAATGTGAGACCCCCAAAGTCTGCCAATGCTGGTGACACCAACCATAGGATGGAAACCAACACTGAGCAAACAAGACTTCCTTCCTTCCCTCCTTCTTGCAGCTCCTGGCCTGCCACCCCAATCTTCCAGAGCAGACTTTGGCAGATGTTGCTGAGGGCTGCAAGGGGAAGGAGAGGAAGGGGACATTCAGTTGCATGAGCTCGTGCACTGAATTCAGCCTCACGGATTTTGGTTTGGTCGATGAATCAAAATATTTTAAGATTTGCTGCAGCCAAGGTTCAAATGTCTAAGCTTGGATGAACAATTTGCTACTAGGCCAGGTTCAAGTTTCCTGCATGAACAACAGGCCAGGTTCAAGTTTCCTGCATGAACAACATTATTCCAAAGCACCTTCAGGGCCATCTGTCTTGATCACGAAGATCCTCTGATGACTTGTGGTTCCTCACACCCCTGAAGGTTTGTTGGCCTATTAGAAACTGATCCCTGTTGCAGGTCCCGTCCTGTGGAACTGCTTGTAGAGATTCCACATGGACCATTCATGTCTTTAGACATTTCCTAAAAACCGTGTTACTCAGATGACGTACATTTATTCTTTGCAATGCGAATTCATTTTTAACAACCCAACTTTTTTGATGTTTTTGTTGTTTTTATTGGAACGTTTATGCTGTGTGCTGCCTTGCTGCCTTTTTATGCGATTGTGGTCTATAGGTTTTTCATAAATTGTAAGAGCATTTTGTGTTGGATTTTGAGGAAAGAGGTGTGCCTCTTCCTCTTCGCCAGTCTTCAGAAATAGCCATTGCTGCCGCCGCCGCATCTCCTGGGGCCTGTGTGCCATTGTGTGTCCCTGGTAGTGCAGGAACAGGGAGGGGATGGCACAGTCCTACACCAGCCCATTCCCTTCGCCAGCTGCAGCTATCTTGTTAATGCAGCAGTGCCTCATTTATGCTGGCAGTCGCTGACCTCCCACAATCAGGCAGAGCTCACTGCTGCCAGAGGAAAGGAAGGACAGCTGCTTATAAAGATAGCCGGGCGAGTATGGAGAGGAAGACTGAGTTGGTGTGGCGTGGAAAGCGCTGCCGAGAAGCATGGGGCAAGGAAATGCAATGCAATCCAGCTCTCTCCTCACTAAACTTTTTTCACCACTGGAGAAAGACAGGCTATTCCTTGGTTTTCCAAAAAGAAGCATAGGACACAAAGCCACACGCTTCCTGGTTAGGACGACAGTTCGTTGACTGATCCTAAAGTTTACGAAGCCTGAAACAGAATCCCCTCCAATGCACTCTGAAGGGTTTTGAAGACTGCTAATTAAAAACATTTCTAATTCTGAACCATAGTTCTGTTTGTCTCTCCAAGACAGAGAGTAACATCGTGGGTCGTAATGCAGAAATGTTGACTTTCTGCATTAGCCAATTTGTTATTTTAATTCTGAATACCATTTTATTAACTTTACATTGATATAACAATCCAGCCTCAAGGGCATCCTTATTAAGCATTCCTGAATTCTGTTCTTAATGGCAAGCCAAATTGCTATGCTTTTATCCTTTCCTCTTTGATTTATAAAGCAAGCAGTAATTACATGTGCTGGATGTGATGCCAGCTCAATCACAACTGTTCTTCAGAGATGTGAAAGCATTTGGGGGGGGGGGAGTTTTTCCCAAGTATTAGTCTCCCATTTGTAGAGTGGGACCATTCATGCTGCATGTGGACATCCTGTGTGCCAGAAGGGGCCAAGGAAGAGGAGAAAGACTGTGAACCCCCATGTTCTGCAGGGAAGTACTGGATTTTGAAAAAGATCAAAACTATCAGAAGTGAGGAATGTATGCACACAGCCAATGTGATAGTGGTTAGATAAACCTTCTGCAACCTGGTGTCCTCCAGATGTTTTGTACTATAACTCCTCGAGATGAGTTGTTGTCCAAAACATCTGGAAGAAACCAGGACTGGAAAACTGGGTTAGAAGATTAAGACCAGTAAGATCCACTTTCCGATCAGCCCTCTTCCAACCTTGCGATGGCTGGATGGATGCCAATCCTGCCTTTCTCCTCACAACAGGCACTTCCTAGGTGGAACAGCAAGGGCTGCAGCCATCTGGAGAACTAGTTCCAAACTTAGAGAGACCTTCAAACCTGTGAGCTGGGCAATTCTCAGTTCAATAGATGCTGCTGCAGCTGAACAGCCTTGACTCAAGTAAACAGAACCAATGCAAAGAAGGTGTGTTTGTATCACTCACTTGATGAGAAAATAGAAGCAAATTGTTTACACCCAAATAATCAGGTTAAGGGTGGATGCTGTCCACCTGCTTTGCATTGCTTTCAATGATGTATGCTGTACTGAAATCAAAGCAGGTGAAATAACCTACATTGAGACTCTGATGCAGATTTAGATGCAACCCACAGTACTGCCTGATCTTAACTAAGCATTAGCAAGCTTGCGCTGGTCCATTCTAAAACCACCACCAGCCACCTGACCGGGGTTTCCATGGGACTAGAAGGGTAAGAGGTAGAGTTGTGTGTCACCATCATCAAGCTCACACTTCATACCAAGCCTCTAGAAAACTGGTCTTCATCTTATGGGTTGGAGGACCCAATACCAGGTCAGAGATGGTATTACCATCTAAGATGGGTGGCAACAGCAGCAATACCACCATGCAAATATAGGGTAAAAAAGAAATGGATTCCCAAATGAATATTTGGCTTAAAGCTGTGCCTCAGGTGGGATACTATTGAAAAGTGCTGATTTAGAATTCACACACACCCCAGTAGTTTCATGTAGATGCTAAAAAGCATGAGGGACAACATAGAACCATGAGTCACTCCAAAGACCAGCAACTACCGGTATGAGGTGGAACAGAAGACTATTGGAATTGATTACAGCAAGTTATCTATGGGTTCCACCTTTTTATCCGTTGAGCTCCCAGAGGCCCTTGACTACTTGAAAGCGATCCATTAGCTCACATTGTACAGGTGCAACATTGGCAAAGTAGACAGATAAGGATCTGGTCCTCTGGTTCAGATCCTCCGTTTAGCACATTGGTCTTCTTTTGTTGGTTTGAAACCAACCAGGTCATGGGACAGTGGCATTAAGAAATGGGTCTCCAAATGCATGTTTGGGTTAAAGGTGGCCCCCAGGTCTTGAAAAAGTTGAAGACTACTTGGCAGTGTTATATGCAAAGCAGGCCAGTGTTACCACAATATGCAGCATTCACAAGAGGTGGTGATTGTGTTTTCTGGATTTTTAGACAGTCTGTACGAATTGTATTATCATTAGGCCAATCAATGGCTATTAGCCACAACAGCAAAATTCACCCCCCCCCCCCAATATTCAGAGGTTTCTTGCTGTGGAGGAGACTAGTCTAATCATGTCCTGCTTGTGATTTTCCCAGGTACTGGGAAGCTGTCTGAGGCAGCATAAGCAGTTGTATTCTGATATAGTTCTAGTATAGCTCCCATAATACTAGAACCCTGGGCCACTAATAAAGCTGAATGTTAGAAGATTCAATCAAGACAATAGGCAATCCTTCACATAACCAACTATGCCATTTGTCCCCCAAGTGGTGATGGCCAGCTTGCACAGCTTTAAGAGAGGGTTAGACAAATTCACAAATGTGTCAGACTTAAGCCTATCAACGGAACGTGGCCTTGTTTCCATTAACAGATGCCCAGGTTGCATCAATACTAGACTGCTATAATGTGATCTGCATGGGTTTGCCTTTAAATAGTATTTAGAAAGGGGGGTGGGTGGAACTAAGTCACCTGTGAGCCATCTTGGTTAATGAGTAGGGAAAAACATTTTCAGTAGGATGTAGTAGTACTGCCATTCAATTTTTCCTAAATGGAACAGGAACATGTAATTTGAAGTACTGCCTCTGCACCCATATGGACCTGCTGATGCCTTCAGGTTAGTTGGCTTCCAAAGCCTGCCTCAAGATTCATCAGACTAGCAGCCACTAATCACAGGGTCTTCTCAGTAGCAGTCATCTTCGGAACTCTCTTAAAAGGAGCACACATGGCTGTTTTTGCTAGTTTTCAAGCAACCCTTAAAAACTTATTTGCTTAACTATGAACTGTATTTATAATATTGTAATCTGGATTTTAATCAACTGCAGTTTTTTTTAAAAAAACTCTTTTGTTTGTATTTTAAAATTTGTTTCAATAGTCAGGAGGGCTTAGCCCTCAAACATGGCCCCTCAATTCCACCAATTACCTGACAGACTTTATGCTGAAAAGTCTGCAATTTCCTAGATTCTCTGTGAGAATGAGAGATAAAAGCTTAATGAAATGGTGAATATTATATGAAATTCAAGTTTTAACTGTGATATATTCAGATGTTGCCTGATTTGTTAAAAAGTGTATGAAGCCTTTCAGTGACAGCAATGCTTTGCTCTAACCACAACAGAGTAAAATTAGGATGAACACAGGTAGCAAGCTGTGGAGAAAAAAATATTTTATATGGCTTTTTTTGCACTGGAGGTGAACAGATGAGAGCTTTGCCAATGCAAACTTTTATTGCAACTCAAATTTTAAGACTTCACAACTATGAATCTATGGCAGTTGTAAAGACATATCTGTAGCTATGATAAGGGTTATTTCCTTACAGGTGCTGATCAGAAAGTAATTCCTCCGACTGAAAACATTCAGATGTCCTGGCAAAATACATATAAACTGCTTGAATCTATTTGCTTTTATGTACCCCGTTTTGCTTTTCAGCAAGTAAGGTTTCCTATGTGACAATCCTAACATAGTTGTTGAACAATGATCCACACTAGTTAAAAGTCTATTTCTTCCTAACAATTTCAGTCATGGTCTGCAATTAGCACCTTAAATTGAACCTATAAAAACTGGCAACGAATAATCTGGAGTCCTAGCCACACAGCTACCTCTGGGTGAAACATTCTAGACCAACTGAATGATCAGGGCTATAAGACCTTCTTCCACATTAATTCAAGAGAAGGGACAATTAAGTTCTAGCTTATGGCTTATTTGGCCCCCTTTTTCCTGATTGAAGCTTATGCTGAATACAGTATTTCAACAGGTATTTCGTTATGACATCTAAATGGTATGCTGCATTGCTTCAATTTCTAATTTTAGGGCTGGATTTTTTGATGTATTGTATTCTATAGCCATGTACAGCACCTCTGAACATCCTTATTCCCAGCAAAATACAAAATAACTTCATAAGCACAAAGTGCTCTCATTATAGGTCAGAAAAATACAAATGACCTATGATAAGCTGAAAATGTATCAGCTTATCACTAGAACCGAAATAAAGAGGGGCTGACCAGTTTCTTGGATATGATTGTTAAGCATCATCAGGGGAGCTATGGGGCTAGTGAAACTTGTACTAACCTGAACTATTTCAGTTTTCAGGGCTTGGATTGCTGCTATTGGCAGCTAAAGAATAGACATTGTTGTTTACCAAAAAAAAGCAGAGTTTGATGAACAATCTAAGTAAAAAGAGGAATCTGTTTTCCATTTCAAATAGTATTAAATCATTTGTGATAACATTTGTAGTAGACCAACATCACAGGCCATTTCCAATTTCCTTTACTCGCATACCAAAGCTAAGGTTAGATTACTCTATAACATCATCTAGCAAATAAAGCTATGCTACAATGCAAACACTGGAGTCAATGATTTAATTTTATACAAGTCAAACTACACATTGTATAAAGGTTACACGGCTGTGCTAATATTCTGTTATTGTTGCTAACTGGTTTGCTACAAACAATAGGGGAATTGATTTTATTTCTAATCCAGCTGCACAAATCATAGTGGGAAATCTAGTTCTAGACTACCCATTAACATTAGAACTTAAGTTCAAGGGAAGTTAGCAACCTCTTATAATTGAGATGCAGAATGTGGCAGCAGTTAAGAGGACAACAAAACAACCAACCAAAGAACTTGGCAACTAAAAAGTAATGTGGTACCTTGAATTTCATTTGATGTTAGCTTTATTTTGTTAGGCAAAACTGCACCATGCAAAGTTAGAGAGGACCATTTTTATTAGGTTGTCAATACTGCCTCAAGATGGTGACAAAGGAGCAAAGAAGTAACCTCTGGCAAGTTTGGGTACAACACAGAAGTAGTGTTCCAATTCAAACTCATAGTTGGCTTATCAGCTTTATAAGCATCTCTGACCTGTTCACTAAGGCTCTCATGCACTTTTAGAAGCAAGCCATAGCCTATTAATTCCAGTAATTTTAAATAACGGAAACATTTATGAATAGTTACCTTTCCAAAAACCTTCTGCACTCAAAAGATTTTATATAAAACTCATTTTCCACTCCCCAGAGATTTCTGATGTGGCACTATTAAAAAATAATAATCAAGGATTTGCCCTAATTTCTACAAAAAGATAATCTTTTCCTGCTCTTTGCCACTTCCATAAAAAGTTTTAGATATTTCAAACTTTTGCTCATTTGTGTGGTTTTCAGGCTGCTTCTTTCTGCAACTAAGCAGGCCAACTTCGCCAATACTAACATAAAAAAGACATCTGGCCTGGCATACAAATGTTCCATAATCATGTGAAAGGGAAATGAGTTCCAATATTAATCTTGTGAACTGGATCGTGAACGTGAGCGGGATTTTGAATGTGATCGTGACCGGGATCGCGATTCATTCCTCTTGGGTGGGGATTCTGACCGTGCCTTTGCAGGTTCATCCTGCATTGGCGAATTAGAACGAGATCTGCTCCTTGACCTTGATTTAGACTTTGCTTCTCCTTTACCATTTTCTTTCGGCGATCGAGACACAGACCTGGATCTGCTGCGAGACTTCTCAGACTTCTCTTTGGATCTGCTGCGGGATTGTGAACCCCTGTCAGATTTCACCTTAGACTTGCTCTTTGATCTCGACTTTCTACTTTTAGATCTGGACCGTGAACGATCTTTGCTTCGAGACCTAGATTTAGAGCTTTTCAAAAGAACAAAAGTTATTTACTTATTGCAAGTCTACACATAGAAGCCCATTTATTTGGAAACTTAGGAATTTAAATACCAATGCACAGTGTGAGCACTTAAGGTAGGAGAATACTTCTATCGGACACACCTCCTAATGCATTGTTGGCAAGACAGATAGATAAATTCAAATTCTCACCGAGATCGGCTTTTTGAGGCACTACGGGATCTACTGCGGCTGCTCCTACGACTTCTACTACGTGATCTCCTTCTAGAACGGGACCTGAGAAAGAAACATAGCAGCTATTTGGGCACCATGTATCACTGGTACAACAGGACTTCTTTTTCTTCTCCACCCCCCCCCCCAAATCTGCTGAGGATGTGCCGGGGACAAAAGCGGAGTTTCACTGCACATACATAAGTCCCAAGCCACAGAGTTCGATATGTCCTGAAGTTCCCACAAATTTATATTCTTGCAGATATCCAAAGAAATCTGAACTAGTGCACATATTAATACAGCCAGCTAACTTGAGTAGTGTAACATTTGAAGTGGTGACCCATTACCCAACACTGCAAGGTGTATTCTTCTCTATTCAAATAACTTCTGCAATTTTCTGTGTATTCCCATTTCTTACAAACCACATCAGCACCAATTCTAAAGATACCTTGATCTACTGCCAGAATAAGATCGTCTATGGCTTGACCGTGGCTTGTCTTCAACCAGCCTGATCTTTCGTCCATTTATCTCTGTACCATCCAATTTGTCCAGAGCACGCTTCATGTCAGAGTAAGAACGGAATTCAATTACTCCTTCATTTGTGCGTTCTTTGTGAGCATCCGCATAGGTTACCTCACCAGCTTGCCTCATAAAATCCTTAAAGAGAAAATTGAAGTATTAGTCTCTCTACAAACATAAGGACACTACACCAGCTTCAGAAAAAAAAATCTCAGCAAGTTCAGCAAACTCAATACACATACTTTTCAAAGTGAACTGGTATTCTTCAAAGTTTATGGGATTCAAAGAGCGGTTTGATAACTTGCTTTTTAAAAAATAAAAAAATTATTGTGTCAACGTACTTTCAAATCCTGCCAACTACAGCGACTGGAAAGGTTTTCAACAATTAATCTGTATTCTGTGCGAACAGGTGGTCCATATTTATCTCTTCCTGATCCTCTTCGACTGCTATATCCTCCTCCACCTTTATCATACAAAGATACAAAGTTAGCAACCTTGTATAAAAGCAATGTTAAGTTAGTTTACTTTAGTTTACAAATTGCATTTACAGGAGTAGGACTTTATCTTTCTAATCCTGCAACAAAAATTTTAATTCGCCACATTTTATATATTAAGGGCAAATCAAAGACTAAAATCCTACAAGACTGTGCTCCTAAACTCTGTTAGAGAGTGACTGCTCCTTATTAGATTTACCTTGCTAAGTTTTATTTTACAGAACATTGTAAAATATAAAACTTAACTGATTACATGCATTTCTACATTTTACAAAAACGATTACTAGATTACACTAAGTACTTACATCACAGTATGAGGTATTTGGTGGTGGTTTGGCCACAACACACGCAAGGTAACAGTCACCTAGTTCAGTTTAACCAGTTTTGTCTAACCCTTGGAATCCTCACCATCACCCTGCGTCTAATGGCAAAAGGCTGCTGTCGTCATGGCTTCCGGTAAGGTCAGCCAAAGGGTCATAGGGCAAGGGTCACACAATGTATGGAAAAGCCATGGCCAATCAGGAAAGGCAGTCATCTTAGCCTCAGTGGACACAGCCTCAGCCCCACTGGTCACTTTTAAATTGAAACATCAAGGACTTGTTAAAAAGTTTGAATTGAACATGCAACAACTTTAAAAACAAACATACACATTTTCAAGAAATCCCACCCCCACCAGCAACAACCCATTAGAAAAGGTATTTGACCGCCTTACTGCTCTTAACCATCATATAAATAAGTCTGACGCATCCCAGATCCTTTCCAGGAAAAGCTAACAAAATGGGCTTTGCGTCAGCATGTAGTAATTTTATTTCCAATTCGAAATAATCAAGTCTCTGTGAAAGTCAGCTATCGCCACCCTCAAAAGTCCCAGCAGTTACTTATGCTTGGGAACACAAAGCAAAGTGCTTCTGAAGACAATAGTGCTTAAAGATGGCTGTGGCTGTTTCAGGTTAGCTCCTCCACAGCACAAACTTTCTCCGCTTAGTTGCAGTATTTGCTATGCAATATCTGCACGGGATGCATTCTGATTAAGAGCAGTGAGTTCTTAATACAACCCCCAATGCCCATCCCCGCTTCCTCCTCCGCTTTGAGAAACCCCAGCCTAATAAATAAGGATCCTAAACTTTTTGAGTGCAGCTTGGCATTGCGGGTGCTTAAACCCCACCAGAAAACTTCCTAGGCTATGCACCCAAAGGGGAAGAAGTGCAGTAAAGCCCCTCCTAATAACCCTGCCGAATCCACCCACCCCCAACCAGGGGCCTACGATCCCTCCTCCCGAAGTGTCCCCTCCCTCCGCTTCCCCCACTTCCCGAGGGGCCAGGACGACCAACCCCCCCACCCCCTTCTCTCCCCCCGCCTAACTTCCCCTCCCGCCTGATCCCTCCCCCCCGCGTTCTCCCTTCCCGCCTCCGCGCGCCTGCCCGAAGTAGGCCGCGGCGGAGCAACACTCACTGCGGCTGCTGTAGCTGTAGCCGTCCCTGTCCCGGCGGGGGCCGCGGGCGTGCTCCACGATCACCCGCTCCCCGCACAGGTCCTTGCCGTTCAGCTCGTAAACGGCGTCCTCCGCGTCCCGGGAATCCTCGAATTCCACAAACCCATACCTGGGGGGGGGGGAGACACGAGGAGGCGGGAAAGTTACCCTATAGGCGCGTACCCGTCTATTCACAGGCATAATAAACACGAGCACGTCGGCGTCAGGCACGCGCGCACAACAACAGGCCCGGCCCAGCCCGGCCGTGAGTCCCTGAGGCGCCGCTGTCAAAGGAGGCCATTCCGTTCTCCCTCTCCGCTTCACTCGTTTCCTCCGCTGACGGGACAATGGGGGCTGCCGCCATTTTGAACGCGACGCCACGCGGCATGAGGGGAGGGGGAAAGAAGCGGCGCCCCCCACCCGCCGCGCCTCGCTCCCTCCCTTCCCTCCTCCCTCGAGGAAGAAACCCTCCCCGCCCCGCCGCCTCACCCGTTTTTCAAGTCGACCTCGAGCAAGCGGCCGTAGCCGCTGAAGAAGCGCTGCAGGTCCTTTTCCCGCACATGGTAGCTCAGGCGGCCGATATAGACGCGCGGCATCTTCCGCGACCTAGAAAGGGAGAAAAAAAAGGGGGAAAGAGAGGGAAGAACGCGTGAGAGCCGAAGAGCAGATCGGGCGCCGGCGGGACAAAAGGCCTCGGGACACTCGCGGCTGCGGCCTGCTCCGCAGCACAATGGCGCCCCACCCCCCGCGCGGGCTTTTATAGGGGTGGGCGGGGCCTCGGCCGGGTCAATGGCGTGCGAAGGCGTCACAAAAGGGAGCCGGTGGAAGGTGGGGAGGGGGGGAGAGACAAGAACAAGAGGCGCTGGGGAGTGCGCGTGCGCGCAGCTCTTCGGACGCTTCCGTCGTGCCGTGTCTTAAGTTTGCGCTTCACCTGGAGCGGTAGAGAGCATTCGAGTTGAAGATCGTGTGAGGTGGTAGTAGAATTGCTAGTTTGCGCATGCGCGTTGCCCACGAGCCTAGAGCCGTTCGATTTGTACTACCGTACGTGCAGGATTTGCTTTTAGAAAGCGATGGACAGGAACGGGAGAAAACGCAGTGACGCCTAACCCCATTTACCCCGGAATACTCCAGCTGAATTGGGCTTTTAGTGTGTTGTCTTTTCCGTGCCCGCTGAAGATCTTCCTTTTATTTTTAAAATAAATTTACTTTTAAGAATACTGTATTAGCTAGGTGCAGAATCAAAGAAATGGCTTCAGCGGTACAGGCATTTGCCATTTTTGAGCCAGTAGCAGTTATTGCAAAGCAAGGGTGGTGAATGCAAGACACCAAGTAACAATGGATCCAGTAACTGCTCCCCCGCAAGACCCCGCCCCTCATAAAAGCCTAATTTGTTAGCAGTTCGCACGCAGCGCATCCTCCACAATAACGCTTCAGCAAAACTCAATTACTGTGCAAGTAGCAGACAAAGATGATGAGGCCAGGAAAACTATTTTACATGGCAATATATAAAAGGATAAAATGATAATCGGTAAGAACAATGGACAAGATGGAAAAACATAAATGCAGATGTTAAGCGTTCAATTTTGTTTACATAGGGAGGATGCTGTGGATTGTCTTGCTTATTGACATAACTGATAAAAGCCTTTTAAGTTGAGATTTTTCCCAGTCTGCACCTCTACTGGAATTATTTTTAATTAGTTTTTTTATCACTTCTTGTTGGTTTCGCTGGGCTCCATTGGTGGGATATAAATTTAATAAATAGCAAATGTGTGTACGTTTGCTCTGTTAGAACACAGTCTAATGTGGCTATCCAGGAAACCTAGCTCTGGACCTGCCCTTCAGCCCCATCATCTGCTGTCCTGTGGCCCTCAGCATCATTATTCTGAGGAAATGTGGCCCCCGACAGAAGAATGGCTCCCCACCTCTGTTTGAGTAGCTTGTTGAAGGTCCAGAGCATTGTTAGTGCTGAAGGGCCTAGTGTGATACATAGCATACAAAAGGGCAGTGATGGTTGAGAGTTTGGGGGCAGCAGAATGTGGAAGAGCCCTAACTTAAAAAAAAAATCTCTCCAAAATCAAAACTAGTGATTTTGTAGTGAGGGCCGAAGCAACTCACCGAGTTGGGGGGGGGGGCAGAGGAGGAAGGAATGAAGTTGGTGGAGAAGTTGGTGTGGGGCAAATACAATGGTGTAGCCAAACTGGTGTTCCTGCTTGTGTGTTTGCACTGCATCAACCTCCATGCCGCCTCTGGTAAGGAAAAGTGACCCACCTTCCAGGAAGCTTGCATAGCAGCTCCACCCCATCTTGCTTCTGGGGGAGGGGATGAAAAAATTGTGGGTGTAGCCCCCTGGTGATTACTGGGTGGAGTGTTTGGCGCTACATAATTTTTGATTTTTATGCCCCTGTGCTAGAACTTAAAGCTTTTGGCAGATCTCCCAAAGGCCCCCCTTTAAATATTTAAACTTCTCTATGTTCATAACCTTCTTAGTATTAAAATGCACTTGTCACTGCTGCTTTCAGACATGCTGCTTCATTTTGAAAATATACAGTTCCCTTGGGTTTCCCTGTTTGTGTTTGTGACATTCAACTCTTAAGGCCTTTCCCAGAAAACATTAAAAGATCCTACTTTTTAATACTCTTCAATTTTGCAGGTTTCATCCTCATGTTTCATGGGCAAATCTCCTATGTCTATTAACTTCACTAAGAAAACCCACCAGAGACTCCTACCTAAATCTCATAATATGACTCCTGTCTCTCAGTTAATCAGTAAGAGTCTAATTGCTGAGCTTCCTTGGAGGAGAGAAAAAATGTGATTGGATTCTGTGGTGAAAAATATGCTCATTTTGTACCACACATTGTAGGAAATGAGCAATTTACTAGCCTCAGGAGGTTTTACCAATAATCTAGATTGGCTATGTGTTGTGAATAAGCAACGTTTTCATTTACCGGTAAGAATTTGTATATCTGCTGTTTTGCTGCTTTTACTCACCTTTTAAAAAATATATATATACATTTTTATTAGTTTTTACATACATTTTCCAAACAGAACATCTCATCCCATCTCATCTCATACAACATTTTGGCTATTTTAGCCTGAGACTTCCATCAACCACGTCTAATGATTTTCAAACCTCATCTCTTAATCTTACATTTGTTATCCTATTACTTTTAATAATCCATAACTTAAAATCCATTTTCATAAATCTTTTCTGCAGTGTTGCATGTATGGTAGTTCTCCTTACAAAACCTCTTGTAGTCCTACAGTTGGTTACAATTGTCTTTCAGATAACTCATATATTTACTCCAATCTTTCAAGAATGTCTGGTCCTGCTGGTTTCGAATTCTCCCTGTCATCTTATCCAATTCTGCGTAGTCCATCAATTTCATCTGACATTCCTCTTTCGTCGGTAGTTCTTCCTGCTTCCATTTCTGTGCCAATAATACCCTTGCTGCAGTTGTCGCATATAAAAACAGTTTTTTATCTTATCTTTTAATGTCAGTGCCTACAATACCAAGTAAAAATGCTTCTGGTTTTTTTAATAATAAATGTATATTTCAACATCTTTTTCATCTCATTATAAATCATTTCCCATATAGAAATCATAAACACGGAAGCCTAGGCAGCGCACTCTGAGGAAGCTTTACAGGGGTTCATCAACCATTTCCCCCAAGTTCTACCTTACTATCAGCTTGATGAAGACCAACTTCCTGGGTCAAGATGTCTCCAGCAAGACATCAGGATTGGTGACCACATGCTTGAGGTGGTAGATGATTTTGTATACCTGGACTCTGCCATAGCCAGCAATCTCTCCATCGATGTTGAGCTGGACAAGTATATATTGGCAAAGCAGCTACAGCAATGGCTTATCTCTCCAAAAGGGGATGGGAGAATATGATGCGAACAACCAATACCAAGATGAAGGTCTACTAGGCTTGCATGTGGAGCACACTGCTTTTATGGTAGTGAATTATAGGTAACTTATATTCGCCAGGAGCATTGCCTCAACACCTTCCACATGCACTGTGTCAGGAAGACTTTGGGATATCACATGGCAGGACAGAATCTCAAACAAAGATGTGCTCTGCCCATAGCTGTCAACTTTCGGATTTGAAAATAAGGGATCCTAAGCCTGTCCACGGTGACGCGAAGAGGGGAAGCAGAGCGAGCTCGGGGCCCCTTCTCAAACAGGCAGACGGCTCAGGGATGCCACGAGGGCGGTGCAATGGCACCAAGTAGCCTCGCCACCCTGCGCTCCAGATGCTGCGCACAAACAGGAGAGCGAAAGCGAGCATGTAGACCGCAGGCAGGCTATCTGTCTGGTTGGGCGTGAGGGTCTGGCTGCACAAGGCATGCAAGCTCCGCCCCCAGTCGGTCTCAGACTCCTTTTTGGCAGCCGAGCAACGCAGCTGAGGAGCCTCCCTGGCCGGCAGGGAGGGAGAGGAGCTGCTTCCTTTGAAATCTGGAAAATTTAAGGGATATCAACAATCCGGGATAGCAGCGGGAAACGGCATTGGAATAAGGGAGTTTCCCGCAAAAAAAGGGAGGGTTGACAGCTATGGCTCTGCCAAGCCCACGTTTTCAGCATGTTCGCACTTCTGTCTCATGCTGCCTTGGTCATGTCTATGCTGCCTTGGTCACGTCCACAGAATGGGAGATGGTAGGATCTCCAAGGATGTGCTACACAGGGAGCTGGCTTCAGGCACCAGGCCCATTGGCAGACCAACTACGTTACAAAGATGTCTGCAAATGTGACATGAAGGATGGCAAAATTAACCCCACTGTGTGGGAATCCTTTGTGGGTGACCACAGCACCTAGAGATAGTCAGTTCATATATCTACAGGAGTGACCAGAGGAAGAATGACTGCTGGGAGGAGCACTGAAAGAAGATATACCTCATGGGTAGGCAAACTAAGGCCCGGGGGCCGGATCTGGCCCAATCGCCTTCTAAATCCGGCCTGTGGACGGTCCGGGAATCGGCGTGTTTTTACATGAGTAGAATGTGTCCTTTTATTTAAAATGCATCTCTGGGTTATTTGTGGGGCATAGGAATTCATTCCCCCCCCTCCAAAATATAGTCTGGCCCCCCACAAGGTCTGAGGGACAGTGGACCGGCCCTTTGCTGAAAAAGTTTGCTGACCCCTGATATACCTGCATCTGCACAACTGGATGCCTTCATCTGCCCCAGCTGCAACAAAACTTGTCTCTCCTGTATTGGTGTCCACAGCTGTCACTGTAACTCTCAGTCTGACTTTACCCCCCCCCCAAGGTGCACTGTTCCATTGTTCCATTTTGTAGCTGTTGAGATTTAAAATAGGTAAAGGTAAAGGTACCCCTGACCATTTGGTCCAGTCATGACCGACTCTGGGGTTGCGGCGCTCATCTCGCTTTATTGGCCGAGAGCCAGCGTACAGCTTCCAGGTCATGTGGCCAGCATGACTAAGCCGCTTCTGGCGAACCAGAGCAGCGCACGGAAACGCCGTTTACCTTCCCGCCGGAGCGGTTCCTATTTATCTACTTGCACTTTGACGTGCTTTTGAACTGCTAGGTGGGCAGGAGCTGGGACCAAGCAACAGGAGCTCACCCCGTCACAGGGATTCGAACTGCCGACCTTTTGATCAGCAAGCCCTAGGCTCTGTGGTTTAACCCACAGCGCCACCTGGGTCCTGAGATTTAAAATAAGAGATTTAAATAAGTATCTTTTGCATATTGGAGACAACAGGAGTTTGATGAACTTTATCTAACTGTTTAATTGATTAAGAGTATACTTCTATACTTCAGTGACACTGGCTCAAGGTTTTGTGGAAACCCTACCATGCTGGTGGAACATGAGATTAGCAGCTGGGGCTGAAAGTTTTTAGGAGACTTCTATTCCCCTCCTAGGGCTATCATTTTCAGAGTAGATTAATAATCAATCCCTGTTTCCGGGGAACTCTGGGAATTGTAGCTCTGTGAGAGGAATAGGGACCTCCTAACAACTCTGGGCACCTGTAACAAACTACAGCTCCTTTTGAGTGAAGCCATGACTACTTGAAGTGACTTGGCTCTGCATTAAATGTACAGTGCAGATGGAGTCTGAGTTCTAGAGATCTGTCAGCCACTCTCTAAATAACAACTTATCTGCATAATTATGAATTGCAGATTTGCAGCACCGTGTGTCACATTATCGTGAGAGAGGGGCTGAAAGCAGCAAGAATCTCACAGAATGGAAGCCTGTGGCGGGAGGAAGGGAGGGAGGGGGGTGGCAGTGCAAGTGCCGTAAAAAGAAAATCCAATCATTCTCTCCTTTCCTCCTGAAGGTAGAATCAAAGCTCTGTCTGATACTCAGATACAAGGCTGTGGAAGTCAGCGATAAATCATAATCTGCTAGGCAGAAATCAGTGGTCTGGTAACCTTTATTGGACTCTTTATTGTCAAACCAATAAAATATATCTCTTCCCCTAATTTGTCTGTTCTGCCGAGAGCTAATATTTGGCTATAGCTTATTGCTTATAATCCGTTGTCAAAGAAGGCTTCCTTGTAAAATTGATGGCATTTTTTCCCAGAACTGGCCAGCCGGGAAAATACCCATTCATATTAAGGAGATAGCATAAAATAACCGAATAGCCTTTATCTTCTAAACATCAGCTATTCAGCAACAGATTGCTTTGTCAAAGTGTATAGATTTTGAAATTCTTTCCACTTTGTGGTTAGAATCGTGAAATGGTATAAAATGTGGTGGCTAGATTTTTGACTGAAATGAGCCCCATGGAAGAGCTTCATACTAATTTATTTTAAAAATGTCCTGTGCTGTTTGCCATTGTGAAACAATATCCGGGCAGACAGCAACACACAGAAAACGAACAGAAAATCAAATAAAAAATTGCACAGCAAACGAATCACTAAATGAAATTCAGTTTGTACCACCCTCTCACTATGAGCTCTTTATGCAAAGGCTTGATGGAAAAGTATTGTTTTCCCCTGGTGATGGAAGCTAGTTAGTGCTGGCACTAGTCTAACCTCCGAGGGGAGGGTATCCCACAACTTGGGAATATTCCAAAACTGAGGTATTGCACATCCACACATAATTTCTTTTTTTGTCATGCTGTTTTCCAAGCATGATAGATGTACTCATTTATGACAGAGGTGAACCAGCTGACTATTTAAATATAGTCTTGCAGATGCATTAATTTGGCAGGTGGAAGAGGAAGAGATCTTTCTAGAAGGAAAGAATTTCCAGGATCTAGGTGCTCAGTGCTAAGAAAACTTGATGCTCTTCAAAGCATCTCAGCCTGGAATTGCACACGCGAAACAATAATCTGACTGATGGGTAAAATATTATGTATTTCTATTAATGATTTGGGGAGTAATTGAAATTTTAAGGTAAAATGTTAATAGCAAAGAAAATATAAAAACAACCTCTTCTGCCAGCTATACAGTAGATTTAACCTTAAAAATGATAATGGTTGTCTCCATACAAATTCTGAGTTATGGCACAAGCATTTGTAACTTTTACACAAATTATCAATCACCTTTCCTTTGATCCCAGTAATTTCATACACATTTTGGATTTATTGGTAGATTAGGAGCTCACATTATTCTGTTGATTGACAAATTGCCAGCAGAGAGCGCTGCAGACAATACATTAAATCCAAAAACACTGCTTTTGGTTTTGTATTAGACCAATGCTTAACTTGTTAGTAGGTCATCGATAATTTTCAGTTACAATACTATGTGTGTTTTGGAGACATGGTAGATGTTGATAAAACACCTCAGACATCATGAAAAATACCAGTATTTGCACAGAAGCATTCAGGCTTAGATGTGAGGCAGGGGCGTTTATATATGTATGTATGTATGTATGTATGTATGTACGTACGTACGGTATGTATGTATGTATGTATTTGCTATCCCACATTTCCTCCAAGGAGTTCAGCATGATTTGCATGGTTTCCCCTCTCTCCATGTCATCATCGCAACTCTTGGCTCAAGGCCACCCAGTGAGCTTCATGGCCAAGTGGGGATTTGAACCCTTGTCTCACAGGTCCTAGTCCAACACTCTAACCAATACAGCATACCGCATGGGTAGGCAAACTAAGGCCCGGGGGCTGGATCCGGCCCAATCGCCTTCTAAATCCGGCCCGTGGACGGTCCAGGAATCAGCGTGTTTTTACATGAGTAGAATGTGTCCTTTTATTTAAAATGCATCTCTGGGGTATTTTGGGGGCATAGGAATTCATTTCCCCCCCCCCAAAATATAGGCTGGCCCCCCACAAGGTCTGAGGGACAGTGGACCGGCCCCCTGCTGAAAAAGTTTGCTGTCCCCTGGCATACTCTCTCCCTTGTTTAGCTTTATCAAACCATTTCTTTAGCAGCTGTGCAGCCCTGACTCCCAGAGAGGCTTACATATTTAAAAACTTTTAAAAATACTGTTTATAGTGAAATCTAAGAAAGATGAGTTTGGCAGGCAGTTAGATGCCCTTAAAAATGTTTTTACTGGGAGGTGAAAAGAGACCAGAGGCAGCACCAGACAGGAATGGCTTCCTGGGCTGGATTGGGAGGTCAGGAAATTACCGGTTGATGGTCTGTTACTGACGCAGTTTCAGGCTTTTGCCATCGGATGTCAGTATACTGAAATAAAAGTAGAATAAAATAAAAGCTCCTCTGCTCTGCAGATTTATTAAGGCAGTCGTCTTTTTCTAAGCAAAATTGCTTCCTAAACATTTTGTTTAGCAGCAATCAGTGAGAACACCTTGCTCTGTCTCCCTTTCACTCTCGTTTCTCTTTTGTGCTGCCTTCACTGTTTTCTCCCCTTTGCAGCATTCGTTCCCTTGATTCTTCTCGTCTGTTTCCCATCCACTGCTGCCCTCCCTTAGTAAAGCCAGATCTCTGTTGCCTGTAGATACCCTTGACAGTCACACATCCACATTCCACATTCCACTGACTGTGTTCACACTGGGCAAGGTGGGTGACACACTTCCGTTGGCAACTAGTTTCTGCAGTTGGGGGGGTGGAGGCTGTAAAAAAAAAAAAGACACTATCCTCACAATAAGGTAAAGGTAAAGGGACCCCTGACCATTAGGTCCAGTCGTGTCCGACTCTGGGGTTGCGGTGCTCATCTCGCTTTATTGGCCGAGAGCCGGCGTACAGCTTCCAGGTCATGTGGCCAGCATGACAAAGCCACTTCTGGCGAACCAGAGCAGCACACGGAAACGCCGTTTACCTTCCCGCTGGAGCGGTTCCTATTTATCTACAGTGGGACCTCGACTTACGAAGATAATGCGTTCCGACGCGATCTTCGGTAGTCGAAAACACTCGTAAGATGAGTCCCCATAGGGATGCATTGAGCGAAAAAAATTCCTAAGTCGAAGAAATCCTATTCAAAAATTCGTAAGTCGAAAAAATCCTATTCAAAGCGGCCGCGACTTCCTTTCGCAAGTCGAAAAATTCGGTTGCGGCGGCCATTTTTTTTTCTTCTGGAAGTCATTCAGAAGTCGAAAAACACGTAAGTCAGGTCACTCGTAAGTCGAGGTCCCACTGTACTTGCATTTTGATGTGCTTTCGAACTGCTAGGTTGGCAGGAGCAGGGACTAAGCAACGGGAGCTCACCCCGTCGCAGGGATTTGAACCGCCGACCTTCTGATCGGCACGCCCTAGGCTCTGTGGTTTAACCCACAGCGCCACCCGCGTCCCATCCTCACAATACAAAAGGTCAATTTTGAAGAAGGATCTCAGAATTATCTACAACCCAAATTACAAATGAGCTGCACCCAGGTCCAGTAAATCCTGTCGGGATAAACCTGATAAAGTGGCCAACCAATTAGGGGGGAAGAATAAGGCAAGCCTGTCTAATTTCCACTTCCTCAAACAATATGTGATCCGAAGCGCAGCTATCCTTTGAAATTTGCGCTTATCCAAATATCGCGATGGAGTTCTCCAGCCGCAAAATGGGAATAAAAATGTGTACAACTCAGCGGAAGGGGCCATAATAATCCCACCTGCTGGCTGCTGGGGAAATGCTGCACAATGGATGCTGACAGGTGGGTAGGACAACGCAGCTGTCAATCACCTGATGTTTCACTGAGAAAACCCTCCATGCATACACGTACACATAGGACCTCTTTGAGACTTTGTAATGACCCCGAAGCTTAGTTTGGAGTGCACAATCTTAGCTCCTTATTCATTTACAGCTTTTTTGCTGTTTAATACTGAATATATCTAAAACTTCAAGATATAACAACAACAACAACAACAACAACAAATTGTTTATACCCCGCCCATCTGGTAGGGTTTGCCCAGCCACTCTGGGCGACTCCCAAAAAAATATTAAAAACACTATAGAACATCAAGCATTATGCCGTGACTCTTGTTCCACACCAGGCATAGGCAAACTTAGCCCTCCAGATGTTTTGAGACTATAATTCCCATCATCCCTGACCACTGGTCCTGTTAGCTAGGGATGATGGGAGTTGTAGTCCTAAAACATCTGGAGGGCCAAGTTTGCCTATGCCTGTTCCATACACACACACACACACACACACACTTTAATTGTGGAGCAAAAATTTCTTTCCACCCAATATCGCAAAATCAGCCCATAGCAAGCCTGACTTTTATGAGGGAGTAAATAAGGCACAGGGCAATTTTGTGGCATCTGAAAGTATCATTAAGGACCAGGCAAAGTTGCTGTGGCATGTAATAACTTGCTGTCTCAAAGCCAACCTCAAGATAAGATGACACCTGATACAGGCCTGGATCAGCAAAAGAGAAAAAGAAAAAGAGCAAATGTAATATCAGCCAGCAAAATATTAGCCTCGGTGAGATGAAAATGTAAATGTTTCTCCTCCTGCATGGCTGGTGAGGCTGCAGAGTAACCTTTCTCAAGGCTGCGCTGTCGCTATCATTTATCATGGACCAAGTGTTAACAGCACCTTTTCCCCCTTCTCCTTTTAATAATGCTGGTGTCATCGGAGGAAGCAAATGGAAACCAGATAGTTCGAGACGATAAGGCGTCGTTTGTAAACAAGAAGCGTGCTCCCTGCTGAATTTTCCCGCCGGCATAGAAATGAAATTAGCCTGTCATGATTAGGATCTTTGTCGTCCCCTGTTGGAAGCAGAGTCACTGTTGCCGTTGCTGCCTCTTGCACACTTTACAGTGTGAAACAGGAACATTACCAATATGGTGCTTGGAAAAGAGAGCTGCAGCCCTTTATATTCATGTATACTTAGAAGTAAGGCCTACTACGTTTAATTAGACTTACGTGTGGCGTAAATGTTGCAAGGGACTGCAGTCTTAGGCAGCATATATTTAACTGGGACGTGGGTGGCGCTGTGGTCTAAACCACTGAGCTTCTTGGGCTTTGCTGATCAGAAGGTTGGCGGTTCGAATCCCCATGATGGAGTGAGCTTCCGTTGCTCTGTCCCAGCTCCTGCCAACCTAGCAGTTCAAAAGCATGCCAGTGCAAGTAGATAAATAGCTACCGCTGTGGCGGGAAGGTAAACGATGTTTCCGTGCGCTCTGGCTTCCGTCATGGTGTTCCGTTGTGCCAGAAGTTGTTTAGTTATGCTGGCCACATGACCCGGAAAGCTGTCTGTGGACAAACGCCGGCTCCCTCGGCATGAAAGCGGGATGAGCGCCACAACCCCACAGTTGCCTTTGACTGGACTTAACCATCCAGGGGTCCTTTACCTTTACCTTATATTTAACTGGGAAGAAGCATCCCAGTTAACGTTGTTCATGGCATGATAGACATAGGTTCAAGTTGTTGAGCACAATCCATTGGGTCTGTCCTCTACTGCAAGCCCCATTGAAATGAATGGCACTAGGACAAGGGTGGTTTGGGAAGTGGCCCCTTCCATTCCGGCAGTGTTTGCTCAGGAGATATTTCTGTTGGCCTGTGATAGCGTCCATGGTGTCCTTCACATATTGTTGGATAATGGCTTCCATGGTTGGAGGGTACTACAATGGCTTCTGTTTGTTCTTCCGGTAGCGTGCAATAGTATTGTGGGATTTGACCTTGTGGCACAAGATACATGCATTACGTCTGTTCATTTCATACCTTGTGATTCTGTGCACTTTCAAAAGTATGTAGGCTCAGTGACTGGAAGAGGGAAAAGAACCGTGCTTGCTGTCCCTGGTGTCCGTGGGCTCAGAAGAAGACATGAGTAGTGTCCATCACACCTACAGTTGTACCCAAGGCCAATCTTCTCGGTGATCACTGATCAGAAAGCTTAATGGAAGATATGAACAGAACCCTCTGTGGATATATGACCATAAATTCTTCTATATGATCAGAAATCCTGTTAAACCCCAAGCAGACTAGCGCTTGCATTAGTACGGTTCTATGCAGGGCTCTGTTTGCACCTTCAGCTGAATGTATGGAACAGCAGTGTGGGATCTTTTTCAACCTAAGGGTTGCATGTCTTCATGAGGAACCTTCTGGGATTCTGGGGTTGGTGGACCAGAGACAAAAGCAGGCAGAGCAATTTTGTATGTAGGCTACCTTCTGGCCACACAATCTTTACACCCACCTGCACACCTCTCTATCCTGGCAAGTGAGAGGCATTTTTATAGTTCAAGAAAATAGTCCATCCGTGCAAAAGCATGCAAGGAGGGTGCAGAGCTGGGCCAGCGAAGGCTGTCACCTGTGGAAAAGGTATGTACTCTGTGGAAAGGGTGGGTGATCTGTGGAAAGTTGGCTGAAGGACTCCAAGGGGTCAGGTAAGGATGCCGCACCTGCTGTTGAGGCACGATATGGGGACAGTGGGTGCAATCCCACTACTTCCCTCCATGCACTGAGTCTATATATTTTTGGAGAGTAAACAGGGCTAATGAGGACCTTCATGTTCATGAGAAGGCAGCTTAAATGGAAATCCAGGGACTGGCCTCAGGTCTGCCAATGAGCTTCATTGCTGAGCATGGCTTTGAACCCTAGTGTAATCCTTGAAGTCTTTTGTGAGTGATGTAAGATGAATGGCACATCCTTCTGCTCTGTGCAACAAATGCATTTCCTTCCTGACCCTTGGCTGGAAGCTCAGTTAATAAAGGGCTTTTGAGCCTGGGAATCCTCTGGGGAGCAGCACTGCCAGATGCTACATCCATGGAGCTGTTCCCTCATGGTGTTATCAAGTTATTTATTTTAATAATGTCAGGAATGCCATTTCTTTGAATGATCTTCAAGTATTGGGACGCTACAGCAGCAACAAACCCCCGAACAAACAAAATGATAAGATCAATAGCAGAAAGCAGAACAAAAGCTGAGATGGAAAATGTGCCTCCCAAAAGGAAGCCCCATATGTTCTTAGAGATCTATTCCATGGGGATGCTTATTCCAGATTTTGCTTGCGACTCGTTTGGCCAGGCTATGCTTTGAATTGGGCATTCTCTCTTTTTATCATCTGTTATTTCACACACATTATTTTTTTTCAGAGCAAAAGCTCTCGTTATTCTTTGGGTGCTGAACTGTAAAATACCGCTTTTGGGATAAAAAAAAATTCCCCATGAAAACTTGGCACTGTTGTAAAAAAACAGAAAACTCAAGATTGTTAGACTCTTTAGTTTTGGCAGGGAAAGGGGAATCAGACACTTTTTCACACTGAAAGCAAAATATTTTGTTCCCAAAGGTCATTCCATCCCAGCGGCACGAAATACTTTTTTTAAAGAAGTTCATCAACTTCTACAAAGGACGTAGAAAACAGGCAACTATCCCTTTAGCCTTAGATAGTTTTAGTTTGAGCCTATTACAAAACAGCACCTGGTGTTCCTAGGGTCAGAATTGTGTAGCGTTCAACTGTTTTAATTCCAGTTCATAACATGGCCTTATGGTATAGTGAAACATACTATAACGTGGTTAAATGAATGGAGAGGAAGATATTGACCTGTCAGTAGTTCTTTTTACCTTTTGGTGTTCTCCTGGGTATTCTGACACCTAAGAGGGGCTTATTCATTTCATGCCTTTTCCAGGTGCAGATCTACCCATCATGGTGTGTGCATCTAATTAACATTCCTCGCAAAAAGTTGTACTATCAAGATTCTCTGCAAACACAGCCATGAACCAAAGCGAAATACTTATTACTTAATTAATCATAATGAGGCTTTCCCCCCTTCAAATACAGCTCAAGAGAGCTTTAACATTCAGACCCTCTTAGAGCCATATCAAATGTGACTTCTTAACATTTTGAATTGATAGTGGCAATCAGGACTTGACTTTTCAAACACCAATAGCACAAGGAGGTTCCGTTTTAGATAAATTCAAGGTTTTGAAGTTTCTGGACAAATTGCACAGGACTGGATTAATCCCCAGGCTAATAAGCCTCAGGAGATGCCACCCTTTTTTTAGGCTCTCAGTTTCCCAGCTCAGTCACAAAACTCCCTGGATGACCTTGGGCTGGTCAGTTTCTCTAGGTCTTGGGATGGGCGGGAAGGGCAATATAAGTGCTTATGACTTTGCCACAGCTAAAGCCAGCAAAAAACCCCAAGCTAAACCAGAAACAGAATTAATCAGTGTAATAATAATAATAATAATAATTTTTTATTTATACCCCGCCCTTCCCGATTTAAAAACCGGGCTCAGGGCGGCTAACAACAAATATAAAACATTGATTAAAAACGACTTTAAAAAAAGCTTAAAAACAACATAAAATACAACATAAATGTAGCATTGTCAGGGCTAACTGGCCAAGTTAGTCCTGCTAGGGCCAGCAAGGAGACCAGGGAAGAATTTAAATGTGGGGTCCCAGAAGGGTTTCTTCATAGAAGACGGGAAGGGAAAAAGGAATGGAGGATCAGGCTAAATTGAAGGCCAGGCAGAATAGCTCTGTCTTACAGGTCCTGCGGAAGGAGATCAAGTCCTGCAGGGCCCTAGTCTCGTGGGACAGAGCATTCCACCAGGTCGGAGCCATCACTGAAAAGGCCCTGGCCCTGGTGGAGGATAATCTGGCTTGAAGATATTGTCAGTGGTGTAGGAAGGGGTGGGTGCGGTGGGTGCGACCACCCCGGGTATCATCACTGATGGGGGTGACAAAATGGCAAAAGTAGGTTTTTTAAAATAAAATGTGTGTATATGTTTGTTTGTTTAAAAAAAATTGGGCTCACAACACTTTTTTTGAAAAAATAATATTATTTAAAATGAGTTTAATAACTTCATCTGACAATGAATTAACCTCAACAATTCAACATAATACGTATTGAAACTTTTTAGTTCAGTCAACAAATGCAACGAAACGCAGCTGAACTCGATGCTGTGTAGTGGAGAGCATATGGATAAGGATGGGGAGGGGGTGTTTCTTTCCACCAATTTGACGAAGTCTGTCTCTGCAGTTTGTACTTGAGCGAGACGTAAACAACCGGTGACTCATCATCACTAAACCTGCAACCAATCGTATCCACTGCCTTGCCGGTCAGTCCCCCGCGTCATTCTGTTGAGTTAGATGTGCATTATTACTGAAGCTTATAAGTGCCGTGCTGAATTTATTTTTGTTACATTTTTTCGTTCATTGATTCATTGTGATCGTCCTCTTCTCTATGATATTGAGTTTGGTAAGTAATGCAAAAGTTAAGATGCATGCTCTTTGTTTGTATTTGTACGTTAAGCCAAAGCTGCAAAATAGAGAAATTAAGTAAAAAAATTCATTCATAAGAAATTCCCATCGTGAAAAAAAGGTTTTAAGTGCTTATGCTCACAATGTTAAGTAAATAAACCAGAAAATAACACTTGCAACTGTAAGTATATTTTTCATTCTTTTAATAATTCCAGTGGTTTTTTTGGGGGGGGGCATTTGACAATAAATTTTCTGCACCGGGTACCACCTGACCTTGCTACGCCACTGGATATTGTCTTTGATTCGAATACTTTTGTAACTTTTAGATGGTTTCTTTAGTGATTTTAGGATTATAATTATTGCTGTTTATTATAATTAATTGTACCCAGGCCCTTCATATCCTTAACCCAGGCCTGAAAATAAGAAGCTGATAAAGGCAAAAGGTAAAGGTAAAGGGACCCCTGACCATTAGGTCCAGTCATGTCTGACTCTGGGGTTGCGGCACTCATCTCGCATTACTGGCCGAGGGAGCCGGCGTACAGCTTCCGGGTCATGTGGCCAGCATGACTAAGCCGCTTCTGGCGAACCAGAGCAGCGCACGGGAACGCCGTTTACCTTCCCGCCGTTTACCTTCCCGCCGGTGAAGGTAAATACCTTACCTATTTATCTACTTGCACTTTGACGTGCTTTCGAACTGCTAGGTTGGCAGGAGCTGGGACAGAGCAATGGGAGCTCACCCCGTCGCAGGGATTCAAACCGCCGACCTTCTGATCGGCAAGCCCTAGGCTCTGTGGTTTAACCCACAGCGCCACCTGGGTCCCGCTGATAAAGGTAGTGGAGACTAAACTATTTTTCTAAGGGAAAATATGTGTGCATTTGAACTATGAAGCCACCAGAATTCAGAGAGCAGATTTTCAGACTTGGCGGGTGTAGTGGGGTTCTGACTCAACACTGCCCTCTGGGCTGCAGTGTCACTGTTGCTCACTGGGATTGATAAAGGGCAGGGCATGGGGGCAATAATGCCACCAGGTGGGAAGTGACGAGCACAAGTGTGTGTGCCCACTTCTGCCACCAATCCAGGGCTTTCTTCACTCACTGCTATCCTGCCGCGCCCTTCTCCTGTTCCAGTGCAGACAGTTGTGCACTGCAAGGGTGGCGCCCCTTCTCACATGCCGTGACTGCACATTTTATAACCAGAGCCACTTGTTAGCAGGGCGTAACTATTCAATCAGCTTATATCTGTAGTGTATATATATACTGTATCCATGGTCATTTTAAGCTCCGTCTCTTGTATCTGTCAGCATGACCCTGATGCAATAGTATAAGCGTACTACAGAAATTCTTGGTGCCACAGAATTGAGCATATTTTCAGCCGAAGATGCAGCTGAAAATTGAAGAATTCATTCATTCATTCATTCATTCGTTGTCCAATTTGATATCAGCAGAACTGCAGTTTGCACTGAGAGTTACTGGAGATTGGTTGGCTGTATTTCTAGGGTTTCATTGTAGGAGGTGAGAAATGAGCTCATACAATCACAATATTGCTATCATTCTCATGTCAGGTTATGGAATCTGAAGCGGGATCCCTGTAATAGAATCCTTGGAAGAAAAAGCCATTGTTTGGGTCACAGGCAGCTGAGTTTGTGGAAGCTGCAGTGTAAGGTGAACAGAATACTAGAGAAAAATTACAAGAGGCTCAATACGGGGGCAGATATTGCTGCAAGCCAGGGACTGATAACCAACCTGGCTCATTTCCACCAATGCAAGAGTCCTTTGATTTGGAGCCCCAGGATTACAAGGTAAATGGGGAGCTGCCTAGCTAGGAAGGAAGGCTAATGCTAGACTCAGGTGCTAGGGATAGGACCCTAACCTTTCTGGACTCCAGGCCCATTGTAGGCATCATAAAATACTCATTTCGCAGAAGAAAAACTGGCAAAGCTTAGAACCCTCTCCCCAAAAGCAAAATACACCCCATAACAAACACAGACAAAAAAAGCAGGCAATCCCTCCCACAAACCAACAGTCCTTCTTTAAAAAAATAATGGGAGGGGACAATGGTGGACACCAAGTGGGATATCTGAGGGTGCTTGGGTGCCCATGGGCACTCCATCGGGGACCCCAGTGCTTGGAGGACACAAGTGCCAAGATCGCATGGGGGCTGGTGTCAGCATCATCCAGGCAGAAACTGTTAGTTCTTGAAGCAGACTTTACAGTTCCACCGTTCCTGGCCCACCTTCATGATTCCACAAGCACTTTGGTTGGTTGCTTTCAACACTTCCCAAGAAAAAAGGGAGCTCAAGGCAGCACCCGTTAGATAAATGGAACTATTTATCTAGTTCCAGTGTGGTGTAGTGGTTAAGAGCAGTAGACTTGTAATCTGGGGAATCGGGTTCGCGTCTCTACTCCTCCACATGCAGCTGCTGGGTGACCTTGGGCTAGTCACACTTCTTTGAAGTCTCTCAGCCCCACTCACCTCACAGAGTGTTTGTTGTGGGGGAGGAAGGGAAAGGAGAATGTGAGCCGCTTTGAGACTCCTTCAGGTAGTGATAAAGCGGGATATCAAATCCAAACTCTTCTTCTTCTTCTATTTTAATGTATCAGCAACAATAAACTGAAGCAAGTTTATTGACACCTCCTCCGCAAGAGCAGAATGCCTTATGAACATCCTGCCTTCTAATGGAAACTTCTTTCTGGGCTCACCACCACCTTTACTTCTGGGATGCAGGGGGTGATCAGGCTGATAGTGGTCTTATGACATAGGAGGAACTCAAGAACAAGACATTGGGCTGCATCTGAGGATCTGGCTTCAATGGGATGCAAGGCTGGGACATCCTTAATACTGCTGGCCTTGAGTCCTCACTAGGGGGGATCCTACTTAGTCCAGCATATGAACTCCCCCCCTCCCCGCCTGAAGAGGTTCCATTCAGCTCAGGCTCCTGGAGCTGGCAGGACCCAACAGGTACTAGGTAAGAAGTTCCATCTGGTTGACAGGCACAGAGAGAACCAGAGTCAAAGAGAATCAAAGTCAAGAGTCCATATAACAAGCAGATAGAAGGAAAGAGGAATTGGAAAGCCCAGCATGAAAATGCACAGTAGGCATTTGAGCTCAAGGCCTTGTGAACTGTTGTTCAGGTAAAGATCCAGGCCTGGTGTGCAAGTATTTGCAACGAAGCCAAGTCAGGGGAGGATTGTTGGGGTGTAGCTGTGCTGGGAACACAATACCACCCCCTTCGTGAGTGAATCGACCACCTTTGGCCTAAGGACCGGTAAGCCACTGGTTCAACTAGCAGTTAGCTGTCTTTTCTAGACCCCAAAGCCTCCTGAATCCATGCCCAATTGAATAGATAAATTTAAGCCATTTCACCTTTCCTGCAAAATGTGTGTCATTAGCTTTTCGCACATCATGAGAACCTTGAAGATGCTCTGAGGCAAGACAAGGCAATTAATCATGTTGGAGTGTGCGTCAAAGCTTGATGGGTTGGTTGCATCTTAGTCTTACTTTTTTTAAACACACACACACACACACACACACACACACACACACACGGGACTCACAGAAGGACTGATGTTGGACTTTGTCAGAGCACCTATCAGGGTAAGTTTCTGAATACCACCTGTAAGAACATTTGCATACTTGCTACTGGAGATGGTTTAAAATAAGCCCACAGATTCGTAGAATTTTTGGAGGGTTGATTGTTTTTTGCAGTCCCTTCCACCCAAAGTCTGTCTGTCTGTCTATCTATCTATCTAGCTAGCTATCATCTACCTACCTATTGTGCATATATCCCACTCTTCAGCAGAATTCCCAAGACGGCTAACAAAATTTGAATAAGCAATTTGCAAATGCACAAAATACAAAAGCATACCATACAATATTATACAGAATGCTCCTAGAATCAATTGCCATCAAGGTCTGACTGATCTGGTAATTATATCAGAACAAGGAAAGGATCCTAATCCCAGGATCTATTGCTTTTTGTGCTCCACTTCCCAGGTTATTTTGTTTCATGCAAAACCTTGTGCCTTATTAAATGGATCCAAAGTGTTGCATGAGCTGGACGGGTATTTTACAAAGGTCCTTTCCCCAAAATTATTCTGCTTTTGTTTAGGCTTAAAAAAAATAAAAGGAATGTGAAAGAACTGCTAGCTTTGGATACAGTATCAGACAGACACCATTTTTTCAATCTTTTTGGCCCATGTTAGAAGGCAGGTTGGAAAAGGAACGCCCTCCAAGTGGATCTTTTTATCCCAGTTGGTATCTATAGGCCATGTTTTTGCATATGCAATTGTGTTAATTGTGCTATATATACCATTGTTTTATAATAGTTTTGTAAATCACTTTTTGAGATGCTTCATAGGAAGATAATCATAAACGAAACACTGTAGATAATATAACAACAACCGCATAATTGGAAAAGAATGCTAACGTTAAGTTTCCTTTTCATCAAATATAATGACATATAGTGTGGCCTGCAAGGTAGTGTATCTTTCTGTTGGAGCCCTACTGATTTATCAGGGAACTAATTTAAATCTTAAATTACGGCTTTTGTTGATTAATCTACTGATTAAATTAATTAAATCTTGCAACCCAGGTTTCAACAGTGTTGGTGTCATTGTGGTTATTAATCTGATTTGCATTTCATTTCATTACTGTGGAAACTGTCAAACCATGACTTACGGGCAACTTCATTCAGTGATATTCACATTATGAAAGCTGTTGGCTCAAAATGTGCCTTTGATTTGCCCACTTAAGTGTCTTGAATCATCACAGAAAACAGATTTGGGCTCCCCTCTATTTGCCTCCTTGGTTCTGGACCTTTGGCACCTATTGTCATCAGAACCAGCATCAGCATCCTTGGATTTGTCCCCCTTCTCCCTGTGCTGGGTAGGCTGGATATATGAGCTGCGTGCCATTTTATTTTATTTTATTTTATTACATTTGATTTCCTGCTTTCCTCCAGTGAGCTCAAAGCCGTGTACTTGGCTCACCTTCTCCTCATTTTGTCCTTGCAACAACCTTGTGAGGTTGGTGAGACTGAGACATAACGTTAAGTATAATTGGTTTAATTGACACTGAAATGGGGAATGCCTGTGTATTGGTGAAAAGATTTAACATGGGGTTTTTCCACAGTAGTTTTCTAAGAGACTGTAAGCTCCTAAATGGGTTAATGATTCCCTGTTGATTGTTTTCTGATACAGTGGTACCTTGGTTCTTGAACTTAATCCGTTCCGGGAGTCTGTTCGACTCCTGAAACCATTCAAATCGGAAAACCAAGGTGCGGCTTCTGATTGGCTGTAGGAGCTTCCTGCACTCAAGCGGAAGCTGCATCGGACGTTTGGCTTCTGAAAAGCACTCACAAACCGGAACACTTACTTTCAGGTTTGTGATGTTCGGGAGCCGATTTGTTCGTGAGACAAGCCGTTTGAGAACTAAGGTACCACTGTACTCTCAACTGAATGTAAGCTTTGATCATGTGAT
Organism: Darevskia mixta; assembly: GCA_034641385.1. Lineage (NCBI taxonomy): Eukaryota > Metazoa > Chordata > Lepidosauria > Squamata > Lacertidae > Darevskia > Darevskia mixta. The sequence continues at coordinate 49,025,828 of JAWWNH010000029.1, read as the reverse complement.
GAGGCTAAGGGTAAAGGTAAAGGTACCCCTGACCATTAGGTCCAGTCGCGGACGACTGTGGGGTTGCGGCGCTCATCTCGCTCTATAGGCCGAGGGAGCTGGCGTTTGTCCGCAGACAGCTTCCGGGTCATGTGGCCAGCATGACTATGCCGCTTCTGGTGAACCAGAGCAGTGCACGGAAACGCCGTTTACCTTCCTGCTGGAGTGGTGCCTAGTTATCTACTTGCACTTGACATGCTTTCGAACTGCTAGGTGGGCAGGAGCTGGGACCGAACAATGGGAGCTCACCCCGTCGCAGGGATTCGAACCGCCAACCTACTGATCGGCAAGCCCTAGGCTCTGTGGTTTAGACCACAGCGCCACCATACTGAGTGGCAATTTTGCCATCTTGAAAGGGTGGTAGCTGAGTCTTCTGCCTCAAGACTCTGTGGAGTAAAGATGTAAATGAAGCTCTCTAGGAAAATAGCTTCAGGCAAAATGCACGCTGAAGAAGAGACATTTGCTTATAGGTCTGTTTGGATTATTTCATATTTTCTAAGATGCTGAGCCTGTGCTGGACAGCACAAGATATTGTACGGATATTTCTGATATTTTAATTCTGCTTTCAAGAAAGTTCTGCAAGTAAAAGTTTGAATAATATTTTTATGGGTCTGGACAATGATATCTTCCAGAAGGAGTAAGTTCTTATGCTTCCAGTTGCTTCAAACTGCACAATATTAGTTTCTACAATAGATAGTAATTGTCGCAAGAAGACTCAGTGTCGTTCATGGCTAAGTGATAATTCAAACTTTGGCCTCTCCAGTCCTAGCCCAGCACCTCTAACATTGGGTATCATAAACAACTGAATGTCTCATAGCTGCCTACCATAGCCACTAACAACAGGAGCAGAAAAGCTTGCTTGGGAGCACAGATGTAGAAAGGGAACGCCACAGGCAATTTGTAATGTGGGAGTGGGACGTGGCTGAAACTGCGAACTGACTCTAACTGCCATTATGGTTTCAATTATACCTGCAGTCATGAGGTCTAGAAACATATAAAAAGAAATGAATGGGAAATCTCAGGATTCTCAGTGATGAGTGACCATACGCATAAAAAGTACATAATTGGATATATCATCATGTCTTATCGATTAAACTATGAACTACCTCTATTGTGTTTAAGACAATGTTATGAAGTTCTGCCTCCATGTTTGATCTGTGATGCCCTCATTAAATTCCTCAGATGGCAGAAAAGAGGAAAGGATGAGAGGGCAGCGGATATAAATTGTACGTTACCCTTTTTGAAGGTGCTGTGAATTATACCACCAAACAACAAAGGACTATTCAATCATTCATAAATTCCCAGAGACGCTGGTATTGATTCTGCTAGCGGGTAGCTACCAAACTCCAAGCCTAACAAGGAGTAATAGAGGTGTTGCACTCATTATCCCAGGTAGTGTGATAAATTTGCACAGCTCGCTGGGAAGCAGGGGAGAAGCAAAAGAAAAGGCTTAGCCCAACCACCCGACACATCCATCTCCCACTGCCAACTTCTTCCCCGCATTGTTTTATCAGCACATTATAATGCAGAAGGAGTCCAGATTGCTACCTGATGTCGCGAACAACTTTGCATGTTAATTCCTTTACTTCCTGCCTGATGGATCACTTGAGAATTCAACCTTGTTTGGAACTGAACCAGAAATAGGCTCTTTTCCCAGGGGACTTGCCTTTTTCAATCCAGGATGATTAGGAGGGTTTTCTGGTGCTGGTCGTGGCATGGACTGGATCTGAGTCATGTAGGTTATTATTTACAACTATACTGTTGTGCATGATCAACTGAAAACAGCTGACATTTTGGATTTAGCATGTACCTGGACATATTCACTAGTGTCATTTTCCATAATCAGTCCTGAAAAAGGAGGCATGGGTGGGATGTTAATTTTTAATTTTTTTAATTTTAGTCCCTCTTGTTACATCTTCGGGTGTATATATGCGGCCATCTCTATCTCCCTCTCCCTCGAGAAGTGTGTGTACATGTGTATAAACGCATCATCGCTGCAGGAGGTGTGATCTGAAAGGGACAAACAGAGCTGTTCTTTGTTTGAGAAATATCATGTTAATTCCCACATTTCTGAAACAGCAGGAGGAAAATGAAGATAGACTTGATGTTCTCAACAGCTGGCTCCTCATCTGTGGTATGAATCCGATATCACCGCTTGCCTTTCAGATGCAAATATGTGTAAGGCCACATTCATGCCATACATTTAAAGCACCATGATACTGCTTTAAGCAGTCATGGCTTCCCCCAAGGAAGAGGTTTCCAACGTTTTTGAGTCCATGACTCCCTTGATGAACTACTTTTTTCCCGTGGCACCCCTGTGGGGAAGCATGCTCCAAGCCTGAGAAGTCCAGTTATGTCACCTCTTGCCTGCAGAGCCAGCAGCCCCTCGCCCCTTTTCGAACACCTTCCCTTGTGGAGTGTTCCCTCAGCCTCCCCTCCTCTCCTTTCCCCTGGCCAGCCCCAGAGGCACTATTCGCCTGGGGAGCTTGTAGCCAGGGCTGCTGCAACAAACAACCACTCAAGCTTTAGGGAGGCAGAAACATGAGAGGGCATCAAAGGAGGGAGGGAAGGAAAGAGGGTCAGAGGCCAGTGTTGCCTGCGGCACACCTGACCATCATTCAAGGCACCCCAGGGTGCCACAGCACACTGGTTGAAAACCACTGCCCCAAGAAATTATGGGAGCTGTAGGGTGCTGACAGTTGTCAGGAGGCCCCATTCTCCTTCCCAGAGCTACAATTCCCTGAGCGTCTTAACCAGGCATCCCCAAATTTCGGCCCTCCAGATGTTTTGGACTACAATTCCCATCATCCCTGACCACTGGTCCTGTTAGCTAGGGATCATGGGAGTTGTAGGCCAAAACATCTGGAGGGCCGCAGTTTGGGAATGCCCGGTCTTAACAATCAATCCCTCTTCTCAGGAAATTGCAGATCTGTGAAGGGAACAGTGCTCTCCTAACAACTCTCAGCATCCTGAACAAACTACAGCACTCAAAATTAGAAGTGGCATTGTACCGCTTTTAATGTATGGTGTGAATGTGACTTATGCCAGCTGTTGAATCAGCCCTGGCTCTGGCACCAGCACACACAATCATTGGGCAGCAGTTGGCGCTCTCAGGGTGCCCGGCCCCACCAGGTCCCAGGCCCTGTTGGGTCCCCAGCACCAAATGGTTGGATCTGGAAGTAGTTCACAATCGACACTTTCCACGATTTCCTGATGTAGCATTGCTCTGGTGCATTGTTGAAAATTGGAACAGCAGCTTCAATCTGTCTGGTACTTAGGGAACTTATGGCACCACACCTGAAGCTTGGAATATTCCACACCCCTGACCTCACTCCTGTACTTATGGTCCCCCCCCCCGAGCATATTTAGACCCCTCTCACACACTTATATTTCATGGCTGTCTTCACCAGGGATGGGGAGCCAGTGACCCTCCAGAGGTGATTGGACTACAAATCCCATCATCCTTAACCACTAGACATGCTAGCTGGGGCTGATGAGAGTTGGAATCCAACAATACCTGAAGAACACCATGTTGGTCATCCCTGGTCTTTATCCTAAACTGGAGAATACGACAGTACATTCCTTTCTTTTAAATAAAGTAAATACTTGTTCCTCGCTAACATTTGATCATGCAGATGAAAGGGTCAAACTTCACATCAGAGTCTCTGACACCCATTCTTGGCTAATTTCTGAACAGAAATTGATCCCTCCTCCCTCTTAACTGGGAGATGGATTTGATCAGACATTATGCTTTGGGTAGAAACTATATTACCGGTATTTTCACTACACAATTATTTGGTACTAGAGGTTTTGATTCCGTTTAATAGATTGCATGTTATGCGATGAATTAACTAAGAGAAAGGTGCAATCTGCAAATGGACTTATTTGTGCCTTGGTGTATGTCACTAATAACGGTCTCCATGGCAACTAATGCATTTCATCAGGGGGGAATATGAAGACACAAATAGTTTTAAAAGGCAGGACCCATAAGATTCAGAGCAAATAAACAAACTAATGTATGATACAGTGTGCTCTCTGTAGCAGATATACTATTTTCATTGCTCAGGGAAATGGATTCAAGGTTAATTCAGTAGGATGCCTATTGCATTCACAAGGCTATAGGGATTGTGAAGAAGTGGTGTGTGAAAAGAAACCTAACTGGTAGAGGCTCTGGAGAATAATTCAGAACAAAAGTATACAAAAGTAGTGTATAGTGATAAAGAAATATGGAATCTGAAAAATCATGTTGTCCACTAACGCAGTCCCTATTTCTACCTATTCCCAACACATTGTTCAATGAATAGATCGGCAATGGCAGAAATATTGCTTATAATTTTTTCAGTGCCTTTAAACAACATGCTGTATAGTGCATATAAGATTAATAATGAGAAACCCCCCTTGCCCTTCCCTCCGGTTTACAATCTGAGCAAATAGGTGTATGAGAGAAAAGCAAAGAAGAAAGAATAAGGAAAGACAATGAGGAAGAGAGACATTGTTAGCATTCAGATAATGCTAAACAATGGTTTAGTAATATGAGACTGAGCCACAGGCTTCTCTGTTCCCCTTCTCTTTTTTTTTTTGATTAATATTTTTTATTAATTTTATACATTTAAACATAAACATACACACACACAAAACACACACATACACAATACAACAAACCATACTACACTTATATAATCTTTCTTATTCTAACTTCCTTAACATTATAAATTTGACTTCCTCCTGTCAATCCTTCTGTGTTTCTTTTTCTCGTTATCACAATTGGCAATTTCCTTTAATTTCTTTTTACTTTTTATCATATAAAATTCTATACTCACCCTACTTGCCTTAATCCAAATCTCTATTTCTTACTATATTAATTCTCGAGTAAATTTCCATATCTCATATTTATCTTTAACATTCTATTCTTCTTATAATTCTTAAATTTATTCTATGTCCTAGTCTACATCTATACTATATCATACTTCTACTTTTAATCTGCAAAATGCTATATCTTTGACATTATATCATTTTAAACCTTATAATATTTTTTAAGATAGTCTTTAAATTTTTTCCATTCTTCTTCCACTGCATCGTCCCTCTGGTCGCGGAGTCTCCCGGTCAGTTCAGCGAGTTCCATATAGTCCATCAATTGTATCTGCCATTCTTCTAATGTTGGTAGGTCCTTTGTCTTCCAAGATTTTGCAATCAGTATTCTTGCTGCTGTTGTGGCATACATGAAAAAGGTGTGATCTTCCTTCAATATCTCCTGGTTGACCATCCCAAGCAGGAAGGCCTCTGGTTTTTTCACAAATGTGTATTTAAACACTCTTTTAAGTTCGTTGTATATCATTTCCCAGAAGGCCTTCAGCCTTGGACAGGTCCACCACATATGATAAAATGTTCCTTCAGTATTTTCACACTTCCAGCATTTATTGTCCTGCAAATGATAGATTTTGGCGAGTTTCACTGGGGTCAGGTACCATCTGTACATCATTTTCATAATGTTCTCTCTTAACAGGTTGCAGGCTGTAAATTTTATTCCTGTCCTCCATAGTCTTTCCCAGTCCGCCATCATTATATTGTGTCCAACATCTTTTGCCCAGTCTATCATTGCAGATTTCACAAATTCATCCTGCGTATGCCATTCCAGCAGCAAATTATACATTCTAGACAAATTTTTTGTTTTAGGTTCTAACAGTTCCATTTCCAATTTTGACTTTTCCAATTGAAAGCCAACTTTCTTATCCATCTTATAGAGTTCATTGATTTGATGATAAGTCAGCCAGTCCTTAATTTGGTCTCTTAATTGCTCATAGGGTTTCAACCTGACCTGCTCTCCTTCTTGTATTAAAATTTCAGAATATTTCAGCCATTTGTCTTCCATATTTGTTCTCTTATGGGCCTTGGCTTCCACTGGGGAAATCCATCTGGGCGTTTTTCTTTCTAATAAATCTTTATATTTCATCCAGACTCTGAAAAGAGCCTTTCTAATTATGTGTGTTTTGAAACCTTGATGGGCCTTTATCTTATCATACCATAAATATGCATGCCATCCAAATCTATTATCATGTCCTTCCAAGTCTAATATATCTGTATCTTCTAATAGGAACCAGTCTTTCAGCCAGCAGAAGGCCGCTGCTTCAAAATAGATGCTTAATTCCGGCAGGGAAAATCCCCCTCTTTTCTTATCATCTGTTAGAATTTTAAACTTGATTCTGGGTTTTTTCCCCTGCCAGATAAATCTTGATATATCCTTCTGCCACTTCTTGAATGGTTCCATCTTGTCCACTATCGGTATCGCTTGGAAGAAAAACAATATTTTAGGCAACACATTCATTTTAATAACTGCTATTCGACCCATCAAGGACAACTTCAAATTATTCCAGGTCTCCAGATCTTTTTTAATTTCCTTCCACACTTTTTCATAATTGTCTTTATACAGATTCTGATTTTTAGCTGTCATATTTATGCCCAGATATTTCACTTTTTTTGCAAATTGAAGGCCCGTTTCCCTTTCTATTTCCTCTTTCTCCTCTTTGGTCAGGTTTTTCCCTAGAACTTTAGTTTTGGCTTTATTCAATTTAAATCCTGCTACTTTCCCAAAGTCTTGCATCACCTCCAGTGCCTTACTAGCACTGTTTTCAGGATTTTGTAATGTTAATACCAAATCGTCAGCAAAGGCTTTTAACTTATATTCTTTTGCCCCCACTGCCACCCCTTTAATATCTGGATTTTTTCTTATCATATTCAAAAGTACCTCCAGGACCGTTATGAATAGTAGGGGTGAGAGTGGGCAACCTTGTCTTGTTCCTTTCTCAATTCTTATATTGTCTGATACCACATTATTCACAATGATTTTAGCTTTTTGTTCCGTGTAGATCGCTCTTAGTCCATTCATGTACCCTTCTCCCACCTCCATTTGCTGTAGGTTTCCTTTCATGAATTTCCAGGATACGTTGTCAAATGCTTTTTCGGCGTCCACAAACATCAGGATTGCTTTGTCGTTCTTTCTTTGTTCCAGTCTTTCCAGGATATCCACAATATTCCTTATGTTGCCATTTAAATGTCTTTCCGGTAAAAACCCGGCTTGATCCTTGTGGATAACCTCTTTTAGAACCTTCCTGAGTCTGCTAGCCATTATGTTTGCAAATATTTTATAATCCACATTTAGGAGGGAGATTGGTCTATAGTTCTTCATCTGCGTCCGATCTACATCTGGTTTTGGTATCAGAGTAATGTATGCATCCTTCCAAGACTCCGGTGCCCCTCTTCCCCTTAATATGTCATTGCACACTTCTGTCAATGGTCGAATCAACCAGTCTTTCAATGTCTTATAATACTTTGCTGTAAGTCCGTCGGGTCCTGGGGCCTTGTCTAGTTTTGTATTATTTATTGCAATGTCCACTTCCGTTGTTGTTATTGGGTGGTTTAGGGGGCCTTTCATACTATCTGGGATTTTCTGTAGACCATTTTCTTTTAAAAATTGCTCGATATTACCGTTATCTTCATCACTTTTCTTGTACAATTGTTTGTAATATCTTTCAAAATTTTTCCTAATTTCTGTTGGGTTCTCTACATTATTTCCATATACCGTAATATTGGTGATTGTATTAGCTTTCTGTCTCTGCTTGAGTTGCCATGCCAACAGTCTGCCACATTTATTTGCTGAATCAAAAGTTTTTTGTTTAAGCATTTTTATTTTCCATTCCATTTCACAATTTATTATTTTAGAAAATTCCACCTGTAGTTGCTTGATTTCTTTCTGAATCTTCCCATCCTTAGGTTTCTTTCTCAATTCTTTCTCTTTTTCTTTTAATTGTTGAAGAATATTATCCTTTTTAGCTTTTTGTACTTTATTTTTTATGGCTTTTTGCTGAATCAAAAAGCCTCTCATTACTGCTTTACTTGTGTCCCAGACTGTTCTCTTTTCAACCGATGTGTTTAAATTGATTTCAAAAAAGTCTTTAATGGTTTTTTGGGCCTTCTCGCAGACTATCTTGTTCCTTAACAATGCATCATCCATTCTCCATCGAAATGAACCTTTTTGTGTTAATCTTAGATCCAATTGTACAGGATTGTGGTCCGAGCATGTTCTTGGATGTATTTCCACGTTGAGCATCCTGGGTGTCAATTCCCTGGATGCCCAGATTTGATCTATTCTACTCCAGGCTTTCGTAGCTTCGCTGTAAAAAGTTGCATCCTTTTCCATTGGATTCTTTACTCTCCATGTGTCTATCAAATCTAGGTTTTCTACCATATCAAAGAAGGTTTTAGGTAGCCTCCCATCATTAGTGAATTTTACTCTTTGCGATCTGTCCATTAATGTGGAGGCTACCGCGTTAAAGTCTCCTAGAATTACTATTTTGTAATCCATATAGTCCAAAAGCCTGTCGTGGATTTCTTTGTAGAAATCTGTTTTAGCATCATTTGGTGCGTACAGTCCCAATATTAAAAACTTTTCGCCTTGTGCTGTTATTTCGATTGCCACAAATCTTCCATCCTGGTCCTTAAATTTTAATTTAGGATTGAACTTTTCCTTGGCGTAGATTACTACTCCTCTTTTTTTGACTTTCGCTGAGCTGATGAATTCTTGTCCTAATTTTTTATTTTCCAATACTCTTCTATGTAGCCTTACCACATGTGTTTCTTGTAAACAAATTAAGTCCAGATTTTGTTTTTTTAACATGTGGAAGACCTGGCATCTCCGAGGTCCAATATTTAAACCCCTTACGTTCCATGTTAGGATCTTCAATGCCATTTCTTTTGCTTAATTGACTCCTCCTTCTGCGCCTTCTGGTGTGCTTTGGGGTCCTGAGGGTAATGCTTCTGGAAAATCAGCAGAGTTCTTTTCCAGGAACTTGACTTTTTCCTCCACTGATTTGATTCTGATGATTCTTTCTTTGTATTTAAAGGAAAGGCCTTGTGGGAACTCCCACCTGTATCTGATCTTCCTTTTGCTCAGTGCTTGTGTTATATCACTATAGTTTGGTCTCAGATCCAAAAAGAATTTTGGAATGTCCTTAAATAGGACCACCTTTTGTTGTTGGACTTGCAAGTTGTTTTCGTAATGTAGATTTAAAATTTCGTCTCTTTGTTGCTGGGTCTGAAACTCTATCAAACAATCATTCACTGTTTTGGCACTCTTTTTATCCTTGGGCCCAAACCGATATGCTTTAAGAATTATATTGTTTAATCTCTCCCCGTCAAGTCCCCAGAAGTCCACCAGGATCTTTATTATGTAGGCTTTCAAATCTCCTTGTTCTTCCTGTGGAAGATGTCTCACCCTCAAGTTATTCGCCCTCTGCCGCATCTGCAGAAAGGCGAGAGAGACCTGCGTATTATAATGATCTCTGTTATGTGTTGCCTCCAAGGAGTGCACTTGTGACTCAACTTGATTAACTTGTTTTTTTGTATCTTCCAATTCTTGTTTTAATTGTCCAATCTCATCCAATTTTCTATTTATTGTAGCTATTTCTTTACTTTGTTTTTCAGCAGCTTCTTTTTGTTCTTTTCTCATAGATTCTATAGATTCCAACAGTTGGCTCATGACTGCTGGCTCTAATTGTTGTGACTGTCGTCTATCTTTTTTTCCCTCTTTTTCTGTTTTGCTTCTTGTTGTCACTCCTCTCCCGGCTCCAGACATTAGTCTACCTCAGTTCAAGGTCACTCTCCGCCGTAGCTTCCTGCAGCTGCAGCAGCTTGCATAAATATAAACACGCTCAAGGCTATTATTTTCTCAGCACAGTTAGTAAGTTTACTTTCTGTTTCCCCTTTCAAAGGGAGCAGTAACTTCAGCCAAGTTAGGATGTCAGAAAGTTGCAAAAAGCTCAGTCTTTTTAACAATTTGTAATCCCCATGGGTTGTAGCAGTTTTAAAAGTCAATCTCAGTCAAAGTTGGAAACAGAATATCCTAATGGTAGAGTCTCAGAATTTTAACCCCTGCTCTGTCCCGGATTCTCCACAAATTCCAGAGGGTGGCAGTGGGTTAAAATATTTTCCAAAGTTAGTTCAAAGTCTTTAAATTCTTTAAATAAGCATCCACCCCCTCCTGCCTCCCAGGCGTCCGGGGGGGGGGCTAGCTATCCGATAACTGTCAAATGCCAGAGTTTAAATAACTAAATTGTCTTTGTATTTGCAGTCTTTATATTGCCGACTCTATTCACAGTCGGGAAAGACGGACCTCCTTTTTGTATCTTTCCCGTGGTCTAATTACAGTCCAAATTATTCTTCAAATTGTCTTCCTACTCACGGTTTTGTTGATTTTTTTCTTTCTTTAATTGAAGGAGAAGTTAAGCGCTCACGACAGCCCGCTTCGCAGCTTCACTGAAGCGGCCGTTCTTTGGAGCCGCTGCGCTCCGATCTCGATCCGCTCTGCCTTCCCCGACCCCTTACGGGGTCTTCGGAAGGTGGGGAGAGAACGTAGGAGCGCCTGCCAGCCCCCCCAGTCTTCAAGCCGCCCTGCCTGAAGTTTCACGGAGGTCCGTTGCGCGGAAACGGAGCCTCCAGCCGTTTTTCAGCCGGTCCCCACGCAGCTCTGCGGGAACCCAGCCGGCTGTGATGGCGCTAACCGGAAGTCCTCTCTCTGTTCCCCTTCTCACTCCTCTTCTGGCATGGCAGTGAAGAGATCAGAAACCTTTTCCTGCCATTTTTATCTAACCACACTTTAGTGTTGGGCCAAAACCCAGACAAACTGTGATTAGACTTAACTACAGTTTGCTGAAGCAAGCTCACATCAAACCACGGTTTATGAAGTTGTTTTGTTTGAATTAACCAAAGTTAAGATTGGGATTCAGATGTAACGTTAAACTGCTTAACTGAAAACTGAACTGAAAGCTTCTGATCTACCCTGTTTCTCCTAAAATAAGACATAGCCATAAAATAAGCCGTAGCAGGATTTCTACACATTTGTGAAATATAAGCCATACCCCAAAAATAACACATAGTGATGCGGCGCCTCTCCCTTAAGACGGCCTGGATAGGTGTGGCTATGCAGCGTACCGACGTGGAGCGGTTAAAATAAGACATCCCCTGAAAATAAGCCATATTGTGTTTTTTTGAGGGAAAACAAATATAAGCCAGTGTCTTATTTTAGGAGAAACACGGTATCTACTCTTCACAGCTGTACCAGAGGAGGAGAGAGGAGTAAATAAGCCTGTACACCTAGTGCTAACCATAGTTTACTGTTACATCCAAATCAGGCCACTTAGTTAAAGTCCTAGCAACTTAGAGGAGGACTAGGAAAAGAGATAGCCAAGCTTCCATGGAAAGATAGCTTGCCCACTACCAGCTAACATCCCCAGCAAGCAGTGGGTGCCTTGTGGAATGCACTCTCAGCACATGGAGGGAACTGGTGCTGCTGAAAAGCCAGTGTTCCATGTGAACTGAGTAGAAAATGTTCTCCTACAAGGAAAGGTTATATGACTGAAACATGTTGGTTATGAAAAAGGCTGTGCAAGGGATAGATATACTAGAAGTTTATATAACAATGTATGCTGTGGAGAAAGTGGGTGTAGATCTTTTAAACAGAAATCCAACTCTAGTGATACTGGAACTCAGCATCAACTTGCAAACAGGAGCCTCCAGCATTTCCCTTTCAGGCATGCCAGAATCATGAAATGCAATCTCCCCTTGAAAAATACGATAGTAGAGTGTTCTACTCTTCAATTCAAGCGGTTGTGTTAGTCTGGGCAGATTGATTATGGAAAAAATAAGGATGGCCTGGAAGCAAAAGCACCAGTACCATCACTAACAGATGTAGTGAGTGGCTGAATGATTTCGGTGGCGCATGGAAATAAAAATACAGAATGAATACTGAAAATATGGAAAGAAAACATGCTACTCTGTATGGCCAAAATTCAGCCACTTTGCTTCTGGTTGAATTTGTGGCACAAGGGTCTGCTGAGTTTTTCATTTTTCATTGGTCCACCTAAGGACGACTTTGCATGCTATACAATATATTAAAGGAAGTAATTATGTGTAGGAAAATGCAAGCAGCACACATGTCTATTGTATTCATGGGTATTTTATTGCATGCATGGTCAGCCTGGATGGTTCAGTTGGTTAGAGCATGGGACAGCTGCATATTCCTGCATTGCAGGAGGTTGAACCAGATGATCCTCAGGGTTCCTTGCAGCTCTAAAATTCTATGATTCCATGCAGGAACTACATGTGCATGCTTATCACACACAACAACCTAGGCGCCTGTCCGCACAAAACTGGCTTCCATGTGGGACATGTATGAAATACAGTAAGCCCTAGACAGTGATGGCTAACCTTGACACTCCAGATGTTTTGGGACTACAACTCCCATCATCCCTGACCACTGGTCCTGTTAGCTAGGGATGATGGGAGTTGTAGTTCCAAAACATCTGGAGTGTCAAGGTTAGCCATCACTGCCTTAGGAGATTCTATACTTTTCAAACTTCAATTAAATACCTGAGTACAAAACCCTACTAATGAAACTATCCAGAAAACTGGTGCTGACTGTGACTTGAACTAAATCGTGTGAGATGCATTGTATCAGGAAAGATGCCCCCTTGCTTGGAGATCTCATTTGTATATAACTGCATTGCTCCTGACCTGCTTCCATTTTTGTGACTTCCATATTGTAAAAAGCTCTTTTTAGGCTTCGGCCTCTCTCTGGATTCAGATTCACATCTTATCGCTCTGCAGGTTTTCCACAGGATCGATAATCTTTGTCACAGAGATCCTGAACTTCATTCGTGTTTGTCTCCTGATTCTCCTCAGTGTCCCCTGCTAATTTTGGCCTCTCAGCCTATCCTGTTTCCTCCTTGCCAGTGTGCCCTCATAACCTTGAGTTTGCCCACCATGTCCTCAACATTCCACTGTCACAGTTTGTGTTTTGGAACGTGAGTAAAAATTAACTGGGCCTTGAACTGGGAACATTATCTTTACTCCATAGGTGGCCCACTGTAGGTTTAGTAAGGGGAAAACAATATTATATTTGCTCACTCACAACCATTAAACCACAGATTGCTGATGTGGGGGCTGTGGAGGCCAGTGTTCCTGCCAGCACCTCCTATGGTGTCCATGAAAGGTCTCAGTAAATACTCCCTCAAAAATTCACAATACACAAAAGGCTATTTGCTCTTCCTTCTTAGCTTCTGTTTGCATTGACACAGCCTCTCCTCCATTAAAGCCATTCCCCTGCAGCAGCCATTTTGTATTATGCCATGCCACAACAGCAGCCATTTTGTGACTGGTGCCCACAGCACTTTCCAAAAGCACTGGTCCCAAAAGGCTGATGGCTCCTGTATTAAAGGCTCCAGAGCAATCAACTGTCCTCCACAGATGTTTTGGAGCTTGTTCTTCAAGTCAAAGCAGTCACTGGGTATCTACAAAAGCTGAACCAGAGCTCCAATGTAGGGTGGGTGGTTTTCTTATCCGGAAGACAGGAGGATGTTGTCTCACTACCACACCCAGCTCTCAGCATAGACAACCTTTTGTCATCTCGCAGAACCTTTAATCCACCCTGAATATCCAGGTTAAAGTAGGATTAACAATCTGTCCAAAGGGGTAGAGTCAGCAGGTTTGCTGTTCACAAGGGAAACCATGAAACTTTTGTTTACTTACTGTAGATCAGCAAAGGCTCTTGTTTGGTCCTTTTCGTGAAGTATGTTCACTTCCATTATGGGCTGGATGCAATAGATCTTGTTTTACAATCTGTGTTTTCTGTGACAACATGGTTAACATCCCACTAATACATCAAGTTTACAAAGCTTCACAATTCCTCTCCAGGGTATTGAACTTCTGAATATTTGCTGAGGAGCAGATAGTGTTTGGGCACCTATGGACTGGGCGGGCGTCAGTCTGTAATTGCCATCAGACAATGTGCAACATCAGGGCTTCATTCCCCTCTTTTGAAGGGCCTCGTCTCTCCCCCCCCCCCCGTGCCGCTTGAAGTTACATTTCCACTTAAGTGCCCAGAATGATAAAGAAGTATTTGCAAAAACAGGTGCTGAAAGACCTTTGTTTGTTTCCTATCCTATCTTTCCATGGCACTTCATCTGATACAGATTTGACAGCTTCTTCAACACTTCCCCACCCCCAAAATGCAGCTGGGTTGTCATACTGATGACCCCCAGCGGATGTCACCAGATTGTCTCAGCTTTTTGTCATGATCCCATCTCATTACCATTTTCTTTAATTCATCCAGGGAGATGCTTTCTCCCTTCCCCCTGATAAACAAGAGAAATGGAATATTGATTTCCATAGCATGTTTGTAACATTTCTTAGGGGATATTCTCTCTCTCTCTCTCTGTCTCTGTCTCTGTCTCTGTCTCTGTCTCTATCTCTGTCTCTGTCTCTCCTCCCTCACGCCCCCCCCCCACCCGTTCTTTTCAGCTAGCAGAAATAGTCAGCCTTAACTAGCATGGCAGACAACATGCATCTGGTTTAAGGTTTGGACTGAGCGAAACAGTAATTTAGACCATATTACACTTTTCCAAATCAAGTTTTCCAAAGAGAAACCTGTGGCTGGTGTTCTCAAAAGGCTTCTTGACCATCTGGACCAAGAGCCTTCATGCTAAATTATTCCACCAGGCCCTGAGGAAAATGAATGGAAAGATGTCAGGGTCAGGTAAGCTGTCAGAAGTCACACAGGAAGCAATGTTAAATAATCTTATTCTACTTCAGGGGCCTAAATAATAAAAAATATGCAACAGCATTGCCTGCTGGAATCTGAGCTTTCACTTACAAACCATATAACTAAAATAAACAGCAAAGATGTATATTCACTGACTCTCATGTGCCCTAAGATTGGTGGAAGTCTAGGATGTCAGGATGAGAGGTTGCAGCCTAAGCTTATCTCTGAAGGGCTAGCTTTCTACGTGCAATGAGTTTTCTACTCAATTATGCCTTGAGCAAGGGTTGGCCTAGATGAGCTCCAGGTTCCCTTCCAACAACTCTACAACTTCTACAATTCTATGTGACTGCCTCCCCACCTTGCATTGTGCAGTGCTATAAAGTCATCTGAGAGCTGTACCATGTGATCTTTCAGAATGTACAGTTTGGCTCTTAGCCTGACAGAATCCAGACAAGCTTATTCATTATCTCCATCCTTTTGATTCCATCTTGTTGAGCTTTTATATTCAAGCATGCCCTCAGATCTCTGCCGGAAAGAGCCCCTGCTCTGCTTTTAATTTGCTGGTGTGATTATTTGTAATTCCTGCTAAATTCTCTTCATTCCTGCAGTGTAATTAGGCAGAGGAGCAGCCTTTGTTCTGCATTTGAAAAGCAATTAGTCATGCTTTTTGCTTCCTAGTTTGTTCCCTTTTTTTTTTAATTAGAGCTTTGTTTTTTGGGTTTTTTGTCCTTAAAACAGACTAGAGAATATAATATGTATCACCTGCAGCCATGCCGGGCTTCTTAAGAAAGGAAGCAAAGACTCTACTCTGCCTCACCGACACGGGTGGAAAAAGAGCACCCAAACCAAGCCTACAGAGATACTGCGTGACAAATGCATGATGAACTCAAAGCAACAGCTAGTTAGTGGATACAGCTTAACAGAAGGCAGACTAGGCTTGGGGAAGGGCTGTGGCAGAGTTGTGTAGCACATGCTTCGAGTTGCACCCAACATAGTACAATGTGAAGGTTCCATCAGCACAAGGACTTCTGCTTGCACAACAGAATGTCCCACCTGCCTGCCCCAATGCACCCCCTAAATCTGGCCCAGGGGTTCCCACAACCCTCTAGAGCAGATCTGGGCAAGGCACAAGGAGCAGAGCCAGGGGCAGTTCTACAGTGCATGCAGAAAGCTTTGTTCTTACAGGACAGAGCAGTCCTATCAGCACAAAGATTTCTACTTTCCCCTTCTCCTTCCCTAACAATCATCCCACACTCTCCCCAAATCTGCTCCAGAAGACTGGGGGAGAACCCAGAACATATGGGGGGCATGTAGGGGAAAAAAGGAGGAGGAATGTCCTATTGCTCAAGCAGAAATGTTTGCATCAATGAGGTGCATTGTTGCTTAGCATTGTATTGGATACAAACTATGATGGTTGACAGGGTCTTTCCAGTGGTGGTTCCACATTTGTTGAATGTCGAATGACCTACTTACTGAGGTGCATCTGTCTCCATCATTATTAGCTTTCAGGAGGAATTTGAAAACATTCCTATTTACTCAAGTATTTGGTGGCTAAAGAACATTGCAGCTGGTAACGCTGGGATCACTGGATGAAATAATGTTTTTAACTGAAACTATTTTCAGATTTTATTTTAATTGAAACTGTTTTTAAATTTCTTTTAACTGTAACTGTTTTTTTTATAATGTTTCAACTGTTTTAGAATGATGCTTTTTTTAAAAAATGTGGGTGTGTTTGTTGCTGTGGGCTCCTCTGGAAGACAGGATATCTATATAGAGATATGTGTTTTTTTCTTGTGTTTTTCTTTGTGGCTCTTGTTGGACACTGCTCTGATATTGAGGGAGGGCATCTATAAATAATTTTAGAAATAAGTAAATGACTGCAATGACAAAGCATAGTCCTATGTGATAATTTAAAAATAAGAATAAATAGATTGCATGAGAGAGAGAGAGAGAGAGAGAGAACGTCTCTTCTCTGATCCTCTCCTGAGCTTCACCTGCCTTTTTTTAAAGTCAGATTTCACAGTCAATGTCATGCATCTGGGAAACAGTCAGCAGAGGAATCAATTTGTGACATTTTCATCCTCTTCAAATCACTGGATTTTGTATGCATTAGCTGAAGCTCAAGCCCATCTCACCCATACTTAGCAGGCGGATTCGCACCCCCACCACTAATGACAGTCCAGCCATCTTTTTTCAGAGTACAAATGGGGGGGGGGGAGGTAGGTACAGATGGATTAGTGGTTCTACAGCCCTGCCCCCTCATCCATAAAATTAGGACAAATCCCATCTCCCAGAAGTGCCTCAAGATTAATTTACTAATGCTCAGAAAGCTTATGGAAGACAAATATTATTGGTTTAATAGGTAAAATTGCGTCATTACATTCTACCTACCAAATAGGTAGAATATCACCTGCATTATGGTCAAAGACTTGCTGCATTAATGGAAACTTTGTGTTTAGGGAAATAAGATTTCGCCTTGGCTTTGAGCTGCAGATTTAAGAATCCCCCCCCCCCCGAATATATACTTGTAACCACAGCATGCAACAAGGCCTGTTGTGGATGAAAGATCGCAGATCACTGGAACTCACCTTGCCTGCGGCAGAGGCTTGAACTACACTTTTTGAGAGAGCAGTCTTGTGTCTCTCCGGTAATGTGATGTGATTCATCTAACTCCAAAGTTTCCTCACTCACAAGTGCCAGCCAACAGAAGGTGTGGACTAATGGTGACAATGAGTTCCTCAGAATGTATAGGATGGGCCTATCACACATTTTCATTACATCTGAATTTTCTTGGATGTGCTCCTATGATAGATATATTTCCTAGACAAAGGATTTTGCTATACAGTGGTCCCTCGACTTACGAATTTAATCCGTTCCAAATGGACATTTGTAGGTTGAAAAGTTCGCAGGTCGAAAAAGCGACTTTCTCCCATAGGAATGCATTGGGAGAAAAAATATTCGAAAAAATTCATAAGTCGAAAAAACCGCATCTAAAATTCATAAGTCGAGGAAACCGCATCTAAAACCGGCAACGATTTCCATTTGGATGTCGAAAAATTCGTAGGCGTGTGGCCACTTTTTTCATTCGTAAGTCGAAAAATACGGATGTCGAGTACTTTGTAAGTCGAGGGACCACTGTATGTTGAAATGCAGGGTAGCAGGTCTTTCCAAAACCTGAAAATAACCGATAGTTGATTTTATACAATCCCAGAAATATGCTTCCCAGAAAGAAAGGAAGGAAGGAAGGAAGGAAGGAAGGAGGGAGGGAGGGAAGGAAGGATGGACGCTTTGAGAACTAAAAAGCAGCAAGGTTTTTCCCTATTCTCCAATTTTCTCTAGCTACAATTCATCCAATATATACAAGGATCCAAAGCCATCCAGTTTGAAGACACTGTTTATAGATGCTTAAGGACCCCTATGGACTATGGGCTAGTGCTTATTTGGGGCAGGGGGTATTCTGCAACATGTTATTGACACAATAATAGTGCATTGGTGGAAGACTAGAACATGGGGGAGCAGTGGGTTCTTAACCATTCCCCATTGCTCTATTTTCCTGTGGAAAATTGCTCTCTCCAATGCTGCTTTTTGTTGCACAATGTAAACATACAGGCCTATTACAGATACCTGCATCTCCTTTTTCAGCTTCAGT
The DNA here is from genome assembly GCA_034641385.1 of Darevskia mixta. Lineage (NCBI taxonomy): Eukaryota > Metazoa > Chordata > Lepidosauria > Squamata > Lacertidae > Darevskia > Darevskia mixta. The sequence continues at coordinate 49,007,550 of JAWWNH010000029.1, read as the reverse complement.
ATGGTAGAATTCAGACTAGGAAAATAGCTGAGCGGTGGCAAGGGGAAGAGTTACCCACTAAATGGAGTTATATTTCCACCAGCCAGCTGGATGATTTTCCCAACCTTCACAGAAAAAAAGGTGTGTTTTAGAAAGGAAGCTGTTTTTTCATGAACTCTGAAAAATGTTTTGCTTCATATTGATTTTTTAAAACACTGTTAGAGGCTTAGTGGTCCCCTACTGAACCACTCAAGCATAGAAGCACTCTTGCGGGCCTTTACTTGTTTTCTAAAGTGGCATACACCTGCAAGGCTTGGCTGGCTCCTCTTGGAGAAAGAGTGTGCCATTTCATGAACCTTTCACTTCATTTTTTAAAAAATAAAAAACTGTTCTTTCTTTGCAGACTCCCTGCACTCTCCCTGTCCAGTGATGTCATGTATAGCTGCCCCCCTTTAAAAAGAAAGTGGCAAAATACACGCTTATCCAAGTGCTAGATATAAGATTTGCAGTGCAAAGATGGCCATGACCCCCCATACCAGAAACCCCATCTTCAGGAGATGCGGTTGAGGTTCGGAGTGGGAGCACACATTGCCCTCGGAGACCCAGAAGCATCTAACCAACTGGAAGCAATTTCACATGAAGAGTCTGTGGTCAGGGGCGATGCAAGGAGGGTGCGGCACACCCAGGGTGTCATGCCTGGGGGGGGGGCAAAATCTCCCCTCTAGGCAGATCAGCATGGTGGTGCTTGCACTCCTGGCGGGCAGATTCTTGCGATTGGCACGATCATCGTCATGAAAATATGCTCGCTGATTGCGCAAATATGCCCAGTGATCGGCCTGGCACCCCCTGGCGGGCAGTGTTCACACCCCCTGGCAGGTGGCGCTCACATCCCCAGCGGGCGGTTTTATGCAATCAGTGGTCAGATTTTTGCGATTGGCGGGCAGCACTGGCACCCCCGGTAGGCAGTGCTCGTACCCTCCAGCTGGAGGTGCTGACAGTCCCGGGGGGCGGTGCTCGTATCCGTGGCTGGCGGCGCTGACACGGTTTTTATGTGATCGTCGGTCGGATTTGCACGATCTGCGTATCTGTTTTGCAGCCAACCCTCCCTAAAAAAGCTCAACAACCTTGGGGTACCCTCCCAAAACTTTGGGTACGTTCCCCAAAATTGCAATGTGGAGAGGTGACAAAAACTTTCCACACCGGGTACCACCTGTCCTTGCTACACTTCTGTCTGCGGTGTCAGTGCCCCTCTGAACAAAGGATGCCCCACCTCCTCTGACTCAGAGGCCTCCAGCTCAGAAGTCTCCCTGCCCCTTTGTTGGAGTCAACAACTGCTAAAGTGGGGGCAACTTTAAAGGAACAGGCTTCTCTCAGTAAAAGCAGAGCTAGCTACTTGGACAGTGCTGCAGTTCCCGTTTAAAGCTCAGTCTGAGGATGTCTGCTGCTGAAGCAACATCCGAGCCCATGAAATCATCAGCCAGAACACTGCATGGAGCTGTCCAGAGTAGTCCCACCTCTGCTGAAGTCAACACTAGCAGCAGGACACAATGAGTGGTGGTCTACACATGCATCATAATGAGGTGGTAGAATCTTAGAGTGGATGATACCACTGCAGGCTGCAGGTGGGAAATGCAATTTTTGAATGCTCCTCCACGATAATAATAATTTTAAAAACTCATTAAAGGTAAAATGTGGCACATAAGGGAGAAAGCTTCTAGTGCACCCCACTTCCTCCTATTTTCTACCTATGAGGATGTGGTTATTGCTGCTGTTTCACACAAGGCTGCAGAACAAATTTTTGAACCCTCCCCCTGCAGCCTGAAGTGGCACAGCCCATCCTGCCATTTCAGAAGTCTACCCCTTGGGCCATATTCACGTCATACATTCAAATCAGATGATATTTTTTCGAACAGTCAAGGGTTCCCTCAAAGGATTATGGGAGTGGTAGTTTGTTAAGGGTATTGAGAATTGTTAGGAGACCTCTATCCCCCATCCCCAAGAGCTAAATTCCCCAGGGCGGCTTAACAGTCAGTACCACTTCCCAGGGAAGTTGGGAAACTGTAGTTCTGTAAGGGGAACCATAACTGTTCAAAGTGGCATCATGGTGTGTGTATGGTGTGGATGTGGTCTTTGTGTTGCTGCGTGTGTAGACCAGAAGCCTCAGTGCACATTCAAAAGCCAATCCCGGACGCTCCAGTCCATGAAAGTCCATTTGTCATTAAAGTATGTTGATTGTTAAAGTGCTATACGATACTTTGTTGCTTCTGCTGCAGCAGACTTAACATAGCTATCCTTCTGGAAATTCTTACATAGAAAGCGCATTTATCATGGCTGAAACAGAGATTTTGCAATCTAAAGACTTCCTTTCCCTTTTCACCCAATCATTTTCATAGTGGTTGACAGTGCCCCTGGTTCCACAATCAAGTTGTCATGGGGAAGCTTGCACACTGGAAAGTAATGCATAAAAAAAAAAAAATCACCACATGGCATAATCAGCGATAACAAGTGTAACAAGGTGGGAGACCAGGGTTCTTTTCAGTGCCTCTGCAATTTCAGCAGATCTCTTTCTCTCTAGTCGTCATAGGCCAGTGAAGTGATTATTATCCTGATGCTTGTCAGTCTGGTAGGGTCTGACTTGTAACATGCATGTCTTTTTATTCCATACCTAAATGGCATGAAATATTCATCGAGGACGAGAGAGAGAGAGAGAGAGAGAGAGAGAGAGAGAGAGAGAGAGAGAGAGTATTAGAAGCAAACATATGGCTTAAAAGGTGTAAAGCCTTGTTGATGGCTTTCTTGATGGGTTGTCACCAAGTCTTTGTTTGCTTAACAACTTGGCCATTTTCAGGCTCTGCTGGACATGGGAAGCTGAGTCCAACTATTAAGAGTGTGCCCCCCCCCCCAGTTTAACTCTCCAAGCATTGATTGCATTCTAACACTTACTAAACCTAGAAATTATGGGTGCCTGACATTCAAATACTCTGGTACCCAAAACTCATTACAGTATCTGAAGAAGTGTGCATGCACACGAAAGCTCATACCAAGAACAAACTTAGTTGGTCTCTAAGGTGCTACTAGAAGGAATTTTTTTATTTTTTATTTTGTTTTGACTATGACAGACCAACACGGCTACCTACCTGTAACTCATTACAGTATATTAGGGCTGGAAAGCAGCTCTACACTCTTCAGTCATTGGTGACTGAAGTGGGAAGACATGGTCTCTGGGAAACTTGTATATCAGGTCTAACAACCCATCTGTTGTTGTTGTTTTTCAGTGAATGGACCTACTGTCCATCAGTGCCCAAATGATGTCTTCCCATCTGAAGTCTTCAATTTTTCCCTGGCTCCTGTCACCCACTTCAGCCCTTGATTAAAATTGCGCTGCTGTGACTTGACTTCACAGATCACACACACACTCAGCATTTCTCTAAAGAACACCAAGCAGTCAGGAAACTGGATAACAACAGCAGGCTACAATACAGGGTTGTCAGATCCTACTTTAATTCTCCCCTCCCGCATCCCAAATAAGTTTAACAACACTGTACTGCTTTTTAGGGCTGGTATAACTCACCCTATTTCAGCCACAGACATGCCACAGACTTGAATTTTAAAAATATTTAACATGAATCTCTGTCTTTGCTGCTCCCTTTTGCATTTGCAGCATTTTATATAAACATCATGCACTTGTACACAATTGTGCTTTCTCTTGGATAATTTCCCTTTGTGCTTTTGTGTTGCTTTCACTAATCTAAGAGTCATTCAGATTTAAAGCTGTTCCTCATCTGTGAAATTGTATCATAGTTTTATCCAGGTCCCATTCCCCTGCCCTGCCCTGGTTTGCATCAAGAACTGAGGCTGTCATGTGTACCACAATCAATGAAATTGTCATACTAATTCAAATTCACTTGTCTGAAAACTGGATTAGCCTATATATCTGCCTATAAGGGGAAAGTGTCAGAGCTGCTAGGCAGATCTAAAAATAGGAGACGTCACGGTCCGTATTGATCTGTTTGCAGAGAGCAGCGTTCCAAGTCAGGTGTTTCATAGGCTAGGTTATGTTGGAGATGCAAAAATAATGACATGTTTAGAATCCTTTATGGGAAAGAGCTTAAATATGAGACAGCTGTCAAGGTAGGTCGAAATACAGGGCAAACAATCATAGCTAGGGCCCTTTAATTGCTAGCTTGGGACGTGCAGCTGACAGCTTCAGAATACTAGTATGGCAATTTAGTACTGTGCACAACTGCTTTGTAGCCTTTCAAAGGTGTGTTTCTCTTGAAACAGCTGTCTTGGTTACATGGCATTTTAAAAAGTGCACCTTTTCACAGTTACATGAGATCAGATGTGAGTTTCAGGTCCACCACGGCAGAAATACTTAACACAATGCTGTGTTCTGATGGAGTAACTCACAAGTGTTGTTGCTGTGCTCTCTCCATTTGTTTTGGTAGAATCTTGCAACCCTGTAATAGAAAAGGATGCCAACTGGAGACTGTACTGCAGAAATACTAGGTGAAATGTACCCTGTTGCTACTCAAGCATTGTGGGTAACGTAGAAACCCTTGCAATTATAAAAATGTCAGCTAGAATAATAGAGGTTATTAGGGAAAGTGATGGGCAAATATTGGAAAACTCTAATAATATTCCCACATAAATCAATGTTCTTGGACACCTCATTTTGAAAGGAACATCACATAGCTGAAGTGGGTAGGAGGCAGTATGGTTTTGAATTCCAGTTCTTGGAAACTGCGGGAGAGAATTGTTGTGTCCAGTTTCATGCAAATTGGCCTTCTATACTCACTTGTATTTGAAGTAGTGGCTATCAAGGGGCAATCAAAGGTAACGTCAAACATTTTTCCTATGTGGAATCCACTTCCATCTATGGAAAATGATATACTGTATGAGTGGAAGCAAAAAAAAATAAGCCCCCCCCCCTCTATAATTAGGCTCCTCCATACCTATAACAGGTTACTGGAAAATGAGGCATGTAGCTACCTGATATGTATTAGTATGTATTTGACCCCCCTGTGTCTGAATGCTTATTTTGAATTGAGGTCTTTTAAGCTCACAGCTTAAAAGGGACCCAGGTGGCGCTGTGGGTTAAACCACAGAGCCTAGGGCTTGCTGATCAGAAGGTCGGCGGTTCGAATCCCTGCGACGGGGTGAGCTCCCATTGCTCGGTCCCAGCTCCTGCCCATCTAGTAGTTCGAAAGCACGTCAAAGTGCAAGTAGATAAATAGGAACCGCTCTGGCGGGAAGGTAAACGGCATTTCCGTGTGCTGCTCTGGTTTGCCAGAAGCGGCTTTGTCATGCTGGCCACATGACCCGGAAGCTGTACGCCGGCTCTCGGCCTATAGAGCGAGATGAGCGCCGCAACCCCAGAGTCGGACACGACTGGACCTAATGGTCAGGGGTCCCTTTACCTTTACCTTTTTAAGCTCACAGCTCAGGCTTTTAACCACTACATGAGTTTTTAAAAGACCACCAAAACCTAAATTCTGTCTTGGCCTAAGAAAAAACAGCAGCTTCGCATAAATCTCGGATGGAAATTATATTACTGCTGCCTCCTTTTCAGCAGCATTTCATCACAGTAAAAGTTTGATTAACTGAGAGGAGCCACTGAAAGGAAGTCTAGCCCATCCTATTTATTTTGCTGCTGATTGATGCCAGCTGCAAGGCTGAGTGGGTTGGATATTTAAAAGGTATAATAATAATTTTAATAATTCTGAATGGTGGAGATGGAACCCTATCTGCGTCCCATTTGTAAGCAGTGAATCATGTCAAGGTAGCAAACCTTTCCTCAATCGCGAACAATGAGGAACAGAGGTAGTACGATTGAAAATGTCAGGTTGTGGGAGGGATCCTGGTAATTGCTCAGCCAGAGTACTGCTGTGTTGCTGAGAAGCTATTTGGAGACAGGCCAGCCAAAAACATAGCTTGGAAATAATATGCCAGAGATTTTTATTGTGCTGTAAGAATTTTGTTTGCTTTTTAAATTGTATCTGAATGCCAATGGCTTCCAGGGAGCTGTTACTTCACCAAGCTCTCTACCAGTACTGTACAAGAAAGGTAAAACTTTGACATGATGCATTGTATTTCAGTTTCACATTGCCATACATCAAGAATTTCAGTGTGATAACAACCAACGAATTACAATGCAACAGGGGTGTCAATGCTATCAACTTGTGGACTGAACTGAGACAAAGGATGTTTAGCACATTATCTATTTTAATTGGCTTATCAATGTCAGGATGTCTGTGTCATCAAAAGCTGTTTTTTTTAATTACCACTGTTAAATGCGTAATTATCACTGCCTGTACTTTTCTGCATCTCATTTCCTTCTGACCTCAATTTCTACAACCCCACTCACCCAACACATGTACACATGTACACACATGTACATGCAGCTCTGCATAACACTTCATGCATCTGATGATGTAAAATCCAAGAAAGCCACAGTACATTTGTTAGTCTTTATGGTGCCTCAAGACTCTTAGTTGTTTTTCCTTCAAACAAATAAGAAGCCTACTTCTTGGGAAGTGAGAAATTATCTGGTCTCTGTTGATGCTTCCGGATGGGGACGTCATGCTATAAGTGGATCATTAAGATATTTCAAAGGTAAAAAAGGTAAAGGATCCCTGGATGGTTAAGTTCATTCAAAGGTGGCTATGGGGTCGCGGTGTTCACCTAGCTTTTCAGGCCAAGGGAGCAGGCGTTTGTCCACAGACCTTTCTGGGTCATGTGGGCAGCAGGACTAAACCGCTTTCGGAGCAATGGGACACCGTGACAAGTGCCAGAGCACACGGAAATGCCGTTTACCTTCTTGCCACAGCAGTACTTGTTTATCTACTTGCACTGGCATGCTTTCGAACTGCTAGGTTGGCAGGAGCTAGGACAGAGCAACGGGAGCTCATCCCATTGTGCAGATTCAAACCGCCGACCTTCCGATCAGCAAGTCCAAGAGGCTCAGTGGTTTAGACCACAGCGCCACCCACTCCCGCAAGATATTTCAAATGGGTCATTGGCAACAGGTTATTTTAAATTATAACATTTCCCCGAAAGAAGGAAATAGAGAGGCATCTTCTTGTGGAACAGAGAAGGGGTATTTTTTGTGCTGCTGCCAATAGGATCATAGAGTTGGAGGTGGATTGGGGAAGCTCTCTAGGTCATCTGGTCTGGCTCGCTCTGTTTTGTACAATAAACCCCGAAGTTGAGTATTTTTGGAGACAGGCTGTAGATGGTAGAGCATCTATTTTGTATGAAGAAGGTCCCAGGTTCAATTCTTGGAACCGCCAGGTAAGGCTGTGAATGTCCCCCATCTGAAACCCTGGAGATCAACTGACAGTCAGAGTAGGCTAGATGGACCAACTTAATGGCATCTGCAGTCAAAAGTGTGCCATCTAGTGGGCTTCAGCCTGTGCCTGACCATGCCAGTCTCTGGTGCATGGTCTGGATGCATGCAAGTGTTCCAAATCAGATCCCAACTTTTCACGAAGACTTGGTTTTTCCTGGAAAATTGTGTCTTAACCTTTATAGACTTGGTTAATTACTGTTTGGTACTCAACTCCAGCAGCCACCCTCTCCTTTCAATTAATTCCTTCATTAACTCCTTTCCGGTCTCTGACGAGGGGTGGCGGTGGGGTGGAATAGTGTTTTTCCTCTTGCTTTGAGACACGGGTGGATTTGTAAAGTGTTTCGCTTTTGCATACAAAACTCTATTGAACTTGCTATGTGACAGGTGCAAAAAGACACAAGCTTGCTGTTCAATGGAGGGGTGCAAGGTTCCCAACTGGGTTTTGGCAGCAGTGATGGTCACAGAACAGCTCTTCTCTTCTAAGCCTGATCTCAGGCAGCCAATAGAATTAAGCACCCGGAGCAAAGAGCCGTTTAAAATTCTATGAGCATCTTAGCAACAACACGGAGTCCTGAAACAGGGTCACCCCGATTGACAGGCACATGGACGTTTGCCTGTTTCCCACAATGCTTTTTCCCACACTATTGTACACTTGTGCTACTGCTAGGGGGCAACTGAGGTGAATCACGGAATTCCTCCTCCTTCGTGTGCCTAAAACCATAAGTTCCCCCAAATCACGAACAATTACAGAGGCAAAAACTTTCTCTCCCACACAAGGTGTTCTGCCAGGCATTTTACTACAGCAATAAGTCAGTCAGGAGGATACTGCCTGCTGTAACCAGTAAGTGTCCTTACTTGAAACTCTGTGCTGCTTCATCTGTTACAGAACACGATGTGTGTGTAATCATGTCAAATTAAAATGGAAGGTTTTGTCTGTTGAGATCAGAGCTCCCTGACCTTCTTGGGGGCACCTTTGGAAATTAAGAAACATGCAGACCACAGAAACATGTATTTACACACAAAACACCCCCCCCCCAAAACCCCTTAATTTAAAAATAGGGAGGGGCAGGGAACCTTGGTGGGTACCAAGACACTATGGTAGCTATAGACACTATAGACAGCTATAGACACTTGGTAGCTATAGACACTATGTTGGAGACAAGAGCTTTAGAATTTCACTACACACACACACACACACACTCCATAAAGATGGGGGGGGGGAATTACATGCAGTTTTGGGTCTAAGGAGGTGGACAATGTTGGTTGCTCATGGGATGTTATTTGTTGGAAGTTCAAGTTGGAAGTTCCGCTGCGCAACCAGAAGTCCTTGCACTGATGGGAAGTTAGTTGTATAATCACCCAAACAGATGCATTACATACAATGTGATGTTGCAATTAACATCACATATCATGCCTAAAACGTATTGTGGAGGAGAGGGCTATCGATGACCACTAGACATTACGCCTATGCTCTGCTTCCACAGCTGGAGGGAGCAATGTTTCTGAATACCAGTTGCTGGAAGCCACAGGTGGGCAGAGTGCTCTTGTGAGAGCCAGTGTGGTGTAGTGGTTAAGAGCGGTGGACTCGTAATCTGGGGAACTGGGTTCGCTTCCCCGCTCCTCCACATGCAGCTGCTGGGTGACCTTGGGCTAGTCACACTTCTTTGAAGTCTCTCAGCCCCACTCACCTCACAGAGTGTTTGTTGTGGGGGAGGAAGGGAAAGGAGAATGTTAGCCGCTTTGAGACTCCTTCGGGTAATGATAAAGCAGGATATCAAATCCAAACTCTTCTTCTTCTTGTGCTCAGGTGTTGCTTGAGGTTTTCCTACAGACACCTGGTTTTCATTTCATTTATTTATTTGTTGAATTTATATACCGCCCTATACCCGGAGGCCTCAGGGCGGTTCACAGAACAAAATCAAAATATAAAACCACAATATATATATAATCAAAATAAAAACAACCAACCAATAGCACCCCCCCCCCCAAGAATCCCATTTTAAAAGGGCATAGGACATAGGCCGTCTACTGTGGACATAGGATGCTGGACTAGATGGGACATTAGCCTGTTCCACCAGGTTCTCCTTATGTTCTGTGGTTTGGCCTTGCACATAAGGTAGCATCATGTATTCATCTTTCCCACAGGCAGCTGGTGGCTGAGCTCCAAAGAGAATATGCACTATCCAGATACGCGGGTTGTCAGTTCCTTCTTGCCTCTTTTATTTTGTCTCTCCCTCTCATTAGTGATGTGGTAGCTTAAGTTAATCCCACCCCTGAGAGGAGCAGGCCAGACATGGACCCGTGACAAAGTGGGAGTTGCTTAAGTTGTGAAATCCACCTGCCTGCCACTAGAGAGATTTGGGCAGATGAGCTGAAAATTACTGTTAAGGTGACGTGATGGCTGTTGACAACACAAGTGTGCTGGAGGCAGTTGCTTCTGAACAGACTCCCGTTTAGTGGTAATACGCTTCTGCTGGGCAACAGGGACTCAGTGGAACTCTTAGATTAATGGATGTTGCCTGAGAAAAGTGAATAAGCAAGGCAACTGAGTCTTGCCAATGTAATAAGGCCTGTCGAGTTTCCCCAGTGCTTTGCAAAGTTTCCTTTCCCAGTCCACAGAAACAGCATTTGGAAAGTGGAGGGTTGTCTCAGACTCCCAGGACTATTGTTAGCATGCAAAAGGGGGCTGGGCGGGGAGGTGCAATTTGTCTTCATAAGTTGCAAAGGCCCTCTCTAAACAGCAGTTCGAGTGTTTCCAAAAGGCGGATAGGCTTACAGATATGATACAGCCCCCAAATGCCAACACACCTGCAGTCTGCTCAATGATTCTTCCACCGATTCTATGTAATCACGTTAAATTTCACATTAGTCCCTGAGCTGGCTCATGACTGCGGTGTTAATTAGGGGTGGGTTTCAAAAGTGATTTTGCATCCTGGGGGTCCCATGCTTTGAATGCTTTATGCCCAATATTGCAATGGGAGACATGTTAATCCTCCTGGTAGTTTCAGTGGAGTTTGGCTTCAGGCTAAATTAGTGAAGAGACTGATAGGTGCCATTACTTGCCCCACTCCAAGGAAGCAGCAAAGGCAAGGCTACCATTATATATCTGTCAGGGCAGATGCTGGCTTGGCTGCCTCCTTCCCCTCCTGACGAAGGCAGCAGCAGAGTGCTGGTTCAAGGCAGTGCAAAATTCTCATTGCAGCATCTTCTGTTCTAGCACGTTCCCATCGTTATATCAGGTGTCCATATGCCATTCACTTGCTTGGATGGGGCCAGGATTGCCTAGATCAGGCATGTCCAACAGGTAGATCGTGATCTACCGGTAGATCACTGGACGTCTGCGGTAGATCACTGGTAGATCATTGGCTCCCCCCAAAGAAGCTGAACAACTGTGGCTCCTCTTAAAAAAGCTCAACATTTTACCTCCTCCCTGAAATAACTCAACAACTTTGACCCGAACCCCTAAAAAGGGGGTAGATCACTGCCAGTTTTTAACTCTGTGAGTAGATTGCAGTCTCTTGGGAGTTGGCCACCCCTGGCCTAGATAACCTGCTCCAGCACATTTTTAGTGGGCTTGGATTAGTTGTGGACCTACCTTTGAACCTAAGTCTTTTGGGGCAGGTTTGAATTGCATTTAGCTAGTAGGGGGTGGGGCTGCTTAAATATTCACTGCTGCAAAAGAATAAAACACACTGAACTGTGGTGGACCAAATTTTATCTCATGAAAATTTCTGGGGAGAAATTCATAGTGGGAGAAAAGCCTCATTCCTTTGTGCCAATTTGCAAGGATTTTTGGGCTGGGGGTGGCGGATTGTGGCTTCAACCTCCTCCTCCTTCACCATCTTATTTTAGCATCACTGATGTTGATTCCTGGAGTGATGCAAAAAGGGAAAGAAGCAAGTGGACTAGCTATTCCCTCTTTTGCCACACACTATTGCCAGGCATTTTAGGGTGGACTCATGCCATGAACTTCAGCAAAATGAAGGATGGGATTGATGGAAGTTAGATCAAAGTTCACTGAGACTGGAAGCTTGCTCCTTAAAACAATGGGAGATTTCAGAGGCTGTCCACCTATGACTGAGATGTGGTTAAAGACATCATTCCACCCACACATGCATGGAGAAAAACAAGATGTGAGTCAGCTAAGGATTTGTGAGTGATTGTTTACAGTCTGATATGTGCTGCTTGATGTGATGGAGCTAATAAATGTTGGAGCTGTAGGTGATTTTCATGTTATGGAAGCAGTTGTGGGCAATTTCTAGGGAATGAAATGACTACAAAAGGGCAACAGGTGGCAATTAACTCTTAGACCACCCTTTGGAGTAGGGACGGGGGAAGAAATTCAATTCAGTTTGCATTTAAAGGCAACTCTATCAAATTTCTGAAACAACACAAGAACGAAAAGAAGCCATTCTTCAAAATTCGCACTTATCCGAATGTTTTGATGCAGTTCTCTAACCAACCAGTGTTTACAAAAATGCACATATATTAAAGAAAAGTGTGCACAAATGAATACAATAGTGAAAATAACATGTAAAAATGCATATTAGGGGAACTGTTGGCAAAAATGCATACATTTACTTATTATTTTAATTAATTACCTGCCCTTCACCCTTACGTGCCAGGGTGGGTTGCAGCAAATAAAGCACAAAGTTAAAAACAACATAAAGTGACTTTCGTTTGCAAAAATAGGGTGGGTTGTAAATATATGCATCTCAGGTGTCAAAAGCCAGGGTAAAGCAGTGTGTAGTTAACATACAAAAAAAATGTTTTTATTAGGGGAAATTCACACTGAAATGCTGTCGAATTTTAATGAGGTTGTATTTTTTTAAAATGCAAATTAATTGGTGCACAGATGTGGTGAATTGAATTTAAGTTTGGAAAAAAGAGAAACGGAGAGACCTGCTATTGACAGATACTTCCATCCCTACTCTGGAGTGTAAACTCAACCCTGTCCATGGCAATCTTCGTAAAGTATGGTCCACTTTAGCTTTGGCCAAGCTATATGGAATCGTTCTTGAGCAAAGTTTGAAATCCCTTCTTCTTGTAGGTAACTTCATTAAATGTTTCACGGCCAAAGCAATCCAAAGTGGGAGGAGGAAGGAAAACCCAAAGTTGAGGCACCACAAAACCCAAATCCCTGCTGGGCTTGTGGTGGAAGCAAGGGGCATTTCACCATTTGTTTTCCCTTATTTATCCCTAAATATGACAGGAACTATTAATTTAGCCTTCCTGCGGGACAGCCCTGATACACTGTGTCGTAATTCCACATTTCAGAATAGTCCCGTGATACCTGAGTGGGATGCTGGATTGGACAATGTTGGCACTTCTGCAGCCCAAAAGCCCCCAGGATGTCTTAAGCCCTTTTGAAGTCTGCCTTTTCAAAATGGATGCTATTGAGTCCCTGTATATATTGATTGAACTGTAGCTGGAGAAAATGAGGGAGTAGGGGAAGGCGCATTGCTGTTTTTTGAGTTTCCAAAGCTGATCTCTTTTTCTTTTCTTTTCTTTTCCCAGGCCATCCTTTCCATCTCCCCGCCACCCTTTTAATTTTTTTTTTGCCTGTTATTTCCTTGTAAGTAACAGCACCGCAATCTTCGCCCGCCTTTCCTTTCACTGCAGTCAGTCCCAGGCAATTAGCTGCTACAATCCCACCAGAGGGCTTGCAGATATCAGCACTCTCAAAGGCGAGGCGGACACTTTTCAAAGCCGCTGTCGTCGTCAGAGGGGAAGAAAACAGGAGTGAAATTTCTGGCCTACTTGCCTGACAAGTAGAAATATGAAACAAACCTGAATCTTAACAACCTCGTAACTTTTTTTCATCTCTCCTTCGATGTCGGGATGTCAAAGACGACCACGAGGGTCCTGTTAATTGGCGCAGGCTCCACCAGGCGAACCTCCTCCTCTTCTTTCCTAGTTATTAGTGCTGCAGAAAGAAAAATTGCAGTCTTCCATTGCCTCAGCCACATAATACAAACCTGGTTGTAAAATATGAGGAGTTCGAAATCTGTCTTTGTTGTATAGCAGTGTGGCTGCTAACCTGACCTTAAAAGCTGCCTTTGTCTGCCGAGCCTCCACCAAGGTTGTAAGGGTACATGATTTCCATATTAAGATGCCCTCTGTATATTTTAACATCCACCCTTAAGGCTATCCTGACAGACAGCTCTGCAAACAATCCCGGGGACATTGGCTAATTGTAATAATCCGATTCAAATGAGCTTCTTTCTTTCCCACTTACTTCAGTGTGTTTCATCTACTTTTTAATTGGGTCACTGTTAAGTAGGAAACTTCAGACAAATTCTTCTGACAGACTTGCATTCCATGTGAGTTTTCACCATCACGTTGGATCAAAGACATCGTCCCTGGAAAAGGGCTGGGGTTTTCTAACCAAGAGGCACTCATTTTGCTTGCCTGCACTGCCCAGCTTCCTGATATATGCTCTGCCACTTAGACTGCAATCTCACACGGATTTACCTGGGAGTGACTCCCGCTGAACTCAATGGGAACATTTCTGAGCAGACAAGCATAGGGTTGCGCTGTTGGTGGCAGAGATAGGGCGAAGCCAGGGGCGTACCAAGCCGCTTGGCTACCAGGGGCGGCAAGTCAAGCGGCACCCTCCGGGAGCGGGGCGTTGCTCCGTAATGTATGCGTCACGAAGCATGCATCATGACGTCATGATGCATGCGCTACGGAGCGCAGTCTGCTCCTCGGCCGCCACACGTTTTTTCTCTCCCTTCTCCTTCTGTGCCCCGGTTGGGCGGAGCTGCGGGGGCGGGCCAGCGAGGGGCGTCACACCAGCCACAAGCGTGATGCCTCGCTGGCCCGCCCCTTGCCGCTGCGGCTCCGCCTAACCAGGGCACAGAAGGAGAAGGGAGAAGAAAAGCGCATGGGGGCCGAGCGAAGCCAGCAGCGGCGGCGAGAGAGGTTTTTGCCGGCGGCTTGGGAGTCGCACTCGCGGGGGGGTGGGGGTGGCGCAGAGTGTCACCCCCCAGCTGGAACCCGGGGCGCCCCGCCCCTATCGCCCCACCCTTCTTACGCCACTGGGCGAAGCAGTTCTATTAAAGCTTTGGGCTGCAGTCCTAACCCTGGTGGCTCTCTGGCAGGGCTGGACAGGTGAGTCTGCCACCTCACCCACAGCATGCAAAGTAGCCGGGGCAGAAGGTGGTGGCGGCACAGTGATCAGAGCCAGCTCTGCCAGTCTCTCTCTTCCCCATTAAAACATCCCATTTCCATTGGCCCCAGCCAGTGGTATATAAAACATCTGAAGGGCGCCAAGCTAGGGAAGACTGACCTAGCGGGATTCAAGCAATCTTTAAGTTTTTCCTGTGCCAATTTGGTGTCTGCATCCGAAATGCATAGGACCCCAAACTAATTTTCTTTAGGAACTTATTGGCACCAAGCAGCAATATTAGCAAAGGGTAGCAATGGAACTATTACAAATTTGCTAGTTAGGCTCTTCCCTTCATTAGGGAGAGATGCTTATTGAGGCTGCTGGCCTTTAGCAAAGATGCCTGGCATTTCCAGAAGGGGAATGCTCAGCTTTTGTGTGCAATTTGCATGAGACAATACAGAATGCAATTTGTGTGAGACAAATCAGGGGACAGAATAAAAACTAGAAATGAATCCAAGCAGCTTTCAGTTGCAGGTTTTTCTGGGCACATCCAATGTGTGTGCTAGTGAAGCAAGAGAAGTAATGAACTTAGCTAACAGTCCCTAAGAAAAACTCCTGCGCTGTGCACTGTGCACTTGATGTTTAGATAGGAGAATGCAAATGAAAGCAATTCCAAAATTTGTCGTGACCTGGCAGCAGTCCTTACATCGAGCTGCAGCAAGGAAGGGCCATCATCCACTGCTAAGAAACTAGGCTCCTTTATCCACCTGCTCTAACCTGGCCAAGCATCCATTATTACATCAGGCTGCAGAAGTGAAGAGATGGAATGCAGGGCTGCTCCACTGGTGCATCTCAAAGGCTAGCAGTGTTTTGTGCCTTAGAACCACAGAATTGTAGCGCTTCAAGCCCCCTGAGGGTCATCTAGTCCAGTGTTTTTCAACCTCCTTGGGGCAACGGCACACCTGCCCCACGAAAAAAATCTCGCGGCACACCACCCGGGGGGCGGGGTGTCCGCGCGCCCTGGCGGGAGGGAGGGGAAGGACCCAGGCGGGCGAAAACAGAGCGGGAGATCGGCGGGCCAAGCGCCCGCCCCCCCCTCCGCCTCCCGCGCCCAGCCCCCCGGCAGCACCTTCAGCCGGCCCCGAGCGAGCCCGGCGGCACCGGCACCTCCCGCCCGTCCCCGACCGCGGCAGAGGCAGCAGGCGAAGCGCCCGGCAGCCCGCGGCGGCCGGCGAGCGAGAAGCGGAGCCGAGGCGACGCGGCGCCAGCCACCCGGACCGACCCGGAAGCGGCCCAGGGCACCGCCGGTCGCCCCGCCCGCGCCCACCGGAAGCGGCGCGCCCGGAGGGGGAAAGAAGCCGCGGAACAGCAGCCGGTGTCTTGCGGCACACTACTGTGCCGCGGCACACCGGTTGGGAAACGCTGATCTAGTCCAACCCCCTGCAATGCATGAATCTCAGCTAAAGCATCCATGACAGATGGCCATCCAACCTCTGCTTAAAAACCTCCAATAAATGAGGTTTTGACCTTTCCCATTCCAGCTGCCAATGCCATTCAAATAACTTTTAACTAAGAAATTGAGCCTGTGCTTTCTTAATTCCTCCTTCCTCACAACTTATTTTCCTTTCATGTTGTGGCTTTTTATATTGTAATCCTGAGGGCAAGGACTATCCTCTTTCTTTTTTTTTAGTGATTTGTAAGTTGCTCTGGGAGTCTCTTTTTGGCTAACAAGCAGGGGACACACACACACACACACACACACACACACAATTTAGTTGGTGGCTTTTCAGTTAATAGATATTAGCTTTTCTAGCAATTCAATTGCATTCTGTCTCCCTTTCTGCAGAGACATTAATGATGATAGAAGGGGCTTAGGATATATAAATCTAGGTTTAAAGAATATAGCTTTATGGCTAAGGTATTAGTGATGGCTTCAAAAAAACTTCTTTCTCTCTCTCCCCTCCCCCCTTTTCAATTTTACCACAGGCTCTCAGAGTATTTTCACATGATTGAAGTTGTCCTCAAATTGATGCCACATGGAGACACTCTGGGATTGATTTTGTGCAGTGTATATTCAGTAAACACACCGCAAATGAACAGGAAAATATTGGTTGGATAGTGGGCGAGTGGCAAAGTCTGCTCCATAAAAATTGAATTTCAACCGTGCGCAAATACCCCCCTGTGACCACACACAAATTGCAGCTGCAGGCAGCATCTGTCGATGTAAGGAATGGACAAGCAAAAAACCCCACAAAATAAAGCTGTTTCGGATCACAAAACTTTCAATGTCTCATCATTTCCCCATTTCCTTTGAGAACTGTTTGAGTTTATGTCTGGTCTGATTAAAAATTTTTTAGTATGCTTTCTGCATGATGTTAGAGAAGGGCTGAGGAACCTGCAATGCTCCAGATGTTGCTAGATTAAAACTCCCACCATCCCTGAGCCTTGGCAATGCTGACTGGGGCTGATGGGAGTTGGAATCTGAGAACATCTGGAGGTCCACAGGTTCATCATTCCTGCGCTATATGTGGAGGTGTCCTAGGATATCACACGGCAATACAGAGTTAACCAAGTGGAATTCCCCCCCTGTGTATAACTGACCATTGTTAGACCATTGTTAGACTAGAAGCTATTTGTGACAATGGCTTAATACATGAACTGATCATAGAATCATAGAATTGAAGAGTTGGAAGGGACCCAGAGGGTCGTTAGTCCAGGAGGAATCTCAACTAAAGCATCCATGGCAGATGGCCATCCAACCTCTACTTAAAAACCTCCAAGGAAGGAGAGCCCACCACCTCTTGTGGGAATCCATTCCACTGTCTAACAGCTCTTACTGTCAGAAAGTTCTTACTGTTGTTTATTTGGAATCTCCTTTCTTGTAACTTGAATCCATTGGTTCACATCCTACCCTCCAGAGCAGGAGAAAACAAGCTTGCTCCATCTTCCATGTGACAACCAGACCCATTTTCATTTTTCCACCTTTATGTAGTTATTGTTCCAGAACAGGGGTGGTAAACCCCCTAGATATTTGTTGGACTGCACCACTCATTAGGCTAAGCCACCATGAGCAAGGATGTTGGGAGTTATGGTCCTGAAACACTGGGAAGTCTACAGTTTTCTCAACCAGAACCATTGATTTCAAGGGTTGTCCTCTGAGTAAAACTGGAATGCTACCTGTCATATTGGGGGAAAGAACTCCGTCAAATCATACAAAAGAGGGTCCATTTTAATTCTACTGGATCTGACTTTTACCCAGACCCCACAAAAAGCAGAATGTGTAAGGGAATACACATGTGTGTTTATGAATGTGTGCTTTCTCTCTCTCTCCATGTGTCAGGCAAAGTGACCCTGGGGAGGGGAAGAGAAGCAGCCAGAGGTGTGGGCCTATTGTACAGTCATACCCCGTGTTACGTACGCTGCAGGATGCGGACGTTCGGGATACGCACCGCGGCGACCCAGAAGTCCTCCACGGAGTGCGTGTGACGCGCGGGTGCACGCAGGTGTGCAGAAGTATTCTGCGCATTTCATGCATGCACAGAAGCACAAAACCCCGCAAACTTCCAGGTTTTTTCTTTTTTCTTTGGTGCGTTCATGATACGTACGCACGCCCGTGTTACGCACCGTGACCCGGAACGGATCGCGTGCGTAACCCGGGGTACCACTGTACTCTCTCAAAATTCTAAACATGCCCATGGGTCCATAAATATTAGCAATGTAGATATTCTCTCTCTTTTTTTGTGTCAGGGATCTTAGACAAATTTCTATCTCTGATTTGCCTTTGAACAAATCAGAGGTTACTGAAAGTTCATGTGTTGCCATCCCATGTGAAATAGGCCCAGGCAAGGTTTCAACCTCTAAACCTGTCATATTGGACAGGTGAACAGCTTTCTCTCCCTATCATACCCACAACCATTTAATTTAAAGAGTAGATCCCGCTATTTTGGAAGGGCATCATCCTGATCAGAATGTGCTCTCAGTTCTGTGTTCAGCTCACAGCTGTTATGCAAACTGCACTCCCTCTCTGTTCTTGATTAGGATTCCTAGATTGGGGGACACTCGCATATTGCCAAATAAAGAAATGCATCAACCCAAAGACACAGGATGGGTGGGACGAAGGAGGATACATATTTGCGTGAAATATGCACATACTGAACAATATTTATAAATGGTCCCTGGGATTTATATAGAAATATAGCACATCTCATCATAGTGGGGAAGTCTGGGACCACATCACCTGCGCTCCTGCTCAGTCTGCTACCCAGGGGCTAATGATGGATGGGCAACTTCTGCATCTTATGGTTCTTCTTTAAACCAGACCTGGGCTGGACAGCCCTTCAAATAGAGGACTACTTCAAACAGAGGACTGCCCTCTGTAAAGTAGGATGCATGGCACCCTAGCTTAGATTTCCGTTGTCCCATTTTGAAAAGGCCTCACCAAGAACAAATGCACCCAGGGAAAAAAGCAGGAAATTGGTCTTTTTTTGCTCCACAAAACTCTTGACACAATTGTCATTCCTCATGTGCATGCAGGAAGTACCAGTGACTTTGATTGGTTGAGTGTGTCAAAACCGTTCCTAATAGGCATAATTAGCAAGCAACTTGTGATCCTTAATTTAGATTGATGGGATGCTGTCATGGAATATTAGGATTACAATTGACCTACCTTGACAAGCTGTCCCTTTAACACTGTGCTCACCTGAAAGATTTACTGAACATTTGATTAACAGTTGAATCTTGATATACTTGTTCAGGTAAGCACACCAGAGTCTTTATCTCATCCTCTGTGTAAGGTGGCTTTGATTCACAAAAAGCTTCCTCCTATCATGGTGATTTCCCCCCACTATTATATCTCATGGTAGAGATCTTGCTTACTGGTTTTCATTACCCATGAGTCTCGTGCTCCCTGTACTTCTAGACTGAGCCCCTTATTGCTCTCAGCTCTCAACCAAACCCTCTTTGCTGAGTCAGCCCAAATTTAGTCTCTAGTCTAAGCTCCCTGTGGACTCACTAGCATCTACATGCAAATGGGAGTGCAAAGCAGAGGTCTCAGTGCCTAACCTCTCTTGTAATTTAATGGCTTTGAGGAAACCGTGCAGTTGGGATGGAGAGACAAAAATAAAGTCCGAGTCATCATCTTCTTCTCTGCTGTCCCCCCCCTTATATGGTAGCCTCCCATGTCTCTGACTGGTGGACTGCAAGTCTAAGGACATAGGAAACGGCATTGCATTGAGTCAGGTCATTGGGTTCATCTAGCTGAGTATTGTCTACACTGAGTGGTAGCACAATGTCCAGGATTACAGACAGAGGTCTTTCCCAGTCCTCCTTGGAGATGCCATGAATTGAACCTGAGACCTTCTACCTGCAAAGCAGAAGTTTTACCACTGAGCTATAGCCCTTCATCCATCGCCTGAGGAGAACAAGTTACTTAAACCAAGGAAGCTATCATGGCAGTGCAGAGAATACAGCCCCTGAATCCTACTGTTTGAGTTCCTAGACCTAGACTGATCCATGCAACCTTGGAAGAACTTAGGTGTAAAGCCAGGAATAATTAAAAATCATAGCATGGAAGCTAAAATCACTGGAATCTTCCACCAAAATATCTGTGGACAACTTGGCTTACGTATCCTTATGCTAACTATATAGAGGCATTACTACTGTCCTGGCTCCTACCAGATGAAGATTAACCCCTAAACAAGATGCACAAAGATGGTCTGTAATTTATTCTACTCCACTTTCTCACAGATGCTTTGTAAGTGCCCTTAACCACAGCAGGATCTGGGGCCCTTCCCTTCCATTCTACAACCAGCAACCAACCAACCAACCAACAAACAAACAAACACACACACCTTTCATTCACTAGAGCCAGACCTCAAGCCCTGGCCTGAGTGAATGAACTCCAAAAGAAGTGGGAAGCCAGCAGATCAACTTGTGAGTACAAATTAGTTCAGTGTTTATTATTAAATACCATGTTGTGTAGCCAATGTCTGGGGGTCCCAGTTACTCTCTTTTTCGCTTGCCACATATCTTTTAAAACCACACGCTTTCCTTTCTAAGTGTCATCTCTAAAAACCATCAGGATGCAGCAGATGATGCCAGAAATAGTCATGCTTTTGTAAATCCAGCAAACCAAGAGGTGATTTTTAAATATATATATATATAAATAGAAATACTGGCTTTATGGAGCACATTACACAAGCCCTAGCAAAAACTGGCCTCTCTTCTAATGGCTCCATCATTTGTATTCCTTGCCCAGCTCCAAATCCTCGTCAGCGTTGCTACGGATTTTGGTAGGAGCCTATTTATTTCCGTGCAATAATCTTAAAACTGTTTAACCCCCTCACGACTATCCCAAAAGCAATCCCTGAAAGCATTTGCATAGGAAGGGTGTATATCAGACTGACTTCTTCCAGAGATTCTTCTTACTGCTATTTCTTCATAGCCAGATTGTCATCGTGACAGTTTTCCCTTTACCATCTGCATGCCTGTCTTTCACTCCCCTTGTCCCTCTGGTCACATAATCCCCCATCCCGCCAGTGAATGATGGATGAGACAGGTTCGAGCTCAGCTCCAGGCTGCCAGGGGCCTTGAAGTGAAGAAGGAAAAACTATGAAAATGCCTCCCTCAGTCAGAGCCAATGTGCACCTTACATGATAAACCCAAGTGATGTGCTGGCAAACACTGCCGAGTGTGAACTATAGCTGTCAACTTTCGGATTTGAAAATAAGGGATGCCGCAAGGGCGGTGCAATGGCACCAAGTAGCCTGCGCTCCAGAGGCTGCGTGCGAACGGGTGAGCGAAAGAGCGAGCTCATAGACGGCAGGCAGGCTGTCTGTCTGGTTGGGCGTGAGGGTCTGGCTGCACAAGGCATGCAAGCTCCGACAGTCGGTCTCAGACTCCTTATTGGCAGCCGAGCAACGCAGTTGAGGAGCCTCCCTGGCCGGCAGGGAGGGAGAGGAGCTGCTTCCTTTGAAATCCGGGAAATTTAAGGGATATCAACAATCTGGGATAGCAGCGGGAAACGGCCTTGGAATAAGGGAGTTTCCCACAAAAAAAAGGAGGGTTGACACCTATGGTGTGAACAGGAGAGGCCTGTCTTTAGACATAGTAGTGGAACATTCAATGCTCATGTTCTGGGGAGCTGCGATTAGGGATGGGTAGATTTGACAGTTCATGTTTCTCCCCATTTTGTATCTTTCCATTCTTACGTCCAGCTTTTCACATTTCCACATCAGTATGCGGAATTTTTGTTTTAAAGTAGCCATCACGAAAATTCAAATTTCTCCTAATATGCACATTTTTAATGCAATTTTGCCTAACATGCATGGTTTTGCAAAGTATTTTTCTCTGATGAATTTTCACGAATATATGCATTTTTGTGCACATTTTACTGGGGTATATTTCTGTACACATTACTTCGCTGGAGTACAGCACTACAAAATTCAGAGAAGTGTGGATTTCAAAAGATATCTATGTTTCAGTTTGCAAAGTGCATTTAAAAGCAAACTGGGGGCTTATCTACAATTACATTTTGCCCCGCTTTTTCCAGGCACAGATCTGTGTCCAAGTGCCTCCCATTTTTGTCCCAAAGCTTTCCCTGCAAAAACCCACTCTTTGAAGCCCAACAAACAACTCCATTCCTTTGTCTGAATGATGTGTGTCACCTATAGGAAGCCGACTGTGCATTCCTGGTCTCCTGTTTTCTCCATATTCGAACACCATGTGTTGCTGGTTTTCTTCTTCTTTTCTTTAAAAAAACTTTTTAAAGGTTTTCCTCCATGGCAATGCCTGTGGATTTCAACCATTTATGCCTACGCATGCTCAGATGTTCTGCTGTACTCACACTACCAGCTAGCAAGTATTTTCCGTCTTCCTGAAAAGCCTAAAAATGTTTGGGATATGTATCTAATCATAACTACCATGTTTGCACATTTTTTAGTATTTTAAGCAAAGTTGACTGGACAGTAAGGTAAAGGTAAAGGGACCCCTGACCATTAGGTCCAGTCGTGACCGACTCTGGGATTGCGGCACTCATCTCGCATTATTGGCCGAGGGAGCTGGCATACAGCTTCCGGGTCATGTGGCCAGCATGACTAAGCCGCTTCTGGCGAACCAGAGCAGCACACATAAACGCCGTTTACCTTCCCGCTGCAGCGGTACCTATTTATCTACTTGCACTTTGATGTGCTTTCGAACTGCTAGGTTGGCAGGAGCTGGGACCGAGCAACGGGCGCTGGACAGTACAGGAGGTTAATAGAAAACTATGCTTGAAACCCCATAAATTCCTGCACAACTGTACCTTCTGCATCTGGTTATCCTAGTCTTTCTCCATTGTTTCTATTAGAGCCAGAGCATACATATAATAATAATAATAATAATAATAATAATAATAATAATAATAATAATAAATTTATTTGTACCCCGCCCATCTGGCTGGGTCCCCCCAGCCACTCTGGGTGGCCTCCAACAGATATCAAAATACATTAAAATATCACAGGTTAAAAACTTCCCTAAACAGGGCTGCCTTCAGGTATTTTCTGAATGTCAGATAGTTGTTTATCTCTTTGACCTCTGCTGGGAGGGCATTCCACAGGGCGGGCGCCACTACCGAGAAGGCCCTCTGCCTGGTTCCCTGTAGCTTTGCTTCTCGCAATGAGGGAACCGCCAGAAGGCCCTCGGCACTGGATCTCAGTGTCCGGGCTGAACGGTGGGGGTGGAGACGCTCCTTCAGGTATACAGGACCGAGGCCGTTTAGGGCTTTAAAGGTCAACACCAACACTTTGAATTGTGCTCGGAAACGTACTGCGAGCCAATGTAGATCTCTCAGGACCGGTGTTATGTGGTCCCGGCGGCCACTCCCATCATAACATGCCATCATAACATGCGATACAATTGCTCTCCCAAAACCATTAACCAGCAGCTCTCCAGAATTTCACACAGAGATTTTGCCCGGTCCTTTCTGGAGATGTCAGGGATTTAACCTGGGACCTTCTGAATGCTCTACAGCCCTTTCCAACACATGCTTTTTCCCTCAAAGAAGACAGAGTGCAACCTGGAGGAAGAAGGAACAATTCATCCATGGGCACTTGGTGCTGAAACACAGATAACAAGGATGGGCGTCTGCTCCATGTCATTCTCTACTCCACAGGTTCAAACTCACTTCCCCACTATCCAGCTACTGCAGAGGCAATTAGTGTTGGAAGTGGGCAAAAGGTTAGTGATGCAGAGGCTGGGAAGGGCAAATGGGCAGAATAAATCAGCTCATTGCCCTCGAGGAAAGCTAAAAATCACTCTCACGCTGGATGTTGGCTGTCATTTACGTTGTAAATATATGGAAATGTGTGAAAATCTACTGTTTGATCTGAAAACATGCCCTTTTAACAAATGCATCCCTTGCAGAGAGAAAACAAGTACCGATAGTGCTGTTTTGGATAGCACTGTAATAACGACAGCACATACACTAATAAGACGCCCACACATCCAAGTACACACATCCCAAAAATGTGCAGATGCTTTTATGACACTTACCAAGCTTTGAGGCACTTGGTTTCTCTAACGTTTGAAGATTTAGAGTTCACAGATCTGCAGAAGTATTACACCATGGCCAGAAATGGGAGATGGTGCCATGTTAGGAAACATCATGGGATTGGATAAGACAGATACAACCTTTGTATTTTGTAACTGGTTTAACCAGCCTCCTTGGTCAGAGGGGCATAATGTCTAAAGCGGTTCTTTTGATTTTAAATTTAAACCATCTGTTTATGTTAAGGGTGCTGTTGATCAGGGTCAATTCATATTTTTGTTGCAAATATTATCTATGAGTGAACCTCCAATGAAAGAGAAAAGAATGGTAGATTGTCACACATCTTTTCCCTTGAATGACATTTGGGACAGGGGAAGGGTGTGGCTCCTGACATGTCATGGATACAGGCTGTGATCACATTCTCAGTTTTCTGGTTGATACTTCAATTCCTTACCTAATTCACACACACAAAAATTCCCAAACTTAAAACATTGTAGTACAGTCATACCTCGTGTTGTGTTAGGTTCATGTTGCGTCTTTTTGGCTTGCGAACGCGGCAAAAATCTCGCTTTATTGGCCGAGGGAGCCGGCGTACAGCTTCCGGGTCATGTGGCCAGTATGACTAAGCCGCTTCTGGCGAACCAGAGCAGTGCATGGAAACGCTGTTTACCTTCCCGCTGGAGCGGTACCTATTTATCTACTTGCACTTTGACGTGCTTTCGAACTGCTAGGTGGACAGGAGCTGGGACCGAGCAACAGGAGCTCACCCCGTCGCAGGGATTTGAACCGCCGACCTTCTGATCAGCAAGCCCTAGGCTCTGTAGTTTAACCCACAGCGTAAGTGTTAAAAACAGGCATTTCCTCTCGCCATTTCAGAAATCTTCTCTGCTGGCTAATTCAGGACAATTGAAGTCAAGTGAAAAGCAAAGAAATGAAAATCTGTCTCCCTTCAAAAGCAGCCCTGTGTCTGAATGGTGGTAATTGGTCCAAATGTCACCATTGCACAGGTGATGTGATGTCTCCTGGTTCCATTGTAAGTATGAAATACAACACATTATTTCTAGGTAAATGAACAGCTGCATTTATCCATTCACAAAATGGCAGCTCCTCTCCTTTTACCTCCTACTGCTGCCATTTCTAGAGACCTATAGACCAGGGCAATCAGTTGCTGTCATGGACCGGCTAGATGCAGAGTAGAGGTGAGAAGCACCAGCTGAGGACCCCCCAAGGGAACCCCAAGAGAAGAAGGCTCAGAAGGAATGATGATGGGTAGTCAGAGGGAGAAGAGGAAGCAGACTGGGAGGAGGAGGTGTTGGAAGCTGAAGAGGTAACAGGGTTTAGTGAGCAGGAAGAGGCTGTGGCGGAGAGCAGTCCAGAATCAGAGACGGAAGTGGAGGCTGGAGAGGAAAGGCCAAGAGGCAGCAATGAGTCAGGCTGGTGAGGAAACCAGGCATTCTCCCCCTTCTGCTGAGACCAGCTCTCCTCCCTGGTGGTCTCCCAAGATCAGAAGAGGGCGGAGCAAAAAGACAGGCAAACCGAAGGAGCCACAGATTGCTTGGGAAGGAACTGGGGGAGGAGGAGACTTAGGGAGCCGTGGGAAGGCGGGGGATCTTCAATCCTTGCAGCTGCCTCATTGGGGCAAGAACTACCGAAACAAGTTGCTCTGCTCAATAGGCCTGGCTTCCTGAGCTGTTTGTTTGTTTGAATAAAGACTTGACTTCACTGAAGCCCTGTGAGTTATTGCTAACCTGCTCCTGGCGCCTACTCCTGTCAGTTGGGTTTTTTTTTTTTAATTAAAAAAAAGCATTAAAAATGCATTTCAATTGTATGCATTTCCCCCTAAAATACACCTTTTTGTACACATGATCCCCAATAAATTCTCATTGCAGAACTGCAGAGATGGTCTTATTGCTTTTATTTATTTATTTATTTATTTTTTTAAATAATTTTTATTAATTTTAAAATTTTTAAACATAGAACATTACATTTCGGTCAGGATTCATTACTCCCCATCTCTCACCTTGGGGAGTTATTTAATCTTACCCTCCCTCTCACAGAGGTAAACCCATTCATTATTTTCCCTGACCTTAAACAAATCATTATCTAGCTTCGGCCTAACCCTGTTCTCGGATAGGCCACTCTTGGTTACAAAACATAATCGTAGTGACTTCCTCCGCACCTCCCCAGTGGCTGCATTAAACAAAACATAGTTCTGGTTCAGGTACATAGGTATACTAAACATATCTTTAACATTATTTCAGAACATAATTCTAACTCAAATACAGTGTCTTTAATTCTTATTTCACCTCATCTTCTAATTCCAACCTCCGCGTCCTCCTCCCAAATCTTCTATAAATTTCCTTCTGACTCCCCTTAATCTTCAAGCTCCTAACTTCGAAAGATCCTAACATAATCCTAGCTCAAAACCATGTCCGGCATAGATACTCAAAGTCCACATATATAATCAGTCCCAGGTTGCCCACCTACCCTGCTCAGCCCTCCCCTCGCCGTTCCCCAGTCCAAGCCCAAGTGCTTGCTTGCAGTTGGGCTCCATCATCTCTGTGTCTTCTCCGCTGTTCCTGTTCCCAGTTTTTAAGGAAATTCTTCTTCTCCTTCATTGATATCCTCTTGCGCCGAGATGAGTTAACTTTCACAGATGTTGTTTTCTTGATTCTTTTCTTAAGTCTAAATATCTTGTGCCGAGAAGAGATTTTCCTGCAGCGAGGCTTGTCTTTAACCTTGAAGGGGATTTCTCCCCCTTCCATCCTTTGTGCAGCTGGGATGACATCACTGTTGTTTACGACTCCTCTCATTCTTGCAGTTTCCGCTTGGAACTCCTTTCTCAGTTCCCAGATTTTTTCAAGGACCTTCTTCCAGCCTCCTTTGTCCAAATCATCCTCCATTTTCAGAGACATAGCTATATAAAGTTCCACACCGAACCAAGTCCAAAGTCAAAATCCAAATTTCCACAATAAAAACCAACAGGTCCGATTCAAATCCTCTACATATCAAAATTGATAGTTAGTTGCCCCCCAGATCAGGGGTGTCAAAAGGATTCAATCTCTGTTGCCAAGCCAAATTCCGTTACAGTTTCAACCGCGTTGGTAATAAAGTTCCTGATTTAGTGCCACAATAGCAAGGGACGGACCTCCGTAAATTGCATCCCTGTACTTCGCCAAATTAATCCAAATTCTTCGGTACTTTCCTAGTACTCACGTTTAAAATGTCCAATCTTGTCCTTTTTCGGAGGAATCAGCGCGCTCAGAAGGGAAGGGCTCGCAGCTTCAACCCGGCGGGCAAGAGATGGTCTTATTGCTTTTAGCTTACCGAGTCGATCACGTTTTGTATTTTATTTCATTTTTATCTCATTGTACGCTGCTTTGGTAGCTTATGGCTGTGAAGCAGTTTACAACTCTGCACAATAAATAAATACCTACAAAGACTGCCTTCAGAACACTTATAGAAGTGTGAAATCTGATGGATAACTGCATTCTGGCCTAGGAATAAGTCTGGAAGTTGCAAATCAGGTCAGCTCACTTGAAAGTGCGGACTGAACAAAAATTCCCAACCCTGTTTCCAACAAAGGCATCATTTCTTTTCAGGCACCAGAGGCTTGCGCTAGTAGTAGCTGAGCAAAGTGCAAAGGATTCACAGACGAAGAGCTACTCCTCTGAATAAGCTGATGATCCATCACTGGGTTTGCAAAATAAATAGCTATCTCTTTGTAATTTCCTGTATAAATGCCAGCAGCTGTGGGAATGCTGAACTTTCCTGAGCCCTTTAATCACATTTCCTTTTTAGTCACTGGCGCTGATGTGTGTAGGTGCCATGAATATATTCCCCGCTGTCAGCATGGAGACAGAGCAGAAAGACCCCTTGTTTGTGTGTCCAGATATTCATATACATCTGAGCCAATGTATGATCTAATTGACAGATCTTCAGTTGAGGGGGCTGCAGGTGGATCACCCCCAACAGCATCTACACTACTCTTTCTTTCCGAGAAGGAAAGGTGACAAGAAGCTGTGTTGGGTTTGGTGGGTCACAGTTGTGCAGGCAGTGCTACCATCAAGCTTTAAGCATCCCTGGACATTGTCCCAGTGCAGTAATTGTAGGGAGCCTTTTTCCGCCCAAGGGCCACGTTCTCTTTGGGCAACCATGGGGTGGGGGTGGGGAACCGAGCAATAGCCAGTGTGCAGGAACGTCTCCCCGCTTTTGCCGAACATGGTAGGAGCCGGGGTGCTCCTCCAAGTGTTGCCACTCACTTGGCTTTTCTCCCTCTCAGTGGTGAAAGCAGTGCACTTCTGCAACCTGAGGTGGGTGCTTCACCTTAAGATAAGATAAGATAAGATAAGATCATTTATTGTCATTGCACAAGTACAAGCACAACGCTATACAAGTGCAACGAAATTGCATGCCATCCCGTTAAACAAACAGAAAGAAACAAAAAACAGCACAAAACACACTGTGCTGGTCCCGTGGAGTATCCAGGAAGCGAGGTCGAAGTCCGGTCAGAGGTCAGAGGTACGTGAAGGCAGTCCGAATAAACAGGAGCAGGGTCCAGGGCAAGGAGTCCGGCGAGGTCAGGAACGGCAGGATAAACAGGGAACCGAGGCAGGTCAGGAGTTCAGGCAGAACAACCGGGCAGGGAGCAAGCAGAACTCTCCAGCAACAATGTTGCTCCTGCGACTTGGGACTGGGACTGGCCGGCTTTATCTGTCCCGAGGCGAAGGGTGGCTCCGATCCCCAGGTGACTCGCCTCTCCTGGCTTGGAGGCGAGCACTCCTCCTGCGAGAACTTAGTTCCCTTTGCCTCTCTGCCCTTAGCCTTTGCAGCTCAGGAGAAGCTGGAGGGTTACCGGACCCAGAGGCAACCTCAGCTTCCCCTGACTGGGTGGGGAGTGGAGCACCTGTAGGCAGTAAGTCCTCCATCCCATTAGGAGCCAGATCAACCTCAGCCGACGCCTGCACCTGAGGATCCAGCACAGGTGAGTCCCCTTGCGACCCAGGCCCCAGCCCTGGCTCTGCTGTTTCTGAGGGCAGTGAATCCTGTGGAGGCTGGGATCGCTCAGGTTCAGCGTCTGAGTCCGACTCCCAGGCCATCACACACACACACACCAAAAAAAGCCACACATACACCCATCACAGCTCTCCAAGGTCATATTATCTGGTTACAGCATTTAAGATGGTTATAGCTCTTGGGTAGAAACTGTTCTTCACCTTATGTCATGGGTAAGCTGGCTCTGACGTCCTCTTCTTTTGCAAGCCAGTACTAATTTACCCTCCCTCCCTCCCTCCCTCCCTTCTGCTTCCCCTCCCTTCTCTTTTATTCCAGATTTTTGTCCATCTCCTTTCCAGTGGAACTGTCCACATCTACCCCATTTAATTGTTTCCTGGGTATTATCAGCAAATTCACTACACACACACACACACCAGCAAGCGCACACCACCACAGCTAAGTATCTATGCGTTGTTGTGTGCTGCTAATATTTGAGCTGGGTGGTTTTATTCCTATATTTTCATTGTCTGGAAAGGCTGTAATTTGGAAACACACATATGATCCTTTGTGGGCGTGGTCCCATGAATGAATACTCATATACAAAAAGGAAAGTGGTTCAAGATATCAAAATATTTCCTTCTATAGTTATCCCTATGTTATATAATGTGTGTGTGTGTGTGTGTGTGTGTGTGTGTGTTTTTCACTTGAGTATGAATTTCTCCATCGGGAATAACATTAGAATGAGGATGGTATATATAAGCAGCCTGCTGCTCTGTGATCAGCGTTGAGCAAACAAGGTGGTGGGGGGAGAGAAAAGATGTTAGCATAATGTGTGTCTTGCCACATTTTTACAGAAAAGTGGTCTTGCATATCCCTTGGAATGAGGCAGCATAAAAACCTAAACAAAAACACATTTTCTCTCTCCTTTTGTTTCCTCTTGTTCCTTTCCTTTCTCCAGCCTCCCGACTACTGCCCATCTAGCATCTCTTTGGTCGTGCTATTCTTCACTCGTCTTTCTCTATCTTGCCTCTTTTGCTATAGGGAGAGGCATCTATTCTGTTCATGCATTTTTCAGCTGCTTTATTAACATCAGTTCAGCGACAGGATCACCTTTCTTCTCCTCCTCCTCCTCCTCCCACCGCTCTGCCCTAGGCCCCCCCCCCCAGTTCTGGGTTCGTTAGTCACATGAGTGGCACTGGCAATTACGACAAGCCCACTCAGTATTCCGCTGGCCACTTTGCTCCTTGCCCGCTCCCACTGGTCGCCCCTTCCGTGCCTGCTTTGCGCTTGCGGAGCCATCGTTACATTAAAAAAGCGAAGCCCTGCCTGCCAGTTCCTATTCCTGGAAAGCAAGAGTGACAGCTCAAGTGCAGCTTGGTTTGGAGGCAGAGCGGTGAAACACGGTCCCTCTTTCCCCTTGGTGCTACAGCAGATGCGCCAGCTGTCATGTCAGAAATGTCCCAGGTCCTGAGCTGCAAGGTGCATGCTGGGATTCTGCAATGCTGAGCATTTAGAAGCGCTGAAGAGGGTCGCTAGAGAACTTTGCTGAGTGGGCCCCCTCCGTTTCATTAAATCCCAAGCATTCTTGAAAATGTGCCGCTTTGACGTGTTCGTTAAATGCAGGATCCAAATGATAAGCTTCTGCTGCTGTGCCATGTGTGCGAACACAGCCAGGTATTGTGGCTTGGTGAATGAAGTCCCAGGTCCCCCCCTGACGGTCAGTATTTTGTGGGAGGGATTCAGGAGCAAGCCATAACTTTAAAGATAATGTAAAGGGACCCCAGATCATTAGGTCCAGTCGCGGACGACTCTGGGGTTGCAGAGCTCATCTCACTTTACTGGCCGAGGGAGCCACCATACAGCTTCCGGGTCATGTGGCCAGCATGACTAAGCCGCTTCTGGCAAACCAGAGCAGCGCATGGAAACACAGTTTACCTTCCCGCTGGAGAGATACCTATTTATCTACTTGCACTTCGTGCTTTCAAACTGCTAGGTTGGCAGGAGCAGGGACCGAACGGGAGCTCACCCTGTCACGGGGATTCGAACCACCGACCTTCTGATTGGCAAGCCCAAGCCTCCATGGTTTAGACCACAGAGCCAACCGTTTGCAGAATTAAAGTGGATTAGGGCACTCTGTCACCCTGGTGTAACAAATTAAGGTTTGCATGCTTGCTTGTTTTGTCAAATCTTTTTTTATTAAGTTTTACCATAATTTTTAGTACATTGCAAGCTTTACTCAATGCTTGTTTGTTTATTTTGAAATGGCTTTTTGCAATCAGGAAAGTGATGGGAGAAAGCACTGAAAAGTGTGAGGTAAATGAATAACGGGCAGGGAAACTGTGTAAACAACATAGAAGCAAATCAGGATGAATGCTCATTATCATATAATCTCCCCACAAACAAAGAACAGCTATAGCCTAACTTTGTCCAAGCAGATTATGATGAATGCTCAGTTAAATAGGCTGTATGGAGGAGCTAACAGGAAGAAGGCCATGGCTATAGGTTTATCAAACCTTTAAATGTCCAGGCAAATCCTGACTAATGAGCTCTGCTCACATTAGTGGATCATGTTGTGGTCAGGCCTATGCTAAAAAAAATGTATATCTATATTTAATTGGAATGTATTTCTAAGCTTTAAGCTGGTTTTGTACCTCACGAGCCTTTGAATTATAAATGAATAAATAAATAACAGATTCAGGTAGGTAGCCGTGTTGGTCTGACACAGTCAAAATAAACAAAAAAAATTGTCCAGTAGCACCTTAGAAAGGACCCAGGTGGCGCTGTGGGTTAAACCACAGAGCCTAGGGCTTGCTGATCAGAAGGTTGGCGATTCGAATCCCTGCGACGGGGTGAGCTCCCGTTGCTCGGTCCCAGCTCCTGCCCACCTAGCAGTTCGAAAGCACGTCAAAGTGCAAGTAGATAAATAGGTACCACTCTGGCGGGAAGGTAAATGGGGTTTCCGTGTGCTGCTCTGGTTCGCCAGAAGCGGCTTTGTCATGCTGGCCACATGACTTGGAAGCTGTACGCCGGTTCTCGGCCAATAAAGCGAGATGAGCGCCGCAACCCCAGAGTCAGACACGACTGGACCTAATGGTCAGGGGTCCCTTTACCTTTTCCTTTAGCACCTTAGAGACCAACTAAGTTTGTTCTGGGTATAAGCTTTCGTGTGCATGCACACTTCTTCAGATACGAAGAAGCAGATACCGGAGCAAACTCAGTTGGGTCTCTAAGGTGCCCCTGGACACATTTTTTATTTAAATAAATAACATTAACTCTCAGCTATTGGAGACTTAATTCTGATCAAGCACATATTTCTTGGGACAATCATATTCACAGGTTATACCAGGGGATGGGGAGAAGAGCCACCGCTATGCCGGTGCAATGCTTCCTGTACGCAATGCATACCGTACCCAGGAGGGGAGCACATATAGCATAGAAAATCCACAACTAATGAAGAATGATAGACCTCTGCCAATGTCTTTGGAAACACTGTCAGAAATCACCAAAGAGGGACCATGCTCCTTTTCTGAAAATCTTCGTATTACTTTGCATGCCAGAAACAGAAGATGTTGCAGAAAGCTGCTGCCTGAGTCTCCTATATCCGCCACTGTCTCTTCCTCCTGCTTATTGGGATTCTCAGCTTCATGTGGTTCTCTGAATCTCGCCCTTACAGTCTATTAGTCCTGCCCGCCCCCCCGCCCCCTGCCCTAATTATGATTTATTACCTGCACTGTGCGACACAGGCAAGGAAAACAACTTCCAGGCTGACACAATGCTCCATTTTTTCCCACCCCATATCCCTGCATTCAGTTATTAATTCTGAGTAATTTATTTTGATGAAACCAAGAGTGACTCCCCCCCCCCTTTTAACCTCCATGAGAACACAATTGGGAGGAAGTATAAGTGGGACCTGCAAGAAACTAGCAAGTGGGTCCTCACCTTCTAGCAAGCATGTCCCTATTCATGGGTCCAGGCAGACAGTCCTGCCTTGCTCCAGAACATTATGTGCTGAAAGGTGCTCACACCACTGGCAGAGGAATGGGGGGGCAGGGGAGCACACCGCCCCCAGCACCACCGGGGGGGGGGAACCATCGCGGCCACCCCCCGGACACACACCGCACCCCCCCACCGCACCAGGCACCATGCCCCATGCCCCCGCGGGTGGCGCGCCATGCCCTGGGACCCATGCCATGCCCCACAGGGCGGAATGCCACACCCCCGGGCACGTGCCAGCTACACCCCAGCCTACTCTCCGCCCCCAGTGCTGGAGCATGCAGCTTCACCACTGGCTCACACAGACCATTTTACTCCCCCCACTCCAAGGTTATGTTCACATTAGCAGGAAGGTAATTCCCCCCACTGTGTTGCCAAGTCACTTTCCTCTGTCACTGTTCACACCAGAGCTGGGGCAGAGATGGCTTCACCCAAAGAGTTCTTTTCCTCAGAGCCGTAGCTGGAACGTGTCCAGAGGAGGGCAACCAAAGTGGTCAAAGGCTTGGAAACGATGCCTTATGAGGAACGGCTTAGGGAGCTGGGTAGGTTTAGCCTGGAGAAGAGAAGGTTAAGGGGTGATATGATAACCATGTTCAAATATATAAAAGGATGTCATATAGAGGAGGGAGAAAAGTTGTTTTCTGCTGCTCCAGAGAAGCAGACACGGAGCAATGGATTCAAACTACAAGAAAGAAAATTCCACCTAAACATTAGGAAGAACTTCCTGACAGTAAGAGCTGTTCGACAGTGGAATTTGCTGCCAAGGAGGGTGGTGGAGTCTCCTTCTTTGGAGGTCTTTAAGCAGAGGCTTGACAGCCACCTGTCAGGAATGCTTTGATGGTGTTTCCTGCTTGGCAGTGGGTTGGACTGGATGGCCCTTGTGGTCTCTTCCAACTCTATGATTCTATGATCTTGCGCCCCTGGCAGAACCATCCAGATTGCGCCCCCTGGCCGTGGACAAATTAGCTCTTCTTTCCGCCTCTCCTCCAACACCCCCTTCCTCCATCCATTCAATTCACCCTCTATTAAAAACCATTTCTTTTGAGGTAATAATCAAGCACTTTGTGCTTTCGAACTGCTAGGTTGGCAGGAGCAGGGACTGAACAACGGGGCTCACCCCGTTGCGGGGATTCAAACCACCAACCTTCTGATCGGCAAGCCCCAGAAGCTGGGTGGATTGTTGTTGTTGTTGTTGTTGTTGTTGTTGTTGTTGTTGTTGTTGTTATATTTTTTATTAATTTTCACAAATAAACATTATTATCACATAAGTATAAAAGAATAAACCACACAAAACAGAAAACAGAAAATAGAAAATAAAACATTTTCTCACCATAATAAATTCATATTTTGGGATTACTTAGATCCCTTGACTTCCTCCCACTCCCTCCCCTGGTTCTTTTGTATTATCTTAATTTATACACGTCAATAATTTCCTTATCTTTAATTGTTTCCGAATTTAAACATTCTCCTTAATATTACAAGTGGTTTGTTTGTTTTTTAAAAAAACCTGCTACTGTATTAACTTCCTTACAATGCTTTTGTAAATATGCAATAAACATTTTCCATTCTTCTTTATATTTGTTGTTGTCTTGATTTCTAAGTCTTCCAGTTGATTTGGCCATTTCGGCATATTTCATTAATTTAAGTTACCCATCTTCTTTAGTAGGGACTTGTTCTTCTTTCCAGTGTTGGGCTAACAATATCCGTGCTGCCGTTGTTGCATACATAAACAAGTTCTTGTATTCTTTCTTTCTTTTTAGAAACTCTTTATTGAACATATTCCACAGATTTATACATCAATATACTATATTGCAATTTATATCCCATCCCATACACAAATAAAATAAAAATACAAGAAATTTAAAAAGTTATTGTATTCTTTCAGTAAATCCATGTGGATTAGACCACAGCGCCACCTGCGCTAAGGTGATTGATCTTTCTGTGCCAGCATACGCATACCTGCTTGCCTGATGGAACAAGCTCCTCTCTGCTCCCCCTACATGCAACCACACAACCAGGGTTCATTGCAATGGCAAGCGTAATCATTTAGTTTAATCCATCCCAAGGATTCTCTGGGGGAAGCCATGTGCTTTAAATTTATGACGTGGGTGAGCCCACAGTAATTTGCAGGAGTAATTTGGTCCAAGGCTGAGATTTGAGCTTTTTCCCTTGTTAATGATACGGCTGCTGAAATTTTATTTCTATAATAAGCTTAATAACTGTAGTTAATAATGCAGAGCACTGAGACTGTGAAGAGGGCCGTCTAATAAAGGGCACCTGAGTCATCACATGCGGAGGTGGGAGCTCTACGTGGTGGGGAAAACTGTGACTGAAATTTACAATGGATTTGTCAAGCAAAATAGTACATCCCCTCATATTAAGAAAGACACTAGGCTTGAGCTCTCAAGCTTTGCCAATGCTCGTCTTCTTTTAACCCTAAGCATAACTGAGGCCTCAGAAACAATACTGTACTCATGGGTGGAAAATTAGTTGAATGTTGGCATTTGAATGTTTCGAGCCATGCCTTGGTTTGTGGTTCACCACGTTCTCAAACAACAAGTGATCCAACTTGGGTTGTCATGAGCCGTAATTAGGACACACACACCAAAGCTTTCATAAAACCTTTTTAACACATTAAAATCAGCTGAGAAGACTGTTTTGTGTAGCTTTCAAATTCAATATAGTTGTGTGGAATGGTTGCATATGAAGTTGTTGGAGGTGTAATAATAATAATAATAATCATAATAATAATAATAATAATAATAATTATTTATTTATACCCCGCCCATCTGGCTGAGTTTCCCCAACCATTCTGGGCGGCTTTCAACAGAACATTAAAATACAATAATCTATTAAACATTAAAAGCCTCCCTAAACAGGGCTGCCTTCAGATGTCTTCTAAAGGTCTGGTAGTTGATGTTCTTTTTGACATCTGAGGGGAGGGCGTTCCACAGGGCGGGTGCCACTACCGAGAAGGCCGTCTGCCTGGTTCCCTGTAACATGGCTTCTCGTAGTGAGGGAACCACCAGAAGGCCCTCGGCACTGGACCTCAGTGTCCAGGCTGAACGATGGGGATGGAGACGCTCCTTCAGGTATGCAACAGCAGGGATCATTCAATTTGTAACTTAAGTGTTAATTATGATTGTATTAAAGTCAACCAGCCAAGACAGGGGTGCTTAGCAAACAAGCAGAGTAGTATGATATTCACTGAGGTAGCATGTGCCCTGACTTGCTGTATAGTTTTGAGGGAGTTTATTCTGTGTGTTTTCTTGAATGTCTCCTGCTTTGCACAAAGACTTGGAGTAAGGAAGACAAAATTTCTGTTTGTTTCAACTCAATTAATACACTGTTTTTGTTCAGTTTGCCCAGTGGGCAAACTTCATTCTGGTTAATGGTAGGTGGTCCCTGGGAAGAAGGGTAGAACGATGGGAGGCATAGCTGTCAAACCTGAAAACCAGGAAGACATGCTGTCGAAAGAAGAGACAGTCACAGTCAGGGATGAAGGACCTCGAAGGATACAGTGATGCGGCTGTCGTACTAGAAGGGAGAATGTCTTGCTGCTGCATAAGGAGGTGAGGTCTGGAGACAGAATATCTCAGCAAGTGAAGGCAGCATAAGTTTCTGACTGCGGGTGCTGCTTCTCCCTATTGTTGTGTCAAAGTAGGGAACAAAGGACCTTTCACTTTCTTCTGATTGCCACAATGTTCTCCAGCAGCTGCAGAGGCAGAGTCTGCGGGAGGCAGACGGAGGGAGAATTGGTGGTGTTACCTATGCAGCAAAAGGGATGGTTAGCAGCATGTTACTCAATCTTATTAAAAACATCTCCCTTGTACATTTACTGTCCTCCAAAATGTCAACACTCCTGCTTGTCTTTCCTCCACAGAGCTAAGCCAATGAAGACGTCAGGAGAGCGCTCTGAGAATCTGGTTGCTCCCAAGTCCTTGGCTGGAGGATGCTAACAGCATTGACTCTTAGGGCTTATCCACTCTGACCCTTGTCCTGCTGCTTTTCCCGGCGGGAAACCGCTCTTTAGCACTCAATCAGAGGAGCACTCTTGGAAAGGAGTGGGACAAGGGGACCCATGCCTAGAAAGTGTGGGTCGAGTTGAACACCCTTCGAACTAATGCTTTCTAGGCCCAAGCAGATGTGCAGATGCATCTTTACTCTTCTGAACAGTTACAGGTAGGTAGCCGTGTTGGTCTGCCGTAGTTGAAACAAAATAAAAAAAATTCCTTCCAGTAGCACCTTAGAGTGGACATTCTATACAAGATCTCAAAGTAGCTGTCTTATTACAAAGGAATTTCAGGAATAGACTGGAAAGAGAAGTTGCTGAATTGCAACTCATTACCAAACTTAAAACCATGGAGAGACCTGGTCTGAATAGAGACATTGGATTCTTATCTCATTATACATGACAAAACTATTTTTAGCCATCTCACCCCTTGCTTTTTCCTGCAAGACCAATTGTAGTCGTTAACAGTCGTCAGCAGGTTTACCACAGCTATCAGCCTTTCACCCATTCCCACCACCCTTCTGAGTAATACCCCTCCCACCCTCTCACTATATATAAGGGTCTGGTGACTTCTGTCTCAGTGTATCTGAAGACGTTTGCATGCACACGAAAGCTCATACCAAGAAAAAACTTAGTTAGTATCTAAGGTGCTACTGGAAGGAATTTTTTTTTAATTTCGTTTCTTCTGAACAGTGATGTCTCACCAAAGCGAAAAACTCTCTTTAAAAAACCCAAACACCAACCATCACAAAAAGAAGGGACATGGGGGGCCTCCAGACCTCCACTGTTTGGTGGGATTCAAGTGCATGCTGGAGATTTAGATGTGTGCATTTAAGGGGAATAAAGGGCTCTGTCATCCTAATACCATATTGGCACCTTCATCACATATCTTTAGGCACCTGGCAATTCCCCCTCCCCCCTATAACCAGGCCTTTGGCTGATTAAACATTCTATGGCTTTTTAAATGTGTCGGTGGGAATGGGGGTTATTGGCTTGTTTTGTTTGTTTTTATTATATACGTTGTGTTACCAGTCTGTATTTTATGTTGTGAACTGCCCTGTGGTTTTCAGATGAAGGGCAGTATACAAATTTAATAAATAAACTAAAATAAATAAACGATAAACACAAGAAATCCACTTTAAACGTTTTCTCTCTCTTTTGGATAGCTCAGTTGGTTAGATCGTGGTGCTGGTAATGGCAAGGTTGCAGGTTTGATCCCCGTAAGTGAAAGCTGCATCTTCTGGCATTGCAGGGGGTTGGACTAGATGATCCTCAAGGTTCCTTCCACCTCTATGATTCTATGTCTTTTTGCGGTTAGGAAAGTGACAGAGAAATGCACCGGATGAATGAATAATTAACAGAAAGATGTATAAACATCCCACAAGCATATCAGGTTGAACTCTCAATAAAGACAAGGTGTAGGTCACAGCCACACTGTACATGTAAAGCACTATTGTGACATTTTAACAGCCATAGAGAATCCTGGGAACTCTAGTTCCTTAAGGGTGCTGGAAACTTCACAATGCTCTGTGAAGTCAGCCCCCTTAACAAACTACAGCCCCCAGGATTCTCCATGACTGTTAAAGAGATATAATAGTGCTTTAAATGGATAGTGTGGATGTGACCATAGTCTAACCTCGGTGTGAGTTTTGTGCAAGCAACTCAGGATGGATGCTCAATAATCTGGCTGCCTGGAAGGGTCCTCATTGTATCTTATGAAAACAGAGGCCTGCCTTACAGTACAGCATTGGACCAGAGGAACTCTGGAGTCCATTGTGGTTTTAAAGCACTGTCTCTCAAAAGCAGAAGCAACCCTAAACTGAGATTTACCAAGCAAATTAGCATGGCATTTGAAATGCTGAGATTGGTCAGATCGATGGGTTTTATGTACTGTGTTCAGAGGTGGCACAAATGTAGAAAGCAGCGCCCAGTTTATGGCCAGGATGCGAATGTGGAGAATTATTACTTCCCCATTTCTCGGTAAGAAATGATGCTTGTCTAAACCCAGAACGCCTCTTAGATGTGTTTCTCGAGGTCCTGTCATTTCTTATGAAAGCCTCGTTTGCTTTTCCCTGCACATGCCCTTCGCATGCTACTAACATTTGTTGCTACTCGGGCTGCAGCTATAAAAGCCATTTCCCAGTTTGTTTAAAGAAGCCTTGCCAGAAAAATGAAAAAGGGGTGGGGGGTGGGGGAGAGAATCTTCTTCTCCATCCATTTGCCTGAAGTAAGTTCGGTGATTTCATTTGACAAGTACGTTAAAATGTCACAATGGGGAAAATGATAAAGCTGCTAAACACTGGTTGCAACTATTTGGGTAAGATTGGTTGACTATGGATTTCTGGCTAATGCCTGTTTCTCATGACTTGGAAGAAGTCTGCAGGGTTAAGGGTGCAACTGGGATAGCTGGCATTCATTTGCTTTATTTGTGTTGTCAAGGCTAAATGAGAAAATCTTTCACATGGGATCAGGGCTTTATAATAGCTCATCGATATTATCATCTTAGGACCCATTACCTTAACAATTTTCTGAGCTCCCCATGCCATCCCAATACAAGCCAATATTTAGTGTTTTTGCATAATTCGAACATGCACCCAGGAAGCCAGTTGCCCAGGCTATATTGCATGCCCTGAGAAAATACACATTTGATGTTGCACTGCTGGGTTTTCCCAGTTTGATGTGGAGTGGGATGAGACTCCTCCCAGCAGACAGAGGAAGTGGTTCAGCAAAGTAATGGTGCATTAGGCGAGATCCTGTACCATACATATCCAGT
The DNA here is from genome assembly GCA_034641385.1 of Darevskia mixta. Lineage (NCBI taxonomy): Eukaryota > Metazoa > Chordata > Lepidosauria > Squamata > Lacertidae > Darevskia > Darevskia mixta. Next base: position 48,967,813 of record JAWWNH010000029.1, on the reverse strand, counting down.
GCCTGCTTTGGTAGTGGCCAGTGCATAGCTGTCAACCTTTCCCTTTTCTCATGAGGAATCCTATTCGGAATAAGGGAATTTCCCGCAAAGAAAGGGAAAAGTTGACAGCTATGGGCCAGTGCCAACTGGAACACCAGCAGAACATATCACTGATACCAGATGAATCAGCTGGAGATGCATTGTGTATAATTTGAGAAGGGAACAGAGGGGGTTTGCCTTTCTTACTTTGGGCTTGTACATAGCAAAGAGGCATTCAACCAAACATACAGAATAAAACTCCCTCAGAACTAGACAGCCAATCAGGCCCCCCCCCCATTCTTGGTTAGCTGACTTACTGGGGGGATTAACTCATAAGTTACCAACAGAATGATCCCTGTTGTTGCACTTCGAACAAGCATTATAGGCCAGTTAGAGTCATATTCCCAGTGCAGGAATCGCAAAACTTCATGGCTGGTGACATCCCAAGAATCGAAATGCTGCCTGGTGGGTAAACATTTGGATCCCCTACACTGAATTAGCCACAGCTGTGTTCATTGCTCTTATAATGAACATCTGAAAAAGGCCATTAGGGTATATTGAAACTGCAAAGTTATACTTGCTTTAATTTGGTACAGTTGCCTTAGCTTCATCTGAAGAATCCTGGGATCTGTAGTTTGGTGAAGGTGCCTTGCTAGCCATCTCTAGCTCCACTCAAAGAACTACAGTGGCCAGAGTTCTCAGGCGAGAGGTGCTGGTTACTACGTGTCTGTAGCGCAGACACGTTATTTTTTTGCCGGCTGTATAGCTCAGATAGATGAGCTTTTGAAAGACAGCCATGACAGAATATTTCTGCTTTGTGAAGGCCTGTATTTCCAGCAAGGCAGTAGTGCTGCTGCCTTGCTGCTGCCCTTGGTAGGATTTTGCAGAGGCCACCACCAGCTCCGCAGCAAGAGGCTTTCAGATAATTGTCTCGAGTGAGTTCAACAGAGGCCCAGTGACCTCCATGTCAGAGTTTGTCCGTTACATGCCACCGCTGGCGCCATTGTGTATACAGAATAATTGCATGTGTGGTCACAAGTAATCACGTTAATGGTCCAGAAAAAAATTGCCAGGCATGGTCCATTGACAGAATAAATAACACATATTTGCATTTCAGATGGATGGCAAAAGAACCCGATTGCTGGGGTGCAGCTCTCATCTGCATATCTGAAGTGAAGGGGGGGGTGATGGGCTCTCCAGTCTGCCCTGGTGTTTTTCAGATTGCAGCACACTGCTGACATCACTGCCCTTGACATTAACATGGCTTGCGGGCTTATTTTCTGCATCCCCAGCCATTAACCTTTCCCCTCCGCCCAAATAGATTAACACTGCCTGCCGGGCCTCAGAGAAGCAGAAAATATACCGTTGTTGACTTGACCAGGCGTGGGGCTAGGTGGCACAGCCCCAAAGACTATTGTTCTGAATTATCTCCTACACCACTCCCTGCACACCCCCCCCAGAAGATGCTAGCAATTTGTTAGGCAAGAGGTTCACTCGTGGGGTTTGAATTTAGAGGCCTGTGTTCTGTCTCCAGGAAAGAAAGCCTGTGTGTTGTGCCCCTTACAGGGAGGTGAAACCCAAGCTCTGTCTAAATAGCCTCTTTATTGCTGCAGAGAAACTGAGAGTCACGTGGAAAGCGCAAGAACACTAATTGAGGCAATTTCACCGGCATTTGCCAGTGCGGACCTAACCTGCACGGTTCTGTTCCCTCAGCAATCAGAGAACTCTCCAGCCTCCCTAAGGACGTGTCTTCCTGAAGGCACTGTCATATTTTGACAAAGATGAGTGGAGCTGAGGTTTCTGATACAAGCCGGCATGTTCTTTTTCCTTGGGTTTCTCAGAATACAGAACTTTTGGATTCCCAGGGGGGGATGGGGAGAGAGGATTATTTATTTATTTGCAAAATGTCTTGGGGCAAAGGAAGACATGGTGACACGTTCTCAGTCAATGCGGTAGGAAGCTGCTTGAGCAGATTCTGCCCAGAAAGGCAGCAAAGGTGTCTTGAAATGCTCACTTCAGCCACACTGCAAAATGTATGCATAATAATAATAATAATAATAATAATAATAATAATAATAATAATAATTTATTTGTACCCCGTTCTCCTCAGCCGGAGCCAGGCTCAGAGCGGCTAACATCATATAAATAATACAATATGCATAAAAACAAGCAATCGATCAATTAAAATGCATCCCAAAATTAATTCAAATAAATTAAAATTAAAATTCAAACTAGACAAATGACAATCCTCAGGTTAAAATTGAAAGCGGTTCATACTCACCATGTGTCTTTGCTCTTGCTTGCCTTTCCTAAAAATAGCCGAAGTTGATTTTAATTAGCCATTGTGATGAAAAGTGTTGTTGTTGTTTTGATTTTAATTATGGATGGTGATTGCTATCAATCTCTATGCACGAAGAGATCTCTGGGGTGCCAGCGCATACCTTGGTTTGTGTCTTCTTGGACTGAAGGTCACTCTCAGCAGATGGTGTTTTCTGTAGTCTTGGGTTTACATTGATATACAGGCTGAGCATAAGAGGGAAATTCGCAGCATTAACAATCCCACGGATCCTGCCCTGATGAGGTTCCCGACTCTCCCTTGTTCTTTTTTTACCTTCACAACTTTGTGAAGGCGGTTAGGCCGAGAGAGGACTAGCCCAAGGTCAACCGGTGTGCTCCATGGCTGAGTGGGGATTTGAACCCCAGTCTCCCAAGTCCAGTGCTCTAACCCAGTGTTCCCCAACCTTGGGCCTCCAGCTGTTTTTGGACTACAACTCCCATCATCCCTCGCTAGCAAGACCAGTGGTCAGGGATGATGGGAATTGTAGTCCAAAAACAGCTGGAGGCCCAAGGTTGGGGAACACTGCTCTAACCACTACACCACACCGGTCATGAATATGCAGCCGTCATACAGAAGGGATGGGACTGTAATCTGGGTTTACCAATCCTGAAGTCTCTTGCTGGTGAGTTACCCACACAAATTCTTCATCACTTTGGTAGCCAGTGCAGTCATGCCAGGAATGGTGCTACTTTTTCAGACTGTCTTGCAATCTGGCTGCTGAATTCTGAACCAGCATTTCTGTGACATTTCTTATTCTGTGCCTTCTCCAAACTTGAGTGAGTTCAAGAAATGGCCAACAGAGGGGGACAGAGAGCCATTCTGTGGGACGAGATTTCACATAGGCAACTAATTTTTTTGTTCTGGAAACATCCGCTGAAAAAGAGATGTTTCTAACTGCAGCAGCTGCTGGCTTTCCTCAGCCTCAGGCTATAGCAATTGCCAAATATATGTGTCTTCCGAATGAATGTTGTGACAACAGCCAAGTCCCGCAGTCCTAGAGCATTCCATAAGTTCCAGTTTTCATCTTCTCTCATTAGCTAGCGCCAGATTTAGAAAGTGAGCTCATTCAGGCCTCAATCCTCAAGCACACTTGGAGAAGATGAGTTAGTAATAATATTTATAATAAAGGGAGGGCTGGAGCAAATGATTAAGTCATAGCAGCTTTGCCTGCAAGAAGAAAGTTAGCCAGTCACCTTAGTGATGAATGGAGCTGTGAAACACAGATGGGCTCCTTTCACGACCCCCTAACCCTAGTTCTGAAACTCGTGTTGTGTGTGGCTGAGGGTTTCCTAGCTAGGCTTTCATAGCCAGGAAAGAGCTTTGAAACTATGAAAAGCAACATTGCCCAAATTTGCCAAATCGTTTGACAAATTGGGGAATCGTTTTGCAGTTGGGTTTAACTTTAGTGTTGCATCTTGAATTAAAACTACAGTGGTACCTCGGTTTTCGAACATCTCCATTGACGAACATTTCGGTTTTCGAACGCCATAAACCCGAAAGTAAATGCTTTGGTTTTCGAACTCGCCTCGGAAGCTGAACATGCCATGTGGCTTCCGTATTGAGTTTTCCATATCGAGTTTTCCGTATTGAGGCTTCCGTACTGAGTTTTCGGTTTTCAAACGTTTCGGAACTCGAACAGTCTTCTGGAACGGATTACATTCGAGAACCAAGGTACCACTGTAATTATATTGTTTGGACTACCTATTTCTCTGATTGGTCACACAGTCAAGAAGGCATTATGTGTGTGTTTTGAACATTTCCCATATTTCTGAAGCCCCTGGAAGGAAATAGAAATAGTGCGTGTATGGTTTGAAATAACTTTCAGAGACTTTATTCTCATGCTTCAACAGCCATCAATAAAATAAGCCATATTAACTAGACACTGGAGAGAAATCCTTCCTTCCTCTTCTCAGGTTGTGGAAATCACTGAAAAGGAAGGAAACATTTCTGCCTAGAGGGGCAGAATGGTGACCTGCCATTACCCTTCCTCACAATGCAAAGTTTAATTATCTGTATTACATTTATATCCTGCTGTTCCTCCAAGGACCTCAGGGTGAAACAAATGGCTCTCCCTACATTCTTATCTCACAACAACCCTGCAAGGTAGGATAGACTGACAGATAGTGAGCTTCGCGGCCGAGTGGGGATTTGAAACCTGGTCTTCCTGGTCCTAATCTAATACACTAACCGCTACACCACAGTGGCTCTGTAAATCAAAAGTGATTATGAGGCTCTGGGCAGGAAGCTGAAGCAATTAAATGCACAAATTGTCATCTCATCTGTCCTCCCAGTTGAACGCCGTGGCCCAGGAAGAGAGGGGAAAATAGGAGAAGTGAACAACTGGCTTCGCAAATGGTGCCGGCAGGAACGGTTTGGATTCTTAGATCACGGCCTGCAGTTTCTTGAAGATGGACTTCTGGCAAGTGATGGGCTGCACCTCACAAGGGTTGGGAGGAATGTTTTTGCCAACAATCTCAAAAACCTCACCAGGAGGGCTTTAAACTGACTTATGTGGGGGAGGGAGACAGTGATCCTGAAGGTAGGAGTCTATCAAATGCTGAAGATGATCATCCAAAAGTCAAGGACCAAATGGAGCAAACAGCACACAGACCTAGTGGTGGGAGGAAAAAATCCTTAAGTAGGAGACTAGGGGGAATGATCAATGGTTTTCAATGTCTGTATACAAATGCACAGAGCATGGGAAATAAACAAGATGAACTTGAGCTCTTGATACAGCAAACTAAATACGACATAATAGGCATCACTGAAACCTGGTGGGATGAGTCTCATGATTGGAATGTAGTAATAGAGGGATACAATCTATTTCAGAGAAATAGACCAAACAGGAAAGGAGGAGGAGTGGCATTATATGTCAGGGATGTGTATACCTGTGAAGAGATCCATGATTTAAAACTTCAAAGCCAAATTGAGAGTATCTGGGTCAAAATTAAGGGAGAGAAAAATAACAGTGATCTCATTGTGGGAGTTTACTATAGATCCCCAAGCCAAACTGAGGACATAGATGATGCCTTCCTGGAACAGATGACCAAGCATTCAAAAGGAAATGAGATAGTAGTAATGGGGGATTTCAACTATCCTGATATTTGTTGGATGTCAAACTCAGCCAAGAGCATAAGGTCGAACAGATTCCTCACTGGCCTTGCAGACAATTTCATTGTCCAGAAAGTGGGAGAAGCAACAAGAGGATCAGCCATTTTAGATCTGGTCCTAACCAATAGTGATGACCTGGTTAGTGGGGTAGAAGTGGCAGGATCATTAGGTGGGAGTGATCATGCTCTTCTGGAGTTTATTATACATCAGAAAGGAGCAACCAAGCATACTAAGACTCAAATTCTAGACTTTAAGAAAGCCGACTTCAGAAAACTTAGGGAAATGCTGGATGTGATCCCATGGTCAGTAATACTAAAAGGGATGGGAGTTCATGATGGATGGGAGTTTGTTAAAAGGGAGATATTAAAAGCACAACTTCAAGCAGTACCAATGCGACGAAAACATGGAAGGTGCCTAAAGAAGCCAGGGTGGCTATCTAAAGAACTTTTAACTGAGTTAAGATTTAAAAGGGATATGTACAAGAAATGGAAAAAGGGGGAAACCACCAGAGAGGAATTCAAACAAATAGCCAGCACATGTAGAGACAAAGTCAGAAAAGCTAAAGCACAGAATGAACTCAGGCTTGCTAGAGAGGTTAAAAGCAATAAAAAGAGTTTTTATGGGTATGTCCGTAGCAAAAGGAAGAACAAGGAAACAGTGGGGTCACTTAGAGGAGAAGATGGTGAAATGCGAACAGGGGACGCAGAAAGGGCAGAACTCCTCAATATCTTCTTTGCCTCAGTCTTCTCCAAAAAAGAAAACAATGCCCGACCTGAAGAATATGGAGCAGATGATTCAGCAGGGGAAACACAGCCCAGAATAAGTAAGGAGGTAGTACAAGAACACTTGGCTAGTTTAGATGTATTCAAGTCTCCAGGGCCAGATGAACTACATCCCAGAGTATTAAAAGAACTGGCAGAGGTAATTTCAGAGCCACTGGCAGTAATCTTTGAGAATTCCTGGAAAACAGGTGAAGTCCCAGCAGACTGGAGGAGGGCAAATGTTGTCCCTATTTTCAAAAAGGGGAAAAGAGAGGACCCAAACAATTACCGCCCAGTCAGCCTGACATCAATACCAGGAAAGATTCTAGAGCAGATCATTAAGCAAACGGTCTGTGAGCACCTAGAAAGGAACGCTGTGATCACTAAAAGTCAGCATGGGTTTCTGAAAAATAAGTCATGTCAGACTAATCTGATCTCATTTTTTGACAGAATTACAAGCCTGGTAGACGAAGGGAACACTGTGGATGTAGCCTATCTTGATTTCAGCAAGGCCTTTGACAAGGTGCCCCATGATATTCTTGTAAAGAAGCTGGTAAAATGCGGGCTAGACAATGCTACCATTCAGTGGATTTGTAACTGGCTGACTGACCGAACCCAAAGGGTGCTCATCAATGGCTCCTCTTCATCCTGGAGAGAAGTGACTAGTGGGGTGCCACAGGGTTCTGTCTTGGGCCCAGTCTTATTCAACATCTTTATCAATGACTTGGATGATGGGCTTGAGGGCATCCTGATCAAGTTTGCAGATGACACCAAATTGGGAGGGGTGGCTAATACCCCAGAGGACAGGATCACACTTCAAAATGACCTTAACAGATTAGAGAACTGGGCCAAGGCAAACAGGATGAATTTTAACAGGGAGAAATGTAAAGTACTACACTTGGGCAAAAAAAATGAAAGGCACAAATACAGGATGGGTGATACCTGGCTTGAGAGCAGTACAAGTGAAAAGGATCTAGGAGTCTTGGTAGACCACAAACTTGACATGAGTCAACAGTGTGATGCAGCAGCTAAAAAAGCCAATGCAATTCTGGGCTGCATCAATAGGAGTATAGCATCTAGATCAAGGGAAGTAATAGTACCACTGTATTCCGCTCTGGTCAGACCCCACCTGGAATACTGTGTCCAGTTCTGGGCACCACAGTTCAAGAAGGATATTGACAAGCTGGAACGTGTCCAGAGGAGGGCAACCAAAATGGTCAAAGGCCTGGAAACGATGCCTTATGAGGAACGGCTTAGGGAGCTGGGTATGTTTAGCCTGGAGAAGAGACGGTTAAGGGGTGATATGATAGCCATGTTCAAATATATAAAAGGATGTCATATAGAGGAGGGAGAAAGGTTGTTTTCTGCTGCTCCAGAGAAGCGGACACGGAGCAATGGATTCAAACTACAAGAAAGAAGATTCCACCTAAACATTAGGAAGAATTTCTTGACAGTAAGAGCTGTTCGACAATGGAATTTGCTGCCAAGGAGTGTGGTGGAGTCTCCTTCTTTGGAGGTCTTTAAGCAGAGGCTTGACAGCCACCTGTCAGGAATGCTTTGATGGTGTTTCCTGCTTGGCAGGGGGTTGGACTGGATGGCCCTTGTGGTCTCTTCCAACTCTATGATTCTGTGATTCTGTGATTCTGTGATTCTGTAAATGATGGCATTGGTATGGGCCAGGGGTGCTGTTGAAAGTGAGAGCCATGCCAAACAGTCTTGTGCAATGTGGAGTGGACAAGGACTTGTGTTGAAAGCGATGAGGCTGTGCCGCAACCCCAAAAGGTCAGTGCCGGGACAAGTCACAGGATGGATTTGAAATGAGTTGCTATGTCCTAACTCTTGGCAGAAGAAAGAAAAGCCTTGAAAGGAAGAAAACAGTTGCCAGATCCTTTCAAGACAAAACCAGAGAGAAGGCACTGTAGCTCTGCAGAAAGCTCAGTAGTGTACCCTAACTGATGAGCCAAATACTTTGGGAGATGAAGGCATCTTCTTCCTCTATTCTTTGTTAGTGGGTAGAAAATACACGTACAGTGGTACCTCGGGTTAAGTACGCTTCAGGTTAAGAACTCTGCTAAGAACAGAAATCGTGCTCTGGCGGTGCAGCGGCAGCAGGAGGTCCCATTAGCTAAAGTGGTGCTTCAGGTTAAGTACGCTTCAGGTTAAGAACGAATTAAGTACTTAACCCGAGGTACCACTGTATTCCTGTCTTGTGTCATTGGAAAATAGCAGGTGTACATTGCAATTGTCTGCTTTTACAGGAAAGCCCATAGAAACTGGGGCACAGTGCTTTCCTGGTGACCATTTATACAGATCTCACCTCCAGACACAGGGATTCAAACAGGCATATGCCATTCTCAGCTGAAATGAGGAGCTGGTACAGTCATACCCCGGGTTGAGAACACCCCGTGTTACGTATGTTCGGGTTGCGCACTCTGCAAATCCGGAAGTGTAACACGGAGCGCGGACACTTCCGCGCATGTCCGCGCGGTCCGTGGATGCGCAGAAGCGTTCTGCGCAGAAGCGCATGCACAGAAGCACAAGATCGCCAGATCTCGCGAGATATCTCTCTCTCTTGCACATGGGCAAAAGCACCGCCCGATTTGCTCACAGTTTGGGGTGCAAATGGCACCCTGGAACAAATTACCTGCGCAACCCGTATTTTGCATGGCTCTGGACCCCTGAACACAACATGTAAGACAGGCATAGGCGAACTCCGGCCCTCCAGATGTTTGGGACTACAATTCCCATAATCCCTGACCACTGATCCTGTTAGCTAGGGATGATGGGAATTGTAGTCCCAAACATCTGGAGGGCCGGAGTTTGCCTATGCCCGATGTAAGGTGAGAAGTGATATTAAGTTCCACATGTCTCTGAGACCCAGGCTTGAAATGATGCTAAATAATACACATCTGCCACCAATGAGGATGGGAGAGAATTTTGATTCTGCTTTAATCAGAAGTCATCTCAGATGCACGTCTCGAACCATCATGTGAACTGAAATACCATAATCTTTCAAAATTCACACTTCTCTGAATTTGCAATGCAGGTGTCCAACCAAATATACAAAAATACATATAGTTGCATACCACCCCAATCTCCAAGTAGTGCAAGATTCCAGGGATTCCGGGATTCGTGTTTCCTTTTGGAAGTGAGGCACAGTGTAGACTGTGGTGTCTTTATCATATATGGTTTCTTTACCTATATATACAGCATGAGCCTATGATGGAGGAGTTCACAACATGAACAGCCCCGAAAGGTCTTGTTTCTCCCATAGCCACAGCCTTGGATTCAAATAGGCATCAAACATTGCTCTCTGACTCTCTCTCCAGCTTGCTGCTTTAGCTCTAGGTCACATCCCTGCTGACTCTCCACTCTAAACTCTCTAGTCTACACTCTGACTTTTGTTCTTCTCACTATCTGTGAAAACTCACTGTGAGTTGAGGAAGGGGCCACACCCATTTGCCATCTCCCACAGAGCCCCTTAATGCCACTTAATGGCTCATCACCCAGGCTATCACCTCTCAGGAAGCTATCTTGGCTTGATTAGATTTTTAAAAATTGATAGATCCAGGGATTAGAAGGGTCTGGCACCTGCAAACTCATCATGATACATGTGGGGAATCGCTCTTAAAAATCAAACTAACAAAAAAATGTGTAGTTTAAAATAAATTCACACTAAAATGCTGCTGAATTTTCATGAGGATTTTAAAATTATTATTTCAACTAGCTTTGGAAATACGGAGAGCTAAATTTAAGACTGGAAAAATAATCTGAAATTGAAATGGACAGATTCATCTAGCCACCAAAAAACATACCAACATACTTACCCAAGATGTGATGTCACATCTTGTTTACATTTCCTTACCCCTCATTGGCTGCTGCTAGTGAGCAGCAATATAGAGCGCTGTGACATCACAACATGGCCAAGGCTTATGAAATGTTATGGAGTGAGGGGGACAACATAGAGAGTAGCTGCTTTAATCAATAGGCACACAAGTGGTATCTTGTCTAGCAGAGTCTTGCAGTTTGAGGTTTGTTTAATGCCTGGCTGGATTTATTTTAGTCTTTTCTTTTCCAGATACTTTCTACTGCTCTGCGTGGGATGGAAATAATGATGCGGAATCCTCCTTCCCTAAGCTGCCAGGACCCCTGGGCTGTGCAAATTGGGAGAAGCATAATTTTTTCTTTTCCTTTTCTAAAAGCATCTTGTACGAAGAGCAAGATTTCTGTCTCCGCGTTCTCTGCTGCCTCGGATGCTTGTCTTGCTGTGAGGTCATGTGAGCTGCCGCTGCTGATTCAGGGAGTATAATAAGCGCCAGGGGAGGGGGAAGAGAAGACAAAGTAGGATTTGTTTGCAAAACCCACTCCCTTCCCGCAATGTCTTCTAGTTAATTCTCTTGTGTTTGTGCTTGGTCAGAGCCCTCCATTCCATTGCCAAGAACATCGTAGCAGTTTATTTTTTCTTTAATGAGGGCAAGGATGCAAATCTGACCCACAATAAATGAGTGGTGAAGAAATGGAGAGAATGGACGGTGTATCTCTAAAATGCAACTTTCCTTACATCCCACTTCTGAGTGGGAAGAGATGTTTTAGGGGTGCAGTGCTCACCCAGGCTTCGCTTTCCTTTAGAATGAGCTACTGCAGGCTTATGTCATTTTTATGATATAATCATAGGTAGGTAAGCCAAGTCTCCAGAAGAAGTTTATTTTTTTATTTTTTTATTTTTTTTAAATAATTTTTATTAGGTTTTCCAAATTTTTGTCCAGCCCCGATTCGGGCCAGATCACATACAATTTTTACATTCTCTGATGACTTCCCCACGCCCCCCCTCATTGTTTTCATTTATCATGATATACATTTCTTACCAGGTTTCTATTTTCACATCATTAACATTTCCATAATTTCCTTAATTTCAAATCGATTACCACCCACTCACATCTTTTACATTTCTTATCTTTTACTTTAGTCAGATCCCTATCCCCCCCCCCAGTCCCCGGTGCAGACTATTTCAATATCAAAATTACTTATCATTTATAATAGCTATTCATCTTATATCATTATGTTCCAAAAACCATACTATAATCATTTCCTGCCATGTCCAAGTTCAAAAACCAATAGGCCACAAATCAGTTACTTCGTATACGTGCTCATCCTATTCCTGCAGGAGGCATCTTTGGAACCCATTGTCTTTGCTGCAGAGTAACATCCAAAACGATATCCATTAGTGTCTTCGGCCTTTCCTTCCATGGTTGATCCAGATTGTTCCGACTTCCCCTCTGCTGCTTGTCGTTGGGCTGTGATTTGTTGACTGTTCTCTTTGTATTTCTCTTTTTCCTGATGATGACAGCTCTTGACTTGTAGTAGATGATTCTTTTGCAGCTGGTTCTCTTCTGGATAGGCTTTTTCTGTTTATGTTCAACAAGTACACTGTTCACAGGGTTTAATTGTAAGTCCTGTCCAATCTGGTCATTGTTTGTGCTTTGCTTTATCTCTGGCGCAAAACTGTTCCCAGCTGCAGCCAGTTCAGTTCTCAGTTCTTTCACTCCAGCATTATAATCCCTTCTAAGTTCTTTCAGTTTCTCCAACAATGTTGACAAATCCACATCCTGTTTCACCGCCATTTTTAGCAATCAGTTCTTTTCTAACTTTTCCAAACTTTTTCAAACTTTAAAAAGTTCCAAAGTTCCAAAGTTGCTCCTACAAATTAAATGATCTTCATCTGCCCCCTAGGACCGGGGGAGACGCAGGGGTTAAATCTCCAAAACAAAGTATCAAATTCCAAACAGTACTTCTCAAGCTGTGCAACAATGCCCTGTCGTTGTTACACAATGGCAAGGGGCAGACCTCCGTTTTTTTTACCCTCAAGCCAGTTCAAATTAATTAGAATTAAAGATTTTTCTTGTAGATTACTCACAGTTCCAAATTGAAGATTTTGGAGGAATCGGCGCGCTCAGCTGTGGCGGTCTGGCAGCTTCGCCAGACGGGGCTGGATACGGACCCTGGAGCTCCGCCGCCCGATCGCCCGGGAGCTCCGCTAAGAGCTCCCTGGGACCGGGACCGGCGTCCGAGCTCTTGCGGGTCCTCCGGACCCCGGGACGCCCTTCCCGGGGGTTTTGGGGGTCGCGGCGCTGGCGCGATCGCCCCTTTGCCCGGCCTGACGGGGGAATGTCACGAGCGACATATCCCCCCGACCGCCATCTCCGGCAGCGCCAACCGGAAGCCCAGAAGAAGTTTATTTATCTCATGAAGACCTGTGGGTATATTCTTTGGTTTGCAATATTCTCCAGCTGCAAGAGAACATTCTCTCTGCTCATTTAGGAGCCAGGAGAAACTCCTGAGGTAGATTTTTGTGACTCTTCCTGCTCTCCTGGAAACATTCCTCTCAGGCTTCAGCATGGCTCTAATTGCCAGTAAAGATGATAGTCCTGTCACTGGGGGTTTAATTCTAATCCCCCACTGGCCCAGCACTAGAGACAACCATAATCTCACCGTATTGTCTTTTCTTACCGTATTAACTTCTTCCTAGACTGCTGCTGGGACGTGGGTGGCGCTGTGGGTTAAACCACAGAGCCTAGGGCTTGCCGATCAGAAGGTTGGCGGTTCAAATCCCTGCGACGGGGTGAGCTCCCGTTGCTCGGTCCCAGCTCCTGCCAACCTAGCAGTTCGAAAGCACGTCAAAGTGCAAGTAGATAAATAGGTACCACTCCAACGGAAAGGTAAACGGCGTTTCCGTGCACTGCTCTGGTTCGCCAGAAGCGGCTTAGTCATGCTGGCCACATGACCTGGAAGCTGTACGCTGGCTCCCTCGGCCAATAATGCGAGATGAGCGCCGCAACCCCAGAGTCGGTCATGACTGGAACTAATGGTCAGGGGTCCCTTTACCTAGACTGCTGCTAGCAGATGTTGGTAACATGTTCAGAGCAAAAGGAGAGATAGATCTTTGTAGAAAACTTCATATGAACTTGCACTTGGTTAACCTGAATTCTTGTTTGGGGAGGGAGCACTTGAGGAGAAGAAATGAGGTGAGAGTTTTGTGTTTGTTTGGGGGCAGGGTTTTTAAAGTGTGGCATTTCCTTAGAAGGACTTTTTTTGTGGAAGCCCGTCTTTCACCACAAATATTGGTGTCATCAGTGACACCGATAGGTGCAATGGCACCCTTGAAGTCTTCTACTAGCACCCACAAAGCCTCTGAGCTCCCCATTCATTGCCCACTTCTTCATGAGGTGACGAGGGTGGTTACTTTTCTTCCTCCCTTGAAAAGTACATATAGCTGAAGGAAGAAGCTGAAAGACTGACGCCTGTAGCACTTGTTCAAAAATCCAAATTTGCCCACAGTCCTAAGAAGGTTGCCCCACCCCCCTAGAGAATTCCAGGTGCTTCCCGATTGGTGTCTATTATGGGAATGGTGATCCTCATGTGTACATATCAAGAAATAGTTTTGTGCAAAATTGCATTTAAATTATATTTTAGCTCTTGGAGATTTGGAACTCCTTGCTTGTGTCACAAAGGGCTAGCCAATGTGCTCCTCCCTGGTTAGGTCACTAGTCCTGTCCAGAATGCAATAATAAGCTCGTTATTGTCTGAAATTGCTACAGCCACTACCTCATCTGCCTGGGTTCTCTATTCCTAGTTAAGTCCTCCCGTGTTCCTGTGGGGTGTTCCCTCTCATCAAGCCTATGGTAGTTGGACCCAAGGTCTACAAACACAAGGTGTTTTCAATGAATAATATCCAATGTTAGCCATACTCAGAGTAGACCTATTGAAATGAATGAACACAACTAATTTAGACCCATTAATGTCAGTGAATGTACTCTGAGCAGTACTTATGCTGCATACACACTATACCTTTAAAGCTTATACATAGCACATGATTTCCCTCAAAGAATTCTGGGGGCAGTAATGTGTTAAAAGGTTTGCTGGGAATTGTAACTCTGTGTGGGATAAACTGCAGTGTCCAGAATTCTTTGAAGGAAATCACGTGCTTTAAAGGTATTGCATGTGCAAAGCTTTAGTTGGATACAACCCTTTGTGCCTAAAGAACAAGGCACCGCACAGTATCGTTTTTTTTAAAAGATGCTATCCATAGGATAACAATCTAATGATAGATAAACAAGGAAGGAAGGAGGGGGGAAATGATGGAGGAGGAATGGTGGTGATTGTTGGCAGGCAGGCAGCAGCAGGGGATGAAAAAATAACAATGAACCAAGGCGAAAGGAAGCAAAATGAAACATGCACCATTGATCAGAACAACAAAATCAATACTCAAATATAATACTGCTTTGTTGTAATAATAAAAAAAGAGCAATTCAGAGCAACGGAGTAACATGTCAAACCAGCCATAAAATATTCATCATGTTTCAATATGCACATGGCTGGGGTTTCTGATGTGCTTACTTTTGCATTAGGGTTGTGAGCATCCCAGACCCTGAGATTTCAGGGCCCAAACCTAAGACTGGGCCCCAGTGAAAACATTAAGCATGACACATTAGAAGATATCAACTGCAGCCGCTGAGAGAACATCATTCATTCAAATAAAAAATTATGAAGCCTAACAAATGAGCAAATGTTTCACTCGTTGGATATTATGACAAAAACCTTAGCTATATGGGTTGTTTCTATATAGTGTCTACTGCTCTTGCTCACCTGGAGAGTCAAGCCCCCTGCCTGTTCTTTGGAGGGCAACAAGCAAACCTGGAAACTGGAGATCTGGCAACCCTATGTGTGAGCATCCTTTCTTTCATTCTACAAATCACCTCTCCATTGGTCTGCGCACTGCTGCCCAGTCTTCAATGAAATCTCAGGGGAAGACATCAGGAGGTAACTTTCCCCATACGGCTTTCTCAGATCAGGAAGTGGGGGCAACCAAGGAGGCTGCAGAGAACTCAAGGAACATTTACTGGAAAGGAAACACACACAAACACATCCTCAACCACGTTGGAACAACAAGGTCAAACCCCATCCCCACCAACATACCAAAGAAATGGCAAAATGTCCTGAGAGAGTGAAGCAAGACAATTGACCAAATGCAGAAGACAGAGTGCTTTTAATACCTGTGGAGGAGAAGGGATTTTGGCAAACCAGCCTTGCTGAGAGTCCCTCCTCTACACAAGTATTAAAGGTGCAAGAGCCCGCTCCTCTTTTTGCATCTGGCCACATTACCAAAAGCTCCACTCCTTTTAATCACTAGCTGTCATCTCTTCATATGTGAAAGCAATATCGCTCTTTTGTTTTATCTGTCTTGCCGCCTTGCGTTCATTTCCTTTTCTCAGTCTGCATCCTGCCTGTGTCTACTCCCTTGCATTTTCACATGAAACAGAGCTCTTGAAAACGAGGAGCCATTTTGCCTCTCCTAGGCCACACTCGCACCATACATTTGAAGCACTATGACACTGCTTTAAATAGTCATGGCTTTCCCCCAAAGAATTAGGGGAGCTGTAGTTTGTTAAGGGTCCCGGCAGATGTTAGGAGAACCTCATTCCCTTCCCAGAGTTCCCTGTGAAGAGGAACTCTGATTGCTAAACCACTGAGAAATTTGTGTACACACCCCTACATTTACACAGTGAAAATGTCTGGCTTTCTCTAATGTAATCCTATCATTCTAATCTCCCTATCCCTCATCCCTCTGACCTGCTCAACACACTAGTCCTAATCTTCTTATTTTTCTATCCTGTAAAAGACCGTGCTTTGTTGTGGCTGCACTACGGGGACCTGACGTTGGAAAAATCATGGAACTCATTGGGGCATTATTTGGCCATTTGAAACGCATTTTAGCTAGGTTCGCTACTCAGCGAGGATGTGCTGTGGACTGATCCTCACACCATTCAGTGGGTAGGAGTGATGCTCACAGCAACCCCAAGCTTCTGTTCTACTCTTTGGTTTGCAGAGAGTTGATGGGAGTTGTAGCCCAGCAAAGATGCTGTGGCGCTGTGAATGAGTGAGTAGCATTCTTCTTCATCTTCTTCCACATTCTTCCCCCTAAGGTCCCAGGGTAGGTTATAATTTAAAATACACCATTAAAAAACAACAACAAATTAAAATACTACAAAGAATACAGTCACAAAAAACAAGGTGGGTCCTAAAAACACAACATATCCAGGTGTCAAAGATCAGGGTTAAGTGGTGCATCTTCAGCATTCACCAAAAACAGTATAATGAAGGAGCTAGATGCCCCTCTGTGGGGAGGGAGTTCCACAGCTTAGGGCAGAGCTTTCCAAACTTTTCATGCTGGTGACACACTTTTTAAACATGCATCATTTCGCAACACAGTAATTCAGTTTTACTAGCAAACCAGAGGTTAAACTAACCCCTTTCCAGTCCTGGGAGGAGCACAGGGAGCGTTTGCGTGACACACCTGCACACTGCAGCTGACACACTAATGTGTCGCGACACACAGTTCTGAAAGCTCTGGCTCAGGGGCTGCCGCAGAGAATGCCCTCTCCTGGACCACCAACTCCAGAGGTTCTGAGTGTGGCAGAACCACCAAGGAGGCCCCCTCTGTCAATCTCAGCACCCAAGGGGGTCTTGTAGGGGAGTTGATGGCCTTTCAGATATTTGGAGCCTGAGTTGTTTAGGGCTTCAAACATGGACACGA
Organism: Darevskia mixta; assembly: GCA_034641385.1. Lineage (NCBI taxonomy): Eukaryota > Metazoa > Chordata > Lepidosauria > Squamata > Lacertidae > Darevskia > Darevskia mixta. The sequence goes on along the minus strand of JAWWNH010000029.1, from coordinate 48,950,994 downwards.
AAGCCTTGCATTGGGCCCTGTAATGAGCTGGCAGGGAAAGCAGATAATTTCCACAGCTATCATCCAAATGGTGTATCCTCTTAGTATGATGTTTGTATTTCACAGCTATAGACCTTTGATTTAATTTGGTCAGTTCCCTTTTTCAAGCAACTTCTGTTTTTATCACACTGATGTTAAAATTGTGTTGTAGTAGCAAACCCTCAACCTCAAAGGAGATTTTTTTCAAGTTATATGAGGAGTCAAGAAGGGAAACGGGGTCTTAAAATGTTACAGGTTGTTTTTCCTTCAAGACCTTTATGTGTCAGCACAGATACATTGTTGGAGGTTCTGTAAGCAGTAGCTGGCTACTATCTCCTGTCCAAAATTATGTTTTGGGTGCAAAACTATTAAAAAGTCATTTACAGTGGTACCTTGGTTCTCAAACGCCTCGGTACGCAAACGCCTTGGTTCCCAAATGCCGAAAACCCGGAAATAAGTGTTCCGGTTTTCAAGCGCTTTTCGGAAGCCGAACGTCTGATGCGGTTGTCGGCTATTGTTTCTGAAGCGCCTGCACCAATCAGAAGCTGCGCTTTGGTTTTCGAACATTCTAGAAGTCAAACGGACTTCCGGAATGGATGAAGTTTGGTGCTTTTGTTTTTGCTATTTGTTGTGCGTTTTTGTTTTTGAGGCTTTTTCGGTTAATTTGTTTTTGTGACTGTGTGGGACGCAGTTCAGCTACTGATTGATTGATTGATTGATTGATTGTGTGACTGCAGAAATGGACAAAAGCCCTCCATCCAAACAATGACTATCATCAGTGCAGGTAAGGAAAAAATAACAATGTTAATTTTTATCATCTACAATACTGTCTTATTTTATAGTACAGTACATTGATTATTGCTTTCATTTTATGGATCAATGATCTCGTTAGATAGTAAAAGCCATGTTAAATTGCTGTTTTAGGGGTTGTTTTTAAAAGTTTGAAACGGATTAATCCATTTTGCATTACTTTCCATGGGAAAGCGCACCTTGGTTTTGGAACGCTTTGGTTTTGGAATGGACTTCCGGAACAGATTAAGTTTGAGAACCAAGGTACCACTGTAATCCCACAAGGTGGCTTGGACTCCCTTAGTAAGAAATGTGTTAGGCACAAAAGCAATCCTCTAAGATTGGATACAGAGAATGGGATACCCACTTTTTAGTTGAATCACCACTGCATTTTACCACAAGTGCTACCACAGTGGTCCCTTGCCAAATAAAATAAAAATAACAGGTTGGTTGTTGCAGCATTGATTTTATTTGGGCAGGGATTATCAATGACTCCCTTGTTAGTTTATTAAGGCAGTAGTCAGGTGTTTGAACTGGGGTCACCTCAGGAATCATGTGTGATTGCCTATGAAGACATGTACTTTCCTCCTTCTTTGCTAGCAAAGTTAGGTGCTCATATGGTACAATCCTCAAAACAAACTGTACCACCTCAAAACAAACATGATGAATTTATAGAACTGCCTTACATTGAGTCAAACCATTTGTCCATCTTCTATGTGCCGAAACTAGAATGATCACTTACACGTTGCCCCAAAAGAAAACAACAGGGAAACATGTTGCTTAGAAGTTGCCTATGTTAATTTATAGGGACGTGGGTAGCGCTGTGGGTTAAACCACAGAGCCTAGGGCTTGCCGATCAGAAGATTGGTGGTTCAAATCCCCATGACAGGGTGAGCTCCCGTTGCTCGGTCCCTGCTCCTGCCAACCTACCGGTAGCAGTTCGAAAGCACGTCAAAGTGCAAGTAGATAAATAGGTACCGCTCTGGCGGGAAGGTAAACGCCGTTTCCGTGTGCTGCTCTGGTTCGCCAGAAGTGGCTTTGTCATGCTGGCCATATGACCCAGAAGCTGCACGCCGGCTCCCTTGGCCAATAATGTGAGATGAGCGCCGCAACCCCAGAGTCGGTCACGACTGGACCTAATGGTCAGGGGTCCCTTTACCTTTATGTTAATTTATATGTATAGAGGCAAATTTAGGAATATTTTAATCTTAGAATGCTCTCCCCAGGGAAATTCAATGCACCGCCCACCCCCTCCCGCCCTTGCCTCTTCCTCATGACTTTTTAAGTGGAGATGCCAGGGATTCTCTTGGCAATTTGCAATTAGTTCTCTACTAATGTCAGGGCTGGCCCAATACATTTTGGCACCTGAGGTGAACCACAACATGGTGTCCTAACCACCGCCATTTAACTTGAGTAGTAAATTGATCACTTACCAGGCCTGTGAAAAGATGACAACAGGAAAAAGAGTTGATGTTGAACAGTGATGTAGAAGCCGTAAAAAAATAAAAAAAATAAAAATCGTAACTTGAAAGGCAAAAAAAGGGACCTTTGTAGGAGAGTGGTTATACCAAAACATCAGGTATAACACCTGTAAATTGGTGTGTTTTCACAGACTTTCCCCAAAAAGCTTCACCTGCCAGGTATCCTCCTTTCATGGATGATAAGGCTATCAATGCCTATGTTCAGCCCCTACTGTTGGGGGTTGTATGCCTCTGAACAGAGGTTGCTGGGAAGCACAAGTAGGGAGTATATTGTTGCACTCAGGTGTCGCTTGCTGGCTTCCCATAGGCACCTGGGTGGCCATTGTGAGACCAGGATGCTAGATGAGATGGGCCATTGGTCCGATCCTGTGGGGCTCTTCTTATGTTCCCTGTTGGGTTGCTAAGTAATGGCACAGAATCAGGCAAGGGAAAATAATAATACAATGGTCAGAAGGACTCGGTCTTTAACACTAAACTGTTAATTGCATGGAAACCAAAACAAGGCAGGGGTCAAACCTGATTTGAATTATGGAAATAGTTAAAATACTAAGGGCATAATCCTGCACACACTTAACCTGGAAGTAAGCCCCACTGAACACAGTGGGGCTTACCTCTGAGTGATCCTGCATAACATTATTCTGTAGGGCTGCAAGCCTATCCACACACGTCTGAGTAAACATGCTTGGGATTATGCTGTAAGGTTCTCAGTCCTCTGTTCAGTTTACCTGAGGGTAACTCTAATTGAAGTCTGTGGGATTTGCTTCCAAGTCAAAATGCATCAGTGTCATGACAGTTGCATGAAGACCAGAATAGTTTTAAGTCTTGATATTACAGCAGATTCATATTCAATGTCCCTGTTTACCAGAGATAATCCCTGTTTTACAGTCCCTGGCAAATCACTGTCTCTATTTTGTCCATATTTTTACCTCTAGGGATGCCTTGTTAAAATTTTGTCTGAGTTGCTACCGGTAGATTTGCTATTCTTCAGGTTCCAGCTCCCTGCTCAAGGACTCAAGAAATTAAATCTCTGAGCTGGGAGATGGATGAATCTTGTATTTTATGCACACACAGGAATGTTAAGGCTCTATATACCGGTAGTTCACAACCTGTTGCCCTCCAGATATTTTGGACTGTATTAGCTCCTACCAGCACAGCTGTGCTCACCTGAGCTGATAAGAGTGCTAACCCAAAACATCAGGAGGGCGCCAAGTTGAGCAAGGATGATGGGAGTGCATTGCTTGCAATTTCATGCGCTGAATGAATTTGTTTTATTAATTATTACTCATTTACAGTATCTATAGCCCACTCTTCACAGAATGCTTTCAATCCCAGAGTAAGAAAAATTAAACAGAGAAAAGCAATATACAAAGAATACAAAATCATATAAAAAGGTTCCAATAAACAACAGCTTAGCAATTTCGTCATGAGGTAAACGAGCAAAACTACAGTAACAAATATTAAACATTCCAATTTAACCAAATGCCTAGGTAAAAACAAGCAAGGCATTCAAATGGATTGAAACGAATTAAACAACCAATGGTCTTAGCGACAGTTCCTGCTGGGGCTGTTCACATATGACAGCCCCATTTCAATAACAGATGATGATTCCTTCCCACCCGCCACAGCAGCACATCTTTAACAATCAAAAGCCTTGTTGTCTTTGAAATCTGCAGAAGATGGGCTGTTACAGAGGAAATGAGCACAGTCCACACCATATGGATTTCAGCCTTCAGCAGTGTGTAATGGAGATCCGAGGTCTCAGACAGCCCTCTTTAGAAAGGGAACAGGGATACTACAAGCGTATTCCCTGTTGTCAGCTGTGAAATTCGGAGAGGATATGCAGATTCGAAGCATGAGGTTAGTGCAAGGGGGGCTCTCCAGATGTTGTGCGACTTCAACACCCATCCCATCAACCGCAGCCAGCCTGGCCAATGGTCAGGGGTGAGGGAAGTTTTAATCCAGAAACATCTGGAGGGCCACAGGTTCCCCAACCCAACAAGGACGGGGGGGGGGGTTGCTTCTGAATGACAGTGAGTATGCAGAAAGGAGAGGAGGTGATGTTTTTGAGGAGGTCAAAGAGGTGAGAGGAAGTTCCCTCCTAGCTCCTAACACTAGACACTGGAGCAGAAGCTAAAAACATAAGGCACTTAGAAACATCATGGGGCTGTTCAAGCTATCAGTGCCTGACACTGGTCGTATCAAGACACGCAGTTCAAAAGCCTAGATTATTTTCAAGTTACATTGTGAGTTCAAAGCATCCAAATACCTAGGATTTCTGCATGATTCATTGCTTTGGGTCCTTTCCACCTTTCAAACACCCTCTGCTCTGGATGGATCATTCTGTCCTGCCTTTGGGTGGTTGTACTTGACTCATTCAACTTCTTCTAACTTGACCGAGTTGCCTGTTCTCAGAGATGTTTTAGACCAGTGATGGCTAACCTTGACACCCCAGATGTTTTGGAACTACAACTCCCATCATCCCTAGCTAACAGGATCAGTGGTCAGGAATGATGGGAGTTGTAGTCCCAAAACATCTAGAGTGTCAAGGTTAGCCATCACTGTTTTAGACTCATCTTTTCCTAGTCTGGAGGACGGATTCCTCTGTGTGTAGATCACTCTGCTGTGGTCTCTGCATTGAAAGGAGTGGAACGATTTAATCCTACCCGATTCAGAGACACGGTTGCAAGAGTCCGAGAAAGAGTCCTGCTAAAGTCTCTTTCTTTCCTTGCTGCACCTCACCCCTGGGATACCTAAATAAATAAATAAACCACATTGGGTGATTTCATGTCCATCTGTGGCAGCTGCTTATTTTGAGAACCCTTGGCTTTGCTAGTTCAAGATATGATGCAATGCAATAACAGCCTCTCATTGCTTCATATTGTTTACACAGGGTATGAAAAGACCCTTTGTTCCACTTCTCCAGTAGGTTGCCACTAGGGAGAAGAGAGGCGCTCACTGAATGACTGCACTGGCACTTGGTGTGGACGTATTATCCATGCTTTGCAGCAGGGCTCTAGGCTCAGATGTTGCTTGGAAAGCCAGAACTGATGAAGGCCGGCCCAGAGACCTAGAAGAGTTTTGGTTCTTAAGACTTGTTTACATGATCCTGCAAAATGTGCCCTCCGCAAGCCTTTCTTGCTTTTGGCACAATTTTCCTGCAAGCCTCTTAACATTTCAGTAGCACCATATCTGGTGTCCATGAGATACGGATGACTAGGGTGAGGAGCAGCAACAATGCATTGCAATTTTAAATAAGGCTTTTTCATTTATTTGTTTATTTACAGTGCTGGGGTGGGTGGGGACAACCTTGGGTGGCTTTAAAAGAGGACTGGACAAATTCATCAAGGAGAAGGCTATCCACGGCCAGGGGCGTAGGAAGGGAGGGGTGGAGGGGGCGGTGTGCCCTGGGTTCTACTCTGGGAGGGGTGACAAGAAGAATGGAAGACATTGCTTAACATGCCTTTATTCATTTTGTTCTTGCACATTTATAGGAATATATAACTGAAAAGTGTCTACTATTTCTTTAAAAAAAAGATTGATTCTTTTTACAAGCAACACACTGTTATTTTAGGTGCGTATGTGTGACTGCAGCATGGATCTGCCTGGGAAGCTGAAATTTCCTCTAGTCTCGTGAGAAAGATACCTTTCAATCACAATCAAGTCTGAGTTCAATGGACATGCAGCTAAATTCTAGCTTGCTGCTTTGTTGCTGGAGTCTCTCTTTGAAGCCTTCTTGCAAAGCATGGTGACTTTGAGGTTAACTATAGAGTGTCCTGCGAGCCTGAAGTATTCTCCCACTCATTTCTGAATGTTGTCCCTTTAATGTCAGATTTATGTCCATTTAGTCTCTTGAGTAGAGACTGACCTGTTTGTCCTAGATAAACAACAGAAGGGCATTGTTGACAGGTGGTGCTATATATCACTTTGGAGGGTGTTCAGGTGAATGATCCATTGGCAGCGGCATGGCTGATGTTATCCAGTCCTGTAGTAATGTTGCCTGAATAAATTTGGTGACAGAGTTAGCCCTGGAGTTTTTTGTAGGGCCTGCTATCTGGGCTTCCATAGAAGGGTGGCAATATGCATCTAGTAGGCATAGGCATAACATTGCACTTGAGTCCTAAATATAATGGACTGGCTGGATGCAGAGGATTGGTGGGAGGTAGCAGCTGGGGAATCCTCAAGGGAACCCCCAGGAGAAGAAGGATCTGATTGGTGGTAGAATGATGATGTGTGGTCAGAGTGAGAAGAGGGAGCAGATGTGTCGGAAGCTGAAGAGGCAACAGGGTTTAGTGAGCAGGAAGATGCTGTGGCAGAGGGCAATCCAGACTCAAAGGCAGGAGTGGAGAGGCGGGGCAGGAGACAGAGATGAGGCAGGCTGCTGAAGAATCCAGGGAGCCTCCCCCTCCTGCTGCAACCAGCTCCCCTTCACTCTGGTCTCCCAGAACATGCAGAAAAATGAAGAAAGTGGAGCAATGAGAGACAAGAGAATGCAGAGGCGTAGCAAGCCCAGGTGGTACCCGGGGCGGAATTTTTTTTGTCAACCCCCACCACTTTAATTTTAAAAAAATTAAAAAAAAATTAAAAAGTGTCACCCCCCTCTGATGGTGCCACTTTGCGAGGTGTGGGGGTTTTGTGTGTGTGTGTCTATTATCTCTTTTTTCCAATAAAGTTAAAAATAAATAAATAATAATAATAATAAAACTGTAAAAAAATATAAAAAAATATAAAAGTGTCACCCCCCTCTGATGGTGCCACTTTGTGAGGTGTGGGGGGTTGTGTGTGTGTGTTTATTATCTCTTTTTTTCAATGAAGTTAAAATTAAAAAAAAAAAAAATTTAAAAAGTGTCACCCCCCTCTGGGGTGGAACCCGGGGCAACCCGCCCCCCTTGCTACGCCCCTGAGAGAATAGAGCCTTAGGCTGCCGGGGAAAGAACCAGGGGAAGAGCCCTAGAGAGAGGTGGGAAGACAGGGATCTTCAGCCCTTGAAACCTCCTGCTCCTCTTTTTTTCTACCTATTATTTATGTGTTTTTTTAAAATTAGTTTGGCTTTTATTGTATTCTATATTGAAAGCTTTCAATGAAAAAATTGATTATAAAAACACTTTTGTAAAGCTGAACTGCTGGCAGGGCAAGGTGTGGAGTATCTGTTGCATGCATGCAGGGTGGATTTGATTTACGATTTAAATCACTAGCAGGGTGGATAAAAATCAATGATTTTTTATAAAAAAAAAAAAAAATGATTTTAAAAAAAAATCGTTGATTTTTATCCACCCCACCCTGCTAGTGATTTTAAATCGTGATTTAAATCAGTTTGATTTAAATCAAATCTACCCTGCATGCATGTGTATGGCTGTGGCATGTGTGTGTGTGTTTACATGCTGTGTTCACAAGTTTATGCAGTTTGCAAATACACCCACAGGCCCAAAAGGTCGGTGGCCCCCTATTCTGTATGTGAAGCATGTGTCCTGCTGTCGTGTCCCCAATGGTGACTGTAGCTAGCTGTCAAGAACGCACGCCACTCCGAGAAGTCAGCGGAAGTTGTCTTGAAGTTTATTGTACAGCACACAGAGAAACGTGGAAAGTCCGTGAGGATTCTGAGGAGGCCATCTCAGAATCCCCCTTATGTACACCTTGCTGGGTGACTCCCAATTCCCCCCTCCCTTCTGCCCTAAAGGTCCGGGGGTAATCCTCTTCCCCACCCGGGGTGGCTTGGACAAAAGAGTTAACTGCTCTGGTCTACCTGCACCATTCATGGGTGCTTTTTGCATTGTTATTGCGATGCTGCCGGTTCCACCACGCCCGCTGCTGATGGCTCGTTAGCAGTCGTTATCGCCCATTCTGGGGTTGTTTACCCCGCGGGGCATGCCTGGGCGAGGTCGGGCCTTGCTGCACTCGGTTTAACCCCTGCGCGCCTGGCTCCGCAGTCACCCCCTTCTCTGGCCCGCTGCATGGTTCCCCTTCCTGGCGCCCGCATGGCGCGACCCTGGTGGACCCCGGTCTATCAGTGTCTAGTCGGGTCGCGACATCCTGCCCCCCCGAAACTGACTCCCCCCTCCCCTGGGGAGCGTTCTGAGTCCCGGGGCCCCCCGGCCGGTTTGGCCACTGTTGGTGGAATCTCTTGACCAGCTGTGGGGCCAAAACGTCCGACGCCCACACCCATTCTCGGTCCCCCATAGCAAAGTCCTTCCACTCCACCAGGTACTGCAAACTCCCTCTGTAGAGTCTGGAGTCCAAAATGTCCTTGACCTCATGGTGCTCCCCTCCTGCCAGGATCAACGGGGTGGGTGGCGCCGCCACGGGGTGCCAACCGTCGTCCTCCGGGGACTTCTTCAGCAAGCTGAAGTGGAACACCGGGTGTATCTGTTGCAAGTCCTTTGGGAGTTCCAGCTTCGCAGATACTCCGTTGATTACCTCTAGCACTTTAAATGGGCCCAAGTACCGGGGCCCGAGTTTCTTGCTGGGGAGGCCCAGCTTCAAGTGCCGCGTGGACAGGTAGACCCGGCACCCCGCTTTGATGTCCCCCGCCGGTCTTCTTCGCTGGTCCGCCGTCCTCTTCTGCGCCGCCTTGACCTCCAGCAGTTGTTCCCGAAGGGACTCCCAGCACCTGGCCGTCCTCTCTCTCCACTTTCCGAGCTCCTCCGGCTCCCGGGCGGTGGGCTCCCCCAAGTCCGGCAGGTGCCTCAGGTCGGTCCCGTAGACCACGGCGAAGGGGGACATCTCCGTGCTGCTATGTACGGAGTTATTGTAAGCGAACTCCGCCAACGGAAGCAGCTGTGACCAGTCGTCCTGCTGGTAGCAGCCAAAACACCGCAGGTACTGCTCCAGCACCTGGTTGACACGTTCCGTCTGTCCGTCAGTCTGGGGGTGGTAGGCCGAGCTGAGTCCCTGTTCGATCCCCAGCAGTCCCAGGAACGCCTTCCAAAATCGGGACACAAACTGGGAGCCGCGATCGGAAATGACCTTGTCTGGAACCCCATGGAGCCGGAAGATGTGCTCCATGAACAGTTTTGCCACCTGGGTGGCGGTAGGCAGTGAGGCGCAGGGCACGAAATGGGCTTGCTTGGAGAACAGGTCCACCACGACCCATATTGCTGTCTTGCCTCGGCTGGGTGGCAGATCCGTAATAAAGTCCATGGAGATCACCGACCAAGGTCGAGGTGGGACCTCCAGAGGCTGTAGGAGGCCCTGCGGCTTGCCCACTGCCGGCTTGCAGGTGAGGCAGATGGGGCAGCCCGCAACGTAGTCCTTGACATCTTTGCGGAGCGTGGGCCACCAGAAGCTCCGCCGAACCAGCTTCCACGTCTTGACGAAGCCGAAGTGCCCAGCCGCTTTGGCGTCGTGGCATGCCTCCAGGGCGGCCCTCCGGAGGGGTTCCGGGACGTACGCGGCGCTCCCCCTTCTCCAGATGTCCCCTTCCAGTGTCAAGGAGTCCCGCAGGTTCTGTAGTTCCACGTCTGTTGGATACGCTGCCACTAGTCTGTCGCGGAGCGCTGCAGAAGGCTGGCTGCGCTCCCGGGGGGGTGTCCCATCTTGACCCCCTGTCTGTCCTTCTTTCCTTCTAGCCTGGTTACGGGTGGTGACGGCTCGGGCTAGGTGTTTGTCCTCAAATAGTGGACGCATCTCTGTGCGGACATCCGCCTCGTACTGGGGCAGGCGAGACAGGGCGTCCGCGAGGAAGTTGTCCTTCCCGGGGATGTGGCTTAGCTGGAAATCGTACCGGGAGAAGAACTCTGCCCACCGCATGTGCTTGGCAGTCAGCTTCCGTGGCTGTCGGAGGGCCTCGAGGTTGCGGTGGTCTGTCCAGACCTCAAACGGTTCCCTTGCCCCCTCCAGCCAGTGCCTCCACTCCTCAAGCGCCATGCGGATGGCCGCTGCCTCCTTCTCCCAGGTAGACCAATTCCTTTCCGCCTTCCCAAACTTCCGGGACAGGTACGCTCCGGGCCTGAGACGGCCCTCCCCGTCCCTCTGCAGGAGTACCGCTCCCATGGCCACATCACTAGCATCTACCTGTACCACCATGGGCCGGGCTGGATCCACATGGATCAGCGTAGGCTCGGCGGCGAACGCCCCTTTGAGCCCCTGGAAAGCCTCCTCCGCCCGGGACCCCCAATCCAGAGCCGCCCCGGGACGCTTGGCCCCCTTTCCTTTCCCCTTGGTGCCTAGGAGATCGGTGAGGGGGGTCACCTGTGATGACCTGGGAGTCAGACTCAGACGCTGAACCTGAGGGATCCCAGCCTGCACAGGATTCACTGCCTCCAGAACCAGCAGAGCCAGGGCTGGGGCCTGAGTCTCAAGGGGACTCACCTGTGCTGGATCCTCAGGTGCAGGCATCGGCTGAGGTTGATCTGGCTTCTAATGGGATGGAGGACTTATTGCCTGCAGGTGCTCCACTCCCCACCCAGTCAGGGGAAGCTGAGGTTGCCTCTGGGTCCGGTAACCCTCCAGCTTCTCCTGAGCTGCAAAGGCTAAGGGCAGAGAGGCGAAGGGAACTAAGTTCCCGCAGGAGGAGTGCTCGCCTCCAAGCCAGGAGAGGCGAGGCACCTGAGGATCGGAGCCGCCCTTTGCCTCGGGGCAGATAAAAGCCAGCCAGTCCCAGACCCAAGTTGCAGGAGCAACATCGGTGCTGCCTAGTTCCTGTTCCTGGTTCCTGCGTTCCTGACCTCAGCTTGGTTACTTCGGCTTCCTGACCTCGGCTTCCTGACCTCGGCTTCCTGACCTCAGCTTTGTTACTTCGGCTTCCTGACCTCGGCTTCCTGACCTCGGCTTCATGACTTTGGCTTCGTGACTTCTGGCTTGGACTGACCTTGGACTGGACTAGACCTCGCCTATCGGATATCCCTTGGGACCAGCACATCACCAAGGCCGAATAGTTGGGCAAAAAGCCCCTGCAGAAATTTGCGAACCCTAGCAAGCTCTGGAGTTGGCGCCGTGTCCGCGGCCGCTCCCACCCCAGGACTGCCTCCACCTTCTGGGGATCCATGGCCACCCCCGCCGCCGAGATCCTATACCCCAGGTAATCTAAGGAGGGGCGGTGGAACTCGCACTTGGGCAACTTGACGTATAGGTGGTTGTCCAGGAGTCTCTGCAAGACCTCCCGGACCAACTGGACGTGTTCCTGGGGGTCCTGACTGTACACCAGCACATCGTCCAGGTAGACCACCACCCCTTTGTACAGGAGGTCGTGGAGTACCTCGTTGATGAGGCTCATGAACACCCCCGGGGCCCCGCTCAAACCGAACGGCATTACCAGGAACTCGAACTGTCCAAACTGGCAGTTAAAAGCCGTCTTCCATTCGTCCCCCTCCCGGACCCGCACCCGGTAGTATGCCTCCCTTAAGTCTAGCTTCGTGAATATCGTGCCGGTACCCAACTGGTCCAGCAGATCCGGGATGAGGGGAAGCGGGTACGCGTTCCCTGCCGCTATGGCGTTCAACCCTCTGTAGTCCTGGCACAACCTCCGGGTGCCATCCTTCTTGCCCACGAAGATGACCGGAGCCCCCATGGGGCTCTTGGCGGGGCGGATGAACCCTCTGGCCAGATTCTTGTCCAGGAACTCCCTGAGGTCCTGGAGTTCCTCCCCGGACATCTTGTAGATGCGTCCCTTGGGGAGGACCGCATCCTCTGGGATGTCGATGGCGCAATCTGTGCGGCGGTGGGGGGGCAGCTCGTCTGCCTCGGTTTCCCCGAACACCGCCGCCAGATCCCGGTACTCCGGGGGTATCTCCGGCGCCACCACATCCAGCTTGCCCTCGTCCCCGTGGACCCCTTTGGCCTCCCCCTTCCCGGGGCACTGGGGGTCCGATTCGACCCTGTGCTGCCCACACCTATCCAGGTCGAACGTCAGGCGCCCTGAGCGCCAGTCTACTATGGGGTTATGTTCCATCAGCCAGTCCAACCCCAGCACTACCTGGTACCCATCCGTGGGGACCCTAACTAGCATCCTGGACTCCCGGTGGTCCCCCACCCACAAGGAGACCGGCCCCACTTCCACCCCGAACGGACCCCCCTTTATGGGACTGCCGTCCATCTGGACGAAAACTAAGGGGGTGCTCCGAACCTGGGTGGGCAAGTCCAGTTCCTTGGCCACTTCGGGGTGCAGCATACTGTGGTCGCAGCCCGAGTCCAGCAGCGCATCGCCCGTCCATTGCTTGCCGCCGTCCGGGTTTTCCAGCCTCACCCGGACCAGGTTGGGTGGTCTTCCCGCCCGTTTCTTGGGGTCCGTTGACCCTGGCGGGACCTGCAGCCGGGCGTCCTTCACTGCAGGTCCAGGTCGTTCCCCGACTCCAAGCCCTCGGAGTCGGACTGGCGCTTTCCCCTTGGCTCCGACGCGACAGCCGCCCGGCTCCCGGTCTTGGGTGTCCTACTGGTTCCCGATGTCGCTTGGGACCCTGCCGGGGTCCGAACCTCTCCCGGGGGTCGCTTGGGGCACGCCACCGCATAGTGTCCTGCCCCTCCGCACCTCATGCAGAGTCCCTCCCGGCGTCTCCTCTCCCGTTCCGGGTCGGGGGTGCGCTTGGGCCGGGGGACCCCCGCGCCATTGGCGGGACGGGGGGTCCCTGAGTTCTCCGCGGGCCTTCGGTCCTTGCCCGCCCTGGGTTCTAACTCCAGCATCCCCAGGTCTGCTTCCAACTGAGCCACCATGCGGCACCAGCCGTCCAGCGTCGACAGCTCCCGAGGGGTCCCCTTCACTACGGCCCACTTGCGGAGCTCAGGATGGAGGCCCTCCTTGAAATAGTGGACGAGGACCTCCTCGTTCCAAGAGGAGATTCGGGCGGCCTCCCCCCTGAACATGTCTACATAGTCCTGTACTGGGAGACCCCCTTGCCTGGCCTTCTGGACCCGTCGCTTCGCCTTCTCCTCCGCCTGCGGGTCTTGGAAGCGCTCTCGTAGGGCTGCCAAGAAGTCCTCCAGGGTGGCCAGAGCCGGGTCCCTGCGGTCGACCAGGAGCATGGCCCACTGGCCGGCCTTCCCCTGCAGGGAGGAGATGACCGCCGCTACCAAGTCCTCTGGGTCACAGTCGCCTCCCCCGTACCTTCTGGCGTGGTTCCTTGCGTGGAAGATGAAGGTGGAGAGTTCCGCCGGGTCCCCCTCGTAAGTGGCCCTCAGCTCCGGGGGCGGCCTGCGCCGCGCCGTCGCCCTCCGGCGGACGTGCCTCCCGTGGGCCTCCGGGGTCGCTGCCGCGCGCTCGTCCTCGCTGCTGTCACCCGTGGAACTCCCCGCCACTGCGTCGTCCTCCAGCCGGCTGCTGCGACGTCTTGGCAGGGGAAGCACCTGCCTCCTCGGGGCCGTCCCGTCCAACCACGTCAGCCGCTGAGTCACTCTGGGCTCCTGACCTGAGCCCTCCCCTGGGGTCTGCCGACTGCAGACCCCCGATCCCGCGTGGCCTTGGCTCCCGCCGCCGCTACGACTTGTCCGGGGCACCGCGCCCCCACAGGCCTGGTCCAACAACCGGCCCGACTCCTCGCCAACCCGCAGCCGCTCCCAGATGAGGCGGTTCAGCTGCTCCTGGAGTCGCCGTAGCTCGCCCAGGCTCCCGCTGTCTGGTCCGGCCGAGGAAAGGCTCCGTTGATTCGAGGTGAACAGATCCGCCGGCCGCTCGAGTAGGGTGCTCGAGGTAACGGGGGTCTGAAAACGTGCCGCTCCGCGCCATGGGGTCGCCATCTCGGTAGCTGCCGGTAAGCGATCCCAACACGATACGGACGTTGAAGTTTTGGAGAATCCTCACTATGTCGTGTCCCCAATGGTGACTGTAGCTAGCTGTCAAGAACGCACGCCACTCCGAGAAGTCAGCGGAAGTTGTCTTGAAGTTTATTGTACAGCACACAGAGAAACGTGGAAAGTCCGTGAGGATTCTGAGGAGGCCATCTCAGAATCCCCCTTATGTACACCTTGCTGGGTGACTCCCAATTCCCCCCTCCCTTCTGCCCTAAAGGTCCGGGGGTAATCCTCTTCCCCACCCGGGGTGGCTTGGACAAAAGAGTTAACTGCTCTGGTCTACCTGCACCATTCATGGGTGCTTTTTGCATTGTTATTGCGATGCTGCCGGTTCCACCACGCCCGCTGCTGATGGCTCGTTAGCAGTCGTTATCGCCCATTCTGGGGTTGTTTACCCCGCGGGGCATGCCTGGGCGAGGTCGGGCCTTGCTGCACTCGGTTTAACCCCTGCGCGCCTGGCTCCGCAGTCACCCCCTTCTCTGGCCCGCTGCATGGTTCCCCTTCCTGGCGCCCGCATGGCGCGACCCTGGCGGACCCCGGTCTATCAGTGTCTAGTCGGGTCGCGACACCTGCTTTCTTTCAACTCTGGAGGGTATGTAGACATTCCACATGAAGGATCCATAGAAGTCTCCCTGGCTCAGTCAGTAGAGCATGAGACTCTTAATCTCAAGGTCGTGTGTTTGAGCCCAATGTTGGGCAAAAGATTCCTGCATTGCAGGGGGTTGTACTAGATAAAACACATGGTCTCTTTCAACTCTACAGTTCTGTGATTCTATTACCGCATTCTCTTGTTTGGGTGAATGTTCTGTAAGCAGAAGGTGCCTAAAAGATCACCTCACCCCTAATATACCAGGTTCAGATACCTTCTTATAGGGAGGTCCATTCTGCACAATGTAGGAATTGGCCATTTAGTATGGTAGCACCACCCTTTTAGAATGTCCTCCCGTAATACATCAGACAGGTGCCATCCCTATTGTCTTTTCCATGCCTGCTGAATTCTTTCCTTTTTCAACAAGGCTTTTAAATGTCGATCTCTATCCCAGATTGTGCCTGTATGGGATTTGAAATTGTTATTACAAATGGAATTGTTTTTATTGCGGAATTGCTTCAAGATGTCCTATGGGAAGTGATTCATAAGTGGAATCAAATAAATACATTAAAAAATCCTCACTGAATGTGTGGCTCAGCCCTGCAGTAGTTTCTGTCCATATATGGTGGATCTTACAAATGCACTGCTTTCAGTGCACGAATCCTGAGGGAGAAGCTGGGTGATAAATTTGTATCCTCTGTCTTTTTTTGGCTTAGGTCTTCTTGTACTAACAACACTTAGGTAAAGGTAAAGGGACCCCTGACCATTAGGTCCAGTCGTGGATGACACTGGGGTTGTAGCGCTCATCTCGCTTTACTGCCCAAGGGAGCCGGCATACAGCTTCTGGGTCATGTGGCCAGCATGACTAAGCCGCTTCTGGCAAACCAGAGCAGCGCACGGAAATGCCATTTACCTTCCTGCCAGAGCGGTACCTATTTATCTACTTGCACTTTGACGTGCTTTTGAACTGCTAGGTTGGCAGTAGCAGGGACCGAGCAACGGGAGCTCACCCCATCACGGGGATGTGAACTTCTGACCTTCTGATCGGCAAGCCCTAGGCTCTGTGGTTTAACCCACAGCGCCACCCGCATCCCTTAACAACACTTACACTTAGGTAAAAATGAGTGGAGATTGCTTTTTCAGATTTCTTTGAATTAACAGAAGAGTCAGACAACATTGATTTGTTAACTCACTTTTATGCAGTCTCTGTATTGAAGCTAATGACTGTGGCTATGATTCCAAATACAGCCATGCGTACTTAAGCCTTATTGATTTCAAAGGGCGAGAAGTATAGAAGAAATTTTGAACAGGGTTGTTGTGACTTGGTTTAAAAGAATGTCCAACTTTAAAGATGACCCTGTCATTGGTACATTTCTCCACTTTATTTCCAATTGGGGTTGTCAGCCAGCAGCAGCTTTTGGGGAGATGATGTGCCTAGAAATTAATTAAACAACAAAACAAGAATTGATACAAATCCATTCATTAGCATTACTGGGGAGATGGAATTGACAAAATGGATATGCTTTGGATAAAGAACTGATTCAATATTTACTGTCAGCTGCCAGGCCAGTTATGGCAAGAAAGTGTAACTATTTGGAGAGATTAAATAAGGATTTATGACATAAGCAAATCTGGAGCATAGCTACTGCTGAAAAATTAACTCAGAAACTGAGGTACTCTAGAGGACAGACAAGGAAAGAAAGATTTTAAACAATGTGGCAAAAAATTCTTTACATATCAGTGATAACAATGTTCAAATGCCTCCTGTGAAATATGATACAATTTAAAATTCTTAGTAACCTTTCAGCTTTAAGCGAGAATATCATAAGGCTACTAAGACAATATCCTGATGTTAATAAATAAAACAAATTTCGCTTAAAAAAAAGTTACTGTATCCTAACACCAATAATAACAATCCCCCTACAGGGAATGTGAATGAAACAACACACATCTACACTTTGTGTGTGCATAAATTTAATTCAGCTGCATTGCTATCCTTTGTATTCTGTGTTATTGAACTATATGTTCTTGTTTAAATAAATAGTCTTTTAATATCTTTAGTTGATTAATTGATTGGAGCCAGTTATAATTTTTGAACTATGCGGATGACCATTGTGCCTTCGTCCTTGTTGGGGTTTTTTATTGTGAAGCATTACTGTAAGAAATCACTTTTCTTCTCATGGTAAATGCTAGCTTTTCCTTAAATGATAAATTATCTTGCACTTCAATGTATGAAAAAGGAGCCAATCTCAAGAGTTCGGCAACATATAAAATTGCAGTGCTTTTTTTCTGGGGGGACACAGGGGTACGCATACCCCTAAACATTTTGTGAATCTAAGTTTGGCCTCATTGAGGGGCAGTATTTCAATATGAGTAGGAAAATGAGAGTACCCCTAAACTTTTTTTTTTTTAAAGAAAAAAAGCACTGCAAAATTGTTTCTTTAAATCTGACTGGCAGATAGACTTCACATAGGCAGCTTGGTGATACTTTAGCCAAGGTGCCCTTCATATATGTTACATTCAATGTGCAATAACGAACCCTTCATAAGGCTTTTTAAAAAATGGAATAGTCACCTGAGAAATGCTTCCCCCTCCCTTTAAGGCTTATTGCCTTTGTAAATCTTTTCCTAGAGTGCTTGGCATGCCTGTCTGAGATTCGTTTTATACCACAGGCAAAAAATATCTGGCCATCGTTCTCAGGGGCCTAGGAAAGGCCCAAAGCATTTATAATGTATGAGACTGTAATGGCTATACTCGGAAAGGCTGCACTTGTCGCTTAGGCCGAGAAACCTGGGGTGGGCGGGTGCGAAGGAAGGAGGCTGAAAAGTGGAGAGAGCTTGGAATACAAGAGAGAGAGAAGGACAGAGAGTCAGTTTGTGGAGCTGGGAACAAGCACAGAATCTTCTTCTTCTTCTTCGGCGATCACTTGTAGCCAAGTAAGATCGTCTTCTTCCATGTTTGTTACTTGCCCTTCCCCCTAAGGTCCCAGGGTGGGTTATAATTTAAAATACACCATTAAAAAACCCAAATTAAAATACTACAAAGAATACAGTCACAAAAAACAAGGTGGGTCCTAAAAACACAACATCTGCTTCTTCTTTGGTAAGTAAGATTGTCTTCCATAAACACGGTTTTAACAGTGAGTCCATAAGTGACTGTGGAGGCCAATCCTGGATCCACACATCCTTCCACAGTGGGGACATAGGTCTCCGGGCAGGAGTTAATCACAGTGAGGGTTTGCCAAACGTGCCTTCCTCTTAGCATGCTTCTCCCTTTTGTCCTGAGTTTGAGCATCTTCCAAGTCCATGACACCTTTGGTAAAGGCTGTTCTCCAATTGGAGCGCTCACAGGTCAGTGTTTCCCAATTGTTGGTGTTTATACTCCATTCTTTAAAATTTGCCTTGAAATTTGTCTTTAAACCTCTTTTGTTGACCACCAGCATTACGCTTTCCATTTTTAAGTTCAGAATACAGTAGTTGCTTTGGAAGGCGATAGTCAGGCATCTGCACAACATGACCAGTCCAGCGAAGTTGATGTTGAAGAATCATTGCTTCGATACTGGTGATCTTTGCTTCTTCCAGTACACTGGCATTAGTTCTCCTGTCTTCCCAAGTGATGTGTACATTTTTTCGGAGACACCGTTTATGGAATCTTTCAAGGAATTTGAGATGGCGTTTATAAGTGGTCCATGTTTCACCACTTATGGACAAGCAGAGAATAGAAGAATCGTGGAGCTGGGGGAGACCAGGTGGACCACCTAGTCCAGTGATGGCTAACCTTGACACTCCAGATGTTTTGGGACTACAACTCCCATCATCCCTGACCACTGATCCTGTTAGCTAGGGATGATGGGAGTTGTAGTTCCAAAACATCTGGAGTGTCAAGGTTAGCCATCACTGACCTAGTCCAAGCCCTGGAAACCCAGGGCCAGTGCATCCCCATAAGATGAATGTCCAGTCTCTGCTTGAAGGCCTCAAGTGAGCAAGAACAAGTATTAAAGCTTGGCACATCCTTCCCAAAGCCAGGAAAGCTTCTGCCCAGCTTAGGAAGGGAGGCGCAATGCTCACATGTGGGACGCCAGGACATCACGTCTGCAACGTCCCCCACATTGCCCTTGCAAGCTGGTGCCTCTGGCTCTCACTGTTCCCCTATGACAGTGATGGCTAACCTTGACACTCCAGATGTTTTGGGACTACAACTCCCATCATCCCTGACCACTGATCCTGTTAGCTAGGGATGATGGGAGTTGTAGTTCCAAAACATCTGGAGTGTCAAGGTTAGCCATCACTGCCCTATGAAAATATTCACCACACACAACTGATTAAAAGCCTGCCCACCCTGTCGTCTTTTCTCCAGGTTAAATACACTGTTTAAACTTTCCTCGTAGGACTCGTTTTCTGTAACCCTGACCATCTTTGTTGCTTTCCCCTGAACACATTCCAATTTATCTACATCCTTATTAAAGTGCTGTGTCCAGAACTGGAGATAGAACTCCAGATAGTAAGAAGGATACAGGGACGGCAGGGCCATAACTCAGTGGCAGAGAACATGCTCCGCATGTGTAAGTTCCCAGCATATCTTGTTACAAGGATATGAGGTAGCAGAACTGAGATTGGGATAGATTCTTTCTCTGAAACTCTGGAAAGTTTCTGCCAGTCATTGTAGACAACATTGAGCTAGGCCAATGGTCTGACTCAGTATAAGGAGTACATTGAGTTGAAAGTCGTTACAACCATAGGTTGATAGTCAGCGAAGAAGCTGGTAGGCACAGACAGGAGTATATTTTGTGCAGAGACAGGCTGCGAGATCCCAGCATCTAGAGAATGCCACAGTTCTGGAGAAACATGCTCTGTGGTTTCAAGAGCTGGTATTCTGATGGCCACTAATGTATTGCCCAAAGAGGAGCTATGAGCCAAGAAAAAAAGTGGACAAAAGAGGGTGTGGATCTGTGTGAAATTTAGAAGTGATGGGTTGTATTCAACTAACTTTTACTCTGAGCAGACCCACTGAAATTAATTACCATGACTGACCTAGGTCCATTTATTTCAGTGGGTCTAGTAAAAGTTAGTTGAATACAACCTGATTACTGCAATTTAAGTAGAAATATGATTTTAATTAGGAAGTCCCTGTGGACTGTGGTCAATGGGCAGTCTAGAAATGGCATCTATGAATTATGAATTATAGAATTGCATACATAGTGAAGCCTGACTAGATAACCTATGTGTCTGCTGTCCAGGTTCTAACAGTTGATGTCCCTGCTTTCTTGTCTTAGGGTTCTTTATCACTAAATTGGACTTGGACCATACAACTGTTCAAACAGGGGACACCTTCAAACAGTCCTCTCTAAAGCAGGACACATGGCTACCATATTTGTGTTCTTCCATCTGTTTTGCTTTCATAGATCTTAATTGTTTTGATTCTTGACTGGTTTAGGATTGCAAAATGCCAATGCTTAAGCTTTCCTTGCAATCCGGAACATGATTGATTCTCTGCCACTCTTCACATTCAGTATGATTTATGCTGCAATCCTGTACCTTTCGGCTCAGAGGTAAGCCCCCTCGAGTTCATTTTGACTTCTCCCAGATGCATCTCTACTGCATTGCACCCTTGAAGACCTGAGTTAACTGCATGAGCTTCTGTATTTCAGGGCAGGATCGTGTGGACTTTCCCCCCTTGTGTACATTGCACACTGGCCTGTCTATAGATTAGCATGGCACAAGGAAAAGGCAAAACTGGGCAAGGTATACTATGCAAAATATTTATCAACATGTAAATCGAATTACAAATTGTAGTTCGGTAGCCTAAAATCTTGTCAACCTTTACATGAGTTAACTCAAGATTTGGATTCCCATTTGGAAACCTAATAAAGCAACAGTAAACTCAACTTTCCAAGACTAAGGTTTTTTTTAATAAATAAAAAAACAGATTTTGAGTTTGAACATTAGCTGCAGAATCTGTCATGCCCTCCTGGGAGGCCCTTGGCAAAGCTTCAGTAGATATAAAGGGACTGACTTGTCAAAGGCAATCTGCTCACATTTTACAGAAGTAGAAAACATGTGTGATAATCTTATGCAATTTTATCAGAAATATTGGACTACGAAGATTGATCCTGTCCTGAATAGTACTGTAGCTCACAACCACTGGATGGTATTGACCATTAAAAATAAAAATAGAAGATAATCCAGGCTATGGCTACACATGCCTGCCTTGCAAATATGCAGAGATTATATATTATTAATTCTCAACATGTATGATCTAGTTGAGATACCTGCATTGCAGTGGGTTGCATTAGATGCTTCTTGGAGTCCAACTCTACAATTCTATACCGGTAATTTAACATGTTTTTCATTCAAGCTATTTTTATCCTAAATTTGTATACTATTTTTCTGCTTATGGTTTTCTGTGTTATCTTGAACTACGTGGCTAGTTGTTGCAGTGAAAAGCTCAGGGCTGTTGTAGCCAATGCTAGTTGTACTCAAAGTAGACTCATTGAGGTTAATCATAGAATTGTAGAGTTGGAAAGGACCCCAAGGGTCATCTAGTCCAACCCCTGAAATGCAGGAATCTCAACTAAAGCATCCATAGCAGGTGGCCATCCAACCTTTGCTCAAAAACCTCCAAGGAGACATAGTCCACAACCTCCCAAAAGAGTCTGTTCCACTGTTGAACAGCTCTTGGACATGACTAAGGGGGTCTACTCTAAAACTTAGCTGGATACCACCCTAAGCTTCTGATATGCCAATCTTGTCTACTGCAGTGGTGAGGCTATGGCACTTAGGCTGTGTCATAACGGCCTTGATAACACTATTAAGAGACAACTCATCCATAGTGCAGAGCCAGAGCCATTATACCAGCTAAGGGGCAGAAAACTACGCTTGCAGTCTAGTGTAGATGTGCTCCATCCCTTACTGCTGTATACTACTGTTGTGTTGCACAATGCCTCTTGCAATGGGGTAGTTTTCCTATATGCTATCTTTGCTATGGGACACGGGTGGCACCGTGGTCTAAACCACAGAGCCTAGGGCTTGCCGATCAGAAGGTTGGCGGTTCGAATCCCCGCAATGGGGTGAGCTCCCGTTGCTCGGTCCCTGCTCCTGCCAACCTAGTAGTTCGAAAGCACGTCAAAGTGCAAGTAGATAAATAGGTACCGCTCTGGCAGGAAGGTAAATGGCATTTCCGTGCGCTGCTCTGGTTTGCCAGAAGCGACTTAGTCATGCTGACCACATGACCCGGAAGCTGTACACTGGCTCCCTCGGCCAATAAAGCGAGATGAGCGCTGCAACCCCAGAGTTGTCCGTGACTGGACCTAATGGTCAGGGGTCCCTTTATCTTTGCTATGCAGTAACGGAGGCTGCTGCAAATGTACACAAGTCATAACTGGGTTGCACTATCCTATTAAGAAGAGTGCCAGGGAACTTGCCCTTCCTCGCCAGCCATAGAATCTGCAGGACCAGGCAGCAAATGTGGTTTTCTGTTAACACACTGCCATGTTTGTACCTGTGTATATCCATCTCAGTGGGAACTGGCAGAGAAAAATCAACACCCACACGTTGCCCCATCTTCACACTAGGTCAGATCGTAGTCTTTGAAGGAACCAGTTTGTTAAAACCCCGTCTGGAAGAAGGCAAATGCTAAGCTCAGCATTATGGCAGCTTAATTGAAAGGTACACATAGATGATGAGAGGAGAAATTTTAAAAAAGCTCAGTGGATCTCAAGGAGACAAAAATTATCTTCTCATCTCTTCTAAATCACTAGTCTGAACTGCATTTGTAGGGTGGTTACATCTTGTAGGAGAGAAAGGTATAAACATGAACATACACCCTACCCAAATGCATACTTTTCTCAATTGGCATATAGAATTTGCGGGTCCTTGGAGAGGGGAAAGGTCTTTTGACTATTATTAAATAATCAACAGCATGTGGTTGGGTGTAATTTCCAAATCGTGCTAGTAGTGACAGTTAGGAACACATTCTGTTCCCACATTTCTTTAGGCAGATCCTGCAAATGAGGGTGGGATATTTTTGCATGTCTCTTCAGAAGCAGCTCATAATCTTCCTTCTCTTCTGCTAATGGCAAGAAAA
The DNA here is from genome assembly GCA_034641385.1 of Darevskia mixta. Lineage (NCBI taxonomy): Eukaryota > Metazoa > Chordata > Lepidosauria > Squamata > Lacertidae > Darevskia > Darevskia mixta. The sequence continues at coordinate 48,928,320 of JAWWNH010000029.1, read as the reverse complement.
TCTCCTGCAGATTGTTTCCTACAGGAGATTGGGCTAGCTCAGTTGATAGAGCAGGAGACTCAGGGTCATGGGTTCGAGCCCCACATTGGACAAAAGATTTCTGCATTGCAGGGGTTGGACTAGATGACCCTTGTGGTCCCTTCCAATTCTACAGTTCTATGATTCCATAGGGGGGTACAACTGATCCTGCCAGATTTACAGGGTTGGGCCTGCACTGCCTACAACTTGTTTTTAGACATCGGATTACCCCACAGTTATATAAACTACATTGAACACATTTAAATCGTGGGTTGTGATTTTGTGCAGTGTGAATGTGATATTGAATTTCATTATAATAGGCACTCTGGTACATACTTAGCTTAATGTAGCTGATCCAGTCCTGGAACTGTGATTGATTTCATCTAAGAGGCAAAGTCAACCTTTGTAAGTAACCACTGTTACAATGACATGGTCAGAATGAAGGAAATCATAGTCCTACGCTAAACCATGTTCTGAAACCTAGCTTACTTAGCCATTCCTAGAACCAGTAGCGGAGGAAGGGCGGGGCGGGGGTGATGCAACCCGGGTGCCATCTCTGTGTGGGTGACAAGGCACCCCGTGAGGGGCTTGCCCTGCTGCCCTCGGGTGCAGCAGCGTGAGCCGCTGCTATGGCGCTGCCACAGCCACATGCGGAGGATCCTCCGCTTGCGGCTGCAGTGTGGCAGTGGAGAGATCCCGCCGCCATCTGTACGGCGCTTGAGTGGCGCTGTCGGCAAACTGCCCAGAAGCGCATGCACGGCGCCACTACATAGATGTACAGCACATGTGCATTTGTCGTACGCAGCGGCGTGTGAATGCACCGTATGTACGCTGTGCGCGCATGTGTCATACGTAGCAGTGCTGCGCATATGCTGTACGTATGCCGCACACACCGCCGGGCGGTTTGCCCCGCCCTGACACCCCGCACCGGGTGTCGGTTCTCCTTCCTTCGCCCCTGCCATACAGGAAGTATAGTGTCCCAATCAAGGGAAGTAAAATTCCCACTCTATTCTGCCATGGCCAGACCACCCCCGGAGTACTGTGTCCAGTTCTGGGCACCAGAATTTAAAAAAGATATTGATAAACTGGAATGTGTGACCAAGATAATCAAGGGTTTAGAAACCAAGCCTAATGAGGAACAGTTGAGGGAATTGAGCATTTTTAGCCTGGTAAAGGGGAGCCTGGAGGAGATAAGATAGCCATCTTCAAATATCTAATGGGCAGCCACATGGAAGATGGAGCAAACTTGTTTTCTCCTGCTCTGGAGGACAGGACCCAAACCTATGGATTCAAGTTACAAGAAAGCAGATTCCGACTAAATAACAGGAAGAACTTTCTTGCTGTTTGACAGTGCAACAAACTCCTAGGAGCAGTGGTGGACTCTCCTTCCTTGGAGGTTTTTAAGCAGAGGTTGGATGGCCACCCATCATATAGTTGAGATTCCTTCCAACTCTACAATTCTATGATTCTATGTTTCTATGAATTGTGTTGCCATCAGAGAATGTGGTCATTCTCCACTTGGGGCAGTCTACTAGCAAATTACATTTGTCCACTGAGTACGAAGCAACTGCTATTCTCAGAGAGAAATGACCACCATTTTCTGATCTATGAGGAACGCTAAAGAGAGAGAGAGAGAGAGAGAGAGAGATGAAAGCTGTGTTAGATCAATTAATCAGAAGAAAGGCTATTATATTCTTTGACATAAAGGTAAAGGTAAAGGGACCCCTGACCATTAGGTCCAGTCGTGACCGACTCTGGGGTTGTGATGCTCATCTCGCATTATTGGCCGAGGGAGCCAGTGTACAGCTTCCAGGTCATGTGGCCAGCATGACAAAGCTGCTTCTGGCGAACCAGAGCAGCGCACGGAAACGCCGTTTACCTTCCCACCGGAGTGGTACCTATTAATCTACTTGCACTTTGACGTGCTTTCGAACTACTAGGTTGGCAGGAGCAGGGACCGAGCAACGGGAGCTCACCCCGTCGCAGGGATTCGAACCGCCGACCTTCTGATGGGCAAGCCCTAGGCTCTGTGGTTTAACCCACAGTGCCACCCGCGTCCTATTCTTTGACATACTCTAAGTTTAATCCAGCCCCAAGTTGTGAGGATAGTTTAAGGGTAAGGACATATGCTAATAATACAGCCATATTGTGTATGTTGTGCAAGAGAAACCTGCAATATCCTTCATGAATTGCTTTCCCAATTTAGCCAAGCACAACTTCATTCAATGCTTTCGGTTGGCGCATGTGGCATGTTTATAGTGCACAGCAATACTGTGCAAGGCTTTTTAGCTCAAAGAGAACAACAACTTATTGAAACTGCAGGGGGAGTTCATGATACTAGTTAACATCTATCGGTTTCCTCCTTAATGCTCTGCCCTAAAGTACAACTTGATTTTTATATGGTGATTCCTGCTATCTTTCCATTTTTGCCGTTATGCTTTATTGCCTGTCAAAGTAGCAAAGTGACTTGCAAGAGTTTATCCCTAGAGTTGATGACTTAGTGAGGAAACTGAATCTCCTTAGCCACCCCATCTAGTCCAGATCTCTGACTTAAGGCTCATTACATTACACCAGAAAGCATCCATCACAGATGCCTTGCAGCCTACCCTTTTATTTCCAGGATTCTCCATGTGTGCGTGTGCAGGGGCACAGATGAAACGTGGACCTCCCTTAGAGAGAGCCTGTCCACAGGCATTTAATGGGTGGTACCGAACAAGGTATTTCTGCTAAAAAATTCTGCTTATGTAACAGAGCTTCCCCTGCCTCTTCTCTCCCAATGCCCACCCCAAAGCGGCTCTATAGGGTTGGGCAAAAACCCAGAACAGGTTTAGGGGATATGGGGGGAGAAAAGAGGGAGGGGAAGCCTGCCTGGCTCCCTGCCTCTTATCTGGCACAATACAGTTCTCTCTATTGAAGATCTATTGAAGATCCCGCACACTGTCCTCTCTGACTCCCAGGAGCTGCAGCAAAGGAGGTGGTGTTGGAGGAGGAGGAGGATGAAAAGGCAGCCTCAGTTAGCAACTTTCTCTTTCCCCCACTTTCCCCAACATGAAGCCATATCTGGTTAGTGTATCTCAACAAAGATAGGCATTCGGGACTCTGTGACAAAATGAGAAGCTGTGATGGCTTAAGAGTTTGCACGATGGTCTCGAAATTTTCGGGGCAGTTGGAAATTATGCTTTTGCAGGTGTCGCAGGAGGTGAAGCCATTTTTCATGCCATGGTCCTCTACGCTGAAAAATCTCATATAATTAAGCCTTTTTCTAGCTACTCGAACTGTTGACGGACAAAGGGCTTCCATATTATTGTGTTTACTAAAAGGAATTGCAGTGCATCCCATATATTACATGCAGATGTGTTGATATGATTCTGAAAGCAGAATCTAAGGCTATTTTCTGTACACAAATAAACTCCCCCCCCCAATGTTTTATTTTAGGAAAATGATCATGATCCTAGCTGGTTTGGAGGCCAACCAGATTTAAACCATAGACATATGCATGTGAAATTTGCACAGCACTGCTGACTTATCATTCTAATTAATCTATTAATCAACTAATTAATGACAGATTTAGAATATGAATTTTTAAATTGGATTTTAATCAGTGCTGTCCTCTGTGAAAAGATATTCAGTGGTGCAGCATTGCCTTTTACTCAGGCAAGGGGTGGGATCCAGGCAGAGCTAGTCAACATTTAGTCCTGCTGAAATCAATGAGGCAAGAAATGGATTGAGCCCATTTCTGTCACATGGTGGCAGCAGAGCTGGTTCAGGGCCCAGTGAATCCTGTGCTGGCTCCACCCCCCTCCACTCCTGGAATTACCCATTTCAGAGATTTCCATTGGCTAACACCACTGGTAGCTTTCACTTGGCTGCTATTTGGGTCGGTACATTGGTGCGCGCCTTGCCGGCAGAGCTTCCCCGCTGACTTCTGATAGATATATATATATATCAGATTGAAAATAAGCATTGTGCCCATGCTCTCCCTCCTTCCCTTCCATCCTCCTTTCCCTTCTTTATCTTAACACAAAACTCCTGGGGTTTGTTAAACCACAGTTCCCCTTTTCCTACAAACTTGGGAAACTGTGGTTAAGTCCAATGCTGGCTTGCAAATCAGGTAGACCGGGTTTGCAGTCAGAGCTTATGGGCACAATGCTATATTGAAGATCTGCCTGCTGATGAAATCATATCACAGTCCTAATAAAAAGCACATCAAAATCTTAATGTATAACTGGAAGCTTGTATTCAAAACAAGGTATGATATTCAGTCTCACCATCCACTGTTTTTTTGGGGGGGGCTGTTGCCCCTTTAAAGGTTGTCAAGTCACAATGCTGCAATGACAGATGGCACACAACCTGCACAATTCCTTTGTTATGGTCTAAATTCTAGACTGGAAACCTTATCTCTCCTCCCACCCCCATAACATAGTTAGGTTTCTAAAAATGCTTGCATCCTATTGCTAACACAATATGCCATCGAAGAAGTGGCATTGACTTAGCAACACCTGTTACCATCTTGGCAGTTAGTCAGGAGCCTGAGGCCAAAGGCAAAATAGAGACATCAAATTTGCATATCAATTGACAAACATATTACACGCAATTGATGCTGAATTTGCAGGACCATCTCCATTGTTAGCACTCATTCTCCATATCTAGGGAGCTCACAGTCCTGGAATGTTTGCCTGTGCCCATTTAAAAATGCATGACTTTATGTTATTTAACTAGTGCAAATTATTTCTGTGCAAATATACAGTGGAATTCTAGGCCACTGACGGGCTGTAACATGCACACACGCCACGCCAAGGATGGTTCACATTGAAGGCATTGTTCTTTTGGACAGCAAAACATACCAGCAGGACAGCAAAATAAAATAAACCCCCAAAGGTCAGCAAACAAGGAGGTTGTGGGCAGAAACAAACCCATTTGGTAAAAGCACAAAAAGAGGAAATAGCTTTCACTGTAATTTGGAACCCTGGACAGTAACCTGGTGGAAGTACCAAGAGGCTAATTGCTATGCCTTTTATTTCTTTATGCAATTATGAATAACATTGTAGATAAGGAAACAACCAAAGGCCCATTTAGTCCAGTGCCCTCTTTTCCAGAGTGGTCAACCAAATACCTATGGGAAGCCCACAAGCAGGCATGAGTGGAATACTCCACTCCTGCTGACCCCCCTCCCTCCCAGACTAATATTAGTATATAGTGATAACAACCCTAGGTGTAAATTTCTGGTTTAAAATTTGAGTTTTACATTTATTAGCTTTTTAGGATGCAAACCTGTACTGCTGGCTGAGGGGTTCATCAGAAGTCCTGCTCTGTTGGCAGAATGCCAGTCTCACCATTGCCACAAGATGCGAGTTTCCTCCCTCCCCTCCTCCCTTGGGCTGAGGAACCTCCCACATTTGGATCTAAACAGGTCCACCATTTGGCCTGTGAACCCATTCTGGCCAAGCCCACCCACAGGCATACCTAGGAGTTGGTCAGTTTGGCTCCCGCCAAGGACACAGGCCCAGGAACGCATGAAAATCTGGCCTCTCTGCTCTGTCTCGCCGGCATGCTCCACATGCTGCTGCTCTGGGCAGCCAAATATCCTTACCAAGGGTGCAAAGGAGCACAGGTATGCCTCTGCCTACACCTGATGTCATATATGAACCAAGTATAGACCTGCCTCAGCTGAAAGGAAGTTTACCTGCAAAGCTGTGTGCAAAGGCCCTGTGCAGAATCAGCTGGTAGCTGGGTCTTCGGGAGTGCTTTGTAAGTCAAGCGATCATCTGATGTGTGTGGGGTTTTTTTTGGGGGGGGGGCTATGCCTTTGCTTGCACAATTTGACTTCAAACCATGCAGGCAAACAAAGGGTCACCTGATGCTATTGTGATGTCAGGCGATTGCCAAAATGGTCAATCACCTGTCAAGTAATTGATAATGTGGGCCTGTGGTTAGTGGAGGAGATCTGGTTCCCTACCCCTGGGTAATAGGCCTTATATTGAAGTAGACTATAGGTCTATCCAGCTCAGCGATGTCCACACTGACTGTAGCAGCTCTTCAAGGTTTCAGGTATGAGTGTCTCAGCTGTGAGATCTTCTGCACACAAAACAGATGCTCTGCCCCTGATCTAGAGCCCTTTCCCAAATTATTCTGCCCAGTTTGGAAAGTGGAACCTGGATAAATAATGCTTACCACACCTTACAATTTGCCTCCGTGACAGATATGCCAGCAGAATGCTCTGTATTTAAACCAATCCATAATAATGTAGGAAGCTGCCATAGACCAAGTCTGGCCATTGGTCCATCTGGCTCACTATTGTCCAAACTGACCAGGGTCTCTCCCAGGCCTAATTGGGAGATGTCAGGGACAGAACCTGAACATGCCCCTCGCCACTTCCCTGCTTTGCAGATGGGAGTTCCTTTGCTTGTCGCTGCTGCTACCTTTCCTCAAAGTAGGTGGGTGGGGAAGAAGTAAACATATGTCTGTCATTGTTCTAACAGAGAGCACCACAGGGCTGCCTTGGCTGTACACTTGGTGCTGTGGTCTAAACCACTGAACCTCTTGGGCTTGCTGATCAAGTCGGCGGTTCAAATACCCATGATGGACTGAGCTCCCGTTGTTCTGTCCCGGCTCCTGCCAACCTTGAAGTTCAAAAGCACACCAGTGCAAGTAGATAAATAGGTACCGCTGCGGCAGGAAGGTAAACAGAGTTTCCGTGCGCCCTGGTTTCCGTCATGGTGTCCCGTTGCACCAGAAGCAGTTTAGTCATGCTGGCCACGTGAACCAGAAAGCTGTCTGTGGACAAATGCCGGCTCCCTTGGCCTGACGCGAGATGAGCAATCCCAGTCGCCTTTGGCTGGACTTAACCGTCCAGGGGTCCTTTACATTACCTTCACCTTACACTTGCCTTATCCCATGGTCCTTGAGTATTGGGGGCATGGCAGCGTGATGGACACACCCCTGGCTTGGCCTGCGCAGGTTTGCTCTGGGTCTGGGCTTCTACGCTGACCACAATCCCTGAACGGTGGACTGTGGTGTTTTCCAGGGTTGCTTTGGGCGTGTCTGCCATTTTTACATTGCTTCTGCATTCCCTGGGCTTTATGGTTTTGACCTCCCATACCAGGCAGAACATGCATTAGCTATGTTGCTGCTATACCTGTGGAATGGCATTATATGAGTATAGGATTACACAGCCCATCACGAAAGGTGGAATCACACAGTAATCAATATTTTAGTATCCCCAGTTTTGCAATTTGTCTTCACGTATGCCAACTAGTATCGCCTGCACACAATACTGTACACTTGGGTGTGGCTGTGCCATACAACCGCAGACACAATAGAAGAGGCGGAAAAGACTGCAGCTGATAATCCACAAAGCTCACTGGGTGGCCCAGGATTGAGATTTATTAAAAAAATGCATTTCAACTTGTTTTGATGTCGTTCTTATGAGCCACTTTGGAATGGCAGCATGGAAATCATTAGAAATATAACCACTGCCTTCGCCTTAACTTGCTGTAGGTTTCCACACTTAAAAGCTGCTTATTTGGAGGTAAATATTGATGCAAGCGGATGTTTCAAACTGGGATGCCAATTTTCATGCGAGCCAAGGTTTCAAACTGGGATGCAAATTGTTCAGATCCTGCAAGGTACTTTATGCACACAGAAGTACCATGAAGGAAAATAGTGTTTTTAAGATATAGTTATACCGCAGCACATCGCCACAGGTAACATAGCACATTACAAAACCCACAGATCCATGAGCTCTGGCCTCCTTCCCCGGATATACGACGGTGACCTTAACAGTAACTGAGCCGTGTGTGATTTTTGGGCGTGGTGTGCTTACCTTGGTTTACGGAACAATGAGAAGGGAGTTGCGAGGAGGTGGGGTCAGATGATTTGCATCTCTCTGACTGGCAGAGAGGAGGGAGCCTGGGAACAGACCGGGCGTGGAGGCGGGGGGAGCGCGCGCTTAGCCCGGAATCGGCTTGCAGCAACCCGATCAAACTGTCGCTTTATTTCCTTGCATTTTTCACACTCTGGAAGCGCCAAAGGACTGGAGTGGGTGGGCCGCCCCGGATGCATCCGCACAGGTGCGGAGGGCCACATTCCCAGCCTACCTGCTCCGAAATCCGATTGCATCTGCCGCGAGCGCCTCGCCGCCGCTTTGAAGGGCTGGGGAAACGCGAAAGGACTCCGGGCTGCAGGCAGCGCAGCCCGTGCAAAGGCTGTTTGGTTGCATAGACGATCTTTCGCTCCCCCCCTTCCCTCGGAGGCTGGTTCATTTGCTCATGACGTGCCTCTCTCGCTGAGCTGCCAGCCCTCCTGCTCACTCGCTCCTGCCTCCCGCTGCAGCTGCCTTGCATTATTAGCCCCCCCCCGCCTCCCTCGCCGCCGCTTTGCAAGCTAGCCTGATTCATTTTTCTTGCCGCTCTTGGAGGAAGAAAGCAGCAGGGAGGGGGAAGAGAGAGAAGCGGCTGCTTTTTAAAACCCCAAACCCCCCCATTACTCTTCGGAATCTGCATTTTTTGTCCCTTTGATTAATTGCAAGGAGGCTCGGGAGCCTGTCATTCTCCTCGCCAGATGAACGTTTTCTTGGATCCTTGGACGTCTTGACTCCGGATTACTCGGGGGAAAGGAAAAAAGAAAAGAAAAAAGGTTAGCCATGGCGACGATTCCCCACCCCCATCTTTCCCCTCGCCTTTACCCCGATGCCACCGCTTGCCTTCGCCCCCCCCCCCCCCGCCTGCCGGAGCCACTCAGGGCAACCGGGTCGACCGACGCCCCGGCGGTGTGGCTGGAGCTCTGCGGAGCCAGGCGGGCAGCGAGATCACGTGGAGGTCTCCGGGGAGGAGGCGGTGGTGGTAGTAGTAGTAGTAGGAGTGGGAGGAGGGAGCGACCTGGTCACGCGTGTGGGTTTTCTCACGATACTACAAACTCGCTTCCTTCTTTCCCACCGCGTCTTCGGTAGCGACCGTGTTCAGGTGACATTACTTCCCCTTCCTTCTCAACTCCCCCCCTCCAACCCGCTCGTTTGCATCCCTCGGGATCATCTCCATCTCCCCCCCCCCGCCTTTTCGCTTGTGCTGCGCCCCCATCTTCCTTTCCTCCGAGAGGGGCAGAGGGGTGTGTTCCTTTCTTTCCTCTCGACGGCGAATCAGCGCCTCCCCCGCCGCCCTCGGCTGCTCTGCCTGCTGGAAACGGGGGTGGCCGAGTTGAGCGGGGAGGGGGGGAGAAAAGCTCGGCCAGAGACGTTCAGGTGTGCTTGCGCCCTGTTGATCCTCTCTGTGTAAAGAGAAGCAACCCGTCCTTAATTCCCCCCCCCCTTTGGAAATATCTCCTTCATGGGACTGAGCGCCCTCCCTTCTTTTTCATACATGCATGCATTGCTCGCTTCCGAGGACGGGCAAGCGAATTGGGTTGGACGTTTATAAAAGGGCGATGTGGGGGGGGTGCTGCGTGGGGGGCAGCTGCTTGATTGCTCCCTTGCTCGGCTCCCCCCACGCTCGCTCGCAAAGTCGATCAAAGGGCGAATCTCGGATTCCTGTTACTCTGCAGGCGTGTGTGTGTTTCTGTGTGTCCCCCTTTTTTTAATCTACGGAGAGGGCGGAGCTGCGTACAGGTTGCTTTTTAAAATAAAAAATAAATAAATCCTGCCGTCTGTTGTGAAAGACAAGCCTGGTAACTAATCCGCGCGGCGAACTCGGAACTGGCAAAAATGTGTTGCCCAGCGTCGATTTCAAAGAGTTCGCTTACTCCGGAGGCGCCTTCCTAGATCGAACTCTGGTTCCCTTTCAGTCGAAAGAAAGGGGGCGTTTGTGGGTAGCCTCGGCGGATAGGTAGCGCTTACTTGGAAGGGCGTTGCTCTTCCCTTTGCTTTATATTTATTTTATTGCAGTCTTACCCCTTAGGCAGGTGTTCTACCGGTAGGGCATCCCCTCGCCCCCGCCAAGGTCAGATGGCACCGGGAGCTCATTCCTCTTTTCAGGGGGAACTCGGCTTGGGGGCCACACCCAAATGCCAACTCCAGTCCTAGGTGCGGCCGGAGCCTTGAAGCCCATGCAGGCAGGGTTCCAAAAACACATTCTAGATTAATATCGTGTTTGGGGAAACATACCGGTATTTACTACTTTTTTACACGCCCCCCCCTTTATATGTGTTTGGCTTGAAGGCTTATTAACTTCTCATGATGAAGTCCTGAAAAATCTTAGGACCTCTTATGGCTTCACTGAGTATTTGTTCAGAACAGTAACGATGCTGTTCTAACAGTAGCACCTGTAGTTAGATGTGTGGCTGGAACTGTCAACAGTCTTGAAGGAGTTGCTTGTGGTTTGTAAGGGTTTGGGAGAGAAACCGCTGGCCTGGGTAAAGCAGTGTGTCTGGTTTCAAAGTCCTTACTCCGTTGTAAGTCCCCACTGAGCTCAGTGGAGCTTCCTGTCTAATTAATAGGCAACCTAGTTCTGGACATGCTGATATGTCAGTGAAAACGATTCAATACAGTGGGATTTAAATCTGAATTAATATGCATAGGATATGACTAGAGAGTTGGTTAGGCTCCCCCCCAAAAAACCCCCAAACAAAAAATAGATATGCAATGCTTGGGGAGGCTCTAGGCACATTTATAATGAGATATTATAATTTTTGTTATGTTGTTCTTGTAATTCAAGGTAAAGTTAGTGACTTTAAAACTTCTCAGTGGGAAGCAGGAAAAGTGGCAATTTGTGTTATTCACCATTCATTGAAGATGGAAATCGCTGGCTCTTGTGCTTCAGTGGTGATGAGACACTGTTTGAATTGTTGTCATATGCTGATCAGTGCTCCATAGCTAACTGATAGCTAATCACGAACGCCAACATGTAACATGTCAAGGAATCCACAGCCCTGTAGGAAGTTTGCCAGAGGAGAGGTTGTGGTAAGTTTACATGGCAAACTGCAATTTGTGATCCCCGCCTCCTGTTGCATTTTGTCATTTGGAACACCAGGGCCTCCATCTTGTATCTCTGAGCTCATTGAACATTTTTGCCACGGACTTGGGAGGGATCTGCATTTATTTTCTTCAGCAGATTGAGGCTGCATGCCTCTTGTGCAGGAACCGGGTCTCCCTAATGTAGAGTTTCTCCCCTGTAAATGTTTAATTAGTTGGTTACAGATGATCTGCAAAATAATCCTTAAGAGTATCTCCTCTTGCAATGCTCCTGATTCTCATGCTGAGGGATGCCTGAGAATGAATTAAGGCTACATATCAGTGAAGGAGTTAAGGGCTGGCATTTGCTGTCTTGCTATATCATTCAAAGTGGCCGTGTGGAGAATGCCTGTGAATCTTGGATCCTGTGCTGCAGACACACTGAAGGAGTGGCCCAGTTCAATAATAGAGATTGGTGTGGAGATCAACCATTGATACTCACTGTAGTTCTTCTCCTGCCCTTCATAAACAGTAATAGATCTGTTGATTTCAGGAAGGTAATTTACATTGAAACATGTAATGCTGAAACATGAAACAAGCATGTTCAGGAGGATAAGGATGGGTCCTTGCATATTTCTATTTCTTGAATATAATAATATTCAGCATGAAATATAATCATATGGCAAGAAGTGGACCAGTCATTTTCCTAATTGATTGATGAGGTATTTCACTTTTTGCCGTTTGTGCTGTAATCCATTCTGTGTATTGTGGCTTTCGTTGTGGCATTATTTAAGCCAGGCACATCCAATTCCCCCCCCCCCCAATGATGACCATACCTTTAGTTTTCTGAGCCACACCCTCTCTTTTGTTCTAGACCTCTTACTGGCATGTTTTCCCAAAACTTGCACGATAGGAGTATCTTTAGTCTTGCTGCCAAGAATGTTTGCTCAGTTGTATTTTGCTTTTTTCTTTCACTTTCTGCTGCAACAACCTAGTGGTTTTAATTTCTGTTCTGTTAGAAGAGAGGCAAAATAATTCAGCATTCCATCACTGGACCACTTTAAGAGCTAAGTCTAGCAAATTGGTTTCCCTGCCTTCCATTTTGTTGCAGCTGACTACCATAATATTGTTGGCTTTATGTAGGCTTCAAGCCTGCCATGGTTTCTGTGGCCACCATTTTTTCAGACAAGCAGATTTACCAGTCTGAAGTAGTTGGACCCAATGAAACAATGGTAGAGCCCATGCTTTGCATGCAGAAAAGTCTCTGGCATCTCCTGGGAGAGCTGAGAATGACTCTTGTAGAAAATCCTGGAGAACTGTTGCATTCAGTTTGCAATACTGAGCTAGATGGGCCAATGGCCTGATTCTGTATAAGGCAGCTTATTGTGTTCCACCATGTGTGGAAGCTTGCCTAGTTGAATTCATTCTGCATTGCATGTTTTGTTTTGTGTTGTGCAGTGCTATATACGATCACTTGGATATGAGCCTCATTAAGTTCAGTGGGACTTTGTCATGGGTCAGTGTGCAGAGAATAGCAGCCTAAATGAGTTAAGATAGTATTCTGTATCCGTCATGCAGATACCTTGATTTTTCCTGTCATCTACTTGAGATGCACAACAATTTGAAGCTGCACAACTGCTCTTTGTGTTCAGGGAACCAGGCAGAGGGCCTTCTCGGTAGTGGCGCCCGCCCTGTGGAACGCCCTCCCTTCAGATGTCAAAGAGAACAACAACTACCAGACCTTTAGAAGACATCTGAAGGCAGCCCTGTTTAGGGAGGCTTTTAATGTTTAATAGATTATTGTATTTTAATGTTCTGTTGAAAGCCGCCCAGAGTGGCTGGGGAAACCCACCCAGATGGGCAGGGTATAAATAATAAATTATTATTATTATTATTATTATTATTATTATTATTATTGACTGAAACCATTGATGATATTTTGGGTGTGATATGATGGCTTTGTTTCTCATCCTCCCTTTGTGGCTGTTAACTAACTGAGTATCAGGAGAAGCTTTTGTAGAGGAAAGGAGAACTGGACAGAAGATGACCTGTTAATGACCATATGCTCAATTTTAAATAGGCAGGCACATTTTGAAGCTGAATGGGATACTGATAGTACTATAGAGATCCAGCACATGGCTTTTCCTCACCCCTCCTTTGTGTTTTGTTTCTCTAAAATCTGCTGAAACGCTCTTTGCCTGTCAAAGATTTTGCTATTTTTTTCTCCTGCTGTGGGGTGTGAGGTGCAATTCTGCAAGCAAGGATTTACTCTTAACAGGCTTTGTGGCGTTCCTTTGTGTTGTATTCAGCAAGGCAAGTTTTAAGCAACTTGAGCAGAAGAGAAAAAGCTGGATATTGAGTGTCTGTGTGGAATCTTCAAAAGTTGGCATCTTGCAGCCTTCCCCTCCTGCCACTGGTGGCCCAGAGCCAGTTTGTTTACACAGATAATTATTTGATAGGAGCGCCAGTTCTTAGATGGTTTATGCTTTGCAGGTTGAGCAACACTCTGGACTCTTTGGTAACATGCTTCTGGATTTCAAAGACAGGTGTAAGAAGGATTGATGGTGCTCCCTCCTTGAATTTGGACCATAGCTGTCAACTTTCGGATTTGAAAATAAGGGATGCTGCGAGGGTGGTGCAATGGCACCAAGTAACCTCGCCACCCTGCGCTCCAGAGGCTGCGCGCGAACTGGTGAGCGAAAGAGCAAGTGCATAGACGGCAGGCAGGCTGTCTGGCTGTCTGGTTGGGCGTGAGGGTCTGGCTGCACAAGGCATGCAAGCTCCACCCCCAGTCGGTCTCAGACTCCTTATTGGCAGCCGAGCAACGCAGCTGAGGAGCCTCCCTGGCCGGCAGGGAGGGAGAGGAGCTGCTTCCTTTGAAATCCGGGAAATTTAAGGGATATCAACAATCCGGGATAGCAGCGGGAAACGGCATCGGAATAAGGGAGTTTCCCACCAAAAAAAGGGAGGGTTGACAGCTATGATTTGGACAGTCTGCATCCATCAGTTTCTATTGTGAAGGGAAAAAATGGAACCCAGGATAGTCTGTACAGTTGGCATGCAGTTTAATTTAGAATGACTTGGAGTCGGACCACTGGGAGAGTAGAGCCTCTGATCCAGTGACATCCCTGAGTACACTGGTGCCGTGAGGACAAAACCTGCCTTCCTTCTTGGTGCTGGTGTGCTCTGCTGGAAGGGGTTATAATAACTTTTTTTCCTTGCATGCAAAGTGCAAGTGGGATGTACTGCAGGTATACACCCTCTCTTCCCCACCCTGCCCTTCAGCATGACAGATGTTGTGGTAGTAAATATAAGTGTACACACGGAACAGATCTTTTGCCCGGTATAGCTTTTTTTCCAGTCTCAGAGCGGAATGAGAAACTTGAGCTGGTGTGTTAAGCCTTACTGATGCTTCCTATCTACTGCCTATTTATCTTTGTGCCCAGTGTGTACCTCCCTTGTGCCCACCATTGATGGCAGTGAAAAATGTCCCCATTCTGTTTGCAATCACTGGGTTGCGTGTATTGCTTTAACAGCAACTTTGGATGGTAGCAGAGGCATTAAATCAGACATTTTCTTTAAATAGGGATGAAGCATTTGTGATCCCCGCTGCAATGGGAGCACATATACATCTTGAGGGAGGTGCAGTTTGACTGCTCTGCTGTGCTGCAGAAATAGGTGGTTGATTAATTCTTGGCTCTGGGAGATGAGAACCAGTGTGTTTTGTTTCCAAACAACAGCGATGTTTGTATATCTCTTCCTCCAAGTATTTCGATGAGGGGAGTTGCATTCCAAGGGGTTTCCCTAATGAAAGAGGTGGATTTTTGCAGCACTAATTTCATTGGGAATGAATTTGCGCTCTTAAAACTAAAATTTGCAAACCATGTCCATTTTGATCCATTGGTAAGACACGTTTTGTTTTCCTTTTGAACCATGGAGATCAGTTGGAGACCTGATCCCAGTTGCTGCCTCTGGAAAACTTCCCATGATGTGTTACATTTCTTAGGGAACTGGAAGGTCTGATGCCGAAGGTATTGTGGCTTAAGAGATTTCTTTCTGTTTGTGGAAACTCGCTGGCAAGCTGCATGATTTTGCTTTGACATTTTGCAAAAGGGGAGAAGTGGAATGCAATGTTAATATTTTGTTACCTGGGGAATCATGTCATTGCCTCATAGAGAAGTGTGTGTATGTGTTTGAATGTAAAATACAGTCCTTGGTGTGTTGTAATTTTTACAGGACAGGTTTGGCAGCTCTGGATCTGTTAGGCATCATTTCAGCATTTCTCACCCCTTTTTTGAGATTCCTTTCTAATGCAGTAAAAGGTAAAGGTAAAGGGACCCCTGACCATCAGGTCCAGTCGTGTCCGACTCTGGGGTTGCGTGCTCATCTCGCTCTATAGGCCGAGGGAGCCGGCGTTTGTCCGAAGACAGCCTCCGGGTCATGTGGCCAGCATGACAAAGCTGCTTCTGGCGAACCAGAGCAGCGCACGGAAACGCCGTTTACCTTCCCGCTGGAGCGGTCCCTATTTATCTACTTGCACTTTAATGTGCTTTCGAACTGCTAGGTGGGCAGGAGCTGGGACCGAGCAACGGGGAGCTCACCCCGTCGCAGGGATTCGAACCGCTGACCTTCTGATCAGTAGTGTTGTCCTAAACCCAGAGCCCCATATGTACTCTGAAGCACCCATGTGGACTTCTCCATTCACTTCAATGAAGGAGGCAAGTTTTTGTACACCCACTAGTGCCCCTTTCATTGAAGTGATTGGGTCATTCTCGGCAAGATGAAAAGCAGTGTTTTGGCATTAGAGCCCTTGCATGCACACACACACACACACACACACTTAGGTCTCTGTTCCAGAGTGATGGTTTGCTGGGAGTAGTGAACAGAATAAAGCAGAGAGAATTTCCCCACCACTGATGCATTGTTCAAAACGTATGGCACACATGCACTCCTACATACATGTGTAAATTTGCTGTCTCGAAAATTGTATGAAAGTTCCTGTGCACAGTGCATCTGACAGATGTAGCTGAGCAGCCCATTTTTCTCATTGGAGCAGTCAGATGCCTCTGAGTCAGCAGGTTCCCGCTGTATTTTGCAGAATGAAAGAAAATTGCCACCAAAAACATTGCAAGGATTAGTGCAACAATCTAAATAAATGCTTGCTTGCAGGAGCTGGCTGATAGCTAATGAAAGTTATGACAGTTGTGTCAGGGCACCCTGGCAATAAACATCAGGGTGTTTATTATGTTAGCCATGCTCTTGTGTTGAAGGCAATTGGTGAGAGAGGGCAGGTTCCATCCTTTGGTGCAAACACACACTGGTGCTAACATGACTCCCTTGAGTTTTTTGCTTGCTAAGAAGGCTCTGATGTCTCCTTACCCAGCATGGTGCCCCCCCCCCAGCTGCTCTGGACTACAGTTCCCATTGTCCCTGCCCATTGGCCATGCTGGCTGATGCTGATGGCACTTGCGGTTCAAAACACCTGGAGGGCACCAGTTGGGCAAGGCTGCTTTGCACATTATGTAATCCAGACCTGGATTCCTAGGTGCAAAGGGTTGGTTCGCTTTTTCTTTGTGTATTTCCACGTGGCTTTGAGCAAGATCTCTGTTTGACCACATGTAATTCTTTTTGCAGGCAACTTTCTATTTTCACAATAGCTCAGGCAGTTGAAAATGTCTACCGGTACCAGCTTGGATTAAGCACCACAGCAAGAGTGTTGCTAGTTTTGGTGGTAATAACAGCTGTGATGCACAGAATTAAATGTAGTGATAAACTGCAATGCACTTCAATGGTTCTATTCCACCGAGGGTATTTATTTGACTTCTGCAACTCCAGTTCAGTTATTCCAGGGCAGAGGAACCTTGGGCTAAGCCTTCTTAAGTGGCCTTTGGGATTCCACCTAAAACATGCTGTATCCCCAGCCACACCCATAAATGGCCCTTACTTCCACCTTTCTTGAGTGTTTTTTGCCTGGCTGGAATGTATCCTTGAATTCCGATTAATGCTTTTTTGCTTACCTGGGTGGAGGTTAGAGATAGGGGTGTAACTGCATGTAGACACTAGCCTGTTGTCTAGGTAAGGTTCACACAAGCTGTTCTACCCACTTTTGCCTCCGACCCCACCCGCCACCACTGGCATGTGGCCCCCAGAAGGTTGACAAGAGGAGAATGTGGCCCTCGGAATGAAGAAAAGGTTCCTCTCTCTTGAATTATTCGGAAAGCCTCTACTGTTGCCTCTCCTTGCAATTCATATTTGAAAAAAGAGACCCTTGTTTGTTAAACAGACCCCAAAGTGCGCTGCAGATTCAAGTGGGCTCTTAACTCTTTAATCTCATCTCTTTATTGCTGAACATTCTTCCATTCCTCCATTGTATTCAAAGCTGGGGAGACCTGGGATGTATTCTGTAGTGGTATTTACCGGTACCATGCATCAGATCTGAATGCAAATGCACAGGGTGGAGCAGTCGCCTTCTGCACAAAGGAAATGTTGTTTTCTTTCTGTCTGCCTTCTCTTCCCCCCCTTTTCCCTAAAATTTGAATAAATGGGGCAAGAGATCAAAGGCTGTTTGAAGCTGTGTTAGGGGCTCATAATAAATTCATGGCCCTCCCTATCCCTATGCCCTGTCTCTGTAGTGTGGCACCTTTCAGCGGATATTTTTTAGCTTTGATTTCTTCCTTGGTGCAGAATCATGACAGGAACTGCGTTTTGGTGGAAAGAGAGTCATTGCATTGCTTGTGTGTGTGTGTGTGTGTGTGTGTGTGTGTGTATGTGTGTGTGTGGAGCGGGAGGGAGGGAGGGAGACTTGTAAGAAGAAGGCCCAGCAGAACCCCACTGTGCATTATAATGACACCATCTTTTTGTAATGGACTAATCTTGTTTGTTGCATTAGTGCTGGCTGGAAAACATGATTGGCTGGGGGGCAGCCAGGTATGAGTGCCTGTCAGGGCTGCTTTTTGTAGTGAGGCAGGTGAAGTTGGAGTGATGTCAAGCGTTTGAAGGCAGAGGAGGCAACAGACTGCCGGTTTAAACCGCCGCCCCCCCTCCCATTTCTCCATCAGAGGTCTGGAATCTGGAAAGTGGCTTTCTCGTATTAATGCAAATGTTGAAGAGGCAAGAGAGGAGGAGAGGAAAGAGGCGTTGTTGGATATTTCTGGAACTACAGTGTGGGGATGATGGATCCGAATGAACAATGGAAGCAATTAAAGTGCTCTAATTAGATGCACTATTGATCTGGCACCGTTTCTGCTGGCAGGAGTTTCTGTCGATATTGGGTAACATGGCACACACACTGCTGGGCAGTCCAGGTGTCTGCGGTTTCTCTCTCCTTCTCTGCCCACCTGGGGCCTTGGTACCTTGCAAAAAAAAAGGGGAGAGCTGGTATCTCTTTATTAAAAAGGGGCTTGGCCATATTATATTGGCAGAAATACTGATATTTGCATGCAAAGTGCATGCTCTAACACCACTAAGCTATGTCCCTTCATCTGTGAAGTCTCTCTTTTTAGGAATATTAAAAAATAATCTTTCTTAGGTGAGAGCAGTGGTGGCTGCTGCCCATTGAGACTTGTTGCTTTCTCCCTGCCCTCCTGAATTCTACAGGGGCAACTCTGAGGCTGAGGAGGAAGAAGGTGACAGACTGCACGACTCCCAGGACTGAAGCCAGTCAGGTGCAGGATGGCTGAGGGCAGGATGAGGGCTGGTTAGGCAGTGCTACATTTGTTCTAATGTGGGGGTTCCCAAAGTGGGTGCTACCACCCCCTGGGGGGATTACCTGGTGGGTGCTAAGAGGCAAGTGGGTGGCATGGGGGTGCTGGAGGTGTCAATGACTATGTGATTTTGAAATGCTGATATCACTGGCTCAAGTTCATCAGTTTTGTTGACTTAATTAAACTAAACCATTTTAGTTGGATATTGAATAAATGTGGCAATTAATTGTTACGGTTCTGAATTTTATTGTGTAATAAACTTTCTTTGTTTATTACCACTATCCTGAATACTACTTTTTATAAGGTAGAGAGCACTGGGGATGAGTTTATGGAACTAAGGCAGATGAGGCTCACAAATGTTTGGGAACCACTGTGTAAGGGACTGGCATCTATTGGATTGGGCTGTGATGTTTAAATTATTATTATTAGTATTAATTAAATTTAAATACCTTCATCCGAGGACCACAGAGCGGTTTGCAGTATAAAAAAAACACAAAATACATAGTAATAACAAAACAACAAGCAATAAATGCATGTGTGCACACCCAACTTCTGTTTATATATGCAGGCCAAATATATTTTGCTGCCTGAGGCAAAGATGGCATTCCCCACCCAATTCCATGTGGAGAACCTGAGCAGTTGCAGTGGTGATGGAGCAACATCCATCTCTGTACATGAGGGCAGAACAGGAGGCTAGTTTAAGAGACCCCGGGGAAATGATGAGGGCTGTTTCCTGCAGCAGCCATCGCCTGAGGCACCTGCCTCATTCTGCCTCATGATAGGGCCAGTCCTCTCTATGAGCTACCTTAGTTAAATTTTGAACAAGACAAACAAATATTTTAAATAAATTATGGTCCGATAAATTACGGCTGCAAGGATGGGCAAGCCATGTCTAGAGGGCATATATTTATTTTATGCTCTACTTTCATGTCCCCCCACCACCCAGGAGCTGGTGGTGGCATACATGGTGCTCCCCTACTGCATTGTACTCTTGTAACAATTCTCTGCAGTAGGTTAAGTTGAGATGATGATGATGATGACGACGATGATGATAATGATAATAATAATAATAATAATAATATAATTATAATTATAATAATTTATTATTTATACCCCGCCCATCTGGCTGGGTCTCCCCAGCCACTCTGGGCGGCTTCCAAAAGAACATTAAAATACAACAATCTATTAAACATTAAAAGCCTCTCTAAACAGGGCTGCCTTCAGATGTCTTCTAAAGGTCTGGTAGTTGTTGTTCTCTTTGACATCTGAAGGGAGGGCGTTCCACAGGGCGGCGCCACTACCGAGAAGGCCCTCTGCCTGGTTCCCTGTAACTTGGCTTCTCATAGTGAGGGAACCGCCAGAAGGCCCTCGGCACTGGACCTCAGTGTCCGGGCAGAATGATGGGGGTGGAGACGCTCCTTCAGGTATACTGGACCAAAGCCATTGTGTGACTGGCTCAAGGTCACTAAGTGAGCTTCACGGATGAACCCTGGTCTCCCAGGTCCCAGTCCAAGACTTTAACCACTACAACCCACTGGCTGTAATGAACACATGCCTACCAGTTAGGCTCTAAACACAGTTAAGGTATGAGGAACAGGGTATAGACTGGCCTACTTATTAAAAGACCATATGCTAAAATATTCCAAATGATCTCATATGTACCAGGGCTGGTCAGGAAATTAGTTTGGTGCTTTCCGCATGAGGGAGACAAAAAAAAAAAAGTTCCATCAGCATTTCCACTATGGGCAGGATTCACCTAATGAACCCTGTCAGCGGAAGCACTGCTCAAGGGCTTTGGCTTGTGCAACGAAGCTTTCTCCCTGCTTCACACCCCACACCCCCAGAAATTGGCTCGAGGGGGGGGTGTCAGAAGAACAGCATGCAGGTGGAGGAGAGGGAGGCCATTCTGCCTGGCAAGCTGATACTCTTGCACAGAAGAAATGTTTGTAATAGTGCAATGTTGAATTCCACCCGATGCCTGCAAGCTTCTCATTGTGGCCGAGGCATCAGTGCAGCAGAGCTAAACACAGTCATTGCTTTGATTATCCAGACAAATAAAACCTCGGACTTTATGAACTGCATTCCCCTTCTGATCAGAATGCTTTGATTTCTCACCCTGTCAATTGACATGGTGGTCAATGGGCAACTGCTGTTGTGATGGTGAGTGAAGCGAAAATGGAAAGGGCAACTTGTCTTTGGTGACCTGTTGTTCTGATGTGGCTGTTGTCCTCTTCTGCCTTTTAATCTTCTTGTTCGCTTTCTCCATCTCCGTGCTCCAAAAGTTATTTGATCCTTCTACTGTGTTCCTTCAGAATTGCATGTGAGGGAAGAGAGATTCAAGCCGGACAATTAAATACATGGTTAGCCCTTTGCTGTCTCCCAAGTGAGGTGATAACATTCCCCTCAAACAGTGTGAAGGAGCAGTCACTAAAGGGAGATGCCTAGTGGACACAGTAGCGTTGGAAGCTATCTGGTGTAGTGTTAATTGCAGGTGGATATGTGCAGAAACAGTAGCAAATTCACCTACTCTAATGAGATGGCAAAGGGTGATAGGAAGAGCCTTTAATCTCCTTCACAAACTCCCACGAGCTTTTATAGGTGTTGGTATATTATGGGAGTATGCCTGAAGGAAAGATGGAGGCCTCCTTTCCACTCGGAGGTATTTAACATATAACATTAAGCTTTCATAGAGTGGAAAGATGCATAAATTTCCCCAACACACATTTATGGCAAAAATAAAATGGTCCCTGCACACTCTTTATTAGATATGTGCTTGCTTGCCCCATACAAATATTATGTAGGTGTGGTCACATACCTAAACTAGCCATAAGTGTAGGTCGGAGAAAATGCTCACCTTTGCACATGTCTGGAGTTGTTATCTCATTACTGTAATGGGGGTTGCCAACCTTTTTGGGCCAGTGGCACATTCGGTGTTTTGAAAGGTTGTTTTGGGTGCCAAGTCACAAAAGGGTTGCCCTGGTGAATAGGCGCAATGGCTGCCATATCTAAAAGTGCAGAAAAAAAGACATGGCCACAAAACATGGGCATTCTCTCTCCCCTCGGCCCACCATTGGCTGGCAGGCATTCTGGCACCACAGGGGCCTTGTTGGCAACACCAAAAGCATCACTTGGTGATGTATATGTCGTTTGAATGGCATATCAGGCAGGATATCCCATGTTCTCCTGTAGGGGAGAATTGGGATCCATGATGTGGGTTGTCTCCGCCTCTCTTACCACTGGCAGGAAGTTAAGATTTTGAGGAATACATCAGGAGGCAAGACAACCCCCTAACTATTTACTGCCTTCGCCACTGGTAGGAGGTTTCTTGCCTGCTCTAGGCATAGCAAAAGAAAAAGGCAGGGACGCCATCTTGGAAGGGATTTTTCCATTTGTGCTCTTCCTTTGTCTTTGTTTCCTGCATCCTCTTTCAGCTCTCTCCTGCCATCTGTACCAGGTTTTCATTCTCTCTCTCCCTCCTCTCAAATCCATTTTTTACCCCCTAGGCCTTTTTGGGGGCCCACAGCCCTTTGGAGGTCTCTGGACTTCTGTGCCTGGGAGGGAAGCCTAGGAAAAGACTGAAACACAGCAGAAGGGGCCCATTTCTCAGGAGGAGAGCCTTTTCTGGGACACCTGCACCTCAGTGGAGGCCTCCTTAGGTGCTCCAACAGGTGGTTCATAGTGAGGAGGTTGGGCCCACAGTGGCTCCCCACCTGATCTGGACACTGCTGAGATACACCACACATCATGGACCCCAATTCTCCCCTATGGGAGAAGCGAACATTGGTATTTACTGTGATAAGTTCCTTCTCTGTAGGGAGAATTGGGATCTGGCCCTCCCAGGTACCACGGTGTGCATGGGGGAGGCTATTGGACACTGAATCTGGGAAGCTTGCCTGGAGGGGCATGGGGCATATTCCCTCCAGAGGCCTCTTATCTTCCTTCTCAGCCTTCTTGCTCTTCAGCCCATATCAGGGTTTTCCTTTCTCCTCTGCACCTGTGCTGGTTCCAGGGGCCAGTAGGGATTCTGCATTCAGTGAATAGAGGGGCATGTCCCATTGAAACAGCGTTCCTTTTCCTATCCTTTACTCGCTATGCTGTGATTATGCAGTTACAGTGGTACCTCGGGTTAAGTACGCTTCAGGTTAAGTACGCTTCAGGTTAAGAACTCCGCTAAGAACAGAAATCGTGCTCTGGCGGCGCAGCGGCAGCAGGAGGTCCCATTAGCTAAAGTGGTGCTTCAGGTTAAGTACGCTTCAGGTTAAGGACGGACCTCCGGAACGAATTAAGTACTTAACCCGAGGTACCACTGTACTTGCTTAAGCATGAGTTGAATGGGAGTTAGGGGGTTGTCTTGCCTTCTGATGTATTCCTCAAAATCTTAACTTCCTGCCAGTGGTGAGAGGGGTGGGGACATCATGGATCCCAATTCTCCCCTAGAGAGAATGAACTTATCACGGTAATTGCATCCCACCTTTTGTTCAGGGATGGGAAATCCCCAGTCACCATTGGCCATGCCGTTGGATTGATTTAAGTTGGAGTGGACAAGATCTGTAGGGAGGCAGGTTCCCCAATCTTGCTTTCAGTTGTCTGGTAGCTCATTCCTACTTAGTTATTTCTTACTAGCTCTTAACGTATATGCATACATAATTTTATTTGTATGCTGCCTTTCCATAGTTCAAACCATCCTCAAGGCAGCTCACAACATGGAAAAAAACACGTAGACACAATATAACAAAAGTCGTCATAAACAAAACCTCAAAAATACACAACCAAACCGAACGATTTCCACATAAATCATAAGATCTAAAATAAAGATACAAAAAATTTATATCAATAGTGACAACAGCTCCTCCCCAACAAAATCCCCTAAGCAACACCTAAGAGTCTGATCAGCAGCCTCAGCTTTCGTAGCTGGAGTCAGTCAGGGCCCTGCCTGGTGGAAAATGCCTGCAAGGCAAGGAGCAGGTCTTCCAGGACTCACAGCCAATATGGTCTCCAACAATCTAACAGTCTGTTCATAGCCTTCCTTTGCTAGATCAGAACCATGGATCTTGCGGCAACATTTCCTTTGATGTGCCACCTGCCCTTCCTGAGAGGGAAGGCTGGTCTTTCTGTTCCCCAACCCACATCGTCTTGAATATAATAGATGCCTCTGCAGACATCTGTGTGTCAAGGTCAGCTCCAGGGCTAATTCTAGCTTGTGGAGAAATTCCACCAAGAGAAACCATGTGACTTAGTGCATTTTCTTTCCTTAATAGAAAAGCATTTCAATGTATTTTTCCAGTCAGGAATGGGGAAGCTATGGCCCTCCATGGAAACTGCTGGCTGAGGCTGGTGGGAGACGTACCTACAACATATAGGGGGCTACAGGTTCTCCATCTCTGTCTAAACTTAACTCACTCAAAAGTCTGTCTCCAACTGAGCTTTGTACTTTGCCCTATTACCAGTTAGGCAGGTGGATTCAAGAGCTGAAAAGCAGGAATTGCAGGATTTCGAAGCAGTTCAGTGCAATTTCTAGGAGATCACACCTGTGCAGCTGAGCTGCTTACCCTTGTGGCTTCATGGAGACTTGTTTTATCTTTTCCTTAATTCTAAAATAGAATTGAACTGCAGAATCTTTTTTTCCACCTTTGTGGGGTGAATATATCTCATATAGCTTACACTGGATCAAGACTCTTGTCTCCTCCTCTACTAACTACAAAAACACTCCTCTACTAGCTACACTTAAAACACACTCAGGTTGAATAAGGTATCTCTTTCAACACAATTGCTTCCCAATGGGCTGCTACATGTATGTTTTATGGGTGCAAGATTGCAAGGCTTTGAACCCACTTGAGCACAGCAAATGCACCCACGAGGACTCTGTTCTCTTCAGTGAATTCACAAACAGGGCAGTGCTTTGGAAAAGGACTTTCATGGCTCTTCCAAGTAAACTGCCAACTCTGGACAAAGCAGATTGATTAGTTTGGGATGATAAAATCTCAGTGGAAACAGGTGATATTGAACTTGGGTCATACATGCTACCACTGGAATGAAGCCAAAAATAACACCAGGACTGTTTCTTTGGGGTGTCTCCTTTTCTTAATGGTGACATGGACCATTCATAATGTAAGAATATTCTTCACAATTGTGAGCAGGGCAGTGGGGTGGGGTAAGTGAAGACAAGCTATAACAGTTAGCTATAGCATTGTTTGCCACTCCTGCTCAGGTTGCCCAGCAAAAGCACTTTGGTTCCTGAAATTCATTCTGATTGTGCAGATGAAATGCAACTGATAGAATTCGACAGGGTGTCGTATTAGTGTGTGAATACAGTTCAGATCCAATGATCCCCAGGCACGCACCTCCAGATGGTGGAGATGTCAGGTGCAAAAGGCGCCTGGCTGATTTTGAACACGGAGTGTCCATTTATATCCCACTTTTGTTTTATCAAAAGCGGTTAACATTAACATTTTTTTTTTAAAAGAAAATCCCCCGAAAGTACAAACAGCAACAAAACCACATTAAAACCAAAGCAGCAATCAAACACAACCCAAATTGAGTGTCACATCACAATCAAAGCATACTCCATCACGCAGTACAAAAAACCCCACCTGAAGTTGCCTTGTATTGCTTCTTAGCCAATGACAAAACTTTAACAGTGCTGGGGCTAAGCAAGCCTCTCTCAGGAGGTCGTTCCAGAGCAGTGGTGCTGGAAATGACAAGGTCCTGCCATCTGCAGGGCACCACATTGGCAACTCTTGAGCTAGGCTGTTGCATATGTACATGAAGAATTACCACGACGAGTGGTTTCATTAATATTACTGTGTATATTTGAGTTTCACTGTATGAGTGCTGGTACAACTTCGCTGGGGGCAGTGTTGTTCAAGGTCTTCATTAGCAGAATACCGTGATGTAATTTTGCCATGTGCCCTTCGCTCCCCCCTCCCTTTGTTGTTAAGAGGCTTGTTGAAACTGAGATGCTCATGAGGAATAAGGAGTCAAAAAGGGTCAGGTGGAAGGTGACACGCTGGCTGAATTGTAGTCGTTTGTATGGCAAGGGTTCTTGATTTTGCCTGTGCGTAAAATTGCTGGCCCCAATTACAACCAAGACCTGATCGTGTGGATTTCCACTTGGAAGCCATTTATTGCGAGTTAAATAAAAATGTCACAATAAACATATAATAGGATTAAAGATGTCACAGTAAAATGAGAACAGCAACAAAGCAAACCCAAACCCCAGAAAGAGGTTTCACAAGAAGGAACGTGTTTTCTCCAAGATATTACCTGTTTAACTTGCCATTGCCATTTCCTGAACTTTTATTAAGGTCCTATAGATGGACTGCTGTGTCTGCGGCACTGCATTAATCATTCTTCTGTGGCTGCTGTTGTGTTAAAGAAATGTTGTTACAAGTGTATTTTGAGGATTTGTCCTTGCAGTGTATGTTGCTATGTTTATTTAGAAAACAGTTGGCAGGCTTTGCTTCTAGAGGTGGAGAACTGGAATATCAAGAATGGCTGGCTTTGCCATTGATCAGATTATTACTTGCACTGCCCCTGCCCCTTTGCTCTTGTCTGTTCTTGGCTTTGTTTGTTATTTCTTTCTCTGTTGCTTGCTGTTTTAACCTACTGGCATTTATAGGTGGGGTGGAGTTTTAAGAGTCTGTGCACATGCAGAATTTGGTGCATTCTGAGAATCACTTTAGTTTCAAGCATGGGAGTAGCCAGGGGGATGCAGGGGGGCAGGTGCTCTCCTAAAACAAGTAAATAAATAATAATATTTAACTAACTGACCAATTGTGTTCTCCCCCCCCCCCACAGCATAATGCTTGCCCCACCCAACATAATGCCTGCCCACTCAATAAATCCTGGCTATGCCCATGGTTTAAAGCAAATTTCTAGCTTCTGTGGCAGGTGTAGGGAACCTTTGGCCCTCTGAAGGTTGCTGAACTTCAATTCCCATAATCCTTGGCCATGCTTGCTGAGGGTGATGGGAGTTGTAGTTCAGCAACATCTGCAGGGCCACAGTTTGCCATACTTGCTCTATGGCTACAAAATAAACTTCAGTGTGTGCAGGCAAAGGCTAGTGAAATTTCAGAAGCCCAAGGTGAGACTGAATAAGATTTCCAGTCCCAAAGTGTTAGGAACACTTTGGGCCATTTTTTTAAGATTAGCAAAAGTAGAATAAATTATGCAGAGCAAATGAATATACAGTATGTGGAAAGGTTGCAGAATGAATTTTGCAGATTTTTGTGTTACTATAGTGCAGGATTTTGACTTGTTTAGGGCTCAGACTACACTGCACTGCCTTTTGTAATTCAAAAGTGTCTCTAATTGACTGGAAAGATGTAGCCACTTGAATTAAATATCATGCTAATAAGGTATTGTGTAGTAGCCAGCAGATAATAAGGTTAGTTATGTATTTATTCTCCTGCAGCCGTGTACGGTTTATAAAATAGGTGCAGATAAAGTATACTGGTACAGCACCTGCGCCAGAATTCTTGATTCATAGCTAACCTCAGATTAGGGAACCTCATCCAGCCCCCAAGCAAGTGTTTCTGGTCTTCCAGAGATACACCGACTTTGGCAGCAGCAGCAAAAAGAGAAACAGGACAGCAAACCTATCACTGCAGTTGTTGGAGAGGAGTAAGCGCGTCTGCCCTGCCCAGTACCCTGACAGGGATGCAAATTGCCCCCTCCCTGGTCATGAGATTGATCATTTGATGAGTGAAGAGGGAATGATAGCTACCATTCTCAACATGGATCAGCTGAGGGGGGGGGGAGGAAGTTTGTGTGACTGTGCAGTGTAGTAGAGCGAGGGGTGGCCACACCCACTGCCGGCATGTGCCCACAGGAGTGTCGGCCAAGGGTGAATACAGCCCTCGGGCTGAAAGTGGTTAGTCAGCCCCGACAGAGAAGATGCCACCCAAACTGCAGTTCTGTCTTGTGTGGCATTTTGGAAGCAGTAGCCCGAGGTTACACTCCCTCTGAAGGAGCAGGTACATAGCTTGGGGGTATTTCTGGAACCTCAGTGGCACAGAGTGGCTTCCATCAACTTGGGTTGGTGGCCCAGCCACTATCTAGAGAGGGGTAGCCTAACTTCTTTTGTTTACACTTTGGTATCCTCTAGACTATGTGGACGCGGGTGGTGCTGTGGTCTAAACCACTGAGTCTAGGGCTTGCCGATCAGAAGGTCATGTTTAATAGATTATTGTATTTTAATGTTCTTTTGGAAGCCGCCCAGAGTGGCTGGGGAGACCAGCCAGATGGGTGGGGTATAAATAATAAATTATTATTATTATATATAAGGTCAGCGGTTCAAATCCCCGCGATGGGGTGAGCTCCCGTTGTTCGGTCCCAGCTCCTGCCCACCTAGCAGTTCGAAAGCACGTCAAAGGGCAAGTAGATAAATAGGTACCTCACCGGCGGGAAGGTAAACTGCGTTTCCATGCGCTGCTCTGGTTCGCCAGAAGCGGCTTAGTCATGCTGGCCACATGACCCGGAAGCTGTCTGCGGACAAACACCGGCACCCTCAGCCTATAGAGCGAGATGTGCGCCGCAACCCCAGAGTCGTCTGCGACTGGACCTAATGGTCAGGGGTACCTTTACCTTTATCCTTTAGACTAGCTTACTTCAATGCATTATATGTGAGGCTGCCCAACTGCACCAGGTACCAATTTGGTTACAGGCCCAATTCAAAGTCCTGGTTTTGACCAATGTGTCCCAGGACACCAATACCCCAAGGACTTCCTCTCCCTAAATGAACTGACCCAGGATTCTGCGATAGTAATCTGTTTTTTTAAAAAATTATATTTATTGGGTTTTCAACATAAAAACAAAAGTTTAACATCCATAGTAAAAATACAAACACAAATACAAAACACAAACACATAAATCTTATTTTCCCATTCTTCATATCTAATCATATTTGGGTGACTTCCTCACGTTCCCCCCCCCCACTGCGTTTCATTGTCAATCATCTTTAGTAATTTCTTAACATCTTTAGATCTTGTTTCTTATAACCTTTATGTCCTTTTCTTGTATAAGTCTTAACCTATAATCATATATCTATATTATTTAACCTTTTTTCTACTCTGTAAGCTGTCATAAGCTGTCATAGGAGTATAGCATCTAGATCAAGGGAAGTAATAGTACCACTGTATTCCGCTCTGGTCAGACCCCACCTGGAATACTGTGTCCAGTTCTGGGCACCACAGTTCAAGAAGGATATTGACAAGCTGGAACGTGTCCAGAGGAGGGCAACCAAAATGGTCAAAGGCCTGGAAACGATGCCTTATGAGGAACGGCTTAGGGAGCTGGGTATGTTTAGCCTGGAGAAGAGACGGTTAAGGGGTGATATGATAGCCATGTTCAAATATATAAAAGGATGTCATATAGAGGAGGGAGAAAGGTTGTTTTCTGCTGCTCCAGAGAAGCGGACACGGAGCAATGGATTCAAACTACAAGAAAGAAGATTCCACCTAAACATTAGGAAGAATTTCTTGACAGTAAGAGCTGTTCGACAATGGAATTTGCTGCCAAGGAGTGTGGTGGAGTCTCCTTCTTTGGAGGTCTTTAAGCAGAGGCTTGACAGCCACCTGTCAGGAATGCTTTGATGGTGTTTCCTGCTTGGCAGGGGGTTGGACTGGATGGCCCTTGTGGTCTCTTCCAACTCTATGATTCTGTGATTCTGTGATTCTGTGATTTCTTCCAACTTTTTTCAATCTTTAAATCTTACAATAATTTTTTAAATATACTTTAAATTTTTTCCAATCTTTTTCCACCGCCTCCTCCCTCTGGTCACGGATTTTCCCGGTCATTTCGGCGAGCTCCATAAACCTGCGATAGTAATCTGAGGCCCTTTTTCGTGTTCCTCCCTCCAAGGGGGATCTGGTGGGTGGGAACAGAAGAACAGGCCTTTTCTGTGGTGGTTCCCTGCTTGTAGAATGCTCTCCCCAGGGAGGGTCACCTGGCACCATCATGATATATCTTTAGGTGCCAGGCAAAAAACATACCTTTTTTTTTTATCAGGCCTTTGGCTTTTGAATATCTATGGCCTTTTTGCATGAGTGGGATGTTTTAACATATGCTGTTCGTTTTAAAATAGAATTGCCTTTTAGATTTTTTTTAATGCTGATTTTAATGTAAGCATGCTTAAAGCATTGTATGTTGCTTTGAGTTGCTGTGGCAAATGAAGACTAATATAATTAATCAATTAATAATTGTTCCTCTTAGTTTGGCTTCATACCAAAGCCTCTCCCTCATTTGGGCGGGCCACAGAAATCCAGAGCTCAGCTTAAATAGCCTTGGATTCCAGAGCTAGAACAAAAATACACTCCTTTGACCCAAATAGGTCAGAAGCTTTGCATGAATTTGCACTGATTAAAAGATTCCCTGTGAATGGGAGGAGATATGCAGGAAATATGCAGAGAAAGGTGTACAGGTCATGGTTGCACTTGGGCAGGATGAAAAGATGAAAGCAAGCTTTTCTCCTTTAACAAAGCATTATATCCAAGAGGTCATATCAAATTAACCCCTAAGGCTGAAGACTTCTTGGTGGAAAATCTACACAGCCCTGGTTGTTTGTAAAAACAGTAAGCCACAACCTGCGCACATTTAACTAGGGTGCATTCAGCTTGATGCACTTGACAAAATTAAAAAGGGAGAAGGTGTTCAGGAAAAAAAAAAAAGGCTTTGGCAATCCCACCCGCCATTGCACCTGATGTGTTTTGACTAGACATGATATTGCCAATCCCTGGAATGTAACCCCCTCCAATGTAAGTTGCAGGCTTACTGTACCCTAGAACAGTGTTCCCCAACCTTGGGCCTCCAGCTGTTTTTGGACTACAATTCCCATCATCCCTGACCACTGGTCTTGCTAGCGAGGGATGATGGGAGTTGTAGTCCAAAAACAGCTGGAGGCCCAAGGTTGGGGAACACTGCCCTAGAACAGTGGCTCTTTTAGAGCTGTATGTACCATTGAGTCTTTGCACAGACAGAATGAAGATGTGCAGCCTGGCTAAGGGTGCCATTTTTCTTCCTTGCCCTTGTGCAAATGCTCCTCTTCAAGAAGCTCACTAATGTGAGAAACCGGCCATTGTAGGATGCTATTTACATTGTTTCAATCAAGTTGTTGTTAAACTTACACAGGCTGCAGACGGAAGCTTTGACTTCTAAGCTATCCTTCAAGGTCCAAGACCAAACCTTTGTGGCTTTCACATCTGGGTCTGTAATGAACTCTGCAGGCCAAATGTTGCCTTCCAGAACTTTGGTGTCTCTGCTGGAGCAGCAGTGGTGAAGTTAATGTATATAATGCGAAGATAATGGCACACAGAACAGATGGCTCTAAAATTAGAATGTGTTTAATAATTCCTTGTGCAGGCCAGAAAAGGTATCCATTTCATTTCCTGAGCGGTGGATTGTTTCCCCAAGATTGGATCTAGTAAATACATACTTGTATTACGTTCATAAATAAGTTTGAATGCACAGCGGTTGGCTGACTAAAGAAAATGCTGTCGTTTCATTCATTTTTGTCAGTGAAAAGATGCATGTTTATACCCCACAAGGGAATTTGCTTGGTTGTAGTAAATACACAGTTGTTCAGGACATAGTTATAGCATTATTGTGGGTATACTGGTTTCATCAGCGTTTCATGTAACAAATGCCTGAAGTGTGAATGACAGGTGTACTTCCTTAAGTAATTATGTGCCTGGGAGATGAGATTGGCTCATGGCTTCCCAATGTATGTACCTGGATGTTTGATATATTTATTATTCAGACTCTTCAGATTTACTACCAGTAATTCAGGGGTCTCTGGTAAATACATAATTGCCACATATTCCATGGAGCTGCTTACAGTTTGCAGCAGGGGTAGGGAACTGGCTCTGGCCATTGGGCCAGATCCTTGTCCCCCCCTCACCTGTGAGGCTGCCTTCCTGTCAATCACCTGATGCCACAATGATGTCAGATGACTTGCTTCAAAGGCTGCACTTGGCTCCATGCAAACCCTGACCATCAGCTGATGGTCATTGTTTGCACAGAGTCCTGCTTGTTGCTCTGAAGTCCTGATGATAGTGCTTTCCTAGACCTGCAAGGGCATTTGGAAGCCTGAACAGTTGGGGCTTCGAAGTGCCACACACAGCTATATGCAAGGCCTGGGTTTTACGCAGGCTTTGCAGGGGTTTCTGATTAGCCTGAAAACCTTTTCGACCTGGCCGGAAACCTCTTTCACTTGTTGCACACCTGACGTCATATATGATGTCAGGTGTGACTTGGCCAAAACGGCCTCATGGGCCAAATGGAGAGAAACCTAGAGGGGCTAATTAAGCCCACAGACCAGAGGTTTCCCATCGCTGCTTTGCAATGTTCAGATAACAGAGGTAATCCCAGATCTTATGAAGAAATGAGAAGCATCTTAACAGTGACAACTTTTGCAGGAGACACAATTCTGTTCTTTGCAAAGGCAGCATTTCATTTCCCCCTCACATTTCTCACTCTCATTTTTCTCCTTCTAGTGTCTGAACAGTGCTTGAACGGAGATAAAATAGTCCAACAGCCGCTGGAGACTGGGTGAGTTTTCTATAACAATTTAATTGTTTTTTATCAAACCCCTCACTTTTGCTTCTTTAAATGGAAGATCGCCAATAAAAAAAAGTGACTGTGGTCTCTCTATTATTTTTTAAAATATTCTTTTAAAAGTACCATCTTGTAGTTTACTTGTTGCCTGGTACACTCCTCCGCTAGTGCTTAAAAGGTGTTTGCTTTCAAGAACCACAAAGAATCTACCCTGGTTGGCTCACCTGCAAGCAGCTTCAAGCTGTACTGGACCTCCAAACCGAGTTGCTTGCAGTTTGGCATCTTAGATAAGTTAAGAGATAGATGTGGAAAGAGGCCAAATGCAACCAGGGCTGATGGCTTTAAAAGTCTTCCTTTTACAGCACTAAAAATGGCAATATGAAAAAAGCAACAGTGTCTCCTGGTTTGGAGAATTGGTTGGTACAGGGTTTCCCTGGTTCATGGCCATGCTGTGTACTACGAATGTGGGCTGTTTTGTTTTCAGCTTCTTAATTGAAACTCCTTTTGCTCTAGGGACCTAGGTAAAGGTAAAGGGACCCCCGACAAAAAGGGACCAATGGTGGTCTTCCATATTAGTAGCTGCTGGAGCTGTTTTCTACAATTGATTGTAGTAAACAAATTTTTGACGCATGCAGAATAGAGTGAAGGTGTTCTAGTAGATCAGGATATATAGTAATAATTAAGAATTATGTTTTGAGGTGATAACAATTAAGCAAACAGATGTGCACAGAAAGCATTTCCAAGACAAACTAGTCCAAGAAATGACTTTCTCACACCTTACTAGCACACATTTCCAGCCTCTGGTGCTTTGAAGAGTTTTCCATGCTGTATATGTTTACTGTAAATAATTTGACACCATAATAACACTTGCTTACACACAGCAAATAGCTTTATAATATGTGGAATCATGCTAGTGTGTTCTGTGACTAATGTGTATGAATGACAGGGGTTAGATTACTGCAATACGTTAAACATAGGGTTGCTGGAGCAGAATTCAGCAGCCAGGATGCTCACCAGGGCAAGATAGTTTGAGCATATTACACTGATCCTGGCTTGACTGCACTGGCTGCCAGTTAATTTCCAGGCCCAATTCAAAGCACTGGTTTTGACCTATAAAGCCTTAAATGGCTCAGGACCACAATACTTCAATAACCAACACTCCCTTTATGAACTGACCCAGAACCTGCAATCATAATCTAAAGCCCTTCTTTGTGTGCCTCCCCCATGAGCAGTCCGGAGGGTGGCAGCACGAGAACGGGCCTTTTCTGTGGTAGCTCCCTGTTTGTAGGATGCTCTCCCTAGCGAGGTTCACCTGGCACCTTCATTACATACCTTTAAGTGCCAGGCGAAAACATTTCTCTATAACTGGGCCTTTGACTGATTCACATTCTGTGCCCTTTTAAATGTGTTTGTGGGAGGGTTTTTTATTGGTTTGTTTTTGTTTTTATTACGCATTTTGGGTTCTCATTTTGTATTTTTATGTTGTGAGCTGCCCTGTGATCTTCAAATGAAGGGCAGTATACAATTATTTTTTAAAAAATAACAAAGTAAAAATAAATGCACATATCCACCTGCTTGATGTTCATGTTGCCGAGACCACGAGGACTGTGTAAAAGTAGGGAGCTTCTTATTGGTCAACTTTTCTTCCATGGGTAAACTGGAGGATAGTCCTTAAACATGGGCACTTTTCATTTTTAAAGTGATCTGCAGATCCTTGTCTGATCTGCCTCAGTTCTGACACTTTGATCCTGTGTTGGGAATGCTCGTCTGAGGATGCTGTGATGCACCCATAGTTGCAGCTCAGATGAAATTTGACCTGGGAAAGCACTCTTGTTTTTGAATGGGGCTCCTGCATCTATCCAGAGCAGGAGGCAAGTTCCTTCTCTCTCTCTCTCTCTCTCTCTCTCTCTCTCTCTCTCTCTCTGTGTGTGTGTGTGTGTGTAGCAGTAACTGCAGTCTTGTCAGGGAAAATAAATATCACACTAGTAGCATAAGGGAAATCCATGTCTTTGAGGAGAGCTGTAAATGGGTCAGTGGCATGGATGAAGATAAAATGCATGCACATGCCTCAGGGGCGATAGATTTCTCTCTCTCGAGTGTGTGGCTTGTAAATTTTTATGGGCAATTTCTACTCTGTAATGCCAAGTGCCTTACATTTTATTATTGCAAGAGTTGGGTCAGGGGCATGCCTTAGTTCACATATTTTCACCCGCCCACCCCCAACTCCCTGATTGTGATCATTTTTTTTTCCTGGGGGGAAAGGAATACATAACTAAGACAATACTATAATCTTCCTCCTTTTTAAAAATACTTGTGTCTCTGGGTTGGAACATGATCACTGTAATTCCCAATCAAACCTTTTCTTGGGATTACATATTCTGATATTTGGTTGTGGATATTTAGCTCTAAATGCACTTGGAACAGGATATACAGTACTTCCAACTGAGCAAGAATAAGAAAGATGAAAGGTAAACCCTGAGATTGCTCCCTTCCCTTCATTAAAGAGACAGAGAAAGAAAGAAAAGAATAGGTTCTCTTTCTGAATATCTTCTACATCATTGGTGGCTAATTATTATTACTATTTTACCTAAGGGGAGAGGATGGTTTGCATCCCTATCAGGGTGCTGGGTTGATGGAGAGGTTTAAATATCTCTGCTCATCCCAGTGCTACTGCCCACTTCACCTTTTATTGTACCACTGCCCAAAGGGGTTTTGAGGGGAATTTAAATTGGGGGTGGGCATTATCTGATCCCTGAGCCCTAGGGGTTGGCCACTCCTATTCTCTGCTCTGTATTGCTTCAAACAGAAGCCTGCCTTTGCAAAGGGAGAGACTTTATCTCACTAGAGATGGGTCACAAACTCTTTCCCCTCTCTTTTATTACCTCTTTCCAATCTATGCTAGCCCACACTAACCTTTTACCTGTTATTTTTTTGTTTCTTAAGCATTTGGCACTTAGCAATGTCTTACAAGGATAATCAACACACACAAAAGAAAAACAAACAAGGGAAGAGAGACAGACCAGGTCTTAGACACCCATCTCAGTGCCTTGTGTGCTTCATAGCTCACAGTCAATCTCACATGTTTAAAACCCGATAACTGCATTTTGTTTTGCTTCCGAACTGTTGTCAGACCTGTTCTACCAAAGGTTAAGAGGGAGATGCAGCACTCTGTGCATCAGTGATCCTACTGAGACAATGATAAATACCGAACTATTGTAGTGGAAGCCCATTTTAATTCATACTTCATATTCCACCTTCACCTCTGGGTAGTTCAGCATTCCTTCTAGTGCCGTGAACCTTATTTTCCTGCTGAACATCTGTTTGCAACATTTCTGGAAAAGGTGAAGGTCAAAATGCCTGTATAGTTTGAAATCTAGCCCAGTAGGCAAAACAGTACACAAAACATTGGCAGTCTGAGGATTGCTCTGTGCAATTCTCCTTTTCTCCAAGCCCTGCCTTAATTTTCACCACACCTGACACTAAATATAATGTCAAGTGGAGGACAGGTGGGTCTGACTTGACCAAAAAAGCCTAAGAATTTCTCATGGGGACTTGATACACTGACTCTTAACAGGAGCGGTTATTTTCTATCCACCGTGGTGATTTCAAGCTAGCCAGGCACAGTTCCGATATCAGAGAAAAATCACCTTGGGGAGCAGGTTCCAGGAAGATAAACCACAGGTGGAGGAGAGTTCTGCTATCCTCACCTGCATGCCCTCTGTTTCTCATAAAACTAGACCCACATAACTTCTTTATCTGTGCTATCATGACCATTCTGTCCTCACAGAATTTCTGTTTGCTTTCTTGCTTATAATCTACCCTGTTGTAAAAGTACAAGGTGGTGTGCACAAACAGAAATTGCAACAATAAAAACATCAATTTAAAAAAACCTCCACAAACACTGGTTGGGTAAAAGAAAATGCACATTTCAAAGCGCCTCTAAATAAGCGACGTTTTTAAGCAACGTCTAAAAGAAGGCACTGATGGTTGCTGCCCCATCACAGGATCTCAGTGATCCTGGTGGAACATTAGGGTTCAGGTGGTCCTTAGGGTGCTTTAAGTCCAAGTTGTTTAGGGCTTTGTGAATGAACTCATGAACCTTGAACCTTGCCCAGTAGCAAATGGTGTAGACCAGGCATCCCCAAACTGCGGCCATCCAGATGTTTTGGCGTACAATTCCCATGATCCCTAGCTAACAGGACCAGTGGTCAGGGATGATGGGAATTGTAGCCCAAAACATCTGGAGGGCCGAAGTTTGGGGATGCCTGGTGTAGACCATTGTATTCTGTCCATGATGGTTTGGGAATGGTTGTTGCTGGTTTACCAGCCAGAACTGGTGGAACCCACTCCTACCGTGTTTCCCCTATTTTAAGACACCGTCTTATATTTTTTTCCCCTCAAGAAAACGCCCTATGGCTTATTTTGAGGGAATGTCTTATTTTTATTACGTACGCCCAGCTCCGCATTTTCCTTGGCGCCCTCCAGAACGGCGCCTATCATTATGGCTTATTTTCGGGGTACGGCTTATATTTCGCAAATGCGAAAAAATCCTGCTATGGCTTATTTTATGACTACGTCTTAAAATAGGGGAAACAGGGTAGCTACAGTGGTCGCTTGGTCCTCTAGTGACGGAGATAGATTAATGATCACTCCTAGACCATAGACCTGCTCCTTCAGAGGGAGTGCAACCCCATCCAGAACAGATGACTGATCCATCGCTGAGACTTTGGGACCAACCACCCATAAGGCCTTTGTCTTTCCAGGATTCAAGGTCTGCTGGTCCTATACATGCCTATAGTATTGGCTTATTTGCAAGTTCAGTCATCCTAGTGATAAAGGTATTTCAGTCATAATGTGCTTATTTAGAAAAAGCTCCTCTTTTGTTCAGAGTTTGATTCTGCATTAACTAATGTCTGTTCGAGTTTGACTTTAATATCCAGCATTTCTCTGTTTCCTGGATTCCAGCATCTTTTCTTCTTGGTACGGCAGAGAGTAGCAATTTATTAGCAGACCATGTGAAGTTGGTGAAAGAGAAGGGAGGGAGGGAGGAGGCCACCTCTGTCTTCAGGATCTTTGAATAAACCAACAGTGCAGCAAGCCTGAAGAATAGAAACCAAGCCTGTCAGATCTCCTGTAATTTGAGCCTGACTACAAGTCCTATGATTGAAGTGCTTTGTTGTTTTTTAGGTTTCCCAATTTGTACAGTACACTTAGTTTCACCTCCAAGGTGTTAGCGTGTCAGCAAGGGAAAGAAAAAGTGCAGCTACAAAGGAACTAATTTGACAGTCGCCCTGTCAGCCTGGGGGAACTCCCAGGAAGTCTGCGCCGAATGTACAGCTGTTGCAGGAGAGATGAAGAAACCCAAGGAGCCTGAACTCTGATCTGAGAAGACAGATTTACTTGTGTGCTTGATTTCCATTGGGGTACCTTTGCCGTGGTGAAATGTGTGCATGCTGAAGCAGGCGTTTTGCTTCGGTACATCCTGCCATTGTGGAGTATGATGCCATGCTCATTTCCTTTCTTTTTCTTTTCTATTTTTTTCACCTAGCCCATGGATTGCTTGGGAGCAATACCCTGGTCGAGGCATTCTTATCATGCAACAAGGGAGAGAGGGAGAATACAGTAGCTAGATCTGTCCCCTGCATTACATCCCTGTTCCTCAGCCCCATCGATCTTCCACATGTTGGAGGGCAAGCTCCTGTAGCAGGGAACCTGATGTACTTGTGGAGGCTCCCCATGTGACTTAGAACCCTGCATAATCGGGGTTTTGAATTGCCTGGGGAATGTCCATGGGTACAGCAAGTTCCCTACTGAAGATGCATGGATGCTGGTGGAGTGAGGTGATGGGGACATGTGAGGCTGCTAATGGGGACAAAGAGTGTGAATTGAACATTCTGTTCCACTATTTTAAGAAGAGATGGACGACACATTCTTATAGCTGCTGTGGAACTGCTATGCTGACAACAAAGGGTGTGTTATTCATTTACGTACCTTGCTCAGATTCTGTTTAGGGAGCAGGGTTGGGACCATCAATACAGTAGTTGTCAGGACAGTAACGGTATTAGCTTACTATAGCCGGTAACAGAAACTCTGTGGTTGAGCTTCGTTTTTTTGTAGAGCCCCAGTAACCTCCTTTCCTGATGCAATACCATAGTTCCATCACCCAGGATCGCATATCAAAGTCTTTCGTTTCTTATTTTTGTCCTTCATTTGCACACAAACTGAAATAGGTACCACATACTGGAGCTTTGTAGCCAAATGACACACTCAGAAATATTGCTGGGCAGTTGAACTGATATTGCGTTGCACC
Source organism: Darevskia mixta (assembly GCA_034641385.1). Taxonomy (NCBI): domain Eukaryota; kingdom Metazoa; phylum Chordata; class Lepidosauria; order Squamata; family Lacertidae; genus Darevskia; species Darevskia mixta. The sequence continues at coordinate 48,889,859 of JAWWNH010000029.1, read as the reverse complement.
CCTTCAGGCTGCTGGGAGCAATAGCATTTAAAAAAAAAACCCAAACCCATAATCCCTTACATCATAACTTCCTCTTAGTGGAAAATGGATCTGCCAGGTAGAAAGGTTCTGGCTTAGTTTTCTCTGATATGGTAGATTTCTACATGTCTCCCCCCACCTGCTCTCCAAAGTGATATACAGTCCAAGAAAGGCTTTAGTGCATGTTTCTGAACATGTATTTCATTTGTTGTGAGCCCATGGCCCACTACATAGTGGAGGACTCTAAGTATGAGGTTCAGATGGCTTCCTTGGATAGCAACCCATTAGTCGCATATTTGGTGCCCTCCCAGTCAGAGTACAGTCCTGCCACCATCATCTGACTTAGAGGTACTGCAAGAATCTTATGCTCCATCTTCTCAGCCTTGCAGAAGTCAAAGACTACAAAGTGAAGTGAGGACTTTTAAACCATGCAGCCAGTTCTTTCATAGAGGTGAGCCTTATCACACTTCAGTTCCTGCTGCGACAACATGTTCCCATAGCTGCCTTATGAGGAGAGAGCATCAGCTAGCTGGACCCCCTTGGAGCTATCCAAGGTCCTGTTCTCGTCTGCCCTCTATTCTGACCAGTCTTCCACCTGCTGACTTCCTGGACACTGCCTGCTTCCTTGGTAAGCCCCAAGAACACATGGAACTGGACATTCTCAAGAAAGAGAACATGCAAGAGATAAACTTTGCACTGCCTTCGTACTGTATTATTTCTACACCGCTCTTAAACATGCGCGCACACACTTGTGCAGTTATAAAAATTTAGAGATCCTTTAATGCCAAAAAAGTATTACACACTCACTGAGCTATTAGTTGCAACAAATGTACATAATTGCTTGAATCCAAACCAGCCTTAACTTCAGTGTGAGAATATAGGGCGAAAAATCTCTGCTGTCTATATGACTGCATGTTTTCAGTCTTGATTTTGTTGCAGCTCCCTGATCTAAGGTACCACCTGGTTGATGATTATTCTAAGAAAGCATTTCAAGATCCGTGCAAGGAGTGGGGTGATACTCTTATCATTGTGCATATGAGTCCGTTATCTCTCTGGCTTCATTCGACAGCTCAAGCACTGCTGGTATATTAATCTGTCTTATGACTATCATGTAGAGCTTGTGACTGTGTCTGTATATCAAACAGGAAAGAGATAAAGAAAAGGCCTGGTCTCTCTGGTGTACTTTTCCCTACGATTGTGTCTTTTTCATGCAAGCTGTTGCTAGTACACATACAGATTATGCATTTTTAATCTTGGAGGCCATTGGATTTCCCAACAAGATAGTTGGTAAGATGGTTTGACACACAACAGTTGCAGGCCTGAGGTTGGTGATGTGTCAAGTTTGTTGGGTTGGTTAAGAAGCCTCACTATAAAAAGAAGTCTTAAAGGGACTCTACTTTTCAAGCCCACTTTACATTTAAGTACAGATTCAACAGAGCTTCCTTGGTCTGTGGCCTCTAACCTTAAATACCAGAGTGAGATTGGAAAACCCTATTTGGATATGATTTTGATTTGGCCAGATGAAATTCCCACTTGACTTTAAGATGCCCAGTGCATAGCCTGACCTATTAAACTTCCAAGACACAACCAATGCCTTGTATTGAAATGTTCCATGTTTCCTGGAACTCTCATTCCCTTTCTCCCCAACTGACAGACAGACTTAAATATATACAAACTGGCACTAAATACATCTTATATAGGCCCTGTTTCCTGGGCTCCTTTTGCAGGAGCCATTAGCACTTTCCCAGCACTTTCATCCGGTCTATTACTGCAGGTTTTTCCCAACCGGGGGCCATATGGCCTCTTGTGGGCCCCCAGGATATTCCAAGGGGACCACAGGATGAGGCTAGGGGGCCAAAGAGGGAAGTGAGAAGTGAAGAAAAAAGTTTATTTTTTAAAAATCCTGATTGGCTGGCTATCCGCTTGGCTGATCACAAGGGGGCAAGGGGATAGCCCACCAGGGCTTAGTACTCCTTTTTGCCACGTGTGTTTTCTTGGAGCAGTCCTGGTTTGTTTCCGGTAGGAGAGGGCGATTTCTGAGGCTCCCATTTAGACCAGTAGAGCCCACAATCCAGAACCCCCAGGTTAGGTAAATGTGGTGTTGGGGTGGCAATGGGTAGGGCTGGATGAGCTGGAGCTGCTTGTTGCTGCCACTCAGTAGAAAGTTTCACTGAGTTCAGTGGGTCTTACTCCCAGGTAAGGGTGTGGGGTGGCTATAGTGTTTTATCTAGGAAGCCAGGGCTCCTCCAGATGACAATATCTTTTTGCACCCGTGGGGGGGGGGATACAGGAGGGAAACAAGGTTGGAAATGTGACCAACTGGTTTGTCTGCCCTGCTAAACAAATGGTTTATGAAGCCATGGAATTCAGGTTCTGGCAAGGTAGACCCAAAGCAGGGTGAACTTCTGGTTCTGGTAGGGAAACACAAAGGTTTTAGGGGAAGGCAAAGGAAAGTTTGTTTCGGTTAGCACCTTGGATAGTTCCACATGGACTTTGGCTGGAGACTCCCACAAGCAGGTTCAAATGTTGCCTCAGCAACCAACAACCCCAAACTTAGACCTAAATAGGATTTCAGCTCAGTGGTTGGTTAACCCCGGTCACTACTGTTACAAGCCTCTTCTAGTTAAAATGAAGGGGCCTTGTCTTTTTAATGGGCCTCTGACTCCCATGGTGGAGTCAGGAGCAAAATGGGCTCCTGATATGTTGTGTCTAGAGAACTGGGGTCATTTTGGGGTCAGAGTTGAGTGCAACTCCCTTTCCACTTCAACACCACCACCTCTTGGGTCCATGGCTATATCCATGGAGTATGATTCTGGGGTCACAACTCCTATCTGTTTTGAATTTGTATTTTGCCACTGGCTTCAACATGGCTAATAGCTGCTTAGTTTCTTCCAATGGAATGTTCCAGGTTCAGAAGGCATTCAGGGAAGATGTTGCTAATGTCAGCACAGTCAGATTGGAATGACATGGTTTTTGATCCACAACAGCATGGCTAAATTTGGTTTTGGTCCTTTAAAAATATCTGTACTGTGTTTACCATTTTATATGCCAAATATTTATACAGTGGTACCTCGGTTTATGAACTTAATCTGTTCCGGAAACCAAAACCTGTTCTTTAACCAAAACCATTCTTAAACCGAGGCACACTTTTCCTAATGAGGCCTCCTGCCACCGGTGCCCTTCCACTGTTTGGATTCCATTCTTAGACTAAGGTAGAGTTCTCAAACAAAGACACTATTTCCGGTTTTGTGGAGTTTGTGAACCAAATCGTTCCTAAACCGGACTGTTTGTAAACCGATGTACCACTGTAGTGTGTATGTAGTCTTTACTTCATCTCCCCACACTCCTAATTTTTGATAAACATTGTGGATGCAAAATAGTTAAATGTTGTTTGAATTTAAGTAGTTCTCTACCTCTGCAATCAGCTGGTACTTCTTTTGTTTTTCTCATATTTTCACCAAATACTGTAGTATTTGCATCACCTTAAGGAGTCCTCTGTTGTTTGTTTCCAATTTCTTCCTCTCCCTTTTCTTGAATTGTTTGCAGAGATTCTACTGCCTTCACTTTCGGTGTTTGACTTCTTGACTGTCTTGGGATATTTCGTTTGTTCTGTATGTTGCCAAGTCAAATAATTTCCCCCCACAACCACTCTAGATCATCATATGTCCTGAATTCCACACTGCCTGGTCCCTTATCAGTGAATCTTCAATATCTCTAAAATTGCAACTGACTGATAGTGTCTTTAGGCTGATGCAGTTCTCAATCAATACTTTCTCCTGTTCCTTGATTTTGGATGGAAAAAGTATTTATCTCCTCTCTTCCATTATTTCTGGGTTGCAGTGAACGTCAAACAGACCATTATCACAGTCAGGCTACACTGAATGTGTGTGATGTCTGTACACAATATTTTACTTATCCTTCTCCAGTTTAATTTTCACTGCTTCCTCTTTATCTGCTTTTTCAATCTCCACATACAAATTAAATTCCTCTTTCTAATTCTTCCATGCCAGAACTACATTCTTGGATTGCAGGTTTAACATCTCTGGCAGCTCCAACTGTACCATTTCCCCCCTGTTCTTTCGTATCCTCTGCCTCTTCTACTGTAAAATCAGTTTTGTGGGTTTATCATTCTGGGGTGGACTTAGTCACTAGTGCCACTATATTTGACAAATTGGAAACTTGTAAGCTTTGCAGGTTCTACAGAACTTCTTCCACCTGTTGCTCCTCTTAAGCCAGACAAACTTCATGTCACTCTTAGCTGGTTCACCCCAGAAATCCAGATGATTTGGTAGAACTGCCCAGATACCCAAACTTGGGACTGTATTTTGTTTATTAATTTCATTAATGCTCCACTTCCCTTCCTCAAGTTTGTGCACATGGACTTCCTCCCATACTATCCTCATAACAACCTTGAGAGGTAGGTCAGGTTCAGAGATGGTGACAGCCCAATAAAAAATAAATGGGGAAATGGAGCCCAAATGCAGGTGTGTTTTCCTCCCAGCTCCATTCCCATAATCACCCAACTGCCATTTTGTGTGTGTAGGCAAATGACACACGAACCTGCACAGCATTCAGGTGCCATTTTATGCTTTGCTTGGTTTAATATGATACTCATATTTATAGATGCACTGTCTGCATCCTGGGACTTTGAGCTTTTCTGCAAATGTTCAGATTTTCAAAAGTGAAATAAATGTGGACTCTCTTAAAGCCTACTAAGTTTGTAATGCACATTATTGCTGCATTGATTGCTGTATGCAACCAATTGAGGCAAAAAGAGATATTGCAGCCCTTACTGGAAATGCATCCTGCCTATAAGTAATCTTTGCCTGCTGGCATGGCATTTGAAAAAAAAAATGAATTTGTAGCATCACATCTATTCCTCAGATGCTTCTACAAAGGAGCCAACTTCTCTGGAACTGGCTGCTGAAGGGCAATGTCAAAAATACTAACTGTTTGGGATGGCGTAGGTTGGTTGCTGAGAAGTTGGCATTATTGCCTGGAGGGAAGGATGAATGGCAGCGTGTTCCTTGTTTAATGAGTTAAAGGTTTGTTTAATAATTTGAGCGTGGAGAGGTGTAGCATAATGAAAGTTCTGGCTGCATACTCTGAACTTTTGTATGTAAAACATCCTGACTTCTTGGGCACAAAGCTATATTTTTTATATTGAATTATGAAGGGAATGTAACTGTAAACTTATCTATTGCTAGTGGGCAGGCAAGAGAAATTCACTTGAAAAATATGGTTTAGGTTAATTAGAAAAAGGAAGAATGATCTTAGTTCTTGAAATCCCTCCATCACTGCTGATTCTTGTCCCCCGCCAGTTTTCAGTTCTAGCACATTCTAGATGCCACTTTTTGTGGTGTTTGTCTTCTCCACGGTGGTTTGCTGATGAGAGCCAGCTCCTTATGATGTGGTTCCCTACAGGATAAAATTAGATAAACTGGTGGTTTGGAGTAATACACACCTGTCAGGCAGGTATGCGTATATTAAATATTCATTTCTGAACTTCTCTGTTACTCACTTTGAGGATATTTCTTTCAAAGGAGGTGTAGCACACAGTTGTCTTTTGAGTGCTGGGAAAAGGCTTCAACTTCTTGGTCCAATGGATTCCTAGTATTAATTAATTTGGAGCTTTTTTTAAAGTCCCCTTATAGCTGCAGTTGATACGTATATATTTTTATTGATGAAATAAATCAGCTCTATGCTGTTCCTTGGAGTTATATTTCCCTTTTCCTCTGAAGTGTGTAAAATCACTGATAAAGAGGTTTACGTAAAGGGTGCTGTCAGTCGTGTTCTTGGAGCCAAACTAGATGAGACATTGGAGAGCCTTAACCAGATATTCTGTCTGTCTTAATTTCTTTCAGAAGAGAGTGTATGCATACATGTGTGAACTGGATTGGCACCATGGTGTTGTGGGGAAAGTAGATTTAACTGTTTTCCTGATCTAATCTCCCACCTGCTATCTGCCTCTTCAATGAAAAAAATATAGATGCATGTTTTCCAAATGGGCAAATAGCAGTGGGCTGCTAGATCAGGAGAGCAATGCAGGGGAAAACATTTTACTCTCCCCACTCATGGCTCTATGGCCCCAGTTCAATTCCCCTCCCTCTCCCCACAGCACCTTTAAAATAAATTAGTGCTCTGATGACAAACCTCCATCTCATCCTGTCAAATTTGATGTAGGAGTAGGAAAGGTCAGAGAGTTCCTGTTAACTACCAGCACCACTCTCTGCCTGCGCATGAGAAAATAATTGAGGTGGAGGCAAAATCCTTCACCTACCCTAGACTCTAGGCTCAATAGCTAGAACTCCCTGCTATCCTGTCTTCAATTCCAGACGATTTATTCTCTCCCTTGGAAAGTCTGTGGTCCCTCATTGAGTTACAGTGGTACTCTGGTTACGAACTTAATTTGTTAAGGTCCGTTCTTAACCTGAAACCGTTCTTAACCTGAGGTACCACTTTAGCTAATGGGGCTTCCCACTGCTGCCGTGCCGCTGGCAGGCGATTTCTGTTCTCATCCTGAGGTAAAGTTCTTAACCCGAGGTACTACTTCCGGGTTAGCGGAGTCTGTAACCCGAATTGTTTGTAACCCGAGGTGTTTGTAACCCTAGGTACCACTGTATATGGAACAAATGGCAAAACCTTTGCAGTGTAGACAAAGTGTGTATCTTCCCTCTGTGGGAATGTTCAGGGAGGCAGGAGAGGATATATTGTTTAATAATATCCTTTCTAACTTGCGTTAGCAAGTCCCTTTACTTAGCAGAGTACATTCCCCTTTCAAACACACAGCGGTTAGTTTGTTGCAAACTTGTTTAAGCTTCTCAATATAGGATTCCTGGTAACCCCCTTATTTCCCCCTTAAAAAGAATAGACATGACACAATCTCGTGTAAAATGTATAAAAAAAGTTTACTCACACATTCAGTTCACAGGTGGATCCCTGAAGGCAAACTTAGGTTACAAAGTATATACATGTGGAACTACCCCATAAGGGAGTTAGTCTCAGATGGAGAAGGGAGAAAGTGTGCTGCCTGCCTTGCCCTTTTGTTACCTGGGCAGGTAAGGTCACGCCCACCTCTAGTCACATGCAGAGGAAGTTTGTCCCAGCTCAGGAGGAAACAGGAAGTTCCGACTGGCTGGAGCAAACATCCAAGCCTTACATGTCCACTCTAGGAATGTTGTATTTGACTTCTATCTATGTGTCACATCTCACACCCTCACCATCATCAGTATCTGGGGTGGTGGGGCAAGTATTGCTTCCTTCTCCCTGGTTTCATTGTTTGATGGTTTGCAACCTCTTTTCTTGATTTCATAGAAGTCAGTGGAAGACCTTAATTTTTTTTTTTTTTTTTGACAAGCTACAAGGGGTTTGTGATGAGGCACTACAATTCCTCCAGTGAGGGCTGTGCTTTGACTTCATGCAAATCTAGGATTCTGATGTGGCTCTACAGATCCTCCACTGGGGGCTGCGTGATGACATTCCTACATTATTATTATATTTAAGAAGAAGTGCAGACAGTCATGCTGATGACCCTGTCCCTCATGAATGTGTAATTCTTTTCTTCTTAATTTCCTGTTTTGCTGGGTCCTTGATAAGGCAGAAGTGCTGGTAGACACCAACCTCATTATTACGAGAAATTCTAACCCTCCATTTAAGACTGTCTTAATCAGCTGAAAAGTTTCCTTAGTTCCGCTTCATACCGCTTTTCATTTAGACTGGGCATGCAAGGACATTCTCAAATACAGAGGGACTACATATCAAGACTTCACTGTAAAAGGCTAGCAGCAGCCACTCTAACCACTTAAACTGTTTGAACAGCTAAATACAAAAGCATAGTGGTTTCCACAGTGCTTTTTATTCATTTCTTTTCAGACCCTACTTTGCTTAGCACACACGTGTGGACATAACACACACCTATTTTACAATGATGTGACATGTTGGTGATGAATATGACCCAAGTCGTATTTAAATGGTTTTTGGTGATCCCTCTTCAGAATTTAAGCTGTTGCTTTGTGCCTGCAGGATGCTAAAATCAGGTCCCCTGTTCTGCTTGAAGTTCCTAGCTGATGGTCTCTAAAGACATTTCTCTGTCGTTCTTTTTATTAGGATCCCAACTTTGGGCTTATCCAGACTGCCTTTTGTGGCATGTTTCTAGGCAAAGATCCAGGCTTTAAAACTCTGTGTCCAGGCAATGTTGGCACCTGTGGGTGCAATGATGACCTTGTAGTTTTCCACAGTGCCGAAGACGTTTCAAAGTTGCTCAATGCTTCCTTGGTTATGAGGTGATGGTGGTGATTATCCTTTTCTCCCTTGGATAATATAAAGAGCTGGAATAGGGAGTTGGAAGAATAATAGTCTTTCCCACTTCCTCTTTTAGTTAGATGTGCTTTTCTAGACTCAGATTAATTCTGCTGGATCCAACGTTTATCCGGGTACCTTAGAAAACCAAAATTTATGTTCACACACTTTCTTTCCTCCTCTGTGTTGGAGGGTGGGTTGAACTGGGGGAATAGAAAGAGAAGTGACCAAATGGTGTGGTGGTGCCCACAGCACTCTCAAAAATGCAGATGTGTCCATTGGCCTTCAAAGGCTGGTGACGCCAGGATTTAAGGCAATAAAATACCCTAAGAACTGAGGCTAAAAAAATGGCAGGGATGTGACACAAACCCAAAATTAATTGTGTTGCCATGGTGAGCACACCCTATCTTTATCTTATCTTGTGCTTCTCTGCTGAATTTTGCATAGAACCACAGAATCTGTGTACTCCAAATGCCTGGGTGGTCATATGAATTCACTCTTGCTGACTTTTTATTTTACCAATATCTGGAGTGTCTTGAGGAATGAGGGAAAGATGTGTGATTTTCACTGTTGATAAGAGAGCTTTCTATAGGAAAGCTAGAGCTGCTTCTGCACAACATCTCTTCTCTGGCTGTTTGTGTGTCCTTTTTGCACTTTTGGCTGAACAATTCTGGGTGGCCTATCGACACTTCTGGCCCACATTGATCAACGGAGCCAGAATACATCCAAGGCAATCACTTGAGCAATGATGTCCTCCTTGGTTTTGATGCATGAGTTAACTCTGCAGCTGTTTCTTCTGCTTCCTTCATATTGGAAAAATAAGTGAGAGTGCAGGTACATTTGATTGTGCGGAGAGGAGAATAACCCATTCAGTAGCTGTGGGGAATGAATAGGAATGTTGCAGAAATCGGAATCTAAAATGAAGAGCAGGGCTTCAGCTTTGCAGGCACACTTCTGTTCTTTTTGCCTGCTAACTACCTTGGACTTATGCTATGTGTGTGTCCCCCATGCCTGCCTCGTTCAGTTCTGTCTATGCATCTCATTCCTCATTTTTTATCCTTTCCTGCTGCTTTTACTCTGCCTTGGGCTACTGCTCTGGTCATGTACTTCCAGCTTCCCTTAGAGTAGAACCTGCTGTTTTTGTCCTCTCAAATAAGAAGCAGCAAACTGTGTGATGATGGTCTGAGATGCAAGGGCACGGAGGAGGATAAGGTGCTGATAAATTGCAGCCGTATTTGAGTATATGACTGCTTGGAGACAGGCTGCATGTTTGTCCTTCTAACCTGAATTTCATTCTCCCTGAGGCACTTTAATCTCTTCCTTGCCCTCTAGATATACCAACCTGATGCCCATGGAGGCTGGCGCACTGAGGTTATTTTTTTCTAGCTAATAGCAAAAATGCAACTCCTTAGCATTATAGATGCTCATTATCTGTCTTCCTCTGTGTGTAATGACTACAGACTTCATAGAAGGTGCAGATGTTTCTGCAGCTGGCCAAGTCCTGCAAATAATGATCCCCACGTGGCCTACTTGTGTGAATGTCGAAAGCACAAAATTGCAGTTGTGGCTGTTCAAAATCCCCCCCCCTCTTGTTCATAGAAGGGAAGGGGTAATCTTTGCATGAGCTCACTCTTCTGCCATTACACTGCTGATACAAACAGAACATACACGAGTAGTTACTCATTCTTGGCTGCAGTACCATTTCTTTCTGGTCTTACGGTGCACTTCCACATAGTCTCAGCATTCCTATGCATACGCCATCGGAAAGGCACATCACTACAAGCCGCAGAAAGCATGCATGTTGGGCTTTTTTCATTTTTGCATCAAGCAGAATTCTGCACATGGCATGAAGGAATGTGCAAAGACAGGCTACCTTATCTCTCCACAGCTAAAGCGCTGGTGCTTCTTTTCACTCTTGTATGTGTTGGAGATAAGCGTTGGTAAGTCTCTTCCCACATAATGGATTTCTTGAGTTACGATCAGAAGCAACAGTTCCCAGGATTTTCTGAGGGGGTAGGAAAGAGAATGTGTTTTTAAATGTAATATGTGCATGCAATCTGTTTCTCTTTGTGTCTTTTCCCTCTTCTCTGTTTAGCATACCTTTAGCAGTTTTTTTACAAACACTTAAGAAAAAAAAAGAAATTGTGTGTATCAGAGAGCAGAGATTTCTCCTCATCCTTCCCCATCAACTGAGAAACATTGCTGTGGCATCCTTTTTGTTAGCTGTGCCTCAAACTGAAGTTCTATACAGAGAAAGGGACACATGAAATTTATATATTAGGAAAAAGTAGCACTGTTTGGCTGTCTGTTTCTATCGGGTCCCAGTGCTAAAGAATTGCCACACTTCGCAATCTTCAGTGAATTTTAATTGAATTCAGCACCCCTATGAAGGAGGGGAAATGCCATCTTGCTTCATAACTGAGGAGCACAGCTGTAGAAAAATAACAATTTGTAGCAGAATATGTTTCAAGCCTAAGCCAGTGGGGCCACTCCCCTCATCCTTTTTAAATATCCCCAGCAGGTTTGCATTTTTGTCTGCAGACTGGAGGGCCGATTCACCCAAGCAGTTGTTGCACCTGCATACCCAACCTTCCTTGAGGATGTTCTTGCATGGTGTCCACCCAGTTCACTTTGGTTATTTAAGAGATTAGTAATATTACCCACCATTGGGAAAACAGCTCAGAGCTAATTTGGTAGTCCATGCGAATTTTGGTAGTTCGTGCGAATACTGAACCAAGATTTTCTACTCTATTCCCCGTACTCTTTCCTTTCAAAATATTCAGAACTAGATCAGGAAATGGGGAACTAGCTGGAAAAGCACAACTGGGGGAAGAAGCCTTTGGAATGCACAAAACCTGTAGAAAACTACTTGTGGAATCCCACCATCTTGCCTTAATTTGGTGGGTATTCGGGGCTTCTTTGTGTTCAGGCCCTTCCATAAATGGCTCACTCCACACCCTTATAAAACTTCTTAGAACTTTTAAAAAAAAACCCACAACAGGTTGCTTTTGTGCATTCTGTATTTCCTCACCTCTTGTTAAAATGCTGTTTAATTGGGTTTGTAATATAACTTCATTGCTTTTTGTTGTGTTACATAAGCAATCACGATTGTCTGGGGTGCCAGTTTGCATGAAATGGCAGTAAGCAGACTATAATTACTTCAGTTGTTGATGTGTTTTTAAGAGACCTGTGCCAGAAATAGAGTGGCCATGTGCCCTCTTTTAGAGGAATGTCTTCTGTTTGAAAGGTTGTCAGAGCTATTTCAAGGCAAAATTGGCACTGCCAATGTAGGCTGCCATATGTCCAGATTCCCCCGGACATTTGGACAATTCCCACCTGGATGCTGCTGACAAATGCGGTATTCCGGATATGTCCAGGAAATGGCAACCCTACCTTTACATTAAGGAGTCCTTTGTTTGAAGAGCTGTTGGGTCCAAGCCCAGTTTAAAGATAAAGAACCACCAGAATGGAGGGCAGGAGAGGCCTTGAAGTTGTCCATCAGCTGTTCACACCTGAACAGCTGCCTTAGCAGGCAGGTAGGTCACCTGACCAGCCTTCCCCGCTGTGGAGAAATGTATTTCTGTTGAAATTATGCATCTCCTTTCTAAATTTGCATATCAATTAGAATGTGCAATTTTAATGCAAATTTGTGCCCTTGTCCTTTTTCTTTTTTTTTAGGAATGCTCTTCCTCTCTCTTTTTTTATTATCATGAGTAAGCGGCTTACTCAGTCAGAAAAAAAAGCTGTGTAGGACTGTTAGAATAAGATAGTGAACTAAGGCTGTTGAAATAACCCTGGTAGTTCTTGTAGCTGAGTGCATACTCACTGGTTCTGTGATCTCACACAAACAGGTTGTTGTTGGTTTCCCGGACGAGTAGGAGTGAATAGAGAGGGTCAACTCAAAACTCAAGTGGTCTATTAAAATTGCCAAGGATTTGCATCAGATCCTCCAGGAACTTTCAGTTGCAAACAATCTCTTGGTCTAAAAAATATTAATTAATTAGTTTGTTTGTTTGGCAGGCTCTCATGTGGGCAAGACTACCATGGCATTAATAAGCTTCAAGACTAGTTCAAGAAAACCCAACATACGGTAATTTCCCTCCCACCTTCAATTTAGGATGCGAAAAAGCCCCACCCCTCTGCAAAGGATTATATATTAATCATGGAATTCTGATGGAAAGGAGAAGAAGGAGTGGAGAAAGGAAGGGACTGCTGTAATCCTATTATGGATTCAGTGCTGCTTATTCTGCACAAGATCATTTTGCTGCTGCTAATAAGGGACCGTTGTGTGAGTTGCCAAGGTAACCAAGGCTTTGGGTCTATTAGGAATCACTATTGGCTTTGCAGTTTATCTCCCCCCTTCTCTCTCCCCCCTTCTCTCTCTCTCTCTTAAAAATGAATTAACCCCCCTCTGCTCTGTTTTTGCCAGCATGTGGTGTTAAGTAATGGAATGATCCCAGTTATTGTCACCAGCAGACAATGCGAGTTTTGTAATGATGTGTCCACGCCTTGCACGTCCAATGCATCTTTCAGCCATGGACCTCTAAAGGAGGACTAATGCATCCCTTTGTCACCCTGCTTAGCCGTAGTGTATATTTCCATTACTTTCACACCAGTGCTCAACAGCGAGGAGTCACAAAAGTTGCTCAGGCAAGCAGTTGACGGGAGAGCAAACTGCAGCACTGGCTTTTTATTTGGGATTTTAGAAAGTGAGGCTATCATGGGCAACCCAAAAAGCATTTTTGAGGCCTTTGGTGCTTTTCCTTAGCCACTTATGAGCGGAGATTGCTTTTCAAAGTTGTGTGTACCATGTAGACCAGGCATTCCCAAACTCGGCCCTTCAGATGTTTTGGGACTACAATTCCCATCATCCCTGACCACTGGTCCTGTTGGCTAGGGATTATGGGATTTGTAGTCCCGGGACATCTGGAGGGCCGAGTTTGGGGGTGCCTGATGTAGACATAGGTGACTAGCCTTTCGCTTGCCCCAAAATCATTTGCAGCCTTCCAGAGTTCAAAGTGAATGCTTGGAAAGGTTGTGTGTGTGTGTGTGTGTGTGTGTGTGTGTTCACTCTCCAGATGTTCAACTTCATGCTCAAGGGTGCAGATCCCTCCTCTCTTCCAGCTTCTACTACATCCTTTTCCTTCAAAGGACGAAAAAGCATCACCTAGGGATAGAGAATCCTAGTAGGCTGCCCATCTGCTGGCAAGTGAGTAACAGTGCCCTTTCCTGCTGGAGAATCATGATTCCCTGGCAGGAAATAAAAATGTTCAAGACCCTGGAGACTTGATTGGGGCCCTCTGCTGGTTGCTACCCTAGCTGCCTTTCCCAATGTGATTTTCATTTGCCTTTAGGATAAGAGATCAGAGTAGCAGCTGGAGAAAGGCTAGGCATGTGAGCAGAATTGAGGCAAGGAGCTTACATCATAAAAGTATTGACCTAGTGTCTGGCAGGTGAGCAAAAAGCAAATTCCATGTTAGGGATCATTAGGAAAGGGATTGAAAATACAGCTGCCAGTATAATAATGTCTGCCGTGGCCCCAGCGATCAGCCAGGTTGGGTGCTGGCTAAGGGTCCAAGGCCCTTACTGGCCTGACCTGCTGCCTACTTGCTCACAGAGGAGTTCATTTTTCTCCAGCTGAAGCATCATCCAAACACTGTACAAACATTTCTGGAAACCTAAAATGAGCTATCAGTTATGAGACGGCCTCTTCATGCCTAGAGCAATGGCAATGTCCAAGAATGGCTTGTGATTTTAACATATGATAAAATCCAGACAAATGCATGGTCTTCTGCTTGTTAAAGTATTACCTTCTGTACATGGTAGGTTATTCATTTGATGCTGGCATTTCCACATTGCTTTGGTGACAATACATACATACTTAATTTTATTTGTCTACTTCCTTTCCATGGTTCAAGCCATGCTCAAGGTGGCTTACAGCATGAAAAGAATACATAACTAAAATATAGCAAAAGAAGTCATAAACAATAAATAAAACATTAAACCATACGTAACCAAACTGAGGGACATGGGTGGCACTGTGGTCTAAACCACAGAGCCTAGGGCTTGCCGATCAGAAGGTCAACGGTTCGAATCCCCGCGACTGGGTGAGCTCCCGTTGCTTGGTCCCTGCTCCTGCCAACCTAGCAGCTTGAAAGCATGTCAAAGTGCAAATAGATAAATAGGTACCACTCCGGTGGGAAGGTAAACGGCGTTTCCGTGTGCTGCTCTGGTTCACCAGAAGTGGCTTAGTCATGCTGGCCACATGACCTGGAAGCTGTCTGCGGACAAACGCCGGCTCCCTCAGCCTATAGAGCGAGATGAGCGCCGCAACCCCAGAGTTGGTCACGACTGGACCTAATGGTCAGGGGTACCTTTACCTTTAACCAAACTGAACAGTTTCCATATACTGTAAATCACAAGATACATAATAAAGATACAACCCCCCCCCCAGCAACAACCCCCACCAGGCACCAACAAAACCACCAGTATATTGCACTATTTCTGTTTCACTTTGTGTGAAAGGCAAATCACCTGCTCACCTTTGTGAAAAACCTGCATATCCCAGGGACAATACGAGTCTTCTTCGCATTCATTTTGTGGCCAAGAGAGTTACAAACGTATCAATCTGTAACTGGTTTTAAAATAGAGCCAAAGGTAAACTTTTAACTTGATCTTCAGCCCACGCTTCAGCTTATCAGCTAAACATTACAACCTAAACCTGAAACTTTCACTGAACTTAAGCTGAAAGCTAAGCCTGCAATAGTTGAGCTGAGGCTCACCTCTCCCACTTTCTCAATCTGCACTATTGTGAAACACTCTTTTTTTTGCGTTTTATTTACCCTCATTAGGTTTCTCTTATTTGAAAAAAAATTGTACCCTACTCTTCCTTAAAAAATAATAATCTTGGAGCAGGCTACAGTGTAAATATAAACACACAATACCCAAAAAGTCACATTAAAACAATAAAACATATAATGGGCATCAACTGGAGCAGTTCAGATGTTAATGAGGGCTAGCTGCCTAGCTTCACAAATAATTTAGCCAATGGCCTGGGTAGGTAAATGTGTTTTTAACTGATGCTGAAAAACCCATCAGGGCTGCCAGTAAAATTGTGAGAGTAAAGGCACTCCACAGTTGGAGTGGAAGTGGCTATTGAGAATGCTCCCTCATTTGTTGCTGCATAGTGCGTATTCAGCAAATGCAGCATTATTAAGAAGGCATCCTCACCTGATCGTACATCCAGGCAGTTACATCTTATTATGCAAACTGCTTTGCAATTTTTATCTTGCTCATTCTTGTAGCAATCATATGCAAGAAGTTGTTAAATGCCATCCAGTGGGTTTCATGACTAAATAAGGATCTTCTATGCCAGGCATCCCCAAGCTCCAGATGTTTTGGGACTACAATTCCCATCATCCCTGACCACTGGTCCTGTTAGCTAAGGATGATGGGAGTTGTAGTCCCAAAACATCTGGAGGGCCGAGTTTGGGGATGCCTGTTCTATGCTGCAGTTGCAGCCTTTTCAAGTTCCGAGTCAGGCATTCCAGCCCCAAAAGTTGCCCTGAGAGGCCTGGTGTTCAGGCTGACCTCGGTTTCTGATTGGGTGGTTCTTTCCACTCCCGCAGTCTCTTGTTTTAACACAAATACCTTTTACCTTTTAACAAGATTGACAGCCTTTCTGATGCTTTCTGAAAGTTTGCTTTGTAAATGGTAGTGTCCTTTCATACCCATCAACAATCATTCATTTATGAGAGGCTGACCTGCTTTGCCAGCATTCTGTGTACCGTGAATTTTGGGGCTTTGAAGAAAAAGATTTAAGCTCTCTTCCCCCTCCTCCACCCACTGGTGTTAAGTTGTGTAATGGCACCAAGCACTGTACAGATTTGTTCGCCTTCCTGTCTCCCATCTTTTTCATTCCTCTGTCTTTGCCTGCATGAAATTTCATTAACAGTGCAAGGTCATTTGGGCTGGTGTTATCCTATATGATGTCAGGTGGAAAAGGTAAAGACCTAGCTTGGCCAAAAGGTGATGATCTTTAACTGTGGAGGCAAAGGGTCTGTTAGGGAGATAGTCCCCAACAGTCTGGTTCACCAGCAATACTCAGTTCCTCGCATCCACTTTAGCCTTAGGATCACGTAGGGACTAGAAGGGCCATTGCCGATTGCTCATTTTGGATTTAAAAAGTGCAAGGCTGGGCCATCACAAAATCAGATAAGGACAGAGATCAGAAGAATCAGGCAAGTCAAGGGCACAGCAAGAATGAGACCTGGCAAGCTATGCGTGGAGCCTGTTAAGAGCCTGGAGGATGATGTCTTTTAGTGTCTTTTCACACCTTGGTACTAGTCAGCTGGTAGGCGACAATTTTATTGGATAGTGCATTAAAATATGGGCTACTCTTTATTGCATCAGAAGCAGGGTTGCCAAAGTAGGATGGTCCATGCCTGCAAATACCTGCATTGACAAATGAATATATTGTGTTTGGGTGCAAGAGCCACTTTGCTAATGCAGTGCAGTGTTACTTTGGCATTCAATCAAGCCAGTGCTGAATGCCAAATGTTTTAGGCTTTCTCTGTGGTGCAATGCTGTTGCAACAGCTATTACAAAGCCCTGATGTGGCACAGAAGTAGGTAGAGGGTGTGTGAAGTGGGGGTGGAACTGGTGATGACTCATAAGCCGAGTATAGCCGTTGAACAGGGGTGGGTCTTTCTGCATTTCTAATTTCGGTCCCAGATATATGCATTGGATGCGATCCTCAGGGTATACCGTATATTCAAATGCACATTTTAAAATGCTAAATTGCTTGGATATGTATTTCTGTAGCCAAGTTTAGCACTGATTTATTTACTTCTGTGCTTTTGGCACACTATGGTTCCTTGCAGAAATTATTGGCCTTCCACCCCACTCAGCACTGGGAAGCTATTGCAGAGAAATAGGAGTCCTACCAGAGCAAACAAACTGATGTTAGTGTCCAAACCAACTTCCAAATGGTGGAATGGAAGCCGTGTGTGGCATCTTTCAGCATGAGGTTGAATGATTTCAGGTGACTCCAGTAAACTCTGCAGACAGTCACTGCTGTTAGCATGTAAACTGCACTATAAATTATTTCCTGACAAGGCTATGTATATTACAATTTTCTGTTTCTTTTTACCCACCCTGCCTCATATTCTCTAGCAATATTAACACCCTCATCATCTTCCCTAGAATCATATGAAACTGTTCTTCAGAGTGCATTTATTGTGGCGATTCATTCAACGGTGATGATGGAAAGGAGATTGATGAGATATTTCTGGTTTTCATATATCTGGTTCTTCTCTTCCTTTTATAAAATGCATTCCTTTAAAAAGGAACCTTTTATTTCCAGTGATTTGGAAAGATGGGCATCACTTAAATTTAGTGTTTAGCGTAATGTTAATATATTGAAGAGGGATATTTTGCCATGGATAATCTATGCATTTCAAGATAATTCTTTATGTATTCCTCAAGTGTCTCTTCAAA
This sequence comes from Darevskia mixta, assembly GCA_034641385.1. Taxonomy (NCBI): domain Eukaryota; kingdom Metazoa; phylum Chordata; class Lepidosauria; order Squamata; family Lacertidae; genus Darevskia; species Darevskia mixta. The sequence goes on along the minus strand of JAWWNH010000029.1, from coordinate 48,872,045 downwards.
AGATCTGTGGTATATTTCAGAAGTTTATTTGGGATAATTCTCTGCTTCTCAAGGGAATACAACTACCAGTACTGGGAGGATTTTATTTTTTAAAAATATTTGTTTACATCACAAGTCATAGATTTTAGTACATGTAAATGATGGGCAAGTTTCTTTTTTCTATAAATACTTCTATGGGTAATTTTAGAAATTATTTATTTAGCACCCCTCCTAGGATGGGTTGCTTTGGGGTCTAAGTATATATAAAAAAGGAAAGGATCCATACCATCTGTAATTATCTATCCTGTGATTTAATTTACCGGTGAGTGCTGAATCTTCAATTGCAGCACCTGTTGGTATCTATTTATGGACCATCTGCTTTTGAGTGCTTTGGCACATCCTAAATTGTTGGAGGGAATTATTGGATCTTCTCAGAAACCTAAATTCATGATTGCGGTTTGTAAAACGCTTGTTGGACCTTTGTAAAGGAGCTGTTCAGGAATTTAGATTGTGGGACTGGGAATTGCAACCTGCTATGCAATCTAAAACAATGGGGAATGGCTTTAGAATCCATAAAGGAAGTTTCTCTGGATTTGAAATTGAGGCCGTTCCGTGATTTTTTTGTTTGGTTTGGTTTTCAGTATATTGGACTCTGCAATGTTTGTACAGGAAATTGCTGGCTAATGGAAATGTTCAAGGTGTAATGCTGAAATGGCCTCGTTGAAACATATGTTGTGAGCCTGTTCATTGCTACATTGTTTTGGGTCTGAAGTTGTCTGTATAGATTTTGTACTGGCAAAATCTTTTGATTGTTGCAGATGTTCACATACTTTTAAACTCTATTCCTATAGTATGGGGATTCATGGCATGACAGTGAGCCTTATATTTCTAGTCCAGAAGGATAAATATTCATCATCCACTACACAGTGGACTGAGGCCCTCACCACCCTTGCTACATTTGAATATATATGTATTATAAATATATAAAATATTTATAAACACTTGTTTTGTATTCCTATCTCTTTGGACATTTGGAGGGCTTATATTGACATACATGTTTAATTTTAGGGGGAAGTATTGATGGCTATTGTATTCTCAATGTGAGCTGAAGGTGTGTATAATTGTATACAATTGTATTTTTCTGGCCTTAGAAAAGATCTATCTTCGTTTGTCTTCTTTGTTTAGAAGAATATTACACACACACACACACACACACACACACACACACAAATGTAGTGACTCATATCTTTTTTAACACTCTGTGTACAGTTGACATTGATGCCTGCTTTTAACACACTGGTGACCCAGCTACACCCCTATCTGGACAGGGATAGCCTAACTACTGTTGTCTTTGCTCTGGTAAGCTCAGGGTTAGATTACTGTAATGCGTTATACGTAGGGCTGCCTCTGAAGACAGTTCGGAAACTTCAGCTAGTGCAGAATCCAGCAGCCAGGTTGCTCACTGGAGCAAGAAAGTTTGAGCATAATACACTAATCCTGGTCCAACTGCACTGGCTACCAATTTGTTTCTGGGCCCAATTCAAAGTGCTGGTTTTGACCTGTAAAGGCTTAAATGGCTCAGGGCTGCAATACCTCAAGGGCCGCCTCTTTCCATATGAACCTACGTGGTCCCTGAGATGATTTTCTGAGGCCCTCCTTTGTGTGTCTCTTCCTCCAGAGGTCAAGAGGGTGGCAACATGAGAACGGGCCTTCTCTGCAGTGGCTCCCCGTCTGTGGAATGCTCTCCCCAGGGAAGTTCACCTGGCGCCCTCACTATACACCTTTAGGTGCCAGGCAAAAACGTTCCTTTTTAACCAGGCCTTTGGTTGATCTGATTGACATCCTATGCCCTTTTAAAATGTGGGGTTATGATTGGGTGGTGTTATTGGGCTGTTGTTTTATATATTTTATGGTTTTATATTTTGATTTTGTTCTGTGAACTGCCCTGAGATCTCTGGGTATAGGGCGGTATATAAATTCTAATAATAATAATAATAATATAATAATAATAATAATATAATATAAGTTTATAAAATTGTTCGGTTCCAAGAGTTCATGTATATGCAAAAACATATATACTTGAACCCTTGGAACTGCCCCCACCTGAACATCCCAGGTCTTCTGGAGCCATAGCTGTCAACTTTCCCCTTATTTTCAGGGAAATTCCCTTATTCCAAATAGGATTCCTCTCAAGAAAAGGGAAACATTGACGGCTATGTCTGGAGCTGGTGTGCTGAAAGGGCCTTTCCCCTCTCCCCTGCACCAAGCAAGGCAGAGAGCTCAAAAGCTCTTTTTGCACATAATATGTGATCATAGTGTAGATATGCCATTGCTGTCCCCCCCCCCCTTTTAAATCTCTTTAAGAAAAATAATGATCTCTCTCTTTTTTTTCTGTATAAAATAAGGTACCTGCTATTGTTGAGGAGAGTGATGGAAAGGTGGTCTAGCTCAGTTATCTAGTCAGCTAGCCTGCCTTACATTCCAGGAATAAACCATTCATGTTACAATCTCTGGCTCTTTGCAGAAACTCAGTCTAATAATACAAAGTTAAGCTTTGTGTGAACAGCCTCGAGGGGTACGGATTTCATTGTTTGTTAAAGGAAATCAATCTGCCAACATTTTATTTGCAATTTTGAAAAGCCCTGTTTGGTCCAGCTCTTACAAAACATGGAGCGGTAGAAGGCTGCAGAGAGCCTGAAACAAAGGCCGTTTTTTGTTTTTTTTTAAAGATGAAGAGGACAGATACCAGTTCATTGCTGGTAGCATTTCAGTGCTTTTCTTAAAGGAATATGCAGCTGGTGAGCTGGATTATGGTATTTTATAATTGAAATATATCCTTCAAAATGGCACCTAGTAATGGCACCTAGTAAAGCCCTGATCTAGCGGTTCCAATTTACATTCGGGGGCAATGATGTGTGCTCAGATAGTAAGAAGGGGCTATTTCATTCACTTGGACACTGCCTTCGGTTCAGGAGACCTATAGGACAATCTGAGTGCTGTTATGCTCAGGTTCTGCTGTTGGGCTTCCCACAGACATCTGATTGGCCAATGCAAGAACAGCGTTCTGGATTTAATAGGTTTGATCGAGTAGATTCTCTTGCACAGCCTGTCCACTGCCTAAGAACTAGTGAAGAAAGCCTTCTCTGTGACCCACCTGTGGTGGGAACACTGTTGACTGGCAAGAGTTATGCATTGAGAGCCAGTGTGGTTTAGTGGTTAAGAGTGGTAGTCTCGTAATCTGGTGAACCGGGTTCGCGCCTCCGCTCCTCCACATGCAGCTGCTGGGTGACCTTGGGCTGGTCACACTTCTCTGAAGTCTCTCAGCCCCACTCACCTCACAGAGTGTTTGTTGTGGGGAAGGAAGGGAAAGGAGAATGTGAGCCGCTTTGAGACTCCTTCGGGTAGTGATAAAGCGGGATATCAAATCCAAACTCCTCTTCTTCATTTCTCAATGGCTGCAGCACTCAGATTTTGCAATAGCTTCCCCATGAAACTTGGATGAAACCTCTCTTTAACCATCTTCTACTAACTAGTGGAGTTTTTGTATTTCAGAGGCTTTTGTTCTGTGCAGGAGACGTTTTTACCTGAAGTGTGTGTTTTTATTCATTTTGGCCTGGCTCCACTGTTTTTTGTTTGCTATTAAGGCTTTATGGTGATACTGTGATGTTGCAACTGCTCTAAGAGATGCATTTAGAAAGTTGGCATTAGAAATGCTATTTGCCTATTGACATCAGTCTTGTTTCTTATATTGAAGTGTGCAACGTACAAACCTTGGTCATTGTGAACTGAGATCTGGGCGTAACTCAAGAAGACATACATGCTTGTGTGCAATTTGTAATCAGAATATTTTGGTGCAAAATGATCTCATTCACGCTTCCTGAACCAATGACTGAACAGAGAAACACAGCTTTCCTTTGAAATTTGCACTTCATTGAATTTTGTGATGTGGTTCTGTGAGCAAAAACTGCACACAGAAAAGCTTATATTAGGGGAAAGTGCACATGAAAATGATTATATCAGTGCAAATACTGTACAAATCAGGATATTTTCCTGCAAAAATGGATATGCGTAAGTTTGTGTAAAAACTAGCCTACTGTACAAAGGTAGTATTTCCATTCCTTCGTACACCCAGTTTTGACTCTGGCTCCCCTGAAAGGTTGTCCAGAAGGGAATTATTAACATGGTGGTGATGATCTTGCCAGTTAAAGGTCAGATAATTTATTTTTATAGACTAGTGTGGTGGTAAAATGGGGTAGTACTCTCATTTTTGACTAGTTTTTTGTTCAAATGATATGTCAGCTCTTTCTTGTTTTTGTCTCTTGAATCAAACGCAGCAGGTTTTATTTTCCAATTTTTGGTTTGCTGTGATTAGTGTACCACTTTTTAAAAACTCTCCCCAGCCAGTGAATTAATCTTATTTCTGAGGTGAACTGAAACGAAGCAGAAACCTAAATTGTGTTTTGAACACCTACACTGCTTCCTTTTGGATACTGGAAAGCTGCGGAAGAAAAGAACCCAAATGATATGGGTACTGGAGCAATTTCCCTGTGAGGAAACTTTATTATATCTGGGGCTTTTTAGTTAAAGGTAAAAGTGAGTAAGGAAGGAGACATTATAGAGATGCATAAAACTATTCATGATACTGAAAAAAATGGGTAGAGAACTTGCCTCCCTCAACTCCTCAAAATAGTAGGATTCTAGGATCATCCAATGAAGCTGAATGGTGAGAGGCAGAAAAATGAAGTTCTTCAGAAAGAACATAGTGAAGCTGTGGAATTCTCTACCACCCAATGCGGTGACGGCCACCAATTTTAGATGGCTTTAAAACAGGGTCTAGGCAAATTCATGGAGGTTAAGGCTATTGATGGCTACTAGGGATGATGCCTAGATGCTACCTCCAAGATAGCAGAGGGATTATACCTTTGACCAGGGGTCAGCAAAAAGTTTTAGCCGTGGGCCGGTCCACTGTCCCTCAGACCTTGTGGCGGGCCGGAGAAGCGGCACCGGGGGGGGGGTGAGCTGGAAGAAGAGGTGAGGGGGGCAAGTAGTCCTGCTCCCCAGCCCAAGCCCAAGCCCCAGCCGCTGCGCTTACCTTCCTTGGGGCTGCTGCTGCTGCCACTACCACTGCCGTTTCTCGTGGGTAAGCAGAGTGAGCTCGTCTGCTCCGCTCTCTGTCCCACAGGAGCACCAGGGCGGTGGTGGCGGCAGAGGGAAGATGAGCAGCGCGAAAGGGCTGGCTCCGGAGAGCGGCTGCTTAAAATGGTGCTCAGTCAGCTCAGTCCAGCCCCTTCCTCCTCTAGGCAGGGCGGGGAGAAGCCAGGAGGAGGGAGGGAGGAGGCGCCACTGCAGTGTGTGTGTGTGGGGGGGAGATGGAATGGAGCAGGGAAAAATATGGCGCAGCGCCGCAGCCCGAATGAACAGAATCCCCATGGCGATCCACGGACAGTCCGTGGGCCAGATCCTGAAGGCAATTGGGCCTGATCTGGCCCACAGACCTCAGTTTGCCAACCCCTGCCTTTGACTATCAGCTGCTGGGGAAATAACAGCAGGAGACAGCTGATGAGCTCTTGGCTGGTTTGGGGGCTTCCTATCAGCATTGGATCCACCATGGAAGAAAACAGGATGCTAGACTTAGGTAGGCCTTTGGTCTGTTCTGGCAGGGCTCTCCTTAGGTTCTTACCGGTAATTTATTGATGAACCCCAACCTCCTATCCCATTACCACAGTATTTGCATTTTCATTTCCCTTCCTCTCTTTCCCTGGCAAGAGTGCCGCACTGGCTTGTGGAAAGAGAAAACAGCCTGAAGATATTTGGAGACTTGATGATGACTTTGGAGAGCTTTTGCGTTTTTAGTGGAAAAGCTCTTGGTGTTCTCTATTGAAAAGGAACACCAGGAAAATTGTCACTGAATGTGAAAATGGATTATTATTATTTTTGTACCACTGTGGGCCTTTGTAGTTGAAACCTGACTGGGACTTTTGGGGGAGAGCCCGGGAGGGTGACCCTATTTGTCACAGGAACATAGGAAGCTGCCTAAGGCCAGACTAGATTCCTTGCCTGCCCATCTTAGTAGTACTGACTGACAGAGGTCTTCCCCATCACCTGCTGCATGATGCTCCTTTATATTTAACCACAGGTACCGGAGGCGGACCCTAGACCTTCAAGCAAGCAAAGCATATTCTCTGCTGTTGTTCTGTGTCCCCATGCTGAGCTTGTGGAGCTGCAGCGTAGGGTCAGTAGAAGCTGCATGGTGGATAGGCTTGAAAACAATTGTTGTACTATCTGCAGGTGAATGAAGACATACCCTCCAACAGTTCAAATAAAAATAAGAGACAGCTGAGCATTTGTAGCAGCCTCACACCAAAAATTGCCACCATTACATACTGTTAGCTTGTCTGGTGTGCGTTCTGTTTGTTTTACCATGCTTCTGAAGCAGGATGTGTTAAATAAAATGACCATGATTCTTTCCGTTTTAAAAACCCAGAAACAGCATGTTTCCATATTCTGTTAATCTAGTTATATTTATTACAGAATGGGTATGGTTGTATTCATTATAGAACAGTAGTGATTTTTACTCACTCGGCTGCATTTATCATCTGAAAAGGCAGTTATGGGAGTTCTGGGGGGAGAGGAAGGGAAAGAATCAGTGCACTGCCACTTTGCATCCTTGGGTGTGCATTTATTATTTAAAACGCATAAAAAACGTTTTCATTGGCGCTTTTCCAAGCTGTCCAGGTTGGATGCAAGTAAATAAAAATAACTTTCAGGTTAAAAATGCATGCTTTAAAACAATAAAAAAAGGAAAACAGCAGTACAGGAACTGCTAACGATATCAGTCATAATTAATTGGTCTAATAATCACACAGCCCCAGCTATTAACTAAAAGCCTTGTGGAACAAGCAGGCTTTGCATTCTTCTACCAGCAAGAGAAGGAAAAGTGCACATCTTCTGGGAGATCATTAGATGACCTTGGGGCTTCCTGTAGGGAGGGAACTGGAGCAGGGGCTTAGAAGTTATTGCTGGTTGGGGACTCTTGGAGAGAGAGAGAGAGAGAGAGATGCTTTCTGGAGTATCTTCAACCTGAGGGTATGAGTGGCATTAAATGTCAAAAACTACCGCTTTAAATTTAGCCTGGAAGCTGGCAGCCAGTACAGTTGACTCAATATTGTTGGTTATATGTTTGTTGTTATATGTCTTACACTAGAGAGGAAGTAGGTACAGTGGTACCTCAGGTTACATACGCTTCAGGTTACATATGCTTCAGGTTAAGAACTCTGCTAACCCAGAAATAATGCTTCAGGTTAAGAACTTTGCTTCAGGATAAGAACAGAAATTGTCCTCTGGCGGCGCAGCGGCAGCGGGAGGCCCCATTAGCTAAAGTGGTGCTTCAGGTTAAGAACAGTTTCAGGTTAAGAACGGACCTCCGGAACGAATTAAGTACTTAACCAGAGGTACCCCTGTAGTAGTATTCAGCTGCAACCTACTTTTCTGGGAGAACTTATCGGAAGTCTTATTTTACATGGGCAAGGCTCACACCTAGATCACAGGTTGACAGTACTCTGCAGATTATCCCTAATCTCCTCACTGATATCACCTTCAGTTTCAGTTTGTTAAGCATCAGTCTCCTCATCACATTCCTTGTTGCATGATGACACAATTATGGCTCCCAGCTGTTTAGCTGAGAAAACCTAGAGCTGGCTGTCACCAGGATGTCACCCTGCTCCAAACGATCGCTCCAAAGAACTTCATATTTTTATCTAAAACATTTACACCACCCAAGGACATCACAATAATAAATAAAAGCATAACTAAGATACTACAAACACTAAACATTTGAATTTTAAAACGAAAACAATATTAAATAATAATGGTGACAAAATATTGAATATTAACCCTTCAAACCACACAGCAGAGGAGGCATTATTGATGACAAGCTTCTGGGACTGTACCATTTTTAACAAAGAAGAGTGCAGCTGCTATCAGGAAGAAGCCTCATACCTCCCCCTGATGTTCAGCATGCTGCAATAATGCTCCATCTTCTATGCAGCCTAACCCAACCTGGTGCCCATTATTCATTGGCCCTACAGAGTCAAAGATCACAGAGAGCTAAGAGAATAATCAGAGATGGTAAATTTCCAAAGGAAGCTCACCTACCAGAATCAGGAAAGTTGTTTGCCCCCTAAATAGGCAGTGGAAGCCATATTTAGCAGTGAGGAAAGACACATTATTTAGGTGTCTCTGCGACTCTTCTGCTGCCACATGTTTTAATTACTGTTATTTATATATAAAAAAGCATTTTGCTCATCTGGACTGAATGAAACTAGAAACCGACTGGATCTTTTTTTAAGGCATCCTGGGGAGAAGGACTGGGCGGTGTTCCAGTCAGCTAAGATGCAGCTTACTGTATGTCAGGGGAATGAAAGCTGGGGAAGGTACAAGGGTTGAGGTAAATATCCTGGGGGAAGGATGGTTGCTAAGCAACCAGTGAAGGTAGAGATTGCTTGTTGTCAGAGGCAGTAGCCTCTCAACTGCTGTTTGGATACCCAGAGTATTGTGTCTGTCTGGTTTGCAAATAACCATAATTTAGCTGATTCACTACTAAGCTAGGTGTGGTTTTCCTTTTCTGGCCCTCGGGGTGTGATAATTGCGGCTGCCTGATATTGGCAAGTTAAAGGTTGAGAGCTATATTTCATTTCTAACTTGAGGAATACAGGGTCTTTCCCAAATGTTTGTCATTCACGACCATCACACAAAGCTGCCAGAATTGCATTGGGAAGTTGGTCGAGATACACAAATTCTGACAGTGTGAACATGGAATTTCCTGAACAGAGAATCCATCTGACTGAATAAGGCCCCATCTGCACTATACATTTAACGCAGTATCATCCCTCTTTAAACAGTCAGGACTTCCATCAAGCAATCTAAGGAACTGTAGTTTGTTAAAGGTGTTGAGAGTTGTTAGGTTACTGTGATTCCCCTCACAGCTACGGTATTTTTCTCAAGAGTTCCCTAGGAAGAGGCATTGACTGTTAAAACCATTCTGAGAAATGTAGCTATTTTTCACTATGTGTTAACTATTCTCCCCACTTCTAAAATGGAAGTCCTTTTTACAAGCTTTGTGCTTGTAAAGTGTTAAGGTGCCCTTTGGGTGAGAGCACTGAAGTATTCCAGAAAATGAAATGCACAAAGTTAACTTTGCTGATGGTGATTTATGGCCAGATACTTCCAAGACTTGCAGGAGAACTCTGAAGTTCACAGTTCTTCTAGAAATTATACAGTTCCTGAACTACTTCCTGCTACTAAAAGTAGAATTGTTGACAGGTCTTGGCAGTTCTGTGAACCTGGGGGTTCATGCCAAGATATGATCAATACCGTTGGCATGGCCCCGGGGTACTTACTGAGAAAGAGCTGGGCACTGAAGCTTTCTCAGTTGTGTTGTGACACTCCTAAGGCTGCAAGCTGAATCTTAAGCAAACATTTGAGTGTTCCCAGGGTCGGTGGCAAAAACTTACTCTGTCCCTGATACGTGCCCTGACTGTTGTTGTAGAGGCCGGGTGGTGTGATGTTAGGTGATGTGAGAGCATGGATCAGAAACCCTTTAGACCCTTTTTCATGCACTCTTCCGCTGGTGAAATCATCCCTCTTCACAGGGTGTGCATCCTGATGTGCCTAATACAGCTAAGGATGTCTGCTTGATAGGATATAGGAGCTGAGCTGCCCAGTACCGTATATACTCGAGTATAAGCCGACCTGAATATAAGCCGAGGCACCCAATTTTACCATAAAAAACCTGGGAAAGCTTCATAGGAGCCACTGCCTGCCTCACTCGAGTATAAGCCGAGGGCGGCTTTTTCAGCACAAAAAATGTGCTGAAAAACTAGGCTTATACTCGAGTATATAGGGTACTTGCTTTTTGTATGTGTGAAGTTCAGAAGTATGAGGAATGAAGGTCTTGAAAACTGAGAGAACAAAGAGTGGTGGTGATAATTTTTGTATTATTTTAGGAATAGTGTTTCTAAAATAGAGATTGGAGGAGTCAATAGACTAGATTCCTATTCTTAGCTCCTCCGGAAGTCCAGTGTAATATGGGCATACCATCTCTATTTTATGTGCCTTGTATTTTGCATAGATTGTGTGCTTCAGGAAGGCTTGACTCATTCCCTTACTAGTAGCGAGTAAGACATTCACTCCCTTGGGAATAAAAGCCTTGTTCCTCAGCATCATCAAAATGCAGGCTGTCATTTCAGCTAAGAAAACAGAAAAGTATTTGAGGCCCTTGCTTATACCTACTGCCAAGTAGTAGGTTAATCATAAGGTAAGGAAGATCTTGTTGATGCCCAAAGCCAGAATATGGCATTGTGGAGTTTAGACAGGCAGTAGATGCAGAGACAGGCAGAACACATTTATTAATTTAATGACTTCATCCTGCAGTAGTCTATTCCAGTGTTGCTGGATGAGATATTACTTTCTAGTCCATGGATAGGGAGCCTGTGGCCCTCCAAAGGTAACTGGACTACAACTCTCATTTCCCATGTCTATTGGTCATGCTCGTTGGGGCTGTTGGGAGTTGTAGTCCAAAAGCATCTAGAGCAGGCATAGGCAAACTCGGCCCTCCAGATGTTTTGGGACTACAACTCCCATCATCCCTAGCTAACAGGACGAGTGGTCAGGGATGATGGGAATTGTAGTCCCAAAACATCTGGAGGGCTGAGTTTGCCTATGCCTGATCTAGAGAACCTATAAGGCTCCCCATCCCTGCTCTAGTCAATGTGATTGTATGATTCTTATCTTTGTGAAATCTCTTGGCTATAACAATACTGTATTACGATAAAGCTACTTATTTGTGGGGGCACCGGATTGTAAACACAGTAGTAACAGTACATTGCTGCACAATACGCGGGCATGGGGAGCTCTAACCCAAGTTTAAACTGCTGTACCCAGTGCTCCACAAATTATTTCAGGCCCGCTGTAGTATTTCCACACTCAGGCTGCCTCCATGCTCACCCTCCACAGACAAATGCCACTCAGAAATGTTATGCCAGAATGTGAAATACTGTAGGTGAATTCTGCAGGAAAGGAACACACGTGAGAATCTTGTCTCATGAGAATTCTAGATGGTATTATTATTATTATTAAGCAAATGCTTCCCTTTAGATTCCTTTGTGGAAAAAGACTTACATTGCAATTGGCCTCTCACTCCCGTAGGTGCGTCTTCACACATTGTCTTGTTCATTCTGGTATTCACCAGTGAAAAGATTTTTGAACAAATATTTCTCATCCTGACACTGCTTAGGATTCTTACAGTACAACCCTATAAACATGCAACCCTATAAGCCTCATTTTCTTTGTGCCCATATAAGGCAAGCTGTGGACCATCCTTTTTGCAGGAAGTGTTGCGGGTACATGGATTCATACTGCAGGGTCATATGTCTAACGGCCTCATTTGTGCATGATGAGAAGCAGATATCCAGGCTGCAGGAAACTGCTGACATGTTACAAATGCATAGCTCTCCAAAAACGCATACAACATGTGTTAATGAACTGTTAGCTCATTAGTCTTGAACAGCTTTGCATGTCCATTCAAGCAAGTAAAGAGTCCTGTGGTTTTTGCATGTAGTTGCCCGTTCTGTCTTTGGCTCCAAGTTGTACATGGTAGTAGAGTATTATTGTATGGTACTCTGGTATTTTTTCCACTGCCAAGTAGTAGGTTAGTTGATTCAGTAAGGTTGGGAGACCACATAGCTATAGCTTTGCTCCTGGTAATGAAGGAACTTTGGCCACACACATGGATGTGAGGTGGTATAACTGATTTTGACTTAGGTTAGCCTAACAAGGCTGCCAAGTTAATCTCAAGTGTTCTTAATATAATTAGTTTTCCCCCTCCCTCTTCTGTCTTTTCCTTCTGATGCTCCCCCGTTGCTCCCTGGTTTTTAACAGGTTTGAGTTTGTGATGTCATAGGTGAGCACCATTTTCTGATCCTGCCTTTCTGTAAACTAAGACAATGCATTCTAAGTGATTGTCTTCTATCACTGCGGTTCCCAAGCAGACTAGAAAAGTGTGTAGGGTGGTGGTAGGGAGACCCACTTGTAGGATCTCCCCCTTGCAGCCATTCCCCACCCCTCTGGAATTTCATCCTCCTAGTTAGTCAGATTACTGCATTGCCAATAAACTCAACACCAAAATAAATGAACACCAACTGCGGGACGGGGAGTAGGACTTCATTGACTTAGTTATTTTCCGTTTATATGAATGGGTGGCATCTGGCCAACAACCCATTAAATGAATTCTGGACCTCCATCAATGCCCAACTAACATTGCCAATGTGAGAGAGTGCTATTCTACTATAGCAAGTAGATAGTTATGCAGGATGCTGAGCAACTGAAGTAATTGAAACATGGGCATTTCCAAGTTGTAGCGCTTCCCACAGCAAACATAATTCAACTCCATTTCCTCGCTGTAATGGTCTCTGCACCAATTCAGAGCACTGCAGTTGTGATGGAGAGAAGAGTTGCGGGAGCTGTGGGAGCAATGGCTTTTGATTTCTTCCCTGGCTTTTATTTGCATCTGACTGCTCTGTCACAGCAGCTCATTAATTTTTTTTTTTATACTTCTGTGCTGAGTATCATGTTGGTTCTTACACTAATCCAAAGGAGAAAAAGGCAGATGCCCATGTAGGCTGTGGATTTTTTCCCAAGTAGAGGACAAAGGACCAAAGGCACAGTGGAAGAACCAAAATGTGTACTGCAAAGTGGCTTTGAACTACACCTTGCTTGCCAATTCATGACTGCAAATGCCTAGCTGCAATTTCGCTGATGAGATGTGATAGGCAGGAGGAGGGTTGTAAAGCAAAGATAGCCAACTTAGTGCCCTCCAAATGTGTTGGACTCCAGCTTCCATTGGACATGCTGGCTGGAGCTGATGTGAGTTGAGTCCAACAACATTTTGAGAGCTTTGTATTGGCTATTCCTGGTCTAATCTTTCCCCTACAATGCCTCTCCTGGGAGTTGTTGAGACCCTCGTTTCCATCTCACTGTGTGAGAAAACAGGCAATGAGAGAGGCGATTGTGTCTGGGCTGTTAATGTTCTGTGCCGAGCAAACTCAAATTCTGTGATTGGCTTTTTTTGTGTTCGAAATAGGAGCTGCCTGCTTTCGGCTACAGTTGTGCACATAACCTATTTGGGAGTAAGGCCCACTGCTTTTGATTAGGCATATTGTGAATTTAACACTCAGTGTATAGGGTGGTTCTTTTGTTTTGTTTTTGCATAATTAGTGATTTTGGGGCGGGGCATATTTATGTGACAGCAGGACTGAGGAACAGCATGGTGGTTTGTTTTATTTTAAAATATTTCTATACCACCCTTCATCATTAATGGGAATTTGCAGCTATAAAATACGCAGGCATAATACAACAGCAGATTAAAATAGCATAACCCACAACAAAACTCCTTAGAATTTCACTCACAGTTGGCAGGTGAATTGTGACTATAGCTCTGAATTAACAAGCATTTAATGGCTGGGTAAACAAATGAATCTTGAGCATATGTGTTGCACGCACAGTCCCAGGTTCAATCCCCAGCATTTCATAGTAGGGCTGGGAATGCCCCCTGCCTAAAATGCTACCACTCATTGTGGACAATACTGAGCTACATAGACCAAAAGTCTCAACATGTGGGCAGGCCATATAAACCTCCCACCACCTCTGTATTTTTAATTGATTTGAAATATAGTGTGATGCAGCAGCTAAAAAAGCCAATGCAGTTCTGGGCTGCATCAATAGGAGTATAGCATCTAGATCAAGGGAAGTAATAGTACCACTGTATTCCGCTCTGGTCAGACCTCACCTGGAATACTGTGTCCAGTTCTGGGCACCACAGTTCAAGAAGGATACTGACAAGCTGGAACGTGTGCAGAAGAGGGCAACCAAAATGGTCAAAGGCTTGGAAATGATGCCTTATGAGGAACGGCTTAGGGAGCTGGGTAGGTTTAGCCTGGAGAAGAGAAGGTTAAGGGGTGATATGATAGCCATGTTCAAATATATAAAAGGATGTCATATAGAGGAGGGAGAAATGTTGTTTTCTGCTGCTCCAGAGAAGCGGACACAGAGCAATGGATTCAAACTACAAGAAAGAAGATTCCACCTAAACATTAAGAAGAATTTCTTGACAGTAAGAGCTGTTCGACAGTGGAATTTGCTGCCAAGGAGTGTGGTGGAGTCTCCTTCTTTGGAGGTCTTTAAGCAGAGGCTTGACAGCCACCTGTCAGGAATGCTTTGATGGTGTTTCCTGCTTGGCAGGGGGTTGGACTGGATGGCCCTTGTGGTCTCTTCCAACTCTATGATTCTATGATTCTATATAACGATCAAGGCAATGATGAGCTGCTTGGCTGTGAGATGGCACTTCCTCAAGCAGTCACCATTTGGTATGTTTACCCACTTAGGGCTAAAGCTAAGTGCTCTACCATTGGAGCATAAATGACCCATAAGCAGTTGACTTTAGTTCCTTTCCCGATGTAAATCCAGCTAATTAGGAACTTTCTGATGGTAAGAGCTGTTTGACAGTGGAACAGGCTCCCTCAGGTGATGAGCTCTCCTTCATTGGAGGTTTTTAAACAGAGGTTGGATGGCCATCTGTCAGGCCAAGCTAGATATGACATTAAATGTGTCTCTGCATTTAATGTGCACGTTCTTAAAATGCAAGAATGTGCAGCTGTTGGGGAGTGTAATAATTACTGAGATCACAGCAGGCAGGGAGGGGAGTTTAAACATTTCCTCCTAGGCTTGCAGCCCTGATGAAAACTGCTTTTCTGAGGCTGCTATTTATATTGTTAGGAAAGCTTCCAAGTAGCAGCTATGGATGAGTGATTTTTTTTGGTCAGAACTACAGCAGGGAGAAGAAATAGTTAAACATTAAAACTTCCCCCTGCTTGCCAGCTGTAATTCTGATAATTATCATCCCCTGTTTTTTTTTTAAAGCATACACCAATGTCTAGTTTAGCCCTGCGCTAAGTGCAGAATAGATCCCAGATTGCATCAAGAGCTATTGGAATCGGACCCCCCCCCCCCCGAAAATATAAAAGCCGGCTCAGTATTACTGGTATAGAAAAAAGAAACTTTTATCTCTGTGCAGATGATACTTTACCCTGCTATTGTCAGAGGGCTTAAACTGCAAAGAAGAGGGGAAACAGAGCTGACTTGACTAAACAGTCTCGAAATATTGGGCAATGACATTTTTGTTTCTAGGCTTGCAGTGGTTTTTTGCCTTGGTTCCCAGATTCTCTGTTCCTGGACTGCATGCAAATTTGGGCTTTGTTGCAAGGGGGGGCAGGGGGGGAAGCAGCAGCCAATTCAGACTTAATGAAAAGCGAGAGGAGTTCTGCTTTCAATCTGTAGGAGGTGGAACAGAACACATTTGCAGCAGTATCCCAGTTTGGTCCATGCCAGCCAGCTACATGGCAATTGCTTCTTCATCGGAGCCAGGGAAAATGGTGGATCCGGGCATTTCCTGCTGCGTGAGAGAGAAAGAAAGAGAGAGAGAGAGAAACTGGCTTGGGTAGCTATTCTATGTGTCCATATCATTTCCTTACCATTTGTTGGGGCTTTTCGTTGTTTGCTGCTTCTGCAGCAGGTGAGTACTGATAACCACAGAGACCCGTGCTACGCATTCATCCATACACCCATGCACAGTCATAGACATATGCATGCAATGGGAAACAGCTAGAAGACAAATAACTTGGCAAAGCAGGGAGGGCCATTGGAATTTCAATAAGCTGAAGAATGCTGGGCTCTACACAGCTGAGACCAGGGAGGTTCTCCCGTTTCTTCAGAAACAATGAACTATCCAAACAGTGGAAGAAAGCAAGCCCCCCATGTTTTAATCTTAACTTGGTACTCCTCGAGGGTTTCTTCCTTAATGGAGGTTTTTTTTAGCACGGAGGCAGTGCTTTTCAGCATTTAGCTGGAAGTGGAATTAAAACAGAGGTTCCACACCAGCTGGGTGGTGGAGCTCAACACGCTGCCATTTTCTGTTGCCCAGGATCCTGCTATAAAGCTAGCTTGCCCTTCAGCAAAATGCACTTATTTACGCATTAGTACAATGTATGTTTTGCCTTTCCACTAAGAAAAAAATAACAGACGTTGAAATGGCTAACGACAAATTCGTCATAGCCATTAAGCTGCAATAAAGCAACAATTTTATGATATAAAAAGAAGCTGCCCTGGAACATTAATTAAAATATCCTCCCTTCTAGATTTAGCCTGGATTATTGCTTCTTAATGAGTGTGGGCTGGGGATTAGTGATGGATAGCCTCTTCATTGCCCCTTCAGTAGCCTCTCTTCATTGCCCCAATGCCATTTTCTGTTACTGGAGGGGGCAAAAGGAGCATTTCATTGCTGATTGTCCCTCAATTTTGTCCCACCCCCATGTTAAAATTGAAAAGTGGTGTTTCCTATACAAAAATGAAAATGAAAAAAGGCTGAGAGTAAATCAGTAACAAAAATCTCTTCCTCCTGACATCAGGGTTGCTTAAGAGACAGAAATATTGCCACAAATTAGTTGTTTCCATGCATATCCTTTTCTCTTAAACTGCCTTTTTACTTACTTACATTTTAACAGACAATGTAGACTACAGATTGGTTTGCACATCGCATTAAACCAAACTATGGCTTGGTACAACCACATGGGCGTCCAGAGAGGAGTTTGAAGCCGCTTTGTTCTTCACAGGTATTCTGCTGCTGTGCTGTGTTAAACCATGATTTTGACAAACCATGAGCTGTTGGCTACAGCTCGTCATGGAGGAAGCAAATTCATGCTCCTGGCGTCAGATTATATGCTAAGCCAAACCCTGCCTTAATTTAGCAGAGCAGCAGTATGATCAGGGAGGGACAAAGCAGCCACAGCCTCTTCCGGGAGCTACAGCAAGTTGTAGTTTGGTTTAGCATGACATGTGAACTAGGCCTATTTCACAGTCTGAAAGGCTGTTGTTTTGCATCACTTTTTAGTGTTTTAAAAAACTGTAAAGTGACCTCACAGTGGTTTAAGTGTGTAGTGTGTGGATATGGAATGGACCAGACCCAGGGCATAAACCGATCAGTTTCAAAATAATTTTTCTTTGGGGGGGGGCAGGAGAGGGAGGGTCAGAACTTAAGATTTGGAAGAGGAAGGAGATTGTGATTTACGTTTCATTGCCCTCGCCTCTCTTTCTTTACTTTGCCACATCTGCTCTTTTTTTAGCACTGTGTTTTTAGCGTAAAGTGTACCAGCAGATGGATCCAAAGGCAGGCGGTATGACTGTTGCATCCCCGGTGATAGGAAGCACTGGGCTGTCTGCCAAACCCAGAAGGGTGAGGTGCACACCTGTGAAATGTTTTGTTGGCCAGCTGTGCTCCTGGAAGCACAAAGCCTGGTGGGAGAGAGGGTCAAGATTCCTGGGGTAAGAAGGACTTGCATATCTGCAACAGGCACTTCTTCTCTCTCGGCTAAGTATCAAATGATGATGGAATCAAAGTTCCAAAAACAGAGATGAATTTCAGACTTCGCATGCTATGATAATGGGCATAATTTTCTCCTTTAGGGGGAAAAAAACCCCAAACACGTCAATGTTCACTCGTGTGTGTGTGTGTGTGTGTGTGTGTGTGTGTGTTTGTGTGTGTTTTCTTCCTAGTTGGTTTGTATAGCACTGTATGTTTGCTCAAGCGTTTTCGATCATTTTGCTCCAGGCAGCCCAAACAGAAGAATGCTGGGAAAAGCCACTGAATCATAGCTACCGTGGTTACATATTAAGGCTGGCTCCAGGCCAGACTTTAAAGCAACAGAGTTCCCCCCCCCACCTCCCATTTTGGTAACCCAGTTTCGGATTCTTAGCACCCTCCTAGATGTAATACAGTTCCATCCACAGCATACAAACTTACACAGGGTAGTAGCAAAAGTAGCGCTAAGGAAACAAACACCCTTTCTCTCTTCTTTTTCCATTTGTAAAAACATTTTCTTAAAGCTCTGGCCCAATTTCTGCAGTCCCATTTAGGCTAAGCCCGCCGCAATCCTCACTTTAGTTTCTAAGTAGGGTCTCTACTTGACCTACACAATTTAGACCCAATGAAGCCAAATGCACCCCACTAGCGATCTAGTGTCCTGCCAGGTGCTTGATAACTCTGTTTGTTTGTTTTTTTTGCAATCCTGGACAGGTTTATCTTGCCCGGAGGCCACTGGTGAGGGATAGTGGGAGCTGCGGTCTGACATCTGTAGACCACTCCTGATTTAGCACTTTGGAGGTTGATATGCATAGCTTGTGGGTTGCATTTTGCTGGGAGAGTCCCAGGTTTATGCAGGTCAGCCGTATGCAAAACACCCCAGAAATTTAGCAGAGCACTGATGAGGAGCCACATTAAGCATCTCAAGTGCTTCCCTATGACTGTAGCTCCCTTCATGCATTAATCAAACTCCATGCATTGCAGGGCTTCAGTGCTGCTCCCGCCCCTACTTTTGCACAGCTTTCCTGGCTGTGCTACCAGTGTCTGTGCATTGAGTCGGGAAGCCTGCACATGCAGAGATCTACGCACGTGGGCTTCCTTGCTGTAGACATCCATGCTCCAATGTGTTGGCATCAGGGGAAGAGGCAGGCCAGTTGCATGGCCCCACTGACCCTCAAAATCTCCAGAGGTCAATTCATGGAATTAACATGTGGAAAGGGCTTGTGATACTGTCCAATTAAATGAGTTAACCCGGTGATTCTGAAACTGAATGCCACAGTGGTGTGCCATTAGAGGGCTAAAGTGTACTTGAGCCATTGTGCTGAGATGCATCCATGAATCTCTCCTGTTGGTGCAGAAAAATCTCATGGAGCCTTGATTTTCCCTCTTCCCCCGCTTTCTGTGCTAGAAAGAGGAAATGTCATAATCATAAGGGAGGAAGTCAGGATGGATTGGGAGGTCCTGACATTGCCAAGCACTACGGGTGACATGGACAGAAGGATCCCAGAAGCATCAGCAATGCTATACAGTGGTCCCTCGACTTACGAAGATAATCCGTTTGGGGATGTTTGTAGGTCGAAAACATCGTTAAGTCGAGTCCCCATAGGAATGCATTGGGAGAACACATTCGTAGGTCGAAAAAAACTTCGTAAGTCGAGGAAACCGCATCTAAAACGGCCGCAATTTCCTTTCGGAAGTCGAAAAAATTCGGAAGCGGCGGCCGCTTTGATCCCTCGTAACTCGAAAAATACGGAAGTCAAGTACTTCGTAAGTCGAGGGATCACTGTATTCTTGGCTATATTCCTGAGCTTAGGTTGGGGGGAAAGGAAGAGCAGGACACCAGGATGTAATATTATCCAAAGTATCCCAAAGTTGGAAAGATTACGCTGGAACTGATTACATTTAGGTTTTCATGTACTTCCCGTTGAAGAGTGGCAGAGTCCTTTAAATTGTTGGTTCAGGCCTGACAGCGATGTACTAGGTAGTCTGCAGTCGGTTGATTGAAGCCTGCCCCTGCTGGGGTCTAGGGAGCTCTGACTACAGGATTTTAAATGTAAACTGAAATTCTATTTCAGCCAAGGCTTCTCCCAAGAATTTTGATATTGCAACGTGTTCCGATTAGGCCAGGAGGGAGCTGCCGCCTTTGCTACAGAGCTTCTGAGTCATCCGAAAGCACTGCTGGTTGCCACAGAGAATACAAATGATGGGCTCCTGCATAGGTTACCGATTGCAAGGACACAGCAAAATTTATTTTGCCCTTCAACCATATCGGCATGGCCAGGGAAGCTTGCGTGTTCATTTTCAGCAGTGTGAAAAGAACGCTTCTTGTGTGGGCGTCGCCTCCCATGGAGCTGCTCTTAGTCGAGGCGAGTTCTGAAGTCGCTCCGTTCCTTAACCCGCTAGTACATTCCACGTGGGGTCTCTCATCGGACAGCAGGACTAATTTGAGAGAGGGCCATTCAAGGATAAAATCGGAGAGATTTCATGGTTAGGAGCATTTCAATGCCTGCATTTAATATGATGGCTGAGGAGAGAGAATGCATGTATCCTTGCTCAAAGATCCCATGGAGATGAACCAATCTAGTTAAGTGTGACATTTGTTTGGAATGTGGGTGAGCGGATCCCTACTGCTGGGCAATGTCAGAAGTACTTCTTGGTATACTAATGTGTACCGACCGCAAGGACCAACTGTGGCTGCCTCACGTTAATGGCATCTGAAGAACAGGCTTGATTTTCTGACAGCCTAGCATGGCACAAGGTTTTGCCAACCTGATCTGGGTGGTAGAACAGAGTCTGCTTACCAGGAGACCTTGCTAAGGCAACAGATTGCCTTTGTACGAAGCAAATCTGTAGGCCTTTTGGAAGGCAGATGATGTGCGTGGTTAGCATGATAATTGCTGCTACTGTCCTCTGTCCTTTTTGTGTGTGGAGTGCTTTGAATCTGAATTTGCAAGATTCTTTGCCATCTATATTGTGTTCGCCCTCCAGACAGCTCCAGGAGGCAGGACGCTGCTATCTCTGTTTCACAGATGGGGAAGCCGGGAACGATTCTGTTCAAAGGCCAACAGAGCGCACGGCGGCATCAGGGACATGCTGGCGGGACTCTTCCCCCAGAGCTGTGGGCTGGAAGTAGCCCTAGGAATGGAGCCCACAGCAAATCATCTCAGTCTTGGTAGAACTTGAGCTCTGGAGAACCAAGCCAATACCAGACAACACTCCAGGCAACAATCAGATGGTAAGAGCAGCCTGGAAGCATTGAACCAGCAGCCACACCACCTGAGAGGCTGGGATTTCTGCTCTGAAACCTATCTGGATTTCCCAGGAGACTTGCTGAATAATCCCAGCAACCAATCAGGGTGCAAATGCCCATAAGCACCAGGCGTGGCTAAAGCCCTAAAGGAAACAGATCCAGAATTTTGGGCTTCTAGTCAAATATTCTGACAACTGAACCAGGCTAGCTTTAATTTCCCACCTCCTGTTTTCCATAATACATTTTGCTCTCTTGTTTTCCAGCTGCACAAACAATCACAGCCCACTGAGTCTGCTTTGGTTCCTTTTGGTGTCTCGCAGGCATCAGCAACCAGCTACGTTGACACCAGGCCCAACTTGGCTCATCTCATCGGCACCCATTTGGGGACACAGGGCTTGACTCTAAGCAAGAAGGAGCCTGTAATGATCACTTCCAAGTTTGACAGAGGATAATGCACCAAATAACAGACAAGCGTTTGCTTCTTTCTGTTTGGAAAATACCAATTCTCCCCTGAGCCTTCTGACTCTCAACAGCCGTCAAGAGGTCAGACAGCTCTGGCCTGAGAAAGAAAGAAAAAAATTGCATCTGTCGGAACATATTTCTTCCCAGACAGCTTGTTTGTGATGGGTCTAGTAGATTGCCTAGTCATTGGGAGCAGCCTGACTCAGCTATTGCTGCTGTTAGCCTCTTTGGATGCTGGTTTTGTAATTAGAGCCATTAGTAAACAAGCCTAGCCTTCCTACCCCCTAATGTGCTTCAGAGTGACCTTGACATCTCTCTTCTCCATCTGGCCTCTTTCCCCACATTCCCAGAGTACATCATTTCCTATTTGCTTGCTCTTGCAGATTTTCTGGTTCTATTTTGCCCCATTAGTTCCGTGCAGGTTGCACTGCTTTCTCCTGCAGCTGGTGATTCTCTTCCATATTTTCTTCTTCTTCTTCTTTTCGTGTTATTATATATTTAGCTTCAGGTTATTTCCACACACGCCCATCTTGCTAGGCCTGCTATGTCCTTTTCTCACAATCTCCTGCCAATGTGAAGTTTCAAGGAGAAGGATTGGTTTCCTTCAACCCCAAAGGCATGCGATCAAAGTTCGGATTTATCCGATTTGCTCCTGAGTAATATACTTGGGAGCTAACAGGGTCTCCTAGTGTTCTAATAAATGAATGAATGAATAAATGAATGGTCTTGCAACCCAGCTGGTTTTAAAATGACCAGGTGTTGTTTTTTCTTTTTTTGGGGGGGGGGAGGTGTTTTGTGGTTCTTGGGTTTTTTTAACATCCACCCACACCTTTATACAGTTCACTTTTACAGTTTGCTCATGCCATGTTTGCATATGGTAATTTAATAACATGCCTGTATATTTCAAGACACTTGTGGCTATTTACCCCCCCCCCCCCCCGCATGCTTACTTAGGTCACCCAACCTGTCCATGGGCAATTTTGATAGGTTGGCAGAGCCACCCACCTGTCGGTCGCCTAACCTCACCATGTCAGGTGACACTTTTTCCTTTGTCCGTATGGTTTGAAATAAAACCACCTGGGCAAAAGTACAGGTCTTTGCAAGTGCCAACAATCAGCTGATTGGCGATCCCCGCTAACCCAATTTTCAGTAGGGAGCCATGTCTTTTTACCTGCTCCACATCTTCAGGTGTTTAGGGCAGGTGGGCATGGCTTGGGGGGATATGGCCTTGCAACTAAATTAGGACCCCCTGTCAGGCTTAAATAGGCTTGTGTGGATTGGAGGTTCTCCAAAGCTGCTGTGGACAATCTCCCCCGCTTCTGGTGTTCCTCTTTAGACAGGCACATACCATGCAGCAAGGGAAGCCAACTGCTTTGGGTGGTACCAAGAGGCAGGGTGAATAGATGAAGGCAAGGCCTGGTGCCTGAACGAGACTTTATTGTTATTTTTGCCTTAGCTGAGTGTAGGGGTGGGGACTGGGGGATTGGGCTTCTGCTTTATGCAGCAAAATGTCTTGGGCTGGCACTGGAAGGACAGCTATCGATACCTGAATACTCAGTTCAACCAAGTAAAGGCATCTCTAGAAATTGCTTGGAGGCTGAGTAAAGGAGGTGCCACAGCCATGGCATCTGGGCCCCATTGACTTTGTAATCTCAACTAACAGGACAGAAGGGACTTTTTTTTTTTTTAAGACTCTTAACTTACCATGCAGGGACGCGGGTGGCGCTGTGGGTTAAACCACAGAGCCTAGGGCTTGCTGATCAGAAGGTCGGCGCTTCGAATCCCCGCGACGGGGTGAGCTCCCGTTGCTCGGTCCCAGCTCCTGCCCACCTAGCACTTTGAAAGCACGTCAAAGTGCAAGTAGATAAATAGGTACCGCTGCAGCGGGAAGGTAAACGGTGTTTCCGTGCACTGCTCTGGTTCGCCAGAAGTGGCTTTGTCATGCTGGCCACATGACCTGGAAGCTGTACGCCGGCTCTCGGCCAATAAAGCGAGATGAGCGAGATGAGGCTCTCGGCCAATAAAGCGAGATGAGCGAGATGAGACACGACTGGACCTAATGGTCAGGGGTCCCTTTACCTTTTTAACTTACCATGCATTGTTAGAATTTACCCAGGTTTTTCCTTGCATTTAGAGTGCAAGAGTTTGAATTTTAATTGAAGTCCCCCCGCCCCCCGTGACAGATGGCAGTGCTGTGAATAAACTACATGCCTCTGGGTCTCAGGCAGTGCTTTTAAAAAAGAAAAATTTCTAAGTACTAAATGTGTTCTGTCAGGGCTCACTTGAGAGAAAATATTAATATAATACATAATCAGAAGTATCACCAAAACCTCACTTGTAATTCGATAGTGTAATCTTTATTTTGACAATAAATTGACAAGCACTTGGATTTCGAAAACTGCTGTGTGGTTTTGACAGCTCTGTAAAAAGGCCTTAAAGTGCAACAGGTTTTGCTTGCATCAAGAGTATTCCTGCACCACTTGCAACCCGCTAAGCCAAATTCCACTCGCTAACCATATATGGTGGCACAGTACGTGCTCTGTGAACCTCCTGGTTTATGCCACTTTCCAGGGACTGCAGAATTAGGGGTGCAGGTGGTAGTATCATAGAACTGTAGAGTTGGAAGGGACCCTGAGGATCATCTAGTCCAACCCCCTGCAAAGCAGGAATATGCAGTTGTCCCATGGGGATTGAGCCTGTGACTTTCATGTTATCAGCAACACGCTCTAACCAACTGAACTGTTCCACTGACGCCAACTGGTGGTTGTTGTCAGTAATTGGAAGAGAAGAAAATATGGATAGTGGGGGTTTTCCTGCTTGGAGAGGTCACACATTGTGCAAGTATGACTTAAAAGAGTGTTAAAATGGATTGTGGTCCTCCAGATATCTCTGGGTGCCAGCTCCCATCATACCTGACCACTGAACATGCTGGCTGGGGTCGGTTGGAGTGACAGTCTGACAGCACCTGGAGGGCCACAGGCCCTTCACCCCTGAAATAGAAGGTGCTTGTCTTGGCAACCACATTTTTAGCACTGTATTTTTTCTGCTTAATGAACAGAGTTGCTGCTTCTTAAACTTTTCCCCAGGGTGCCACTTACACGTCACCAAAATACAAGATATGCATCACCAAAAAATAGAACAAAAGAAGGCACAAATTTGCATAAAGCTCATATATGCCAATTTATATGCGTAGATGCAAAATCAGAAATAGTTGCAAAGGTACTCAAGGAAGCTAACAACCCTGAACATTCTGCCTGCAAGTATTATAAAATTCCAGTAATGTATCAACATTCAAAGTAGATAGAAAATACAAAACGACTTCACCAAATTGGATATATTAAGAGCACCAGTAGAGTAAAAACAAACACAAAAATAGATTTACAGCCGGCTGCAAGTATGAGAGGGACCTAATATTTGGGGATATAAAATGCTGCAATTCACAATTTGCACACATGTCAAAGCTGAACTTTTCAATTAAGCCGACTGCCTGCGTGAAAAGCCTTACACAAACTCTAGTGCTGATGTATTAGATCACAGGTAATAGGAACTTAGCACTGATTTCCATCAAAAGAATGGATATCAGAGAAGGGGCACAGAGGCAGACTTGGCTTTTGTTATAGCGAAAGCCACCTTTCACCCAACTCCCAGGCATCTCCCTGCTTCTACTGCTAATCCCAATAGAGTTTTATGTGTTTAAGCTATTAGCAAAGGCATTAAGCACAGATGCACCTGTGTGGCATCACAAAGTGCATGCATGACCTTCAATCCAGAAGACTCAGTATTTGCCTGGTGCCTGCCTTTCTCCCATCTGGAGCTGTGCAGGGGATGACGGATGGGTACCACTTTGCAGCTGAGGTGCGGAATGAGGAACAAGAAAGGTGGGGAGACACAAGCAGTGTTGCTGCCCCTCTCCCCCAATGATCTGCTGCTTGAGTGATGAGCAGGCTTGTTAAGTTAAAGACAAAACTACCACCTACTGGACACTTTCTAATATTGGACAAATCTCAAAAGATGATACCCAGGCAGACATTGCTGGACGAAATGCTGGGCTTTCTGGGATACGAAAGGACAGCTGTCCACCTCACTTGCCTGTGTTGCCCTTTAATTTAAAGAAACCAGGAGCAAATTAAATACTGTATTTTTCTGTGTATAAGACTAGGTTTCCCCCCTAAAAACGAATGTCAAAAATTTGGGGGCATTTTATTTTTTTGAGAAATATTTTTAGTTCAATTTCAGTCTTGTTGATTGGGTGGTCAACATGTGTTTTAAATAAATAAAGTTCAGAAACCAACGAAGACGGATTTTGGTGGCAGCTCTGAGGGCAGCACCCAGGAATTCCTTCCCATAATACCAGCAGCTCTCCTTTTCTAGATTTTGACTGACACTTTCTTGATTGCTAATGCAGTGAGTGAAGCAGCACCTGCCAACGTTGAGATGAATCATTCCCGCAGTGCTCTCGGAGAGGAGGTAGAACTGTGCAAGCAAGGCAAAGAGGGAGATTTTCTTTGGTTGAAGAAAGGGCAAAGTTAAAAAAAGAGCATCCTGGGAATGATTAATCTGAATTGCTCGCCTGGTCATGCCGCGCAGCTTGCCTTTCATTGGGACAGCAGTTCCATGCTTCCTTGAGCTGTTCAGTGTTTAGTATGCTCCTGTGGTATAACAGCCCAGACCTGACTGTGTGCAGTGGCCATATGCCTCTTAAGTTAGGCATATTTAAGCCACACTCATATCAATGGGACTTAAGTATGTCTAACGGTGCAGTGGATTGTGGCCAGTATTTATATTGTCATCTGGGTAGCAGTGACCATTTCAGTCCACTTGCCATGTGATTTCTATATGTATAAGTTAAGAATCACATCGATCTAGTACTTTAAAGAGTGCCAGATTTGTTATCTGTGTCATCAAAAGTTATGAAAGTAAATGGCTTCACATCCATTTAGCTGAGTTTCAGAAGTAGTTAGAACTGGACCAAAGTAAGGTGATGCGTTCTTTTCTTTTTCGCAAATCAGTATCTCCCTGAGACCTTTCATTTCATTGAACTAATTCAGTAAAGCTAATAATGCCATTTCAAAGTATGTAAATTGATTTCATCTAAACACGATTTGTGCTCCCACCATGCTTGCTCAATCCCTCTTAGAACGTTTAAAGGATTTGCATCAATAATTCTCTGAGGAAGGTGCTGTAGCTCCGTAGCAGAGCATCTGCTTTGAATGCTGGAGGTCCCAGTTTGCATCCCTGGCATCTCCAGGTAGGGAGAAGCCACTTCCAGCCAATGTAGAATAGAATCATAGAGTTGGAAGAGACCACAAGGGCCATCCAGTCCAACCCCCTGCCAAGCAGGAAGCATGTAGATGATACTGAGCTGGATGGACCAATGGTCAGACTCAGTATATGTCAGCTTTCTATGTTCTGTGAGTGTTCTGCTTGATGATCTCATAGAATAATAGAATCAAAGAGTTGGAAGAGTCATCTAGTCCAACCCCCTACAGTGCAGGAATCTCAACCAAAGCATCCATGGCAGATGGCCATCCAACCTATGCTTTAAAACTTCTGAGGAAGGAGAGCCCACAACCTCCAGAGGGAGTTTATTTCACTGTGGAACAGCTCTTACCGTCAGAAAGTTTTTCCTGATGTTTAGTTGGAATCTTGATGTTTCTTGTAACTTGAAGCCATTGGTTCAGCTCCTACCCTCCAGAGCAAGAGAATACAAGCTTGCTCCATCTTCCACGCAACAACCCTATTGATCCCTATTGATCAGGCTATTGACCCCAAGGAACAGAAGACACAAAGTGTTTTATTCAAACAAAATTAAGCGTCGTTGTCTTATTGGAGAGATTTAAGCACAGCTTAAATTGCTCGTTTCAATAATTAAGATATAAAAGTACTTTTATATATTTTGCTGGGTTGGGTTGGGGTTAGAAGTATGTAAACACGTGTTTCATAGATATTTAGTGGTTCTGATGAGGAAGTCCATGAAACATAAAATTCTTCACTTACTCTTGACCAAATTCTATGCTTGTTTAGCAAAAGATAGCAACCTGTATACTAATAGCCATCTTATTCCCCAAGTGTTGACATTTATGTAGCCAAACTGACCCAATCCATAAGCAAGAATGAAATATAAACAGGCTTGGATGAGCCCCAAGGTCTGCAGAAGTACAAAATATGTTTAGGAGAAAAAAATCCACAAGGAGGTACAGTATGTGTTTGTGGCATGCTGTAGCCCCAGAATGGTGGCTGACTGGTGGAAGGTGTGGGGAGGAAATGGAGTATTCCTACAGAGAATATAGCAGGTTGGCTGGGCCCCTGAACAGGAGCACTACAACATTTTACTGCAGAACTTGCTTGTTCTGACATTGCAGCATCTTGGTGAATTAAGCAGAATACTTTGCTTTTCCTTGTTTGAGTAATGACAGCAGTGGCTTCATTTCAATACTCCATGATGTTATTTCTGCTATGTATATGAATCTGTAGATCCTTTGGGATTAATGTCTCGATGTAAATATAAAGCTGTCAGACATAATCTCCTGGCAGCATCCCAAACTGCAACGTGCAGCATCTCATCTGCAAGAATGAAACTTGTCCACTGTCAGCATTATGCGTGCGGTATAAATGAACAGTGTCTCTACTCAGCACAACACCAGCCACAAGGCAATAATGAACACCAGAGCTTTACTGGCGACACGTTGAATGGCTCTCTTTGTGCCCAGGGAACACAGTCACTTCTGACCACAAAGCAAGCCTCGCAAAGGGATTGTTTCTGCCTTACCCTCTCTAGTTAGTTCTGCACTGAATTAGTGAGCGGAGCTCATAGAAACCTCATGTAGGAAAATCAATGCAAAATATGTAGCCATTTTGCTAAGCTGCTCTGGAAACATGAATGCAAAATTCTGCTGAGGAGAAAGAGAGAGATTCTGCTGATGGAAATTCATTTCCATTTCTGGAGGGGTAGATTAATCATGCACTACATGTGGGTTACAGGTTTTGTTTTACATAGTATGCATATATTTTTGTTGTTCTTATCTAACATTTAAACACACTTATAGATCGGTTTGTAGAAATTAATATGCTGTGCTTATTCGTAGGGGTTCTCAAGTCCATGCAGACAAGAAATGAGTAATTTTTTTTTGCTTCCCTTCTATGCTTTTAAATAATTTCCTCTGCCCACAAATCTGTCTGTCCAGGACTATTTTTAACTTCCATCCTCATGCTGTTAATATTTCCAAGAGTTGGTCGGTGATGTGTAGTTTCTGATGACTACACCATTCATTTTATTGTGTGTGTCTATATCTGTGTAGCATCTGTAGGCGATGGGTAATAGCTGTGAAATATTTATCGACAGGCATTTTCAGTTTTGTATCTACAAACTTTGTTATGGACCCTGACTTAGACTTTATATAATGAATCATATAAACGGTTGCAACAAATCTCATGACAAAAGCACTGGGAGGAAGATTTCATGGCTTGGTAGACTCTAGGTCAGGAGTGGAGAAGCCGTAGCCCTCACATCAATCCTTGGTCATTGGCCATGCTACCAGCCAGTCCAACACCTTCTAGAGGGCCAGAAGTCCCCCAGTGCATCATAACTAGGTACATACACAAATGGTAAACTGTCTTAAGCAGACCAGCCATCAGATCTTGCCTAAAGCGTTTCAAGGAGCTTTGGGGAAATCAAACAGAGTTTCAATAAGATTAGTGAACTCATGAGGAGGAGGGACGATGATGACATCCTTTGTGGTAGCTTCTTCCATGGTTGGTATAGCAATGCAGCTCTAATTGGTGGCAGGGACAGCATCCCACATGAACAAGCAAGAGCACTTTTTACCAAAGTAATACTTTTTGGACTGGGCCACCCATGCCCATTCTGTTGCCATTATTTCTGCTCTTCGGCCTTAGGGCTGTGAGATAAATCGCCATACCAGTATTGAAATAACATAGTGATAAGTGTTTCAACAAGGCAATATACCGGTGAACAAATGTGGAGACTTAACAGTTTCCCAGGGGTTAGGTCCCCTGAACCGATACTTTACAGATACTCTGCAGACAATTTGCAAGCACCTTGTCTCCTGCTGGGAGGTACATTGAGACCCTCTGCTGCCACGAGAAGGCGTGGCAAAGCTCTCTGCTGCTGCGGGGAGGTATGGTGGGACCCTCTGTCTTTGCGTGGAGACCTAGCAAGGCCCTCTGCTGGCACAGATATATATTGTGATATATTGTGATATATTGAGATTTAGCTGGTGGTGTATTGTGATGTTGAAAACCAGATATTGGCCAGCCCTATTCGGCATAGCAGTTGGACTTGGTGGAGTCCCATCTGGTTGATCAGAGTTCACTTTAATACCCTACGCTTAAAGCACTCTTATACCACTTTTAACAGTCATGGCTTCCTCCAAAGAATCTTGGGATCAGTAGTTTGTTAAGGGTCCTGAGAGTTGTTAGGAGACCCTTAACAAACCATACTTCCCAGGATTTTTTGGGAAAATCTATGACTTAGAATTGTATTAGAGTTCTTTACATGTATGGTGTGGATGTGACTCTATTCATGTGGGATCCAAATCATAAAGACCCATGACTGCATCACTGATACAACCAAGGATGGATCAGATTTTCAGCTGGCTGAGTTTCCGGTGCTATCCATAGTGCTGTCCTGAGTGAATTTTTCAGGTGACTTGTTGCGTTCCCGGGTACTAAACTTCTGCAGTTTGGTATGGGCAGCTTGAATAAACTCCTCTTGCTTAGATATTTCTGGGTGTCTCCTTGGTTGAAGAAACTGACCAAAACATAGTCAGTAAAGCAGTGCATACTTCTGTGCTTCCTGCTTTATTCTCAGTGGCTAAAAAGTGTGGTTTCCTACCCTTGAAAAAAACCTCAAGGGTAATGAGCTTCTCACAGTATTCTTCAGGTAAAAGCTTTTAGTATCAACTTGCACAATCATGGTTGTTTTTCCCTGTGTCATATAGCCATATTGCTAAGTCCTTCACAAAGCAGCCATTCAATTGACTGTGCAAAAATAAAAGGTTGATCAGTGGATAACTCTGCACTTTTTGTTGACCATTAGTACTAGTACAATTAATCCTGGGGGAAGTTGACTCTTTTAAATATTAAGAGATGTATCCATTAGGTCAATGAATGGTGTATTTATCTTACCTGCAGTAGGAATCCACACTCAGATCTCTTTGTGTGTGTGACATAGTTGAAGATAGCAGCTAACTTGGCAAACTCTAACTGGCAAGCTGTTGGTGGAGTATCTGGGTTAAAAATTCTACAGGGAGCCTACACATTTGCAAGTTCCTCACTGCAAGTTGTTCTTGCAAGACATGAGAGGTGCATGGGTCAGGTGATGAGGATGTGACAGAGGGGGCGGGGCCAGGAAGCCCAGCTGTGCTCCTCAGCTCCTTGCACAATCATAATTGTGTAAGGTGGGATGGGGGGATGCCTGAAGTAGGACAAAACATACGGTGAGCAAACCTCAGTCCCATCCTGCTGTTTTTGGATGTTCTGTATTGCATCAGGTTCTCAACACATTCTCATGCTGCCCCACTAAAGGAGTCGTTATTTATGTACTAATAACTACTTGGTAATGGAAGAATAGCCTCATTGTCATGTTTATGGGGTTACTTACAAGCCACGGTGCTTGCAGCAATGTCACATGTGACTTATTTGAGGGGACTGCCTAATGGCCACTCGTATTCCTTGCTACTTCATAACTGTCTAGCTAATTGAATGTTGAAAGGGCATCCAGGTAATATTTGGTGGGGCAGCAGAGGGAGAGGGCAGAGCCTCTTTCTTGTGTTTTGCCAGATGGAAGGCACATCTGCTGGAAAGATCAGTTGACTGGCGGAAGTTGATTTCTACAATGGAAGCTTTTTTTGTTTGTTTACTTATTGACTGCAGTGTGTGTGTGTGTGTGTGTGTGTGTGTACACATGCACACACACATCTCTTTGTCTTAATTATATATGATACATGCAAGTTCCGCCTGTTGCCTTCCCCCTGAAGCAGTGGCAGACATCATTGTATGGCGGAGGTGTTTACCCAACTTCCCAAATGGTCAATCACTGCCACTTACTTGCAGGAGCAGAGGAAGAGCAGCCGAGCGGGTGCCATGGTGCAAATACACCAGCAGGAGCACCGGATTAGTTTAGTCGGTGGTGAATTGACACTTTCCCACTGCCGCCTCATCTCTCCCTCTCTTGATAAGCAACAACAATTCATCTGGGAGGTCAGGTCCCATCAGTTGAAGTCTCAGAGTAATTTCCAAGGGCAGCACCTTGTCTAGGAGTAGTCAAGTCTGCTTATTATTAGGGCAGAGGTAAAATTGGCAAAGCTACAAGATAGCACTGTTTCCAAGCCTCCACTTTTTTGAGCGCTCATGTTGACTACAAGGAATATAATATTTTGGGATACCTTTATCTGTGAGCATAATACTTCTTCAAAATTCCATGTGAACTAGATCTCTATTTTAGTAAGTGCTTTGAAATTCTCTGTCAGCTACTACAGATGAACTAATGGTGCTTGCTGAGAGTTACAGTTGATGTGCTCCTTTAACCACACCATTCCCCTTAATGACATTACTGCTGAACATTCTTGCCATTTATTGCTGCTGTTCTACTAGCAAAAACATGTTTTTCTTAAACCTTCAGTGTCTTGGAATTATGCAGTACGTTGGAAGATCATGAAATAAAGACCACCAAACATGGTCAGAACAACTTTTAAGAGGCAGTGAAGCACAACTAAAATTCAGAACTGCTGAATTACAAAACATCAAGAGTTTCAGTACTGTCACTTGTGGACTGAACCAAGACAAATAATTTGTAGTACATTATATGTGTTAATTGGCTTACCAATGCCAGGATGTATGTGCCATTAAAACAATTGTTTTGTGAATTGCCACTGTTAAGTACTTTTCTCCATTTCATTTCCCTCTAATTTCACTTTTTACAATTCCAACTCCCCATGCCCAAATCATCTCAGGGTGGCACTTCTTGTCCCCCAGGCTAAAAAGGGTTCTTTTCGCCTAATTTATGGCATAATAGTCTTTCACAAGAAGTAGGAGTTCTTGTTCCAATTAACACTAGAATAAATGTTCCCAAGAACTCAGGCTGAATGTTTTAGCATAAGAGTAAGTTTACTCACAAGTATAATCAAACAAAATTCACTATTTCCTATTGGAATACAATCTTGAACAGTAAAAATAGTTTTACAAAAAAAAGTCTTTTGAAGATGAAAGTTGGGGCTTCTGAGATACGAGAACTGGAACCCAGGACAGGGCCCTGTTTCGGACGATGCCTTCTTCAGCTCGTCTTTTTAAACAGAATGTGAGTAATGTATGCTTTCTGTTTCGTTTGAGTCTTTGGTGAATGAAACGTCTTGGTTAGTAGATCAGTGTGTATTCTCAGGTTTTTCTATGTTTTTCTGTGCGTCTCCCCTTCCACGGGTGGTAGCGATTGAATAGCCATTTTGTTTGGCTTCTAGTTCCAGTATATATCTGGGCAAAATGTAATAGCAGCATCTGAGATGTATGCCTCTGACATCCAAAAACTGTTTATTAATTTGGTCAAGGTGATTTAATATGAGTGAAGACTTGAAACCAGTGGAGGTATGTGGATCCATTTTTTTTTTGTATGTGGACCCCTTTGAAGCCTAGAAAAACAAACGCTCTGGCTCCTTTCCCCTCTTTGCTTTTTGCAGCAGCAAGGTGTGATACCAGGAGGATAGCAAGCAGTGATTTGTTCCCTGGAAAACCTTCCTGAAATCAGCCAGATGTTTACAGCCAAGGGAGACCGAAGGCAGTGGCGGGGGCGCAGAGGGAAGAGGCGGCGGCTCAATGAACACCGCTGGGTGCCTAACAAGCATTTCTGCTATTAGTTTAAAGCCATCTGCTAGATTTGTGTTAAAAGAGGGAAATCCCACGGGGGGGGGGGGGGGGAGAAACACGGAGAGAGGCAGCGCCGTCACTGAGGCTCTGGCCTGGCGACGTGGGAGGGGATCCCAGACTCTTCTCTTCCTCCCCACCCCCCCCCAGCTGTGGACTGTGAGGTTTGCAGCGACTGCAGTATGCATCAATCAATGTGTGGGGGTGTTAAAGTTAGAAGAGGTTGCTCTGCGGAAAGGAGTGTGTTGTGCACACAGCAGCAGCCCAGTGGAGAGCAGCAGCGCAGCAGAGATGGGGAGCCTTTCAAAGGTAGGACCGGCTAAGCTGGGGGAGGTTTTAGGGAAGGGGACTTCTAGAGTCTCTCTCTCTCTCTCTCTCTCTCTCTCTCTCTCTCTCTCTCTCTCTCTCTCTCTCTCTCATTTTTTTGTCTTTCTCCAGAGGCTCCTTAGCCCCGTTGTTTCTTTTCAGGCCAGCCTGCCTCCTCGACTAAACAGTTGTGCACATCTGGGCTTGGAGTTCTTGAGTTGCCCCCTGCACCATGGTAACCTTGAGTCTGTGCAATGCAGCTCCTCAAGCCCTTGCAGCAAAAAACGGGATGGCGAAAGGCTGGGTTGGTTTTCTGTTTCTTGCATTCAGGTTCTTTAGAAGGGTATGCTAGAGGCTGTCTGCTCCCAATGGCTCCTAGCATAATACAGTATGCTGTATTCTGGAAATGACAGTACTGCACAGGAAACACTCTGAGAGCTAGGAGTGTAGAAATCTGCCTTAGACTGCATCAGACCATTGCTCCATCTAGCTGAGTATTTTCTACACACTGACTGACAGAGGTTCTCCGGGATTTCTAGCAGGAAGTCTCTTCCAGCCCTACTTGGAGATGCCGGGGATTGAACCTGCAGGCAAAACAGATTGTCTTCCATTGAGCTACGCCCTTTCCCCTATTTCCAATTGCCCTCCCAAACTTGCAGGAGGGGGGAGGGTTTTGTTTCTCTCCCCTGCCCACTTTGCTACTGCTTTTCGGAGGCTAAAGGGGGGCATGATTTGGCTAAAAGCAGGAGGAGTCCGGGTGTGAGGTTTATGGGTTCTAGTAAAGAACTTCTGCATTTACTCCCATAATTAGGGCACTGCCCTTCCCTTTACAAAATGTTCCCTTGAAAAGCCTAGATTAACCATGATGCTACATGTAAAGCTGTAAAGTAGTGCTGGGCCCAAGTTGGGGCCACTGCTGTGTTGTAAGCACCTGAAGGTGCATCCGTGAGGAGATGGCCTCTTTCAAGGCTGCACTGCTTTTGGCTACGTCAAAAGTGTAGAATTCTGTTAGGGAGGATTGCCAGTGCCTGGTCTGGAAAGGAGCTCCTGTGCTTTTAATAGCTGCATGGCAGGAAGTGGGTGGGTGGGTGGGCTGATGATGGCTTTTGGTGGTTCCTCTCATCTTTGGAGCATTGTTGCAGTAGTGATCTCGCACCTGCCATCCTTTAAGACACACAGAAAAGCCTCACTCGGGACTTGTTGGCCTTTGCAACCTGAGCAGGATGACCAAACACTATCTTAAAAACCGTGGGATAAGTAAGGCAAGGCGAGAGTGGGGGAAAAGTGGGCCGCACCTGCAATTTGCTGCTTTCCCCTTCCCTCTGTGACGGCATAGTAAAAAATGAGGTTGTGAGGAAGGAGCAGAGGTCTCAGCACCAAATGGGTGCCCTCTAAGGGCTGCAACAGGCCATGGGCCAGAGAGTCCCCATCCCTGATTTAAAGGGACAGGAGTCCATTCTGCTTGCAGCTTGGCCACTCTGTCAAAGACGTGAGACCCTCACTATCATTGTCAGGCCACAACCCAGGAATTGTGTCTGTCACTTTAACAGCCCCTCAGCTACAATGGAGGATAGAGATGTAGTTTTCCTTGCCTGCTTCTCCCTTAGTCCTTTCGCTCATCTTTCTCTCCCTAGTTGCAAGAGTAAACAGAACTCCTTTGTTGCCCCACAGCTGGGGGGAATGGAGGGCAGGCAAAGAATGGGGCAGGGAGCAGCAGAAGATTTGTCCTCCTTCTCTTCTATTGTGACATCCCTGACACTGGTGAGACAGTGTTGATCCATAGTAGATTTTTCAAAGGAGAGTTTGCATGACTTCGTCCCATACCTCTTTGCACAACACATCATCAAACTGTGAAACTCGCTCTCGCAAGATGGTCACCAACTTAAAGGAGAATTAGACAAATTCATGGAGGTTAAGGCAGTCACTGGCTACTAGCCAGAATGGCTATGTTCTACCGCCATTTGCAATCCCAGTTGCTGGGAACTGCAAGTGAGGAGTGTGCTGTTGCACCAAGGTCCTACTTATGAGCTTTCCAGAGTAAGGTTACCAGACATCCCCATTTCCCGGGGACAGTCCCCATACAAAATCTATTGAAGTTGAAAAGTGTCCCCGGATTCATTGAAAAAAAATCTGGTAACCTTATTCTAGAGGCCTCTGGTTGGCCACCATGTTAGACTAGATGAGCCACGGACATGCTCCATCAGGGCTCTTTTGTGTTCTTACAAACAGAAGAAGTTACTGTATGTATGTGATAATAGTTTCAAAGGGGATTAGTATTTATTGAGCTGGAAGAAAGCATATTGAGTTGAAACATGAAAATATGCTTCTTTCATCAGTGACCAGTGACTACAAGGAAGGGAGTCAGCCTGTGGTTAAAGGCTAAGGAACAGTTAAACAAGAGTCAATTTCAACACATTAAGACCTCTGTAATGTTGTCTAAGGATTGTTCACTAAGATGTTTGGAGGAAGTCCTTTTTGTTGGGCTGCATCCTGCAGAACTCTATATTGGAGCAATGCATAAGCAGGCCTTTTGGGAGGTGGCACCTACTGTTTGGAACGAGCTCTTTGCCATAAGTCAGTGGTGGTCTGCTTCTGTCATGCACTAAAAACCCACTGTTTTTGCACAGGCATTTCCAGACCACCAGTGTCACCTTTTAACCACTCTAGTTCTATAATTGTGATGTTGCATTTGTATGCTTTATTAATTTTGTTGTTGTTTTATTGTTGCTAATCGCCTTGGGATTTGTTTTTTAAATGAAAAGTAGCAAAGAAATTATTCTAATCAGTCAATCAGTAAATAAATAAAATGCAGATGTTAGCCTACAAAAAAATTAAGTGCTCCCTTAACCTTCCGGGGAAAAGTGCAGTTTTCCTTCATTTTGAAACATGCATTCATATAAGAGAGTGCAGTAAGTTTGCTTTCTGTTGAACAAAGTTCAGAACTGCTGCGTGGCTGATGCCATCCCTGAATTTATAGATGGATGGGCCCATTATACTGACATCCAAAACCAGAGTGGAGTGTGGTGCTTGGAATTTGTGGGGGCAGTTCAGCATTGAGTTCTTCCCATTGTCCTGTCTGCGCAGGCATTCCGGCTTGCCAGACGGAATGATGCTTTCTTCTCCCAAAAACCTGACCCACTCCCAAACCAATTTTGCAGGAGGTGTGGTGGAAGTGAGAGCCAGTGTGGTGTAGTGGTTAAGAGCGGTAGACTCGTAATCTGGTGAACCGGGTTCACGTCTCCGCTCCTCCACATGCAGCTGCTGGGTGACCTTGGGCTAGTCACACTTCTCTGAAATCTCTCAGCCCCACTTACCTCACAGAGTGTTTGTTGTGGGGGAGGAAAAGAAAGGAGAATGTGAGCCGCTTTGAGACTCCTTCGGGTAGTGATAAAGCGGGATATCAAATCCAAACTCTTCTTCTTCTTCTTCTTCTTCTTCTTCTTCTTCTTCTTCTTCTTCTTCTTCTTCTTCTTCTTCTTCTTCTTCAGGGCTTCCAGTGATGGGGCTGGTTAGGTGAATCCAGGGGCAAAACTAGGCTTTACTTCACCCGGGTCAAATACCCAGTTTGATACCTCCCTCACACACATTTGCACACACACACAGGCTGGGAGCCTCAATGGAGGCTTCACCCGGGGCTACAGCACTGGGTGAATCCAGCCCTGAATGTTTCAGCAGCTGCAAGTTTTACATTCATTCCCAGCATCCAATTTGTGTCCTATTAAGGGTTTAAAAAGAAGTTTTCTGGACCTTTGGAACTGGCTCAGTAACTAAACTGGGTGAATATCCTGCAGTTACTATATCTGGACCTTTCCCCTTTTTTTTCCTGTGTTCACGATGAAGAAATTTTATAAATGTCATAATATATTTGTGTCGTCTTCTTAAGATGCCACAAGGCTGTCTGTTGTTTTTGCTGCAGTGCAAGCTAATACTTCCCCTTGCCAATAATTGCTTGTTTTGTTTGTTTCACTGGGCTGGGCTGCAGGTTAGCTGTCTGTCTAAAGAGATGCCTAAATGAAATGGTGTTCAGCTAGGATGTCTCCAGGCTTCCAGAAGACAAATTGGATGATATGAAGGAAAATCTATGATTGGATCTAATCTGGATGTTGCCCATGAGAGGGGGGTGGGATTAAGCCTTTCTTCCATTCACCCCTTCCCCAGTTGAAATCCCTGCCAGCTGTAATTTGCCCAACAGGGTAAAACATACAAGTACCTTTTTTTACTCGCTTCCATTAAAAAATGTCAGGAGAGGGCAATCACCAATATTTTACTTGCCTTACCAAGTTTGGCCTTTATGGGAGACCCTTCATCTGACTTTCTTCATTGCAGCTGTGGAGTTGTATGGAAATGGAACATGGAACAGAGGATGGCCTTAGTCAGCTTCCAGTCCTTTAGAGTTGACCTGATTTCACACCTAACAATGGCAGAGGCCCGGTTGTGAGTGCTAAAAGTATCCAAGGCCAAACCTCTCACATCAGCCTTGGGTGCTATATATAGCAACATTCTGGTTCAGGACTTGATGATACAGATTGCTTTGCAAACACCAGTTCTTCTCAGGAGCCCTACACGAACCCTAACACATTCCTTATTTTTTATAGTACTATTGTGCTTAGGTTGGGGGCTGGCACTTGCAGTTTTTCCAACAGACTTCTCCATCTATGTAAAGATAAAGGTACCCCTGACCGTTAGGTCCAGTCATGGACGACTCTGGGGTTGCGGCACTCATCTTGCTCTATAGGCCGAGGGAGCTGGCGTACAACTTCCGGGTCATGTGGCCAGCATGACTAAGCCACTTCTGGCAAACCAGAGCAGCGCACAGAAACGCCGTTTACCTTCCCGCTGGAGCGGTACCTATTTATCTACTTGCACTTTGACGTGCTTTTGAACTGCTAGGTTGGCAGGAGCAGGGACCGAACAACGGGAGCTCATCCCGTCGCGGGGATTCGAACCGCCGACCTTCTGATCGGCAAGCCCTAGGCTCAGTGGTTTAGACCACAGCGCCCTGTCTAAAATGATGCTGACGTCTGCAGCATCTGACTGCTTTACCTCATAGCCTTATATGGCACATGCCCTGGGCTGAGGCTACAGCAGGAGAAAGGGACAGTGCCCCGTTGATTGCCTGCAACAGGATTGGCCGCTGGTTCAGTTGGGCAGCCTCTGTCAGCCTGAATGCAACCTTTGTTGATGGGCATTGGTATATGCCTAGACTAGTGTTGGTCCTAAACAGTGTTTGCCACTACAGTACTCACTGCTGTTAACAAAGCTGGCTAAGCCCAGTCTGCATCTGTCTGGCTCAGCTGGATGATGCAGGGAGAATGTGGACTTTGGGCTTCTTGTTAGCATGCATGGCTTACAGTTTGAGCCAGTCTCCCCACTCCTTTTGGCTTCTCTTTTCCTGCTGGCGCTGGCTGTCTCATTTATTTTTCCGAATCTGTTTAAGCCTGACCCGCCTCCAGAAAGCTCCTAGCTAAGAGACACAAGACAGCTGGTTGCATGTGCCTTGGAACTTTATAGCGCCTATGTGGGATGAGCCATAGGGCAGACTGCCGTGAGAATAATCCGTTAGTGGCATGCTTGCTGTTGGTGAATTGGCAGCCCATGCTGTTCCCATGGCCCTTGCAATAATCAAGGGGCATTTTGGGTCATCTCAGCATGTCGTCTTCCTGCATCTCACTGGGTTGGGGAAGGAGCAAGCATGTAATGGTTTAGATTGGAAGGCCAAGTGAATACTTTTGTGCTGGCCAGGCCTCCTAGGACCCAGTATTCCACTTGTTAATGCATGCTGGACAATGACCGTAGAGCTATAAATTTACTTAGTGCAGAAAACTCAAGGCAACATTCAGCCAGTACATAGGCAAGGTGAGAATTTGAATGCAAGTTCCCCATTTTCTGTCTGAAAGAACATGTGGCTGTGCTTCTGGTGGTGTGCTGAAATAACAGCAGGAATGGTCTGGGGCTCTCCTGAGATTAGCTACTGATTGTGTATCAATTTTAAAACTCCTTGCAAAGATCTGAGGCATTTATTATTATTATTCTTGTGCAATCCTACATATATTAGTTTGGGAGTATCCCTCCTTGAAAACAATGGGACTTGCTTCAAGAAACATGCTTTTTCTTCTCAACTTCTTTCTCTCTCTCTCTTCTCCCCTGCTGGTTGAGCCAAGCTCAGAATTCTTGTGTCTCTGAAATGATGATGCAGCAATTTACTGCTGCCTGAAAGCAACGTGTGTATGCATGACCTGAATCCAAGTGCTGCAAACACTGCAGTAAAACTGCTGGAACATAACAGCACCGGTATGAGGCATGCTGTCGTAAAGCGGGACTTACTGATGAAAAGTGCAGTCTTATAGAACAGGTGTCATTTCATCTGCAGCAATAGGTGCACATTTGTACTGAAGTAGTGTGATAGATACTGAAGGGTATTGTGCAGTGACTAAAAAGTATGAGCTGTGATATTCTTAACTTTAGGACTCTGATATGCATAAAGAATCAGAGGTGCAAAATGGGTAAGATTATATCTTTTTATTGCACTGGCTTCTTTGGAAGGGCAACATAAGTTCAGGAGGCACTAAGAATGCTTCCTAAACCAGAGTAGAAAGGTAACTACTTATTCATTCATTCATTCATTTTTTGGTGTTTGTCACTTGGTTGCTGCCTGAAGTGGATGCTGAGCAGATTGTAGGAGTTGCTTTGCTCTTGCTGTCTTCAGGGTTGTGATCATACTTGACTGTACAATTCTGTGTCCCACACTGTCCAGGTAAATGTATTTAGATCCCCAACCCAACTTTTTCTTACAGCTTTTTTATTCAGCACATGAATCACGAGTGATGGCCTTAGAGGTGCCACCTGGCTGGTTGCAATCTGGCCTGACTAGATTCAGGCAATCAGTGTGCTTGACTTTAAAGTGATGATGGGGACCTTGTGGCCCTTCAGATGCTGTTGGACACCAACTCAGCTCCAGCCAGCATGGCCAATGGTCAGGGATGATGGGATTTGGAATCAAACAACATCTGGAAGGCCATAGGCTCACCACCCCTGATTAATAATCCAACACTTTTTAAAAAGTGTAAATTGTTGGAAACACAAGTACTTACAGAAATTGTGGGTGGCAAATGACACCCTAGAAGAGAAATTTCTCCTCTCAAAAACAAGAAGTCTTCCTTTTCCCCAGTGGTACCTGCTATATGTGCACCATATAAATCAACTTCCATCATCCCTGGCTACCGATTGTGCTGGTTTGGGGCTGATAGGAGTTGTAGTCTGCAATGACTAGAAAGCATCATCTAAATGGTACACATATCACCTAAAACCACAAAAAGGTTTTTCCTCCTCCTCTTCCTTCAGAACTGTAGCTTTATTCATGTGCTATGTTATGCAAATTCAGTTGCAGAACCAATTAAAACTCATGACTGACTGAGTTCTTTAATCAGACCTATTAATAGTAATTGAAGAGAGAGGTGTAGGGATCTGCATTTCTATAGGGTTCTACTTCAGCAGCAGCAGATCACACTTCTGAGAGATTTCTGACTCACAGGCTTGGGCCATCTATCTCGTAGACATAAGCCACACAAATCCATAAATCCAGCCATGGTGATTTATTTTCACCAAGTTTACAGGCTGCTTTCGCTGTCCATCCAAGGAGGGGAACTATTTTGCTTCTTCTTTCTTGCCTGGCTAAAAGAATGTGCAAGTACCCTGATGACAGATTCTCTGAAGCAGTATCTGCATCCTGCTTTATACTTGCTTACAGAGTCTTGTGCAATTGCATTGTGAGGTGGCCCAGAGAACTGTAGAAGCATGAGAAGTGCTGCCACCACACACACACACACACACACACACACACACACAGCGAGAGAGAGAGAGAGACAGACAGACAGACAGTCAGACAGACATGTGCAATAGGATGCATTGGTATTAGCTCCAGAAACAGCCACAGAAAAAGCTCTGGCATCAGAAGTGTCTTTCACTCAGAATGAAGAGGAGAGGGGCATTTGATCCTGAGAGGTTCAGGATCGAATCAAAGTGACAGAGAACCTTGTGGCACTTTAAGTACATTTCCGAGCACAATTCAATGTGTTGGTGCTGACCTTTAAAGCCCTAAACGGCCTAGGCCCAGTATACCTGAAGGAGCGTCTCCACCCCCATCATTCAGCCCGGACACTGAGGTCCAGCTCCGAGGGCTTTCTGGCAGTTCTCT
Source organism: Darevskia mixta (assembly GCA_034641385.1). NCBI lineage: Eukaryota > Metazoa > Chordata > Lepidosauria > Squamata > Lacertidae > Darevskia > Darevskia mixta. The sequence goes on along the minus strand of JAWWNH010000029.1, from coordinate 48,830,513 downwards.
CACTGTGAGAAGTGAGGTTACAGGGAAACAGGCAGAGGGCCTTCTCAGTAGTGGCGCCTGCCCTGTGGAACGCCCTCCCATCAGATGTCAAGGAAATAAACAACTATCTGACATCTGAAGGCAGCCATGTTTAGGGAAGTTTTTTATGTTTGATGTTTTATCGTGTTTTTAATATTCTGTTAGGAGCTGCCAGGAGTGGCTGGGGAAACCCAGCCAGATGGGCAGGGTATAAATAATAAATTGTTGTTGTTGTTGTTGTTGTTGTTGTTGTTGTTGTTGTTGTTGCTTGTTTGTTTGATGATGGTGGTTGTTGTAAGCTAACAAACTCTTTTTGGCATAACTTTCCATGGGCTAGAGCAGTGTTCTTCAATCTTGGGTGCTCAGTTGTTTGCCGGGACTATCCGGCTTCCATCCACTTAATCAAATGCCCAAAGTGTTTTTTTGTGGGCATACGTCTTGTTTCAAGAGACAATGGGGTGTGCCTCTGGGGGTGAAGTCAAACCGCTGCATTAGCAGCACCAAAATGATATGCCTGGGGTGCAAACCTGGGCAGTGTGCATCACACACACCAGATTCTGTCCAAGTTTTTTTTTGGGGGGGGATCTTTCATGCGCATGTAACACCATGCGGCATGAGGAGGCCCAGTGTGGCCTGTCGCGGAAGGCCTGACGGGGCCCACTGCAGGCCATGGAATATTGAGGGGGCCTGGCATGCGCCTTCTTGAAAATTTTGGGGGGACTTCGGTCCTGGGCGACCAGAAGAAAGAAAGAAAAAACTCTCTTTGCCTCACTCTGATTAAGTGGATGGAAGCTCCAAAGGAAAGCAGACCAATACATTTGGCACCCGCTTGGCTTCAGGAGTTGCCAGAAGGAGGCGTACAAGGGACCATCCTTTGGGACTCCACTCCAGATTTGTGTAGAGTTTACTCCTCAGCCCTTTCTTCTCCCAAAGATATCCAACAAGGCAGCGGAGGTTCAGACCCTCCAGTTTTCAATGACCGTTGAGGATGGGCCATGCTCATTTTAAACCTTCCAGGCAAGTTCATGCGCAGCAGGCTGTGAGACAGCATAAAACTACTAAGGCAGCTCATGTGCTGTGTTCAGCTGTTGCTATGACATGCTGTTTACTGATAGCACTGTTACTGTTGTTATGTGTGGCAATATGGCGTGCAAATGTGAACACAGTTTGTCAGGGATGTCAAATCTCGACAGAGATTTGAAAATGTTAAAGCTGCACTGTTCCGCTTTGAAACACTGAATATGCAACAGTGTCATTTACATTGGCTCCTCATATTGCCATAGGGCTAGCCAAGAGCATGATGCAGAAAGCATTTTTATACCACCCAGCCATCAATAAAGTTATCTGAGAAGTTTATTATTATTTTAACCCCAATACGGACAGTGTCAGAATGAAAACAGCAAGGGGAAAACAGTAGTGCCAAAGATCTGTAAAACACTGAAACATATGGTTACCAGATTTTTTTCAATGAATCCGGGGACACTTTTTTTTTTTTTTTTAAGCTGAGTAGCAACAGGGAGTCAGTAGTGGGGATGGTGAGGCAAAAGACCCTGGGCCCAAGCAAACATGCATATTGTATAAAGGTGCAGAGCCCTTCTTTCGCACCCTGTGGAACATAAATGCGCAAAAAAACTGGGCAACGGCCGCCCGCCCGCAACTCCTGAGCCTCCCCCATCAGTCAAAACAAAGGGGGCAGGGGGCAGGAGATCTGTACCACCGGACGTCCCCGGTTCCCCTTTGGCAGTGGCGGCGGCAGTCAGCAGCCTGGTAGCACAATTGGCTCTGGCTGGCTTCAGGAGCTGCTCGCTGCCCACTGCCGTGGCGTCCCCCCCGCCATTTTTCCTCACCAGAAGTCCTCATATGATGTGTTGCGCAGAAGACACATCATATGGGGACTTCTGGCGAGGAAAAATGGCGGGCGCCACGACAGCGAACAGCTCCTGAAGCCAGCCAGTGCCAACTGTGCTACCAGGCTGGCACTGAGCTGCTGAGGCTGCCGCTGCCACGTTTCCCGGGGACAGATTTGCAAATCTGGGGACATTCTGGGGACAGATTTGCAAATCCAGGGACTGTCCCCGGGAACCAGGGACATCTGGTAACCCTACTGAAACATGTTCTTTAAGCTAAAAAGCCTGGGGGGGGGGGAAACCACTGCATGTAGGTTTCAAATTAGTTTCTGGGGAGAGTATTTCACAACCAGGGTACCATCACAGAAAAGGCCCTGAAAAAGTGTTTAAGAGTGTCAAACAAATACAATAAAGTCAAGGTACTAAAGAAATGTCATGTATTTCTGTGATATAATAATAATAATAATAATAATAATAATAATTATAATTATTATTATTATTATTATTATTATTTATTATTTATTATTATTATTTGTACCCCGCCCATCTGGCCGGGTTCCCCCAGCCACTCTGGGCGGCTTCCAACAAACACTAAAATACATTAAAATATCACACATTAAAAACATCCCTAAACAGGGCTGCCTTCAGGTGTTTTCTAAATGTCAGGTAGTTATTTATCTCTTTGACATGGGATGGGAGGGTGTTCCACAGGGCGGGATATAGTATGACAAGATTTGAAAATTTTGTTAAGTAAAGAATTCATTGATGTGATACCGGTATTATAGACTGTCTGCATTTCAGTGTTGTGAAACCACATTAGGCCGTTGGGTTATCATTGTATATTCTGTGAGCCAAAAGCCATAGACTTAATGTCTGTAAAGTTTTAAAAGCTTTTCATATCTGTTTCTCTAGTACATTGACTTTATTTATGATTTGAGGTGTTGAAAGAGTACAAGATGACAGGTTTATAGTAAACTGTGCCTTTTAGAGCCAACCAGATCAAGAGAGGCATTGAAATCCTAGCCAATCCGAATAATGGCAATGTAATAATGATGCCATGTTTTCCACGTGAGCTATCCAGTAGCTGTTGCTGAGTTTGATTTGTAGCTTAAAAGACAGTGTATGGGTCATTCGGTATTCTTTGCAGTCTGTACTGATTTCTCTGTTTGCCTGACGACAGTGTGGGTTAGTGGTAACATGTCAAAATGTTTGAGATGGCTGGAATTTCTGGAATTCTGTTAACTGGGTTGTACAATGGCAAGAAGGGACCCAGGTGGCGCTGTGGGTTAAACCACAGAGCCTAGGGCTTGCTGATCAGAAGGTCGGCAGTTCGAATCCCTGCAACAGGGTGAGCTCCCGTTGCTCGGTCCCTGCTCCTGCCAACCTAGCAGTTCGAAAGCACATCCAAGTGCAAGTAGATAAATAGGTACCGCTCCAGCGGGAAGGTAAACAGCGTTTCTGTGCGCTGCTCTGGTTCGCCAGAAGCGGCTTTGTCATGCTGGCCACATGACCCGGAAGCTGTACGCCGGCTCTCGGCCAATAAAGCGAGATGAGTGCCGCAACCCCAGAGTCGGACACGACTGGACCTAATGGTCAGGGGTCCCTTTACCTTTTACCTTACACTTAAATGGCAGATTGTCCATTTCTCTTTTTCATCAAGAAGGGTATCCATGTTAGTAACATAAGTAAAGTTTTGTGACAGCAAAAAAGAGAAACTAGCAAAAGTTAAGAGCCTCTGAAAGCTCATGCCACAATAAATTTCTTGTTTAAGGATGGCTTGCTTATTGTGGCAGAAGCATCCATAGATGTCTCAACACTCCTCTGGGTTGTTGTTTTTATAATCTCCTGTTTATATTGCATAGAGAGGTTTCACCCGCAATTTAGGCAGATGGTATCATTATAATAATGCACTTTTTACAGAAAAGGACATAAAGAACCAACCAAGCTCTTCTTAGCTGGGATTGTGACCCTGCTCTGTGTGTGCAGAGAGCTGTGAGGAGAGTTGTTTGTCCATGTTTTGCGGTTCCTTGTCTCGCCAGGACCTGCCAGCTGCCAATGCCTGGCTCCCTTGTAGTGTATTATGGGCTAAGCCTGGGGCGAGCGGAGCTGATAAAAACCAGACACTCATTATTAATGAAAGAAGTTGATCATGGTGATGGCTGGAGGGAGAAGGAGAGGGAGCCTAAGCACTGCAGGCTGGGCTCGGTATGTGGGGACATGGGACCGATAGAAAGAGCTGAAAGCATCATGGTGCTGCCTAGGCAGACAGAAGGGGTGAGGGAGAGAGACATGGGCTATTCTTTCTCATTCAAGGGAGGGGCACTTCATCTGGGAGGGAAATCAAACCCCTATTTGTTTACTGTTCTTGCTTTCCTTGAAAATAAATACAAACCCCACTCCTACTACATTGTGTGGGGCAAATTCTTCCTGTCGCTGGAATGAATCTCTCATCTTTGCTTTCTCATTTTTTCCCCAGGCTGAAGTTCAGTTCTCCACATTTCTGCATCGGGTTGTGATTCCTTTCTTTCTTTCTTTCTTTCTGTCTTTCTTTCTTTCTTTCCTTCTTTCTTTCTTTCTTTCTTTCTTTCTTTCTTTCTTTCTTTCTTTCTTAGAAGCCCTTGCGGAAATTCATCAGCCTTAAAGTATACTACTTGCATGTTTGTGTGCAGTTTAGTCCGATCTGCACATTTTTTTTGCCAGAAATTGTCCCTAAATATAATGCATTTTTAATGTTACATTCACTAATATGTGCATTTTAATGCACACTTTTTCCTGATAATCCACATTTTGTACACTTTGTGGCCAGAAAACTACATTGTGGCATGTGGAGAAGTGTGAATTTTAAAGGATAGCTATGTTTAGATTCACATATTTTTTTCCGGAAAGCATGCCTTAGGTAGGTTTCAATTAACATCTGAACCAAATTTATTTATCATCTCTTCTCACTGTAATTCTCCCATTACACTGCAAGAAATGCAAGTTCTGTCTGGCTATAAGGCCTTGCTCCTCAGCAAGAAGCTTCACGGCTGCATCAGATTGCATCAGATTGTCCAAGCACTGCCATAATCTTTTCCTCTCCTTGCTGTTTCCCTGATAACTTTCTCTACTGCCTGGAGTGGCAGCAAGTGCCTCTATTCTGAATGCTGGTTTCTTTACGATACCTCACTTGCAGGTTGTCATAAGCAGACATGTCAGCCAGGATAGAACAGAAATAATACAAAGCAATTGTATGGCATGCGGGCCTTACTACTGCATGCTGTGTTTGGACATGAATGTGCAATCTGGATCTTGTGGGCTGATAGGTGCTTGGTTGGTTTTTCCTTTTGGCCACGAGGCTGGGTCAGACCATTGGGGCTCCCTGTTGATTTCTGTGGATGTGGGCAGAGCTGCTTGAGGTGAGGTGATAAGGTAATGCAGAGCTGCCCTTTGATCATAGAATCATAGTGTTGGAAGAGATCCCAAGGATCATCCAGTGTTTCCCAAACTTGGGTCTCCAACTGATTTCAGACTACAATTCCCATCATCCCTGGCCCACTGGTCTTGCTAGCTAAGGATGATTGGAGTTGTAGTCCAGCTGGAGACCCAAGTTTTGGAAACACTTAATCTAGTCCAACCCCCTGCAATGCAGGAATCTCAACTAAAGCATCCATGGCAGGTGGCCATCCAACCTCTGCTTAAAAGCCTCCAAGGAAGGAGAGTCCACCACCTCCCAAGGGAGACAGTTCCACTGTCAAACAGCTCTCACTGTCAGAATGTTCTTCCTGATGTTTAGTCGGAATCTCCTTTCTTGTAAGTTGAAGCCATTGGTTCAGGTCCTACCCTCCAGAGCAGGAGAAAGCAAGCATGCTCCGTCTTCCATGCGACGGTCCTTTAGATATGTATGGCGTTCTAATTGGGAAGCACCAGAAAAGTAGAACTCTTAGCCCAGAGAGTGAAGCTGCAGCACCTCCCCAGATACGATGTCAAGGTTTCGTGCCCAAAATTATATGCCAGGGAAATAAGAACAGAGTAGTTTATGGAAATTCCTCTGTATTTGCTTAATGTGTATAAGCCTATTATGTGGAACATAATATTTGGGTTTCCAAAGAATTTAGAGTATTTTCCCAAGGGCTGCAGGAGCAGTTCATCTGTCATGGGTGGCAAGGTGTGTGGGTTTAGGAACTGGAAGGGCTCGCAACTGGGGGGAGGGACTTTTCAGGATGCATAGTGTGGAGTTGCTGGAACTGCTTCTGACCTTTTGCAGTTGTTTTCTCTGCCTGCAACCACGAGGGTTCGAAAAACGTAAATTCAAAGTCTCAAGCAGTCAAGTCCTGGGCACAAGTCCAGATTGAATTTAGAGGACTTGGAGCGGGATTGTCACAGCTCTGTGATCACATTTTATTTGCTACATTAAACACACAGCCCCAGATCACAGGCAGAATATCGTAACTGTCTTGCTCCCAGGATTCTGTTTGTGCTTCCTTGAGGGGTTTATGTGTGCAGTTGGATTGGAAGAAGAAGGAAGGAACGAAACAGGGTAAAGCTAGGCAGGTGGGTGAGTGAAAGGAGTGTGAGGGGGGGGAGCATCTGGTTTGCTTTGCTCAGAAATAATTTTGCTTCTTGCTATTTCTGAACAGTCTTGACAAGCCTCCCTTCTTTGGAATGAATAATTCCATTATCTGGACTCCTGTAGGTCAGGGTGTATATATGAGAAGCACCAAGATTCCCTTTAGGGGACGATCTGTCTCTGAAGAAAATGGTTTTTCTTTGTCATGGAAAATATGCAAATATTCTTTCAGCCCGGTAAATCAAAAGGTGTTGGCCAAATGTGTGTGGTGTGTGTGTGTGTGTGTGTGTGTGTGTGTGTGAGAGAGAGAGAGAGAGAGAGAGAGAGAGAGAGAGAGAGAGATGGGGGGGAGGGAGAACTAACACTGAATTACTTGCTAATCCTAACAAAAAAACATTGCTCACTAGCAGCTATCAGAATTAGAATCTACAATATAAACAGTGAGCTGGCTGTGTTTAAATTTGGAAGAAGACAGTTGCTCTCTGCACAAGTGCCTGTTGTAAATGGTGCTGGGCTGCTGCAACTCAAGTTACTGCTACTGCAGGCTCACTCTTTCAGTGCCAGAACCAGAGACAGCGCTAGGAAGAGTTCAGGGGTTCTGGCTGTGGTTGGTTGGAATGTCCAGTGGCAAGACCCAAACTTCAGTAGTGGGGGCTTGGGGGCTTCAAGGAATGGTTAGGACCAGCTGTTCCAAAACATTTCATAATGGGGGACACTAAATAGAAGGTCACTTAGCATGGAGGAGCTTCCTATTGGCCTCACCCTGTGCACTGGAAGAGATTTCTCTCTCATCCTCATTACACTTGAGAATTGTGTCCCACACAGTCACATTGGGAGGCTGGTAGTACTCAAGTCTGTCAGTATTTCTTCTGATGTATCCCACCCAACTGTTTGGGAATCTGCAGTTAGGTGTGCTAATATGGGGGTGACTCCTGGTGTTTCAGCCTTCTCGATGGACGAGTGTTTTTATGGTGTGGGTACAGGGCTGAGAGGTAGAATTAATTGTCCCAATATTAAAATGTCCCAATATTTTGGGTTGACTGCATACACGAATGATTCCTGTGTGCCTACATTTTGTGACATCCAAGTAACACACAACGCATGCAGAGCTTCATTTATGTGTGGGTGCATCTGTGTAAATTGTGGCTGTTGCCTGCAATAGGCTTGCAAGCTCTGATCACAGCCGCTCCCTCCCAAATTAGTGTACGTTTTTCAAGGTGAAGCTATGATCCCACACGTGTTGGGTTTTGTTACATGGCCATTGATCCTCGTGAGTTAAATGTTAACACATGGAATAGCTCAGAACTCTTATTTACAAGGCCTATAGCCTGGGTTAGATTTTGTAGAGCCTCATATGAGGGAGACTGTTGGAAACCCAGGCTTAAAAAGCTGCCCTCTCTTCCGGAGAGACTGCTTGTGCGTTTGTGATAGACAGATTGAAATGGACTGATGTCGTTTGTGATGGCTGAAACCAAGTCACAGAGGTGTCAAGATGTGCTCCAGTCAGGATATGGTCTTTCTCTTCTGCTGCCAGGGGCCTACAGTGTCTACATCGCAGAATATCAGCCATGACAACTCTATTAAATGAATTCTCTTTCTTTTGAACTTTTGTGATTAAAGCTCTCAAGCAGTTCCTGCCTTTGAGCTGTGAGTAATGGGGTTGGGGAGATGGAAGTGAGAAACATGTGCAAGACAGAGAGTCAGGGATACAGACAGGAAGAGATGGAGGCAGGGAGGACAGCATTGGGGAAACAGGGCAAAGGAGCAGGAGGGGAATGGAGGGGTGTCAGCGAGAGACAGGCTGATGCAGAGGAACAAAGGATAATGATAGACTGAAGGGAACAGGGAGCTGTGAATTTGTGTAGCTGGGAGTTTTCCAGCATCCACGGACAATTTCAGGGCACAGAGGAAGAACAAAGAACAAGGAAGAAGAGGAGAGGCAATACTGAAGCCACAGCCATCTAAAGCACTATTACACCGCTTTTAACAGTCATAGCTTCCTCCTCAAAATTGTGTGAACTACAGTTTGCTTATGGGTGCTCTGTGGGTGGTAGAGTGAAGTTCCCAGGATTCTTTGGGGGAAGCCGAAGTTTATACCTAATACAAAGTATCTTTTTTATAGTATACCAGAATAAAAGAAATACTTTTTAACATCTAATCTAAAAAGAAAGAGGAGCAAAGAGAAGGAAAAAGAAACAGAAGAAAGGGAGGGGGAAGAAAAATTGAAAAAGAAAAAGATGAAAAGACTTCTGATTCTCTTTCTGTCAGCCAAATATAGTAACTTGTTCAAAGTAGTCACTCAAATTGGCATCCAACTATTTTGTTTTCTATAAACCAATATTTTTTGAATCTTTAAATCCAGATGTTACAAGTTAATTTTATCCATAAGAAGTTTCCAATCCTTAATAAATGTCAATAATTATTTTCCTTAGAGTAAACACATTTCTTCCTTTGCCTCAGGAGGGCTCTTGGGCTAGCTCTGGCTTTTGCCACTTTCTGAAGTAGCCAGTGTCTCCCTTGGAGTACTCTTCCCCAACACTGCTGATCTTCTGCATCCTCACATATAATATTCCCAACATCCTTTTATCCTTAACTGCACGTTGGACTCCTGTAGCAGGCTTGCAGCTTCTGTGTGCATGTGTGAATGGCCTTTTATGCTACAGCGTCCCAGCTGCCCTTATTCCTCTCAGTCCCCAGCATAAAAGGGGTAGACCAAGGCCACACAGTGCGTCCAGGGCTGAGCTGGGATTTGGAGCCCAGCTTCTCTTGGTCCGAGTCCAGTTTTCTATTCCCTGGAACCACACTGGCTCAAACAAGGTGGCTGTTGTTTTTGGACGGTGTTTTCCTGGTACTGGCAGTTAGTCTGAGAGCTTCTGGCGGGTGAGCGACATCGTCAAGAACTTGAAGGGACTGGATTTATATGTGAGTTCGCCCCTTCAGAATGGACCATTGAGACTGGGAGCCTCAAATTGCAAAGCCGACCGTGTTTGCTTGGCAGGGTGGCCTCGGCCATTCTGGCAGCTTTGCCGGTAGGAGGTCTGTAACCTGCCACTCTTCCTTGGCCAAAGGCTGGAAGTTCACAGGAGGATACTTCTGAAGTAATGTTTTCTTCCATGGGCGTGATTTTGAATTGTGTGTGTGTGTGGAGGAATACATGTTGGAACCAGAAGTAATGGAACAAACTGGGTACACACCTTGCTCTTCCCCACCCCCCGGGAAATCAGTTCACAGGAGTTGGCAAAAATATGTCATATCCTCCTCTGAGATCTTAGAGCCCACTTGGATGACTACTTCTGCTTTAATCCCTTGAACACATACTGTATGTTTAAAAAGCAACAAAGTGACCCAAACTAGGGAGCTTGTAAGACTTCCTGCCTTAAATGAGAGACAACCTACATGTGGAACTACCTGGACCGCAAACTCTGGTTATCTTCCCTGTTGCTGGTGTCCTGCTGGTACCTGACTTCTTCTCTCTCTTTCAGCAAGCTTTGAACTCTGTTGTTGTTTGGGTATATTGATTGTCTTGAAATCTTCGTCTGCTGCTTTTAGTTTCTCATTGCGCTATTTATTAAATGGTTTTAATGATGTGGATTCTTGTTGCTTTTTATTTCTAGTGTTGATTCTAGGGTTTTGTGCCTCTGTCGGACAGGAAAAGTAGAAATTTCAGTTTTAAATAATACATTATAAGCACCTCATGGTGCCTTCCAAATCTATGATTCTACCTCTTTGGGGCTTCAGTGAAGTTGTGGATCTGATATGTGATACCATTGTTTTATCTTAGATGTGGTGAAGGCTGCACTCTCTCATGGGGAAACTTGGGGGGGGCACGTTAGTGGTAGACCAAAGTGGGTAGAGTGACAGATGTGCCTCTTACCTTTGATGCAGGAGACTCCATTCAAGCCCCACACAAATCAGAGGCTTACTCATATACACAACACCTTCCATCCAGTTCAAGGACCAATTTCAGCCAGGCAAAAGCAGTTGAGAGTGATGGGTGTGGCTTGTAGTGAGTGGGGTGTGGTCTATGCAGCTGGGTTAGGCATTAAGCCTCCAGGCTGAGGTCCATCCATCTACCCCCAATTTATCTAGCTCTGCACTGATAGTGAGACTTTGGAGAGTTACTGCCAGGCAAATGTGTTTTCCGGCTCTGCTACCTGAGTTCCAAAATCTGGAGGCTGAACCTCAACCCCTTCTTTGTTTGCAAAGCACATCCTCTGCCACTGAGCTCTGAGCTATTTTAGATCTTATAAATTGGGTGGCTCAGTTCAGTGTTAAGAGGATAGAAGTGCAGCTGTGCCAGTTCAGAATGTGGAGTTCCCTCTTTGTGTCACTAGATATTTTCAGAAGCTTGCCGTCTGACTTGAGCCAGCCTGCCCTCTTTCTGAGCGGCATCCTGTCCACCCAGCCCCAATATCTAGTGTGCTTCCTCATATTCCTATATACGACTTCCCCATCCATCAGCACCCTGCCCGTTAAATAAATAAAAAAAGTATGTATGACACACTTTCCAAGGCAAGCTTTCTCTGCCACTGCCGCCGACCAAAGACTCTCTTTGAAGTGAGGGGGTTAAAGGCATGAGTGTAGTTTTATTATGATTTTAAATTATTAAGAGGTTTTGGTTTCTTCCCTTTGGGGAATAGCCCTTCAAGGGCTGTCTTTGCAATTACTCCTTTAGAGTTCAGTGCTTGGCAGATCTGTGTGAACCACAGGTTGAGACACAGGCTATGCTCAAAGGGAGCAATCAGCTAAGAGGTTAAGGGTGCAAACCAGAGACGTGCCCAAGGCAGCAGATGCACAAACTCTTGGAGAACAGGGGCTAAATGGCATTGGTGACACATTTCTGCTGGCTAGGTGACTGGGCAATAGGATAGCAGATGAGAGCCTTTAGAAGCACATTGTAAGTGGGGTGGAGCTCTAATTTTTCACATTGCAGTTGGGGCCTAAATCAGCTGAAAGCACTCAAGAAAGACTGCAACCTCTCACTGGCGATTTCTGAGTTCCGGGGTGTCAGGAGGTGGACTGAGGGGGACGAGACTGAGGAGGAATAGTCAAGACCGCTGCCCCTCCTGAACTTCCCAGAGAAGAGGAAGGCAGTATTGAATTACAGAAGTGGTTTGAGGAAGGTCACAGCTCAGAGACAGGTGAACAGAAGAGCTGGGGGTGTTGGGAGAAGAGAAGGGGGAGACAGAGACAGAGCAGCCAGCTGACACGTTATCACTGGAGAGCATTCCTGACCCCCCTTCTCCCAGAACCTGGCGTGCATTGAAAGTGGAAGAGCAAAAGACTCAGAGACAATTAGCCCCTGGTGGCCACTGTAAGGGAAAGTGCTGTTGCTAGGAAGGGAGGGGGAGGAGCTCAGTTGGAGCAACGTCATTTTTAGGAAGGCTGCATTCTTTCGTCGTTCTCTGTGAATTATTGAATAAATGACTTGGTAAGAACTCTTGCCGTTTCTCTGATTCTGGGCTGCCCCGTGGGAGGGAGCTGTTTTCCCCGAAGCCTGACACGGGGCTATGGAGGGGGGGGGAGCAAATGCAGAGCTGGGAATAATTTAGTGATAGATGTCCATGCATCTTTGGCCCAACAACATACAGGGTGCTCTGTGCAGTTCTCCATGTTCTACCTCACTATATCTATCTATCTATCTATCTATCTATCTATCTATCTATCTATCTATCATCTATCTATCTATCTATCATCTATCTATCTTTATATTGTAGAGATGAAACAGGGACAGGAAAGAGTAGCCATGGCTGCATGCACACTATGCATTTAAAGCATGTGGCTCCCTTAATATTCGGTTGGAAGCCGCCCAGAGTGGCTGGGGAAACCCAGCCAGATGGGCGGGGTATAAATAATAAATTATTATTATTATTAAGAATCCTGGGAACCAGTTTGTTAAGGTTGCTGGAAATTGTAGCTCTGCGAGAAGTCAACTACCTTTCCCAGGATTCTTCAAGAGAAGTCATGTGCTTTAAGTGTGTGGCGTCTGCGTAGCCTAAAGCTGGCTGGAGGCAGGGATGAGATGGAGGATATTTTTTAGGAAGAAAGGCATCAGCTGTTGGAGTTCAGAGAGAAGACAAGGACAGAAGATGTGTTTCCGCTGTGTCCACCATGTGCTGTACTATGAGCTCCGCTTTGTTTGAAGGAGACACACAGGGGACACAAAGCAGGGGTGTATGATTTGATCCAGATCCCTGGCATGTGTTCACAACACACTTGATGACATTTCTCTCCCTTTCACTGTCACAGCACTCACCATTTACACATGTGGCTTACACAGTAGAAGCATATCTACCGCCCAAAACTTGAAGCGCTCCTAAGAGGAAAGATGCCAGAAGTTTATAAAGATCTGCACTCTTTGGGGAAGAGAATAAACATAATAGAGAAATTATTCATTGCCTCTCAAAACACTAGAACCTGAGGTCATCCAGTTAAATTAATTGACAGTAGGTTCAGGACAGACAAAGTAAAGTGCCATTTTAAGCAATGCATAATTAACATGGAGATTGTCGTGGGATGTTGGGAGGCATGGACGTGAGCATAAATGGCTTTTAAAGGGGGTTAAAAATTCATGAAGGGATAGGCTTGTTAATGGCTATTAGGCATAATAGCTAATTGGCAGCTCCATGTTCAGAATATCAGATACTGGAAGCAAACAGCAGAGAATGGCTTCTTGCTATCCCATTTTGTGACCTTCCCATGAGCATCCAGTTGGCCACTGCTGCAAACAAGCCAAGCTACATGGACTTTTGTTCTGATCTAGCAAGTCAGTTATTAAGTTACCAACTGATTGAAGATGATCCCCTTAATTGGATATTAATTCACGTTTTGCACATGTACCCTTAACTATGCACCAAACAACATATCTAGCTTTCCTGCATCAAGGAAAGGGAAATCTCCCTTTAGCCAGTTCAGCTCTCGGAGAGAAAGGCTACTTAACTTTAAGCTGGTTAAGGATTCTAAGCTGGTAGCTGTGAGCCTGGACTATCTGTTGCAGTTGACCTCAAATAGCTAAAGTAGATTCTCAACCTCTTTCCCCATCAATGCAATAGGTTAAAGTGGCAGTCTTAGCCCTGGTTGTTAGAGAGCAAATCCCACTGTGCTCTCTGGGTCCCACTGCTGAAATAAATATGCACGATGGAATAATTTCTCTTAATTTAGAAAACTTTTCTGCAGCAAGAGAAGAGCTGTCCTTTCAAAAGCTGTAACTTTAGTTGCTTAACGTGCCATTTATGAGAAAAACCAAGAAACTGCTGCTCCATATCCCTTTCTCCCTCTTCCTTACAACATCTAAGTAGGCACAATTTGTGGCATGGTGCCATCATGCTGTGCATTTCTCCATTGGTTGGCAACTGGTTTTGCAGCATTGCACAGTCCATATGACATCACAGCACACATTTTATTTACCTAGATTGGGGTGGGGAAACCCTTTTCAGTCTGAGGGCTGCATTTCCTTCTGTGCAACCTCGTGGGGGCAGCATACCAATAGGCAGAGCAAATCATGCAAATTTTACCTTAGTACAGTAGGCCAATTCATCTACACACAGTCATGCATCCCTCTATCATTTATCTAGGCAAGTAAATGGCATCATCAGAATTCAAGAACACCAGGCAAAAGCACTCAAGGGGTGCATGAAATTGGGCTGGAAGGGAATGTTGCCAGATAGAGAGAATTGGGGAGCTGCATCCCCCCCCTAGCAACCAGACCTAGATGTTGCAAGCAAGAGGGGGCAAGAGACACAGGGCAGCAGCAGCTCTGTGCTTCTCACAATGACTTTCAGCCCTTAATTCTTGCTCTCAAAGTTGGCTAGGGGACACTATACATAGAAAGAAAAAGAAACCCAATAATTATATAAACATAAAGTGGTACCCTGCTGCCACTTGCCTGATACTCAAGGAGCATGTATATTCTGGCTGGCAGATCAAAACCTGCCTGTCTTGCTTCTAGATAAGGGATCATTGGGAGCAGGGGTAATAGCCACTTCACTTCCACACAACTACTAACAGTGCACTTCTGCATGTGACAGCTGCACTGAGTTCAATGGGACTTACTCCTGGGTGAGTGTGTGTGTGTATAGGATTGCAGCTTCAGTCTGCCCGTTAGTAGACACCCTGCTATATTTTCTCCAGGCATTGATGGCATATATGTGGTAGGTGTCAGCTGCTCTCCTTCATGCGTGGCAGAAATGCAGCATTCACTGGAGAAACCGCAGTTGTCTGTACATGATACGTTTATTAGAACTATGTTATTTTAGATTGGTGCATTTATCACAGCAGACAGGAAGTACAATGAGTTATGAACAATGGTTTCCAATGCTGATGTTGTTTGCCATTTTCTTTGACTGTATACACCCGAATGCTGCCTCTTTGGTCTGACATGAGCAGTGTGTTGGAACCTGCCAAATAAGATATGAAACTTTTTTTTTTTTTAAAAAAGTGTTCCCTGTAAAAACATTGATTCTGTTGCAGTGGGTCAGATCTGTATGAACTGTACAGAACTTAGAATTTTAACATGTAAGGCTTTTTCTAGCCACTGGAGTTTCAATGTGGGCTTTCTGCGGGCATATTATGATACATGTTCCCAAACTACCAGAATAAATTGTGTAGATTGTGTGTGTGTGTGTTTGTGTGTGTGTGTGTGTGTCAGTTAAAAGAATCTCTTCTATTAAAGGTATGTGCAGATCCAGCCTTACTGTGACAACAGGATGTTTTTGCATTTAGGGCAGAACTGTACATGGTTGCCCATCACTCCTAACGCAGGACGCTTGAAAAGCCAAGGCAGAAGGCAAAATCACCCTCACTCCCTACTTTACAGGTTTGTGTCGGCAACCTGTGTTTCGAAGATGTGGCCTTCTTCTGTCATGTGTAGTTCTGTCCTAAAATCTTCCACTTGTGCCTGTAAAAGCCATCTTTGCATGTTTTGATTGCCATGAAAAGCAACTGTATTTTTTTTTATTTTTTTGCAGCCAACACATAGGGTGGTATCGAATACTTTTACCGCTTAGAGTAGACCCACCGAAACTAATTGACATGACTTAACAATTCCATCAATATCAGTGGGCTTAAGTCTTGAGTAGGACTAGCACTGGGTATTACCTACTAAGTGTGGGTCTAATACACATGAGTAACAGTTTTTCGGGTGCCCTGGTCAAATCAGGGTTTCCAGGCACATGCTTTAAGATGTACATTACATATTCACTTTACATGCTTGCTGCAAAAAGAACCCCACCCAAAAACAAAACTGGTCTCACCTGAGGGGTTTTTTTTTAACAGTAACTGTAATAGGTACATCTGCCAGAAGCCTATAATTTTCACTCCTTTAGGATGTTCATTCTTTGGCCCCTTAAGCAGCTCCTTCAAAATGAAGCAAGGCAGGTTTGTGTGCCTCTAATATGCGGAGGGAACCACTCGAGGCCCACGCCAGGGACTTTTCAAAGCAATAGTTACAAAGACCTGAATGCAGGTGCTTTCTCCTTCATTCACAGGCAGAAAGACTTTGCACAGGGTGTGAACTCTCAGTGGAATTATGTGCTGCAGGAGCTTTTTGAGGAGAAAAGTAGACTCTGGATTTTAAAATGAGGAGAGGGAAGGGCTGGGTAATATGAGCCTGGCTGACATGTGTAGCAAAGATAAGTATTTGCTTAATCAAATGCCATGCCCCGGGGCACAGGCTGATGGCATGGGCAGGGTTTGTCAACACCATGGGTAGGCAAACTAAGGCCTGGGGGCCGGATCTGGCCCAATCGCCTTCTAAATCCGGCCCGCAGAAGCTCAGGGAATCTGCGTGTTTTTACATGAGTAGAATGTGTCCTTTTATTTAAAATGCATCTCTGGGTTATTTGTGGGGACTGCCTGGTGTTTTTACATGAGTAGAATGTGTGCTTTTATTTAAAATGCATCTCTGGGTTATTTGTGGGGCATAGGAATTCTTTCATCCCCCCCCCCAAAAAAAATACAGTCCGGCCCCCCAAAAGGTCTGAGGGACAGTGGACCGGCCCCCTGCTGAAAACGTTTGCTGACCCCTGGTCAACACCATGGATTGTGTTTGGTGCCTAACCAGGCGCATGCTCTGAGCAAAGGGAGGTTAGGTTGGAAGTGCTGGGCAAAGGCTGTGGGTGGAGAAAACACAGAACTCGCACCCTGTTCTCTTGAGGTGAATTCTAGGTTATTGGTATGCTGCCCATCCTCACTAGGAAGCACAGCATGATTTAGTAAAATGGCATGGGTGGATAGTAGCGAAGGCTGCTGTTCTGTGGCATGAACAGTTTCTGGTACTTCGGCAGTTTACTCCCACGATAAATCTGCATTGCTACAGCATCATTTTACACATGCAGAATAGATGAACCTTTGGGGAAGGGCTGTTGCTCGGTAGTAGAGTGTGTGCTTTGCATGCAAAAGATCCCAGATTCAATCCCTGCCATCTCTGGGATGGGGAAAGGCTGTTTGAACTGGAAAGCCACTGTCAGCCAATGTTGACAATACTTAGCTAGATGGACTAATGGCCTGATGCAGACTCCTAAAGCAGACTCCTATGCTGGCAGCTGATAGAGGAACCCCATAGTTAGGACCCAGCATCTTTCCTTTGGGGATCTGAGTGGAAGACATTTTGTACTTCTTCACATGTTGGTAGTCTTTGGGGGAAGGTGGTGGTTGTTGTTGTTTTTGCTCCAGCACTCCAAATCAACTTTAAGTGTGCAAACTGCATTTCCCGGTATGTGGTTCAATCCTATCAGAAAATAGCTGCAGTCTGGAAGTGCCAGAAGCCTTGCATGTTATACCTGGGTGTTGCTGCTGCTCCATAAAATCTCTACTCCTAATCTACCTGCATGTTATTACAGCCAGAAAAGTGGGCACAGATTTTTTATTATTATTATTTTAAAGAGAATCTGGGGCAAAGAGAAACAAGCAAGAAACTCCATAGTCTCCCAGTTCAGTAACAGATAGAGAATCTCCAGTCTGTGGCCTCGCAAACCTAGCAGGTGGACAGGCTTTTTTTCTTCAGAGAGCAGAAATTTTCACAGTGCTGCTTTGAAGCGTGAAGGCAAAACCTTATGTGGGATCATCCAAAAGCTCATTTTAGGTGAGCGTAGCACATGCTGTGCGTGAACCCTGCTGTGGTAAGAGGACACAGCATGGCAGTTTTAGTGTGTGAAAATCTGACTGCAAAAAAGGTATTTTGGGATAAGCAAGGGCACCTCCTTGTGGGTCACCAGCCCAAATAGGGGAAAAAGAAAACAGAGTTCTCCTCCAGAAACTGACACTGTTGCTCTTCTTCTCCCTGTGTCCGTGATTTCCAGCCACTTGCTAGTAGGCCAGCTACCTCGAAGGGGACAATGACAATAAAAATATTCTATTCTATTCTATTCTATTCTCTTAGCTTTGCCAGCCGAACCAGGTGGAATGAAAGGGAACTGGCCTCACCATGGATTCCCTTCCTCCTTTTCTTTGCAGGACATATAAGGCAAGGCTGAGGTGTTATGCTTTTTTCTTTGGGTAAATAGACAACATTTGTATTGGGCTTCATCCCATGTCTTGTCCAAAACGCTCAGTCCACCCACAGGCTCAGTAAAACCCTGTGAGCTCCACCTTTGGCTCCATTCCTGGGGCTCTACACCCCATGTCCCATCTACTACACCCAAATGGTTCATTTTCAAGAGTTAGTAACCAAACTACCTCTGCACCACAGATATCTGGATGGTTATCTCACATCCCATCCCAATTTCGGTAGGGAAGAGTAGACAGCATCTCCTGTTCTTTCAGCTCAGGGATGGGGAGCCAGTGGCCCTTGAGAGATGTTAATGAACCACAACTCCTATCAGTATTGACCATGCTGACAGAGGCTGGTGGGAGATGGGAGTCCAACAACATTGGGAAGGCTAAAGGTTCTCCATCTTTGCTTTAACAGATGACTGCACCTTCTGGTTATATAGCAGTGGATTTGTTCAGCTTTCAGTTTCCTGCATTTTTAATAGGATATGTGTATTCATTGGTGTGTGGGTGGCTATGCATACAGTGTGAGTACACACACAGAGACATATATATTGAAAGAGAGTAGAAATTCTGTGCAGAAACCCAGCTGGCATGATTGACAGCTCGGTTCTAACCATGTATACTCAAATGTTTTATTGGAATCAGTGGGGCTTCTGCCCAGGTAAGTGGGACTAGCCTTGTACAAAATCTTGGTAGCTTTACAGCTACAACATCATTAGCTTTTTACCTTGAAAATGGGATTCGTCAATGTCAAAGGTGCACTTAAGAAAATATTGTCCCCTCTTTTTTATGGGTTGTCAGTAAGAGAAGTTAAAAGTATGTCACTTCGAAGTGGCATTTTGAAATGGAAAAAAGTTTTATTTTGACACGTGCAAACATGCCATTCCCTCAGTAATACCAACTTTATTCATATCAACATTTCAGGCTTGGAAATGTATTGTTCCTTTTGACATCTCTCCCCCCCCCCCCACCCCAATGTAGTACTGAAAAGAATTTGGAAGTGGCCAAAGTTTCAGGGAGCTTGGATGCTTGTCTCCTGGTCATCTCGAAATATATTTCTCTTACTTTCAGCCTTGATAGTAACATAAGATTGTAAGTAATTACCCATAGATAAATTAGGATAGGAGGTGGCAACTCAACTAAGGCTTTCCAGTGAGCAACAGTGATTTGACATCCAAACCCAATGGTCTGCACAATAAGCACTCATCCTGATGGGTCAATTAGATAAGGCACTGCCTTATATAGAGTCAGGTCTCTGATCTGTTTAACATCATTCTTCTCAGAGAACCACTTCCACATTTGCCTTTCTAGAGATAGGGAAAATCTCTTAACCCCTCCTCCCCAAAAAAGCTGATACATGGTTTGGCAAAGCAAGTTATTTTCCTAACAAATAGGGCAGGGCTTGCCAACATTTGTGGACTCATAGGTACATTTGCAAACTGGTAATTCTATCATGGTGTTCTCGAAGCTACCAACATGAGTCTGACCAAACTGCAGGAGGCAGTGGAAGACAGGAGTGCCTGGCGTGCTCTGGTCCATGGGGTCACGAAGAGTCGGACATGACTAAATGACTAAACAACAACAAATTCTATCATGAGCAACAAGCACACACACCACAACCCATTCTACTGGTTACAACAGAATGCTTCTTTCAAACCTAATTTTGGCAGGGGAGGAGATGGGCATCACATTGGTGACCTCTGCTATATTAGATTACCCAAATGAACAGTAATCTAACAGTTCAGCAACAACCCTGTCTTTAAGAGACTGGGAACTAGATCAGTATGGGAGTATTAATTAAGGATTACCAAAAAGTATGTTTGAAGTGTTTAGCTTTATATAAAAGCTATTGCTATTATTGTTGTTGTTATTAATGAAATATCTATACCGCCCTTCATTAGACGAACACAGGGAAGTCTACAATATAAAAACACAAAAAATACACACCATAACAACAACAAAAACAACACCCTGAAGATCACCTGTAGTTCTGAGAAACTATTTTTGGTTAGCACTCCATTGGTAGTGAAAGCAGAATTTGTTGTTCCAGCAAGAAAGACAACATGGTGCAGTGAGGGAATTTACCCTATTTATTTCAAGCCTAGTAAGAACAACAACAACTACTGCTGTTTTTATTATTATCATTATTTCAAATTGTATGCTGCTTTTCCACAAAAATGTGCCCCAGAGTGGCTCAGAGCACTACAGCAAAAATCCACATGAATGGGCACTGGGCACCAACAGGTTTGCAGCAGGGTCAGATCCTACCTCCAATTTCTCATGAGCTGTTATCACCACCACTCTATCCTTCCCATCCACTGATCTGGAGTCTGCGATGGTGGCAGCTAGCAAGATGGAGATATTTATCCTCTACTCCTTTCTCTCGGGCTGTGTTGGGCCAACAGCTCTGGCAGTTGCAATTTTCTCCATCCCCTTCCAATATCAGTAGCCCTTGGAAAGCAGCATTTCACAGAGTGGCTGGCATATGGGTCACTGCTCTAGCTGCACTCCAGGTGCAGGAAGAGGGAATGGAGGAAAGAGCTCCTTCCTGCCCACCAGAACAGCCAGTTAAAGAGATAAGGGGGTCTGGAGGCTGGGTGTTTGGGAGGGGCAGGAGGAAAGAGTTGAGTTGTTATTCGTCTTGGATTAAATTCAATACGGAGAAGAACTCGGGAGAGTTGCAATGTAACACTCACCTTCATTAATGCTCACCTTGTGTTTAAGGTGAGCGTTTCAGATCACCCGGGTTCATATTCTGAGCCAAGGAAATGTAAACTTCAGCATGATCTGTGTGTTTGTCTTCCAAGTAATCTCTGCACATAAAACCCTGTGTGGTTCCAAGGCATGTTTTAGAGGGCACAACCTCAATTTATGTGGGGGCTGAGCAGGCCTTTGCCCCTCATTCTCACCTCATCTGGGCTGTCAGTGTGCTAAAAGGCATCCAACACTAGCTGCATGTTGGCGGGAAAGATCCGTGGTGGTGAGCAAGTTGTCTTTCGGGGACGTGTGTCTACTGTTGTTGTCCTTCACATTGAAGAACAGTTTGTGGTTCTATGGAACCTCTTGTCATCTCTCTGACCTCCAATACCTTTTAGCAGGAGAGACATAGAGACATAGGTAAAAGGGACCCCTGACCGTTAGGTCCAGTTGCGGACGACTCTGGGATTGCGGCGCTCATCTCGCTTTATTGGCCGAGGGAGCTGGCATACAGCTTCCGGGTCATGTGGCCAGCATGACTACGCCGCTTCTGGCAAACCAGAGCAGCGCACGGAAACGCCATTTACCTTCCTGCCGGAGCAGTACCTATTTATCTACTTGCACTTTGACGTGCTTTCGAACTGCTAGGTTGGCAGGAGCAGGGACCGAGCAACGGGAGCTATCCCCGTTGTGGGGATTCGAACCGCCGACCTTCTGATCGGCAAGCCCTAGGCTCTGTAGTTTAGACCACAGCGCCACCCACGTCCCTATAGAGACATAGAAGACTGCTTTATACTGAGACAGATGGTCTGTCTAGTTCAGTACTGTCTACACTGACTGGCAGTGGCTTTACAGGGTTCCAGGCATGGAGTCTCACCCAGTCCTACCTGGAGATGCTGCAGTTTGAAATGGGGATCTTCTGCTTGAAAAGCAGATTCTCTGCCCCTGATCTGCAGCTCTTCCCTGAAAGGCAGAGATTGCAAAGTATATCGTACACAGTTCAATATATTTCTGTGCTGTACTGTTGAATACCTGTGGCTGTTGCCTAGCTCTAGTCTGATGACCTCTAGCTTGCTACATCCTAGTCCCATCAGATGAGAGCTTCATTCGCATCAGCTTTTCATGAAATCCCCCAAAGAGGCATGGTGGTACCCTGATGTATTTTTATCACTCTCTCTGAAAAGATCAAGCCTTGCTTTCCTACACCAAGTCAGACCATTGGTGTATCTAGTTCAGTAGTAGTGGTACTGTTAGTTCCCTTGATCTGGACACTATACTTCTGTTGATGCAGCCTAGAATAGCATTAGCTTTTTTTTGGTGATGCATCACACTGTTAATTCCTGTTCAGCATTTGGTCTACTAAAATCTTGTTTTTCAAGATCCTTTGTCAACTGTGAGACCTGCTGCGCTGACTGTACTGTCCCTGGGATGGAACCTTAGTGCTGGGCACTGATCAACGATACTAGTCATTTGGAGAGATGTTGCTGGCTTGGCACAGACACCAGCGCATTAATCTATGGCCTTATGTGCAGCTACGTCTGCCATCTTGTTAAGCCCAGATGACAATGTACGGGATAGGGTCAGCCCAACGGCTATGAGTCAGGGCTTAGCAACCAGCAAGTGCTTGCTTTTGAATTCTAATATCCTTGAGGATTGCATTTCTCCCGAACAAGGGAGTGGAAAGATTTGATGCTGTGGGCTTTGACACTGGCTAGATATAAGGCATCAAGTGAGGCTGCGATTCCTTAACCTTCAGAGAAAATGATCTGGCTTTGAGTGCTGCACTGAAATTTTGTTGATATCTTTCCTGCTGCACTTGAGCCTCAACTGGAAGTTTATAAGCATCTGTGGCTGGGCAAAAATTCAGCAGTTCCAGATCAACCTAACCGCAGATGGGGTTAGCAAGCATCCAGGCACACCATATCTAATTGTTCTAAATTTGTGTGTCGGTGGGCCATGCGCGTCAGTATACAGGCACTGCAGAAGTAAGATTGCTGGTGATCTGAAACATGGGTTGTGGAAGACTTGCTCCCTTTGGTCCTACCTGTAAGCACCGTCTCTGAAAATGCCACCTACTGTTACCCACTGAAGTTTAGCACAGGTTGCCTGAAAAGCATTCACCTGTTACCTACCAAAATGTAAGCTCAGTTTGACTTTCTCTAGTATTGCATCTATAGTATTGCCATAAATACATGTGATATTTTGCTAAGCTGTATCCTTCAGGAGCTCCTGCCCACCTAGCAGATCGAAAGCATGTCAAAGTGCAAGTAGATAAATAGGTACCGCTCCGGTGGGAAGGTAAACGGCGTTTCCGTGCGCTGCTCTGGTTCGCCAGAAGCGGCTTTGTCATGCTGGCCACATGACCTGGAAGCTGTACACCGGCTCCCTCAGCCAATAATGCGAGATGAGCGCCGCAACCCCAGAGTCGGACACGACTGGACCTAATGGTCAGGGGCCCCTTTACCTTTACCTATCCTTCAGGAGCACAAGCAAGAAGCCACACTTTTAAAATATGTGTTCACAGGGAGAGCATCTTTGGCTTCCTCTTCAACTCTTGAGCTCTTCAAAATGTGACTTTGAATAGGATTGTTGATTGCCCTCCTTTTTATAGAAGAGTTTTGCTGTGTAGCAGGGGTGGCTAATCCCCAGTTTGGGAGCCTCACTGGCCCTCAAGCATTTTTTTCTGGCCCTCCAAAACCTCATCCATTAAAGTAGACATGGTGCTGGGAAGAGTGAAGCTCAGTGCTCTGGTAAATCACCTCTGTCCCCAGGCACCACATGGATAATGTTATGAGCAGAGAGGGGATGATCACCCCCCCTTCAGCATGGATCAGCTGATGAAGGAGGGGGTCTGCTTCTGTGTGCACCCCCCTCTCTCCATGTGAGAATGTGTGGGGTGTTAGAAATAATAATGACTGATGATTTAGGTAAGACTGCTGATAAAGAAAAGAACTTAAAGGAATAGTATAAACAATGTTTAAAGATGTTAAGAGATTACTAAGATGATATAAAATGAAACGCAGAGGGAGGGACGTGAGGAAGTCACACTACAGATGTTTAAAGAAAATGGAGGGGAAAATGAGATTTTTGTTGTGTTTATAATGTGTGATTATATATTAGATAATATGTTAGAAAAGAAGATTTTTTTGTATGTTTGTTGTTTGTAGATGTTTGTTTGTTGGTTTTACTACAAAACCTAATAAAAATTATTTGGGAAAAAAAGAGAATGTGTGGGGTGGCCACACCCACTGCTGTCATGCTGCCCCCTGAAGGTGAATGCAACCCACCTTGCTGTATAGAAGATAGTTTTGCAATCTTTAAGGTATGGTAGGTTATTTTTAGAGTATCTTTCCCAAGGTCATCCAGGGGGAGTTCCCTCACCTAGGAGTGCTAGATCAAGCTTTGAAATGTAAGGGGCACCCTGGAGCTGAGTTGCCTGTTCTCTGGATCACCATGACGCTCGGTCATTTTGAAAGGAGTACTCACTGGGTTCTGTGGGGCCCTGATTTTCTGCATGGATGTCCATGGTTGAGAAACCTTGACCCTCCAGATGTTGTTGTCCTACAGTTCCCACTATCCCCGACTATTGGCCATGGTGACTCAGGCCAATGGGTGTTGGAGTCTAATGACAACTTAGAGAGCTGGTGGTTCCCTAACCTTGGCTTATCCTGAAAGAATACCGATTTAGCAGCCCTGTCTTTTGAGTTCCAAAGCAATAATAAGTGTAGATATCATCTCATTCCATCAGGAGATCTTTACTGCAAAGATATCCCATCCCCCAATGCAGCATCTCAGCAGGGTGGGGTGTCTGAGATTGGCCTGCAGTGTCCAAGTGGCAGACTCAATGATTGGGCAGATTTGATTTGGAAGCCTCTTTTGCAGGGACGCTGCTGTGCAATTTCCTGGTTCTGAGTCATCACCAGGAGGGCAAGCGCGTCCCTTCAGATTCAGAAAGCAATTGTTTTGATAGCCAGGATTGCACATTTTAATCCCTTCCCTGTTCTTCTCATCTTACCTTTGCAAATGCAGAATAATTAGTAACCATGACGACAGAGACGGGCCCAGATTCGGAGGTGAAGAATGCCCAAGAGGAAACTCCACAGCAGCCTCCAGAGGAGGCAGCGAGTGGGCCGAACGCAGTGACCGGTGGCTCCACACCCACGGCAAACAACCAGGAAGCCGAGGCGAATGAGAAGCCCGGAGCCCACAGCGACTCTAAGCATGCGGAGCGGGTGAGTTGAGATGGCTGCTGAGAGTGCTGAGCCCTGGCCTGGACGGTGTTTTCAGTGCCTAGCTCAACCCGTGTCCTTCCCAAGCTATAAAGAAGAGAGTGCCTTTGAGCAACAAGAAGACTCATTCATATGCATAAATTTTGCACATGCCAATTTGTATGTATAGTTGCAACTTTAGAAGTCACTGCTGTAATTTAAATAGGTGACTTGTCTGGCTGCCCAATTTGCTGTCCAGGCACTATTAATGGTCAACGTGATGGCCCCTTCTTTCCCTTTTTATGGTTGGTCATCTTTAAACCAGACTTAGACTTGACAGCCCTTCAAGTCAAGGAGAAACTAGGACACCCTAGTTTGAGTCCATTGCAGCTGCAGCTTTGAGGTGAGCCTGGGTTGGCTTTCTTCAGTCAGTTCCAACTTCAGCATGCCAAGCAGTTGCAGCTGACTGTCAGAAGCCGATTTGGGTTTAAGCTCAGGGTGTGGAAGGTGGCAGATTTATGCCCAACTCGATACATAGCAACACAGATGCCCTGGGTTCAAACTGATGCAGGAGCCCTCGTTTTCACTCACTGCTGAATGCCAGTGGTCAGTCTGTGCTCTGCTGTGTAGGAGAGGAACTCCCATGTTGGAGAGAATAGATTCTAGGCAGGCTTAGATCCTGGTATATTTTGTAGAGGGGGGTGGGGTGGGTTATGCATCCTGCCTGTCT
Source organism: Darevskia mixta (assembly GCA_034641385.1). Lineage (NCBI taxonomy): Eukaryota > Metazoa > Chordata > Lepidosauria > Squamata > Lacertidae > Darevskia > Darevskia mixta. The sequence continues at coordinate 48,804,977 of JAWWNH010000029.1, read as the reverse complement.
AATAAAATATTCCAGGCAGCTAATGGTATAAAAAAACTAAAATGCAATAAAGAGCAATAAATAACAGTATAAAATAGGAGGCATGAACTGCTGATAAAACAATTTAGAAGTTTGAATATTAAAGTGTCTGGGAAATTGATTATGATGATATATATATAGCTGTAGACAAGTCACTCTCTCTCTCCCCCTCTCCCAGCGATGCCAGAATTTAAGCCTGCCTAAAATCTATTCTTCACCTGGGAATGGTATATTGGTGGTGGTGGGAATGCACTATTCTTCCATCTTGGAGCATGGCAGGGACTCTTGCCTAAGAGTTCTTTTGTGACTTCCCCATCCAACACGACTTCTTCTTGCTCCTTGTTTGCTGGTTGGACTATGTGTGCAAAGACTTCTGCCCACGTTGTTCCTCTTACGCTGTGTTTAGCAGACCATTTTATTCTGGCAGGCTTTTGTTGTATGTGGCAGATAAATGTTTTTTTCCTGCTTGGTTTTAACTGCTGTTCCTGTCTCTCATGGGTGGGTTGCTTTATATTGTTTCTCTTATTAAACTGCAGTTTTAAATGTTGTAATTCACCCTGAGTTGTGCATTTGCACCAAAAGGGCGGGGGATAAAATGTTTTAATAAACAAATGAAATGCCAGGGTGCCCTTTGCCACCTGGTTGATATTTCTTCCCTACTCTCAGTCCCCCGTTTTCCCTCAGCCTGTTACTGCATGGAGACTCCAAGAAAACACCACCTACATCTATGGTTCCTTTTTAGTCATCACCCCTTTTCTTTACTCGATTTCCTATAAAGTTGCTTTGCTCCTTAGTGCTGCCCCAGAGTTTCTCAACCCTGCAGGGGAGGAGCTGTAACTGAGTGGTAGAACACATGTTTTACATTAAAATGGTCCCAGATTCAATTGTTGGCTTCTCCAGGTAGGGCTGGGGAAATATTCCTGTGTGAAAACCTAGAGTTTCCTTTTGTCACTGTTGACAGTACTGAGCTAGATGGACCAACTGTGTAAAATAAGCTCCTTGTTTTCCTGTTGGCTGCGGTTCATTAGTTGGATGAAAATTCCAGGTATGACTGCTCCCAGATTTGCTTCAGAAAATACCTGTGAAGGAATTGCACCTGTCTCACCCAGAGACCAGAAGCTGGGTGGATGGAGCAGTTGTTCTGATGTTTTCTGGACAGTGATGAAAGGGCCAATTGCACGACCCAGAGTTGGCATTGAGTTGCTTGGAATGCCTTTTTTGAGGTATAATAATGTAAAGTGCTATGGCCTTCATCCTCTGGTAAACCAAGGACCTTTGTGAAAGCAAAAGAGGCACCTTATCATCTCCCAGATTAATCTCCAAACCAGGATTTTCCTCATCAGTGCCGTGGGAAGGTCATGGTCTGTTTTCCATTACAGATGGGTGAGCAGCCTGTGGCACTGTCTTGTTGCTGCATACAAAGATACATGAGACGGTATGGAAGTCTTATAGTGATGGAGAATCCATATGGATTTTATTCTATCAAGGTCGTATGTTTGACCTTGCCCATCTGCCAGATAGATATTTAATTCTCCATTAAACTTAATTTATATACAGGGGCCCTGTTTCGCCCCGAAATATAATGAAGCAAGGAGTGTAGCTGAGTAGCATAATATTCAGATGTTGTTCCAACCCTAAAAGCCATTATATTTCCCTTTACAAAAATTTATTCTTGGTTGGGGAGGGCACACTTGCTGTTCATTTAGTATGCCATGCTTGGGGGGGGGGGGAGAGCCAGAAAGCAGAATCAAAGTGGACAGACCATATAAATGGATTGGCTAATAGACATTGGGTCCTTTTCTTCAGCGGTGAAAAATAATCATTTAAGCCCTTGGCGTGGGATGCAGTGGCTAGGATAATATTAACCCCCCTCCCAATTCTCCAAAATACCCTCAAAGCCCTAATTTCTAAAACGTGAGGATTGAGTAGGGAAATCTCTGCCCCTCTCAGATGCTGCATCATCTGCCAAAAGCCCGCTCCATCTGATATGCATGGAAATTATCTGGAATGATTCTGGGCCACCTGAGTGCACTTTGCATTTGATAAACACAGAAGAGCAGCTACTTGCTTGGTTTGGAAAATGCACTCAAAGCTACTTGTAGTTGTCCAGAGCTGATTTGAACATCTGCTGTTGGTCAAAGGTTGTTTCTGTTCAAATCACCTTAAGCTACAGTTCTAAGCGTGCTTCCGTGGAAATCAGTTCCAATGAACTCAGCGAAATTTACTTCGAAGTAAACATTTCTTCAGCTACAAGTTAGGAAATCGGCCACTCTGAAGATCTGCTTGGGGGCACTCGAGTGCTCATGCTTTAGGAAACCACAAAAGGAGAGACAATAGTTCTTCTGTATGTTGATTCAGAAGACTCTTTTTGCCAGGAGCATCAAAGGAAGCTATGGATGAGTGAATGTTGTACTTCTTTTATAGAGGGCAGTGAGCACTGCCCAGCAAGAAGGCTGCATCGCCAGTGTGTAAGCTTCTCTCTCTAGGTATTTCTGTCCCGGGCTAGAGATTGTCAGCTAAAACTAACCTTCTGCCAGTCCCCTTTCCCTCCTGGGGTTCATCTCCGTCAAATGTGTCTCTGTCATTGTGAAGGATTGGAACTGCAACAGAACGCAGCTCTGATCTTACCACCAAGGGTTGGATTGATGTCCAGTTCGCCACCAATGGCAAAGGCCTCTCCTTCACAGCTGCTGTGTGGGCTGAAGCTTATTTTTCGACAGAAAGTTGCCTTTTCCACCAGCAATTAACTCCGGGAGAGTGCCAAGCCAGTGGCAATTTGCAGTGTTCCGATTCTGAATCTTAACAAGAAGCAATTTGCCCATCAGAGGTTATTTTGCCCACTTGGGACTTCACCTATTGCTTTCTGGTTTTCTTATTCCCCCCCCACCCCCAACTGTGGGAGCATTCAGATAAGACATTGCTGGGCAGAAAGAAGTGAGAACACAGTACTTGTTGAAGGGGTGTGTGCTCAGGGGAGATCATGTTATGCTGAAGAAAGTTAAAGGATGTGACTTGTACATTCCATTCCATAACCTTTATTGGCATAGCAAATTCAAATACTTAAGGACAGGGTTATTAAAAATAAAACAATATTTTCCAAATACTTAAGAACAGAGTTATTCCAATACTTAAGGACAGAATTATTATTAAAAAGAATAAAACAATCACTTTATAAGCTTCTTGAAGCCACAAATTCAGAGCATAGATACAGCGTTAAAAATAGCCTTCAATTAGTAAACTTGTGACTTGTACATGTGATGCAAATCTTACACATTTGCCTGTGTTGTTTTGCATTTCCCCCCTTTTCTGCTAGCCATGCTATATAGCTAGTGGTGCTGTATCGGACAGTGAAGTCCTGTGGCCCTGAATCCCAGAATGGTTGCATAAATCCCTCCATCACGTAATAGGTATTGACAATATAACAACAAAGACAGGCCCTGCTACAGGCTTGCAAAAGGAAAGACAAGAGAATTGCGGGAGCTAGGGATAGATGCAAAGGGAAGAGAAGAGTAATCAGCCTGGTTGCCCAGTTGAGGAGAGGAGCTATAGGCCACCTTCAGTCTCTGGGCATAGTGAAATTACTCTTTATTTCAGGAGTCTGGGCATGCTGTTTCAGTGGATTCAGTCACCTGCCCACACATAGGCTGAGTAATTGAGACCCACCTGGTTAGTCTACCACCACACATGGTTCACATAAACTAGCACAGACGACATGCCCTGCGTGGCTTTTCTTGCAAGAAGAGAAGTCTTTCAGGGATGGGTTTTCTCATAAGAAGAGTTGTGGTGTTCCGCAGGGAGGGGAAAGAATTGCTACTCAGGTGATTCAAGTTTCACTCTTGGTGGTGCTCAGCACTGCCGTGGGGAGCTGCAGGTTGGGCATCCCCCCTGACCCCAGTGTTGTGAACCAATGTCCTGTTTCCCCATTAGAATGGGGATGCTTAGTTCATAATGCAAAGGGCCCCAAACACGAGTAAAGAATAACAATACTGTACCTGCTTTGCGTCTCTTCCCCTATCCCAGGTTGTGGACATGGATGAAAAAGACTACAGTGAAGCAGATGGAATATCTGAGAAAACCACTCCCAGCAAGACCCAGAAATCCCCTCAGAAAGTCACCAAGAAGCTCAAGAGTGCCATCTGCAGAGTGACCCTACTTGATGCCTCAGAGTATGAATGTGAAGTGGAGGTAAGCAAGGGGACTAGATTGCTTGACCTTTTAAGCTACCGTATTTTCCGGCGTATAAGACGACTGGGCGTATACGATGACCCCCAACATTTCCAGTTAAAATATAAAGTTTGGGATATACTCGCCGTATAAGACTACCCCTCTACCAACGCACACTGGAGGCAGCCTTTTTCACCATGAGCGCCCGTCTCATCTAGCGGCTGAGGCAGCGAAGGCAAGAGCGGCCGTGAGGGGAGGGGAGTGCGTCTCTCGCCTGCCTGCCTGCCTGCCTGCCTGTGTCTCGGGGGCGGGGCGTGCGCGCCAGGAGCAGGCGGGCCAGGACAGGGCGAGAGGCGGCTGTTTGTGCGCCCCCCGGCCGTCTCTCGCTCGCTGGCTCCCTGCAAGGGGGCGCAAGAGGGGCTGAGGAGGAGGCGGGGCAGGGATGGGGACAATGGCGGCGTCTCCTCCGAGCCCGCGGCTTTTCAGTACCCACACTATAAGACGACACCCAGCGTATAAGATGATCCCCGACTTTTGAGAAGATTTCCCTGGATTAAAAAGTAGTTTTATACGCCAGAAAATACAGTACTATTGGGGAATCTACAGGCCAAAGGCCTGGTTAGATCCACCAAGCCTCCTCCTTTGGCAAATACATGCCCTCCCACCCCCCACCTGATGTATTGTCAGATGTGGGGCAAGTAAACCCCTGGCTAAACTAAACAGGGGAGTTGAAAGTGCTGCAGATCAGCTGATTGGTGGTGCCTGCAAGGCAGTGCTTTCAAAGGGGTTTCTAAAAACCCAAGTATCATCTTTCAAAGCGATGCACAAGACAACACTTTACAAGGGTCACCTGATGTCATTCTGATGTCAGGTGATTGACTGGTGGGTTACACCACCCACCTTCCAAACTTGGCTTGCAAGGGGTGGAGATGACAAACTGGCCCACTGCCAAGATCCATTTCTCCTCCCCTCTCTTAAGTGTATCCTGCAAAGTGTATGTGGCCTGAGTTCCCTTCCTCTGGGAATGGTACCCAATAAAAAGCACCTTTTATAAAAGAATAAGTCCATAATCAGTGTTTTGCAACAATTAATGCTTTCAACTCTGCCAAAGACACGTGTGCGTGCGCACTTAACTCCCCATAGAGATGCACATGGAAGACAGGTGTGAGTGACTCATCCATTTCTAAGCGTAGGCTACTTGCTATTTGTGTATTTTGGTGAAAATGAAGTGTAGGCAATGTGTGTGCATGAAAGAGAGAGAGCTTGTGTAACTGTTAACCTGACTGGGATCCCTCGAGAAGAAGGGTATTATTAATAGCATGCAAGGGAGAAGCTTAGGCATTATAAAAAGCCTATTGCAAAACCTCATTTTTGTGATATCCCTCACTTCATTTCCATGGACATTTATTCTTCCGTGCAGGATGGAATGATATCCCAAATAGTGACTTGTATCGCTGTGGAGATAAAAATCATTGCTCCATATCAAGTGAATGGAGTAAATCCATTCTTTACTTAAGGGTTGCATTTTTGAACATCTTGGATGGGAGAGGAAACAACATTTGCCCTTCACTGAAGAACATGAACACAAGAAAGTCTGCAATTCAAAGTCTTTTTGCTCCTCATCAAAGTAAACAGGCCTGTGTCCTTCAACTTTGGGTTCCCAGATGTTGTTGGACTACAATTCCCATTATTCCCGACCATTGGCTAGGCTGGCGGGATGATGGCAGTTGTAGTCCCGCAGCATGTGGGGATCCAAAGTTGAAGAACCCTGGAATAAACCACAGTTTGGGAAGCATTAATGGTGCGGAGAGTGGGGATCCTCTTGCTCCCTGCTGCACATTCTCTTGGCCCCAGAACCTACAGTGGAGAGCGAGTTTGTATCCCCTATCAAGTGTTTACTAGATTTTCTTTCCTCTCTTTGCACATACAAGTGAACACTGAACTTCTCTGTGGCATCCATGCATGTTTGCAGCTGGTTTCCTGGGATGCAGCTGGGTCTTGGGATGTTGCTCCTATCATCACTTGTGGCTACTAGCCTCTCCATATTACTATTTAAAAATGGGTTTGTATAATGTATGCAGGCTCCTACAAACAAGGGGCGACCTCCAGCCAGCCAAAGTTGGCCAAGGCCCTCCCAGATTGATGGGAGAGGACACCACACAGCTTTTACCTTGACTAGTTCTAGCCTTTGTGCCGTGCAATCCTCTCTGCAGGAGACCATAAGAAGTGCCTGGTGGATCAGGCCAATGGGCCCATCTTGTCCAGCATCCTGTTTTCAAAGTGGCCAATCAGATGCCTGTAGGGAACCCATAACTAGGACCCAAGCGCATTAAATGCATGGGATCGTGGCTTCTTTTTTTGGCAAGGGGACAGTTCCTTTTCCTTTTACAAAATCTTGGGAGATGCAATCTTCATTATAATCTGGCTAATAGGCAGGTGGCTTGCTGGAGACTAAATAAAGTAGACTTTGATTGGTGATGGCATTTACTGAGTGCCTAGTAAACTTAGGATTAGGTCTTGTTTGTACTTCCATACCCAATTCTTTGTGCTAGCTATGACTTTTAAATCTCTAAGCAGGCTAGGCCCTGCATGTATTGGCAGACTCTCTTCCTGAGTTGCAATGGGCTACTATGACTGCATACCCCTGACCAGTTGCCCTCTCCCATAGTCTGATGGATTCAAGTGTGTGTGTGTGTGTGTGTGTGTGTGTGTGTGTGTGTACGTGAAGTGGGGTGGCTGGGACAGAACAGGGATTCTGTTGGTTTTACTGCCCATCACACTGCTTAACAGTCTCCCTGAGCTAGGTGGGGTGGTCTTGGGTTTGGTGCAGGAGTACCCCTGGCTTGTTTTGCTGGTGGGGGAATTTAGCATTCACTCTGAGCATCCCCTGTCAGATGTGGCTCAGGAGTTCATGTCCACCATGACAATCATGGGTCTGTCTCAGGATATCTGGCCCTTCCCATGCTGCAGGGCACACTCTGGATGGTAGTGATATTAGAGTGGAAGAAGAGTTCAATTGTCATGGTCAGATCACTGGAACTCAGAGCCATTGCAGGGGTGAGGAGTCAATGAGGGTGGTCTTCCCAGGAGGAGGATGGAACTGCATGGTTTCCTAATGGCTCTTGGGGAGTTTCCTGTCGCCTTGGCAAGTGATTCTGTCGAAATCCTGGAGGATCTCTGGAATAGAGACAGCTGACAGGGCCTTTTCAGTAATGGGCCCTGCATTCTAAAACTTCCCTCCTAATGAGACTCACCAGAACTCATTGTTACCTGGTTTTCAGAAGATGGTGTTAAATCCTTTTGCCCACATTTGGATCTGGCCCTGGATGCTGCCCCCTGACAGGTTACCCCTGAGTGTATAAGACCCTCAACCAGTGAGGGCTGGAAAGTTTCATACCCCTGATTTAAACAGACCAATATAATGATGAAACTGGTTTTGTTCCTAAACGTTACGATCTATTGATTGCTTTTAATCAATCACTTCTCTAATGCAGCGTTCTTCAACCGGTGTTCCGCGGCACAGGAGTGTGCCGCAAGACACCGGCTGCTGTGCCACGGGAAGGGGAAGACACCGGCTGCTGTGCCGCCCTTCCGCTTCCAGGGTGGTCCGGGCGGCTGGCGTCGCCTCGGCTGCGCTTCCCGCTCGCCGACCGCCGCCTTCGCCAGGGCTGCCGGGCGCTTCGCCCGCTGCCTCTGCCGCCCCGGTCGCGGTCGGGGACGGGCGGGAGGTCAGTGAGGCGGCCGTAGAAGCAGCAGCAGCAGCAGCTATCCTGCGCGGCGGGCGAGCGGGCTCCGGCTCCTTCTCTCCTCGACAGCGGCCGGTTCTCGTGCGACTGGGTAGACTCGACCCGCCCGTCGTCGTCCCGGGCTCGCTCGGGGCCGGGTGGAGGTGCTGCCGGGGGGCTGGGCGCGGGAGGGGGGGCGGGCGCCTGGCCCGCCGATCTCCCACTCCGTTTTCGCCCCTCCCTCCCGCCAGGGCGCGCGGACACCCCGCCCCCCGGGTCGTGGTGTGCCGCGAGATTTTTTTCGTGGGGCAGCTGTGCCGTTGCCCCGAGGAGGTTGAGAAACACTGCTCTAATGCACCTTGGAAGCTGGTCTGAATAATTTGGTAGTGTGGGGAAGCAGAGTGAGGGATGGGCTAAATAAATAAAGTGAAATAAAGGACTGAGAGGAGGTGAAAAGGATCAGAGACTGTCTGTTGCTTTGATCTCTGGCACTCCTGCAGCCCAGCTCTTTAGCTGACAACTCCCAACAGTGAGATTCGAGAGTGAGTTTTTACTGAGTGCAAAGCGACTGATTGTTACAGAGATGAAAGTTCTCTTAAGCAGCCAAAAATGGGGAGGGGGAGGGGGTGGTGGATGAAAATAGATTATCCTAAGAATTTTCAAAGCTAAAAAGGTGGGCTTTTTCAAAGGCATAAAAGGGCTCATGGAATTAGTCATCCTGTGAAGACTGTGGCTATTATTTGCCCATAGAAGAACACGCAGAGATCTCTGCCATTCTGTTTTTCCTAGCTTACTAACTCAGGACCCCAAATAAATGCACACCCTTGACATTCCTTAGGAATTAGTAAAGCATAAGCTTTGCAGACCGGAGGTTCCAGGTCATAGCTGTCAACCCTCCCTTTTTTTGCAGGAAACTCCCTTATTCCAATGCCGTTTCCCGCTGCTATCCTGGATTGTTGATATCCCTTAAATTTCCCGGATTTCAAAGGAAGCAGCTCCTGTCCCTCCCTGCCGGCCAGGGAGGCTCCTCAGTTGCATTCCTTGGCTGCCAATAAGGAGTCTGAGACCGACTGGGGGCGGAGCTTGCATGCCTTGTGCATCCATACTCTCACGCCCAACCAGACAGACAGCCTGCCTGCCTGCCGTCTATGCGCTCGCTCTTTCGCTTACCCATTCACGCGCAGCCTCTGGAACGCAGGGTGACGAGGCTACTTGGTGCCATTGCACCGCCCTCACGGCATCCCTTATTTTCAAATCCGAAAGTTGGGAAAAATCCCTTATTTTCAAATCCAAAAGTTGACAGCTATGTTCCATGTTCAGTCCTTGGCTAGGGATGGGCAAATCTGTCAATTTTGGTTCTCTCAGTTTCTCATCCCCCCCCCCCAGTCTTACATTCAGTTCTCCACATTTCTGCAGTGATTTGTGATTTTTGTAATATTAATAAAATCCTCATGAAAGACTTGCCCACATTTTAGTGTGAATTTCTTCATATATATATATATATATATATATATATATATATATATATATATATATATATATATTGTATGCAGAATTGACAAAAGCCCACATTTTTCCAAGCAGTTTTCCCTAAAAGAATGCATCTTTGTGCACATCATTTGGGTTGAAGCACTGCATTGTGAAATTTGGATAAGTGTGAATTTCAAAGAATAGCTGTGTTTCTGTTTGCGTATTGGCTAGAGGCGTGTGAATTAGGTAGTTCCTCATTAAAATGTAAACAAAAGTGCATTTCTTGCCCATCCCAATCCCTGCCACCTCCAGGTAAATCTGGGGAAGGCCCCACTTAGATGGGCCATTAATAACAGGCAGCTTGCTCTATTCCAGTACAGTTTATTGTCTGTGTTAGGTGAGTGTGATTTTTATTAGGGTTAGAGTTAGGCATCGGGAATGTGTCATCTGATAAGAATTTCAAAAGTGAGACTCAGATGGTTTAGATTTAGAAGAAGCTTTCAGGGGCGTATTACCTATAGAGGCTAGTGGCGCCAGGGCACCAGGGAAGAGGTGGAGGCTGGACGTGGCGCCTCCCGGCATCAGCTCACCACCCTTGCCCGCCTCCGCCATGCTGCGCCGAAGCCGCGCCTGGAGCCTCTGTCTGCCGTGGCCACTGCGAGACAAAGCGGCCAGCTTAGCCAGGGGGTGCCGCATCCAGCCTCCGCCTCTTCCTTGCTGGAGGAGCCGCCCTCCAGCCACTGCCCGTCTCCGCCAGCCCCGCCATCCTCCCTAAAAAAAAAGTCGACAACTCTGGGAAACCGGGGGGGGGGGGCGCCGGAAGGAGCTTTGTACCACGGCTCTGGATATACTTAAGACGGCCCTGGAAGCTTTGTTGTGGAAATCAGTATGGAAATTAGTAGAAATGTGGGTAGTGGTGGGTATTCTAGCATAGGGCGCATACAAACAGAGATAGAAAGGAACAGAGATGAGCAACAGCGGGAAGGAATATAAGGGGCAGTGAGGAAGTTATATGGTATGAGGTTGACTGGCAGAGAGCTTTTAATCTGAGGACTAGAATCTTGAGATGGATCCAAAGCATGATGGAAGGACCAGTGATGGGGCTGAAGGAAAAGGCGGACATAATCATAGCAACAGGAGAGAAAGATTAGTTTAGTAGAGAGGCTTTCTGATCCGACAGCAAATAAGTATGAGAAATCTGGCAGTTTCTTGATCAATGTTCTTCCTCCTGCAAGCAGCTTAGAAACCAGCATTTTATTATCTTCTACCAAACACATTATTGGTGCCTCCCCCATTCATTGTTGTTTAGTTGTACAGTGCAGGCTGTCACTCAGGAAAGCTGATCTCCTGAACCTGCTTTCAATTAAAATAAGAAGACTGGAAAAAACCCATGTTAAATGCCTGTATTGATTCACTGCCTTTTGCTGTGCCAGGTTAATGAGGAGTCTCTCCATACAATGAAGTGATTTTTGTGGGGAAGAAAGTTAATTGCTTAATTTAAAAAGGTTTCTGTCGGCATTTATTGCCTCTTGCTTGTATAGCTGTTGCTCCTCATTTTACAAATCTAAGCGCTGGCATATCAAGTCTTAGGATCTGGCTCTTAAGTTGTGGTGCTATTGCCACTATTATCAAGAGTATTTTCATCTCCGTGTCATTGGGAAGACTCTGGAGAAATCTTCGTGAGGATAACAGGCCTATCATTTATTATTCTTTATTTTTGAAAGCAGAGGGCTGTATCCAAAGTTCTCTGTCCCCTGGTATGAGGACTCTTGCACTAACAGGTGAGTTCAAATATTGTGCAACTGAAGAATCCAATGCAACAATTGAAAAAACTTGTTGCAAAACCCATCACACATCCTACTGTGCAACAAAATTACCAGCAACCTGCTTATTTTGGATACAACTCAGATAGATGAGAGTGAGTGTGAACACACACACACACACACACACACACACACACACACAAAATTGGAGGAAGAAGGGAGGGGGGAGAGGGGGAAGTGGGTGATTAAAACTATGGCAAAAGTTTGAGTAAAGTCGGGATGAAAGGAACTGAGAAGGAAATGGTAATTTTAAACAACAGCAGAAGTTTGAGTAAAGGATAGATGGATACTAAGAGGGGGAAAGTGGTCATGTTAAACAAGGACAAAAGTTTGAATATCCCAGTAATATTTTTTGTTTGGTGCATCCCAAATGTTTAGCAAAGCCATGGTGTAAATAGACACAAGATAGTTCGCAAGAGTATTCATATTAATTGTTTATTAGTAGTGTTAATGTCCCCTAGAAATTTGCCACACAAGGGCATTCCCACATGTTCCCTGGCGTGCTCTGCAATGTCAGCAAATTGCATACAGGTTCTTACTGATGCAAGAGTATAATGTCAACAAGATACTGTTTTTAACTCAGTTTCCTTTACTCAGGCAGAGGTCATTGTTAACCATGGGCTTCCTACCCCAAACTTTATTCCACTCTGAGTCTTTGATCTTCTGGATGTCTTGTTCCCAAATTCTCCTCAAAACTTGCAACTCTCCGATATCTTTTCCCAATAACATTTGCTATACCAGGACCTTTATGTCCACTTGTTGCACCAGGACCAGCTGTTTGAATGTTGCAAGCCCCATAGCGACTCTTTTCAACTTGATAAGAAGTTACCCTGGCGTATTATTAACCGCCACCCCTCCCAGTTACAAGGGCTAGAAAATAACAGTAATTTGCTCTTACAACTGCATGTGCTGCCCTTTTCCATTTGTGCAGTTGTCATGTTGCTGCGTGGGTCTTTCCCTTGGTCAGGAAGTATATTGTGTTGTTTTCTTTCCTTTTTCTAACCTAGGGAAAATGCTACATCTAACTACTTACCTGTAACAAATGTTGCATACTCACTCACCCACGCTCATGCGCACACAACAGTGAGTAAATGGCCCTTCTCAGTTCAGTGCGACTTACTCCCTAGCAACTGTGTTTAGGGTTGCAGCTTAAATATAATTCTGGCCTTCCTTAAGTCATTTCCTTGCATCAGTGGTGGTGGTGGTGATCTTGTTGGCCTCCAGTTTTTGGATTCCAACTCCCTTCTGCCCTAGCCAGCAAGGCTCATGGGAGTTGTAGTCCAACAGCACCTGAAGATGCCTAACATTCTACCCTGCCGCTCATAGTTTTGTGGGCTTAGCAGCATCTACAGGATCAGAAAGTGCTTCTTACATGCCCACGAAGAAGGAATGGTTGTGTTTGGCTGCATGTACAAGGAAAGAAGCCACAATTTTGCTTCTGTTCTACCTAGCAGGCACTGGAAAGAAGACAATAGCTTCTAGATGTGCTCTTAGTTCTTACTCTTTCTATATTTATTTGTCTTGCAGAAACATGCCCGGGGGCAGGTGCTCTTTGACCTAGTCTGTGAGCACCTCAACCTCCTGGAGAAAGATTATTTTGGACTTACATTCTGTGACTCAGATAGTCAGAAGGTATGTTTTGGGTGGCCCTGATAGAGGCCTGTGCTATGTCTATTCAAGAAGCTGTGATTAAATGTGACTTCCTCTTATGTGCTCTCTCTTTCCATTTCAGAACTGGTTGGATCCCTCCAAGGAAATAAAGAAACAGATTCGCAGTGAGTAACGTAGCTGAAAACCCGTGTACTCAAAGGCTTCCCATGTTTTCTAACTGGGCCTCTATGGTAACCTCCTTGCATAGATGGGTGGGAATTCTCCCCTTGTCCATAAGATGCATTTGTAAGCAACTCGATTGTTGTCTTCAAAATATTTTCCAAGCATGAAAAGGAACTGACTAGGGAAGAATAGAGGCTAGAGGGAGAGCAAGGCCTTAAGGATCTAACATTCTCCAGTGTTCCAGTTGCCACTGACACCTGTATGAAGTTACAGGTAGATAGCCGTGTTGGTCTGTCATAGTCAAAACAAAATAAAAAAATTCCTTCCAGTAGCACCTTAGAGACCAACTAAGTTTGTTCTTGGTATGAGCTTTCATGTGCATTTCTGTTTCAGTGTATCTGAAGAAGTGTGCATGCACACGAAAGCTCATACCAAGAACAAACTTAGTTGGTCTCTAAGGTGCTACTGGAAGGATTTTTTTTATTTTGTTTTGACCTGTATGAAGTGTTATACTATGCCTAGAGTATTGTGTGCCTATACCAATACAATCATACCTCGTGTTGCATTAGGTTCATGTTGCGTCTTTTCTGCTTGTGAACGTGGCAAACCCGGAAGTGTATACTTACGGGTTTTGCCGCATGTGCAGAAGCGTTTTGCATGCTTCGCACATGCGCAGAAGCGCCACTCTAGTTGCGGACTTTTCAGGGTGCGAACGGGACTTCGGAACGGATTATGTCCGCAATTAGAGGTACCACTGTAGTATTGTTACCGACCATGACGCCCTCTTTTTGTCACTCTTTGCAGAGTGGAAATAATAGTAACTGCAAACTATCATTGCAAGAAAGGAGTGCAGTGAAGAACCTCATGCTTGTATAAAACACATTATATGATAGGAGCACCAAGCAGTGGGAGACATTCACTTTTGTAACTGAGCAGCCTTCTGCAACCTGGTTCCTTTTGGACTGCAACTCCCACCAGCCCCAGCCATCATGGCCATGGCTGGGGGTTGGGAGTAGGCTGCGGTAAAGCAAGCGGTGCACTCTGCCCTGATGTAGAAAGGCAGGAAAGCATGGTGATTGGACATAGGCCCTTGGTCATATCGGCTCCCATGCTCCTTTCATTTTACGGGGAGGAGAAAGCCCTCCATTGGGAGTTGGCTTCTTGAATAGCAAGATATTGGGTAGGCTTGCTGGACAAGCGGTTTGCATGGATACCGCAGGAGGTCTTTCCCAAACAGCAGGTCCTCTGGGAGACAGGAGCCTGTTTCCATGGCAACCGCAAGTTGTAGCCTCTCTTGTGTGGCGAAGGCTGTTCTGCTGGGTCGCAGGTCTTAGCAGGCAAGCGCACCCTGCCATGTGCCTCAGCCGTGTACATCCAGTCAAGCAGAGACCCCTGCTGATTCTGAGGAGTTTGTCTTTTTTGAGGCACATTAATAGTTTCCTTGCATAGCAGGCGGGAGGCAGTGCGAGGCGGTCGGAGTCACGGAAGCAGCAGTTGGAGATGAGTGCACGTGTGAGAGACAAAGGAAAGGAAAGGATACCTCAGCTGGGTATGTCTACTCCATCATATTTTCCCCTTTCTCCATCTCTCCTTTACCTAGGTGGCCCCTGGAACTTTGCCTTCACCGTCAAGTTTTACCCACCAGACCCTGCCCAGCTCACAGAGGACATCACGAGGTGAGTCAAAGCTACACATTCCCCTCTTAAGCAACGGAATGTGTTGAGCTGAACAACCCCCCCCCCCCCAAAGCCTCAACCACCCACCGCTGCCACTCATTTTGACATCAAGCTGACTTCCGCTGGTGATGACTGAGAGAGGTGATCACTACTGGAGAATGGTCCGATATAACAATAACAATAATTTATTATTTATACCCCTACCCATCTGGCTGGGTTTCCCCAGCCACTCTGGGCGGCTCCCAACAGAATATTAAAAGCACAATAAAACACCAAACATTAAAAGCTTCCCTAAACAGGGCTGCCTTCAGGTGTCTTCTAAAAGTCAGATAGTTGTTTATTTCCTTGACATCTGGTGGGAGGGCGTTCTACAGGGCGGGTGCCACTACCGAGAAGCCCCTCTGCCTGGGTCCCTGTAGCTTCATTTCTCGCAGTGAGGGAACTGCCAGAAGGCCCTCAGAGCTGGACCTCAGTGTCCGGGCTGAATGGTGGGGGTGGAGATGCTCCTTCAGGTATACTGGGCCGAGGCCGTTTAGGGCTTTAAAGGTCCTAGGACTTGCCTCCAAAATCAAAAGCAACAGAATAGCACGGCCGTTCCTCAGCTTCCATCCCCACTGCTTATACTGGCCACTGGAAGGATGCAACCTAATATCTTCTTCCGGAAGGAAGGAATTGATTTTAGGCAGCCTTCCCCAAGCTGGTGCCCTCCAGATGTTTTGGACTACTGATAAACTGGATGTTCATCAAGCTGTGCCTGGCTTGGTGGGCCAGATACCTCTTTTGCACCTAGAGGTTTTCCAGGTATTAGATGTCTTCAGATTAAAAATCATAACTGCAATCCCAGACAGCAACCAAATCATGAAGTCTGAAAACCCTCTAGTGCAGGGGCAGCTAACTTAAGGTTACCAGACGTCCCCGTTTCCTGGGGACAGTCCCCGGATTTACAAATCAGTCCCCTGACAAAATCCTATCATTCCTACTGAAGTTGAAAAGTGTCCCCGGATTCATTGAAAAAAATCTGGTAACCTTAAGCTAACTCAGCATTCCTTGCTGCTGCCAGTGTTGGCAGGAGGCCGATGGGAGTTGTAGCTCAGTGATACCTGGAGGGCTTCATGTTAGCCACCCCTGCCCCAATGGGCCATTGTATGTCGGGCTGTGTTTGGTTTGGTGACTAACAAATGACTTGCTGTATTAAGAAGTAAACATGGCCCACCCCTTATTAAATGACTGCAAGGAAGTTCCTGATTTCTTGTTTGCTTTTCTCACGGCTGTCCCAACTGCTTGACCCCCTCCCCACCCCAGATACTACCTGTGCCTGCAGCTCCGATCAGACATCATCAGTGGGCGCCTCCCATGTTCCTTCGTTACACATGCGTTACTGGGCTCCTATGCTGTACAAGCTGAACTGGGAGATTATGACGTCGAGGAGCACGTGGGCAATTACGTCGGTGAGCTCCGTTTTGCTCCAAACCAAACTAGGGAGCTGGAAGAGCGTATCATGGAGCTGCATAAGACTTACCGGTGAGTATGTTCCTGTCCTTCTGTACTGAGAACAAGCAAGACCTGGGAAACGAGTTCTCTGGCAGTGGTTTGGGAGCAGATAGCGCTGTGCAACCTATCTCTTTCTGCCCCTGTCTTGTAAAAGCCCAGTGAAGGAAATAGCAGCATTTTGCCCAGCTGCCAGTAGCTGATGGTTTACACTTCTGCCGTTTCTCCCTTTCCTTTCAAAGGGGCATGACACCTGGAGAGGCAGAAATTCACTTCCTGGAGAATGCCAAGAAGCTTTCCATGTATGGAGTTGACCTGCATCATGCCAAGGTACGGCAGACCTGTAGTGTGTGAAGATGCCCTCAGAATGGGTTGGGTTGCATGCCCTGAAGAAATTGCCACATCATCTCTTCACCCCTGGCCAAACTCTGCACCAGCGCACAGGATGCATCAGTTTAGTGGTGCGAATTTTCCTAGGACTCATCTAATAATAAGATGAGGCACTGCCATCATTTGTTTTTTTTCCTATCAGAAAACATTACATCTTGGTGACACAGATTGATGCAAGCTGTCAAATGTTTAAGATCGGAGCTGCCTTTAAAAAACAAAAACAAAAAACTTTAAGGTACCATGCAGCCATATTGTGGGACCATTTATGTAACAAGTGGAAGGTGGAGATTTTATTCCATGAAAGCTGATTACTCCATAGGTTGTGTGTGTGTGTGTGTTTTTAAAGGAAAAGCACACCACAAGATTCTTGGTGTGTATGTATAGATATAGCCTCTTCAATGTACTTTCCTACATGTTTTATCCTTTCTCCTAACACAGTTAAAATTCCACCCAATTTTTCTGTTCTCCTCTCTGTTTCCTATATTTCTTACCTTCACAACTTTTCTCCCCTTCCATATCCATGCATGATCTGGCTGCTAGGACAGCAAGTTTTAGCCTCTCCAGCTAGAGCAGTTTCATGCTTTACAAGCAAGCAACCCAATTTGATGCGGCGAAGTTAATCCCTTAAAAGCCAGAGCTAATTGAACGCAGCAAAATCTCACCTGCCTGCTCTCTAGCAAACTTCCTGGTGTGCTCAAAGAGGCGGAGGGCCTCGAGAAGACAGAGGGCACTGAATTTTGGGCCACATATCTGATCCCTCTGATTACAACAGCTCTCTAAATCATGACCCACAACTCAGGGAGCCTGCTGGTTTCCTGGTAGCAAGCTGAACAGCACTCTGCTGTCCCCTAGCGTCATAATTGTCTATGGGTTAGAGCACATGGGAGGATGCTTCCAACACCCCCACCCCCTTTGTAATAAATAGATGTTGCAAGCAGATGCTGTTGGCAGGCTTTTGCTGCTGGCCAGGACTTTTCCCAAGATCAGGAAGCTCATTTTATGAGATTGGTGCAATATCCTCCCCACAAGAATCCCCTAATGGGGAATACACCTTTAAACCTTGGCCGTGGTGCCTCAGTCACTGCAGTCCTTTTCACCAGTGAAGCATCCCCTGCTGTTGTGTCTTAAATACTTAGGCAGGCAACTTTTGCCTGCTTGGGGAACATAAGCCTGGGGAAAAGAAGTAGCCATGCTATGCTGCAACCTGTTTTTGCAAGCATAGAGAATCACAGAAGGCATGCAGTGCTGTGCAGCTTAGTATTCTTGGTTGAAGCTATGCGGAAAATTGTAGAGAAACAAGAACTCAGGCCATAAAAGTAAAATTGTGTTGAACTGATGATTTAAATGATTCAAGTTTTTCAATTAGTCTCTTATGGATAGATTTATTTCTTGACGTTTATATGCCAGGTGAAGTAATCATCAGGATTTTACTCCTTTTCTGTAATTTGCTATAATTCTTACTATAACTTTAAGATAGAAATTGCGCTACTGTCGCTTTAAATCTTTATTAGAGCACACCCTGATTCTTCTTTCAATATTACAAACGTACTCTGAGTCACCTAACTCTAAGCTACCAGTACACGTTGACTTTGAGACTTTTTGGTAAGATCAACTTTTATTACACAATTTCGCATATATGTTTGTAAACCTTTAGATCAGTGTTTCCCAACCTTGGGTCTCCAGCTGTTTTTGGACTACAACTCCCATCATCCCTAGCTAGCAAGACCAGTGGTCAGGGATGATGGGAATTGTAGTCCAAAAACAGCTGGAGACCCAAGGTTGGGAAACACTGCTTTAGATGATTTAATAATAATAATAATAATAATAATAATAATAATAATAATAATAATTTATTTGTACCCCGCCCATCTGGCTGGGTCTCCCCAGCCACTCTGGGCGGCTTCCAGCAAATATTAAAAAACAATACATTAACATATTTCAGATTAAAAGCTTCCCTAAACAGGGCTGCCTTCAGGTATTTCCTAAATGTTGTGTAGTTGTTGATTGTTTTAACCTCTGATGGGAGGGCGTTCCACAGGGCGGGCGCCACTACCGAGAAGGCCCTCTGCCTGGTTCCCTGTAGCTTTGCTTCTTGCAGTGAGGGAACCGCCAGAAGGCCCTCGGCGCTGGACCGTTATACTGTTTATATGATAATTAACATGTTAAGAGGGTCTCTGATGAATGTATATTTAACTTACTCCAGCTGAAGAAGAATTTTCAAAACAATGCCTTGTCCTGGCGTATTAACTTCACCTGGCATATAAACTTCAAGAAATAAATCTATCCATAAGAGACTAATTGAAAAACTTGAATCATTTAAATCATCAGTTCAACACAATTTTACTTTTGTGGCCTGAGTTCTTGTTTCTCTACAGTTTTGTGCAGCTTAGTGTGCCCGCTTTCCTAGAGCAAAATTGCTGATGGTCTTTCCAAGAAGAACGGCATTCCATGATGCTCCCCCTAGTAACGCCCTTTTCTCAGGCCTAAACTAGGAAGATCTCCTTTGTCTGGAGTTGGAACTGGAGGTGTGGCTCACCAGTAGAGACCATATTCCTAAAGTTGTGGCTGGTCAGATGATCTCTTTCTAGTTCTGAAATTGTTTCTATATGAGTTAGATGGGGATAGAGGCAGGCAAGTGACCCACTTGGAATTTAGGAGGGTGGTGTGTTAACCTGCCCTTGCTCCTTCCCTGCTTTCACATCCTTGACCGGTTTAAAATAATACTTTG
Organism: Darevskia mixta; assembly: GCA_034641385.1. Lineage (NCBI taxonomy): Eukaryota > Metazoa > Chordata > Lepidosauria > Squamata > Lacertidae > Darevskia > Darevskia mixta. The sequence continues at coordinate 48,785,722 of JAWWNH010000029.1, read as the reverse complement.
GCACTTACCAGCAGCGTTTGAGGATTTGCTCTGAATGCCTGACTTTGCACTGATGGGTTTTCGTATGTGCTAATGCCTCTCTTTCTCTCTGTCTCTTGTTTTCTGCTTTGGCTCTTGTGTAGGATTCAGAAGGCATTGACATCATGCTAGGTGTTTGTGCCAACGGCCTTCTCATTTATAGGGACAGGCTGAGAATAAACCGTTTTGCCTGGCCCAAGATCCTCAAGATTTCGTACAAGAGGAGTAATTTCTACATCAAAATTCGACCTGGTGAGGTAAGTGTCCAAAGTGTCCCCTGTCCAAAAGAAAGAAATAAGTTCACTCTTTAGCAGACAGTAAGTTCCTGGGGAGAAGCTGAACATTAGAAACACGGGTTTCCTCATCTGGGTAATGAGTGTTCAGCAGGTCCATAGATTTGGCATTGACATAATGGCCAACAATTACTTATGGTTGCCACTGATTTGTCCCCTCTCTTGAGTCCTCTAGCAAAGAGGGGGTATATATTTCACTTTGAAACAAACTTTGGAGAAGCAGGAGAATGAGAAGGATGCTCACCATTTCTGTTTTATTTGAAGCCCAGTGCCAGATGGGAAGATTCTGTCTCTCAGTTTCTTTGCTCACATGTGAACACTGGGTCTGTGGATGGGAAGCAGGGTTGGCCATGCAAACTGTGCCCCAGAGCCCATTTCCCCATGCACTCTATATCTCCAGTCTTAGCCCATGTTGAATAGGAAAAGTCTGCTGGGCATTTTTAAACCCATGCCCTTGGAATGTTGTTAGAGCATCTTGTGCAATCAGCGACCTTTCTTCGTCCTTTCTTCGTCTCTCATGCCTGGCACAGTGAAAAACTCCAATCACCCATCCTTTGAGTTTTCTGCAGTTTGCAGAGAACCCAGAGAAAGGGAAGGGATCTTTTTGCTGTGTGTCCATGGCAGGAGCAACCGGGGGTGGGGTGGGAAGGGCAGCCACACTCACAACTGAGTTTGTGGATTCTGGAGTTGGAAAGATCTGTTTTAAGAACATGAGAAAAGTCCTGTTGGATCAGACCAAACGCCCAACATCCTGTTTTTAAAAGGTAAAGGGACCTCTGACCATTAGGTCCAGTCGTGTCTGACTCTGGGGTTGTGGCGCTCATCTCGCTTTATTGGCCGAGAGCCGGCGTACAGCTTCTGGGTCATGTGGCCAGCATGACAAAGCCGCTTCTGGCGAACCAGAGCAGCGCACGGAAACGCCGTTTACCTTCCCGCTGGAGCGGTACCTATTTATCTACTTGCACTTTGATGTGCTTTTGAACTGCTAGGTGGGCAGGAGCAGGGACCGAGCAACGGGAGCTCACCCCGTCGCAGGGATTTGAACCGCCGACCTTCTGATCAGCAAGCCCTAGGCTCTGTGGTTTGGTGGCCAAAATACACCAAGAACCACATGTTCAAAAACTGAACCCAACCACCAGCCTCTCTGGGGCAGAAGCTGACGGTTGATGTCACTTGACCCTGGTGGGAAAACAGGAGACTGTTCAACTGGAGCAGACCTTGATTTCATCTTTGCTGGCACCTCCCTCCCTCTCTGTCCATCATTCCCTCAGGGGAGTAGGTAAGGGCTGACTTGATTCTTGGTCATAATGTCTGTTCTTTGTTCCCTGCAATTTCAGTATGAGCAGTTTGAGAGTACTATTGGCTTCAAGCTGCCCAACCACCGCTCGGCCAAGAGACTCTGGAAAGTTTGCATTGAGCACCACACGTTCTTCAGGTGAGACGGGGGGGGGGGATCGTGAAGGCTTTGTCCTCTATAAGGAGGTGCTACAGATAAGATTGAAAGGTTTAGGGATCCTTTCTCGCTCAGTCTAGCCTGTTTCACGGGGTTGTTGTGAAAATAAATTCAGATAAAGATATCTTGCCACCCACCTGGAAATCTAAATATGTTTTTGAGCAGGAAGCAACCTGTAGAACAGAGTCCCTGCCAGATATGATCTTCACCGTGGAGTGGTAATTTGACGATTCCCAGATATGAGTCTCTGGTCTCTTAAAGAAAACCTCAGCCTTGCAGCTTACAGCATGGTTGGTGTTGCCTTATTATCTGACAGGGAACAGTGATCTTGTTTCCAGCTGTAGAATATGAAGCATACTGGTAGCTGAGACAGTTTACAGGGTAGGGCAAGACAGAGGGAGAAATAAGCTTTGTGTGTTCTGTGTTTGGTAAGATTTCAACTAGGTTTAGAATTCTCTTGAAGGTAAAAATTATTTTACTGACTTGTTGTTGCTATTTCCCAGATTATGGTTCCACCCAGGCCCTCTGTGTTTGCGTGCATTTTTATTCTAGCCCTAGCTATGAATCAAGAAGGGAGAGGTCATGAATTTTACCTGTCCAATGAGACGCTGTTCATTTGTATCTTTTCAGTAAATATTCAAAGAGCCAATTCATATGTCATGTTCTGCTGCTGATATGAGCTTTTAACAGCTCATAGGAGCGCATTGTGCTTCGTTTGCGTGCGAAGGAGAGATGCATGCAGTATCTCCAGTCATAAATTCCCACTCACGGGAATGGGTTTCATGTGCTGCTTGTGGAAATTGATCTATGGCATGGTTTGCATTCCTTTCTCCAGTATTAACGCAGCTCAGATAAGTAGATCACTACAATCTGAGCTGTTGAATGTGCACATCATGGGCAGAATTGGGTATCTGGTGCTCAATTCAGCATCTTGATCATCTCAACACCCACTGTTAAAGGGAGACTTTCAGAGTTCTGCTCAGTAGGATGATCTGGGAAATGAGTAAGCTGTGCCAGGCATGGGCCAACCAGGATATTTAGTAGGCAGGAGTGTGTTTCAGGGCCCTGAGAGTTACTTGTTCTGCCTTATGGTTGGCAAAAGAAAATGTATGCGGATCTGCCTTTACTGGTTGAGACTAACAGAACTGGTTAGGACTCTGTAAGCTACTGTTTCTTAGGCAGCTGTCCATACACATCCTTTACTCCATCTCCAATGGATGGGACATTTGCCAGGGGCATTTGAGCTCTATTAAAGGAGCAAAGGCTTTGAGGCAACCTTTCCCCGCTCCTGGTCACACACTTTGCAGGTTTTCTACTTGTCTGCCTCTGAAACATTTCCTCTCTTGACAGACCAATGTTTTATACATCAAGACATAGTCCCAGATCGTTTACCCTGTACATTTCCTGTGACATCCTTTCCCCCTTTAACATTCACTGCAGAGCAGCTGGCAGAACATCCCTAGATGCATTTAGAAGCTTTGTTTGTTCAGATGACAACAAAAAGCAGGTAGGGCTGACTATGGGTTTCTTTGTCACATTGCGTGGCTTCCACATAATGCAAGGAAGCCGTCAATTGCATACGGTGCTCCTACAATCTTCTGAAATTTGGCACATCCACAAAGCCAAAACTTCCTCTTCTTTCAAGGTGGGGTGGGAGAGCACATGAGAAGGAGCACGAGAGAGCTTCAGGGGATAAACTGTCCATGCATCTAGCTGATAACAAAGCAATACAGGGAAGTGACACTGTGTCAGAATTCAGCTTACGCTAGGATTTGGCAAGATGCAAGTGCAGGGCTTCAGTCTGCAGCTGGCAAGAGCCATTAACCCAAGCCACAATCAAGAGGCAGAGTCATAAAGCCAACTAGAATCAATAAGACCATTGGGCAAAACTCAAGACAGGAGAAATGGGGACTGGGGACATGATAAGGTATCAGGAGTGTGACTGGGGAAAACCTTGAGCATTAGTGAAGAGCTCATCCTGGCTTGAGACGTCGCTGTATGCAGATGGCTTTCTGTTTCCAGTCTTATGAAATGGACTCTGTCAGAGGGGGAGTTAAGTGAACCCAGTTGGGTGTGTCTTCCAGGCCTTGAACACGATAGGTTCGTTTCTCCTCTTCCAGGCAAGGGCTGGGGCAAGTGGACAAAAGTTTGAAGTGGAGAACCATCACACACACAAAACACACACTTCAGTTTTTCTGTGTTTGCAGAGCAAGGGTAGGCTTGTTCTTTTCTTCCTGGTTCAGCCCAACTGCATTGTTGTCTCTGTATCCCCGCCTCTGCTGCACGTGGGCCTGCTGTAGTCACAGTCATAGAATCGAGTTGGAAGGGATCCAAAGGTCATCTAGTCCAACCCCCTGCAGTGGAGGATGGTTTTAAAGTTCTTAAAACTATACCCCCCCCCAAATAAATAAATAAATAAATAAATAATCATTGAGGGCTTCCTACCAATCCTATATTTGCACTAATAGAATAACAGATGTTTGGAAGCAGATGTTGTCATAATAACATAGCCTACTAACTGGATATATTTACCGCAGTGTAAATACATCTTTCCCCAAAGAGCTGCGTCAGCAGATGGCTGCACACTAAACCAACAAATGTTCTAGCGTAAGACCTGTGCGTAGTTCTGGCCTTTGCTCCTTGCCTGCTTTGTTACGACTTTGCTCTCCCTACCCTGCCTCTGGCACTCCAGCCATTAACATCCCAGGGAAGTCTTCGGGGAACGCATGGAAGAGAGAGTTGGCTCGGAAGCTCTTCTTTGTCACGGGTTAACTTTCTACAGATTGCACTGATTTAGTCAATCCTAAATGATGGGGAACATCTTAGGCATTGGCAGGCAGAACGTTTTAAAAAATTAGTTAAGGTTAGAAAAACCAAGTGCCCCAGAGAGCTGCATGTAGTGCTCTTCAGGTGGCTCATTCACCAAAGCAGAAGAATTGTGACATTCAAGTAGGCTAGAAAGGTGATAATGAATGATTTGATTCATATGCCATGTACACATAACCATTTTATATATAAAAAAGCCAGTGTGGTGCTGGATTGAGTGCTGGGCTTGGATTGAAAGTTCCAAGTAGGATTCGAAGAAGAAGTATTATTTATTTATTTATTTATTTATTTATACATACATACATACTCCGCCCATCCGGCTGGTTTTCCCCAGCCACTTTGGGAAGCTCCCAACAGATTAAAAATTGAATAAAACATCAAACATTAAAAACTTCCCTAAACAGGGCTGCCTTCAGACGTCTTCTAAAAGTGAGATAGTTGTTTATTTCCTTGACGTCTGATGGGAGGGTGTTCCACAGGGCGGGCGCCACTACCGAGAAGGCCCTCTGCCTGGTTCCCTGCCTGGTTCTCTGCCTGGTTCCCTGCTCACTTCTTGCAGTGAGGGAACCGCCAGAAGACCCTTGGAGGAGGACCTTAGTGCCCAGGCTGAACGATGGGGGTGGAGACACTCCTTCAGGTATACAGGGCCGAGGCTGTTTAGGGCTTTAAAGGCACCAACACTTTGAATTGTGCTTGGAAACGTTTTGGGAGCCAATCTAGGTCTTTCAGGACCAGTGTTATATGGTCTTGGCGACCACTCTTAGTCACCAGTCTAGCTGCCTCATTCTGGATTAGTTGTAGTTTCCGGGTCACCTTCACAGGTAGCCCCACGTAGAGCTACCTGATTACAAAGCTCTCTGATTTGCAGAGGTTGGATGACCATCTATCATGGATGCTTTAACTGAGTTTTTTGTGTTGGAGGGGGTTGGATTGGATGCCCCTTGGGGTACCTTCCAGCTCTACAATTCTGTGATTGACCTTCAGACCAGTTAACAACACCCAGCCCAACCTACCTCACAGGGTTGTTGTGGGGAGGAAATGGGATATTCCTCAGTATTGTGAACTCCTTCAAGGAGGGGTGAGATTCAGATGCAATTACTAAATGAAACATCATATTAAAATAAGACCTGTATGTTTGGCCTGCTACAGGCACATTTTTCAGGAATATGCTAGCATTTGTTCAAAAACGTAGTTGCTGTGCTTGCCATATGTTCTTTTTCAATGGGCATTCTTTATTGTTTTTTAATGTTACTTTCCCTATAAACACATTTGCATGCATATCAAGGGTGATCCCATTGCAGGGTGATGGAGATGCCCAACATCTGTGTTTTGTAGTGCCGTGAAAAGGTTGCAAATCCAAACAACTCTTTTATGTATAGTTGTGTGTGTGTCAGCAAGTGAACATGGCAAACAGTTTCTGTGGGGTGGAAGGTACAAGAGATGCTTCGGGCGGGGAAGCACATAGTTTCAAATGAGTAGTGGAGATCTAGGAAACTGAGATAGCATAGCTGCCTTGCCTTGAGACATAAGAGCCATTCTGCACTTTACACAGAAGGACTTGTCAATCTAATGGGGTAGAATTCTGGACTGTAGCAGTTCCAACGGCAGGAGAGGGGAATCATAAAACTTGCACATCCAAGAGAAACGTTTAATGTTGCATACTCTCGAACATGTTGGTTTATTATAAAATAGGGAGCCTTTGACATGCAGGGACATTAAATAAATGCAACCTTTCCCTGTATTGCGGAGCACAGTCCAGAAATCTATCACTTGACTCTGCTTAATGTGTAGAATAAATTAAACTGTTTAGCAAGGCAGCACAGAACACAGATACATCAACGTTTCAGATTGTCACAGTCAAGGGACCTTCAGATCAATCTCACTTGCTGCATCACCAGGGCAAGTAAAATGTTCTTTCTTCAAAATTAGGGCATCAAAGTCCGATTAAACCGTGGTTTGAAGGAGCACATAGCTACATTAATAACTTGCAGAAGGTTGTTCTGGCAAGTAAAAAACACTGTTTATTGATGAATGGTAAACCGTTGACTGGATGAGAACATTGAAGATTTTTGGTGGGGTGTGCATGCATGATGTCTGTACATGAAGCCACAAATTTCATCCAATGGTGCTTGTCCTGGAAGGAGTGATTAAGTAAACAATTACTTGACATTAGATTTCCATGCTCAGAATCCTGTATGACGGACAGTGCAACTCACAACCTTGAGGTTGATTGTAAGCTACCTCTGGCTAAACATATTTGATCAAATTTATATTTATTGAATTTGTATACCTCGCGTCATCCAAAGATCTCTGCAAACTTTGAGATGTCGCCACTGCTGCCTGCTTTCCCTTTGTATCAGAGCTGGTACTTTGCATCCTATTGCTGAGCGGGCTACTAATCCATTACAATTTTTTTCCCTTCTCCTCCTCCCCTTCTGCAGGTTAGTGTCCCCGGAGCCTCCCCCAAAGGGCTTCCTAGTCATGGGCTCTAAGTTCCGCTACAGTGGGCGAACACAGGCTCAAACGCGACAGGCCAGCGCCCTGATCGATCGTCCTGCCCCCTACTTCGAGCGCTCCTCCAGCAAACGGTACACCATGTCTCGCAGCCTCGATGGAGGTATGCCCCAAATTGGGGAGGGGGAGGGAGATTGGTTCACTGGTGGGCATGGGAAGGCTAATGTTCAAAGGATGGGGCCATCAACTGGGGTGATGGGTGGTTGTGGGCTAGCGGAGCAAGTTTATTATTCCTTGCTGTTGGGCTCAAGAGCAGTTTTTTCCAACAATGGTCCCTTGGGTGGGTTGCCAGGCTTCCCAAAATGGGGCAGGGATTTTGGCTCCCATGGAGGAGATTATGCTTATCAGTGGCACCCAAACAAGGAGAAAAGTATTGGTGGCCCTTAGTCTGGGGACCATTGCTTTTAAGGAAATTTTTCTTTCAAATGTGCAAAAAGCTGCTTGTTATAGCAGAAAAAAAATACTCATATGTAGATACAGATGCACACACATGCACAACGGCATGACTCATAGGGCTGTATCACGTTATGAACTTAAGAAGGTAGGTAAAGGAAGCGGGTGGCTCTGTGGGCTAAACCACTGAGCTCATTTGTTCGGGGGTGGGGGGGCTGAATTTCCTTACTTTAGGACTTGTTTAACATAGGGACTCAGCAATGAAGAAGCAGATGATTCCATTTGCCCTTTCAGTTTACCTGAGCTGCCGCCTGCAACTTCTGGACACAAGATATTGGGGTTTGGTTTTTTTGTGAATGCTGGAGATGTTTTTCTTCCTGTGTTGTTGGAAATATTATGTTCCCCAAGGCAACTCAGCTTCTATTCTTGAAGAAACAGAGAAGCAGAGAGCAGAAGTGAAAAACTGCCCTAGAAAGGGAATTCTGTGCCATAGAGGATGAGGAACTACAACAATGGAGTGATCTTGTTCACCAACTCCCAAGAGACTGTGATCTACTCACAGTTAAAAACTGGCAGTGATCTACCCCCTTTTGGGGGTAGCTTTTTTCAGGAAGGCCCATTTTGGGGGGGCTCGGGTCAAAGTTGTTGAGTTTTTTCAGGGAGGAGGTAAAATGTTGAGCTTTATCTAGGGGAGCCACAGTTGTTCAGCTTCTTTGGGGGGAGCCAATGATCTACCAGTGATCTACCACAGACATCCAGTGATCTACCAGTAGATCACGATCTACCTGTTGGACATGCCTGCCCTACACTATTGTAAACCTAGAAGCTACTAAAAAAGTGGGTGACAGGAGCTCCATTTAAGATTTTGGGAGGTTGGTAGCAAGATTCTCAGCAAGATTTGAAGAGCAGCTCTTGGGTGTATTAAGATTAGAATGCAAAAAGCAGCACTTTTCAACTGCGCTTACTGCGCTTACTTTATTTATTTATTTATTTATTAAAGATTTTCTTATAGTAACTATAGCAAAGTGATCAACATTGGTTAAGCAGTTGCCCCATTAATTTTAAGCAAAGGGGTTAGCAATGCATTCTTACTTCATGGGGCTAATATATAATAAGTCACTATGTAGAAACAGTGAGCTGACCAGAGATAGATGCATTCCTGAAGAATAGATCCACAATATGGGAGAGCAGGTAATATACCGTATTTTTCGCTCCATAAGACGCACTTTTTTCCTCCTAAAAAGTAAGGGGAAATGTCTGTGCGTCTTATGGAGCGAATGTGTGGTCCCTGGAGCTGAACTGCCCAGGGGCAAAAGCAGATTGTGCTTTTTTTAAAAAAAGAGAGAGAAGGGGGTGTTGAAAAGAAGCCTGCTGAGCAGCTGCTCAGCAAAGGATCGGGGAGAGAGATAAGGGAGAGAGATTCCAGCCCCACCCCCTTGCAGAGGGAGGCTGTTTCCCCAGCGACATGTGACTGGCTGATTAGATTATCTGTCTGGAAACTGTAGAAATGGCTCCTTTTACTGAAGCTGCAGAACTGTGAGTTAAACCCCATAAAACAGGATTTTTTCCCTTTGCAAAGTAAGCTCAACAACTTTGCAAAGTAAGCTCAACGGTAAAGTATTTTCATGAAGTTCTCTTTCAGGGTGTAACATGCCGTAAACTTTAGGTGGATAGTTCCTCTTTAGATGTAGCATAAAGTAAGCCACTTATTATACTGTGTGCTAAGGAAGAGATGGTCAGCCCCAATGGAGATGAGTAGTGATATTCTTGGGTTGTGAAGGACTTGACCCAAGGAATCTCAGGAAAACAAAGATCAAAATAAGACTTGAATCCCAGAGCTGACTTTATGGCAGTGTGGGATCATGAGCCTGTGGGGTGTCCCCCACCAAGGGAAAGGGGAGTTCTGCAGCTTTTTTAAATATTGAGATTACATTGTTTCTAGTATTAAAAAGCAGGTACAGTAGCCTGTGCAGAACAAATCTGCTCTTGCTTTTGGCTGGACTCAATGGGACAAAATAGGGCTCCTCCGTTTCTCTCTCTTTTCTGCACAGAATTCTCTCGCCCAGCTTCAGTCAGCGAGAATCACGATGGAGGAACAGAGTCAGACAGGAGAGACGAAGACAGCAGGTATGGAGGAAGAACGCGGTCCGAGACCGAGGATGAAGAGGTGACCACCCCAACAAAAATCAAGGAGCTAAAGGTACAAAGTCTACATTGAGCCTTTGGGAGATCTGCCCCTGAAGGGAGGTTTCTGCCCTATCTGCCCCCTGGCCCCTACTCTTTGAATTAAGGGATGAATTAAGTGAGGAGCAAAATCCCTTCACCTCAATTCAGAATCGGGCTTTTCAAATCAAGCTGTTCCCCACCCCATGAATGGATGGAACTTATAGGTCCTTTTCTATCTCTAGTGAGCCCTCCCAGCTACATACCCCTTTCACAAGGGTAGCTTTGCTTGGCACGGATAGTGGAAGCAAGGAAGGCTGGCTAACGGCAACAGCTGACATATTTTTAACCTTGAATTCTCAGGGATTTGGGGCTCAGCTTGTAATATATGAAATGGGATTTAATTCATTATTTAACAAATAATAACCTGCCCTTGTGCCCCAAAGACGTGATTTCCTCTGACCTTCTCCATTTCCCAAATTTTCACCAGTAGATTTTTATGGCACACACCATTCCTGGTTTCCTCATTTGCAGAGAAAAAGGCTACACCATAGAGAGCCCATTCCAATGCTGGCAACTCCATGCTGAAACCACATGGCATTACAGATGATATTTTTCTTGGCTCCTGAGTTAAAAACTTAGTATAATGTGTGTTCTATGAGTTCCCTTGACTGACTCTGCTAGTTCCTTCCCTCCCCCTTCTTTTTGCTGCCAGCCGGAACAAGAAACCACCCCAAGGCACAAGCAGGAGGTATTCTCTTTCTGGAATGTCTTAACGCCTCATCAGTGCATCCTAGTGCTCATCCTCTTTTAAACATGCAAACCACACTGATTGTGCCCCCTTTTACTGGGATACAAGATGCATTCAGACTGGAAGCATCTTTTATTCCACAAGTAGCCCTCCTAGCAAGCAGTAGCCAGGTCACTTCAGCTACTTGCTTCCTAGGAAACCATCCATATTTTAATACGCAACTGACACTTTCCTGTGTTTTCTTAGTATCCCATTGTCTCTCTATCCATTTTCCGGCCCTGATGTCCTCAGGTAGGAAATAGGTATTTCAGAGGCAGAAATAGTTATGACGAGAATGTACACCACTCAGTGGCAGGTCAGAAGATCCGCATCATTGAAGTTTGTGCAGGTTAGGGTAGAACTGAAATTGGAGCTTTCACCTAGTCACCTCGCTAAGCTGCCAACCAGCAGAAAGCAACGTAACCAAGTTGCCTTCCGTTTTTTCTTTGGATGATGAACTTGAGTGACATTTGATAAGTGAGTTAAAAATAAGAGTAAAGCCATATCCCAAGCCAGGCTGTTAAACGTATCTTGCACAGGCTGTGAAGAAGAAGGTTAAGGCTCTTTCTATCCACACAGCTTATTATTTGCAGATTTCTCCTACTATGCAGAGTTGTTCCTCAACCTTTTCCCCTTTCAGAGAAGAACTATAGGGTTTCCATTCAAATTAGCCTGAATCCCATGATGATGGTTTTGGTTGATTTATTTTTAGCAGGCTTGAATCAGGCTCTAGAATCAAAACTGGAAAGCAAACCACAGTCAGAATGAAATGCTGTCACTGCATACTAATGTTGTCATGCTAAATTTTTAGTTTCCCAAGACAGCCAAGGTGTATCAGCTACTGATTTCCATCCACACATACACAGACACACAAATTCTCCAAGCACCTGATCTTCAGTGCCGGCTATTGTTCCCTTTGTGTTGTTTTACCATCCATTACTTCTGCATGCTCCATATTGCAACCCTTTTATGGTCCTTATTTACAACCTCACCGGTACATGAATGGGGCAAGGGGCAAACTGATTCAGAGATGCTCACACTTCCAGTTCTTAGTTTCTCAGCCTCTAGGGCAGTCATTCCCCAGATGTGTTCTTTAGCATGGCAGAAGAGGACTGCTAGTCTGGCGCAGGATACCAATTAAAGGGTCCTTTTAATTGCCCACTCACAAAGGAGGCTGCATGACTAGCTATTCTTGCCTTGCCTCTTTAAAAACACAAGATGAGCCCTGCTGGATCAGTCTAAGGACCTTCTGGGCCACTATCCTGTTCTCACAGTGGCCAGACAGATGCCTATAGGAAGCCCCAAAGCACTCAGTCTCCACTGCAGGCAAAATACTTCTGCTGAATTTCAGCATTGGAGATGGTTTAATCATTCAGCCTCTCCTAGTTCATAGACAGCAGAATTACTCATCCTCAAAAGTTGCATCTCTTCAGCTGCAACTCTTTGCACACTTATCTGGGAGCAAGTGCCACTGAAATCATTGGAGCTTAATTCTGAGTAGAAATGCATAGGATTGCACTGAATATAAATCACTGTTCTTGGCATGCTTCTTTGTAGTTGGGAGTGACACCCAGAACAGTGACTCAAACAGAAGCACATGAAGTGCACTCCCAGTTATTTTTAGTCTTGGACACTCAGAACAGAAAACTTTCAGTGTGACTCCAATTTTAATTCTGAAGAAAAATGTCCTTTGATTGTAAAAAGTTTGGGAAATGCTGCTCTGCTTTGAAGGGACTTGGAGCTGATGACTGGTTTTTGTGGCATCTCTGTGGAATCTGGAAATACAGGGAGGGGAGGCTTTCTTCAGAGCAGAATATCACAGGTAGGGAAGAGGACCTAAATTCTTATTTGAGTTGGGCACACATATTTATGGTCTTCCTCTCGTTGAAACAGTTTGCACAATCCAACAGGGTGGAACTTCACTTAACCACAGTAAAAACTTTATAAAAAGGGGATGACTTAGTTGTATAATTCTGGCCCTGAACCCACTTGATTTTATACCAAACCTAGAGTCCTGTTTTCATCCTTTTTTACTATTTGAAATAGCCTATATCTGGCTCCTGGTTCAGATTTTAAATCTTCAGCTTTTTCAGTTGCAGACTTGATGTTCCTGAGGATACTGAGTGGAAATTACCATACAAGATTGGAAACACTGGACAGAAACAGACCTGTCTCTTGGCTCCTTAAGCTATTGACCCTAGAATGACTAACATTCCAATAAAATAAAACCTAGGCCTGTGGGAGTCAAGAAAGAGAATTCTGCTATAGATTACCATAAAGTTTACACAAAAACTGGAAAATGGAAAATTTTCTTCAAGGAAAACAGGACCATGCTTGATTAAGTTCAGTGGCAGGGCCAGTCTTTTAGCCCTAACTGTCATCCTAAGCTGTGGTTTCATGAAAAGTCTCCATTGCAGTGGAGATTTCACTTGACAGAGGATACAGCCTCTGAGGTTCTAAACTCAGTGAAGCTTCCACCTCAGAAAAGATCACTCGTCCCACTCATGTTCCTCCCTCTAATCCTCACCTCAGTAGTTACCTTCCCCTCTCCCTCCAAAAGTTTTTAGACAAACCGGAAGATGTTTTGCTAAAGCACCAGGCCAGCATCAATGAGTTGAAGAGGACACTGAAGGAACCTAACAGCAAACTCGTGCACAGGGACCGGGATAGGAGGCTGCCTTCCTCACCTGCCTCTTCCTCGCCCAAACATGAGGATGAGACACCAAGGGGAACCCCAGAGAAGGCCAACGAGGTTTGTTTTGCTCTAATTTTATGAAGGTTTTGTCTGTTGCATATCAGTGCTATGCAGCTGTTCTATGTGGCTTCGTACTTGATACTTTTATCTGCTCACAGCATAACAGAATCAGTCTGATCAGGGGCCATGTGGCATCCATCTCTACTGCATTTGAATTCTCTCCAGCCTTTATGGTTGGCACATGGATCACCCACCACTATGTGGTTTGAGTGCTAGTGTGGTGTGCATTCTGCTTCTTGGTACTTTAAAACAGTGGTTTCTGGGCAAAGGTACAAGCAAATGGAGGCTGAAAGCGGTAGGGCCAAATTGATGGAGGTTTGTCATTATACGTCTGTCCTGTTTGCACATAAGGTGGGATGGAGGTCTTGCTTCTACATCAAAACAGGGGCATAGATGAGGAGAACTGAGTCCTTCCCCACTTACTTCTCCCCACTCCATTGCTCAGAACAATTTTGCTCACAACTCAGCTCCAATAAAAGGAATGTAAAGCAGCCTAGGAACAAAGGTGCCTGAAGCAAAGGCGTATGAGGAGGAGGAAGGCTGAACTCTTCTTACTGCATGCCACTTTTGATAGTAAAATTGGACACCCCATCTGTTCTGTCTGTGAATGTAGCAGACATGGAATAAACAACCATGAGTGCACCCATCACATCTAGTTAGGCTCATAGTTTGCCAAATATCCCTAGATCAAAGGTTGTGCAATGAGCAAGATCTGTCTGGAACTGAGCTGAAACCTTTATGATGGAAGCAAGGTGGATCTCTTTGTCTTCAGGCATTATAGGAGATAGAAGTAGAGTTCATTAGGTCGTTGTTATTGTCATTGGCACGGAAACGACAGACGCTGAAGGATAGGATGTTTTCATGCTAGAAAAGTCAGGTAAAAGTGGAAGATGAAAGTGGAAACTCTAGGAATGGAGTGTATTCTCCATACTTTATTTACTGTCTCTCTGTCTCTCATTGTCTCTTCTTCTACTACTTATTTCTCTCTTTCTCACTCTTTCTCTTTCTTTCTCTCTCTCTTTCTCTCTTTTTCTGCCTTTGGGTCTTGGGTTTCCCCTGCTGAAATAGATGTCAGAAGAGGATTCTCCAGAGGATCTGTCATCTGAGCATGGAGCTGCCTTAATCATGGAGTCTTTTACACAGAAAAGCCTTGTTTCTTCTCCTGAGGTTATCACCACCCTTCCTTTTTCTCTCTTTCTGTATCTGCTTCTCTTTTTTGTTTCCATTTGCAGTAAGAAAGGTTTAGGCTGCAATCTTTTATACATGCTTACCTACTGCATTCAGTGGGATATGCTTCTGAATAGGCATGTATAAGATCACACTGTTAATTACAGTTGATCAGCCATATTTAGCAATGGTCAGTAAATTGGGGATTCATTTGAAATTTATTCAAAACAATGTTATAAAGTTATTCCGTCCAAGCTAGTAATTCTTGGTCTGTTAAGGGCAGATATGTGGTTGATTTTGAATATTGCCCTGACAGTGGTATATGTAGACTCTTCAACTGACTATGGAGGTAAAGTTTGTTGAAAGCGCGTCTGAACCTAGCTGGTACTTGAATAGGATAACTGTATGAAAATCAGTTGCAGTGGAAAGTAATAGTGATATTGTATTCAGTTCGCAGTTAATGGAGGTGCATGCATATACAGCTTGTAACTTGGGCAATGGTTGTGGCATTTCACAACCAGCAATAAACAACCCAATAGTTGTTCGCACAGGTACCATAGTTGTCAAACCCACTCACTCTGAAAGCTAGTTCCTATCTTAGGATGGATAGCATGCACAGTTCGTGCCAGTTCTGAATGTGGTTTCTGGCATAGCTCTCAAGATTATGAAAGGAAGTTTGGGCCTTAACTGTATCAGCATGGCCCAGGACCAAGTTACAGAGAAGTGCCTTCTAGTGGACAGTGGGAGAGAAGATAGTTAAGAGAAACTATATTATGGAGAGACAATCAATCAAACTTGAGTGTGGGTGCTTAGTTGTCCTCAGGGCATGGCAATAAAGGCAGATGCCATGCAGCATAATAGTTGGTTTCCAAGAGGGGGGGAAACCTCTTCAGCCCAAGGGGCTGCATTTTCTTTTTGGCAACCTTCCTGAGTGGTGAGGCCAGAAACAAAGGCAGGCAGAACAATGAATGTGAGTTTTCCCTTTGTACAGCAGAGTACAGTAGATTGTATGATTGAAGTGTATGAAGCACTATGTATATAATGTATGTCATCAGATTCACTACAAGATCTCTAATTGGTTAGGGCCACCCATGTGACCACTCCAGGAAGCATTGCCTTCACTCTGAATCCATTTTTGTTTCTCCCTTTTGACATAAGCACATAGGCAAATCTAATAGTTCACAAGGTGTTGGTGTGATCCCTGATTTGCTAGGATCACTCTGGGAAAGAAAAGGAAGCTCTAACCAAGTTGCAATGTCCCTAAAAAGGATAGAGGAAACAATGTCAGATTCAAAAAAAGATGACCATGTGCACATTTAAGACTTTTTAAGGACATGCTTCTGATTGCTTTGAAAATACAACTTCGATTGTTGAAATGAGCGAACATTTGTCACAGCACTAGTTATTAGGAGACTCAGCAATGATAGAAATGGAAATGATGTTTTGCGGATTCTTTCATTTGAGTTTTCTTGAAGATATATTTAATGGGACAAGGCAAATAGAGTTACATGTTGTTTTTATTCCCATCAGTGCAGTTGACACAAATTTTTCCATAGCAAGGTTTAAACATACAGCTGTAAATGAGTGGTACTTCATTCTGTGCATACATTCAGACCTGCACGACTGTTTGCTCCATAGTTGCCTTCCATTATTGAAGAGTACTGTGGTGTAATTAGCCTCTCAGACTGACTCATGGCACTGTACCACAATGTAGTGCATGGCACTGGAGCAAATCACCACTGCCTCCACCAGATGAGAAGTCTTTGTGAGGCTGCAGGAAAAATCTCTCTGTTGCAATGCATTCTTCCAATCTTTGGGGAAATCACTAGTAACATCTCCAACCACAATTAAGATATTTAACTAGCCAACAATTGGCTGCTGTATGTCTAGGGCTTAACATTATTATTATAATAATTATTATTATTATTGTTATTGTTATTATTATTTTATATATATATAAAAGACCCCAGCACATAATTCCAGGGACTCAACCTAACTCTTTGTCCCACCCCTCCTGCCACCATTTCATCAATATGTGTTCTGTCTTCCTGCTTTCTTCTACAGTGATGACTGAACGTTCAATGGATAATGCACATGACATAAAAAGCAAATCACTACATAGCATCATACACAGTGTTTAAGTAGTTTGGTACTGCTGTGCTACGTGATACACTAAATACTAGGTTTTATTTTCCCTGCCTCCTACACTTTGCTGTACTGCCTTTTAAAGCAGTTTGCATAACAGTTTCTGCCATTTACTTTCTTAGCAGTGCCTTCCTAGTTCTAGCCCTCTGATCTGCCTTTTCTTTAAATGGAATTGGACTTGAATTCGTATTAACTGGGGCACTGGACCAAAATTGTTGCCTCTACTCAAGCTTGTCCAGAGCAGTGTAATACCATGTGAAGGAACAAAAGTGTCTCAACCATTTCACTTGCTTTCTCAGTGCAGAGAACCTGTGGGTGCTGCTGGAGCCTAGAAAAACAGGGTGCAACAGGATCTTCAGTTTGTAGTCTTGCTCTTAACTATAGGCTAAAGGGATTCCGCCCATTCCCATCATGAAAGATGTTTATCATTCTTGCACACAGATATGAAAGATCTGGATAAATTTCATTGTGGAAATTTAGGCACCAAAGAGAAAGTCTCATTACAGTAACTTGACTTGCCAACTTACAAAGTGATTTAGTTAGATGTGAATATAACTATGCACTATGCTTGAGTTCGTTGCTTAGGTATGCAGATAATTAACGTGGTTAATTTAAATAAATGTTTGACTATTGTTTTAAAGCTTACATTAGAATTCTGATTTCATAGAATCATAGAGTTGGAAGAGACCACAAGGGCCATCCAGTCCAACCCCCTGCCAAGCAGGAAACACCACCAAAGCATTCCTGACAGGTGGCTGTCAAGCCTCTGCTTAAAGACCTCCAAAGAGGGATACTCCACCACACTCCCCGGCAGCAAATTCCACTGTCAAACAGAAATTCAAGATCTTGTGATTTGCTCACAAGACCTTGAATTTCCAAATCATCAATCCAACAGTGAGAATCACACATAGCTGACTATGTAGCTCATGATTTGTGTAAACTTTTGGCACCAGACTTTTGCAAATGGGAAGGGAGAAATACTGTCTGTTAAAATCCAACTCTCAGCCCCAGTCTCAGAACTGTGCTTTTGAGATTTCAGCATGCATTCAGTCAATAACAAACACCTCCTTAAAGGCATCTACCTCCAGGTTGTTTCTCTAGTAGTAATACAGTTTAGTGACTACAAGGATGTTGGCAAGACTCTTGCTGAATGTTAATAATGAGGTGTTCAGGAAATTTATGTTTAATGCTAACTCTTCTTGCTCCAATTGCAATGCAGGGTTCAGAGCATTGGGTATTTATAGAAAGAGAAACTTCTGGGCTGGAAGAGCTAGCACTAAAACAAATAGTTGAGACCCAGAAAGAAGAGGCACATGCAGGTCCTTCAGAGAAGCATCCAGAATTGGATTTAACAAAAGTGACCACTGCAGTGAGGGAACTCAAAGCAGCAGCAAAGCAAGAAGAGAAAGCAAGCGAGGAAAGCAGAGCACATATTCGGAAAAAAGCCAAAATGATAGCCAGCCCAGAAGATTTTGAATCGTTATGGGATGATGATGTGTACGAGAGAGATAGCAGGAAACACTCTTCTGAGACAGATGGACAGTCTACTGAGGAGAGAGACGAGCAGAAAGATAAAATGGAGACGGTGGTGGTAGCCTCCACTCATCCTGAGGAGGCAGAACAGAAAGGCCAAAGAGAGGTAGTGGTGGTAGCTTCCACTAAACTTGAGGAGAAAGGAGAACAGAAAGACAAAATGGAAGCAGCAGTGGTAGCTCCTACCACTCTTGAGCAGCCACCTCACCACCTCGAAGGACCAACAGAAAAGAGTACCATACCTGAAGGTTTCCAAGTTGAAGAAGGACAAATACATGCCTCAGAATCTCCAAACAAACAAAGCAGAACTATAATACAAGAACACAGGACTACTTTGATTCTGTCAGACAAAGAAGTGTCCAAAACTACCTCAGATTCTGAGACTGTTAGAACTAAGGTGAAGATGGTATCTTCTGCTGCAGAAAGGATAATCTATTTGGGGTCTGAAGAAACTGATGAAAAAGATGGTGATAAGATCAATACAATACCTGCCAGAGAAAAGCCCGGCTCATCTGAAGACAGGCAGGAAAACCAAACAGAGTCATTAGATGAAAAAGAGGAGAGCCCCAGTTCTGCACCAGCTTCAGGTGCAACAGAGATCAAGGAAGATGATGAGTTCCTATCCAGGTCGTCCACATACGGGGGAGGACAATCGGAGCTCAGTAAACCAATTATAAAATCAGATTTGCCTGAGAAAGTTACAGAGGATGGTAAAAAGATACATCCTGCAGAGTCATGTGCTTATGAGAAAGAAGAGCATTCATCAACTTCAGAGAAAAACGCTTTGGTGGAACCAACTGATTATGGAACAAAAGATTACAGAGAATCCAATGTGTATCCTTCTATAGAAGAATTCAGCCAAAGAGTTTTCCATTTATCGATGCCACAGCCAAAATCTGGATCCCCAACAGAAGAAACAGCAGCTTCTCTCTCCTGTGGGCAAGAACAGGGAGCAGATGAAACTCACAGTATTCTCCAAGAAGGTGGAGAAGAATCTGACAAGAAGGAAGTTGATACTGCCATGGAAAAATTAGGTTTGACATTCAGAACTTCAGAAACTCAAAGAAAAATTAATAAATTAGAAGAAACGGAAACTTCTCAAATATTCCTTCAAATGGAAGCCATAGAGATTACGAAATCCACCCTGGGTTTCTCACTACAGCATCTTTCCTGTACTACAGAAATTTCAGATGAAGAGCAGAGTAAACCGCAGGATGCAAAACCAGGAGAATTGCCCCAGGATGAAACCCTTGATTCAAGCCAGCCTCCCCATGACAAATTCTCTGAAGTTCAAAGTAAACGCACCACATCAGAAATCTCTTCCAAGGACAAACACCCTGAATTGGAAGAGTTGGCTGAAGAGGATAACCATGAATTGGAAGTTGTAGATAAACAGAGACTCCAAGAACTGGAAGATGCAGCCAATGCCAACCATATTGAAGTGGAGCAGATGATGAAAGATAAGCCTACTCTGTCTGAAGAGTCAACTAAAGATGAGCCATCAACTTCGGATAATCTCTCAAAATTGAAAGAGACGGCTCAGGGTGCTCCCTCTGAGGCTGAAGAGTTAGACAGAGATGTATTGGATAAGTTGGCTAAAGATAAAGAATTGGATAGGCACGTAAAAGCAGAAAGGGTGACTAAGGATAAAATTGAGGACTTGAAAGGCTCAGCTTCGGATGAACACTATGAAATGGAAGAGGTAGCCAAAGATAATCTCAAAGAAACAGAGGGTGTAACTCTAGACTTGGAAGAGCTGACTGGGGATAAATTCTCCAACTTGAAACAGCCATCCAGGGATGACATCTTATCCCAGGCTGGCCCTCCTGATTCTAAACCTCCAGAATCAAGAGAGACATTGCAGGATAAACCTTCTTTGGAAGACGGAACTGAGGCCACCCATACTGTCTCTCCTAAGATTGGGCCAGCGAAAAGGAGCAAAGAATGTCCACATCCTTATCGTGCTGTAGCACAGGAAAGGGAAGAACTGCACACTGTTATCAAGGAAGGGAAACCAGGTCTAGAGCCACTGAATCACATGGCATTTAGCACAGATACAACTACTCCACTTCAAAAACATCAGAATATAGCAGCACCTGTAGACAACCATAGGGGTTTATTTGAGTATAGAAATGAGACGGACCAAGAGGTCTCCGTAGCTTCTAAAATCCGGATGTTTGAACAAGGTGAAGTATATAGCCCACTTTTTGGTGAGCAACATGCAACTTCAAAGGGGTTGTACGAGAGTTGCACTGGCAATGAGGCACCAAAGGACCCATCAAGGATGCAGATAGAGCTACAAACAGGTATATTTTTAGAGAACAGCTGTGCAGATGTTGAGTTGGCCCCAGGCACTTTGGACGGCAAAGCCCTGGATGTGAACTACCTAGCTGTTGTACAAGGAGCAAGTGAGGGAGAACCATCCCAGTCTTCATCTTGGAAGGAAGATATTTCTGTCGGATCAGAGCAAGAACCGGAAGAGGATGTTGAGCTGGCTTCTCCTGATTCTGGCTGTGAAATCACTTTGGCAGAAGCTGTGGTAACCTCTCAAATGAACTGTCCCACTGGAAAGTTCATAAAGCATGTTGTGTGACTTGCCTTTATGCACCGTGTGCCATGGCTTCAAACATGGCCGTTGACCGAGAGCCGCTGCTTGCATCCCCTGTCCTTTGTGTGTGTGTGTGTGTGTGACCTGGCTCAGTTGCTGAATGCAAACTTGCTGGCCCAGGCAGTCCATCAGCTTTTGGATTGTTCTCTCTGTGTGTGTATGTGCGTGAGAGAGAGAAAGAGAGAGAACTTTTGAAGGTTTGGCTAACTTGGAGAGTGCCAGCTGCTAACTCAAATCCAAGCAAAATGAGTTCTGTGAATGGAATCGTGGGTGGGAAAGGGTGACGCGCTGAGAGCTTTGTATCTCTCCCATACCTCCACGCACACACCTAGCAGCAACATTCTCACGCTTCCAGCTTCTTCCTTCTTGCATCTCTTAATTTCGATATCCCCCCCTTTTTTTTTGCTTGGCTTGAGCCCCCCCTCCCCCCCTCCTGCCTTTGGCAAGCTAGTGGCTGGCTGACAAAAATAGCTTCCCACTGCTCCAACCAAGGCATTAGCTGAGTCCCTTTCTGCTCTCTTAAGACTAACCCCTTTTCTCTAATCTAGAGCAAATTTCAAGAACCAGCTTGGGAAGAGAAGGATTTGTCAGGCCCATCATTAAAAGCCTCCCCGAAAGAAGAGAGTTTAATGGCTGCTCCTCCAGTGGCCCCTCAGGTCTCAATGATGTTTTACTAACTGCTTGCTTTTGTGGTGTAAAACCTCACCCTAGAGAGCCGTGTGCCGCCACCTCCTTCCCCAGCTTACTGAGCTACTATATATCTTTATATATATATACATACATATATATGCTCCTCTTCTGTTTGTTTTAATTATCTTTTCTCATACCTCTCAACATACCAGAAACCTGGACAAAACAAGGCATTAAGAAGTAGGACATCATAGCATCTAATTAAAGAATAGCATTTACTTCCTGGGGGACAGTCCAAACCCTACTGGTGTCATGAGGAGAATCTCCATTGACTACAGTAACTTTTGGCTCCCAGTACGTTTCCGAGCACAATTCAAAGTGTTGGTACTGACCTTTAAAGCCCTAAATGGCCTCGGTCCTGTATACCTGAAGGAGCGTCTCCACCCCCATCGTTCAGCCCGGACACTGAGATCCAGCGCCGAGGGCCTTCTGGCGGTTCCCTCATTGCGAGAAGCGAGGTTACAGGGAACCAGACAGAGGGCCTTCTCGGTAGTGGCGCCCGCCCTGTGGAATGCCCTTCCAACAGATGTCAAGGAAATAAGCAGGTATCCTATTTTTAAAAGACATCTGAAGGCAGCCCTGTTTAGGGAAGTTTTTAATATTTAATGCTGTATCGTTTTAATATTTGATTGGAAGCCGCCCAGAGTGGCTGGGGAAACTCGGCCAGATGGGCGGGGTATAAATAATAAATTATTATTATTATTATTATTATTATTTGGCTCAATCCCTAACAAGTGGTAATTCTTTGTGAATGAATAATACAAGGTGTTTCGAATATGGTGCAGGAATATAGGCCATTTTGGATGTGGAATTTCCACACTGATGCAGTTGAGAGGTATGTGTAGCTTTTGGGGGAGCTAGGAGAACGATGTCCTTTTGTTCTGATTTTTCTTGTCAATTACACTGATTAAAAATCTACCCTGGAAAAGTTCATACTTTTAACAGGTTTCCTCTGGCGGCATACTCAGTCCAGAGATGCGAGTTCTCACAACACACGCCCTTTCGCAAACACTGGTATTTCAGGATACCACCGAATTGTTCCTTGTGCGCTTTTTAAAAGGAGCCTTACAAAGCGAAGTGAGGTATATACAGTGGCAGAAAACAACAAATGACCTTATCTCAGTGAAATTGACAAATGTTCTTGCTTCTCCTGCAATATGTGCAGCTGATTTGCCTTAACCTTTTGTCTTTCCCCCCACATCCAAACTTTTCTACTCTCTGCCTCCACTTTTCTGTCCTCCTGCTTTCCCAGTGGTCAGTGAGAGTCTGAACTTGTTTATTAATGTCTTAACAACATCTCCTCTTTTTGCACACACCTGCTTTTGCCACAAGTACCACTCGTCTATTTGGGATTAATATTTCCAAGGTCATTGTTTTATTTCCTCTTTGCAGTTTTGCAGGTAAAATCAGAAACCCTTTCCCCTTCTCCCTGCAGAGTTTTTGCTGTGAGAAGCTCTGGTTTTCATGCTTGGGATGTGCTTTGATACCCTCTCTATGATGCTTCCACTCTCCCCCTCCATCCCCAAACCAATGGGTCCTGATGGCTGTAACCTGTCATTCGGCACTTACAGCCATAGCTTCTTTCCTCCCTTTTGTCTCATTCAGAGAGCGGGATTGAGGGAGGGCACAGAGGAGAAATCTAAGCCGCCTCGGCACAGGGCCCCCGAAAGTGACACTGGGGACGAGGAGCAAGACCAGGAGAGAGACTCTGTCTTCCTTAAAGACAACCACTTGGCCATCGAGCGCAAGTGCTCAAGCATCACGGTCAGCTCAACCTCCAGCCTTGAGGCTGAGGTGGACTTCACAGTCATTGGCGACTACCACAGCGCCGCCTTCGAAGACTTCTCCCGGAGTTTGCCTGAGCTTGACAAGGAAAAGAGTGAGGGAGAAGCAGAGGGCGTGATTTCTTCTGAGGAATCGGACAAACCAGCTCCCATGCAGGAAGATGTTGCCAAGGAAGGGGATAAGGCTCCCCAAGTAATCCCAGAAGAGGTACAGAAGGAAGCCATGGTGCACAGCTGTATCTTAGTGTCCTCATTTGCAGTGTTGTCTGTTTTTGGCATTTGCATTGCTAGATGGACTGTCTGTCTCACACCTGTTTGGAGATGCACGTCTATTTCCAAACAGCGTCTTTTTGTTTAAAAAAAAAACTAGAATATTTTATCTACCTTCATGAATGTTGCTGTCATGTTTGCATGTCTTTGACACCCAAGTGCATGTTTGTTTTGTTAAGTGTGTCGTTTTTTATCTCCTAACCCGTGAAGTTACCATCATACCTTTTAACCCCCACTGTATTTGCCTGGCTGTTCCACCATAGCAAGTTTCTATGTTGCATGAATCAACAAATAACATTTGTATTGAAGACATTTAATGTATGTATAATGATGTGAATATTGATGAGATGAATCGTTTCTAGGAAGGTAGCTGAGGTAAATGACTATAGTTAAGTCTGGTTCTATTTAAGTCCGATTTCGTGCAGTGGGGAAATGGTTATAGCAAGAATAGTTAAAGTACCGGGTAACTGTCTCCAGACTGACTGAAAAAAAATAGAAGTGAAAACAAAACAGAGCAAATGCTGGGGAAAGCAATACTGTCTGTGGGAATATACAGTTAAGCCAAATGTCCTATAAATTTGCTTCACCAAATGTCCTATATTTGCAAGAGCAAGCATCACATAGACACTCTGTATTTATGTGCATTTACTCCTTCCAGTGGAATTGTTTGTTTGATCTGCAGGGATTTGCATTAAAATGCAAAGTTCTAAATTCATCTCCCCACCCCTTTTACTGCAAGTTACTGCAGTTATCATCTTACTTTGCCAGTTTGAATTTTAATTCCATTCTCTTACCTTTACTGGAGTCCTCTACAACATCCTTGAGCTTCATGTTTTCAGCCAGTTCTCTGCTGTTTGAAAACTGCACTTGCTCTTTGCAATAGAAGAACGCTTGAACTCAAGCTAAACAAGGTTCTGTGCAATTAAAATAACTTCATCCACAACAGCCTACAAACTGCAAGGTGGATCGAGGTAATTGTGAACAAACCAGCAATTTTGTTCAGTTAAATGCAGGTTGGATTGTTGCTAAATTCTTTTGTTCCTTTGGTAGTCCTCAATGAAAACGGAAACTGCGAAAAAAGCAGAATCGGAAGCCTCTGTGCAGCACAGAATCACTGCAACAGAAATTACGCAGGTAACATTTATATTTTATTCCGTTTTATTGCAGTTGTTTATCTTGCAGCACAGCACCTTGGTCAAAGCACATGAAGCATGGGCCCACTGCATATCTCTAGTGGCAAAGCATCATACGAAGATCACATCTGCACTGCATTTGTTTAAATGTAAGGGTTGCTGTACTGTTCAGATGAGTTGCACTGGAAGGTTATCAAACGAGAATGATTCATTAATATGCCTGCAGCAATGCAGCAAATGGGCATGCCTGCGTTTTCAGAAGAGTGCCATCTTTTCTGATACTTCCAGTGCAGTAATAGCCAAGTTATTAGTCCAAGTAGGTGGGATGAGACTAAACGGATGTAAATTCATGTATTTACTTTAACTGGGTGAAGAATTTCACTGAAGCTCTTCTTTGGCATGTGAATCAGGGCAAGTGTTTTCTTTTTAACCTTCTTAGAGACTGCCGCTTGTGCTTAGCCTGTAAACTTTATTGACTTACCGTATTTCCCTTTTCATATTTAGGTTGATGGTACCACCACAGGCGGAAAGGAGACAATAACCACTTCCCACATTGTCAGCACAGAAACCATATCAACAACCTCAGTAAGTACCCCATACAGTGGTAAGTAAAGGTAAAGGGTCCAGTCGTGTCTGACTTTGGGGTTGCGGCTCTCATCTCGCTTTATTGGCCGAGAGCCGGCGTACAGCTTCCGGGTCATGTGGCCAGCATGACAAAGCTGCTTCTGGCGAACCAGAGCAGTGCACGGAAACACCGTTTACCTTCCCGCCAGAGCGGTTCCTATTTATCAACTTGCACTTTGACGTGCTTTCGAACTGCTAGGTGGGCAGGAGCTGGGACCGAGCAATGGGAGCTCACCCCGTCACAGGGATTCAAACCGCCGACCTTCTGATCAGCAAGCCCTAGGCTCTGTGGTTTAACCCACAGCGCCACCTGGGAACCCCCATACAGTGGTACCTCGGGTTAAGTACTTAATTCGTTCCAGAGGTCCGTTCTTAACCTGAAGCGTACTTAACCTGAAGCACCACTTTAGCTAATGGGACCTCCTGCTGCTGCTGCACCGCCAGAGCACGATTTCTGTTCTTAGCGGAGTTCTTAACCTGAAGCGTACTTAACCTGAGGTACCACTGTACTGGGTACATCTGGGGTTGAAGGTTCTATTGCATCCCTCAAAACCACATCTGGCAACAACGTAAGCCTTATTTCATGCATTGCTTGTGTGTAGGGTATAACTGTGTTGACTCCAGTGAGGTGCACCTTTAGTCATGACCTCAGTGCCATGTTGTCTGCTTCCAACAACTGCATGTGGCCTAAGGTCTTAAAGAAACCCCAATGTACAAACTTTTTTTCGTGTGTAGGGGGATCTGTGCGATCAGCACACCTCACTTCTCTCTTTAGTTATTATATCCATACCCACCTTGTGTTTTTCAGGATCACAGCACCAAGGCTGGGAAGGGAACAACAGAACTTCGCTCCATCTCTCCAGTGAGTGATTTTACATTCCTGGGCCTTTGAGGTATAGCTATGTTAGAACGCTGTAGACCAGCGGTGCCAAATCTGTAGCTCTACAGGTGTTCTTTGATTCCAACTTCCATCTGCCCCAGCCAGCATGCTTACTGGTCAGAGACAATTGGTGTTTTAGTCCAGAACACATTCCCCATCCCTTCTGTAGCCATATAATGACCCCAAATCCTGCATAACCACAAACACATATATACTATTTCGTAAGGCTACCCCTCCCATCTTCTTTCTAGCATCAGTAGCCGAAGAACAAGGTTCAAGGCGATTTTGAAAAACAGAAGCAATAGGAATAGTAGACCATCTTCAGTGTGCCTAATGTAAGCCCACTGAGGTGAACTGTGAGGTCTTTGGTACTGCACAAAATGATTAAAACAAATATGAAACACGTATTTACTACTGGCAGCCCAGGAAACCCACTATTCTATCCTTCTTGGCAGCCATCAACCTCCAGAGACACATACAGTGACTGCAAGCAAGCAAACTACTGTCTTTCTGCCCTTATAATCTGATTCATGGACTTGCTTCTTAGCAGCTACTCATATGAGAATATAATGGCATGTGTCTGACAGTGCTGATAGGTGCTCTGATCCTCCTATCCTGCTTGTGAGTGAATATCCTGTCAGTCAGAAAGTTTAGGGGTTGGGTTTTACCAGTATGGTTCCTTCCGTGCTTTACTTTCTTTTTCAGAAAACAACGAAGAAGCAGAAAGCCAACATAATATGTAAAGGTTATTTGATATTTCTATAGCTGTACAAGTAAATTATAGTGAGTTTCCTACTCATTAAGGCCCGCTGCGCGCCCCTTTTATTTTCAAGTGTTGAAATCTGCTAGGAGATAACACAGAGCTTTCTCTGTTGCAATTCCACTTTACCTGGCAATGTCTGCTAGAGGCTGTCCTTGTGAGCCTGTTGGAATGCTGCCGAGATGTTCTTCAGATAGGCCTACCAGAAGGTCGAGGGAACTAATCTGGGCAGATATTTAATTCTACTCGATGTACCTGAATTCTGACTGTGTCTAGCTTAATATTATTGTTTCAGGCTGCAGTCCTGTATACACTTAATCTGAGAGTGAACCACACTGAACGCAATGGGACTTTCTTCTAAGCATGCATGCATAAGAGTGCACTGTTAATAAAATAGGTACTAGTAGACAACTGTTAGCTGATTAATAATAATAATAATAATAATAATAATAATAATAATAATAATAATTTATTATTTATACCCCGCCCATCTGCCTGGGTTTCCCCAGCCACTCTGGGCGGCTTCCAACAGAACATTAAAATACAATAATCTATTAAACATTAAAAGCCTCCCTAAACAGGGCTGCCTTCAGATGTCTTCTAAAGGTCTTATAGTTGTTGTTCTCTTTGACATCTGAAGGGAGGGTGTTCCACAGGGCGGGTGCCACTACCGAGAAGGCCCTCTGCCTGGTTCCCTGTAACTTGGCTTCTCATAGTGAGGGAACCGCCAGAAGGCCCTCAGCACTGGACCTCAGTGTCCGGGCAGAACGATGGGGGTAGAGACACTCCATCAGGTATACTGGACCGAAGCCATTTAGGGCTTTAAAGGTCAGCACCAACACTTTGAATTGTGCTTGGAAACGTACTGGGAGCCAATGTAGGTCTTTCAAGACCGGTGTTATGTGGTCTCGGCGGCCGCTCCCAGTCACCAGTCTAGCTGCCACATTCTGGATTAGTTGTAGTTTCCGGGTTACCTTCAAAGGTAGCCCCACGTAGAGCGCATTGCAGTAATCCAAGCGAGAGATAACTAGAGCATGCAGCACTCTGGCAAGACAGTCAGCTATTTAAATAAGCAACGACCAAATGAATGCAATACTAGAATACAATGAAGATATAAGGGTTGCTGTATACAATGTCATAGCGGCTTCTTTAGCACCCAGTAGTACTGTGTGATTTTGACTGGTATAGTGATTTGCAAAGAGAACTTTTCAATTGGGACGCCCAAGAGTGAACCTGAGAGTTTCTATGTGCAAAACATCTTCTCTCTCTGAACCTTCCTTAATAACAAACAGATCCCACCACTCCCCCCAAAAATAGAAAATCAGAGCCCAGACACTTACATGATAAACCTTCGCCCCAGTATGCATGTTTAATAAAACTGGCAGTATGCTGACATGGATGGTGCTTTGCATGTTTTTGCAGATAACCAGCAGTGCTGTTGGGAAAGAAGCCTTCTCCAGTCTTTTTGGTGCCACAGCAGAAACCCTTTCCACCTCCACAACCACTCACGTTACCAAGGTAAGACTGGAGCAGGAGTACCAGAATAGCAGCGTGTGTGCCAAGTAAGACCACTCAACTTGAGACACTGCAAAACTAAGAGCCATGTGGAAGCTATTCAAGAAGACATTAGAAGACATTATTATTTTTATTTCTTATTCCCAACTCTGTATCTATAAAATAGGAATTATTGCAATAGCCTTCATAGAATTGCAGTGGCTGAGTGAGAGAAAAGGTAACTTACAAAACATTTTAAATATTGGAAGTGCTGTATAAACACTCAACATGTGTTGTTTTCCTTATTTCAGACTGTGAAAGGAGGATTTTCTGAAACCAGAATAGAAAAGCGAATCATCATAACAGGAGATGAAGATGTGGACCAAGACCAGGTGTGAAGGAAGTCTGAATGAGGCTGTCAGTATTGTTAGAAATAAGCTTTCCATCCCTGTATTTATGGAAAGGTTAAGGAGGCCAGAATCCCCAGATCCATCCTTCCCTATACATAGAAAGCTAGTAGTAGAAATAACAGTCTCACGTATTTTTACTGGTATATAGCAAATCGCAGTACTGATCACCCTGGGACAGGTAGATTTATTGTCACAATAACACAAAAGAAATCCAGAGGTATGCCTTTTATTTATTTACTAACATTTAAATACCACTTGATTGTAATAAAACCAAATTATGAACTAAATAAAATCAACAATAAGCTAAGTAAAACCATTGTGGGCTTCCTTCATAGTAAATAATTATAAAACAACAACAACTAAAAAGCCAGGTAAATTGAAATGAGTGCCACCGTGAGCCTATGGAAGATGTAGTAGTAAGAATAATCAAATGCACTCTTATAAAATTTCATATTATTATTACTTTTAATTATATTTAATCAACATTTGTAAATTATAAGAAGAGGTGGAAACAAAAGAAAAATAACAAAAAAGCACTAAAATCCCATGTAATATCCAGCAAGAGAAGATAAAATAATTGCAATATTTCATATTAGAACAGGGATGCTCCAGCCTACACAAGAACTTCTGTATTTTTGGTAGCCACATAGAAGAGGAAATTTCAGTTGGTGCAACTTTTTAAACTCCTGCAGCACTGTTCTGTAACATGTTGTCCATTTAGAGTAATAACTGTATAGTTTCAAGGGAAGCAAATCTGTAATTGTAGGTTAGGGGGTGGAACTGCAATTTCAGTCCAGTTATACTGCCATACACTAGAGGTAATATAGGATTGCAACATACAGTAACAGAGGGCTACAACTGTAGTGGAATTTTCTTAAGGACATAGGATTGGATCCTCAAAACTGTGAACGGAAGGCAGGTGATTGCCCACTCCTTCCTCTCTGTGATGCCTCTCTGGAACCATTTTGAAAAGCATGAAACAGGGCTTTGGGCCTGCCAGAGGAGGAAATAATGGTCCAAAATTGGGCAGCAGTGAAGTTAAGTGTAAGCGCAATTCCTCTGCTGAATTTTAGCTGCTGACCCCTTCCTCCACCATCGTCCATCCTAAGCTACTCAAGAGAGTCTCCCCACAGCCCTCTGCAGGGAATACAGGGGGAGAGGAGGGAACTCTAAAGCCACCTCCTAGGAACTTGTTTTCATTTGTGGTTCCAAAGTTCCAAGCCACAGGTTTGAATGGAAAATCTGCAACAAGAATGTTGAAGTTTTCTTGATCCATGACTAGAGTTCTATGCATCCTCAGTAACATTCCTTTTTCTCGTTTCTTCAGTTGCTACCTCCTTACAGCAAGTCCAGTGAGCTGCCATTTAACATTCAGCATTTTGTTTCCACAGGCTTTGGCTTTGGCAATCAAGGAGGCAAAACTGCAGCATCCTGACATGCTGGTAACCAAAGCCGTAGTATATAGAGAAACAGAACCATCTCCAGAGGAAAGGGACAAGAAGCCTCAGGTATGAAAAGATGTGGGAAGGCGGCCCTATAAGATGTAACATCTAGCTGACTATAGAGGCCAGGCAACGTAGGAGAATAAAAGAATGATACACAAAGTGGGTATGTTGTAGTTGTCAAAACAGGCAGACCTCTACAGAGAAACAATGCCTCCCCTCAAAAGACACCAGCCCTCCAAACTTCAGCCACACCAATATGTGCTTGGCTAGATGGTTATCATGTAAAGGGCAAACCTTTGCAACTGGATGACCAGTAATTTCCAGTGGGAACCCTGAGGTTCCTTGAATGGTTAGAAGAGGTGCTTCCTTGGGAAGTTAGCTCCCAGAACCAAGCTTCTCAAAAGACAGCTTGCTCATCATTACTGCACTTTCTCGGTGATGTGCAGCTGCAGAAAAATGTTGGGCCCTTTCTACAGCACATCACACAGCGCAACAGCTAGACCCGACTGAAAGTCTGTACTGACTGAGGGTACACCCCAGAACATACTCTAGAATCCTCTGCAACATGCAGAAATCCCACAGCTGATGTGCAACAAGCTCCCTGTCGAGTGAATTTACATGCAAAGAGTTTTCCTGCAGGTGGGAAGTCTGAAAATTCAGTGCCCTAGATTTAACCTCTCTACGACAGGTTTCAAAATGACAGCGGCCCATTGCATCATTATAGCAAACGGTGTCCCCGAAAACCAAACTGCTAGAGACAGTCTTGCTTATTGTCTTGATAAAATGCTTACATTGTGCTTACTATTGCTTCCTCCTTCCTTTCATTCTGGTACAGGAATCTTGACCTTCGTGTTTCTAAAAGTTGGCATCTCTATTTTAACTTTGGAGTAAAAGAAGGGGCCTTTATGCTGGATTCCTCAATGAGACATAGAACGTCCTGGCTGCAAGAATAATGTTGAGAGACAAAAAATAAAAATAAAAAAGGAATAGCAAATATATTATATATTATATATACAGGAAACAAAATGCATCCTTGCACTGCTGCTATATGCTGGAGAGATGAATTACAGACAGCAACATCAGCAACAAACAAAAACCAACCACCTCTTCAAATAAATTGAAGAATTGACTGGACTGATCTAAAAGAAAGAAAGAAAAATCACGATGGTAATAATATTATTATTAACAATACAATAAACCACCATTCTGCATGTTACATTTAAAGGATACATAACTCATTTGTTGCACACTGAATGGAAAAGCAAGAATGCTTTGCAACAAAGCAAGAAATCAACAAGCAAAACAAGCAGAAATACAAAATGATTCCCTGCATAGGAATGAATCAAAAACCATTCACTTGTATAATTCTTGTTTAATTATTTTCTGATTTGGGATGTGTGGTGATCACCCTTTCTCTCCACTTCCATGCCACTTCTGTTGCTTCATCTTTGGTTCTGTTATTCCCGCAAACTGCCCTTCCTTTCTCAAGCTTTCGTCCCCCCACATCTGGTTCTTTGTTCTTCTGAAGATCATTAAGACTGGATTTCACTTAAAACAAATCCAAATATGTATATGATTTCTATATTTGATCAAAATGCAGCCTGTAGAGGTTTCATATGGATGTGCTTTTAAGTTATGTATATTATATATAACTGGGGAGGGTGGGGAATGATATTAAAACAAATTAAACAGTGCTGATAAGTATGACAATGGCATTTTTACATTATAATTATTTGATTGACCGTGGTTGATGTATTATAAGACTCTTAGATCATGCCAATATCCCATGAAAACAGAGTAGGAAGAAAACAAACACTAATGATCTCTGCTGGCTATATTTGTCTGTCACTCACCTGCTCTGTGCTCTTGCTAAAGGGACTGACATAGTGACACAGTAGTGTTTGTAATTGGTTGGTTGGTGATAAGGCACCACTCAGCAACCTGGAGAGTGAGTCAAGGAAGACAGAATGGATCAGTGTCACTGCAGCCCAGTTAGTCACTTAAGCGTGCCAAGGTCTCCCTCTTCCCCTGGGCCCAGGAGACTGAGGTCACCTTGGGGACATTAGGTCAGGTTGCTTCATTCACAGCCTTTCAGTATCTAGTAGGCTTTGATCTCTCGGACCTAAATATTTACCTGTAGCAAAGATGCCCTGTGTGTCAGTTTTTTCAAAACTATAAAGTGGTTCCTCCAAACCTACTGGCCACAGGACTCCCTTTTTAGCATCATATCTGCAATGGATCTTGATAGCCCTCCAAAGGGAGTGTCCCGGTCAAACAAGGAGGCATCCCCATCCTGCCTGCTGCATGACTGTGTTTGGCCAGGGTGGCATTAGCTTCTGCAGAGAGTGTCCGGCAGGTGGGGAACCAGTGTGAAACACCATGGCTTCCTTCTAAGCACTGTCAACCTAGAACCAGAGGACAAGTGAAGCGCTGGCTCTTTGAAAGTACACCCATTCAGTTACAGAAAGGGCCAACCAGTGCACAACATAAGGGCAGGCGCTGCTCGTGGATGAGGAAGGCATCAAATGTAACTTGCTCTGCTACAAATGGAACCTGGTACTTGGAAGGTTTCCTTCACTGCTTTCCACAAATTGCCTTCATCCACGGTTTGAGGAAGAGTGACAGCAGATGCATAATGTTAAGGGGGACAAACCAAAATGAACCAGTTTCCAAGTGAAGCAGCCGGTGGCTCCAGACATTAGAGAAAGACCCAACAAATATTGCACCATGCTTGCCTTTTTACATCTTCCCTCCTCAACACACATATGATATCTGGAGAAGGACATTTAATTAGTGTCTGTGATTGGGATCTAGAGATCTTAGGGTGAAAGGGCCTCCTTGAATATAGTCAAGTGGATGTTTCCCATACAGTAAACTGCTACAATAGAAAGCATTGGGTCGTTGGTCTTTACAGTTCCCTAAAACTGGATCTGCTTCTGGCATGCAGACATGTCCTACGTAAAGCACTGAGAACATAAACAGACTTCTTTCTTTGATGTAGAAGTCATTGCCACTTCTGTATCCAACTGTATGCTTCTCTCCCTGAGTTTTATTTCAGGATTGTTATTAATTTGTTCACTTCCTGTTGCTCATAGGGATCATGTAATACCCCAGAACCGAAAAGCAAAGAAATAGCACATATGGATGTGAAATACATAGAACTCTAAATTGATCTTAACAGAACACAAAAAAGTTTGTGCTCTTAATTTTAAAAATAACCAAGACACAGGGGGATCTTGGTGACATTGATACAGGGAATTTGGGGGTAGAAGTAACCCTCCCTTCTCAAACTTTGCATTTTGATTTTGACTTTCAAAAAAAAGAAAAGAACGTCAGCTCTAAAGTCACTGTTGAGTAGCTAGATGGAAAGCACAATCCCACTTACACTGGTATACATTGGGATAAGTGAGTCAGCCACTCAAATCTATGGGGGTAAACAGCATCAAGCCCAACATGCTCAAGATCAAAATCCAACTGGGCAATCAGAGGAAAGCTAAAATAGACTTGTTCCTTCCCGCAGCTTGTCTGATGGGTAGCCATTAACAAAAAAAATAGGTTTGTTTTGTTCACCTAGCAGGATGTGGCTTATATATAGACATCTATATAAATATATATAAATAAATATATATAATATTTATTATCTGTGGTAGTGTTGAAGCCATGCATAATTTTAAAGTTATGGCTTCCTCTTACCTTAATCTTCACTACTGCTTCCATCAGACGCAGCTGACCACTCTTTTTTCTTTTCATTGGGCATTTCCCTCTGAAAGGCGTGGGAGACGAAACTGATTGTTTGCGCCAAATCCCTTAAGCTGATTCCGAAACTGCCCTGCAATTGCATGGATAATATTACTTAATTACATTCTTTCTTTCTTTTTAATTTGAGAAGCACTTTACCAACCAACTGCAACGCTCTGTCATTCCTTCCTCACTAATTCCTCTGGCCATCTTGCACCCCATTCCTCTTTTTGTCCCCCCACCCCTTTCAATCATATCCTCTTTCAGTGCTTGGTGGTGTATGCGTGTGTGCTCACTGTTCTTGTATTCAATAAAAGTGAAATAAATGTGTTTGATGCTCAACCACTTTGTGGCTTGCACTTTACTCCTAAGTAGAAGGGCAGTGGAGAGACTCAAGGGGGTTAGCTTGGGAATTCAGGACCCTAGGTTCTGGCACAAACTATCGTCCCAGTGATTTTGAGAGACGGTTCGGACATTCTTCAGAAGGGTGCAGACTTAAATGGGAAGAGCTGCTTGGATGACAATGACGACACAGCATCAGATTGTGAGGACACAGTAAGATAGTCTTGCCCTATATGTCTGCACTCTTGCACTAAGCTTTCCAGCTCCCATTTCTGAGCTCACCTCTTCCCCATGCCTATTTTTTGTCCTCAGTTGCTCATGCTCAATTCTGCTGCTATTATTCCCATTTGTCTGTCCTATTTCTAAGGGATATGTTATTCCAGTTTTCCTGCCATTCCAATTATTACATTTTTAAAAAGATCTCTGTGGTGGGAAGGTTGTGCTGTATGTACTGTAGAAACAACAACAGTCAGTCACGGTAACTATTCAAAGGATAATATACAAAACCGTGAACAGCTATAGATGAAAATGTATTGAATCATGAACTAAACAGACAATGTCATACAACAAGCATACATAGGTATTTCCTCAGAGGCAAAAGCCTGTATATACTTTCAAACATTAAAGTGCTAATTCAAAGTGCAATATATAGTGTAGGAGATGGTTGTGCAAAGTCCATCAGACGTATGGGTCTATATTTCCAGTGTTAAAGATGGTTAACCAAAGTCCATCAAACGTATGGGTCTGTCTTCCCGACGAGTGGCCAGCTTCGCATCTTCCCGTTTCACCAGCAGTTTCGTCAAGGACTGGACTTTATCTTAGATAACAACAGTAAGGTAAAGGTAAAGGGACCCCTGACCATTAGGTCCAGTCGTGTCCGACTCTAGGGTTGCAGCGCTCATCTCGCTTTACTGGCCGAGAGCCGGCATACAGCTTCTGGGTCATGTGGCCAGCATGACAAAGCCGCTTCTGGTGAACCAGAGCAGCGCACAGAAACGCCGTTTACCTTCCCGCCAGAGCGGTTCCTATTTATCTACTTGCACTTTGACATGCTTTCGAACTGCTAGGTGGGCAGGAGCTGGGACCGAGCAACAACAGTACATACCATCAACTTTACCAAGTATGTACTGTGGCTTTTCAGTATGAACTATTTCATCAGGCCTGCATCTGAAACCAACAACAAAATCTAGGGTGCATACATAGCTACATAAAAACGAGACAGTATTTTGGCGGGGGGGGGCAAGGGGTTGTTTCACCCTGTACCGGTATATTGATCCTGACTTCACTCTTCAAATAACACATGCCTGTTATTTGCCAATTTCAGGCTGGCAGAGGTGGTCTGTTTTTGTTTAAAGTAGGGGTGGGGGATCTGTTGTCTTCCACATGTTCTTGGACTGAAACACCCCATCATCTCCAGCTAGCATGGCCAATGGTCAGGGATGATGGGGCTTGTAATTTAGCAAAATCTAAAAGATTACATGTTCCCCATCCTTGGCTTAAAGCACTGTCTGAACAAAAATGCACCCCTAATTTCCATTTGTTTGTTTGTTTAAGAAAACTTGCTGCTAAGCTGAAAAACTGCTCTGGGGAGAGTACTTGGTGACATCACAGGTACCCAGCCAATCATTGCTCAGCACAGCCTCTTCTGCTTCAAACTGTCACAACTGGTTCCCCTTGAGTTTGTTCCATGAGTAAAGCATCTATGAGTGACACAACAAAGTGTACTGTCCAACAAGGGGTGATTCCTATTTTCTGCCCCCCCGGGGGGGTAGCTGTGTTAAATCTATTGCAGCAAAAGCAACAGAGTCTTGTGACACCTTTAGCTTAAAACTTGGCCCTCACTAGCCAAGGTTAGGAAAGGTCAAATATGAACAATTTAAATTAAATAATTAATAGGGTAAGAGATTACTAAGGGTGATGCTGTGGTCTAAACCACTGAGCCTAGGGCTTGCCGATCAGAAGGTCAGCGGTTCGAATCCCTGCAATGGGGTGAGCTCCTGTTGCTCGGTCCCTGCTTCTGTCAACCTAGCAGTTCGAAAGCACGTTAAAGTGCAAGTAGATAAATAGGTACCACTCCGGCGGGAAGGTAAACGGCGTTCCCGTGCACTGCTCTGGTTCTCCAGAAGCGGCTTTGTCATGCTGGCCACATGACCTGGAAGCTGTACGCTGGCTCCCTCGGCCAGTAACGCAAGATGAGCACCGCAACCCCAGAGTCGGACATGACTGGACATAATGGTCAGGGGTCCCTTTACCTTTACTCTAAAATACATGTTCTACAGGGGCAGTTTACTATTCTTTATTCAGTAAGGGCCACAAATTTACCCAGGCTGAGCCTACACACATCCAGCTTTAAAACCTAAAGGTCATTCCACATCAAAACAAAATAAATAATAATAAAAATCCTTCCAGTAGCACCTTAGAGACCAACTAAGTTTGTTCTTGGTATGAGCTTTCGTGTGTATGCACACTTCTTCAGATACACTTCATTCCACATCAAATCAATGCAAAAAACAAGGGTTTCACCACCCAGATGCTTCTGCTGTTCTCAAATTCATGGTCTGGGAAAGGCTTCTTAGACCTGGAGGGTGGGGCAAGGCAGGTGGGAAAAGCCATTGCCTGTTGGCCAGCACAAAGTGTCTCTCCCTTAACTTTAATTAAAAGAAATTTGCATATCAGGGCTGGGAAACAACCTTGCCCGAGTCCTTGGAAGGAAAACTTCTGAGCAGTCAATTGAGCTTTATGAAGGGGGCAGGGGACCTTGCTTGGAGCCTAAAGTAAGAGTTCTCTACCACTTTAAAAGATTTCATGTTTTTATTGTTTTGGTGTTTGCTACACAGATGTATGTGATTGTGACCCTCTTAAAAACCTATAACTTCAAGACCATCTAGCAGGAGTAGGAAACCTGTGGCGCTTGAGAAAACTACAACATCCACCATCGCACAACAGTACTCTTCCTTCCTACT
Source organism: Darevskia mixta (assembly GCA_034641385.1). Classification (NCBI taxonomy): domain Eukaryota; kingdom Metazoa; phylum Chordata; class Lepidosauria; order Squamata; family Lacertidae; genus Darevskia; species Darevskia mixta. The sequence continues at coordinate 48,748,531 of JAWWNH010000029.1, read as the reverse complement.
GTTTCCAGCTGCTGGTATTTTACAGAAGCACACTGCTTGCAACAGTGGAGGCAGAACATAGCCATCAGGGTTAGTAGTCACCAATAGCCTTCATGAATTCTTGTTTAAAACCATCCAAACTGGTGTCAGATAGACATAGTTTCACACTAGAAGAACCCTAAGATCTTCCAACCAGCCAGGTGCAAAAAAACCAATAGAGTTTGAATTAAACGAGGCGCCCCTGACTGAGCACAATCTGGACCTAGGAAAGGGGTTTCCAGGACCAGAACTGAACAAGGCGTAAAGCCATTTCACACAAGAGACCATACCTGGTTATCCCATGCTTTCTAAACCCCAGCTGCCTAAACTGATGGGAGGATCAAAACAAAATAAAAAATAAAAAAATTCCTTCCAGTAGCACCTTAGAGACCAACTAAGTTTGTTCTTGGTATGAGCTTTCGTGTGCATGCACACTTCTAGGATGTTGCTATTCTAAAACCACTGGGGAGTCAGAAACGCTTTGTTGCTCTAGTAGTCTATGGCGAATAACCCAGAGATCGGCCAGTAGATCCCTTACGCTCTGTTTGACAGATTTATCTTCTGAAGGAGGCCTGGCTGCGGTTCACATTGGCTCGTGCCCTCCCTCGCGGAAACCGTCCTCTCCGCCCACAGGTGTGCAGGGACACCTTATCGCAGGGGAGAAACCTGCACAGGAGTCAACGCGTTTTCTTTGGTGCAGCTGCTGGCACAATGCCGAGCCTCTCGGTACGGAGAAAGGACGGAGGATTAAACATCCGCAAAATCCCGCCACCTTTCCAAGCAAGCAAACAAACAAACACCGTCGTGCCGCCGCCTCTTGCCAAACTTGCCTCTCAACCGGCAAAGGCTACTTTTCAGCATCCAGAGCGGAACGTCTTGAGGCGCTGCCGCGGGACCCGCCCGGACTGCTTTTTGAGTGGGACCGGACGCCGTTCGCTTCCCCCTGTCTCTAGGGTCGCCGGATATCCAACGCCGTTGCCGGAAGTTGCCGACAAGTGTTTCCAGGGACTCTCCGGGGCCTTGCTGGGCGCGGCGAGAGTTCCTCGAGTTGGGCGGCTGCGCTTCCCTTCCTCGGGGCGCGGAAGGGAGGTGAGAAGTGGGCGAGGGCTGCGTCGGGCGGGCGTGGCAACTCCTGCCCCTCGCCTTTCCACGGTGGGCCCCGGCTAAACTTCCCCAGTTTCTTCCCTTAAGGCTCCCCTTCTCTATTCCCTCCCACCCCGGGCAGGGCCTCTGCTCTCACTGTAACAGAGCTGCGCGAGGAGTCTAGAAGCCCGCGGGTGCCGCTTCCGCAGCAATAAAGGCGAAGCGTCACCTGTGGAACTTGGGCTCCTTGGGCAGCCGGAGTTAAAGGTACAGGAGATGCTGTCGGAGGGAAGGGTCATAGAAGTGAATTGATAGGCATGATCTGGAAAGGACCGCGAGGGCCATCTAGTCCAACCCTTTGTAACGCAGGGATCTTTTGCCCAATGTGGGGCGTGAACCCACGACTCTGAGATGGAGAGTCTCATGCAACTAAATTCCTGTTGCCAGAAACTCTTCTACCACTACTACTTTTCATTCCTCTGTTGTTTTTCCTCCCTTGTTGGCCGCAGAGGCAAGTATGTAGTTCTGGAGCACCTGCTTTGCATGTGTAAGGTCCTAGGTTCGACTCATAGCATCTCCCCAGGTAGAACTGGGAGAGGCTCCTCCTGCCTGTGTGAATGTCATGGACTGTCTGGATGCAGAGGAGTGGTGGGAGGCACCAGCTGAGCAACCCCCCAAGGAGTCCCTAGGGGAAGAAGACTCATTAGGGGAGTGGTGGAGTAGTCAGAGGGAGATGCCTGGGAGGTGGTGGTGTCAGAAGCAGAAAAGGTAACAGGGTTTAGTGAGCAGGAAGAGGCTGTGGCAGAGACTGAAGCAGAGGCTAGAGAGGAGGTTGGCAGAGTTGAGGCAGGCTGCTGAAGAATCCAGGGAGTCACCCCCTCCTGCTGCAACCAGCTCCTCTCAACCCCCACCTCCAGACTCGTAAAAAACACATTGGAGAAAATGAATAGAGCAGAGCAGAGATTGATTGTGGACTGATGCAGTTTTCAACTGCTTGGGAAAGACCCTGGAGAGGAGCTTTAGAGAGCAGGGGGAAAGTGAGGACCTTCAGTCCTTGCAACTGCCTCATTGGAGCAAGACCTACTGGGAAGAGTTGCTGGGATCACTAGGCCTGTGCTGTTTTGGTTTCTTGAATAATGAGTTAACTTCACTGTGTTTTTTGTTGGTGACCTATGCCTGACACAGTCTCTTTGCAGTACTGAGCTAGCTGGACCAATGGTCTGACTCATTATAATGCAGCTTCCTAGTTTCTCTTCAAGCCTACAGTAGTCAGAAAGCCTGCACACACAAGTTGTTTAAATCCTATTTACTTTGGGACTTGAATCTTGTTTCCTGATGGAGGTGGTTGTGACTTCTGTCCCATGGACAGTGAAGATAAATTCAGTTGGAAAATTATTTTGACTGACTTCTATATAATGAGTCAGGAATGTGGCCCATCGAGCTTGGCACTGGCTAGTCTAACAAGAGCCTAGTCATATATGTATCATGCTTGTAAAGTGTATTCAGATGAGATTTGTTTGCTCTCTTCTAGATTTCTCGCAACGTTGTGTGACCAAGGGAGCAGCAGAAATGCAGATAGATCAAGACCTGGCAAAGCGGCTCTTTTTTGAGGGTGCTACAGTCGTCATTTTGAATGTGCCAGAAGGAACAGAGTTTGGCATTGACTACAACACTTGGCAAGTGGGCCCCAAGTTCCGTGGAGTCAAGATGATACCCCCTGGTATTCATTTCCTTCACTACAGCTCTGTTGATAAGAACAATCGCAAAGAGAGTGGCCCTCGCACTGGCTTCTTCATGAACTTGCAGCCGCGTGATCTGCGAGTGCTACACTGGGACCCTGTCAAGGAAGAAGTAGACCTTACCCCAGCTTCTGAAAATGAGACTGAAGCAATGAGGACTAACCTCCAGGAGATGGACCAATTTCTTGGTCCTTACCCATATGACACTCTTAAAAAATGGATTTCCCTCACTAATTTCATTAATGAATTTGTGATGCAAAAACTACAGCCAGAAAGCGGACAGATATGTGCCTTTTCAGAAGTGCTTCCTATTTTGCCTGGGAAGTTTACTAAAGATCGAGTTGAACAGAACCTGCCCCGGTATGACACAGAGTGCAAAAGCTATGCAGAGGGGTTGGCCCGGCTGCCCAAAATGCAGCTGAAAGCTGGCACTGAGATCAGGTTTACAGAAATACCTAAGCAAATGTACCCTGAAGGTGCTACCCCTGAAGAAGTTACTAGGCATAGCATGGACCTTAGCTATGCCCTGGAGACGGTGATCAATAAACAGTATGCCAGCAATTCCCAGGATGTGCTTGGTGAGTTAACCTGCTTTTACAGAAATTGCGTTTCTTGTTGCTATCCAAGTATCTCTCAGGTGCCATTTGCATGCCAAAATATGTCTGGAAAGATAATTTCTGAATTGTAATGCATACTTCTGTTTTGAAGAGGTATGCAGGGCTTTTTCCAGTGTTTGCATCTGTCATCAATATAACAGTTCAGTTCCATTCATGAATGCTTCTATGCTGTTCAGAAGTAACCTAAGAAGTACCCCTTTGTGATAACAAATCTGACTTCACTTATAACATTTATAACTGGTTAAGTTATAAATTTGGGTAGGATGCAGACTCCCTCACCCCCTTCTCACTAAACAACTATGTTTGCACAGAAAAGACAGTAGGTTAATTGAGAAACCAAAAACTTCTCATGTGTGATATTGGTGACCTCTAGTGGTAAAGCTAGGGTTCTGCTTTGACAGATTTCAAAAGTAAGGCATTTGTTATTTAATTACTTTTTAGAGACAATTGGCTGCTATCTCTCAGTAGTGGTACCTTAATTATCAGCTCTCACCCTTGGAAACAAAGGAAAGCTGTGGACATGTGCAACCCTAGGGAGCATGTTCTTGAATAAATCCTATAGATATCATGGGGAGAGAACTATGAAATCAAGCTGGGATGACAGTAGCCTTCTCAAGATTAGTTTAGTAATTATAATAAAATCCTCTGTTTATGTCTAATTTTCACAGAATATGACATTTGGTATTGAAACTATCCACAGGAAAGCAATTTAACCACTTCTGCAAATAATTAAGATTTTCATGCATTGCAAGGTTTAAGTTTTTCCTTCATTGCTGATTTATCTGCATCACATGTTGGCATCTACAAATCCACTTGCAGAGCTTAAGTGCCCCTGACCCTTTAGTGATAAAAATGACCACAGTTCCTGACACCTCAAAACTAAGAAGCCTTTTCTGCTCTTTCTTATCTTCTCCATCCCTCAGCAGAAGTGGGAGAAATCCCTGTCCCTCAAGCATTCTGCACATTCTGGAAGCCTTAGAGAGGGAAGGGGTTGGGTACAAACAGCAGCTAAGCTAATATTTGTGGACCTCTGTTTAAATGCTGGAACTCGTTCTGAGCCCTAGACCAGCAATTGCCAATAATAGAAATTATGCAAAACATTGGAGTATAAGCATGCACGCCATTAAACTGTATAGAAACTTAATCAGGCAATGTCGTTACATGAGGAAGGGTAGGTAAATTATGGGAACTCAAAAGTTCCCATACTCCCAACAGTGGTGGCTAATCTTTTTGCCAAATGTGGCTCATGTCAGAGCCAAACCATGAGATAACTCTGCTCTGGTGCCCAATCCAGTAAGTATACAGCCCCCTGTACCTTGATGTGGTTTTATCACAAGCTTTCTCTGTCAGGGAGGATACCATTGTGGAGCTTACCTTGTGGGCATGCCAAATATATAACCCTCTTTTTCTTTGAAATTCTAGGCATGCACCCAAAGCAGGTTTATTGAGGCCATAGTGGGCCACCATACATTGCTGTTGGGCTGTGTTCACAGGTTATGCAGATCTGCTTTATATTATAGCCAAGGCTTTCATGTAAAGATCTTAATTGTTGTTGTTGTTCAGTCGTTCAGTCGTGTCCGACTCTTCGTGACCTCATGGACCAGAGCACGCCAGGCACGCCTATCCTTCACTGCCTCTCGCAGTTTGGCTAAACTCATGTTAGTAGCTTCAAGAACACTGTCCAACCATCTCATCTTCTGTCGTCCCCTTCTCCTTGTGTGTAATTAAAGATCTTAATTAGAGAGGCTCTAATGCCCTTGCTGTTGGCTGGCTGGCTGTAGAGAGAGGCACTTCATGGTGGTGGTATCCCAGTTGTGAAATGGTCTTTTCAGAGACATTTGCTGACACCTACCTTATTGTCCTTTTGATGCCTGAAAAAAAGTATTTTTCTGGTATTTTAATACACCATTTCAGTCCGGCTGACTGCTTCATGCTGCTTTTACAATATTGTGGCTTTTAGTTTATTATGGGGGTTTTTTGTATTCACTTTTTAACTGTATCATTGTGTTTGTAAATTTTCCTTAGAGTATGAATGGTGTTATAAAAATAGTTAAATAAATAATAAAAGCAGTGTACCCTTTTGTTATGCTACCAGAATTGAAGCTAAACAAACACCTCCTTGTTTTTTTCTTGGTTTTTGTGTGTGTGACCTTTTCAGGGGAACTGCAGTTTGCCTTCATCTGCTTCTTGATTGGGAATGTATATGATGCCTTTGAGCACTGGAAGAAACTCCTGAATCTCTTATGCAGGGCAGAGGATGCCATAGTGAAGCATCAGGCCCTGTTCATTAACCTCATTTCGGTCCTGTACCATCAGCTCAGTGAAATCCCAGCGGACTTCTTTGTGGACATTGTTTCCCAGGACAACTTTTTAACCAACACCTTGCAGGTAAGGGAGCTGGTTTTGGTACTGTAGAGGTTGGGAAGCAGTAGTGTGGAGAATTTCCCCAAGAACTGCATGCATGTGCAAAATGCAGTGTCATAATGAGAGGCAGTTCTCGTAATGTGAAACTGAATGTTTTTTGCTTGAATGTTGATACCATTAAAAAAATTAAAAAGTAAGAAAGCTCCCCAGCCAATCAAACTAAAATCCAGTTTTTGTCTTGAGATGGAACTACTAATGGCAAGCTATCATGAGGTTTGCCTCCCAGTATTGAAAACCTATGTTACAATCCTTTCTCTTCCCATAATGTGCTGTTAAAATGTCTGATGTAACATTATTACATGTATTTTTCTGACCCTGTTCCTTTTCTTAAATAATGAAAATTTTATTTTATTTTGAAATGGAGTTAAAAATACTGGCCACAGAACGTGCATACACTCTCACATACAACCACTTTTTATTGTTGTATTTATATACTACTTTATATGTGGATCTTACAAAAAGGTTCACAAAAAATATTACAGCAGTAAGCATCATTTAAAAAAAGAGAGTTGAAACAAAAGGGAGAAACAACTGCTTGTTTAGCATGAATGATAACTTTCCCCACTTCCATCAGGGCAAGGTGGTTTTTCCGAAGGCTGTAAGGTAGCAGTTGGGAGAGAGAGGGGCCACCCCTGAGACCTGGGTGGTGGCAGGTCACCAGGCTGTTTCTCTGGTGTTATCTGATAAGTTTGGAGGACTTCCACATAGGAAATAAACAGAAACCATGATACCATAATACCTTTTTGAAGGATTTTGCTGAGTAAGTTTGTATCTAAGCATAGTCTCTCGATTTTAATTATCCCAGAGTGGCTGGGGCACAATTGTTGTTGTTATCCCAGCTGTATACAATTGCTTAAGAAAGTCTTTATGCTGGAATCTATGGTAGTTCATTCAAAATGATGATGAAGGATAGATTTCGGAGATAGCTGTGGTTTAGTGTGCGGTAATCAGCAACCATTTCCCAAAACTCCTGCACTATTGGGCATTCCCACTAAAGGTGAAAGCATTAAGCATTGTGAGTGTATCCCTTCCAACAATGCTGACTTATGTTTGAATAGGAAGCCTTACAGGGATAATATACCACTTACTGAGAACTTTTTCTTCATCTTTCTTTATATTGGTATTGATTGCTAAATTTGCAAAAGGGCTGCAGAATCTCCTGAAGAGGTTTAGGGAGGGGGAGAGTCTTAAGTAGACCCTGTTCTGCTCATGCATACCCCACTCTGTGTTGAATTCTACCCACTCTGTCAATCACTTTCTTCAAAAGAAAGTGTCTCTCCCATGGCCATGTATAGGATAGATTGGCCTTTGGAGGATGTTATAAGTAGATGAATTCATATCTCTAGCCAAAGATGTAGTAGCTTCTGTGATTGATTCAAACAAAGTGAGTGGGTACTTGTTTGGTGAATCTGACTGAGAAAGTGATGTAATTGTACGGATACAGAGACTGTATGGTTGATTCAGGGTTCCTTTTCGAGATACTTACATAGGAGAGAGATTTTCTTTTTTTCAATAGATCAAACTAAACTTTTGCTGCTATCCCAGAATTAATGCCACAGATTATGGATGATACAATACTGAAATTAGTGGAGACCTAGAATCATAGTATTGTAGAGTTGGAAGGGACTCCGAGGGTTATCTAGTCAACCCCCTTGCAATGCAGGAACAGCAGCTAAAGAATTCCCGACAGATGGACATCGAACCTCTGCTTATAAACCTCCAAGGAAGGAGAGTCCACCACCTCTTGTGTGAGCCTGTTCCACTGTCAAACAACTCTTAATGTCAGAAAGTTCTTACTGATGTTTCGTTGGAATCTCCTGTGAGACGGATGGGTGTCTCCTCGGAAGTAAGCATCCACAAAACGCAGTCTGCTAAACTAATCACTTTATTTCATAACATTGATAATCCAGACCTTGCGATTATGCATCCGACCCCTCGGAGTCAGATCCTTCTAGTACGGATTTGCGGCTCCGCCCCCAGCATAGGAGCTTCGGAAAGCCTAGTCTCCGCCTCTCCTTTTTCCGCTTCCGCGCCCTTGACCTGGGCAGCCCTACGGCTCCCCCTTCCCTTTCGCTTTCACCTTCCCCGCTTGTGGTGTCTGATGCTCCGGTAGGCTCTCTAAGCCTCAACTCCTCCTCGGTCTCCATATTCTGATCCCTTCCCATTGGCTGTGCTAGCGCTCTGGTGGAGCTTTCCTCCCATTGCTGCACTACCTGCTCTGGCGTCAGCAGGGGCTGTGCCTGTTCCTGATCCCAGACCCTCAATAACTCTTCGGGCGTCAGCGGAGCCCTATCTAGGTCAGCTGTCTCCTCTGGCACCGCTTCGGAAACCGGCCAGCCCCTGACATCCATCCCCCCTTCCAAGCCCCCCTTCCCCTCCTGAAAAGGCACACCTGGTTGGGGCAGATTGGTTTCGGAGTCCCTTGCTAGATCTCCCAGCTCCCCCCAAGACTCGTCTGCTGTGTCAGGGGAGGAAGGGAAACCTAAGAATATTGTGGTGTCGCCACTGGACGATGAGGCAAACAGGTCTTCCCAATCCTCCCTGGCCATGGGTGGAGAAAGGGGTTCTGCACTCTCGGTCCCTTCTCCTACCATTGGGTACCCTTCACTCCCCCCTGATGGTGGGAAACCCCAGAAGTCCCCTTCCTCCGAGTCTGTGGGCTGAAACACGTCTCTCAGTTGCCAACGGTATGGTTTGGGCTTGTGCGGGAATAGTTCGTGAAATTCCCACACCAGATGCTCCTTGGTGACTTCCTCTGCTGGGATCCATGCATTTTCCGACGCTGGCTCCCCCTCCCACGCTACCAAATACTGCAGTTCATCCCCTTGCCACCTGGAGTCCAAAATCTCGGTGGCCTCGTTGAAGAGTTCCGGTTCCACCATCGGTAACCCCTGCGACCCCTGCTGGTAGCCCTGTTGGTACCTGTGAGGTTCCCTGTACTTGGACAGGAGAGACCTGTGGAACACCGGGTGAATCCTCATGTCGTCCGTCAGTCGCAGTTTGAAAGCCACGGGGTTGATCTGCTCCACTACCTCAAAAGGCCCCAGTCTACGTTGCTGCAGCTTCTTGCACCTGCCGCGAATGGGCAGCCCTTGTGTGGACAACCATACCATATCTCCCACCTGGATGTCCTCCCCCTCCCTGCGGTGCCGGTCCGCTGCCGTCTTGTAGGCTGCTTTAGCCCGCTCCAAATTGTCACTGAGCAATTGGTGCAATGCTTCCAACTCCTCAGCGAAATTCTGTGCAGCGGGCACGTCTCCATCCCCCTGTTCCCCCTCCCTTCCCGGAAAGGCCCTGGGGTGGCTGCCGTAGATCGCCTGGAACGGGGACATGCCTGCCGAGGAGTGTTGAGCATTGTTGTACGAAAACTCTGCAAGGGCGAGTTTGTCACTCCAGTCGCTGTGTTGCTGGGAAGCATAACAGCGCAGATACTGCTGCAGTATGGAATTAACACGCTCCGATTGACCGTTAGTTTGAGGATGGCGTGCTGAAGATAGACACACCTGCACCTTCAAGATCTGCATGAGCTTGTGCCAGAAACGGGAGGTAAATTGGGCGCCGCGATCCGAAATTACTCTCACTGGCATACCATGCAGCTTGAACACGTGCTGCATAAACAACCGGGCCGTCTCCTCCGCCGACACCACTTTGGGGCAGGCAATGAAGTGAGCCATCTTGGTCAGGAGATCCACTACGACTAGTACAGCCGTGTTGCCCTTGGACTTGGGGAGATCCGTGACAAAGTCCAGCGAAACCGCTTCCCAGGGCTTGCTTGGGGTGGGAAGCGGTTCCAGTAGTCCTGCTGGTACCCTTCTCTCCCCCTTGGCCCTTTGGCAGACCTCGCACCCCCTGACGTAGTCCTTAACGTCCTGCCTGACCTTTGGCCACCAGAATTCTCTAGTGACCAGTATCATGGTTTTGAATTGCCCAAAGTGCCCTGCTGTGGGGTTGTCATGAAGCTGTCTGAGAATTTTGGCCCTCATATCCTCCCCTGGCACATACAGTGCCCCCTTGTACACCAGTAGCCCCTCCTTTTCCTCAAACCCTCCTGCCCTGGGATTCCCCTCCTTGAGTTCCCTCAGTTTGTTCTGGGCAAAGGCGTCCGCCTGTGTGAGGCGCACCAGTTCTTCCCTACCACCCAATGTCGCCCCACACCGCCACTGTTCAGGCTTGAAGATGGCCCTTGCCACCGGAGGTCCTTCATCTTCCATGTATTCTGGCTTCCTGGATAGGGCGTCCGCCCTGCTGTTCTGCTCGCCAGGAACATACTGGATGTGGAAATTGAATTCCGCAAAAAACTCTGCCCATCGCATTTGGCGCTGGTTGAGCACTCTAGCCGTGCGCCAGTACTCCAGGTTCTTGTGATCAGTGTGAACCTGGATTTGGTGTTGCGCCCCCACCAAGAAGTGGCGCCAGTGTTTGAATGCTGCGACCACTGCCAACAGTTCTTTGTCCCAAATGGCGTAATGGGCCTCAGACCGGCTCAACTTCCTGGAATAGAACGCACAGGGCCGCCATTCCTTTGCTGGATCTTGCTGCAGTAGTATCGCTCCTATGGCTCGATCTGATGCATCTGTCTCTATTCTGATGGGCTTGCTGGGGTTCACATGCAGCAACTGCTCCTCTGAGGCGAAGACTTTCTTGAGTGTTTCAAAGGCTTGTTGCGCCTCGTCCGTCCACTTAAACTTCTTCTTGCCTCTCAAGCAGTCCGTAATTGGTGCTGTCATGTCTGCGAACGCCCTTACGAACTTGCGATAAAAATTTGCGAAGCCGACGAAGCGCTGCACGTCCTTCTTGGTCTTGGGGCTTTTCCATTGCAGGATCGCCTCCACCTTATTGGTATCCATGGCTATTCCTGTATCTGAGAGTCGGTAGCCTAGGAAGTCCACCTCCGTGGTGTGGAACCGGCACTTCTCCAGCTTGACCGCTAATTGGTGTTCCTGGAGTCTCTGCAGTACTTCCTTTACGTGGTGCACGTGCTCCTCTGGGTTCTGAGAGTACACCAGCACGTCATCTAAATAGACCACTGCCTGTTTGTACAGCAGGGGTCCCAACACGTGATGCATGAACGCTTGGAAGCATTGACTACCTCCCTGGAGGCCGAAGGGCATCACGAGGAACTCATAAGCACCCAGGGGTGTGAACATGGTTGTTTTCCACTCATCGCCTTCTCTGATCCTGATTAGGTTGTACGCACCCCTCAGGTCCAGCTTGGTGAAGATCCTGCCCTTGCGTACCGCCGCCAGCAGGTCGTCGATCTTCGGCATGGGGTAGGAGACAAGGAGGGTCAGGGAGTTGAGAATCCGATAGTCACAAATCAATCTCCGTTGGGGGGTGTCCTTTTTGTCCACCCAGAACACTGGGCTGCCCCCTACAGCCTTGCTTTCCCTGATGAACCCTCTGGCCAGGTTTTTGTCAATGAAGTCCTTCAGATCTGCCATCTCCTGCTCCGACATTGAATAAAGCTTGCCCGGTGGCAGCTGAGCTCCTGGCACCAGGTCGATTCGGCAGTCGTAGGGGCGGTGGGGGGGTAGCTTGTCTGCTTCCCTTTCGTTAAACACCTGTTGAAACTCCGCATATTGCGCAGGGAGGGTGACTTCCCCTGCTTGCATCACGGCAGCCTTTGCCTGCTCCTTGGGATTGAGCTGCTGCAAGCAATTCTCCATGCAATACGCAGAACCAAACACTAGAGAGCGCTGATGCCAGCTCACTACTGGGTCATGTCTGTCCAGCCACCCCATCCCCAGTATTAAGGGGGGGCCTGCTAACGTGGTGACGTGGAAAGCAATAACTTCAGAGTGCCTTCCCATCCCCATCCGCATAGGTGGAGCGCTTTGCGTGACCGCCCCTCCTTTTAATTCCCTCCCATCAATGGTGGTGACTTGCAAGGGGACAGGCAAAGGCAGGAGGTGAAGCTGGTGCTGCCGTGCAAAGTCTATATCCAGGAAATCAGCCGATGCTCCCGAATCTACCAAGGCGGGAACTTGCATGGTGAAGCCATTGGGTAGCTCCAGTGTGACTTCCATCACGATGCCTGGCTTGGGAGGGTTGGGGAGGGTGTGCTCTGGCGGGCTGGGGGGGGGGCGTCTCTGGTGCGTTGCTGGGGGGACCTTTTACTGCTCCTGAGCCGGGCTGGCTGTCCCCGTGACTTGCCAGCCGGCATTCCCGTTTCCCTGCCTCGGCGTCTGCTCCTCCCCTTCTCCTGTTACAGCCCCCGTCATGCCTTGCCACACCTTTTTCTTATTACACGCTTTTGCGAGGTGTCCTATTTGGTGACACACATAGCATTTTCTGGGCGCCTTCCCGCCTTGCGTGTCACTCCCCTTGGCAACCGTTGCGTTTGAAATAGGGCGCGCGCGCGCTCCTCCCAATTCCATGGGCGTTTCTTCCGGGAGGTGCGTCTGCGCGCCAGCCGGTCTCTCTGTTGGTGTGGGAATGCGGAAGTTGAACCACCTTCCCGCCTTCCCCTCCTTCCTGCTTTTGTCTCTGAGTTCCAGTCTAATGCCGATTGCCATCGCTGCTTCGGTGAGGCTTTTCATGTCATTGTAGGGACCCCCCCTCGCCAAAGAGTCTTTTACTTCATCGGCCAGACCTAACTTAAAGAGCGCTATCATTTGAGGCGTATTGATTTCCCATCCCAGACGATGGGTTAACGACAAAAACTTTGCCTGGTACTCGCGCACCGTCATATTCCCTTGCCTCAAAAGCAAAAGTTCCTGCGCTTCCAATTCCTGTTCCGAACTGCTCGTATAAACAGCGTCCATCGCTTTAAAGAACTCCTTTACTCTCTGAAGCGCTGGGTCCTTGGCCATAATCAGTGGCCTCACCCAATCTCGAGCATGTGATTCAAAATGCGAAATCACAAATCCGACCTGCTCTTCCTCATTTTTAAATGAGTCTTTTTGTAGTTCCAGGGCATATAGCATGTCCGTTCTAAAACCTATGTACTGTTCTGGTCTGCCCTGAAACCTGCTTGTTAGCATGGTGATTCGCCTGCCCGCCTGCGCACTCCTGCCCTGCTCAGCGTGGATCCTTTCCTCCTCCAACCTGGCTTGACTAATTCGGTACAGTACCTCTAGCTCACGAGCTCTATCTTCCCAGGTAGGGGCACCTCCACCGCCGGCTCCTTGGGCAGCTAACGCTGCGGCTTCTTCCGCGCTGCTCATGCTGGTTGTGCTTTACTTCTGAGGAGGTGACGATGTCTAGAAGGATGCTGTGAGACGGATGGGTGTCTCCTCGGAAGTAAGCATCCACAAAACGCAGTCTGCTAAACTAATCACTTTATTTCATAACATTGATAATCCAGACCTTGCGATTATGCATCCGACCCCTCGGAGTCAGATCCTTCTAGTACGGATTTGCGGCTCCGCCCCCAGCATAGGAGCTTCGGAAAGCCTAGTCTCCGCCTCTCCTTTTTCCGCTTCCGCGCCCTTGACCTGGGCAGCCCTACGGCTCCCCCTTCCCTTTCGCTTTCACCTTCCCCGCTTGTGGTGTCTGATGCACAGGTAGGCTCTCTAAGCCTCAACTCCTCCTCGGTCTCCATATTCTGATCCCTTCCCATTGGCTGTGCTAGCGCTCTGGTGGAGCTTTCCTCCCATTGCTGCACTACCTGCTCTGGCGTCAGCAGGGGCTGTGCCTGTTCCTGATCCCAGACCCTCAATAACTCTTCGGGCGTCAGCGGAGCCCTATCTAGGTCAGCTGTCTCCTCTGGCACCGCTTCGGAAACCGGCCAGCCCCTGACATCTCCCTTCTTGTAACTTGAATCCATTGGTTTGGGTCCTAGCCTCTGGAGCAGGAGAAAAGAAGCTTGCTCCATCCTCCAAGTATATTTGAAGATGCTACTGCTCCTCCCTGTTTGAACTGTTCCTTCTTTAGTAGGTTGTACCCCACAATTTCTACCTTCCAGTCATGAGTCACATCCCACCAGGTTTCAGTAATGCATACAGTATTAGGTTATATTTGCCATCCTGCATTAAGAGCTCAAGTTCTTCTCGCTTTCCCATACTCTGTGCATTCGTGTTGCTCACGTAGTGGTGATTTTGCCAGCCACTTTGAATATAATGCAAAGGAAGGATCTAACCCGATGAAAGAAAGAAAACCCCATGCTTAAGGCATCCGTTCCAGGTGCCTGTCTCACCTTTGCCTGAGCATCTCCAGTGAAGGAGATACCACAGCTTTCTCTGATTTCTGCCTTTCGCCTTTCAGGCTTTGTCCTGGCAGACTCCTTATAGACTTTGTTCTGGAAAATTTACTCGGAACAGCAATAAAATAAAGCAAGATAATCTATGCGAGTGAGTGCTGCAATTTTTCCGGAGGACCAGGATGCCGAAGTACATGCACAGTCCCTCTCTATGTGATCACAGAAGGGTGGCAGCCAGTCACCCTTCCCATCTATCAGCATCCCTCCATGTCTCAACCATTGCTACTGCAGAAGGCTTGTAGGCATTTGGGATCAGCTTTTTGTGCAGGGGAGGAGGCGCTGCTGTAGGAAAGAGAGCTGAAAGCCTGCATCTGTGCATGAAAGATTGAGCATGGCCTCTTGGATCCCGGCCATAGAATTTAGCTGTTGTGTGTCATTCATTCTGGAGGACTGACAACACTCTTGTCAACAAATTGAAATTCAATCAGGCTGTATAATAATGATAATTGTTTCTTTCCAGCTTTGAAGCCGAACAGAAGCAGTACATATTTAAAAAAAAACACACAAGAGGCAGCTGGAGGAAGCATCTCCTAGTTGCTTTATGATAGTTGTAAACAAGAGTTGTTGACAGCAGGTGGCAGTTCCCGCTATTCAAGTAACCCATTAGCTAATTTGTGTATATGCTTGTCTGCAAGACCTAAGAAAATTACATTGTGCTCCTGCTTCCTGATGAAAGCTTGCTTTGAGGGCCTTCAGGAAAGCTAACCTTGCAGAAGACAGTTTGAGTTTTCATGTCATCATTTTGCTATCTATGTCTAAAACAGTATGCTGCATTGGACATCAGAGGTGGTATTCAACTAAGGTTTGCTCATAGTTAAACTCATTGTAATGAATAAACATTACATAAGTTAAGTCAATTTATTCAATGAGTCTTCTGTGAGTAAAACTTAGCTCAATACCACCCTAAGGCTTCAGATCCTTGCTCAGCCATAAAGCTCCCTGGGTGACCCTGGTCATTCACCATTTCTTGGCCTAACGCAGGGGTAGGCAACCTAAAGCCCGTGGGCGGGATGCGGCCCAATCACCTTCTCAATCCAGCCTGTGGACAGTCCGGGAATCAGTGTGTTTTTACATGAGTAAAATGTGTCCTTTTATTTAAAATGCATCTCTGGGTTATTTGTGGGGCCTGCCTGGTGTTTTTACATGAGTAGAATGTGTGCTTTTATTTAAAATGCATCTCTGGGTTATTTGTAGGGCATAGGAATTCGTTCATTATTATTTTTCAAAATATAGTCCAGCCCACCACATGGTCTGAGGGGCGGTGGACCGGCCCACGGCTGAAAAAGGTTGCTGACCCCTGGCCTAACATATGTTGCAGGAGTATTGTCTGAATCTGATGGATAACTCTGAAATCACCAGGGAAAGGTATATAGGCAATAAAATTGCAAGGTGGGAAGGATTCCTGTGTGCTTATTTGCAAGCAAGAAGTGTGATGCTGTTCTTGTACTTTTTTGTATGCACATTGTTCCCACACAACTAGCGAGGCTTTAATTTACTTCCTCCTGCTTATGGGGACATATGAACAAATGCTACTTTGACTGCAATGTCAGATACAGGAATTATCTGTAGAGCATTCCCATGACTTAGAACGCAGCTGTGCAATATGCATTTACTCATTTATCTCAGGCTTTCAGTGCTCACTGATGGTTGGGAGGTGTTACATTCATAAATGTTAATAGCAATTTTTTCTCAAACTGAATTCCGGCAGAACCATTTCCTTATTTTAGTGACAGGTATGCTGTGCTCCCCTCTTACCACTTTTATGGCTGGCCCCAAACATAGAGCTTTCCGGATGTCAGAGGACTTGTTGAAAGCGTGAATGCCGAGTAACAATGTCAGGTTTTGTGTCTTTTCACCTTGTTAGGCAAGCCTTTTCCACCCTTGTTATTATAACTGGGAAACAGATCATCTTGTACCTCTTGCAGTTAGCACAAAATATTCAGCTGAGCTTTAGGTGCAGCATTCTTAATAATAGTGCTTTAGTTTGGGCTGAAATTAGAAATTCTGGCCAAAGAAGGTAATGCCAGTTGAGACTGAATACTGTGTTACTAAATTGGAAATGCATTAACATTGGCTTTTTTAAAAAAAAAATTCTTACATGAATGACAGATAAAGAAAATAAAGACTTTATGTCTTGTGTGAGGCCATATAAATTAGAATGGCAGGAGAGGTGAAGATAAGCACTTGAGGCACTGTGGGGTTCTTTGTGTGGGACAAAATCTGTTTAGCTTGTGGAAGAGGAGCATGTCAAATAGGGCCTTTGAACATTGGACTCTGGAACTGTCCTAAGTGTTTTTAAACATGTCTTCACAGTCATGTGGGCTAGAAATTTTGATTTATTTTTTTATATATAGATATAGATTTATTAGTCGTCAGATTCTGTACCACATGCCAAACTCTTCTTCACATGCAGAAAACAACCTGTCAGCGCTGCCTAGCAGACAGAAAAATTATTGCTTAATCATTAAATGAACTGAACTGAGTAGCAGCAGGTTGCTTTATTTCTGGAGATGGCGACTCTGTCATTATGTGTTTCTCCTTCTCAAGAGGCCACAAGGCAACTTGATTCCTGCCCAGCAGAGCGCATAAAAGGGGGAGGGGCTCATTTAAATACCTGCTCCCTCCCAAACCAGGTGCAGCTGTGTGGATGGCTTGAACAGTGGCCCAAAGCGTTTCTGTCTCTCTCTCCAACTCCCTTGTTTCTTGCCATCTAGCCTGATGAAGATTTCTGGGAAACTCAAAACTTACATATTATTTTGTAACATTTTGGTTGGCCTTGCAACGGCATTGCTTTAAGTTTGTTTGATTTTTTGACATTTTTCTTATGGGACCACCTTTTAATATTTGCTAGCTTTTGGTATCCCAGTAGTACCTGACTGATTTTTTTCAAAATGCAGTGACTGGACACTTCAGTTTTCATGTGTTGGTTACTGTGCTGGTGAAGGGAGTAAAACAAAACAAAAATAAGGGTTTTTGTTTTCTAATGTCCGGATTACTTTGTAATGTAAAGACTTTAGTAGGAGAAGGCACTTCACACTATGGCAAACAAGGTGAGAAATGACACAAAGCAATGAACCACACCATGATCTTTTTGTGATTTTTCCTGCTGTCTGTAGGTCTTTTTTTTAAATAATAAAAAAGCAGCAGCAACAACACAAGCTTTCCTCCTTCATTAGAAAGTTTCTCCTTTGCGTGTTCCTGCAATGGAAATGTCTTTGCTTTTGGCTATCCGTTGGTTGCCTTGGAAATGAATTATGTGTAACAAATTTAGCACAGAGGCAGAAGAGATGAGCTTAGAGATGAGATTTCTAATCGAACACACATGTGATGGGTCAAAAGTAACAGTAAATACCCCCTTGTGTGTGAGAAGTTAAGAGATTTAAATTTGAGAGAGCGTGGCCCTTTCAAAATTACGGTTAATTCTAAGGTTCAAGTTATTCATAAAGGTGACACAAGGGAGACGGATCAGGGTGGCAGAGGAGGGATGGATTGCTCTGTCACTTTTCCAGCCTACTTGATTTCCTTCTTCCCCGTGGAGGAAGGGTTTAGCTCTGACCCACCTGCACACTCACACCCTGTTTGATAGAAGGTAGAGTTTGCTTTTGCTTTAAAAAAAAACTAATCTGCACTTCCATGCTGGCCATGGAAGATGGCTAATATGAAATCACATTACTCGCCTTGTAGCAGCCTAGCAACGTTTGTGGGCTTATTTACAAGGCCGCATGTGTGCACGATCTAAAGCATTTTCCCCTTCAGAAATGTTTTCATGTACAGATTTTGGAGGCTTAATTGATCACCAGTAAATTGGGTAAATCTGAAATGATTAATGGACTAAGGTTTCTCATACCCTGTAGCAGCTCCCATTTATCCAGCAATTGCTATAATTGACATGGTTTGAGATCTTTATTTCTGTACAAGCATGTCAGAATTCTGTTTCTTCTCAACATCCAAAACAGAGTATTAAGGATAACTGAGCATGGCTTGATTCCATTGCTTCTCAAAGTCACAACTCTAAACCTTTCAAGTGAATTGTGGTTAAGTTTGTATCAGGTTTTTGTGTGTGCCTCTGTGATGCAGTAGCATATTAGGTTGGGTTTTGACCTTTGACATGTTCTTCTTAAATTATTATTATTATTATTATTATTATTATTATTATTATTATTATTATGTAGTCCAGTCAGGTTTCTCCTCTCTCTGACTTTCTCCCTGCTCAAAAACCCTGAAAGAGGAACAGGCAACAATAATCTAGTCTGCTTCTTTCTATGATACTTGTTCACATGAAGTCTGGAAATGCAGGGCTTGGGCATCTTTACCAAAACTGCAAATTAATTTGCAGCAGATCTTGTGTGCTTAATCTTAATGTCAGTAATCTTAACTTGTGAAAAGGAAGCCTGTTTAAGTGGAGGGCACTAGTGGATGACTGACTTCCCACTCCAAAGATTAATGTGTGTTGGATAAATCACAGCCAGTGACACCTGCAGGACACAACAGGTTGTGCCCAATGGTGTTTTACTCAGAGTAGGTCCATTGAAATTAATGGACCCTAGTTAGTCATGTTCATTAACTTTGGTGGGTCTACTCTAGGTAGGGCTAGCATTGGATTACAACCCAGTTTGTCTTCTATACTGTTCTACTAATGCACTGTACTGCGTTTTTTCTAGGTCTTCTTCTCCTATACCTGCAGCCCAACTGTTGACAGGACTCTGAGAAAGAAGGCAGAGAGGTTTAAAGTCCACCTAACCAAGAAGTTCAAGTGGGACTTTGAGGCTGAGCCAGAAGACGATGCCCCCGTAGTAGTTGAGCTTCCAGAAGGGACGCTTGTGGACTGAATGGCAATTTCCATTTTCCGGTTTTGTTTTTAAAGCAGTATTTTGAACTGTTGTACCATACTTGATTCTGTGTTCAACACTTCTATTTTCTCCTCCCTTCATGGAGGCAGAGATGTGAAATCCAGAAATACCAACTTCCTTCTTGCTGGAAATAAAAATTCTGGGAAATACAGACTAGATTACATCAAGATTCTGTGCTGGATTGAGTCATTTTGACCTCCAAAGCTTGTTATGGCTCAGTTCTTTTGTCACTGCCATCTCGTACCCTTACTTGAAGTAAGCTCCATTGAATACAATGAAGTGTACTTCTTTGTTAACATGTGCAGGATTGCACTGTGTGATTGTTGATGGACACACTTCCCTTTGTTGAAGAACCACATGTGACATAGCAGTATTTGAGTCTTGACTTGCTTATTTTTTAGTTCCATGCTACTTTAGTTCCATAACTGGTAAGCCAGATGGCCGTGTTCAGGAGACTTCGTGCATCATTTTCTAACACATGCCAGAACTGAACTGCTGAGTAGAGGTATTTCATAAACACTGCAAATGGAGTTGGCCTACACAACTTGGGTTGTCATTCATTGTAAGTCTCAAAGCTTTTGCTTTTACTGTAGGGTTACTTGAATTATTCCTGTCACTTTTCTTCATTCCATCACTTTTATACTCTGTCCCTACCTTTCTTTAGCCTGGCGGAGGATTTCCTTACCACTTTCCAGAGCAATAGAAGTGTCCAGGGGGAGCAAATGTGAAATGAAAGAGAAATTTCATATTTAATCAATGGCACTTTCCTGTCTGAGCTTTTACTAAAAAGCTCCATGGAATGTTCTTATTTCTTTTTTACTTATGTCCTCTCTCAGGACAGACAAGCACTTCCTGTTGTTACTTCAGAGCAATGAAAATGCTATAAAACAGCCTGCAGCAAGCATGCTGCCTGTTATCTTTTAATGCTTTCTCTGCGGTGCAGGATGTTGGTACATTTTTCAAATAAGAATCCCTACTGTGTCAGGCTCCGTCAAGAGTTGGTGTGTGTATCTGACAAGACAACCTGTGTGTTAGCGTTCAGCACACAATAAATGTTCCTGCATTGGGTATTCCTACAAAATGTCCCTAAAGTCTTGTGTGTGTGAAATATTTTAGCAAAGGTGTGCTCTGGGTGGTTGCTGACATGCCTGTGATGGCGATGAAATGCTCTTTATCTTGCCACCTTGTCTGTCTCCTACCCAAGTGTAGCTAGTTTTCAAGTGCTATGCTTTAGTATTAATATAAGTTAACATTCATGGTCTGCAAAGCCCTGAGTTTCTGTCCCTTCATATGTATAAAAGTAGTCACAGAAATCGGATATAAGGCAAGTCTAACTTAATCCAGGATGACTCACCTCTATAATTACACATAACAGCCTTGTTCAGATGTAAACCTGAGGCTTAGATCTTAAGCCATAATTTCTCATTAAATACCCATGACTGCTCACCTACTCTCCTTCATGGCTGGGAGGAAAAGCTTTACCTAACTCCACCACTGTTGGGTGACTTTTGTCATCTGGGGTCGCGTGTAACACCCCAACTATAATTTGCTTTTGTGTCTGACCCAGGGCAAATTGTTGCTAGCAGTAACTAAGGTTTGTGTGAACAAGTCAACATCAAATCCTGGCTTGTTTGGATAAAGTGTAGTTAAGGCACATGTCACAGTTCAGCCACGGTGACAAAATGAGCTTAGCAGAAAAGAGGACTAAATGCTTCCATTTTAGACTCTGGGCTTGATGGTTATATGAGGGGGTCCTCTGGCTCACTCAACTGAGTGGACCCCTGTGTTAGCATTCTGACCTGATGGCACCACTGCCACCAAGATACGGCAAAGGCTTGGCCGCATGCATGTATGCAGAGTGTCTGTTTGCATGCTCTTGCTGCACACCTTCAGTTTGCCCCTTCAGTGGCTCAGCAGTTCCTGCTTGTGTAGTATTTCCAGTCCTAATCCTTGCAGGCATTGAACAACCAAGAAGTCAGAAGGAGGATCCAGCCATTCCCAATGTCCTACAGCCAGTGAGCAGGGGCTTGACAAAGTAAAACGCTAAGCCTTAAGACCTGCAATCACTATGGAAAAGGGTTTTCCCCCATAGTGTGCGATCACAGTTGGGACTTTTTGTAGAAAAAATATTCTGAGACCCCTTGACTTAAAAAAAGAAAATGGATGTTTGTATGGACCGAAGGTTTTTAATACCGTGTATATATATATATATATATATATATATATATATATATATATATAAATGTAACTGGCAGATGGAAAATAGGAAGTTCTTCTTTTGTATCTTTTGCTAATTGGTTTTTTATTATTCTCTCTTTCCTTTATTTCTATCGCCCTTTCCTTCCTTTCTTCAGTTCGTATCTTTGGTAGTTGTAATCTTACTGTATTATGGGAAACATTTAATAAAAAAATCTTAAAGCCAAGGAAAAGGGGATTTTTCAATAGTTTAGGGGCCAGAGAGCCATGTGGATATAAATAACTCTTTGTCTTGTCTTACAGATTTGATCCATGAAGCCTCTTATGGACACTTTTATTATCAATCTCATTTGTATTCTTCCTTCTGCCAAAATAACAATAATTATAATCACCACAATCATAATATAAAACATCAGGGTGGCACACAAACCTGCCTTCTCCTGAGTGACAGGACTCAAAAAGGCATGCGTGTAGAGTTCAATCAGTGGTGGGATTGAAGCTGTTTCAGGTGCTTGAAGTCTGCTGAATGACCAGGGCTGAACTTTGAGGTGCATATTGAAAAAGGGAGGTCAAGGACCGCAATGTCTGAGTGTGGGCAGGTAATGCAGCAGCCCTATACATGCCTGAGAGTAAGCCTCAGCTGTGTTCCAAAACTGAAGGCAGCAGCCTGGGGAAGATTGATATAGCCAGTGCCTAGATGGAATTATTATTTATACATACATACATACATACATATATACATACATACCCTGCCCATCTGGCTGGGTTTCCCCAGCCACTCTGGGCGGCCACCAACAGAACACTAAAAACAGTATAAAATTTCAAACATTAGAAACTTCCCTAAACAGGGTTGCCTAGAAACTCTATACAGCACATAGAATTCTAGGATGGAAGCTAAGTGGCGAACACAGATGGCGTAAACAATCCCATCGTAAAGGGACCTAATATGGGGCAATTTTCTTCATACATTTTTGTTGCTGCAGGAGTAGAAATACGTTATTTCTGTCAATTTACCAAAATTGTTTGACATGTTAATCTTGCATTTTTTATTAAAAAGGAAATCTGCTTTTCACCTCACGGTCCTGCCAATGTAAAGATAAAAGTCAGGTGGGTTTAGGGTTCTCTCCCCCCTCCCCCATAATGAAAATGCTCCTCTGTCACAGTGATGTGATGACATCTCACAGTTAGGGAAGTGTGAAGAAGTGGGGGACGGGGGGGTGGTGGCATTCATTTCTATTTTCCCTGTCAGATTTTGAATCAATCAACTTTTGTCAGACATGCAATTGGACAGAAATGTAAATTGCTAATTTTGCTTCCTCTTCCGAGTGATTTACAGCTTTAACCACCAGACAAAATCTTACTTCTCCATCTGGCTTTTTCTTAACAATTTATTCCTGTGTTTGCTCTGAGAGCATAAGAAGAGCCTACTGGATCAGGCCAAGTCCACCATCCTATTCTCACAGTGGCCAACCAGAGATGCGTGTGGGAAACTCACAAACAGGATCTGAACACAAGAGTGTCCTCCCCTTTGAGCCATAGCGTGCCATTTGAATTATGCTAACTAGATGAGTTGGCAGAACTCTGATCAAATATTCTGTTTTTTAATGCTATTGTTTTATTTGCTTGCTTGCCAAAATAGCTGCTACGGATTTTTTGCAACAATTTTGCAAGTGGTGGTTGTGGCAAGGAGGTGTAATTTAGGTTTGGACTGTTGTCTCGATATTTTTTTTAAAAAAATTGCCCCTTCCTGTCAAAACTGCTATTAGCCCCATTAGAAGATATTGATATGTACACAATGTCTATCTCTTGGCTTGATGTCACAGCTAGAAATGGGGTGGGGGTGATCAGGAAAATGGCCCTGGAGGAAAGAGTTAAGCACCTATTCCCCCAGAGCCATGAGATTCCTGTGTTGCATGGGGTTAGACTAGATGACCCTCGGGACCCCTTCCAGTTTTACAATTCTACGATGCTATGATTCTGTTGTCTTGTGCTGACAGCCCCCCACCCTCCAACACACACACAACCAGAGATGGAAGATGGGATTTCAGGTCTCCTTTGTCTCATCTGATAAGGTCCTGAGTCCATCTGTTCAGCACTTAGGTATGCTTTACTTGGAACGCAGGTGGCACTGTGGGTTAAACCACAGAGCCTAGGGCTTGCCAATCAGAAGGACAGCAGTTCGAATCCCCGCGATGGGGTGAGCTCCCATTGCTCGGTACCTGCTCCTGCCAACCTAGCGGTTCGAAAGCACGTCAAAGTGCAAGTAGATAAATGGGTACCGCTCCGGCGGGAAGGTAAACGGCATTTCCGTGCGCTGCTCTGGTTCGCCAGAAGCGGCTTAGTCATGCTGGCCACATGACCTGGAAGCTGTACGTCAGCTCCCTCGGCCAATAAAACGAGATGAGCGCCGCAACCCCAGAGTCGTCCGTGACTGGACCTAATGGTCAGGGGTCCCTCTACCCTTTACCTTTTTATATTCCACTGAATTCCAGCAGTAGGGCTGGGATTAATGTTGCCCTAAACCATTTTCCTGTCCATTGTTACCATTTCCAGGCACATTCTCTGACACCTTGTTTTCACACTGTATGCAGTAACAGCCAATCCAAGTGTACTATTCAAATCCTGAAAAATTGTACAATCTTAAAAAGAAGCCATTGTGGAGTAGCAAATACTAATCTTGAAACTGTCAAAATATGCATTTAAAAGCTCATTTAAAATAGGTCCTTTGCATAAAAAGAACTATGCATTTTAGCCTTCTCTAATTTTAATTTAGGGTGTAAGCATTTTACCTTGGCTCTCGTTGATCCTTGTTCTTTTTCTCTTTTATTGATAATTAACATTAGCCCTTTTCAGCCTTTAGGGCAATTAAAGCTAGCCTTTGCTCTTTCCTACAGATGTGGGTTTTGTTTTGTTTTTTATTAGGAAATTAGTTAACAGAGCATGCCTGGGGGATCTTCCACCCAAGATCATCCTATGACATAATTAGCATGTTGTTGACCACAGAGACCTCATTAAGAATTGGTAAAGGAGTCACGTGGCAGTTACCTAGAGTGTTTCTAAACAGGATAGCTTGGTCAATATGGGAAGCTGATATATGTTCAAATTCCCAAAATGATGGTTTTGGATTTCTCTGCTGCGTGCTCCTCTCCTTGTCCCTGCAGGGGGACTGACTGATTAATTTGCATGGACGGTTTTGCATAAATATGAGCTGCAAAGACTGGCAGCGGGGTTCAGGAGCTTGCAGAAATAGGTCGCCCCACCGAGGCATTGCTATTCAGGTGCCAGGGCTGAGCATGCTGGCTTCCCAGTGGAGCTTATCTCCAGCTTCCAGTGGCGTTCATCAACTTCAGCTTGAAGGGCTTTGTGGCCCCCTGGGACTTGGGAACAAAGAGTCTGCACTCGCTTGTGTCACAGAATCCTCCCAAGTTGAATGGGCGACTGACATCTCTGAAATTTCTCTAGGCAAGGGGGAAAGAAGGAACAGAGGTGCCTCGGATGGAGGGTTAATTTATAGCAGCCGAGGACGCTCATCTGAATGTGACAGCTGTTTCAATAGGCCAATTTAAGCACACAAAAATTAAAAGGTACTTTCCCAGCAATTATTTTAAATGCTGAATGAGCTGGCAGTCCCTGTCTCAAATGTGGGGAAAGCTTTTTGTGTGTGTGTGTGTTTTAAACCAACCTTCCAGATACCTTAACATCCTTGGAGATCTGCTTAAACATTGAATATTTTCACACAATAAAGTGTGCTCGAGTCTTCAAAGCGCCCGCATGCTGCATAATACGGAGAAGAGGTCTGGCATCGAAACAGCTAATGACCACCAGAGCCAACTTATTTTGGTTTTGTCCCCTCTCAGGTTCTGGGAGGGCAGTACTGAGATGAAGCTGACAGTCAGTGCCACCCCCTGGAGTGGCTTTAAATAAGGAGGCAGGAACATGGGGGCTGGCTAAGGACAAGTTGAGGTTGGTGGCCCGGTGGCCCATTTGCCCTAATGGACCAGCTTCCACTCACTCTAACACAGTCTAAAGGTCCAGTTACAGGTAGGTAGCCGTGTTGGTCTGCCGTGCCGTAGTCGAAACAAAATTAAAAAAAAATCCTTCCAGTAGCACCTTAGAGACCAACTACAGTAAGTTTGTTCTAGGTATGAGCTTTCATGTGCATGCACACTTCTTCAGATACAGTCCAAAGGCAAACACTTCGAGGGGCAGGAGTAAAACGTGTCCTCAGTTTGAATTCAGTGTACCAAGTTCACACCCCGTTCATAGTAGACCTCACCTCCCACCTATGTGTGTTCCTGATTTGAAGGTCAGAATAGAACCTATGGGTTAGGGATCACCAATCCAATGCTTACAGGTGCTTGGTACTCATTGGTGCCCCAGATTGGGGGCCTAGTCTCTAGCCCAGGCATAGGCAAACGCCGGCCCTCCAGCTGTTTTGAGACTACAGTTCCCATCATCCCTGACCACTGGTCCTGTTAACTAGGGATGATGGGAATTGTAGTTCTAAAACATCTGGAGGGCCGAGGTTGCCTATGCCTGCTCTAGCCTTTTGGTGCTTCTTCCTCCACCCTGCAGATGTTCTCCTCCAGCTATGATCTAAAGGGCTCCCCAACCTATATTTAGGGGGAGGGCAGGAGGAAGAAGAAGCTGATCTGGGAGTGTCCCCAACCTTCCAGAGCAGATTTAGGGCATGCGGGGAGCATCCAGGAAAGGAGAGGGGTTAGGTCCCATTGTGTGAGAGGATCTTGTTCGGTGCTCACAACCACTTACCTAGATCCTGCACAAAATGTCTGGATAGGCTAGCTGAGAGATAGATAGATAGATAGATAGATAGATAGATAGATAGATAGAATTATCATTGATTTACCACAGCAATTCATCACAGAAGGTGATTTGGTGATGGGCTCCCCTATTGCTCATTGCAGTGTCGGTCTTTCACTACCAGTCAACTTTCCAGCCACCTTCTTTCTAAGCATTAATTGCAAGAAGTCTGTCTTTTCAACAATTGTTTCCTCACTGGTGCCAGAATGGCCTTATGAAGGATCCAGCAACAGGAAATTGCTTGTTACCATGGTGACAGGCACAAATTGGTGTGTGTGTGCGTGTGTGTGTGGTCAAAGTCATGGACACAATAATAGCTAAAGTAGTACCTCTTCCACTTTCTGTGTCTGAAAGGTTGAAAGTCTGTATTTATCGGAATATGTGTGTCTCTTTCAGACGCAAGTTAAAGAGGCAGATGACAGCTAAGCCCATTTGTTTTTGCTTCCCCACCCGCCTTTAAAAGCAAAAGCTTGCGGTAGGTAGGGAGGTAGATGGAAACAAATTTGATTAAGTGGGGAGGAAGAAAAGGAAATGAAGCTACTTATCTCATGTTGGACATTTTGAAGACAACGGGTCAAGGGCAAGGTGCTGTTTTCATCGAAAGAACAAAATATGTCAATAATGTATGTTTTGTGGAATAGTTGCTAACTGCCTGATTGAGTGACGCCTCCTCCCATCCATACGCCCCTAAGGGGATTTAACCCAACTCTGAAGAGATATTTTGTCATTTTGTGTTCTTAATAAAGAAGCTCCGCACATTTAAAAGTAGCGGGTTAAAAGCACTGATGAACAAAAGGTACATTTGGTTTTGAAACGACAGTCTCCAGTAATGTGTAAGTGCTTGTGAATTGAGTGAGGCTACAGCATACATTTCTAAAACAGATGCGCTGATAAAACATTGTGGGGTTTTTTTTTTTAATCGCTGCTCCTGAGATTATTTTTAACCAGTCCATGGCAAATGAGCTGGCCTGTTCCTTGGCTGCTGAGTTAAAAGGCAGAATTCTTTTTTCTTTTCTTTTTGCATTTCTGATACATTTCAACACAACAACAAGAAGAAAAAAACCCTGAAAGTAATAGGAAATAGGAAAAAGAAAATTACAAGATTATTTTCCTTCTCTGGAATTGCCACCATACAGGAGCCAGTGTGGTGTAGTGGTTAAGAGCGGTAGACTCGTAATGTGGGGAACCGGGTTTGCATCTCCGCTCCTCCACATGCAGCTGCTGGGTGACCTTGGCCTAGTCACACTTCTCTGAAGTCTCTCAGCCCCACTCACCTCACAGAGTGTTTGTTGTGGGGGAGGAAGGGAAAGGGGAATGCTAGCCGCTTTGAGACTCCTTCGGGTAGTGATAAAGCGGGATATCAAATCCAAACCCTTCTTTTAACTAACTTACTCAAGGAGGTTCAATTCCAAAGCTGGACTGATAAAACACACCCGTCTGAAACGCTGGAGGACTGCAGCCAGTCAGAGACAGACCCTCCAAATGTCCCTATTTCCCAGGGACAGTCCCAGATTTACAGAATCCATCCCAGTTTCTGCTTTGATCCTGGAATGTCCCGCTTTTCCTTAGGATGTCCCTATTTTCATCAGAGAAATATTGGAGGGGATGAGACAATACTGAGCTAGATGGACCAATGGCTTGACTTTGTGTAAGGGAGCCTTCTGTGATCCAATTTTTCTCCTTCTCCTATCTCATTGCTAGCCAAATCACCATTTCAAATCTGCATGTATTTAAAGGAGGACATAAGGCTAATGGGGAGTCACCTTTTTTCCCCCTCTAGGACAGGTGGAAAGGCAACTCTGTTTTCCTCTAGCAGCAAACAGAGCAGTTTTGGACATTAATGAGAATCTGGCTTAGCCTCGCTTCTCACTTCTTGGTGGGAATTGATGTGATTAGCAAAGCCCCAGCATGCACTCATATAGGGAGAAACTGAGCTTGGCTCTGAAAAATGGGTTGTGTGTTGAGGACACCAAGTCACCCCCCAAAATAATTCACACTTGAAACAATAATTTTTGTTTGGGTTTTTGGCAAGAATTTTAGGGCCACAACTTTATTTAAATACAAATCACGTGAGTGGTTGCGTAGGCATTGGTTCGTCTACCATGTCCCTAGGGGACACGAGCTGCCATTGGCAGGAATTAGGAAACCCTTTAAACTGAAGGGAGTTAAAGAGCCTGGGGGCACAGTCCTCCCTCCCCCCAGGGGTCCCAAGGGGCTCAAGCATGGCCCTGCATTCCCGAATCGGGATCGGACAAACTTATAGAGCCCCTTGGATTCCTTTACCGGAACTCCTAACACCATCATCGGTTTTAGGGCGACCACACCCATCCACCAATGAATCATCGGTTTTAGGGTGACCACACCCATCCACCAATGAATCAATAAACCAATGCCTAACCGCCAACCTTACAAGTTGTGACTAGTTGCAATGTAGTAGGCAAAAACCACTGGCTCAAGCCAATATGCCAGATGGACAAAATTCCTACTAGGCCCCTGCCATCAAGAAGCAGATGACCCCATCACAGGCAAAGCAAGGTCAACACAGAGGCCTAATAAAAAAAAGGAAGAGGAGGGCGGGGAATCTGGAACACATAGCCAAGAGGTTGACCCACCGGCGTGCTGGGGTTATATAGGACCTGGGCTGTCCATCACCAAATTGCTACATGCAATTTACCCCAGCAACACCACAGCCCCCTCCCACCTGTGGCCATTGTCCACTCCTCCCTCGGTCACCCAGAGGGAGGAGGGGGAGGTGCTTTCCTGTCCCAACCACAACACGTGCTCACCCTATAGGTGAACTCGATTTCTGAATTCAGACTATATTAATTTGCTGCAGTGAACATATCGATAGTGATTAAAGAGCCAGAACCACAACAAAAAAAGAGAGTACATTTAAAATGTATTTAAAAAACAACAACTGACAAATGATGAAAAATCATAAATATTCATTTACGCAACAAACAGTAAATGATGCAGAAGTGCTAAAACAGTAGATTTTATAAGAAATGATTACACGAATAAATGAAGCAGTTACAATGAGGCTACTGCAAGCACCATGTGGAAGAAATATAGAGCTATTTGCATTAGCTGCTAAAAGGTATAACAAGAAATTATAAGTGAAAAATGAAATCTAAGAAAGCAATCGTTTTCCTAGCGCCCTCCTTCCAATCCAGCTAATGCAAAAAGCAAAGAAGGTTTTGCTGTATTAGGAAGGCATCGTGAAACAATATAGGAAAAGTAAGATTTTAAAGTATGAGATAGAACTGGGGCTTCGTGAGTCAAAGGGTCCATATTGTTGCACTTTGCCCCAGTCTCCAAGCTGTGCGAAATTCCAGGGATTCCAAGCGTTTACCCAGGGTTCGTATTTTGGAATGAGGTACAACAGACTGAAGGTGTAAATATGTGAATAAATCATATTTCTTAAAGCTACGACAGTCTCCGCCCCATCTTCAATTCTCCAAAGGAGCCCAATGCCTGGGTGAGTGCCTGGAATCTTGCTCCCGCTTGGCAGAGTGGGGGTGGAGTCCAACTTTTATAACCGTATGAAGCATCTTCCTGCGTTCCAGATTTGAAAAAATATTGAGCTACTATCCTCTGTGTAGTTTCTTGGTTGGCTCACAAAGTGATTTATTTTTTAATTTTAATTTTTGCACAAAATGTCGTCTCCTCCCCCATTTTAAATTTGAACCAGCACTTTAAAATTTAAAGATGGATTGTGAAAGCTGCTCAGTGTCCATGTTACTGACATTTAAAACGCTTTCTATTTGCAATCCAATGGGGAACTCTTAAACACAAATCCCCCCTTTGGTGTACTCTCAGCTCTGACTTTTAATAGCTTTATTTCATTCCTGCGTGGCCACGCGTGCATCACATTAACGGGAAGATGCTCTTGCTAAACAGATTTATTCATTTATCCAGTTCATTTTCTTAAGTTTAGTTACTATTATGGCATGTTTCCCAAGAGGCTTTAATTCACTTTACCTAACAAGGAGGCTGTGTGTGTGTGTGTGTGTGTGTGTGTGTGTGTGTGTGTGTGTGTGTATAAATGTAATGAGAAATCTGCTGTATTGCGGCAATTGTCCAAGAGGCTGTGCCAGTTTTTCTCTTCCCTTTCTAAGACATTCTCTATGGGGTGGATCATGTAAACAGCAAGACACCGAGAGAAGTCCCCGTGTAAACAAAAATACTTCCAACGAAAGCTGAAGTTATAGGAAGGGGACGTGAATGAAATAGCAAATGCAGAGATAGCTTTATGAAATGGCCATAAATGTTTTCATCTCAAAGTAGGGGTGGGGAGCTTGTTGACCTCCTGATATTGGTATCCTAGAACTCCTGTCATTCTTGGTCATTGGCCATGCTGGCTGGGACTGATGGGAGAGTTGGAATGCAACAACTTCTGGAAGTCCCTTTTGCCACTGTCGTGATATCATAAGCAGTGGAGGCTGCTGCCCACTGGGGCTGTAAGAAGGGAAGGTAAGGAGGCCAGAAGCAGTGAGATCAGAGCCAGGACCTGCCCACCCATGAGGTGGGCTGAAGCGGCAGCCTTGGGCGCCAGAATCTCACAAGGTGGTGCCCTCATGGGTGCCCTGCCCACCCCTGCCAGGGTTGCGCAGTAGCTTCTTCCAGTGAGATCTTGTGAGCTCTCGTGGAGCTTGTGGGAGCTATTGTGGGAGTTCTGCAAGATCTTGCAAGAGTTATGTGAAGCCGAGCTACCACTGCTGCACAGCCCCCATAAGCAAGGCTTCCACCAGGGATGGGGCACTACAGCTTCCCTTTTCACCTCAGGTGACAGAACAGCGCCTGGAGCCAATGATAAGTAAAGGTAAAGGGACCCCTGACCATTAGGTCCAGTCGTGACCGACTCTGGGGTTGCGGCACTCATCTCACTTTATTGGCCGAGGGAGCCAGCATACAGCTTCCGGGTCATGTGGCCAGCATGACAAAGCCGCTTCTGGCGAACCAGAGCAGCGCACGGAAACGCCGTTTACCTTCCCGCCAGAGCGGTTCCTATTTATCTGCTTGCACTTTGACGTACTTTCGAACTGCTAGGTTGGCAGGAGCAGGGACCGAGCAACGGGAGCTCACCCCGTCGCGGGGATTCGAACCGCCGACCTTCTGATGGGCAAGCCCTAGGCTCTGTGGTTTAACCCACAGCACCACCCGCGTCCCCAATGATAAGTGGAGCCAACTAATTCTGCTTTTGTCCCTGTCCTCCTCCCTGCTGAATCAAAAGCAACACTAAGGAGAAGGCAGGCAGGAAGCTGGCAGCCAGTGCTACCCATTAAACTGTAAGTAAGGAAGCAAGCAAGCAAATGAAGGCTGGCTGAGGGCACACTAAGCTTGGTGGGCAGTGCCCCATTTGCCCCAATGGACCACTAATTATATGTGAGGTATTGCTACCCTGGTAAATAAATAAACCTGACCTACATTATTTAAGTGTAAATGCAGGCTGAACCAATTACAGGATGGAATTTCAAAGGATGACCTATAAAATGTCTCCCAGCCTGATCCGTCAAACTGAAAGGCTATTAACTGACTCTGTGAAAAAATGTGTTTCACAGACATCCTGTGGGAAACAGTGGCTGTATATAAGAGTTCTAGATTGCATGCAAGCTTAATCCAGACAAGACAGAAGTACTTCCATATCCCCGGGAAAGGGAAGTAGTCCGTTTCAAACAGGGTTGCAACAGGTTCAACAGGAAATGCATTTCAAACTATAAGGAAAGGTTGTAGCCTTTGGGACTTTTAAAGAAGAGTAAGAGGTGACATGACAGACGTTTCTATAATTAGGCATGGCATAGAGCAGGGGTGGCCAACTCCCAAGAGACCGTGATCTACTAACAGAGTTAAAAACTGGCAGTGGTCTACCCCCTTTTTTGGGGTTCAGGTCAAAGTAGTTGTTGAGCTTTTTTTTAGGAAGGAGGAAGGCCCATTTTGGGGGGGTTTGGGTCAAAGTTGTTGAGTTTTTTCAGGGAGGAGGTAAAATGTTGAGCTTTTTTTAGGGGAGCTACAGTTGTTCAGGTTCTTTGGGGGGAACCAATGATCTACCAGTGATCTACCGCAGACGTCCAGTGATCTACCAGTAGATCACGATCTACCTGTTGGACATACCTGGCATAGAGGAAGTGGATAGAGAAAAGCTTTTCTCCCTCTCTCATAAGTCTTAAACTTATAACCTTAAAAAATGAAAAAGAATTTCTCCACTGTCACTTGGTACAGGTCAGACCAAATGGTACACACAGCTATGATCTTCACCTCCTCAATCCTGCTTGTGCCCCTCTCAGCATCTGACCCCTGAGTCAGTTGCCACACTGCCTAATAGTGTGGCCAGGTCTAGAGAAGATCTCAAGCTACTTTGTCCTGCTTCAGAACTATCTTGCAATCTAGGAAGGATTCTAGTCCACAGGCTGCCCGGACTGCTCATATTTCTGGAATCTCACCCAGGGCCATAGCTAGGGGGTGGTGAGGTGGGCCCCCGCCAGGGGTGCAGGCAATTGGGGGGGTGCAAAATCGGCTAAAAATATGTCCAGAAATATAAATATCGAGTATTGCCTCATAAGAAATGGTTTTAAATAGAGGGTGAATTGAATGGGTGGAGGGGAGGAGTTGGAGATGCGAAAAGAAGAGCTAATGGCTCTGATCTCACCCACCTTGAAATATGGGGACAGCTCTACTGCCATCTCAAGGTACCAGCATTCAGACATGTGGGGAACCCAGCAGAAGGCATGGAATGAGCACACTCTCCATGTATCAGAGCTTCTCAATGATTACACAGCAACGGCTCCCCACCACACATTTTCCTGGAGCTCCACACTGTTGCATAAACTAATGAAACACACAGCTTTTCATTCCTAGCCCTGTATTTAATGATACAAGGCCACATTCTCCTTCATGGGCAGGGGAGGGACGCAAAGAAAAAGACTGTTGTTGATTCTATCTCTTCAGGTCTGAATCATTCTGATTTATTGATCCAATAAGGAGGAAGCTGGGAGATCTTTGCTGCTGTTGCGTACCTCTCTGCCCTCCCCCTGTGTCTTAATCTGCTCCATAAATGAATGAGAAAGTGAATGAATCTAGGAGTAGATGGATGATGGCCTGGGGTGCCTTCAGTTTATCAAGGAAGTGCAGCACCTTCACTCCTTACCCATGAATTGGCTGGGGCTAGTTATCAATAAGTGCTTATTGTCAATTATTTCTTCCGTTGTAGCCCTTACACATCGCCAATAAAGAGCAAATGGAGGCCCTAGAAAGGACAAAGGACCTAAATTTGTATAGATGGACATTTAGAAATAAGTACTGTGGACAAAATTCAACTAAGCTGCTATGTGAGTGGAATGAGGTTAACTCATGCAATGGAGGGTGGGTGGGTGGAGGCCCCAGAACAGGTTTGGGGGGATTGCAGGGGGCACACAGGGTGCAGAGTACGGCCATGCTGGTGGACCTTGCTCCACTCCTGCATGCCCCACTTTGGGCTATAATGAATCCCACCCTAAATATAAATTTATTTAAATAAAAAGCTTTTATGTATCACTGAATATTTTCAAAATATCTAAGAAATGCAAGACATCTCACTACAACAGTAAAGGCTATGACTACAGTAGATGTCTGCTCAGTCTGCTGCCAGGTGCTAAGTGTGGATGGCACTGGTGGCTGGTGTCCACAGTCAAGTTGGAGGGTGTAAGGCAAGGGAGACCCACCATAGGTGGACTCAGAGCCAATGACAAAATGCGCTGAATACTTGTACAGTCATACCTCGGGTTGTGAACGTGATCCGTGCGGGAGGCACGTTCGCAACCCGCAGCGTTCGCAACCTGCAGCACCACATCTGCGCACGTGTGTGATGCGATTCGGCGCTTCTGCGCATGACGTCATATTGTGCTTCTGTGTATGCGCGAGCGCCGAAACTTGGAAGTAACTCGTTCTGCTACTTCCGGGTTCGGCACGGTCCGCAACCCGAAAACGCGCAACCCGCAGCGTTCGCAACCCGAGGTACGTAGGAAGGCAAGCAAGTGGCGGATGGTTGAGCTCAGACTGGTGGGGCACTGCTGCATTTGCCTTGGGGAGCATTTGGCCCTCCAGATATTGCTGTGCTACAACTCCCGCCATCCCTGCCCAGGGCATTACTTGTCAGGGCTGGTGGGAGTTGTAGTTCAGCAACTTCTGGAGGGCTAAAGGTTCCCCACCTCTCTTAACCGATCAGCTTCCACTGACTGATGGGTACGGAATCATAGATTTGGAAGGGACTCCAGGGATCATCTAGTCCAAGCCCCTGCAATGCAGGAATCGCAGCTAAAGAACGGATAGCCATCCAACCTGTTGTTTGAAAACCTCCAACAAAGGAGAGTCCACAACCTGAACAGCTCTTACCATCAGAAAGTACTTCCTAAAATTTAGTCAGGCTCTCCTTTCTTCCGTGTTTCCCCTATTTTAAGACACTGTCTTATAATTTTTTTTCCTCAAAAAAACACAGGGTGGCTTATTTTCAGGGGATGTCTTGGCTCCCTGAGCACCAGGAACAGGAAGGAGGGGCTTAGGAGGCGACGGGGACAATGGCAGCACTATGGCTTATTTTCGGGGTATGGCTTATTTTTTGCAAATGTGATAAAAACCTGCCATGGCTTACTTTATGACTACGTCTTAAAAAGGGGAAACAGGGTTATAATTGGATTCCTTTGGTCAGTGTCTTATCTTCTGGAGCAACAGAAACCAAGCTTGCTCCATCTTCCATGTGGCAGCGCTTCAGATATTTGAAGAGGCCTATCATGTCACCTCTTAGTCTCCTCTTCTCCAGGCTGCACATACCCAGCTCCCTCCACCGTTCCTCATAATCAGGCTTGGTTTCCAGGCCCTTTGTCGTCTTCAAACCCCCGCGCTCTCTCCTGATGGTTCTTTATTTTTACACCAGACCTAGATCAGGCAAACCTTCAAACAGAGTGCACACCCTTCAAACACACACCGTCTCCTCTGAAAAGTAGCCCACAATCCACCCTACCTTTGCTTTCTGACTTTTGTGGAGAATCTCAAGCTGCCATCCTCCATCAGATTTCTGCCTTTGCTCTCTTCCATGCATTGACAAAGAAATGTAAGCAGGTGGCAGCACATCCCTCTGCTTCTGCTGTTCTTTGATGCCCACTTGGAAGCCTGTGGGCTTGACTTAATACGCTTTTCTGGAAAACTCATCACCCCGTCTCTGCGCAGTGTTGTTATCACACCAAGGGTGGCGAGTTTCGCCTTCCATCGATGTGACACCCTTCATTATTTAATGTCATTAATAGTAGGCCCTTGCTAAAACACCCTTCCTGGGCAGAGGGAGTGGAAGGGTAACTGTTTATCGGAAATTCAGATGTGCGAAATAAATACAAAATGAGTTTGCTGGAAGTGATTTTACTCCTGTCAGTTTCCATTTTCATGCTGCATGTCCCAGCTTGGATCCAGCTGCATTCAGCTGAAGTGGGCTGTAAATTCACTTGGGAAGGAACTAACTCGTAATAACAAATAAATATAGAAGACAGAACACTGAAAGTGATTGGGTAATACCCTTGCTGTTGCAAGGCTGAGGAGAGAAACATATGCCAAACTCTAGCAAAGGTCTATTTATAGCCAGGGGCTCCAGCCCAGGTTCTCTTCTTGCACCTGGGAGAGTCTCTGAGAAATGAAAAAAAATTCCTAATGCATTAACCTGATATATCAGGTAGAGCTGCCCTAAATAAGTGCTTATGTTGTTAGGGAGCACAGTGAACTGTATACCAGGAAAGGGGAATCTACAGCTAATTACACTAGGCACTGTCCATATTTGGCCCTCAATGCCATTTTCCTGCGCTGCTTCACACCTGATGTCATATGGCTTGTCAGGTGTAGGACAGGTAAGGATGTGCTTACAGTAGAACAATCAGAGGCTTAAAGTGAGCTCCTGGTTTTTCATTGGCAAGTGGGGCTTGCTGACAGCAAGCCCTTCCTTGGCTGCCCTGATATAGTGCACCTTGCTGTCAGTGCCAGTCATTTGTCAAAAGCGAGGTTTGTTTTGCCCTTTGGCAAGCACAGTTTGAATCCAAGCTGCACTTTTAAAAATGGACTTTGAAGGGACTTGCTGTAATGAATGTCTTTGAATTTTGACAAGTGGGTGGGGCTGTCCAGCAGATGGGGAAATTAAGTATCAGGCCCTCTACTCAGATCCAGTTCCTCACCCCTGCTGTATCCTCTGCTAATACTAAGGATCACTAATACTATCTGTTTTAGACCCAAACTTTTGCCACAGTAAACCATAACAAGGATCAGAAGCATGGGTGCTGAAGATATTGCAGATCTTAATATTGTGCAGCTTGAAGCAACTGGATGCATAAAAACTGACTCCTTTTGGAACACAACATTGTCCAGGTCCATAAGTTTGAGTCAAAGCTTTACTTGCAGAACTTTCTTTAAAACAGACCAAAAAAACAGTAAATGATGCATCCAAACAGTTCCATAAGTTCATGTGCATGTCCAGCACAGGCTCAGCTTCTTAGAAATAAAATAACTTATAATCACAGCTGACAAACATACCTCTCTCTTTCATAGGTTCCATTAGCCTGAATTCCAGCCCCAAGAATGTTGAGTCAATGTACACTATAAGGGTTTATGCATACAGAGAAAAGGGATAAGAAAGGGTTAAGTTGGTTCTGCTGTTTATTTTGGGTGTGTTTTGTCCTGCACCTGCAGTTAGTTAACCATGTGTGAATGAGTCAGAAAGCATGTGAAAGTGATTCAGCACAATCTACAGTATAAATACTGTTGTGTTTAAGGCAAATTTGCTCCTTGCTCCTGTCCTTGGCAGGAGCATAATCTGCATGACGTTAGGTGACTGTATCTACAACTGTGTATAACTGAAACGGCATTATTGTCAATAAAGCAACTGACTCCTCCTAGAACAGTGTTTCCCAACCAGTGTGCCTCCAGATGTTTTGGGACTACAATTCCCATCATCCCTGACCACTGGTATTGCTAGCGAGGGATGATGGGAGTTGTAGTCCCAAAACATCTGGAGGCACACTGGTTGAGAAACACTGTCCTAGAACTAGTGTTTTTCTGTTCTTTAAGCACGCTCTGCTGGCATTAGGATGGGTGCATACCCCAACAATTTACACATCCTTCTTGCATGGAGCCTGGGAACAAAAGACCAAAGGTCAACTACCCAAGATGGCGATTTGCAATCTAAAAGCCTCCCATGCAATCTGAGGTTAAACACCCATGTGTTAGAGCAGAGAACAATAACAGTTAATTATCAGCACATCTGGGTACGTAGAGAGCTCTTATTGCTCTTCTTTAGCTTCAATGGAATCCCTTTCAGGAATTAAACCCTTTCAGCAATACACACAGGTATTCCCCATTTCAGTGTGAATTAAACAATTATACTTAACAAAGAGATGGTTGGACAGTGTTCTCGAAGCTACTAACATGAGTTTGGCCAAACTGCGAGAGGCAGTGAAGGATAGGCGTGCCTGGCGTGCTCTGGTCCATGGGGTCACGAAGAGTCGGACACGACTGAACGACTGAACAACAACAACTTAACAAAAGAGGTCAGTGGAGCTCTGGAAGATCTGCTCCTTGCCTTATGGGTCTTTCCCCACCAGGCCTGGGAGGGCAGGGCCCTGTCTGACTCCAGTTACAAATGCTGAGGCTGCTGAAGAAGCCAGAGACCACCTTGGCTGTCTCTTGGTGCAGACCCAGGTGAGCTTCTACAGCCGCTGCCCATGATGACCCATCCTAGGCAACAACAGCAGGTATGTTCTATGCTTGTGATAATATTTTATTCTCTTGTTAATGAAACTGTTTTAAATGTGCAGTTTGTATTTTACATACTTTAGTAATGTTTTCTTTTGAAATGTTTAGGATTAACATATGCATTATATGTGCATTCTGTAGTTGACCTTTGTAATGTTTATTTTGAAATCTTTTAAGATAATATTTTAGTTTCCTGTTAGTTACCAGTATGTTACTAGGAATGTCTGCTTTTATTATAATAAACAAATCCCTTCCAGTAGCACCTTAGAGACCACCCAAGTTTGTTCTTGGTATGAGCTTTCGTGTGCATGCACACTTCTTCAGATACCTGAAAGCTCATACATGAACAGTGGTCTTAGATTTTTTTAAAATTCTGTTGGTAGTATACCCAATAGAAAAATTTCAGGTCTTTTTTTGAATGTGATTTTGAATAACTTTTTAAGTTCACCATAGATGTTGTTCCAGAATTCACATGTTGTTGTTGTTGCTTAGTCGTTTAGTCGTGTCCAACTCTTTGTGAATTCACATATCACTTCACAATTCCACCACATATTACCTTTTTTGCATCTCCAGCATGTTTGCGATCTTCCTTTATATATTTTGGCTAGTTTTAAGGGAGTATGGTGCCACCTATATATCATCTTCAGTGTATTTTCTCTGAGATTAAAACATGCCGTGAACTTGATATCTATTCTCCATAATCTTTCCCACTGATCCATATTGATGTTATATCCAAAATCCTGTACCCACTTTATCATCACATTCTTAACTTGTTCTTCTTTAGTTTCCCACTCTAATAAATAATCATATACTCGTGATATGTGTTTTCCTTTAATATGAGTTAATGCTTTCTCAAATCTTGTTGTTTCTTTTGCAATACCTTCCTTCCTATCTATGCACAGTCTTTGGTTTAGCTGAAAGTACTGAAGCCAATCAGACAGGTGTTTTTTGATTTCTTCGTACTTCCTCAAAGTTGGCTCGTCTTTATCCTTCTCCAATAGCAATCTGTATGTTGGCCACTCCCCTTTCATTTTTCTTCTTTTTACTGCTACTGCTTCTACCCGTGAGGTCTGCAATGGTATTTTCGGCTCTAGTATTCCTTTATATTTACTCCAGATCTTTAGAGTGATTTCCTTACCACGTGACTCAAAAAATCCTTGTGAACTCTCACTTTATCGTATATTAAGTAGGAGTGCCATCCGTACCAATTGTCATGGCCTTCAAGATCTAACAAATCAGATTATTATATTATGTTTTGAATTTATATACTGCCTTATACCTGGAGGTCTCAGGGCAGTTCACAGATTTGGGATATTGTGTGGGGGGGCGTTATCCTGAGTTTATCTCACAATATGTTAAGAGGGTATGGCATTTTTATTTTTAATTACCATTATTAAATATTTTGCACTATTACTAACATTTTTCTTCCTCTCTGACCCCCGCCCCCCGGGCCCATATACAAATGTGTCCTCTTTTTTTGCCTTTCGGAATATAGCAACCCTAAAAGAAGGCGATCTGTGTCTGAGGATGCTACAATTTTATTCCCTTGTCCTGGTCAGATAACTTCCTGTTGGGATTTAGTTTTCCAGTGGCTTCCCCACCCCCTTCTCTGAGGGTAGTGGATCCATCAAGAGGGCTTACCCCACAGTACCTGATGGAGTGCATTGAATTTAAAGAAAACCACCATGGTAAAAGCGTTCTTGTATGTGTCACACACGTGACACAGCCTATGAAGGTCTCAGATGCGCAGCGATGTCTGATGAGCTTCATTGCCCTCTGTGATGGTAACAAAAACATCACCTCTCTGTAAATGAGTGACGGGATGCCTGTGAGAGGTTAGCTCAAGTCAGGTAGCTGTCTATATGTGCTCTAAATGTCACTTCCTCTGGGAACAATGGAAAGTTTATTGTGATGAGTGACTGCTTTATATAGTGATTCACTGACGGAGATAATTGTGTGACTTATTGGAGAACAGGGAGGGGAGAGCTTTCCGGGGAAGCTCAGGAAATATGCAAGAAATGGAAGGAATGAGAGTCAGGTGAGTTTCCTTCTGATTCTGAAGTAACAAAGAAATAGATGCTGCTGCTGCTGAAAACAGAGTAGGAAATATGGGTGAATTGAGATGCAGAGGTCCCATCAGCCCTAAGCAAGCCAACAAGCAAACAAATGGATTCAGATCTGGTGGTGTGCATCATTTACAATGCAATTCTGTGCATATTTACCCCAAAACTATTCTTGCTCTGTTCAAAGGGTCTTACTCCATAGTAAGTATATTTAGGACTGCATTCTTAATTGATCTGAATCATAGTCCTGGGGCTCCCTATTAACTTTTAGTCTATATCCAGATAATGGCTGGATGTCTGCACAATGGCAGGTGCTCCTTGCTGATATCTTGCTCTGTAACATGCTGCGAGGGCATGGGCTATAGCCTACACCAGCCACCCACAGATTCTTTGGACCACATCTTCTCAAGCCAGGGAATGATCAAGGATTATGGGAGTTGCAGTCCAAGACATCTGAAGGTCACAAGTTTGGGCAATGCTGGGCAGTGAGAGTGAGGGGAAGTAACCAAATCAAGCCC
The DNA here is from genome assembly GCA_034641385.1 of Darevskia mixta. NCBI lineage: Eukaryota > Metazoa > Chordata > Lepidosauria > Squamata > Lacertidae > Darevskia > Darevskia mixta. The sequence goes on along the minus strand of JAWWNH010000029.1, from coordinate 48,708,245 downwards.
CCCCTTGTTAATTTCACTGCTGTCTCCACATCCCTATCTTTATTTTTCTTGGGTTGTCTAGACTAAACAGCCCAACCCACTCACAAAGATGGGATGAGTAGTATGGGACACAGGCAAGTGGTTAATTGCAATGACCCAGGGGAAAAACACCTGTGCTTTTACTTAAGGCTTTATAAGGCAACAAGTTAAACAGTTTCTGAGAAAATGATTTTAAGAAAAAGTGAATTTAACAATTTGAATAATTAATAACCCCTAGCAGCAGAGGGCCAGGTAGAGAGGTCTGGAGGGCCACATTCATCACCTTAGGCCCTGAGGTTCCTTATCACTATCCTATTCCTATCGAGTAATGTGTTTTCAAGTCATGCTTTTCTCATTTTATATCGAAGATTAACACTCTTCTTGTGTTATCCTTGTGGGAATTCCTGTGTTTCCTGCAATCACTGATAGGAATGCTTTATTTACTTCCTTATTTCCATCATGGAACAAAAGGCAGTGTATATGTGGTTCTTAGGCAGTCACTCATCCAAGCACTGACCTGCTTAGCTTAAGCAAGTTGGTAGCCTCCCATACCCTCAGGCCACACCTTGAGACCTTTTCTCCTGGCTTGGAGGCGAGCACTCCTCCTGCGGGAACTTAGTTCCCTTCGCCTCTCTCCCCTGAGCCTCTGCAGCTCAGGAGAAGCTGGAGGGTTACCGGACCCAGAGGCAACCTCAGCTTCCCCTGGCAGGGCTGGGAGTGGAGCACCTGCAGGCAATGGGTCCTCCATCCCAGCAGGAGCCAGAGCAGACTCAGCCGATGCCTGCACCTGAGGATCCAGCACAGGTGAGGATCCTTCAGACTCAGGCCCTAGCCCCGGCTCTGCTGGTTTTGGAGGCAGGGAATCCTGTGCAGGCTGGGATCCCTCAGATTCAGCGTCTGAGTCTGAATCCCAGGCCATCACACCTTTATGCTGAAAAAATAATGTTGTATAAGCCACCCTGGATCTGTGGGAGAAAAGAAATTACATAAATAAGTCAAGGTGCTCTTCAAATCCAAACATTCTAGCCTTTTTGCACCTTGCTGTCTTATCGATCTTCCCGTTTGCTCTATAAATGTTACCTGCACCACAATTTTATGCATTCGTTTAAAAACTGGGGATAGGTTTCCAAAGGCAGAAATAGCTCTTGGGCAGCTGGTGCCAACTGGAAAAACAAATGAGACTCTGAATGTCATCTCTGCCTCTGCTTAACTGTCCTTCTGCTGCTCCCCATCCACTGGAGATATCAAAGCAACCCTTAAATACAGCTGTCTTGAGCGGTCCTGGCCCACCTCGGGGAGAACATGGTTACATTTTGCACACGGCCTACAGATGATGGATGATCCTCCCTGAGAAGGTGAACTTCAGGTTGAGGTCAAGCCTCTGACAACTGACAAGTCTGCCGAGTGTCAGCTCTCTCAATTGCAATATAATGATCTGTCTTCCTTGGTGCAGGCAGGACTTCAATAGCAAAGCAGCATCTGAAGTGCTGGAGTTTAGCAGCATCTATGAAGAAGTATAGTGGGTAAAACCTCTTAGTCTAGTATTACGCACTCCTCTGAAAATCAGTCTGACCTTTAAGCATGGGGCAACTGGACAAAGGAGTCAGCTTGGCAACGATGAGACATGTGATTTTCTTAGGCTGTCCAACCTACTGTGTGGGTGTTTGTCCTGGCTATGCTCACACTCTGGGGGAATAGAAAACCAAGTTATTAGTTCTAATAAATCCAAACACAACAGATAAAAATACACATTTTTCTCTGATGGCAGAGTATGAGTTCATTGATCATTTTAAGTATTGTGGCTCCTTCTATCCCTTTCATCGCCTCTTTTGCTGCTTGTTGTGCTTGTTTTACTGTAGTCTTAGTTTTATGTTGACTGTAATATGCGTTAAGGGTCTCCTTTGGTTGGGAAAGGCAAAGTATAAATATTAAGGTTGCAGCCTTTAATTAGGGATGCCTTTTTAGTAGACTAATGGCACAGTCACACACAAGTATACTCAAAAGTTTCATTGAATTCGATGGGACTTACTCCAAGGGAAGCATGTAAAACACTGTTTTCAGAGTCACTTGTGTAGAACCTGTGGCCCTGATGGTCCTGATCCCTGGTAACGATCCCTGATCGTTAGCCAAGTTGTCTGGAGCTGATGGGAATCATAGTCCAACAGCATATGGAGGGCCACAGGTTCCTCATCTCAGGTGCAGCGAGCATATTTATGTTAGGAAGAGAGGGAAGTTGCATATATATGATCTAAACAGTGTTGCATTCAGTTAGCCTCTGCAATCTGCATCTTAGCATGATGCAGTCAGTTACTGCCCGCTCCCACACAATGCATGTAAACAAGTGACTGACATAACAGAGATGGGCTTCAGATGTTGAAATTCAACAAAGGCAAATGTTAAGTCCCGCTTTTTGCTACAAAGAATCAACAGCACAAATTTAGAATGGGGGAGACCTTTCTTGGCAGCAGTACTTGAGAACAGGATCCCACTCTTAGCTGGTGTGAAGTAGAATATGAGCCAGCAAAGTGATGCAGCTGCTAAGAAAGCTAAAGCAATCTTCAGCTGCATAAATAGAAGCATTGTGCCCAGATTGCAAGTAACAAATTCACTCTATTCCAGGCATAGGCAAACTTGGCCCTCCAGATGTTTTGAGACTACAATTCCCATCATCCCTGACCACTGGTCCTGTTAGCTAGGGATGATGGGAGTTGTAGTCCCAAAACTTCTGGAGGGCCGAGTTTGTCCATGCCTGCTCTATTCTGTGCTTGGCAGACTGTGGATCTGGGCAGCACATTTCAAGAGGAACTTGACAAACTGGAGCACCAGCCCAGACTCCAGAGGTGGGTGATAAGGATGCTGAGGAGCTACCCTATGGTTCAAAGAGCTGGGCATATTAACTTGGGAGCAGCAGTGTAGTGGTAAATTCTGAAGTGTAGGCACTCATCCTGACAATCACCATAGCTGCACACCCTTCTAAGCAGCCTATACAACCACTGCCAAACTCTTGACCAATGCAGATATTATAGCTTCAATACCAAGACAGGTTTTTCCCCCCTTAACCTTCTCCTACTTTGCTGAATATCTAACCTGATGAGCTCTGGTGGACTCATATGTTTGCTCACTGTTTTGTGACACTTTGCATGGTAATCATAGAAGGGCTTCGGTATTTTAAAGAATAACCATTCATGCTAAGGTAACCTGCCTTATTATTTTGTATGCAAAGTATTTGCAACTAGTGTGTCAGGAGATGGCATTGTTGTTGTCCTTGCTGAGAAATGTAGCAGCAGTTAATCCCTGCCTCTCCTTGCTCCGCTACACAACTGGTAGATTCAGGAGAGACAGGATTGTTGTCCTGAAATATCTGAAGAACTGTCATGCAAAAGATGGAACAAATGGAGCAGATTTGTTCTACATGGCTTAAGAGGACAGGAGTAGAACCTACATATGGGAATTGGTGGGTAGCTGTTTTTGAATGAACATCAGGAGGAACTTCTAAATGGTAAAAGCTATTCGACAGTGGAGCACACTGATTTGGGAGGCGGTAGGCTTTTCTTACTGGAAGTATTTAAGTAGAGGTTGGTCATCTAACAAGGCTGCTGTGGCTGCATCCTGCATTGAACAGAACTTTGGACTAGATGACCTCCAAAGTCTCTTCCAGCTGTCTGATTACTTAGTTAAATGTTTCAGCTTCCAGCTGCGTCAGAAACGCTGTTGGATTTCCAACCCGAGATCTACCATCATTTGGGAGCGAACATCATTTGAAAGCAAGATTTGGCCTATTATTGAAGGAATTGACTCCTGCACTTTATTTAGCCCTGATTCATATGCTGCTGATGCAGTATGTGTTAGGGGGAGGATTTCTGTTTCAAAAATAGTTTCTCCTATTGCTCTAAGTCCTATTTTTTTCTGATAGTAAATGCATCAAAGCCGCCCACTGCCTCCTTATTCTTAAAATGTGCATAGCAAGTTAATTTCAGAAGGTTATCTTGCAAAAAGCGAAGACACACATGGCATTTTCCAGCTGGCCTGACTTCATAAGCAAGGTTAGGCAGCAGGTTCAGGCAGCAAGGGGGGGGGGGGAAGGATTCTGATGGGATTTTTTTTGTACATACACATTTACCAGGAACTTAACTGAAATGGCTGGCAGAAGTGGGAGAGAGGACTGTGTTCTTCCTATATGCAGTTGATAACCTTGCATGCTGCTCATTTTGTAACATTGCAAACCATGGCCAGAAAATGTCAGAAGGAACATTTGGCCATAGCTCAGTGGTAGAGCATGAAGAAGGTCTTGGGTTCAATCCCCGACATCTCCAGGTATGACAGGAAGAAAATCCTACCTGAAACTCCTGGAGTCTCACTACCAGTCAGTTTAAACAATACTGAGCTGGATGGAACAATAGTCTCACTCCACATAAGGCAGTTTCCTATGTTCCTATGTCAATTGGACAAGGAGAAGCCAGTGCCATTGGAGAGGGGCGGGGGCAGCAATATTGGATGGCTAGACTCTGCCTTCATGCTCAGATGCAGTTCAGACATAATTTAATATCATAGTTTACAGCCCCACTCCTTGTTGTTGTGTGCTTACCCTCAGACCTTGGTGAAGACGTTGGTGACTCATTTACAGGCCATGATGCCAGGTGGATGCTGGCTCTTTCTCAGTGACCAGTGAGCCCTCAGGAGCATCCTGCCCCAGATCCTCGCAGTCAATATCTGGGTGAAGGGTTTGTGTAATGCAGGGAGAGTCATCGTGGTGCCCTCAAGGTGTTGCTGGGCTACAAATCCAACCATGTCCAACCAACATGGTAAATGACTGGCGCTGTATTCCAGCAACAGTTGGAGGACACCATATTGGCTGCCACGATGGAATGCATTTTTATCTTGCAGTATTTGAACCAGTGACCCTGGGAGCATATATGCATTTGTACATGTGTCTCCATAATTATACAGACCACTTGTTTCTCAGCAAGCAGTGGCTCCCAGGAAAGGATGGGGGGAGAAATGTATTTTATTCATTGACTGTAATAAGGCCTCAAAGCAGTTTACAAAAAAGCAACAGAAAACCAATGAAACTATCAGTGAAAAGAATTTAAAACAACTATTAAAAAGATCCAAAAAATACTTAAAATCAATGATCATCTTAAACCCAGATTAAAACACATGCCAACATTCTGCATGTCTGAATATGCTTGCGTAAACAAAATGTTTTTAGCAGGCACCAAAAAGAGGACAGTGAATGTGCTTGTCTGATGTCAATAGCCAGAAAGTACCAAAGTTTGTGTGCTGCCACACTAAAGGATCCATCTCTTACAAATGCAGAACAAGTATTATGTGGCACCTCTAGCAGTGGCAGTTCTGTAGATCAAAATGGTCAAGTGGGAAATTCTGAGGTAAGGCGATCTCAAAAGTAAACTGGTCCCAAGCTGTTAAGGGCTTTATATTCTGCTACCTTGAACTTGGCTCGGAAACAAACTGGAACCAGTACAGGGACTCAGCTAGATTGGTAAAGAGCAAGTGTTTTATATGTGTTGTGTATGTGATATAACACTGTGACACCAGATGGTGCTGTCGGGTCCAATCTTTCCCTACCAGATTTCCCTGTATGAGTTTACAACACGTTTAACTGAATCGCTTCTTTGACGTGTCTAGGGTCTCTTAGCGGAGGTGTTATAGGCTCATTCCTGTGAGCAATTGTGCTGCAACACTCTGCACTAACTGGATCAAGTGCAAAGAAAACCCCACACAGAGTGCCAGAAATTGGCGCTTTGTATGCACACCTGGATACATAATGCAATGTGGCTCAAATAACGTGCCACTGAAAAGCAGCCACAAGGCTCTATGTTTAAAGCTAAGCATGCTGGTAGAAATAACCGCTTTGAACATGCAAGTGCATTGTGGGGAGTATCATGTATCTCAGCCTGTGGACTTCATTGTAGAAAGCACAGCTGGAACATTGACCTGTCACTTGGACCTTATCTCCACTGATGCATCTGATTAGGGCTTCTGCTGGGGAGACAAGCCCATTTTCCTCATCTGAGACAACGGCAGGGGTAAGGGAAAAGAGGGATTACAGAGGCATTAATTCTCACACTTTAAAAAGAAAGAAATACTTCTGTAAAGAACAGACTTTCCTGTAGAAGGGAAAAAACTGCTGTATTGTTCCACCTACGCACCCTACATAAATAGCTTTCTTCCCAGCATACTCATTCTCCTTCCCTTCCATGGGCCATGGAAAAGGACCATCTGCACATGCGGATGGATGATTGTAAATCCCTCCAGTTCACTTTTGGTGAAAGGAAATGAGCAATTAGATGTGGAATGACATTATCCTGCTCAGAGCTGCTCAAGAGGGCAGCAGTTGTCATCTTCATTTCTCTCCCTGCATCCCATTCCCCCCACCAGCCTGACTCTCTTGCTTGCTGCCTGAAGAATAGGCATAACTGGCGTTCTCCATCATTGCTTGTCTCTCATCTTCTTGCTACATCGCTATGCGCTACATCTTCATTTCGCCTCCTCTTGGCATTTCAGATCCCTCCACTGGCAGATCAGCTCCGTTACTTAATATGTGACTAAAACGGGTTTTATGTATCATTCTAGATTCTGCTCTTGGATTCACATTCTCAACTCCAGCAGAAGGAGCAGCAGCTGGTACATGATGAGCAGGTTTTGGCCCACTGACAGTTATTAACAAAACATTTTAATTGTTCATTTTTTTGGGGGGACAGGGAACAGTTTTGAGAGAGAGTGAATGCTAGGAGACCACATAGGTGCTTCCATACTTTGATGACCCTATGCCATCCTCAGCTGTAATTAACCTTAAGACCATGGAACTTGGAAAAAAGATTCAAACAACTGCACTATCAGCATTAAAAAGTTTTCAAGAGATGCTTTAAAGTTAGCAGTGAGGATGCCAACTGAATCTCAGAGTATTCCACACCATGGGATGGGCAGCACTAAATGTCCAGCTTCTCGCTGAAGCCTAGTGGGCATCTGAGACATGGACAGCTCACAGCACTTCTCTGGGTGATCTTAGTGACCGAGCTGGGATATAAGGGCCCAGGTGGTCCTTAAGGTATCCTGAACCCAAGTTGTTCAGGGCTTTGTATATGAATATGAGTAGCTTGAATCTGGCCTGGTAACATATGGGCAGATGTTTTGGCACATGCAGCCAGCCATCTGCCCACACCACCAGTCTCCGCCGTGTCCCTAGAATAGAGATGGGAAATCTGAGGACCTCCAGATCCATTGGACTCCAAAGCCCATTATTCCTGATCATTGGCCATCATTTTGGGTTGTGCTGTGTTGTGGTCCTCCTCTCCTTTCACAAGGAAGCAGTCAACCACCAATTCATCACCTGTGATTTGAAGTCCAGGAATAGATTCACCTGTTCATTGACTATTTAAGAACATAAGAATGTCCTGAATGTTCCAAGATTCAGCTTCAATGGATGTCCGTGAGTTCTAGTGTTATGAAAGGGAGAAAAAGTATTCTTTCTCCATGCTATGCATGATTTTATAAACTTCTATCGTGTTAATTTTGGTTGTCTTTTTCTGAACCTTTTCCAACTCTACAATATACTTTTTGGAGGGGTGAGGCAGCCATAACCAGACATAGAAGTCCAAATGCAGTAGCACCATAGATTTGTATTTGCATTATGATAAAGGTAAAGGGACCCCTGACCATTAGGTCCAGTCGTGACCGACTCTGGGGTTGCGGTGCTCATCTCGCATTATTGGCCGAGGGAGCCGGCGTACAGCTTCTGGGTCATGTGGCCAGCATGACTAAGCCGCTTCTGGCGAACCAGAGCAGCGCACGGAAACTCCGTTTACCTTCCCGCTGGAGCGGTACCTATTTATCTACTTGCACTTTGGCGTGCTTTTGAACTGCTAGGTTGGCAGGAGCAGGGACCAAGCAACGAGAGCTCACCCCGTCGTGGGGATTCGAACCGCCGACCTTCTGATCAGCAAGCCCTAGGCTCTGTAGTTTAACCCACAGCACCACCCGTGCATTATGATACCAGCAATTTTATTTTAAGTTCTTTTCCTAATGATCCCTGGCATGAAATTAGCCTTTTTCACAGCAGCCACACTCTTCCTCTGAATTTTCTTTTGCTATACTACTGGTAAATGGCTACTTTGATACTATACGAAAAGCTGAGGCATGTCCAAATGCCTGACGATCAAACAAAAAATATATGAGAGTGTTCATTTGGAATGGTGGCAATCAATTACTACAATTTTGTTGCCCCCCCCATTTTAAATATATTGTGGGATATGTGGCTAGTACTTTAGTAGAAACATCTATTAGACTGAGTCTAAGGCCCCATCTGGATTTGTATGCCTAAATGAACATTACAGATTTCAATTGTCTACAAGTGTCATTTTGAGCCTTACAGAAGAAAGCTGAAGAACTCCAAGAAGGTTAAAAGATATGCATAATGGTCTGGAACTAATGTGAACAAAATGTAGATGTTTTTAACATGAATGCAAGAAGACTACAAAATAAGATGGGTATAATTATAGACGGTTTAGAAATTTCGTGAAATGATAGGTTTCATCGGGACTACTGTAATATATAGCGGAAATGATTGGCGTAGTTCTGGACACTGAGGTTGCGTACACACTAAACCTTTAAAGCACATTCGAAACACGTTCCCTCCCTCAAAGAATTCTGGGCACTGTGGTTTGTTATGGGTTGCTGGGAATTGTCACTCTGGGAGGGGGGTAAATTAAAGTGTGCAGAATTATTTGAGGGAAAGAACTATTTCCGAATGTGCTTTAAAGGTACAGTGTATATACCGCCTGAGATACAAACAGGTTGCATAGTACTGGATTGAACATAACATGATTTATTTCTGAGTGATTAGAGTGTGAGAGAGAGACAAAGGTCTTATTTACACAAATACAAGAGGCAACGTGATAGAAGTTTATAAAATTATTCATGGCATGGAGAAAGTCGCCAGAGAAAATGTCTTATTTTACTCTCATAACACTGAAACTTGTGGACATCCAGGAAAGCTGAATGTTAGAAGATTCGGGACAGATAGAAAGAAATCACTTCTTCACTCAGACATCTGTTTGGCCACTGTGAGAACAGGATGCTAGACTAGATGGGCCATTGGCAGGCTCTCCATATGTTCTTATTAGAAAGGGTTGATTAAAAATAGGCTTATTCTTAAGAAATCAGATGGCTTGGAATTCAAAGACAAAAGTAATTCTAATCTGTCCCAAAAAAATTGAGGGGCACTTGTAGGCTCGATTCAGATGTCACCTTCCAGTGCTTCAGACTATGAGTTGGACGGTTGGGAAAGTGATGCAAGCCGGAGAGTGGAGGAAGGAGGGAGGGAGGGAGGGGGAAAGAAAGAGAGAATAGACTGTCAATCACAAAGCTGAAAGCAATACCTAAGCAGGCAGCTGTGCATTTGTGAGCCCACCTCAGATGATGGATAGAGCGATTACATTATGCCGCTCACTGTAATAAAATTTGTCGGAGTTCCAACAAACCAAGTGCTGAGCTACCTCTTGATGAGGACACAGTGTTCCAGAAAATCAGGTGCAGGTTTGATAATCATCTGATGATACAGCTTTATCAAGGAGGAAGCATGGGCATAAGGGAGGTGTTGCTCTTTAAGCTAGCAAGACTGAGAGAACAGGATTAAATATTGTCTGAGTGAAGCAGTAAGGTGGATTAGGGGCAACAACTGGTCTCCTATGGGGCTGAGGTGGAAAGCAGATGTGATGCATTTGGGATTTCGATTGACCTGACATTTATTTTTGCTTTCTTTGGTGCTTCCTTAGTGAAGTTTCTGTCACCAAAATGGGTTGCCATTTTCATACATGTGAATGAGATATTGGGGGGGGGGGAAGCAGGCTTTTTTCTTGGAGAAGTGGGAGCCACAAAAAGAAAATGAACAGGAGAGGCCTTCATGTTTAGGGAAGTTTTTAATCTGTGATGTGTTAATGTATTTTAATGTTTGCTGGAAGCCGCCCAGAGTGGCTGGGGAGACCCAGCCAGATGGGCGGGGTACAAATAATTTATTATTATTATTATTTATTATTATTATTATTATTATTATGGGGTTTTGGCATAATAATGGTGTGGAGATGGCTTTTCTTGGAATCAGGTCTTTAATTTATGAGTCGGAAGAATATGAGATTACAATTTAATACTGAAAAGGAGCAGGTGATTTATGATACAGTGTAAATTCAACAACACCACACTCTTGAGGTGCAGATTGTTCCTGAAGCATTTGATCCTTCCTCTTCTCCACAAACAATGTAGTGACCTGGAGTTCCAACCCTGGTGACCTAGGTTGTCCCACCCACTGGTCAAGTAGTCTGTCGGCAGTGGGGAAAGATCTGGCCTGCCAAGTCAAAAATGTTCCCCACCCCTTCTATAGAGCAGCAACCAGGATTTCTACCTCAAGGTTCCGATGCTCTCCACCACAATGTTTCCCTTTCCCACCCAAAAATGTGAACAGATGGCCCCCAAATTATAGCTCTCGCCCTACCTGTGGAGAAGCTTGATACCAAATTCAAATAGTACATTTTTTCCATGATCCAGAAAGCACCATACGTACTTTCCTTTTCTTCTTGCTACACAGCATCTCACTCTCAAGATATTAGAGAGCCTGGGGTCTTGTAATGTGGCACTACAGTATTATTCCTTTGTTAGGCAGGTTTCTGTATGGTTGGCTGATAAGAGTTAATGGCTAGATATGATAGCTCTGAATCTCTCTATGTTTGAATGAGATGTCCATCAGAGCTTAGAGAAAGTGACACCCTCCAGCTAAGGGGAGGAAGCAAATAGAGCTCTCTCCCTCCCCCCACCTCTCTGTGTATGTAGAAATAGCAGTTTGGGAGAGACACACACCTGACAAGTGTCTGAAGGCATCCTGGGCTGCCGAGTGTCTCTATGTGATTCTGATGCAGTGGCACCTCCAAGTTTTAAGCAGCCTGGCCTTTGAATCTCCTGTCTCCTACATCAGTGGACCTCTCTGGTGGACTTACCTGCTAGTGGAGGTGAGGTTGGGCAGTACAGCAGTGGCACTGCAGTTTGTGGTCAGCAGCTGTGACACACCTGCTAGGTTAATTACCCACAATGCCTCTGATATAGTCCTGGGGCATTGTGGGAAATTGAAACAGTGGGCAGCTTGCAGACTTAGACACTTGATGCAAAGGTTCCAGGACCAGTATTAGCTCCTGCTGAACCTTTGCAGATGCCTGAGGATGCTGGCTGCTGCTGCTGCTGACGGGAACTATGATGTGAAGTAGTGGATCTACCACTTTGCAGGAGTATCTGCGGCTTGCTTTGACTTTTGCTCTCCTTGTACATTTGCAAGTAAAGCTTTTTATTTTTTTTAAGTCTCTCTCATCTAAAGGAAACCAAACCCATGTAGCACTGCCCCCTGAAACTTCTCATCATGTGTAGAAATGGGAAATCTGCAACACTGGATGTCAGGGATGTGCCCACCCCTGCCTGTCTGGCACTGAGTGGCTACCGGCAGCCTCAGCCTTTGTTGTCGATGGACTCGTCTCCCAGTGAGTCTGCCAGCTCCTCCTCGGGGGAGGAGCAGTTGCCGGAAGGGAGCCAGGGGGTGAGAGGTCTCCAGGAAGATGCCGAGAGACCGAGCACCACTCAGCAGACACCGTTTCCGGCGCCTGCTTTACGCAGGGGAGGAAGGAGGCGGCACTTCAGGGTGCCGAGACTCTGGTGTTGGCGCCGCAACAGGAGGGGTGCACTTCCGGATTCTGCTAGCGACTAGACGGTCATGTTTAGGGACAGCTCTGCACTGTAATACTCTGCACAATATAATAGTTGAAAGACAAGAAGGACTTGGTCTTTACTCATGAGCAACCATTAAGGGAACCTGACACTGGAGGTATAAAATTGCACAGTGCACATTTTAGAAATTAAATTGAAGGGAGAATTTATTTTATGTTGGAGGAGAAAATGGTGGCTTGATGATGGAACTGGCTTTCAGTTTTAGCTGAAACAGGGGGGCAATGTATACCTTATCACCTTAATGGTGCACCCACCCCGTCTCTTCCACCACTTTCCCTTTCTCTTGCTGCAAAGCATCTCTCACCAGCTGCAGAGACAAATCTACCAGCAGTATGATCTGCTTTGGCGGCTGAACTCCAGAACTGCCCACTGCTGGTAAGTGGAATGCAATGCCTAAATCCTGCCTTCATTCCCCACTCTCCAGCTCCTGCTTTGTTCACATTCATGGGGGGGAGGGGGGGGAGAGAGAGAGAGAGGACCCACTCTCCCACCCGCAAGATGTTGTTTGTATTTTTGCTTTGGGTTTGTTTTCTTAACAAGATGGAACATTTAGACATATGGCCATCGATCGTGTGAGAAAGGGAGAAGACGGATGAGAGTAACAATACTGCGCACTGCTCTGCTGCTTGCACAAGCCATGCGGTGCTGAGGAAAGCAGACTTCATCACTCACACGGCATTTAGATTAACGGCTAACCCAGCCTGACCCTTTGCAAAAGAATGAGGAATGAAACCACTTCACTGAGCATTGTCAAAGCCTTTAGTTAGTCCAAAGACAAAAGCAGGTTGGAATATTCCTGGTGTTACTACATTTACTGTTGCAAACTCAGCAAATGAAACCTCCTGCTGGGGGATTTTGCTTGCTGTGATTTCAGCAATGGTACAGCCCCACCAAAACAACCTCCCAGGAGCCACTGGAGCTGGAACTGGGGCTGTGAACAGCTGCCTTGTGTGGTGAGCAGCAAGGATGACTGTATGGACTGTCCTCCTGGGCAGTAAGATGTTATCAGGCTGCATGAACACCATACATTGAAAGCACACAAATTCTCTAAATGAATCCTGGGAATTGTAGCTGAAGGGTTCTAGGAATTGTAGCTGTGTTGGGGAGAAACTGCAGTTCCCAAGTTTTTTGGAGGGGAAGTCATGTGCTTTAAATGTATGTTGTGTCCACAGCTTCAGGCTCTGGACTGATCACGCCAACCTGCACCAGTCATTGGGCCTTCTTAGGCAAAGAGAGCTACAAAAGGCTTCCTATTTGGGCTGGGTCTTTTATTGTATTTTTAATATTTTGTTGGAAGCCACCCAGAGTGGCTGGGGAAACCAGATGGGCGGGGTATTAGTCCATTCATTCATTCATTCATTCATTTATAGGCATCAGTGGTCCCCCTGGTTCTCCTGCATCTACATTTTGCATGAAAACATGGGGCCTTTTCTTTAGAATTGGTGCTTCATACATGTAACTCTTACGGTCTGGAGCTGATCCTATGGTCTGGAACTGTCCTGCATCATCTCACAGAATTATCAAGTTATGGGATGGACCAAACCCAAATATAAGCATTTCATACAGATGCTATTGCTATTGTAATTCCAAATGTCAGTTTTATTTAACCTCTCATTTCTCAAAACCCCCAAGTCTTTCAAAGGAAGATATCAGAGGTGATGCGAAGCAATGGCCTGGCACGTTACAGACAGATGCAGCCAATCTGGTTTTCCTCTGAGATTGTAAAATGGCTAGTTTGACCTTTCCAGCAAAAGACTGAGCAAATGGCCAGCTCAAAATATGATTCTGTGTATGAATGCATGAATGAAGCAATCAATACATGTTCATTCATCTATGTGGCCTTTGGACAAGATACCTTCTTGCATTCCTCTGTACCCAGCTTCCACCTAAGATTCCACCTAAACATTAGGAAGAATTTCTTGACAGTAAGAGCTGTTCGACAGTGGAATTTGCTGCCAAGGAGTGTGGTGGAGTCTCCTTCTTTGGAGGTCTTTAAGCAGAGGCTTGACAGCCACCTGTCAGGAATGCTTTGATGGTGTTTCCTGCTTGGCAGGGGGTTGGACTGGATGGCCCTTGTGGTCTCTTCCAACTCTATGATTCTATGATTCTATGATTCTATGCTCTTTACCAAGTAAAGAGCTGAAAGCAACACACAATGTATTGTGGGTGTGGTGCTTGCATGTGGTTATGCATGGGGGAGAGTTTTGAATAAAGGAGGTATGGGCAACGGGGCTGCTGCTTATTGCACTTGCTTTCCCTATTCAGTTTCTTTCAACAAATATTCCGATGGAATGTAAACCTCAGAACGCCTTAGCAGATGTTGACTTGACTTCTCATAATTGCTGACTTTGTAATCTGCAATTAGAAACTCATTGGTGACTGGCAATCTAATTCTGCTGTGGCAAAGTGTGCTGATGCAGCATGTAGGATCTAGCTAAGCTGTCTGGGTGAGATTTGTACAAACGTGCCAGATAAGCTGATCCTGCACCACTAAAGGGCACCAAGTAGGAAAGGATGTTTGTGAGGTTAGAGGCTGAGAAGGAGATATTGCCACACTGGATTTTCCAGCTGCTCTGTAGCAATGCCATTAAGACTATTTAAGGGACTGGAGATGAAAAAAGCTCCAATCTGTAGTTTTCTTGTGTCTTATTCCTTATATCATGAAATGCTGGGAAGATCTTGAAACATACTCCTCACTTTTGCATGATATCTCTTGGGTGAGAACCAAGCCATTGCTTTCTGTTTATTCTTGTACTGCTGTGATTTGTTAAAGTGTCAGGTTGTTGCTGTTGTTATTATTTGATAACATTTTATTGATTTTCCAAAAACAAAACAAAACAAAACAAAATATCTTCCCTCTAGTCCCTTCCTTGGTTCTATTATTTATAAACTTGCTGCATGTCCATTATTAAATTTAAAACCTATTTAAATTGCCTATTATCCATTCATAACAAAATCACAAGTAATCTTAAAACCCTGCTAATGCATTAACCTGTGTTCAATGCTTCTGTATATATGCAATAAACATCTTCCATTCTTCCTTAAATTTGTTGTCGGCTCTTCCTCTTAATTTCATTGTCAATTTTGCCATTTCAGCATATTCCATTAATTTGACTTGCCAACCTTCTTTAGCTGGGACACCTTCTTCTTTCCAATGTTGTGCTAGTAAAGTCCGTGCGGCCATAGCTGCATACATAAGCAAATTCTTTTGTAATTTTGGTAAGTCCACTCCTGTGATGCCTGGTAGGAAAGCTGGTTTTTTGACAAAGGTTATTTTAAACATCTTTTAATTTCATTATAAATCATTTCCCAATATTCCTTTATAATTTTACACTCCCACCACATATGGAAAAAATGTCCCCTCTGTTATTTTACATTTCCAACACTTGCTTTCCTTTGTTTTATATATTTTTGCTAATTTAACTGGAGTTAGAAACCATCTATACATCATTTTCATATAAATTTCTTTAATCGTCGCACATGTTAGGTTAATATTTTTAATTGGTTTTGGCATTTTTTGGAGGGCGGGAATTGCATTTTATTGTTTTTATTTCTGTTTGTAAGCCACCTTGAATCTCTTTGGAAATATGTGTGTGGGGAATAGAACATTTAAAAATAAATAAAAAGGAGCAGAAGACCACCCACTTGTGGTGATCTTCATGACCTAAGATAGGGTTTAACTGCTTTCTTCCGAGACAATAAATATGCCCACAAACATGTTCTTGTAAATTCAATTGTCTGCTGAGTCACTAGGGCTTATTCCTAGGGCTGCGGTTATATCCTTCAGTCCTTCTTATTATGAGAAAAAAATAGCATTCCTATATCGACTGATTCATTCACACCTCAACCCTTGAGTAGCTATTTCCAGATTGCCCCAGGCTTAATAGGAATGTTAAACACAAATGTCAGGCTGAAAAGTGTCACACTTTTCCCAGGGTAAAAAAATCAGATTAGATAAAGTTATTATTAAGGACATGCAAGCCTGAGATTTACCTGAGCCTTTCTGTGGATCACCTCTGACATTGGCTGCCAAGTTCCATAGCTATTAAAACCATACTTTTTCAGTTTTCAGAGCCTCTATTGTTTTGTGACTTGTCGGAGCGCCAAATCTCCATGCCAGAATAAAATGGAATGTGAAAAATAATTTTTTGGGGGGAAAAGTCCAAGCTTTGCTGTCATCTTCTAAGAAGAAAAATAACAATGATGTCAATGGCCGTTACAATACAAAATGTGTTGTGTTGACAATATTGATCCAATGAGAGCAAGTGTGGTGCAGTGGCTTGGGTTCAAATTCCCATGCAACCGTGAAGCAGGCTAGGTAGTCTTGAGCAATTCACTAATTTGCCTCCCAAAGTTATTGTCCAGCTAAAAGGAGGAAAAGCCAACTCTCCTGAATGGCTTGCAAGCAGGCAATTAATAGGTAAACGTCATACAGAAAAGGAAACTTTGACAAATCCCGAAGTTTATGTTAAGGGCCTTCATTTTGTAGACCCAGAGCCTGGTTCCAGGCTCATCTCTGAAACACAGAAAGTAATTACAATGAAAACTGTGCCTTTACTTAAGACTATAAGAAGAGCTTTGCCGGTTCAGACCAAAGGCTCATCTACTGTAGCATTCCTTTGCTCGGAATTTAGTTTTGACTTGAAATGTGTCATTGAATGGGACTTTAAAAACACAGAGTTTCCTTCCTTCCCTCAGAATATTGGAAGAGACTGCAAGATCAGGCCAGTGGCTCATTTAGCAAGAGGGGAAAGATCGTTGTCTCCTTATCAAAAGAGAAAACAGAGTTAAGGATAAAATGCTCAAAAGGGCATTGCAAACATACAAATAGATTCTTAATATTCCATAAAATAAATCATTACAATCCATTTTAACAAAGCATGCCTATACTCATTTGGCCAAGACGGTGTGAGAGAGCCTGTGCCTATAAAAGGGTCCCGCTACCCTTGCATGCTTGGTAGGAGATGTAGGAGATGACCCGCTCAGTGGTTGATCCCAGACTTTGGAACTTCCTCCCTAGAGAACCTAAACTGGCTTCCTCCTTGTTGTCCTTCCACTGGCAAGTGAAGACCTTCCTTTTGGAAAGTGACTGCTTTTAATCAGGAGGCTGCTGCCGTGTTGTTTTTGTTGTGATTGTATGTTTTCAATAGATTTTGAAGCATTAATTCTATTAATGCTTAACTATTTTTAAATTGGGATGTGGTCTAAACCACTGAGCCTAGGGTTTGCTGATCGGAAGGTTGGCGGTTCGAATCCTCGCGACGGGGTGAGCTCCCATTGCTCGGTCCCTGCTCCTGTCAACCTAGCAGTTCGAAAGCACGTCAAAGTGCAAGTAGATAAATAGGTACCGCTCCGGTGGGAAGGTAAACGGCGTTTCTGTGCGCTGCTCTGGTTCGCCAGAAGCGGCTTAGTCATGCTGGCCACATGACACGGAAGCTGTACGCCGGCTCCCTTGGCCTGTAAAGCGAGATGAGCCCCGCAACCCCAGAGTCGTTCGCGATTGGACTTAACTGTCAGGGGTCCTTTACCTTTATTTTTAAATTATCGTTCTCCACCCATGTTTTTAGGGGTTATTATTTTATCTGTAATCCACATTTAGTCCCTGTCAGGGGAAAAGACAGGGCATAAATATAACAGCAACAAAAGGTGTACATGTGTAGGATCTGTATAAACAATTTTACCTGCTCTGAACATAACTTGTGAAGAGACCTACTGTGTTTTAAAAATGAAATAATTTTTCTGGGAGGGGCATTTTGCTTTCATTTTGTAACTGAAAATGTAGCAGATTTGTTTTACAGTTTAAAAAGTTCACACTAACAATCCCAGTTTAGTTTATTATAAAATGTCTCCCCCCCCCCAGTTGAAAGCATTTTGACCACCATACAATCGAAATCCTTTGTTTCAGCTGCCAACATGTTAACTGCAGGATCTGTATTGTTTCTTACAACTTTGTGCCACAGGAGAGTAAATGCAGGCAGATGAATCACAAATCATTCTCTGAAAACCGCAGTGGTAGATGGTGCAATGGCATAAGTTTAAATGGAGTTCTACCACTGATGACTTTGTCATCCCATGGAATCAAAGCACATGCTGGCTAATCATCATTTCAGAAAATGTTGTCTAAGCTTCAAGCACACCATCAGGTACCAGTAAGTGATATTTAATAAGAATTTGTGGCCAAGAAAGCAATGTGTGGTTTTGGAGATGAGGATCAAACCCTGCATGTTCCCCAAAGATTGGGGCATTGGGTAGGAGATGAACAAACGAACTCCAGCACTGTACAAGCTAACTTCTCATTTGCATATGCAAAACAATTAGCTGGCTAAAGAGGAACTCAATTGGCTTATGCGACAATGAAACGCTCCATTTTCATATGGCTGCTCTCCCACTACAGAGGGTGGTGTTGCCATCTCTCCTGAATAAATACAGCCCTGTCAGGCCTTAATGTGAAGCATCCACAAGTTCAAATGGTCCCTGGACAAGAAACCTTCAATGATCCTCTTTGATCCATAAGGCAAAGAGCAGGTGTCCAACATGCACACTGAAGAGCCATTCCAGAACCTTCTACCAAGATGCATGCATGCAAGTCAAGTCACGTGCTGGTGTGATATTCTTTTCTTGGTGCTTATACCATGACATGTTCTGAAGGCACATGATTCAGTAACCACTGAAGCTAAGCAGGTCTGGATCTGGATGGGAGACTGCCTGGGAACTCTTAGGTATGCTGTTTTGAGTTCCATGGAAGAAAGGTCATCAATATGAGTGTTTGAGGGAAACAAAAAAGCTTGTTTACAAAGCTATTGTACTACCAACTTTACTGTATGCTTGTGAAACATGGACCACTTATAAACACCATCTCCAACTCCTCGAAAGATTCCATCACTGGTGTCTCCGAAAATTTTTGCACATCACTTGGGAAGACAGGTGAACTAATACCAGTGTACTGGAAGAAGCAAAGATCACCAGTGTTGAAGCAATGATTCTTCAACATCAACTTTGTTGGACTGCTCATGTTGTGCAGATGATCGTCTTCCAAAGCAACTACTCTATTCCGAACTTAAAAATGGAAAGCGTAATGCTGGTGGTCAACAAAAGAGGTTTAAAGACTGTCTCAAGGCAAATTTTAAAAAATGTAGTATAAACACCAACAATTGGGAAACACTTGCCTGCAAGCACTCCAATTGGAGAACAGCCTTTACCAAAGGTGTCATGGGCTTTGAAGACATTCGAACTCAGGATGCAAGGGAGAAACGTGCTAAGAGGAAGGCACACTTGGCAAATCCACACTGTGATCAACTCCCATCCGGAAACCAATGTCCCCACTGTGGAAGAATGTGTGGATCCAGAATTGGTCTCCACAGTCACTTACGGACTCATTGTTAAAACCGTGTTTATGGAAGACAATCTTACTTGGCTACGAGTGATCACCAAAGAAAGAAGAAGATATAAAATATGCAGGATTTCAACATATGTTTTTTTAAATCAGGGTTGAGGAAATTCAGGCCTGGGGTGGAGGGACTGGGTACAGGCCTCCAAGTCTCTCTTTTACCTGAACACAAGGTCTTTATAGTTCTGGCATGTTTATTGGCTCTGTCTCCTGGCTTTGTCTTTGACTTGGCTCCTGCCATGTTTTTGAGAGCAGCCTTGATACAAAGTTACATTCTTCTTGAATAGTATGTAGTGAAGCTTCCTCAGACCTCCTCAGTAGGTCAACTGATGACAACAAGGACCTGCGAACAACCTCTGAAGTTGGTCGCACAGGCAGTTCCTTTATTAAGTTTACTGAATTGAATTGGGTATCTTGACTGTAAAAGGCAGCACTGTGCAAATTCCAAGAGATGATGCTTTTCTATCATAGACTCCTTATATGCATTGTTCCTACCATTTCATGACTCCAGGTCTCCACCAGGCCACCTGTTTGGTTGTTCAAATGCATCTTTTTCAGGCCATGCTTTGTCTAGCTACACTCAATACACTTGGAAAAAAAATACTAAACCTCTCAGCATGTTGTTAGATGAGACTGAACCTTGCAAGTGCAATGAACGAATACAACTCTTTTCAAAGGAACGCCTAAGATTCTGGTATAAGGTATTAAATTAACATAGGTGGATTCTTCAGGGCTCTTCTCTACATGTCAATCCAAATATAAAAAGCAAGAAGACATTCCAGAAACTTCATCCTTTTCTCCAGTCAGCCCATTCATTTCTACAGAGACATTGTGATACACTAAGCCTTTTGCTCTGGAGTTGCTCTCCGGTCTTCTATTCTTTCAGGGCCAATGACTCAGGTTGTGAGATTTATAGGTTCATTTGTTGCATTTTGTGTGTGACTTGTGTAATTATCCCAAGCTGTGCCAGGAACCCAGCCACCTTTCCCTCTGGAGAGATAAGTCTGTTCAATTGTGTTTTCATGATTAAAGGATCCATTCATTCCCTTGACAACACATAGAGGCGGACCTCGTTAATTCCCATCCTTTAGGAATCAACAATGTTACCAGTCCCCTTGATCTTTGGGTTACTCCCAGACAGGGCAAATATCCCAGTTGCGAAGGCATGGGGAATTATGTGGCTGAAATGGTTTTTCTTTCCTGCTTTGCAGCTTTGTCATTTCAGATAGTGACATCTTTGGCTTTCATCATTTCCCTTGAAGTAACAATCACTGTTCCTGGGTTACCCAGTAACATCTGTAGCCATAGGTTCATGCTATTGGCTGACATTTGTAGAAAGACTTGTGTAATGAGAACATAATAACTGCTTTCAAACCAAAGTCCAGTTCCAACTTCTATTCTACCAAATCTCAGAAGCGGTTAAGATTTACTAGTGCTCAGGCCTGGGACCTGATTCTCAAATTCATCTATGCTCTGGTTCCCAACTTGGACTATCTAAAATGTCTTAAGAAGACAATTTATTTTAATATATTTTAAGTCTGTATAAACAAGAGGAACAAAAGAAACAGCAAAGGCAAACAAAAAGGAGGTGAATGTTACTATGGAAGTTTCCAGCACAGACAGGAACCCCAAGGAGTCGTCACCCACTTCCCAGCTAGACAAACGCCGGCTCCCTTGGCCTGAAAGCGAGATGAGCGCCGCAACCCCATAGTCGCCTTTGACTGGACTTAACCATCCAGGGGTCCTTTACCTTTTACCTTACTGTGTTTGCGTTAAAATAAATGAGACAGGTTAATCATGACTTCACAAGTTCCATTAATGTCAATAGCATTAGTTGAACCTAGCTCCGATGTACTCTGGATCCAACTCAGTGTTTGGGGAAGAGATGACAGGCAGTAGCAAGCACAGCTGTTATGTTATGTAGTGCTATTTTAAAGAACCAAGAGAGGTGCACTCCATTGTCTCTTGAGACAGATGGATACCAACAATATATGTTGAATTAAACTTTAAAGGAAAGCACATGGGAAGGAAGCAGTGTTAGAAACTAAGATATGAAAGCTAGGAGCTAAATGGCACCTTAAACCTAGGTTATGGGCACTGCAGCGGAGTGTCTAGGCACACTTTTTGCTGAAAATGAGTGAATTGCAGCTCAAATCGTATATTCATTTTTCACATGGTCTAGTCCTCATCTGAAGACCGCAAAAAACAAAGCCATACTTCCTCTGCCTGCCCCCATAATATTCTTATGAGGGTCCCTTAATATTCTTATGAGGCCTAAGAGAGTGGTTGGAAGTGGGGAGGCAGAAAAAGGTCCTCCTTTCATTCCACTCTGTAGCTTTAACCTGAAATCTTTGGCTTAGTACTGCTCCCAGAGCTCAGAAACTGCTTGCATTAATGAAATTCCCAGTCACAAAACTCACCTAGAACAATGGGAGTTTTGAATGCTGGAAGGAAGCTGCTTTATACTGAGTTGGACTATTGGTTAATCTTGCTCATTACTGTGTACATTGACTTGCAGCAGCTGCCCAGGGTTTCAGGCAGGGTATTTCTCCCAGTTCTACATGGAGATCCTGGGGGACTGAACCTAGCAGCTCTTGCATGCAAAGCACCGGAAGCTACAACTCGTCCCTGTTGTTAAGCTATGGCTCTTTATACCTTGCCTCAGGCAGCAACTCTCATTCACCAGTCACTTAAGAATAATCTAAGATCATGGCGGAGCACTGACTTCCTCACCACATGGCTACTTTGCAGCATGCAAAGTGATTCACTGGATGCTGAAGGTCTTATTTTCTATTGCAGGAATTGATCCCGAGAAGCCGAATTAAAACATGCAGTGATTTGAAGGACAGTTCAAACAGAAATGATTCAATAAACAGGTTGTCACAAGAAATGCTTTATGACTCAATTGTTTGAAGTGCTTCTATACTCACAGGCTTGGGCAGGAGGTCTCCTCTGCTGGCAAATTGACAGAACTAGAAATAAATGCATGCATTAAATGCTCACCGAAGCACAGGAAACCCCATCAGAGCTCCACTGTGCTGCAGTGAGGCACTACCCAATGGTCAAATGCTGCAGGGGTTGGAATAGTTTAAGTGTCAAGACATTGTTTGGCCTCTGTGAAGCCAAGCAGGCCTAGATCTGGTGAGTGCCTATATGGGACATTGCCTGAGAGCTCCATGCATGCATTCATGATGGAAGAAGTGTGAGGTGTCGTCAACAGAAAGCAAAACAAACTGAAGCAACTGGGTGACCTGGGGGTGAGAATCCTTTGTTCAGATGGTTCCTGTTGATTTTGGGTTTTGTTGTTGTAATGTTCTTGTAGGAGTGGGTTGCTTGGCAAGTAAGCAAGCAAGGAAAGAAGCGCTGAGCAGTTCTGGCTTGCTTTCCAGGCATTGAAAATGCCTTTTTGCTCCAGCAGCTCAAAGCACCATTAACTCTGCTGCAACTAAAGCTCTCAGGCGCTTATGAATCCTCAGCTCATCAGTTGTTGACAATGGCTTCCCTAGCAGGCAAATTTTGGGACTTCTGAATAGATGTAAAATGTTCCTTTTCTCAAAGAAGCACATGGCAGCATTAATTCGGACAAGTGACAAACCTACGTTGGAAATTGTAGCACCGTAAGAGCTATTTGAAGCAGGCAGCTTGGAGAGGTGGTGGGCTCTCCATCACTGAGAGCATCGAATGGTTGGGCGATGGTTGGGTGGCCATCTTTTGAGGATGCCGTAGCTGCATCCTGCCTTGCAGGTCCTGCACTGAGCAGGGTGCTACACTAAGTCACCTCCAAGGTTACTTCCATCTCAAAAATGTTATTATTTTGATACAGCGTTTATTTTAATAGTAGTCCACTGGCTGATAAATAGCCAAATCCATAAAGCATGCGCAAACTGGCAGAAGAACAAAAGAAGAGCCGTGCTGGTGCTGGGTCAGACCAAAAGCCCATCTAGTTTAGCATTCTGGTCCCACAATGGCTAGCCAGTTACCTATGGAAAACTCATAAGCAGGACATGAGTGCAACAGCACTTTCCCCTCCTACAATTTCCAGCAACTGGTGTTCAGAAGCATTACTGTCTCCAACATGGGGCATAGAACATACGGTAGCTATCATGGTTAACAGCCATTGATAGCCTTATTCTTCATACATTTGTCTAACCCCCTTTTAAAGCAATTTAGATTGGTGGACATTACTGCATCTTGCTATAGCAAGTGCTGTAGACCAGAGCTATTGTATGAAGAAGTGCTGTCTTTTCTTTGTTCTGAATCTCCCACCATTTAGCTTCATTGGATGATCCCAGGTTCTAGTATTCAAGATAGGGATAGAAAGTGTCTCCGTATCTGCTTTCTCTGCAGCTGTGTCTAATTTTCAAAACTGCACAGGTTTTAACCAGTGGTTTCAAAAGGACACTTCTTGGGGGTGAGGTATTATTAGAATTCCCGAAGAAGGCTGGGTGTAAGGCTGCTGTACGACTATATTTTAAGAATTTTTTCCTGAACTTTATCTTATGGCCTAGGTGTGAGTGAAAATCACTCTGAGGTTAGAGCAGTGAATAGAATTACAAGATGATAAAGAGGCAATAACTAGTAAAAAAAAAAAGAGAGAGGCAGTACTCCTGAGTGTTTCTCCAGTCAGCAAAGGTGTTGATTGAGAAAGGAATTGCTAAGTAGAAATAAATGGAAATGAGCCAGAAAGGATTTCTCAAAATAGAGGAGACAGCAGGCAGTACTCCTGCTAAATTGTCTTGGTCTTCTTTTGCTTCCCCTGGTAGTAATGAGCTCCCAGGGAAAAAAACGTAATTAACATATTTCAGTTTCCCCCTTTGCAAACTTGCACTTAAGAGAAAGAATAGGTTGTTAAAAATATCAGGTGTTGTGACACTTCAGAGATACTACTATGTCTCTTGAGGAAATGCAGAGTGATGGCAGTAGGAATGGTTGGTGCAATGGGTTAATATTTGAAATCTGAAAATTTGGCATCAAGTTAACAAATGTTTGCTCTCAGCTCTGATTCCCAAGGTCCACCAGATGGTGGTCATTAGGTTCTCCCCCACCCCCTTGTATTAGGATAACCTGAGAGAAGTTTGCATGGAAAATGGAAAAAGGAAAAAAACATGAACAGAGCAGATACGGACAGATAAAATGCAGATGGAACGCATCCAGGCACATATACATTTGCCAACATATACACTCATGCACACATATACACCTGCAAACATATACATAGGAGCTTCTGCACCTACCATTTCTAGTTGTACAGTTGCTGGGTATCATTTCTAGTTGTACAGTTGCTGCTATTATTCAGCCATGATTCTGGAATAATGTACTCAAAAGCCTGCTTTTTCTTCTACAGTAAAAAACCCCAACTTCAATTTTTTCATTTATGTTGCATGCGAACAAGCATTGTTCCAGTTTCTGTGAGGAGAGGTGGTTGGTGGGGGGTGGTTTGGGAGGTTATTTCACACCACTTCCCTCTGAGCAGTCAGTCTACAAACTCAGTTCGTAGGAGAGATACGGCAGCGAGGAACAATGGTAGTGAGTCAAAGTACTGCCCATGAGAGCCACCATCAGGTGCAGACGAAATCTTATCACAATAACCAGGTTTGCCATGGATCAGATAATAGTATAGTTCCTATTCTAATCTCCTACCCTTTTAAAAGATTAGAATCCTAGAACATGAGACATTAAGATCCCGTGTAATGTAGTGGTTAGAATGTTAAACTAGGACTGGGAGACCAGCCCTCCAATCTCCACTTGGCCATCAAGCTCACTTTGTGACCTTGGGCTAATCTTGCCTCTCAGCCTAATCTAGGATTGTTGTGGGAATTGCAGAGGGGAATAATAATAATAATAATATATTATTTATACCCCACCCATCTGGCTGGGTTTCCCCAGCCACTCTGGGCTGCTTCCAACAGAACATTAAAATGCAATAATCTATGAAACATTAAAAGCCTCCCTAAACAGGGCTGCCTTCAGATGTCTTCTAAAGGTCTGGTAGTTGTTTTTCTCTTTGACATCTGGTGGGAGGGCGTTCCACAGGGCGGCTGCCACTACCGAGAAGGCCCTCTGCCTGATTCCCTGTAACTTGGCTTCTCGTAGTGAGGGAGCCGCCAGAAGGCCCTCGGCACTGGACCTCAGTGTCCGGGCAGAACGATGGGGGTGGAGATGCTCCTTCAGGTATACTGGGGAAGAGCCATGTGCTCCATCTTGAGCTCCTTGGAGAAAAAAGGCGGTACAGTATATACATGCAATAATAAATAAATCACCACCACCATCCCAAAGCCAGAAAAAGGCTATCCATGCTTATGAGGATATGCAAGGGGTGTGGTGGCTACAGCCAAGGCACATTTCTCGCAGATTCAGGAGAGTGAAAAGAAAGTACAGTACTTCACACAGTGCATAGTTAAACTATCAAACTTGCTCCTACAGGTGAACCCACCAACTTGGATGGCTTTAAAAGAGGATTAGACAAATTCATGGAGGATAAGTCTGTCAATGGCTACTGTATTAGCCACTACTAGCTTCTGGTTGGCCTCTGTGAGTACAGGATGCTGGACTAGATGGGCCAGTCCTGATCCACCAGGCTCTTATGTTCTTATGTGTATGGTACTGCATTTTAATACTATGTGAGGTCATTTGGGAATAGTGCACCATGGAAAAGTGGCACATAACATATTATTTTAAAAATATTCTTTGAACCTGCCCTGGTCAGACAGCAAATGTTCAGGGTCACAGATAACTCACTGTGAGGCTGGATTGAAGATGAGGCCATCTTGCCATTTAAAGTGACTGCTGCAATTTTGGGAAATGCCATAAGCTACAGTAGGAAGGGAGTGGAGAGAGAGGTGGGTGGATCTTTCATATTGACATATACCGGTAAATCTAGGCATTTTTTCGCCTCTAGGGCACTCCACAGTGATTTAGGGGAGGAATATCGTAGTGATGTTTGTTTTCCATTAGGTTCATCTTCTTCTGTGAGGTCTGCCTAGGAAAGGCAGTGGACAATTGGTATCCTTCCCAATCATTTTCTGTTTCCTAACAAATTAAAAATCAATATTTTAGGCAATTTGTTCTCTCTCTGCTTGCTTGCATGTTTTTCTTTGCCCTCACTTTGTGCTAGTTTAGTTGTTTTCTTTTGTAAACTTTTAGGAGATCCTGGTACAGGTTCCTTCCTTCTACTTTCCCTGTCCCTCACTTCAATTTGTAGTGCTTCTTGTAGTATTTATCTCTTCATTTCATTTATGCTCATTTTGATGTTCTACTTTCTGCTTTGCTAACTGACCAACTCAATATGATTCTGCTTAATGAATGTTTTTGTCTCTGCGGAATCAGAGAAACAGAATCTGTGGATCATGTTCTTTTATATTGCAGTTGGTAGGAACCTTGAGAGAGGCTGAAATTCTGATACTCTTTATGTGATTACTCTTCTTACATTAGCAAGCAGGTAACTTTTTTCTTTCTTTTTGTCCTCAATACAAATTAGGAAGCAGATGGTAAAGTATGAAATTCCCTTTGGCTCCTCTGCGAAATGTATCTGTTATTTTACTACATTAATTAAGTTTCCTGTGTGTAGTCTATGGCCAGAATAAAATCTATCTTGGTTTAGATTTATTATACATCACTTTGAGAATTTTGTCAAGATGGGATTAACAAATATAATAAAGACTACTTACTGTTTTTGTGGCATGGAAAGGAGTTTTTAACCACCACCACCCGGATCAAAGTAGGGTACCCCGGTAAAGGGGTCCAAGGGAAAGGATTCTGTCTGTATGCCCAGATGGGGGCTGATGGGCCATAGAATCCCCAAATGGCATCCTGGAGGGGCGACTCATATTTATGTATGTCATATGGGTATCCTTAACCCAAGATTGACCCTGATGAAGTAATCAGCCTGCAATTGTGTTGATTGATTCGGGTTACATACCCAATGCCTATGCCAAAGCCTACTGACATCTATGATCAACAAAGTTGTGGCCATTTCAATCCCAAAATGTTGTCATGTCATTTATTACTTCCTGTGCCCCCCCCCCGGCAACCCCAGGTTCACTGTGACTGCACCTGCAAATAAATATTGCATGAACAAGGTTGCAGACTGCAGATTTGAGTCTTGAGTAGGGTGGACATAAGTTGTTTCCATATTCTACATTTATTATTCAACAACCGCTGCCACTAGAAACATTTCATCTAGATTATCATTTATTGGGTATTATCCAGCACTCCTGTTCCACTAGCGGAAGAGATTTGCTCTAGCAGAATGGAACTTTTCCCTCCTCCCTCCTGAAGCCCACAGTGCACACTCAAAATCAGTTGTGGGGAGAGTGGGAGACCCTCCAGAGAAAATTTTTAGGGGCTGGGGGAAAGAGAGGTAGCATAAGTGCTAGTACACCAGTGAAACTCGGCTGATGCTGCGTTGGATACAACCCAAAAGTTACTTGCTGCTTTTCCTCCAAGGATTTCAATCATATATGATGATCCCTTTGCCCATTTTATTCTCACAACAACCTTTCTTCCCCTCTCCTCAAATATAGAGTCTGAATATCCCTACAAAAACAGCACTGAAGGGACAGTGCCAGTGGTTCTGTGAAACAAAATAGTTCAGTATCTGTTGTCCTTTATAGGGTTGCCACCTTTTTCCTGGCTCCTGTTTCCTATACTTTTTAAATCGCCACTTAGTTTGCTGTTTCATGGCATGGGGATTCCACCTGCAACTGACTGCAGATCATACTGTTCTTAGATGCACAAGAATAAGGCCTAATAAAAATGTTGGCAACCCTACCCACCACAATCCAGCAAATAATTGTGCCACCCTGAAGATACATTTTTGGAGAATCACTTCACACTTTGGATCCCAACCTGTAGGTGGGGATTTTTTCCTTTCAAGTTGTGTGAGTATGATCTGAATCTCTTTATAGTTCATCTAACAATATGCTCCTGGCATATCTGCCATGCAAATAAATAATATAGGGTAGAAATAAAAACTGTTAGACTGATGGTGTTGATGTGTTGATAAAGTACAGCTGGGAACAAATGTATATAAAGAAACCGTATTTCCTACAACATTAAAAAAAACTTCAATAAAGAGAAGCTGGAACATCTGTCCTACCACATCTGATCTCAGTCATTGCTGGTGTATTCAACAAATATCAGACTTTGGTCACGGTTGTAAAAATCTGGGCTCCAAGACATTATGAGTAGAGGTTTTTGTTCTGGATAAATTTGTCCTTGCCTCAACACAAGATCATATTTCCTTTGCTCATTATAACCTTTTTCATACTATTAGATCTTCAATATATCTGTTATCTCAAAGGCGTTTGCCATCTCTTAAAAAAAATTAAAGATAGTGTTTCCATAGAAACCTTACTAGGATCTAAGATCCAGTGTTCCTCATCATTCCTTCTATGGAAGGAACTTTATTTTAGTCTGGTGTACACTGTTAGGTTTGTCTAAACCTATCTGTCTCTGTACTGTATGTTCCTTAATCCTTGTTCTCTTATGCATTAAACCTGCAGCTTAATTTTACCATCACCGTACTGTAATCATATTTAGCTGAAAGCAATCTGCTTTGCCACTTTTGAATATTTATTAGAGGTCTTGTTCATTCATTGAATCCATTTCCTGCTTAAAACTGGTGGCTATCCAAAGTGAAATTCTCATTAGTGATGGCTGCATGTGTGAAGATTCTACACACGCTGGGGATGCTGATTCATGAGTAAACCTACTTGGTTGGAGGAGAGGGAGAGGGAGATTCAGACCTTACTTGTAGTCAGCAATGAAGGAGTGAAGCCAATTCC
Organism: Darevskia mixta; assembly: GCA_034641385.1. Classification (NCBI taxonomy): domain Eukaryota; kingdom Metazoa; phylum Chordata; class Lepidosauria; order Squamata; family Lacertidae; genus Darevskia; species Darevskia mixta. The sequence continues at coordinate 48,679,274 of JAWWNH010000029.1, read as the reverse complement.
TTGTCCACTGATGATTTGTTAATTCTATATTCTATAATATTATGTTCTATCATGTTGTTGTTATTTGTAAGCTGCTTTGGGATTCATTTGAATGAAAAGCAGCATAGAATAATAGTAGTAGTAATAATAATAATAATAGACATTAGTGGGTCTACTCTAAGTATGACTCAGGTTGCATTTCTAACCCCCACCCCCTTTCCTAGGAGTAAACTACTGAATTCAGTGGGACATACTTCTGATAATTTGATTCATTCTTAAGGAAATGTTGAAGTAGTGAAGTCTTGTGTAGGAACTGAGCTATCTGGAATGAATTAAAAAAAATTAATAAATTATTTTAATCAATCTGAACTCATGGCTTGGATGAAGAAATAGCTACCGGTAGATGATGCAAAACATGTAGTATGGCAAGCACAATTTTTCAAAAATGGTTTTCCGTCTCTCCAAATTTTATATGCTGGTGCTCAGCATAAGCTTGTGCAAATACTTGGTGAATAACTAAGATAAACATTCAAATCAAATCAAATATTTATTGCATTTTTGGATTTGCTAATTCAGGTCCAGAATCTACATTCAACTTCTAGGCTTGGGAGACGATGTTAGCAAAGGGATTGTTTTCATTAATGAATTAATGAATATTGAATGAATAAACTGACAATTCAACATTTTATATTTGTTCTTCTGATGAACACATACTGGTTAATGTGAGATTAGCTTATTCAATAGTTGTTGTAACTCACCTTTGGTAGTTGCATAGCGCAGTGTATGGATGAGTGAACATTAATGATTTAAGTTAGAGTACCTGGGGTTAGTTTATTTCTAGAAGTAATTAAAACTAATGAAGACCCGCTTTGTATCTGTCACGGAAATTTAGTTCATTTGAGACAATATTACTCTTAGAATCTAAGCAAACAAGCTGTTGGCAAAGAAAACTCTATACAACAAACTTCCTGCTTTATTTTTGGCCTCTCCTGAATAGATTATTCAAATTGAGAATAAACAGTCGCAGCTGAGATTCGACCTGCTTGTGCTGCTTTATTCCAATCTATTAGTATATGCAGATAGCTAAGAAGCAATATTCATCAACAAATATGCAGCAAATCTGCTAAGGCTATAAAAACGTAGACACGCACCTGCATTCATATTCTTGTTCTGTTGCTAGGAGGGGATTGTTGCAAACAAATTAGAAAGGGGAAATGTTTGACCTTGATAGCCTCTTGGTGGGATTAGAGGCAGGATTCCAATAGAGAAAGAGATTAAATGGTTTAGCCAACTTAGTTTATGCCATGCATATAAAATTACCCTGCTTTGCTTCTGCAAAGGTGTCGGAATGAGAAAACCTCAGCATGTTGAAAATGTGACACACTAGCTTTTCTTTCTTTAAAATAGCCTTTTCTTACAAAGAAGACATTTGTCTATATTAACATGGTGACAATCTGAATAAAACCTTTTAAAACAGGACTTTAATTATGAACACACATGAGTTTACAGGAAAACCTGAACCGTTTAGATCAATTGTCTGTAATGAGCTTACAGCCATTGACTAAAAAAACCAATCATTGGTCTAACAAATCATTACTGAGGATGGGGCATAAAAGAGATGAATTGTTGCATCTTCACAAAATCTGATGATTCTTTGGTTTGGTAGCAGGGCTGTTTCAGTCTGTTTCTAAGAGGTAATGTTCTGCTTAAAAGACAAGGTTTGCAGATTGGCAATCCTCTTGGACCTGGCCTTGCTGTTGGATGCTCAGAAAAAAGCATTGGGCATGGGCATGGGCTGGTACACCAACTGCACCTCTTTTTGGGGATGCTGAACCTAGCCACCATGGGTGTAGCCAAGGGGGGGGGCGGGGGCAGCTGCCCCCCTAAATAAATAAAAATGCATAGCTAACAGGTTCTCTCCCCCTCCCAACAAGAGACCTGCCCCCCAACAAAAATCCTGGCTATGCCCATGCTAGCCACAGTTACAAATGCCTCTGTTACATCAGTTGGTTCAGAATGCATCAACAAATATGTTCACAGAAACATGGCTGAATGAATACCGGTAAGCCTATTAGACCCATTTCAGAGCATGTGTACTGGTTACCAAAATTATTCTGGGCCCAGTGTTTGGTTATTACCTATAAATCCCTCAATGACTTGAGTTCAGGGTACCTGCAAGACTGCCTCATCTCATATCACCTGCCCCACACCTTAAGATCTGAACCCTGACCTGGTGTATGTTATTTTAGTGGGGCTATGGAACTGTCTTCCACAGGAAGTACATTGACACCCCCTCTTTTTAAAAGCTTTTTTCTGCCAAGTGAAAATAATTTTGTTCAGGTGGCTTTTTATTATTAATGTTTGCTATTTCAGCCAACTCCAGGGCTTCAGTGATCTGCTATGCTCTTTCTGTGTTGTTTTTTTAAAGTCTTAATGACATTGGCTTTAGCTGCCTCTAGCACTACTCAGGTAAGTGGGAGGGTGGGGTATACATAATTCTAACAAATTCTTTGTTGGGAAATTGATAGTACTCTTACAGTAAAAATTACTATGAAATGCAACACCTTTAAATACATATAATATTGTTCTTTTTTATTGATTGTCTTGTAACAAACCATAATATACTGGGAGGAAGACCTTTCATCGCCTACAGACAGCCACCCAATCTTAAACAACTCCTCACCCACAACAATACTACAACCAGACTAAACACAGACACTGGCACCAGAGCCTGCAATAAACCCAGATGCCAACTTTGCTGCCACATACACCCGGACAACACCATTACTGGCCCCAACAACATCAAACATACCATCTCAGGACTATTTAATTGCTCATCATCTAACATTGTGTATGCCATCAAATGCCAACAGTGCCCTTCAGCTCTCTATATTGGACAAACAGGCCAAACCCTACGCCAAAGGATAAATGGACATAAATCTGACATCAGGAATCACAAGACAGAGAAACCAGTAGGAGAGCACTTCAATCTCCCAGGACACTCTATGCAATATCTCAAAGTAGCTGTCTTATTGCAAAGGAATTTCAGAAATAGACTGGAAAGAGAAGTTGCTGAATTGCAACTCATTACCAAGCTTAAAACCATGGAAAGACCTGGTCTGAACAAAGACATTGGATTCTTATCTCATTATACATGACAAAGCTTTTTTAACCTTCTCACCCCTTGCTTTTTCCTGTAAGACTAATTGCAGCCGTTAACAGTCGTCAACAGGTTTACCACAGCTATCAACCTTTCACCCATTTCCACCACCCCTCTGAGTAATACCCCTCCCCACCCTCCCACTATATATAAGGGTCTGGTGACTTCTGTTTCAGTGTATCTGAAGAAGTGTGCATGCACACGAAAGCTCATACCAAGAACAAACTTAGTTGGTCTCTAAGGTGCTACTGGAAGGAATTTTTTTATTTTATTTTGTTCATAATATACTTGTATTTCACAAAATAATGTATCAGAGGTGATGTGATTGAAGAGTTGTCTACTTCTTTATAGATGAAGGGCTACTTTGGGTTCCATCTTCTGTATCATTCTGTGGATTCTTTGTGTTGTATTTTTGGGGGGAACTCTGCAAAAAGAGGCTGGATTGCCCTCTAAAAATAGCCTTGATCACAGAACTCCTATATTAATCTCTGAGGTGTTGAGTTCAAAGAGATATTAGTTCAAAGGCCCAACATTTAGAAGGTATTTGTCCTTCAGAGTATTTTGCTTTTAGCTTACTCAGTTCTGAGTCACTTCAACATCCCCAGGGTATCTTTAGATTACCGGTATTGCAGCATTCAGTATTGCACTACCCTAATAAGTTGTGGTCTTTGGGGCATAATTGAGCGAGGTGAGTAATGGAAATTCATTCACCCCCACATATCTGTAGGTGGGTTTTTATAGGGTTGCTCCAAAACATTTTGCTGTCTGAGGTGAAAGAAAAGATGGTGCTTCCTCACCATTCCACATGCATAATCTGACTGGACTGGTGGTTGAATATTCTTTCAATTCTGTCTATTGGGATTGCATCACTTGCACCTCAGTTCTACAACAGAGGGGAATGGCAAGCAGTGCTATTTTTTCTAGAAAAACAGGTGCCAGAACTCACCATGAACACTTCCCTTGTTCTCTTATAATGACAATGGCACTCGCGTGAGAGGTGCTGGAACTGAGTTCCGGCTAACAGAAAGCCCCAATGGCCAGGCAGCTCAAAAAGAACAGCCCAGAGCTTCTGCCACTGCCTTTAAGCATCTGCCACCTGAGCTTAAAGGTAAGGCTGGTTTTAGGTTTCTAGATGGCACCCTTACTGTTATCTCTTGATTGATCTTTTTTACTTTAGCCAGGAATGGGGTAGAACAGAGAACCACAAATCCTATCTGAAAACTATTTTGGTAAACAGAAACTGCTGCTTCCTCTCTTTGCCAAATCACTTTTGGCCTATGATACTTCTTTAAGTATTTAAGAGGGACGCGGGTGGCGCTGTGGGTTAAACCACAGAGCCTAGGGCTTGCCGATCAGAAGGTCGGTGGTTCGAATCCCCGCAACTGAGTGAGCTCCCGTTGCTCGGTCCCTGCTCCTGCCAACCTAGCAGTTCGAAAGCATGTCAAAGTGCAAGTAGATAAATAAGTACCGCTGCAGCGGGAAGGTAAACGGTGTTTCCGTGCGCTGCTCTGGTTCGCCAGAAGCGGCTTTGTCATGCTGGCCACATGACCTGGAAGCTGTACGCCGGCTCCCTCGGCCAGGAAAGCGAGATGAGCGCCGCAACCCCAGAGTCGGTCACGACTGGACCTAATGGTCAGGGGTCCATTTACCTTTTTACTTCTTTAAAAGCATCTCCATCCTCATGTGATGAAAATCTTGTGCTTTCCACATGTGGAAGATCTCCCTACCACCATCAAATTAAACACTGCATCACTAGATTGCATTGTAAGAACCTCAGATCTGATGCTTTCCAGCATGAGAAACACATTAATCCCTGCCTCCCTCTGGTCTCTGTTTTCATCTTGATCACTCAGCTTTCTGCTCAGCTGGCCAGTGTGTGCCTTGCAAAGCACATGGAGCTGAAAGAGGAAGTGGGAAACAATGCCATTCTTCCAAAACTTCCTCCTTCTGCTCCAAGTGCTTCCCCACCTCAGTGTGGGAGAGCCAGTGTGGTGTAGTGGTTAAGAGCGGTAGACTCATAATCTGGTGAACCAGGTTTGCATCCCCACTCCACATGCAGCTGCTGGGTGACCTTGGGCTAATCACACTTCTCTGAAGTCTGTCAGCCTCACTTACCTCACAGAGTGTTTGTTGTGGGGAAGGAAGGGAAAGGAGAACGTTAGCTGCTTTGAGACTCCTTAGGGTAGTTATAAAGCGGGATATCAAATCCAAACTCTTCCTCCTCCTCCCTTCTTCTTCTTCTTCTTCTTCTTCTTCTTCTTCTTCTTCTTCTCTGGAAGAAGCAGGCATGAGTGTGTGAGTTACTCACAGGTGTCAAAGGCACCAGGTAAAGTCTCAAGAGCACATTGCACATGCAGGTGCCATGTTGGTGATTCCGGAGTTAAGAATTCATTCTATGAGGAAGTATTTCCTTTACTCAGTCCTGAACAAATTCATAGGGTGACCTTGAGTAACAGTATTATAAGAGAGGGGGAGGGAAGGTTCCCTCTCCCCTCTCTCTTGACACCATTCAAGATTCACTAGCACATGCAAATGACGGCTCATCCTTGCAGTTCCAATTTCCCTATGCACAATAGTCTGCTCAGCCCCTATTACCTTATTTTGCCGCACAAAGCTATTACGTGTATTTTCTCCTATGCCAGAAGTCAGTTTGGCTTCAGTACCCAGGTGGTGCTCCCTAGGCTGAATCGCTAGGTTGGTTCGTATCAATTCTTCTCTGTAGCTGTCACTGGTCCCTTCATATCCCAAGCTACTATGCAAAGCAAGTACAAATTGCCTTTTAGAATCAAATGGGGTCAGAGACTAAGCTCTATAAATACAGCTTTTGGTACAAAAGACTTTGGAGATGGGTTAAAGGTTGCTTTGCTCATCAAGGAATTTAGTTTAGTCAGGTGTTGCTGATCACAATAATTGTCGGGGGGGGGGGTTAAGACTTCGAGGATGATCCATCTTTTGTAGCCCTTAACTGTGCATACTCCTCTTTCCTGATCCCATCCAGAACACTCCCCCCCCCCCACAATTCCTAGCATGAAACACAAGGGGCTTCTCTCTAATGAAGGAGTTCAAGACAGACAAGAATAGCTCGGCGAGCTCCATGTGGCAATTACAGCCTCAGTGTCAAGATCAATAATTTAAAAGGAGGTGGAATGAGATGACACTTTGCATAGAGGTAAATGAGTTTTAAGAGGCAGAGAGAGAGAACAGTTTGCAGAGTGAATGGATGCACTGAACTGGAAGTGCTGCATCCTAGATTTTGTTGGAACAGGCAACAGTCTTTAATTAATACCCATTGTATTGAGAAGAAAAATGCACTAACGTGTTAATGTATGGGGTTTCCCCCCCTAAGTTGTGCATTTCAATGCTGCCTTCCTTCCTTATTTCTGTTTCTATCATTTAATTGCTGATCAACTTCAGCAAAACAAAGCTAGTTAAACCTTAAAGCTGTGTTTGTCTTCCTTGGAATAAGACAAACAGCTCACTCTGCAACAAATTCACCCCAGATTTGTTTTCTATCCATTCACCCTTCTCCCATATATGTAAAGTTGACGTGCATTTTAATAGGCAATTTTCTATATATCTATATATATCTTCTGATTTTATGTATACTTGGAACTCCCCTCCGCTGTCAACTTGTTTTTAACTTTTGTCTTTTATTGATAATGTTAATGTATATTTAAAGTTCAATGTAAACCACTTAGAGGCTTTGATAATTGAGTGGTATACATTTTTTTAAAAAAAATAAATGAAATTATTTTCAAAAATGGCAGGGCAGGAGATAAACTTTGCATTTTGCTTTGTTGCTGTTGAAACCATTCAGGGGTGCAGGTTTTCTTTCCCGTTCATGGACGCAACTCCTAGTAAAATACAACAATGTGCTGCTAAAGCTAGCATTCTGGAATAGGGGCTGTTTGTATCTTCTGCTCCTGACGATACGTGCAGGCTTGGCTACTGAGCTTATGAGTTAGGGTGTGTTTGCTCAACATGCATTTCTGATGTGAAAGTTACTTCTGGGTAAGAAGCTTTTCAACTCCCGCATATCAACTGTCATGCTTATTTACTTTTCCTCAGCTGCTTTGCAGTGACATCTCACCATGTGTGTGCTCAGTGCAATAGAGTATACATTCGTCACAAACTCTAGATGGGATTCAAGGTGGTTTCTACAGATTTCTGTGTAGGACAGCTGCTGGAAGCCACAGGAAGGGAGAGTGTTCTTCTGCTCGGATCCTGCTTGTCAGGATTGACATTCCATCTTGGGAGTTGTGGACCTGAGAATGACCTTTGGGGTGGACATGCCATAAAATATGATTTGGGCTGGTTTATTAACAATTTTTAAAGATAGTCAGCTTAAATAATTGCACAAGGAACTTATCCATTTTCTTCTTGTAGCAGCACAATTGCTCATAGCAAAAAAATGGGAAAGGACTTGTTCACCAACATATCACACAATGGAAACAGGAAGTATGGACAGTTGCATTATCTGCGAAACTAATAGTGCACACCCTGAATGATACAATGGATATGGACAATTTTGCTAAAATATAGCATCCCTTTATAAACTATTCAAATGAACACCCCGATGATTGACACCCGCCAAATACACATATAGATCTATGGGAAAATTTGCTGTATTAGTCTTCTGTTCTGGGGGAGGGGTGGAAGGGAGGAAACCAATTGTTTGGATAATGTTATGCTTATGCTTATATCTAGCTTCTTGAAAAATTATTTTAAAAAATGATTTGGGTCATGGAAGGAGAAAGGTGTAAGTCCAGATATGATAAGCAGCAAACCAAGAAAGGGCTGCTGTTGCCAGTTTTGCTTTGTGGCTATGCAATTTCTGTTCTGTTTTTAAAAGTGGAAATTAAACTTATGTTTCTCTTCAGAGCTACATTTCTTTGGCATCTGCTTTCATTCACACCTACCCATCCATGGTGTCTTTAAAAAACACATACATTTAAATGTCTCATAAATGCACACATCTGAGACTGGGGGTTCTTTCTGGTGGGGAATTTGTATCATAAACAGGCCATTCAGATCCTCTATTCTTTTCTTTCTTTTTTCTTTTTCTTTTTTTGCATGTTCACAATAAATATCCTTTTTTTAAAATTAGTTTTATTAGAATTTACAAAAAGAATTGGCACATTTTGCCAATAGAGGAAAAAGAAGAGAAAAAAAAGAGAAAAGGAAAAATAAAAGAAAAGAAGAATGATACATTTGTATTACATTTGTACTGTTATGCATACATAAATATTGTACAATTATACAATTAAACATAGCATTCGCACATCACTTTCATACCTATTTCTCTTACATCTATTGCATAAAGGATGAAAACCAATCATACAACCCATTCCACTCTCTCATACATCCTATTTCACACACTTCCACCCAACATCCTCTCTAGCACACATAACCTACATAACCGACCTATCTATCATACATCACTCAACTTGCTTACCTATCCTATACATACATTTTCTAACATTTAACATACACATAATTAATACACAATATAAACCCTAGAATTAATATAAGATAAAAAGGAAAGACTTGGTGACCTCCACCACCGTTCGTTACACTTCTTTTCCCAACCCGTAGTTTTCACCTGTTGATTCTTTATTTGTTTCTCTTTCATTTTCAACCAGGCATTTCTTCTCTATTCAATACTTAACCTACAGTTTAACTTTACATCTTCTCTATTCAAATATTCGTTTAGATCTTTCCATTGATTTTCCACTGTATTCTTTGGTTTTTGTCTTATGATATTTGTTAGTCTCGCTAATTGTAGGTACTCACAAGTTTTTTGCAGCCATTCCTCCTTAGTTGGGGCATGACTCTCTTTCCAATGGTGGGCAATTGCTATTCGCGCTGCTGCAGCTGTGTATTGGAACAAATTCATTTTTCCTTCTGGAATTTCTTTATTGTAAATACCTAATAAATAAAGTTCTGGATTTTTACCAAATGTTTGTTTCATTAATTTTTGGATTTCCGTATGTACGGTGCCCCAAAATTTTTTAATCTCTGGGCATCTCCACCACATGTGGTAAAAGGTGGCGTTTTCTTCATTACATTTCCAGCATTTGATTTTATTCGTCTTATTCATTTTTCCTATTCTATCTGGTGAAAGATACCAACGGTGGAGCATCTTCATTATATTTTCTTTTATTTGGTATGAGGCCGTAAAATTTATTCTACTATTCCAAATTTTTTCCCATTCTTTATATTCTAATTCATGTCCAAAATCTTTCTCCCAATTTAGGATATGTTTCCCTTTCACATCTTGCCCTGATTCTTGTTCTTTTAATATTTTGTATATTTTGGATATTAATTTGTTATCTTTTTGTAGGATTTCTTTGTCAAATCTTGAATCAATATTTTCAAATCCTTTCTCTTTTAAGTCCCTATCAAAATTTGTTTTAAGTTGCAAATAGCCTAACCACCCAATTCCTTTCTTTTTCACTTCTTCAAACTTTTTCAATTTTGGGTTTACCCCTGTTTGTTCTACTAAATCCTTGTAGACCGGCCATTTCTCTTTAATTTCACTTTTTATAGTAGTAGATGCTTCCACCGGTGATAGCCACCAGGGTGTTTTCTGGACTATCTTTTCTCTAGTTCTATCCCAGACTTCCATCAGCACCTTCCTGATGGAATGATCTGTAAATCTTCCATGTACCTTTTTTTCCCCATACCATAGGTATCCGTGCCACCCGTATATACGGTCCCACCCTTCAACATTTAACAACTCCTCATTTTCCAGAGTTAACCATTCTTTTATCCATACCCAGCATACAGCTTCATAGTATGTCACCAGATCAGGAACTGCAAAGCCTCCATTTTCTTTCAAATCCATCATAATTTTGGCCTTAATTCTTGCTTTTTTTTCCTTGCCAGATGAAGTTCGCAAGGTCTTTCTGACAGTCCTGTAAATATTTTTTCCCTATTATGATTGGTGCCACTTGAAATAAAAATAATATTTTTGGGAAAATTTTCATTTTGATCAGGGCAATTCTCCCCATCAATGATAGGTTCAATTTCTCCCATTTTTTTAGTCTGTTCTTGATCTCCTTCCATTCCTTAATATAATTATCTTTAAACAGGTTTGTATTTTTATTCGAGATCCATAATCCAAGATATTTTACCTTATTTTCTATTTTTATCCCAGACTTACTCTCTAACATCCCCTTCTCTTTTTCTCCCATGTTTTTTGTTAATAATTTGGATTTGTCTCTATTTAATTTAAACCCCGAAACCCGGCCAAATTCCATCATTCTTTCCAATGCTTTTTGTATGCTTATTATGGGTGTTTCTGTCGTGATGATCAAGTCATCAGCGAACGCTTTGATCTTATAGCAATATTTTCCGATGTTAATTCCTTTGATCTCTCTCTCTTTTCTTAATACTGTTAGCAGAGTTTCTAAGGTAATTATAAACAATAGTGGAGAGAGGGGGCAACCTTGCCTCACCCCTCTCCCTATCGAGATTCCTTCTGTAATTTCATTATTAATTATTAATTTTGCTGTTTGTTTATCATATATTGCTTTTATACCCTGCATCATTTCTTTTCCTATTTTCATATATTCTAATGTCTTAATCATATATTCCCAAGAGAGACTATCAAAGGCCTTTTCAGCGTCTACCAGGAGCATCGCTATCTTTTTACTCGGGTGCATTTCTGCATACTCAATTAAGTCTATGATTATTCTCGTGTTGTCTTTAATTTGTCGCTTTGGAAGAAATCCAGCCTGGTCCTTTTCTATGATTCTACTTAATATGCCTTTTAATCTATTTGCAATAATTCCTGTAAATATTTTGTAATCAATATTAAGTAAAGCTATCGGTCTGTAGTTCTTTGTTAATCTTAGGTCAGTTCCTTCTTTTGGGATTAGAGTTATTAATGATTCTTGCCATGATTCGGGGATTTTTCCATCTTCTAATATTTTATTCATCACTATTTTTAATTTTGGGGCTATTATTTCAGCTAATTCTTTATAATAAATCACTGGGATACCATCTGGTCCAGGTGATTTTCCAATTTTTAAACGTTTTTTTATTTCTATAATCTCATCTATTTCTATTTTCTTATTCAACTTCTTCCTTTCTTCCTCATTTAATTCTAAGGGACTATTCTCTTCGAGATATTTTTCTATGGATTCTTCTTCAATTTCTTCTTCTTTATACAGCTTCTGATAATAATTTTCGAATCCTTCTTTTATCTTTTCTGGGTCTATAATTTCTTCATCCTCAATTAGTATTTTATTGGTTATCTTTTGTCTTTGTTTTTCTTTCACCATCCACGCTAACATTCTACCTATTTTATTTGCATTTTCAAAGTATCTTTGTTTCGTCCAGATAATCTTTTTCTCTACTTCCCTGTTTATCAAATCTGACAGATGTTGTAACAGTATTTTTAAACTCTGTAAAATCCTTTCATTTTTGGGTTCTTTAACTAACTCTTTCTCTTTGTCTCTTATTTGTTTGTTTATTTCTAGGATATTTTTATCTTTGTTTTTCTTTATTTTTCCCATCTGTTGGATTCCAACCCCTCTCATGAACGCCTTACTTGCCTCCCAAATTATTTTGATATCTGTTTGCTGACTCTCATTAAGTTCAAAAAATTCCTTCGCCTTCTCTTTCATTAAGTTTACTCTTTGTTCGTCCCTCCAAATTTCATCATTCATCCTCCATCTGCCCTTAGTAATTGTCCTAAACTTCAATGTCATTGTTGTTGGGTTATGATCTGATATCGATTTGTTTCCAATTTCTGCCTTACTAACATTCAACATTAGTTTTTTTGTCACCCAAATGGCATCTATTCTCCCTCCTGATTTATGGACTTCAGAGTAATGAGTAATGTCTTTCACATTTGGATTTTTAACTCTCCAGACATCATATAGGTCTAAATTCTGTATCAGATTGAAGAATGAGATTGGGAGTTTGCCTGAGTCTACCATTCTTTCTCTCTTGGTTCTATCCATTTCCGTTGATATGACCCCATTGAAATCTCCAAATATAATCATATTCTCACTGCCATAATCCCATAGTTTCTCCTCCAATTTTTTATAAAAGTCATCTTTTTTATTATTTGGGGCATAAATTCCTACCAACACGATTTTACCTTCTCTAGATTGTATCTCTACTCCCAGTACCCTCCCATCTCCGTCCTCAAACAACTTCTGTGGATTAAATTTTGAATTTATATACATTACCACCCCCCTTTTCTTCTCTTTCCCCGACGAAATAAATTCTTCTCCCAATCTTCCATTTTTCAAGACTCTAACATGATCATTTGTAATATGTGTTTCCTGGAAACAGATGATATCCCATTTACCTTTTTTAACTATACATTCAATCTTATTCCTTTTAAGTTTACAATTCATCCCATTTACGTTCCATGATAAACATTTTAACAACATTTTACTTTATTAAAGTCAAGTAGCATCCACACTAAAATCAGTTCAGTTGTCTGTCAGTCGTTGGTCGCTTCTGGTATACAGGTTGTCAACTCGTTGTCTACCTTCAGTTTCTCGAGGTGTCGCCGGCAGGAATAAGCCAATTAAGTTCGTTCTGTTGCTGATGTTCCTTCTCCTTCTATTTCTTTTGCGTATTTTTGCCAAAATACTTTCGTGTCTTCTACAGATCTGAAGGATCTCTTCCTTCCTCTGTAGGTAAACGACAGTCCTTCGGGGAATTCCCATTTAAATAGTATCTTGTTTCTTTTCAGCGCTGGAGTCATAAATTTATAAGCCTCTCTCTTTTTCAAAAATCTTTGTGGGATTTCTTTCATAATTTCAACCACGCTGCCATCTATCAGAAGCGGGTCCGGTCTGCATTTCATCAGAATTTTATCCCTCAGTAATCTTGAATTAAGAAACACAAGACAATCCCCTGGTCCTTTCTTTCCCGTTGTTTTGTTAGGCCTTACTCTGAAAAATTTTTCAATATCCAGTATTAATTGGTCGTCTTCGACATTTAACCACTCTGAGAGAGCAGCCATTATCTTTGTCGTTATATCTTCATCACGACTCTCTTTTATCCCCCGGAAGCGGAGAGTCATCTCACGTTGCTTCATTTCTAAGAAAGCAAGTGCATCCCAGGTCTCCTCCTGAATTCTTTTTAGTTCATCTATTTCACCTTTATGTCTTTCCTGATTTACTCTTAACTCCTTTTGTTCAGTTGAGCTTTTTTTCCACAGTTCTTCATGTTTCAGTACCTTTGTCTTAGTTTCATTTGCCATTGTCTCTAGTTCCTTTTGTTTCCCTGTCAGAGAGTCTACTTCAGTGGACAATCCTTTTATTAAAGTTGCATTTTCCATAATTTTTCTTCCCATTATTTCCATTTTTCCATCTAGAGTCCGGATATTCCCATCCAGTATTAATATCTTCTCACTTAGGTTCTTCTCCATATTCTCCGTTGCTTTTAGAATGTCCTTGAGATCAATATTATTGCTTTCATTCTCTGTTGTTCCTGTTCTTTTTTGTTGTCCATGTGGTGTAGATGAGCCATTTATCCCTTTCTCTTTCTTGCTTCCCATATTTTTATTATTGTAGACTCTTCGTCTCCTTCAAATCGTTTGCTTCTTTCTGCGCTTTCTTTAGAATTCGGGAATTCCCCCAATGTCTATTCACTGAGTCATGTTCTTATATTTACGTTCTCTTTTCCTAAGGCTTCTTTAGCTATTTTTCTTGACTGTTGTTCCGTCGGCGACCACTAGAGGTCACTGTTTTCTCCTGCTCTCTTCTGGCGCAGTTCTTCTTTTTGCTGACTCTGCCCTCCTCCTTATCTTCTCTTCCTGTTCACTTCTCTCCCACCCACTAATGGCGGCCGTCACACTTCTGACTCAGCAAGTAGAAAACAAAATCCGTTCTCTACCTCTTTGTCTTAAATTGTCTTAAATTGTTTTAAAACAGTAGCTCTGCAGTCCTCTTTCGGTCTCCTCCACCTCCTCCCTTTTTAGACGTTGTTTAATGCTTATGATCGCCCACCCCTTAACAGGCTTGTCTCTCCTACGCTATCTTACTGTTCTTTCCTTAAAACCCTCCTCTCAGTAAAATACGAGTGTTCTTTATTTGCTGCTTTTATCACTTTCTCTTTAGTAATTATAACAGGCTTTTTACGTGTAACCCTGTGGTCCTCTTCTTTTCACTCTTGTCTCTCAGGCTTGGTGTTTTAAACAGTCTTTCTCTCTTGCGTCTCTCCTCCCCCCTTCCTTCTCATTCAGGGGCTATTTCTCCTCTCCTCCTTTAATTGTCCTTTATCTTTTAATTATCTTTGAATTGCTCTCCTATATTTACTTAAATTTTTTATGAGAGTGCGTCTTTTATTTAAGCTTTTGTAGATTATTTAAAGAGCTCAGCACCCTCCGAGTCAGGTTTTGGGGCGTTTTGCAGCGGAGAAAGGATTTACCCCTTTGCGCTGGTTCTTTTCCCCTTAGTTTTCGTTAGTTCTTCCAGTAGCAAAGTTCTTTTTGGGGAGAACCTTTTTGCGCCGCCGTGGGTCTTGCCCTCGGGATCCCCCCCCCGAGGTCAGGAAGCGTACGCCTAGCCCCCGTTCTTACTTTCTCCAGTGCCGGGTCTGCCTCGAGTCTTCAGGAGCGCAGATCCCCACCCAACTCTTGGCGTGCTGGTCCGGAAGTCACCAAAATCTCATTTTTTTGGTCATGGCTATCAATCGCTGTCCATGCCACTGGGGGGAATTTGCTGGAATGATTTTGAAGGTGGGTTTTTTTTCACGGGGTCCCTCTCCTGAGTCATTTCCTGCCAGCGCATCACTGTCTTTTTCCGTTCTGGGCATATATACACAGGTGTTTCTGTACCTCCATTCTAAAACTTCAATGAACAATTCCCAGATTTAAAACAACAGTAAGTAAACAGGACACACAGATATGGCCATCATTCTTGGAGCAAGAGCTCTCCCCCTGCCCCCATTATTTCTTAAAGCTACATTGCATTGCTGGTGCTGAATTGAGCAAGTAAGAGTATGACAATAACAATAAAATCTGCTTTTAAAAAATAACCAGGAAAGGCCCTAAGGAAATATTTCATGATATGTAGATCAGCTTTCCTGCAGCCAGTGCAACATGAACCTACATTTTCTAGCTATTCCCTTATTAGTCCCTGTAAGCATATATTATTTTCCTCGTGTCTTCCTTTTAAAATACATGAAGACTACAGAGCAATCGATCATGTCCTTTCATAATCTTCTGCTCTCTAAGGTAAACATGCTCTTTTCTTTTCCGTCTTTACTCATATTCCGTTTGTAATGCTATCTCTAAGTGTATGTGGCTTTTACATTGAAGATACACATTCTCTCTGATACAGAAAAAACCAAAGGTGATGCTAGGCACTGCGTATAGGGGAAGAAACACAATAAATGGAAGCACCGTTTGATAATTAAGGTATAATTAAGTTTGTGCTGAAGACCGGAGACACTGTTATAATTAAAACACTAGCTGCAGCAAAAACAGTGATTACTTGTTCAAATGCTGTATGGTTTTCATTTGATCTCAGAGACCCTTTCTCCAAATTTTTGGACATTCTCATTTCGGCATTTGGGTGTACTAATGAGTGTACTAATTTGTGCATAAAAATTATCAGGTCAACTGGCCCAGTGTACATTAATTCCAATTCCAGATAAGACCAGGACATTGCCCCATTTGACATTTGATCGTAGTGGCACAGAGAGATGTGGGGCTTTTCAAGACATCCCTTTTATTGTGCTTTCATAATTTTTTGCAATAGGGGTGGTCACATACGATCCCGCTTTCAGTATTGCTTGTGCCTGCAACAGTTTTGGGATGGTTGGCCAGCTTCACTTCCAATCAGTGCAGATCTCATAACTTCCTGCTGCAATTCTTATACCACAAATGTTTTTGTTTATTTATTGTTCCACTTCCGTTGTGCTATAGTCCCCCAGGGCAGCAATAGAACTAACTAAAGCAAAACCTATCTACCACTGAGCATCATTGTGTCAAGAACATGCTGCAAAACATGGCCACAATAAAATGCCAGTCTGGAGGGGCCCCCAGTCAGAATTCCCTATACCTTTCCGCATTCAAAATAAAAGAGTAAATGTGTGGTGATACCACTCTGAGTTATTCACTGTTTAGTCTAACAATTTCAATCAGCTGAAGTGCACCAAATTCAGCCCTGAGTTGTGGATGAAAACTCTTAAAAATGCCCATAGCAGGAGAGCTGGAGAACAGAGTTGACTGCCTTGGTTCAGAGAAAATCAGCTGAAATCAGTCACCCATTGAAATCAAACACATTAGTTGTATTGCAGAGTTGGGTTTTGAAAGTTCCCTGAAAAAATTATTGGAAACAAACTAGGAAAATGGGAAGCAGCCTACAAGGAACAGAATAAATGTCCAAACTAATGACATATCTGAGCAGGCTTCAGCAGGCTTACTTGTAAGTATTCTCTATTGAACTCGGTGGGACTTACTTTTGCATAAATAAATTCATCATTGGACTTTAAAAGAGCAAAGATGAATAATGCTTCCTTTTTCCGCAACATCATGTGAACCATAGGTTTTGGAATGAGGGGAGCGGGGAAGGGTAAAAAATCATGTTGATCTCCTATGCTGAATTCTCCTATAATTAAAGGCTTTGCTGCGAAAAGCAGTTTTAAAAATTGAAATGCTTCAGTTTGATATATAATCCTGAAACTGTTGTTTAGCCTCTTTTGAGCTTTGTGATATTTATAAACTTAATCCACACCAAACAAAACCTATAGTAACTTTTCAAAATAGTAATAATATTAACAACAACAACACTAGAAGCAACTATGAGAAACAGCCAATTTTTTATACATGAGTTTTCATCACTTATTCAAGGCCAAATACTCTCAGTGTTTCCCATTAGGTCTGTTGCTGCTGCTGAGTTAGTAGCAATATGCTGTGTTTTATGGGGCCGCTCACTTTGCATTATTCCTGCTTGAGCTGTGTGTTGAATTGCCAGGCTTCGAAGAACAGGCTAGGTTTGCCCTGTGGCTCTTTGCCTGTCTCTAAGCTTCCCTGAATGAGGCTGGCTGTTCAATTAATGAACTACTAGAGGGACTGCATAGACATGTTCCTTGAGCTAACTGTGTGTGAGGTTTCCTTTGGCCATCTGTTGGCCTTGTTTTGCTTGAGTTAGTCAAATGCTAAGTTTATATGATCAGACAGAACTGTAGATGGTGGGCGGCGAAGACAGAAAGTTTGGGTGGCTTGAAGAATCTCTAGCTTTTCTAACACTTTGCCATCCCTATCTGAGACACAAGATTTAGTACCAAGTAAAAATGCCCTTTTTGGAATACTCCCCTGTGGCGGAATGATGCCTGCTGATGGTTCAGGCTCAGTATGGGTTAATTTATCACTCCCCAGTTGGGCAGGTGTGCTCTGGGAGGCGGAGCTTGTGGGCATTCTAAAAGGAGGAAAAGAACGGTGGAAAGGCAGTTGGGGGGTTGGCAGTTGGGTTGGAGGTTTAGAGAGGGAAACTGGGAGGATAGGCTTTGGAAAGTAACTAAAGAAACATAGGAAATGTTATAACAAAGCGGAAGCCTATGAAAGGAAGACTTGTAACCGTAACAGCCCAAGACATCCATGTTTTCGTGTTACCATAATAAAGTTAAATGTGCTTAAACGTTCATTGACTCTGGCAGAGTGTCAGTGCCTTGAGAGGTGTGACAAAGAGGAGAGAGCCAAGCTTTCCTGAGAGAAGAGGAAACTGGTTGCTTAGTCTTACGTCATACAGAGGGCTGGACAGTGAAGCCAAGTGAGCCACTACTGTGCCTAAAGGGAAGGCAAATTGCAGTAGGTGGGAACCCAGGAAGGGAGATCCCACGGGTGGCAAGAGGGTTTCAAACGCAGAGCCCTGGGGCACCCCGGTGAGGGGAAGGAATAAAGAAAGGGGGGGTTAGTATAACCCTCACATCCCCCATCATTAGATTCCGAGTATCTCCAGAGTTAAGGTCCACGTTGTTGATAGTTTGTCAGCTTGCTCAGACAGATCAGAAGTTAGATTGGTGTATACAAAACGTGGATAGGTAGTGGAAGTAATTTGATGGTTTGCATTTCTTTTTAAAGATTTTTGGCATCCCACACTTTGAGTGTTACTGCTTCCGGAATACCTTCCAATGGTATTAAAACAAATGAAACACACAGTGAAAATCTACATTTCAGAGCAACAAATGAAAACATTAGCACAGGAGAACAGAGAGGGTAGTAATTATCCAAGCAATCCTAAAGACGGGAGACCTCTGACTCTGAGCTTCTCCCCTGGCTCTGAGCTCCCACCCCCTGGCCTGTCACTGGTAGCTCCTCAGCATTCAAGCGTCCCCAGCTTGGGTGGGGTGGAGGGAAACAGGAATTGTATGGTGGGAGGAAAGAGCTCTGTTTTACCCTGTTAGTGCCTGTTGGAGTAAATGAGAGGGGAACAACTTAAACTGGGTCCTGTCCTGGAATAGATGCCTGTTGTAGTCAAGTGTGTGGGGGGCGGGGAGAGAGTTAAGAATGTGGACATGTTCATCTTCCATGCTGCCAATTACAGGAATAGGATTGCCCCCTAAGTAAGCCTAGTGACCCCCCTTCCCCAATGATGATATTATCATTATCATTATCATTATCATTATTATTATTTATTATGTTTAATTTTTTTATTTCTTGTACTCCACCCATCTGACTGGGTTGCCTCAGCCACTCTGGGTAGCTTGCAACAGACTATAAAAGAATACAACCAAACATCAAACATTAAAGAGTTGGTGCACTCACATTCTATCTTGGAATACTGCAAGTGACTTGAGTTGTTTTGTGGAATGAAATTGCATTGGTCGCTAGATACAGTGGTACCTCTGGATACAAACTTAATTCGTTTCGAGTGTCCGTTCTTACCCCAAAACATGCTGTTCTGCACAGGCACGGGCGGCAGAAACATTTCCTTTACTTCCGGGTTTGCCGCATGCGTAGCCCGAAGCATTCACAAAGGGGGCGGTTCGTATCCAGAGGCACCACTGTATAAGAATGGGATACCTTTTTGGAAGTCCATCAACTAAGGCTACCATGATGCTAAATTAATCCTTTGATTTCTAACATCACAAATAGTGTATGGGAGAATGGTTTCTACTCTGTTTGTAATATACAGTAATACTTTATATGATACTACATCAAAGGCTTGCAATAATCTTGATGTGATGGGCCTATGACTTCCCCTGGTGCATACAAAGTAGATGTATGAATTACTTCATTGGTAAGTAGCAAGATCCCTGTTGAAGAAACCATTCCAACAGATTTTTTTTAACCCTGGAACTGGCAGGTTCCCATATATACAAAATATTTCAGTTATTGAAAGCATTCAGGTAAAACTCTAACTAGCTGTAATATTAGCATCATTATTTCGATTCCAAATGAATATAGCCAAACTAATGGCTATAGATCTATTAGTGTAATTTTATTTATATTATACCAAATATGTTACTAGCAGATTTGAGAGTTGGCCTATGACTGTTTTTATGAGCAGGCAATTCAGGTTTTTCTACTACAGATCACATATTCACTCTCCTGTATTTGATAAGTAAATTCTTCAACATTCATAGTCATTCCTTCAGAATACCATTCAGTATTTGACGTTCCAGAAACTGATGTCCACATGGGCAGCAGGACCTAGGAACTAAATCTTGCATGTTCATCCAAAGTTTTCAGCACACACTGCAGTTTCCTTTGAATCTTTCCCATTCTCTGCAAATAAGCTATCAAAAACTCCTTAAACCATTTGGGCTCTCGCTATTCCATTGTGCCTTGGGATGCTATGCAGAAATAAAGTAATATTCCTTTAATTGCTTGAAACCCTTGTGTCAAGCAACCTACATTTCAAAACGGATGCGAATGTGTAAAGGAAGGCACTGGAAAGCTGTTAAGCAAACATTGTAATTGGCTCCCACTGTGTCTGGGCAGTCTGCTCAATATTATCCATTTATGTAAACAGAAAAATATAGCAGCATCCATCTACTACTACCTGACCTACACATCCCTCCCTCCTTTCCAAGTTTTATTCAAGTGTGCAGGTTTCCCTGAGCAATTATTTTCATCGCATGTTGTGAAATAGCTCTTTTGATACTGACAAACATTTATTGTTTGGAATGGCTTCATTTCCTCAAATTCATTTCACTTCTCTGACCTCGTGTCATATAGGCCTGCATCCTGCCCTGCAGGGAGGAAGGAAACAAGAGCTATTAAGCTGTTATATCACCAAGTTCTAGAAACATTTTGCTGAAGGGGGCCTCTAAAATCTGTTTTGAGCCAAACAGCAGAGTAAGTGCATGGCATAAAGAAGGCATGTCCACTTTGTCTCTCTTCTGGTCCACCACTTCCCATTTTATATGAGTGGGTTGTTTTTTTTAAAACTTCATTGTGTTAAAATTTACGTTAAATGCTCCCTTGAGCAAATAGAAAGGCAGGATGCCAAAATTTAAAAAGAAACAATATTTGAATTTTCACTCAGGGATAATCTAACACCTAAATCACAAACCCTCCAAGTGTCCCTATTTTCCAGGGACAGTCCCAGATTTATAGAAGCCATCCTGTTTTCTGATTTGATCCCAGAATGACCCACTTTACTTTAGGACAGTGGTGGCTAACCTTGGCACTCCAGATGTTTTGGGACTACAACTCCCATCATCCCTAGCTAACAGGACCAGTGGTCAGGGATGATGGGAGTTGTAGTCCCAAAACATCTGGAGTGTCAAGGTTAGCCACCACTGCTTTAGGACATCACTATTTTCATCAGATAAATGTTGGAGGGTATGGTAGTATTTCCCTATTTTCATTGGAGAATTGTTGGAGGGTATGGAGTTATGCGACCCCCGAGAAAAGGAGATAAGTAACCATACAACCTTTAGAAGAAGGCATTTGGGGGCAGCCTTGTATACCGAGGTTTTAAAATGCTTAATGGGTGCCATAATAATAATAATAATAATAATAATAATAATAATAATAATAATAATAATAATTTAGGACAGTGATGGCTAACCTTGACACCCCAGATGTTTTGGGACTACAACTCCCATCATCCCTGACCACTGATCCTGTTAGCTAGGGATGATGGGAGTTGTAGTTCCAAAACATCTGGGGTGTCAAGGTTAGCCATCACTGATTTAGGACGTCCCTATTTTCATTGGAGAAATGCTGGAGGGTATGAAATCAGATTATTGGCACACTTCCCTTCATGAGCATTTCACTAAGGGGAGGCTTTGTATACATTTCTCAGGTAAAAAGGGGAACTTTTCCAAGTCATCCTTGGATTTCTGGCACATAGAGGGTTGCATCACCATAATGCAGTGGTTAAACCCCCTAACAGCAAAATGCAGCAATTTAGGCATGGTCAAGTTTGGAGATCCAGTACAGATATACAGTTGAGTATTTCTACGTTTTTCTCCCAATGGTAAAAATTGCAGGTTGGGGGAGCAGTTTTAAGTTTGGAAAACATGGAAGTACAATATTATACTATTTAAAATTTTAACATCCCTCCCCCAGTGTTGCAGACCCAATCCAAGTCAGAATGCTTCCCTTCTGCTCCCCAGTTCTAGGGATATTTATCAACTACAGTACACCCAGGGGTCCCTCAGAGCCCATTTTAGAGACCCACAGCTAAGTCATATAGAAGGACAAGAAACAGTTAAGATCTGGCTATACAGAAGGAGAAAGAAACAGTAAGATGAAAAAGTGGCGTTCATCAGTAACCTAATGGCAGAATAGATATAATCCTGCAGGTCTCCTGAATCCCAACCTAATGCTGGCTAATACTTCTCTCCATTTGTTTGTATGTTTTTGTTTTAGTAGATCATTGGCATATGCTGTTATTGGTGGCAATCAATAATTTGGGAATTAGGAGCTATAATATATATATATATATATATATATATATATAAAATAAATTAGTAATGGCAGGTCAGTAAAACATTTCTAAGGGAAGGAAATTCCTTAACATCTTCATTTACCAGATCGACCTCTGATCTGTGAACAGTGGAGAGATCTTAACAGCAATAACAACGAAGTCACAATCAGATATTTGACTGCAAAATTGGTACTGTACATGCCTTCTTCTGTTCTTGACATGTTACCTTTATTCCAGTGTACTGATGGCAAAGCTTATTTATGGCTGTCATTACTGTGTGAGGAAGAACTACACTCTGTTCTATTATGCCTTGCACATCCCCCTCAAGCTGCTAGAATATTTGCAGTGGGTGGTACTGTTTGGAGCGGGGGAGAAGCATGCGTTCCTTGTCAGGTCTCAGGGAGAAATGCAGGTCAGGCAGCGAAGGAGGCCATGCCCTGTCTGAGAACGTTACCAAGATGATCATTTCGCTGCACATTAAAGGCACAGTTTTTACTCAGTTGTTGCAGATCATGCACTTATTTTCCCTCCAAGGTAGTGCTGTTTGTTTCCCATAATGGCCGCCGCCGCCGCCACCGCAGCAGCAGCAACAACAATTATTGCTTGGGAGAATGTAGATTTTCTTGTCAACTAACACATCAGTTGCAATAATGCTTGCTTCCAGACTTTTGGTATTTTGCAGGTGTGATCGGATCACATATAAGCAAATTCAGGTTGCACTGTTAAAGTGACCGTGGCACTCTTAGACTCCTGCAAAACAAATTGCTCAAACTGCGCCCTCAGACTTGAGGAATGCAGTGGGAAAATGCACTGGGAAGTATAGGGTAACAATTGCTTGATGCAATGTTGCAATTTAATCAGAATGAATGATCAATAAACAGCCAGTGTTGTTTCACCACCCTTCAAAGGTTGTGCAAACAAATCAGGGTGAATACTTGGCTTCTGATTTGATGCCAGAATGTCCCTATTTTCCCCACCAGTGCAACTGATGCTGAGCCCAGGGAGGATGAGCTGGTGCTAGTCCTGAATGACTAGGAGCACCCTATCGCCTCTCCACCGCCATCGCTGCCAGCCTCCTCCTTTGGGACTCACCCTTCTTCTGAAATGAAACACTTTGCAGGGCATGGCAGGGGGCAGACAAAAAATGGGGATTGAGGAGGGTCATTTGGTGGTGGGGAGTGATAAATGTCCCTATTTCAGCTGAGGATGGTTGGAGGGTATGTACTCCTACTGCTGTAGCTTAGGAACGCAGGAGGCTGCCTTATTCTGATATAAAACACTAGTCCATTATTGTCTGCATTGACTAGCAATGGCTGTCTAGGGCAGGCATAGGCAAACTCAGCCCTCCAGATGTTTTGGGGACTACAACTCCCATCATCCCTAGCTAACAGAACCAGTGGTCAGGGATGATGGGAGTTGTAGTCCCCAAACATCTGGAGGGCCGAGTTTGCCTATGCCTGGTCTAGGGTTTCAGACCAGAGGTTTTTGCCACCCCTACCTTGAGGTGTGAGGAATTGAACCTGGGGCCTTCTGCATGCACAGCAGATGCTCTTCTATAGAGCTACATGCAGCCCTTCGAAAAGAGATTAAAAGGCTAACATCAAAGGGATCCGTTCCCCACAAAGCAATAATTTGTCATTTCATGACCTTTCTTTGTCTCTTTGAATCCTGAGTGCTTTCTCACATGCTGAGTGGGATTTACCAGCCAAATCTTGGGCTGCCAGCCTCTGGTTATGTTTTTATGCGTGCGCCTACAAATGTAAGATGTTCATGTGACAAAGAAGTCTTTGGAAATGCCTTTCCTGTGCTGGCACTCATGATAGAGAAGCAGGTGAAGAAGACGCTTCCTCCAGCTGCAAGGTCTTCCTTTTTTTCCCCCAAAAAAATTTTTATTAAGGTTTTTCAAAAAAAAATTATAACAATCACATTATTTCCATTCCAAAATATAAAAAGAAGACATATACAAACAAACAAACACGCAACATGAAAATAGTCCTAAACTTAAATTCTCTATTTTCTATTACCTCTGACTTCCCTAAGTCTCCCTTGCTCAAGCTTCTTTTCCTTACTTCCTTAGCAGTTCTCCAACATCATATTTCCTTAATATTTCACTACATTTTAACTCTTATTTCCCTTTCTTATTCTAATTTTACTCATAATAACTTTAACTCATCAACTCTAATCTCATATTCTGTATGTACTTAAATCTCTTTTACTCATAACTTCTGCTCTATTCTGTGCTTCTTCTGTACTTCTAAAAACATTCTACATTCAAATCTTAAAGTATTTCTTTAGGTAATTTCTGTATTTCATCCATTCTTCTTCCACCGTCTCCTCCCTCTGATCGCGGATTCTTCCAGTCAGGTCCGCCAGCTCCATATAGTCCATCATCTTCATTTGCCATTCTTCTTTCATTGGTATCTCCATACTCTTCCAATTTTTGGCCAGTAAAATTCTCGCTGCTGCTGTGGCATACAGGAAGAGTCTAACATCATTTTGGGGTAATTCATCTCCAACAATTCCAAGCAGAAAGGCCTCTGGTTTCTTGGTAAATGTGTTCTTAAACACTTTTTTCATTTCATTATAATTCATATCCCAGTAGCCTTGGGGCACGTCCACCACATATGAAAAAATGTACCTTCCTTTTCCTTACATTTCCAACATTTACTCTCATTAGTGCGGTACATCTTGGCCAATTTTACAGGGGTTAAATACCATCTATACATCATTTTCATCATGTTTTCCTTTAAAGCATTACATGCAGTAAATTTCATACCCCTTTTCCATAACCTTTCCCAATCCTCAAACATTATGTTGTGCCCCACGTCCCTCGCCCACAGCTGCAAGGTCTTCCTATGGCAATCTGTGACCAACTGTCCTGCAGGAAAGAAGTGTGAAAAGCTCCCTTATCCAAGAGGTGTATTGTCAAGTGAAGCTTGAATAAGTACAATGGGTATAATTCCCTTGGTCCCAAGACCATGCTGTAGTTACTTAATTTTAAACAGTGTGGAGGCTGATTGAGACAATGAGATTTAAGAGCGTTCCAAAAGCTTTATTGGCTTGAGCGATGGCAAATCCAAGATGCGTGAAATGAAACGCTGAAGTATTAAAGCAGAAACAGCATAAAATGAGATTACGCTCAGAGATAAAGCACAAAGTGAAACTACGCATTTAACATAAATGGCAGTGAACGCTGAGAACTATGAACATTACATATGAGTACAATGTAAATGTGCTGGAAAACCAAATAGAAGCGGAGACTCAGAATGTGATATACAAGGTACTAGCATATTACAATGCAGAATTAAAGGTGTTATAGATGTCAGTTTAATTTGGTCACAGGACAACAAAACAGTGGAAACAAAATGTAACAAAGTTCCATGCTGTTCAGATCAGATAGGAAGAAGGGATTCTGGGTTTGAGTTCATACAGTCATTCATTTTCTATAGCAATTACCAGCAATGTGTAGGAGATCAGCCACATATTGGTAATCTTCAACCCAAAGAGCAACCCTTTTATTTATTTAGCTTTCAACTGTACAATTTTATAGACAACTATTCAAAAGTTACTCCCATTGAATCCCATGGGGCTTCCTCACAGGAAATTTGGCATAGGATTGCAGTCTTATTCTACTCCAAGGATTTAGCACTGATAGCAGTAGTGAATAAATTGTTTCAAATACTTAAGATTTTTAGCTCAAAATCTGTTAGACATGTTGGGGTGTTTGATACCCTAATATTAATTTTTAAAATAATAATAATAATAATACGTGATCTTTTAGTTTTGAAGATGAAGGAAAACTGCTCTAATTGTAGAAATTTCAGTTTGTCCTAGGCAGTGTAGATTCAGTATCATTCCTAGCCGTTGTGTCTTGGATACCACAATGTGCATAAAAAGCAAATGACTTCCTAGTGGAGGCACCACCATGCCTATGCTTATTTCCCATCTGTTTCTCTTCTGCTACTTCCTGCTAACGAGATACTGCTAGCTAGATTCTGTTAGTCCCTGTGTTTTGAGTTCTATATATTAACTTGATTTAGTTACTGGGGAAATTCATTCTATTACGCATCTGAATTGGATCAACATTGGTTCAGAAAACTGAAAGTTTTGTGAAGTACCCAGCTTCTCATAAGCATGAACAGTCTTTGAAGGCTGAATGAGAGGGGTTAGCTAAGTGGAAGGAGGGATGCTGGTCGAAATTGTCCTAGGAATTTATGTATCTTTTGCTTAATGCCCAAGGAATGGATTTGTAAGTAATCTTGGAAACGTCAGCTACATAACCCTTGCAGCTAAGATTACCATCTGGGTGAGTTAAGAATGGGGAGCTAATGTAAATATGGTTTTTATAATTTCCTCCCTTTTATGCTACAATTAAGTTTGCTAGTAACTCTGAGCATATCTGTTGTTAAACTGATATGTGTTTCTGAAAGTAGCACTGTGCGCAAATGACCTCTCGGGCATCTCCACGCTATTTGTGAGAAAGAAGGAACTCTCCAATAGGTTCTTGGGTGTAGGGCTCACACATAGGTACAGACATGTAAGTTGACTGACATTCTTGTGCGATACAGTGAGAAAGAGATCACAAAGAGATTAAAGAGTTAAGAGAGTAAGGAAAAGGAAAAGGAATTTCACAGCATAATTAAAAACTCCTGAAGTTGAGTTTCAGTTAAAAATAAGAAGTGCCTCATTTCCATAAGGTATGTGGGCTTATGTCCAGCATGCATTAATCTAGAGGAAGACTTATATGGGTAGAATCTACCTTAGGCTGAACTAGATTGAATTTCAGTTCAACAATGCATTTTTATAATATGGGAACCCATAGACCCTTTTCAGCTCTATGACTTGGCAAATAGGATGGTTTGTCCATCCTTAGATCTTCATATATCCCTTTCCATTCTTGATGCTACTGAATAGTATGGCCTGCCCATGCAGCAGATTTTAGCTGTTGGTGACTCATTTGTCTGGAAGGCATGGAAGGTGTTACACTTGCAGAATATAGTAAGCTTGGCTTTGAGTGGCATTTGCTGACTTTTCACTAGGACTTCAGCAAAATGACCTTTCCCCCCACCAGGTTCGTTCTTGTGTCTCTGCACATGGAATGTGCATTGCCTGTCTTCCAGATCCCCATGCTATTTGGGTACATCCCTTCTGCCCCCCTTGAGGTTTGAATCCAAGCAGCACAGGCCTGGATTGTACAGCAGCTGTTTGGACAAAATGCCTCCAAATGGATCCAAATTAGGCAATGCATCATGGGAGGCAACAAATTAGGATAGAGCACAGAATTGCTCCCTGACTGTTCCCAGTGCTTAACTGCTAGATGTTTCTACATACCGTCCATTTCTACATAAGCTTGATAGCAAGCCAAGGAAGTGATGAATAATGGAACAGTGTGTTTTTAGCCCTTAGTACAGTTTCTCTCCCACTCAATCTCCTACATACATTAGAGAAACCACATGTTAGCTGATGGGCAAGTGGCAATAACACAAATGTCTGGGTAAATTGACAGAAAGTCATATCATTACTTAGGCAGATATAGTGCCAGTACTGACAGGCACCTGATACAGAGCTACAAGCTCTGCTAGGATTGATCAGTACAAAAGCTTAAAGGTAGGCGGAAAAAACACTGGGGATCTTTTCATGTCTCATCTGCAGCTAAAGCAAAAGTGGATTTCACCAAGAGGGAAATGAGTTTTTCCCTTTGTTGGCTCTGGAACATGAATGATGGATCTTTGGAAGAGTGCACTCCGAGTGCAACCCTTCATTAATAAAGCCACTACGTTTTATCTCTTGATCTTGGCCATTATAAATGGAGATAGTATCACAGGCACAGAAAGAAATGAAGCTCCATGGAGCTGAGCGTATAGTTATCATGAGCTTGTAAACATTTCTTTCCAACCATTTTGCCCAGCCTTTTGAATGTTTGAAATTCTGACTTTATCATGACATTTAGCAGAGAGAGCAAATTGTCATATGGCAAGTAATTACATGGCTTTTTTGTGCATATCCCGGAATTTTACTGAACATCTGTTGAACTTCCATAGTCGTACTTTTCCTGTGTCTTCTGTTACCAGGCTGTTTTACATTCCCATTTTAATTCTTTATGGGACTTAATGTTGGAGGCGTTAGAAAAAATGGCTGGATCCACCTCCTGGATCATGGCAAAGGAAAACAATGCTTTTGTGAGAAAATGGTCCATCCCAAAGCATACATCACCTACAATATTTCTCCCTACAAACAATCAAGCTATTGGGACAGTAAAATGTACATACTGACTGATACATGGTCACTATATATATATATATGAAGAAGTAGACTAAGACCTGAAAGGGCTACAATTCCTAACCAACATGGGTAGACAATGGGGTACCATGCAGATGTTACTGGAGTCCAGTAGTGAGCAGTGGTCATGGATTATGAGAGTTGCAGTCCGCTATTGGCTATAACCATGTCCATATCTTGTAAACACCAGTGGAGCTGTTTCTACTCAGAGACATGAATTTACTGGCACTTGTTCCTGAGTAGATTGCGCTGCTAATGAGTTTGTGGTAATTGTGAACTCCCAAGTCCAATGCTTCCATATCTAACACAGATTCTGAACATCCTCTTCAAAATTCAGGGTCTGCATCCCACTTAAGTGCTCTTGGCCATAATTTCCATAGGTTTTTGTTCCAACAAAGCTTTTCAGTGCCACAGTCTGTTTCCTTGTAATGTAAAGAATATTCGCAATCAGAACAAGTCAAGTGAGAGCTATAGAAATGCAAGACAGCCTAGGTGTATCAGGGGAGGTTTGTAGATGCCAAATCTGATCATATGAATTTGTAAATTATACTGTCATTTGTCAAGGGCATTTGCCTCTACAAATCGGAAGCCGCTGGAAAAAAGCCATGGCTACCTTGGGTTATGTTTGCCGAGCGACTCTCCTAGGATGCTCAAGGATTGTTAGATTCAAGGAATTTTATGGCTTACTTTCCAGCCAAAAAGTGTTTATAATAGTGAGGCGGTGTGGAAGAAATCTTTAATTCTGAGTATAGGTGTACTCCAGTGAAGGTGGAGAGGTTTTGTGATTGCTTCTGATGCTGAACATCTTCGATATAAATAAATTATGGAATGAATGATCAGATCACTGCGCACACTAGATTTATTTATTACCATGGAGAAAAATGGTAGGTTCTAAAATTATATTAATATACCATGCTGAAAACCATCCCTATGGCCTGTGGGGAATATAGTTATTAAAAGAAATAGATATTGATGATGGAAAAAGTGGCCAGATGTCAAGCCTAAGCCTCACTCTGCTTGAACTCCTCTTATGCTCCTGAGGACATCTAAACACTTGAAGTAAGATGCAATAACTGAAGGCTGAAGCTTTACCAAGGATAGGGGACTGATGGCACTCCAGGTGTGGTTGGACTCCCAACTCTCATCAGCCCAAGCCAGCGTGGTCACTGCTCAGGGATGCTGGGAGTTGTAGTCCAACAAGATCTGGAGGGCCTCAGATTCACCACCCCTACTTTAGAGACATATTCTCAGTTACTTTAGCTCTGTTCTTCTTTAGCATACATATAGGAGGATTCCACTGGCACAGAATCTATTAGCTTCTTCATACTTAAGTTTCCAAGCACAGCAGGGTGTTGGAGATAACGTCGAAGTCATCTCTCCAAGCATGTGTTCCATGTGTCTCTGCCCTGGATGCACGAGGCCTCCTTCATGTGTGAGCAGCTGGAAGACTGGCAGGGGTTTGGGCATGGCATTGTCTTTGTCATTTGTCTAGCAAAGTAGGTAACAACACACACATGCTGCTGTGAGTTGTCAGCATCATGTACTTGCTCCCAGGCCTTTTGTCCCACTGCCAAGTGGCATTTGGCCTTCAGCACTGTATTGTTTCATCAACAGCGTTTACAGACATTGGACCATTCCAAAGCACTTTACTTTTGCAGCTGCCCATAATGTTCCCCGACTGCTAGATGTCACTGTGCCAGATTGTCGTGCTGTTAGGGACCCAAAATCACATTGGTTTTATAGCTCACTCTTTTTAAAATTCTTGTTCACATCATCTTGCACGCAGATTTGTTATGACCACAGCTGCCTCCACACAGGAGAGATAGTGATCTAGGATTTCTGCCACTGGGAGCATATTCACAGTCATTGCTGGCCTCTAGAAATTGAAGGATCTGTCAATTTCAGTTCTCTCACTTCCTCATTTTTCCAGTCTTCAATTCTCCACATTTTGCTGCAATTCATGGTTTGCTTGTTTTTTTAAATCGTCATAAAACTTTCTTAGCATTTTAGTGTGACTTTCTCAAACTAAACCCATTTTTATATGCAGTTTTGACTAATGTATACATTATTGCAAGCAGTTTCCCCTAATATATGCATTTTAGTAAACATAGTTTGATTGGAAAAGTGCATTGCAAAACTTGGATAAGTGTAAATTTCAAAGGTGAGCTGTGTTTTGCTTTGCATATTGCTTTGGAAAGTGCACATTTGATAGTTCTGGCTTCAAATGCATCCTGAACTGAATTTCTCCCAATCCCTACTTGCCACAGATACACTGTCCCAACTAAAACTTGCCCAAGCCTGTGTAATAATTTTTAGGTGCTCTAAAAGTTATTGGTTTGGATTTTGTTTGAGCTGATAGGCCTTGGGTGAAATAGTAAAGGCAAATAAAGTTTATATCCACATTTTTGTCCTCCTCAGTTGGAGGCAGTATGCCTCTGAATGCCAAAGGGGATAGTGCCCTTGCGTCCATGGCTTTCTTTAAGTCTTCCCATAGGCATTTGGTTGCCACCTGGATAGGGCAGTTTACTGAACAAAAGAAACAGTTGGCCATTCTAGCAGTCCTCTTTTTCAGCCCCAGTCCTGAGTACATAAATGTTGTTTGGTCTACATGTTTTTAGTTTCTTATTTTTCATTGGTAATTTTAATATATAAAAAGGTAAAGGGACCCCTGACCATTCGGTCCAGTCGTGACCGACTCTGGGGTTGCGGCGCTCATCTCGCATTATTGGCCGATAACCGGCGTACAGCTTCCAGGTCATGTGGCCAGCATGACAAAGCCACTTCTGGCGAACCAGAGCAGCACACGGAAACGCCGTTTACCTTCCCACTGCAGCGGTACCTATTGATCTACTTGCACTTTGATGTGCTTTCGAACTGCTAGGTTGGCAGGAGCAATTTTAATATATAGATATTATATAAACTGCTTGGTGGTGGGTTTTTGTTACAATTACCGTAACTGTTATGCAAATTATTTAGAATACTGTATATTTCTTTAAACAAAAAACTGGACCTGTTCCTTGGTACCGATATGCCTGTTGTAAAAGAATTCAGCCTAATGTGTGCTGTGAACCTGTGTGGGGAGGAGTAATGGATGAACGAACATGGTTCATGAGGAACCATGTTCCTCAACTCAGCTTTATTCACAGCTTAGAAAAAAATGAACTGATGCATAGACATGCATCTTCTACAATGCAGTCTGTAGATAATCTAATATCTTGTTAAACTCATGTCTTCACGCTTAATGTGCCAGCTTAATAGTATTGGTTTTCTCATTATGTGTACTGTATCTGCCTTATTTACCAAAGCAGGCTGGTGTGCTGCTTTATTATTTGGGAACTCTGGGAACTGAGATCTATTTGAAACATATTTTGCAACCAGCTATGTTTTGATGGAGTGATTTAAAACTTTTTTTTTTTAAGAAGAGGAAGAAAACAAGAAAGAAAGTGTATTTTAGCAACCAGGACTGACTCTCAATGGTTGAAAAGTGTATATGAGAATCATAGGATTGTAGAGTTGGAAGGGACCCTGAGGATCATCTAGTAGTCCAACCGCTTGCAATGCAGGAATATGCAGCTGTCTCATATGGGGATCAAACCTTGACATTATCAGCACCACACTCTAACCAACTGAGTTATCCAAGCCTTTGCTTAAATAGAGAATTATATTTAATATGCTATTTAATATAGTATTAAAAGAAATTGTTCTTGATGATGAAAAATAGCTGCCGGGGTGGGGTGGGGAGTTTGCTCCTGGTGAAGCCTCCAGAGGGGCACCACTGAGGCTCCCAGCCTGTGTGTGCAAATGCGTGTAGGGGTGGTGCCAAACTGGGTCTTCGACCCGGATGAAATAAAGCCTAGTTTTGCCCCTGCCCTAGACTTCACTATAAGGAAGTGAAGGCAGCAATTTCCATGTCAACCAGTCTTTGTCACAATCACTGCTGTTTCCATACTGCTGCAGTCCAGTTCCCACCAAATGTTACATTGTTTGTTTTGCTATCTGCTATCTAACATAATTTACATAATAGGTTACATAATTTACATAAGTTATGAATTAAAAGTAATTAATGGTGTGATTATTTCCACACCATTCATTTTAATTTACAAGAAACGTCAAAACAATGTTAAAAACACCCATAATTAATTACATATCAGTTTAGGCCTTCAAAACTGAAGGATGAAGTACAGTCATATGTATACAATGAGTACAGGTAGGGACTCTGCGCTTCAGAGAGGTAGATGTAACAGGCCCAATCCTCACTATTTGTGTGCGATCCCTCAGAAAGTCTTTAATCCAATCACAGACGGTAGAAGAAAGGTCCAGGGTCCATCAGCTTTTTAATAAGAATGTCTGGAAGGATGGTATTAAAGGCCGAGCTATAATCAATAAACAGCATTCTGACATAATTCCCCGGTCTCTCCAGATGACTCGCTGCAAGGTGATAAACTGTGTAGTCCAGGTGTATGTGGATAAAAGAAAAATCTGTATAGAGCTAAAATACCCAACACAGAAAGGGCATATTCTTTCCACATCCCAGCAATGATTCTTACACTGTGGGAGGAGTTCCTTTGGGGGGCAGGTGTCCTCTGGAGCAGGAGGAGGCCCTGTGAAGTTTTCAGAGATGATACCATGGTGGAACAGGTGGCAACTCCCCGGCCCAGTCAATATTCGGACAGAGTGAATACCCCCTGATGGTGGCCCCTCTCTGATCCACCTTGTGAAGCAACTGCATCCTTAACGTCCCATTATCCCAATGTGATTTGGGAAGAATGGGATTTGGCATAGGCTGCTACTTTATTCTGATGCTTCCTTTTAGGTGGCTTTAGGTCAGTGATGGCTAACCTTGACACCCCAGATGTTTTGGAACTACAACTCCCATCATCCCTAGCTAACAGGATCAGTGGTCAGGGATGATGGGAGTTGTAGTCCCAAAACATCTGGAGTGTCAAGGTTAGCCATCACTGCTTTAGGTGGTGATTAGAGTGATTCCTTTTTTCTAATGGAGCAGATTGTCTGCATTAGACTACGTTCAAAGGAAACATTCAACTTTGGAACACATGATTGGTGTCTGGTTGTGTCGACTCAGTAAGTTCAGGGGTTGGGGGCAAATTCAAAAAAGTTTGAAAAACACTGCCATAAAGGGGGGATACATGGGCTGCTGTATGCTGTGGGATATTGATAATTATGTCTTTATTCTCCAAGGCACTGTGAAGAATTTTGGTAGGTGTCCTTCCCTCCACCTCCTCCACATTACTATGTTGCAGATACCCCTTCTTTCCTACAGCAAAAGTTCTGTACTATCCATTTCTCTCCCTACTGAGTGATGCCCAGACAGCTGAGCTGCCACCAAGATGAAGATCTTGCTAGAGGGTTACACGCCTGGCTCCCTATAGAGCACTCTGTAGCGTAGATACAAGAACCTTCACTTCATGACAAGGATGGAGGCTGGAGGGAAGCGTGCCATTTCCTGTTCAGCTGGCTTTCTCATATATATGCTAAGCAGACAATGCCTGGCTGAAATGCATAGGCCATTCATCTTACCTCATGGCTGGATAGCAATCTATCCCCTTCTATTGTTCGCATGTGACGGTGCCAATGCTTTCGGTCTACGCTTGGAACTAGGAAGTGCTGATATGCTAAAATCCATCAGAACTGCACTATAAATAAGTGTAGCAATTAAAACATAGACGCACAACAAATAGACCCCTGTTTCATAAATAGCCCCCTGCCAATCCAGCATAATGTATAGTAGCCATCAGGCATATGACACATCTACACTGTTACACCATACAGCGTCATCCTATAGGCTTCATAAAGGACAATACTTGTAAGTATATGAATGCTGAATTTTCAGTACCCATGTTAAAGATACATCTGTGACTATATAACACAATAATATATTTTTTTTACTTGTGTGGATCAGAAATGACCACTAATTGACCTTGCAGAACTGCTGTGAGTATAAATGCAAAAAGAATCAACAAGTACTCTATATCAGTGGTCCTCAACCCCCGGTCCGTGGCCCGGTACCGGTCCATGAATCAAATGGTACCGGGCCGCCCAAGGAACATTAAATTATTTCTATTTTATTTACTGTGGTGTTAAAATGTTAAATCACTTTATTTTCATTTTTTTGGTGTAACTGTATTTTATTTTGAAGGCATGTTTAAATACAATTAAATTAAAATTATTACATCAAAACAATCTAAAATATAAACAATCAATGTCCCCCCCTCAGCGGACCGCGGTAAAATTATCAAATGTTGACCGGTCCGCGGCGATAAAAAGGTTGGGGAGCACTGCTCTATATGATTAAAAAAACAAAAAAAAACACAGAGAACAGGATGTGTGAAGTTCACCTGTATCAATCCCCACTTAAGGCGAGACTACCAAAGCACCTGCCTACATTTATAAATTGGAATAAATTGGTCATGCCAACTTTTAGACTTTGGCCACACCCACTTTGACAAGCACTTGCTGGAGGGTGGACTGTATGTCATTGTGGCTCCTGCCCCCCCAAAAGGTTAGCTGCCCTGATTATAAACAGTCCTTTTTTTTTTACAAATTAAGCTTTACAGGTGTCCAAAACAAAACATCTCAACCTATTTGCCTGGAAATTAGCTTTCTCCAGTCAAGAGATACTACTAAGTCTGAAAATTTCATCCATTTTTGTAAAAAGAAAAAAAGATTTGTTTGTTTGTTTAAAAAAATCTCCATAATACTGAATGGGGAGACATTAAGCTTTGTTTTCCTGAATTGGGATTTGGTTTCAGACTCCAAGGAGAATCAAATAGCCTCTGAACCAGTTTGGACCAAACTAGGCTCTTTTACAAAGCACCAAATTGGGGTACAAATCTGGTCATGTGGTTGTTTCCACTAGACCTTGTATGGTTCAAGGAATTATTTAGTAACAGAATTCAGATTGTTGAAACAGCGTAGAGCAAAACCCAATTTATTGGGTTTTGTGAACAGAATCATTTCCCGGCTGCCAAGCCTGAATTTGCTTCAATCTCTCATGTACCTGAGGAAGGGGGAACACCGTAAGGACTTTATGGGGAGCATAGGTGCCAACTCCGTAGGGCCCTGGGTGCCTGATCACCCACAAAATTCCCCACGAAGGAGCCGGGCACCCACAAATTCTGGTGCCAGGTCCATGCACACTGCATGCACCCACAGCCTGGGCACTCATGGTCGTGGGGCCAAGTTGGTACTCCTGATGGGGAGAATCTTTTTCACTCCTCTTCTCTTTGCTGTTGCGTGATTAGAAGAAAAGAGGGAATACAGGTTAAGCACTGCTGAAGTCTCTAAGCTCCATTAGCTTTATAGTTTGGGCCCAAATATGCTGGTACTGTGATACTTATAATCTTAGAAAGGGGTGAATGGGATACCGGTATGCTAAATTATGGCAGACTGCCTTAAATGAATATATTTCCATATTAGAAAGAAAGAAACACACAAGCAGTTTCATTGCGGACTGTGACAACTTTACTATATGCTAGGGTTGCCATTTTTATTTTTATTTTTTTGCCCACCTCCAAAAAAAGCTGTTTTGAGCTATTTTTTTTTGAAATCTGCAAACAGACATACGGCAACCCTACTGTATGCACAAACAAGTCAAGTGGCAACAGGAAGGTTCAGGAAGCAGATAAAAGGATTTGGACTTCATTACAGCAAAAGGACAATTTTGACAGAACTCGGCGTTGTAATATCCCCATCTCTGTTATGCTTCTCTGGAAGACTGAAAAAAGAAGATATACAATATACCAAAAAGGCCACAATTCTGTATGTGACTATGCTTTTGTTTTTGAAGTTCTGAAAATTTTAATAAAGAATAAATACAAAAAAGAAAAAAAATGGGTGAGATGTGTTTCAATACAGACATTTTATGGATATTTTTTATATTCTTGAGAGTTGCCATTATGGATATAATAAAAAAGAAGATTTTATAGATATGTACTGGAGCTGTATAACCTCACTGTTGCCTTGGCTACATTATAGATATAACATCTTATTGCTGAACCTTGATTTGATACAGCATTTCTTGAAGTCAATTTGATTTCCCCAATTTTGCTGTTAGTACGCCTCTTAAATTTGATATTATGTCCGCTAAATGCAATCATAAGCACACTTTGCAATTTGGTCCATTGATGTGAGACTTTATCTAAATAAATGTATTTGTGATCGGTATATCCCTTAGCTGGCTACTGTTAAATCCAGTTAATTCAATTAACTGGCCAGGTCTCTCACACTATCCCAGAGGTGGTTTTCACCTGAGGCAACATATGAATTAGAATTAATGTCATCTTGCTCTGTTATTTAAATACCAAGGCTGGCCTTGCTAAAAAGGTTTTGATGGAACTGAAGGCTAATGACTGCTGTTCTGCCAGAGCCTAGGAGGCGGAAAACACACCTGTGAGGCAGTACTCCTTTTTGACATATGTCACATAGAGAAAAGCTTAAACTCTAATCAAGTGAAAGCTCACTAGCAGGCTATAAATATCAGTTTGGGACAACAATGTATACCTCCCAGTTCAATTTTTCTGAGAATGTCATTCTCTAGTTCTAACACTTTCATTTCACGGCAACCTGGAAACTCTTTCTCTCTACTGTATAGCCTTGAAGCAAAGATTTCCGACAACATAAATCAGTCACTTCGGGTGGCAAATTGTGGAAGAGGCATTATTTTTGCTACCTGCAACCTCTTTTGGAATCTGCTACTTAACAAATATGAATGGAGCCTTTGCACTGACGTGTGTTTCATTCTGACTCTTTTGCTTCAGGTGTAAAAATGTTTAAGGCCTGTATTGCCCCATCTCATTCCTTGCTGTGGTCATGTTCATTTAAAATAAGAGCACCTCATCTTCTGGAAACTTGGCATCTTTGGGTAATTTGATATGATTGCAGTTTGATTGCTTTGTGATATTTATTTCTTCAGATAATTCCTGAACCAGCCTTCATAAATTTGATAGCAGGGTGCAATATAGTAATTTTTAAAAATACAATTTATAAAACAACACAATAGTCTTCACATAAGCAATCAAACAAAATAAAATTACAGAACTTTATAGGTCAAAATCAGCACTTTGAATTGGGTCTGGAAACTAATTGGCAGCCTGTGTAGTCGGGCCAGGATTGGTGTTACATGCTCAAACTGCCTTTCTCTGGTGAGCAATCTGTCTACTGGATTCTAAACCTGGTCATTTTTGTCCTACATAGAAGTTGGTTCTGCATAAAAAAGAAAGAGCGTTGCATAAAAAAACGCCCAGCACAATCTGAACAATGTGCTAACCTACCTGATCTAATGACGGATGTATTGATTTTTTCCATCTTGCCTGCCTCTGACTTACCATCTGTTTTCAACAGTGTCAAATATTTCCTTATGATAGACCCTTAGATCAGGGTGGGGAACCTCAGTCTGGAGAGCAAATGTGGCTCTCCAGGTCTCTTTGTAGCCTTTGGGGTTCTACCCCGCCTGACCTCCTTTCCTGCAAGCTTCACCCTTCATTGGCTCTGCTCTGCATCCTCCTTGAGTGGTTTGGCTTGGCTGGAATATGCTCTTGAACTTTGACCATGCCTGGATGGAGGAGGTAGAGATATGCATGTGGGTATGGGTATTCAGACACCTCTGGATTTTGCAGCCACACCTGGCACCTCCTTTGTTACGGTGCAAAGCAGCACATGACAGCAGGGATTTAAAATGCTGTTTCGGAAAATAAGCAACATTTCAGATCTAGTTCAAACTGACATTGGTGCTGTCCTTTCGCTGCATGCCATGTTCTCCAGAATCCACCCTGGCAGCAGACTCTAATTAATTTATGGCTCTCAAGGCACCCTTCTCTGAGACCATTTACCAAAATAGCTTCTAATGTTTCCTGAGTTTCCTCCACACTGATGTTAAGCTAATTGCTCTGTGATGGCTCAGTGATCCCAGGCATGGTTGTGTTTACTGCTTTACCATTCTGAGGAAGCCCACCTCATTTGGGATCTTGGTAAAAATAATGCTTGCTTCCTCTATTTCAGGGGTGGCCAACTCCCAAGAGACTGTGATCTACTCACAGAGTTAAAAACTGGCAGCGATCTACCCCCTTTTGGGGGTTCAGGTCAAAGCTGTTGAGCTTTTTTGCTCAGCTTCTTTGGGGGGAGCCAATGATCTACCGTGATCTACCGCAGACGCCCAGTGATCTACCAGTAGATCACGATCTACCTGTTGAACATGCCTGCTCTATTTCATACTTTTCTTGTCTAACCATCACAGGATGAAGGAAACAACCATGTGTCTTATTTTGCAGCCCCATGATGAAAGGTTTGTGGCCCCTTTTCCTGGAAATTGGCAACACAGCCTGATTAGTAGTCAAGACTGTGGCATTTTTAAGACATCTAGCACAGCATCACAGTGGCCAACCAAATGCTTGTGGAAAGCCTGCAAGCAGGACATGAGTGCAACAGCACTCTACCCACCTGCGATTCCCAGCAGTTGCTCTTGTTGCATGCCACCCCAGTCTCCAAGCTGTGTTCCACATGCTAACCCAGGGTTCAGTTTCCTTGGAATGAGACAACAACAGAGACTGTGGTGGATCATTAACTCAACAAGATGCTGGCCTGGCTACTCCAACATTGATTCCTTCCTTGGATTTTAACCCTTGCTGGATCCAGAAATTAGAAGGGGCTCAGGCATACAGCCTACCCCACCCCACCCTCAATTCACAACTGTATTTAGAGGCATAGTCCCTTAAAAGGAAAGAAAATCCAGAGAGAAAAAGAAGGGATTAATAGCTGCCATCCATGCATATTCTCCATTTGTTGAAGTACAAAATGAGGTTCAATCCTGGAGACCTCTTCCTGTATTGTTCAGAGAATTCTTTAATTGTCTACAAGTGCTGCAGTGGCTGGAAAAATGGAGTGTGGTTCACATAACAGCCTCTGTTGATTATTACTCAGTGGCCTTGGCTTGCATCATTCTATATGTTCGTATTTATGTAATTCTTAATTGGGTTCCCATGACTTCTTGTTACTTCTATTGAAGACTGCCCCCGCCTCCATTTCCTGCATTATCTGATAACTTCTAGCAATCAGTATTGGTAATTGTGACATAGTCTGTTTGCAGGTTGCCTTTGTTACTCTCAAACAACGAAGCAAATGTTATTTGAGTTGAATTACGTTTCCGAGCACAATTCAAAGTGTTGGTGCTGACCTTTAAAGCCCTAAACGGCCTCGGTCCAGTATACCTGAAGGAGCGTCTCCACCCCCACCGTTCAGCCCGGACACTGAGATCCAGCACCAAGGGCCTTCTGGGGGTTCCCTCACTGCGAGAAGCAAAGCTACAGGGAACCAGGCAGAGGGCCTTCTCGGTAGTGGCACCCGCCCTGTGGAACGCCCTCCCATCAGAGGTTAAAGGGATCAACAACTACATGACATTTAGAAAATACCTGAAGGCAGCCCTGTTTAGGGAAGTTTTTAATCTGTGATGTGTTAATGTATTTTAATGTTTGCTGGAAGCCGCCCAGAGTGGCTGGGGAGACCCAGCCAGATGGGCAGGGTACAAATAATAAATTATTATTATTATTATTATTATTATTATTATTATTATTATTATTATTATTATTATATTTTTGACCCAGTTTCTTTATAAAAGTTTTTTTTAAAAAATAAATAAATAAACAAACAGCAGGATGGTTTGAGGAGAGGCTGCTTGATCCATTTTCTGTGGCTACTTTTCAGCTGAAAATCCACCTCCTATTGTGTTTTCATTTGTGGAGGGAAAGATGCTGGTCGACATAGAGTTACCAAAGAGAACCAAAACTTCCTTACAGATCATCATAGCTTAATCTTATAACTGGAAGTTATAACAGGAAGATGTTGGCTTACCAATGCATTCAAGTTACAAGAAAGGAGATTCTGACTAAACATCAGGAAGAACTTTCTGACAGTAAGAGATGTTCAACCATGGAACAGACTCCTTCAGAAAGTGGTGGTCTCTCCTTCCCTGGAGGCTTTTAAGCAGAGGTTGGATGGCCATCCACTTTAGTGTTTTATTCTGTTTTTAATCTGTTAGGAGCTGCCCAGAGTGGTGGGGGAAACCCAGCCAGATGGGCGGGGTATAAATAATAAATTATTATTATATTATAATAATTATTAGTTGAGGTTCCTGCATTGCATTGGGTTGGCCCTCAGAGTCCTTTCTATCTCTAAGATTATATGATTCTATGAAGTGTATGTAACTAATACTACCTTGAAGATGAGGCACTTCCTCTGATGTTGATTTTGTGCTGTTTCAGAAGTTTGAGGTGTTATAGACCACGTGTTGTATTCAGTTCAAGAGTCTCATCAGCATATGCTCACTTAAGGATTTCCACTTGAAAAATTGGGCTTTCCTCCTTTCCTACACCACATGGCCCCATTCCTCCAGATTGACTTGCAGGGGGTTGGTGGGTCAAGAGAACCCACACAACATCATGTGGAGGGGGGAGAAGAGGGGCAATCATTTCATCTGTCAAGCTGAAATACTTGCCCTGATGCAACGATGAACATGGTACAATGTTCCAGGGTTGCACCAGATGAGCAGGAGTGGTGGCAAGCCCCACTAGGCGAAGCAGCAACAATGGAAGAGTCCGGAGAAATGGAGGGATTCTTACCTGAAGAAGACTGGTGGCGACACTCCTCAGAAGAGGAAGAAGCAGTTAGGGAAGAAGGAAGGCCAGAACAGGAGGAGGAAGAAGTTGAGCCAGAATCAGGCCCTTGTGAGGAGAGGAGCCGGAGGGCCCCCTCCCCTCCTCCCATCTCAGCTGTAGAGTGTAGAGCTGAGAAACGGAGGGAGCAATTGGAGGCAGTTGCAACTCGTAAAAGGCGTGGTGATGAGCTGGCTACTTAAGGAAGGCCGGCTGCTTCCCTCGCCAGCACCTGCAACTGCTGTGCTAAAGCACGTAGTTGTGCCTGCTCATCCTGCTCCTGATCCTGTGCACCTGACTTCGGCTGGTTCCTGACTCGGACTGCTCCTGACGTTGGCTTCTCTTGACCCCCGGTACTGACACCTGACTTTGGCTGGTTCCTGACTCAGACTGCTCCTGACTTCGGCTTCTCCTGACCCCGGTACTGATACCTGGCTTCGGCACGCCATCCTGTTGGTGCCATAACACAATGTTGAATTCCTCCCAGGGGTCCTCACCTTTTTGGTCCTGGGGCACATTTGGAAAATGAAACAAAATAAAAAAAAATTCCTTCCAGTAGCACCTTAGAGACCAACTAAGTTTGTTATTGGTATGAGCTTTCGTGTGCATGCACACTTCTTCAAGGGCAGGCGCCACACTTCCACAGGGCAGGCACCACTACCAAGAAGGTCCTTTGCCTGGTTCCCTGTAACCTCACTTCTCGCAGCGAGGGAACTGCCAGAAGGCCCTCGGCGCTGGACCTCCGTGTCCAGGCTGGACGATGGGGGTGGAGATGTTCCTTCAGGTATACAGGACCGAGGCCGTTTAGGGCTTTAAAGGTCAGCACCAACACTTTGAATTGTGCTCGGAAACGTACTGGGAGCCAATGAAGATCTTTCAGGACTGGTGTTATATGGTCTCGGCGGCCACTCCCAGTCACCAGTCTAGCTGCCACATTCTGGATTAATTGCAGTTTCCGAGTCACCTTCAAAGGTAGCCCCACGTAGAGTTCATTGCAGTAGTCCAAGCGGGAGATAACTAGAGCATGCACCACTCTGGCAGGACAGTCTGTGGCCAGGTAGGGTCTCAGTCTGTGTACCAGAAGCAGCTGGTAGACAACTGACCTGGACACAGAATTAACCTGCGCCTCCATGTACAGCTGTGAGTCCAAAATGATTCCCAGGCTGCGCACCTGGTCCTTCAGGGGCACAGTTACCCCATTCAGGACCAGGGAGTCCTCCATACCAGCCCGCCCCCTGTCCCCCAAGAACAGTACTTCTGTCTTGTCAGGATTCAACCTCAATCCGTTAGCCGCCATCCATCCTCCATCCGCCTCCAGACACTCACACAGGACCTTCACCCGGGAGGGTGAAGAAGGTGCCCAGAACTGCACCACCCCCAAAACAAGAGTCAACATTTGGAGGAGGTGGTTTGGTCTTGGGAGAGTCCTAAGGGCCAGATAGAGACCTCTGGAACTGAGGTTCCCCACCCTTGCTCTAATCTATTTTCCTTACTTCCTTAATGAAAATGCCCTATGCTCCTTGCCCTGAGAGAGATGTTTGTTATAGCCCTTTCTTTTATAGCGCAATCTGTATGACCAGTTTCTTATCTACTCTTTTACATTTTATTTTTAATCAGAACCCCCTCAGGAGGCAGGGAAAGCAGCTGCTGGGAAACCTCACTTTTCCTGAAGCAACAGAGAACTCTAATTCAAAATAAAAAGGCTTTTAAAAGTACAAATTGATATTCCTAAGCCCCTTATTGACTGTCAAAGCTTGATATTTCTAGAAAGTGACATCATTTGGGGCCATTAGCTACTGTTCTCCATCCTGTTTTATTACTGATTTTAAAGGCAGCCAGAAGGAGGATTTTACTGTTTATTATAGTAAGGCTCTTCTGGGTGATGGGATGTCATTAAAATGGGATTTGAACTCATCTACATAGTCTCTGAATCTTTGCTTTGCCTCAAAGAAGCAGGAGAGAAACCAGCAAAGGAAATTCACAAGGGAAAACAGCAGTGGCATAGCAGTAAATTCCGAAATGCTGTAGCTGTCCATGACAGCCATCACAGGTGGGACCTCAAGATGCTATGTAGATCCATGGAGTTTGGCTGAAGAGACCTGAGTTCACATTCCTGATTAGCTAGAAAGTTCACTGAACCATTTCAGCCAGACCAATCACAGGCTGCATTCAGACAACACCTTTTTCTGTAATCCTAACATTCCCTTACCTGTTAGCTTCCCGGTTTTATGCAATTTGTCATACAGTGTAAAAGCTGCTTTTGGAAAACTAGTGGAATCTAGCCGATGTTCAGCACTCATTTTAATTAATTATTAATTTGAAACATTTGTACCCTACTCTTCAGACCCTGTATTCTAACCCCCATCCCCACCCGGCACTGGTAAATATAGCTCCTGAAGATTATCCTATCCCTCCTACTGTGAAAAAAGCACCGGAAATGCATGCTCCCAATAAAACACTGGAAAACAACACTCCAAATTATATCTAATGACTGGGGTGCTCAATTTACACATCCCCACTAAAAGAGGGCAGATTTGCATAAACTTTTACATGTGTAGATACATATTTAGGGATAATCACCCTGATTTAAATAGTCTAAATACATCTCACTTTGGTGGAGAACACTGATCAGGAGACCTTTGTGTCTACTCAGCCCTGGTGCTAACTGTTGACAGACAGCTTCAAGGCCCCTGATGACCCTTCCAACGGATTCTTTACCATTAAATCAGACTTGGACCAGACAACCCTTCAAATAGAGGACTATCCGCTGTAAAGAGGACACATGGCCATGCTACTAGAGAAGGGCCATAACAGAATGGCAGAGCATCTGCATTGCAGATAGAAGATCCCAGGCTAGGAAAGATTTCCATCTCAGACCCTGGAGACCTGTGACATCAGTGGAATAATGGTCTGACCTGTATGTGCTAATGACAGTGTTGGCTGCCATATTATTAGCATCTGTTTTCTGTGGATGCTAAAAAGGAGGAGGGACCTAGTAAGCTAGTGATTTCTCCTGGATTGTGTTCTATGAGTGACCTGATTAGAGAGGAGTAATGCCTTTCCCTATCAGTTTACTTCATTTCCTTTTTGTATGTTATCTCATGTTTGTTTTCAGGGATTGTATGGGGGGGGGGACAGAAGCAAAGGATACCTTGGAAACAAAGCAATCAGGAGAAAACACGCAAGATTCACACTGGGTAAAGCAACACAGCAACGTAAAAGCCCCCAGTGGATAACACCAGAACACTATCTAGTTCAGGGGTCAGCAATTTTTTTTAGACGTGGGCCGGTCCACTGTCTCTCAGGCCTTGTGGCGGGCCAGAGAAGCAGCACCGGGGAGGGGGGAGAGCTGGAAGAAGAGGCAAGGGGGGCAAGTACTCCTCCTCCCCAGCCCCAGCAGCTGCACTTACCTTCCCAGGGGCTGCCACCGCCACCGCCGCTGCTTCTCGTGGGTAGGCAGGGTGAGCTTGTCCGCGCCGCTCTCTGGCTCACAGGAGCACCAGGGTGGGGGCAGCGGCAGAGGGATGATGAGTGGCGCAAAAGGGCTGGCTCCGGAGAGGGGCTGCTTAAAATGGCACTCAGCCAACTCAGCCCAAGCCCCTTCCTCCTCTAGGCAGGGCGGGGAGAATCCAGGAGGAGGGAGGGAAGAGGCGCCGCCGTCACAGTGTGTGTGAGGGAGAGGGGGGAATGGAATGGCACAGGGGGGAAATGGTGTAGCCCGAATAAACAGAATCCCCACGCCGATCCATGGACAGTCCATGGGCCGGATCCTGAAGGCTGTTGGGCCT
The DNA here is from genome assembly GCA_034641385.1 of Darevskia mixta. Taxonomy (NCBI): domain Eukaryota; kingdom Metazoa; phylum Chordata; class Lepidosauria; order Squamata; family Lacertidae; genus Darevskia; species Darevskia mixta. The sequence continues at coordinate 48,634,546 of JAWWNH010000029.1, read as the reverse complement.
GATCCAGCCCATGGGCCTTAGTTTGCCGACCCCTGATCTAGTTCAACATACTTTTCCAGCAGTGACAAGCCCAGTGTTTCACAGAAACCCACAAGCCTTGTATGAGAACAATAGCTCTGCACCATTATGTGCCCCCCTCTCTGGCAACCTTGTTCTCTTATAATGGCAATGGTACCCACCTGAGAGGTGCCAGAACTGAGTTCTGTTGAGTTATGGCTGATAAAAAGCCTTTGCTTACCTGGAGGGAGGATGAAGAATTGTGTGTTGAACCCCCTTTTATGTAGTTGAAATGTAGTCTATTGTAGAAAGGTATGAATCACATCTGTTGCTCTTCTTCAACCAGGCCTTTGGCTGATTAATATTCTACAGCCTTTTAAATGTGTTGAGGGGTATTGCTTTTTGTTTCTGTTTTAACTATTTATTTGTGCTTTTATCTCATGTTTTTATCTCGTGAACCACCCTGAACCATCCTTTTGAGGAAGGGCGATATATAAATCTAATAAATAAAATTAAATAATTTAAAAGCTGCTAATTGATTCTGCTCTGTACCATTATGTTTTACTATAATTTGCCTGAACTCATTTCACTGTTTATCCCCCTGTTTATAGATTTAGCATTTCAGAGGATCCCCAAGGGACTTAAGCACTGAAATCCCATTGAATTGTAATGCGAACCTGGAAAGGTTGATTCCATTGGTTGGAATCGGAAGTTGACTCGGAAGCCCTGATCTTCTGGAGCGGGTGAGTATTGTTTAACTTTCTGAAATATGTTGCATGGGATGGGAGGAATAATCAAAGCCTCAGGGGTTTCCTTTGTACTGTACTCTGATCCTAACCCATCAAAGTGTCAAGAGTCTTTATCAGTGAAGTGCTCTTCAAATCCCATCTAAGATAAATCATGGCAGATTTGCAGAACCATGCTGGTTTCTCTGGCCATTTTTTCTTCTTGTATAATGCTCTGGATAAACTAAATGTCAATAGCTCCCATTATACTTTTCATGTGCTCATATTGGGAGCTCATATTGTAAAGCAGTGATGGCTAACCTTGACACTCCAGATGTTTTGGGACTACAACTCCCATCATCCCTGACCACTGATCCTGTTAGCTAGGGATGATGGGAGTTGTAGTTCCAAAACATCTGGGGTGTCAAGGTTAGCCATCACTGTTGTAAAGCCAAATATGTCAAATTTGCAATATGAGAACTGAAACACAGCTAGCCTCCAAAATTCACACTTATCTGAATTTTGCGATGCAGTTCTCCAACCAAGCAGTGTTTACAAAAATGCGTATACTAGGAGGAAATGTGTGTAAAAATGAATATGTCGGTTAAATTAACATACAAAAATGTATTATGTTGCAAAAATGTGTACATTAGTCAAAACTGCATACAAACATGTTTTTTATTTGAAGACATTCACATTAAAATGCAGAATAATTCTAATGGCAATTTTTTAAAATGGTAAATTACTATAGAAATGTGCAGAACTGAATTTAAGATTGAAAAATTGAGAAACTAAGAAAAATGAAATTGGGAGTTTCTTCCATCCCTATGTTATGCATAGACGTTATTCTAGATCCACCCCCCTTCCCCCTAGCATTAGTCTCCTTTGCTTTATACAGCTTAGCCACAGTATAATTATATAACTGTCCTCTCTTCATACAGTAATGCCTTTAAGGCTGTTTTATACCAGTGTGAAATTTTCTACATGGAAGTAATACTTTATACCAAGGAAGGGAGTCAAGTGACCCTCCAAATGTTGCCAGATTCCTGTTCACATCAGCCTCAGCTATCATGGTCAATGGTAAGGGATGAAGGATAATGGGATGTGTAGTTCAATAACAGCTGGAAGGCCGCAGGTTCACCACCCCTGCCTTATGCACAGTTAAACTATGGAATTCACTGCCGCAAGCTGTACAAATTGCCACCAATATGGATGGCTTTAAAAGGGGACAAGAAAATCAGCGGAGAAGACTATCAATGGCTACTCTCTATGATGGCTGTGTATATTACCTCCAGTATCCTAGGCATACAGAGCAGGGAGAATGTAGTTGTACTCATGTCCTGCTTACCGGCTTCTGGGCAGGTTTCTGGACTGTATAGGGCTTTGGTCTGATCCAGGTGGTCTCTTCGTAAGTGCATGAGCAGCACACTTTCTGTACTGTGAAGTATTCTTGTTGTGCTTTCCTGTGCCAACAAACTTCAAGAAAAAGAAAGGAAGGAGAGAGGGGCGTTGCTGGTATTTACTTTAAATATTTATATGTTGCCTTCATGCCTGGCAGTATATTTCAAAGGCAGGTGGCAGTGTAATAAAGTTAAAACGTAATAAAACATAAGGGGTGTGGGTGTGGGTGTGCGCGCGCGTGCGCGCAGCACTGCCTAGTGAATGCATGGGATGATGCAAAATAGGGATGGGGAATTTGTGGCCCTTTGGATGATGCTGGACTTAAGCTCTCATCATCCTAGACTATTGGCAATGCAGGTTTGGACTGATGGGAGATGTAGTCCAACAACGCAAAAAGCTGATTTTCCTGATTTAAAATGCCAACTCTCTAATTCTTTGATGTTGCTGCTCTGGATGCTGGTCCCTTGGGATGTCTTATCCTTATGCCAGTCCAACAAGTGTTTTCATGATATGAAGTGGGATCCTCAGTGCTGCGTTTTGCCTTAGCTGTTTCCTGCCAATTCTGTACAAAATCCCTAGTAATCCTTTCCTGTGTGAATCTTACTAAGGTATTGTGTGTTAACCTATTGCGCCACCTCCTTCCAGTGCCCATAATCATTTGAAATGGCTGTAGATTGTGGTAATGACCCCACCTCATCTTGTCAGTTGTTCCGCTGCCTCAGCACAATGCAAATGTGAGGCTCGTCGTGCTGCCCAATTTATTTATTCCACTCAATTATTTCATCCAGTTCTTTTAAGCTTCCCTATTTTCACTTGGATCCTTTCCAGGCCCTGGTGACTTTGTAAAACAAGAGCATCCAAGAAAGATTAAAATTAAACTGTGTGTGCAATTGCGTTTCTTATGTAATTTGCACATATGTTGCCCCAGGCTGTATGTTGAGCCTTGGGTACCTGGCTACAAGTACGTTGGTAGAAAATCAAATTGCAATATTCCAGGTCCCTGAATCCAGGCAGCCTAATCTGCATTTATGCAAATCAGGTAGATGAGTCATGCGTATTCTACCAACTATTTGTCTGAATCCTGAATGGCCAGCTGGGAACTGCATTTAGGAACTGTGCCTCCCTTGCAAGGGAATCAGTGGAATGATCTGTCTTGTTGTATGCTGGAGGTTCTGCAGTTGTAATTATGTGTCCTCAACTTGGTTCTTGTTGATAGGCCTGGTTATAGAGGAAAGTTTTTGCCTGATGCCTAAAGATATATAATGAAGGCGAGTCTCCCTGGGGGAAGCATGTCAGCAAATACCCCGCCTGGGGCAGTTTGTGAGACTGCCCCAAAGCCAGAGCAAAGCCGTGTGTGCACATCCCCGGCTACAGAGAGTCCGGTGGTGCAGTCATATGTGATTGTTCCCAGAATGAAAAACAACACACACTAGCCATGGTTAAGGCTAATACTATTTATTGTAGGAATAGTGCAGAAAGAATCTCTGCTGCCAGCTATAAGACAGAGCTGCCATAGGCTTCCGGTCGGCGCGCGGGAATGGACGGTCGGGGGGACATGTCGCTCCTGACATTCCCCGATCTGACCGGGCAAAGGGGAGACAGCGACAGCGACGCTGGCCCCAAAAATCCCGGGAAGGGCGTCCCGGGAGCTTATTGATCCGGCGGAGCTCGTAACGCCTTCCCTGCTCCAAGAGAGAGAGCGGGGGGAGGCGGAGCTCATCGGATCGCAAAGCCCCGTCAGATCGCAGCTGCGAGAGACCGTCCTTCTGGAGCGCGCCGATTCCTCCAAAATACAACATTTGAACTGGAGAAGTGAGTACAAATCTAATTTGGACTTAATTTGAAGAATGCCTGGGACGCTAATTACGGAGGTCCGTCCCTTGCTATTGGATTGCTAGGAGCAGGAATTTTGTAGCCGAAGCGAATGAACTGTAACTTTAAAGAGCAACTTTGAAACAGAGATTCAATCCCCCTGTTACCCCTGATTTGAAGGGCTTTCTGCTAAAAAAATGGAATAAGAGGAAAAAATTTACAATGGGATTGAATTGAACTGTTGGATTAGAACTTGTGATCGGATTGTTTTGACTAAAAGAAGCTATGTCCTTGAACATGGCGGACAAAGAGCGCATTGTTGACTGGAAAAAAATCCTAGCTGCAGCATGGGAAGTGAGAGATGAAATTCGAGCCTTTACTGCGAAGTGGAGAGGAGAAAGTGATGTCATGTCGGCTGGAAAAGAGGAGGAGGGGGAAGTCCCCACCAAGGTCGATGAGACAGAAAAAGTAAAAAAAACATGCTGCAGGAAAAAAGTCAAGAGGCGCAGGAATATTGGAATTTGGAAAGTACAGAAGAAAAAGGTGAAGAAAAGAAAAGAACACCCCAAAAGGAAAGAACAGGAGGAGCAGAGCCGGGACAGAAGAAAACAAGAAAAAGGACTACCTTTACAAGAAGAGGAATGGACCTGGACTTCGGAAAGACAGGGAGTGGGCTGACGGATGTTATTTGACAATATTGGGACAGAATGTGGTTTTTAGACAAGGATTATGGACATGGCTGAGGATTCGAATTAGTAAAGGACATAACATGGCTAGAGGCCTGGAAATTAAGGGGAGATGGAGGGAGAATATGTAGATATATTAGAAGTAAATGCTGAGGCAAAGATTTAGTGAAGTAATGTGTATAATTGAAGATGATTTTAAATAAGAATTAGAAACCTGTTATAAGAATACGATGTGGAAATAGGGAACAATAGGGAGGACGTGAGGGAGTCACGGAAGATATGTAAGGAAATAATGATGGCCTGTCCCGGAACTTGGGACAGGCCCAAGCGAAGTTAAGATAAATGGTATTTAGGTCAGGGGTGTCAAGAATGGGTAATTCCTCTGTGAGAGGGGGGGTAAGATTTGTGCCTCCCATGGTGAGAGAGGGGGGGGCGATGAAAACCTGACCGAGATGTAATGTGCTTATAAAATTGTAAAATCAATAAAAATTATTAAAAAAAAAAAAAAAATAAGACAGAGCTGCCATAAGGCCATCTGTCCGGCATCGAGACTAGCCAGAAGAGAAAGCACAAAGGCTAGGATTACAATAGTACAGTGATACATAAACATCCCATGTAGGAAAAGATAAGGCAGCTTTCTCACGGCTCAGTGAGACAGGCAAATGTCAAACCACCCTTGCTGCAGCTGTTGCCGCTCGGCTTGGACAAAAATCATAACAGAGCATTCCACAAGCGGGGAGCCACCTCAAATGGTTGCAGGGCCTGGGTTGGTTCATATGAGGAGAGGTGGTCTTTGAGGTATGAACATGTATGTGTACTTGCATATTCAACTGACACATGTAATTTTTATTACTACATTTTCATTTTATCACTACATTTATATCTCAACTTTTCTCAAAGGGGCTCAAGGTAGTGTACACACACATGCCATCCATTTTATACTCGCAAACCCTGGATTTGAACCCTGGTCTCCCAGGTCCTAATTCAGTACTCTAACCACTACTCCACACCGATTCTCATGAGATATTTTGCTCAGTGTCACAGTGTGACATTGGAGAATTATACCTTACACTATTATTATTTACCGGTAATTTATATACCGCTTAATGCCAAAATAGGCTTCTACGTGCTTTGTTGGAAGCTGCCCCGGGTGGTTGGGGCAACCCAGTGAGATGGGTGGGGTATACTTCTTCTTCTTCTTCTTCTTCTTCTTCTTCTTCTTCTTCTTCTTCTTCCTCCTCCTCCTACATATAAAGGCCAATCACACAAACATGCACAATTAAAATGCACAATAAAAGAATTCTAAACTTATTATTATTATTAAAAATTTACATACCACCTTTTATTTGGAAAAGAAACATACCAACATCCATAATTAAAATATGCAATATAACAATCCCATTAAAACACAAGTCAACTATATACAGTACAAGTAAAGGGGTTGCTAACCTTTTGGGGCTAATGAGTATACTTGGAATGTAGAGAGAGTGCCGTGGGTTTGAATCACAAAATGGCTGCTGTGGGGTGTACCATTTTGTGGTCCTGTCTCTTTTTATATCAGGAAGGGAATAGCCAGAGATGATGGGAGTTGTTATTCAGAAAGATCTGGAGGGCCACAGGGATCATTAGAGTAGCCAGTGGCCCATCTAATCCAGCATCCTGTTCTCACAGTGGCTGATCAGATGCCCATGGAAAGCCAGCAAGCAGAATCTGAGCACAAGAACACTCTCCCCTCCTGCTGTTCTCAGCAACTGGTATTCAAGAAGTATTACCACCTTAGACCATGAAGGCAGAGTATGGCCATCATGGCTAGTAGCCCCTGATAGCCTTAGCCTCTATGAATTTGCCAATCCTCTTTTAAAACTAGCCACTTTCTTTGCACTGTGCATAATTTCAGGCACCTCCAGCATGTCCCTCTTACTTGACTCCTCCCCCCAAAAACTTAAAAACTCCAAATGTTTTCTGTAACTTTTCCTTCTATGGAAGTTGGTTCAGCCCCTTGATCATTTTTATTCCCTTTTTTTTTGCTCCTTTCCCAGCTCTCTAGTTTCCTTTTCGAGGTGTGTAATGAACTGGCAGGAGGAAGGGGAGGAGGAAGAGGATTCTGGTGAGGGGTGTAGCCAGGAAAAGACTGGGACACATCGGGACAATCAAGGGATGGGGAAGTAAGGCTTTCTTCTTCTTTGGTGATCACTCGTCGCCGAGTAAAATTGCCTTCCATGAACACTGTCTTAATGGTGTGTCTGTAGGTGACTGTGGAGGCCAATTCTGGATCCACACATCCTTCCACAGTGGGGACATCGGTTTCCGGGTGGGACTTGATCATGGTGAGGGGTTGCCAAACATGTCTTCCTCTTAACTTGTTTCTCCCTTTCGTCCTGAGTTTGAGTGTCTTCAAAGTCCATGACACCTTTGGTAAAGGCTGTTGTCCAATTGGAGCGCTGGCAGGCCAGTGTTTCCCAATTGTCGGTGTTCATACCACATTTTTAAAGATTTGTCTTGAGAGAGTCTTACTCATGGGGTGACGGAGGATGGCAAAGGAATGCGGGGTCAGTGCCCAGGAACCAGAGCAGCAGGACCCAGAGCCAGAGGGACTCTGACCCCACAAACACAGCAGGTTCTGAAGCAGAGGGAGCAATGGGAAGGGCATTCTAGGAGGCTGAGGCAGGCAAGGGCCCACAGCCCAGCTCCCTAGTTGACCAGGTGGGACTCACTAGCTCTGAGAGAAGCTGTGTGATTCCTCAGCTGGAGTAGGCTTGGAACAGGTGAGGGTCATATGCCTCGTCAAGCCCAGAGTGCAAAGTACAAAAGGGAAGCAGATCTGAGGTACTGTGTCTGCTGAACGGCCCATGTTGATGGACTTTGACTTGGATGCTCCTGGATCTCTGTAGGACTGTGCTTTGGGTTTGACTCTGGACTGTATCCTGACTGCTGAACTTCAAACTTAGCTGCTTTGTTTGACCCTGAACTGTGTTTCCTGACCTTTGGACCTTGCTTGTGTGGATTGACTTTGAACTTTGGACGTTGCATGCTGACTTGCTGCCAGGTAAGCCAGGGGTTCAGGACAAGGTATGAGATAATCTTGCTATACTGTTACCTCAAGATCCTAAGTTGCTGATTTTTCTACTGGTACAGCCACCCTGCCTCCTACTTCCTTTCCTGCTCCTATCATTAGTGCATGTGTGTGCACTAGCGGTTCCTGTCTGAGTGATAGCACCCAGGTGTGGTGCATGTTAAGTAGAGGGTCTGGGTTAACTATGCATTATCACCACTCTGATATACACCCCCCTTTCAGATCTGCACAGGCCTGCCTCTACCCCCTAAATGTTACTAAATGGCTCAAAACGGCCTCTGTCCTGTATACCTGAAGGAGTGTCTCCACCCCCACCGTTCAGCCCGGACACTGAGATCCAGCGCCGAGGGCCTTCTGGCCGTTCCCTCACTGCGAGAAGCAAAGCTACAGGGAACCAGGCAGAGGGCCTTCTCGGTAGTGGCGCCCGCCCTGTGGAACACCCTCCCATCAGAGTTCAAAGAGATAAACAACTATCTGACATTCAGAAAACACCTGAAGGCAGCCCTATTTAGGGAAGTTTTTAACCTGTGATGTTTTAATGTATTTTAATATCTGTTGGAGGCCGGCCAGAGTGGCTGGGGAGACCCGGCCAGATGGGCGGGGTACAAATAAAAAAAATATTATTATTATTCATAAGGTTTTGTGTGAAAATGAGGAACACATTAATCCTGTGCTAAACAATAGCAAGTATACTGCTGTAAAGAAGCCTCTCCTGTGTTACCTACCAAGATTTCTATGTAGGTAGAAATAACTGCTCTCATTGATCCAGAATGATTTCTTAGTATGAATGGATGCTTCTGAGGATTTCTATGAAGGTTGCTAAGCTACTGGTTGGATACAGAAAAATGCTGTGTCAAATGTAACTGGATTGTGAATGGCAACTAGCAAGAGGAAAATTACTTCTGAAAGGTGTCACGAGCATTTGAGCACATCCTTTTATGTGGAGCCTAAAATCTCCTCCCTTGGAGTACACCACAGAGGCAAAAAGCTGCCATCAAACCTCCTAAATGGCTGTTTTGTCCTTGGAGTTATTGCTAAGGATTGTGGGTAGAAAATCTATTACCCCTATTATCTTTTACTGTCTGCAGGTGTGGTCTTTCCAGGGCAGATCCACACCATACATTTAAAGCACAGGGCACCATTGTTTCCTACTTAGAGCTATGAATCCCTCTCCTTAAAGCACAGTTCCCAGGATTATTTGGGGAAAGTCACATGTTTTAAATGGACATTGGATGTGTTTTAAATTTATGGTGTGGGTCTGCCCAGTCTCATCCAGTCCAGTATCTAATTCTATTTTATGTAGTGACATAAGAGTCTAAGGAAGTGAGTTTGTATTGAATTTGCAGAGTTACACAACACAAAAACAGTTTACCTATAGAAATCCTTTTTTGTTGTTGAACATTGAAGATTGCATCCAGGCTTAGAATCAATGCTTGAAATCACTAGGTCTATTCTAAGCATGAATCCGACCCAGAGAGAAAAGGGAACTTTATCAAATAAAATAACAGAATATATTCCAACTTCTCTGCTTTCATTTTGAAAGTACTTTAGAAAGTTGCTTAGCCGAGTCTCAACATTCATACCCTCTTAGCAGTGTTGAAGCCATGGTGGACGCCATATTCCCTAGAGGGGTACTTTCTGATCTATCCCCAAAGATGGAAAAACTTGTAGAGCAAAGAAACAAAAACATCTTGAGGCAGAGACTGATTTTTGGCAATTTGCCTGTTGAAGCTGGGTCCGGTGGGTTTGGCTTTGTCACTTGTGAATTCAGGAGCTGACAAAAAGGAAGTGAATTTTAAGTTTAAGACGGTGAGTAAAGCCCTGCTGGATTAGAGCAAAGGCCCTTCTCGTCTATCACTCTGTTCCCACATTGGCCATGCAGAGCCCTGTGTGAAGCCCTTAAGCAGGGCTTGTGTACAATAGCACTTTCCCAATTGTGCCCCCAGCAACTGGTATTCAGAGTATAATTCCTCTCATACTGGAGATAATATATAGCCATCGTGACCTGTAGGCATTGATGGCTTTGTCCTCCATGATTTGTTTTATTTTATTTTTTATTTTGTAATTCCTTTTTAAATGCATCCAAGTTGGTGGCTACCACTATTGTCTGGCTGGCTGGAACAGGCACCCCCAAACTTCGGCCCTCCAGATGTTTTGGACTACAATTCCCATCATCCCTGACCACTGGTCCCGTTAGCTAGGGATCATGGGAGTTGTAGGCCAAAACATCTGGAGGGCCGCAGTTTGGGGGTGCCTGGTCTGGAAGGTCACATGCTGTGACTGGGATGTGAGAAAGCAGCCTTCCCTCCTTGGAACAAGTGTGCCACTTGTTCAGACATCACATGCACACATGGAAACCTTGGCTTCCATTTGCATAACTTGGGTATCAAAATGTATCTAGAAAGCAGTTTCTTCATCACAGTTCTCCATCACATATTTACTGGCAAGTATTACATGGGCAGATTATTTGTGATCTGTCCTTGTCTGATAGGATATTGGTGAGTATGGAATACTTGTGCCACATCTTAAGAGACATTTGAGGTGGCTAACATACACCACACTTCAAACCATGTTCACAATGGAAGCACGTCTTAAGGTTCTTGATGGTGTTTACTTTATTGCCAGTTTTCCAACCTATGCTTTAGGATTGCAGCAAAAGGCAGCTGATTCATTTTAGACTTGCCAAACTGATATGGCTCCCAAAAGATGAGCGAGGAACTGCCACGAAACTTCAAGCGTGTTTCCAAAGGATCAGCACAATGAGTTCAGCTCAGCTTGGATATGCTGCTTGGTGCTCCTTCCTGCATCTTATGAACTGAGTGTTGGTGCAACCTCTAGATCAGCAGGAAATCTCTGCCCCTTTACTGCTTGCTTATCCCTCTTATAGCATAACAAAGCAGGTTTAAGTGGAGCTTTGTTATGGCTCCTTGCTGGGCAGCCAGCTTCGCAGCTTCCGTGTGAGAGTCATATCTGGCATTATCAGTAGATGCATCTTGTTTTGGCAGACCTCCCAGTCAATATCTAGGTAATTAAAAAGCCCTTGTGATTAAAGCACCAGCTTTCTCATGTCCCTCTAATTTCTAATCTATGCTGTATAAATGCCCTAAGGTATATAATGCCAGTCAAGAGCCACCTGAGCCCCTGAATTGTCCTTATCTGCACTGTTCACTGGACTCATTGAGAGTTTGCCTGCTGCTTTTTGCCACCTCATGAACTTATCTTAAATTTGCAGCAATTGACCTGTCCAAGCATTTGATATTTTTGCATTGCTTCAACATAATCGTCTTGGCTGTGAGTCCTGGAAGACCTGCTCCCTGCCTTGCAGGCCTTTCCCCACCTGGCCTGGGAGGGTGAGACCCTGACTGACTCCAGCTACAAAAGCTGAGGATGCTGCTCTTGAGCTGGGGTATTCTTTGGGATTTTTTGTTGGCAGGGTTGTTGCTGTTCTCTCCCTCCCCCCCTCTCTCTCTCTCACTCTCTCTCTCTCTCTCTCTCTCTCTCTCTCTCTCTCTCTCTCTCACACACACACACACACACCCCTTGTTGTGATATATGTGGAAATTGTTCAGTAGAATTGATGTATTTGCCCATCCCAATCATGATGAAACTGCTTCCAAAGTCTTTGCCTTGGCAGCTACTCTGTTCTCTCATCATCTACTTCTGGGGTCAGCAACCTTTTTCAGCCATGGGCCGGTCCACCATCCCTCAGACCATGTGGTGGGCCCGACTATATATTTTTTTTTGGCGGCGGGGGGGGGGGGGAGGAACGAATTCCTATACCCCAGAGATGCATTTTAAATAAACACACACATTCTACTCATGTAAAAACATGCTGATTCCCGGACCATCCGCGGGCCTGATTGAGAAGGCGATTGGGCCGGATCCGGCCCTCCGGGCCTTAGGTTGCCTACCCCTGATCTACTTGGTAAGGAGTCTGAGACTCCGGGAGCAGTTGCATCATGACTGGGCCTAGGAGAATGCAACTCTGTGGAAGAAGAGGTAACTTCTTAAAGGAAGTCAGAAATGCCCAGAACAGAAAGTGTCAGCAAAATGGACAATGACCTTTCTCCACTCTCATCCCCCCGCCAGTTTATCATAAAGAGGCTAAAATTGAAGTGCCTTCCAATAACAAAAGCCGTTTTCACAAGTGTGGAGCTCAGACTGTGGCATTTCTATGTTCTTTTTCTGTCTGGTCTTTTGCTCTGCTGCTCCTGCTGTCTTTCCATTTAACAGCTATTTGAAGCCCACTTGTATTTCTGACCTGAGGGATATCGGCATCATCATCTTAAACAACAACAATACCTATTTATTAACTGTCTTATAACCACTGCCCCAAGGCAATTTACACATAAAACAACTAAAAATAGTTAAAAGCATAAAAGCAACAAATGCATTTGAAACGAGACTAAAATCCTAACAAGCAGACATTGGTAAAGGTAAAGGCCAATTTATCCACCTGAGAATGCCTGTCTAATATGCAGCTAGGCAGCACCACTGGACTACTTCTGCCTATAAACACCAGGGTCAAGAGTAGAAAGCCCAGCAGGTTCTCCTTCAACCTGGCCAGCAGGTTCAAAATATACCTAGTGAATGGTATTATCTTCATATCCCCACGCCTATTTGAGAATAACACATCAAACTTCAGAAGAATCTTATGAATAGAAAACCCAGCTCTGCAGAATCTATAAAGTCCCCTCAGCTGCTGTTGGGCCAGAAAGTTAGAATTCTGCCTGTAGCATTTTGCCAAGGCATTAATGTACCTTGCAGCCATGCTGATAGTTACCGGTACCTCTGGAAGAAATCCATTAAATGGGATTTGCCTTTGCCCACTATGCCTCAAGGCCCCAACCTTGGTTGCTGACAAAAAGACCTGCAAATTTCAGCCTAAAAACAAAAGCCACTTTAGATATAACAGGCCTCGTAACTGTTGTGGCAGCATTTCTTCTTTGAGTCTGCAAAAAAGACTTCAGCCCCCCCACAGATCTAGTGTTGGCATCAGTTCACAACTGTATCAAACTGCTTATATTTTAGGAACTCTGTCCATAATAGTTAGGGAGGGTATTGTTATTGAGTGCTGGGAAGTGCCAGGGGAAGAGCCACAGGTTTAGCATCCTTTGGATAAGAGGGCACTGCAGACTTAATATGTCTTTGACACTTTGGGGGAAGGGCCATAGTTCAGTGGTAGAACATTTGCCCTGTATGAAGAAAATCCAGACAGGACTTGGGGTGTGGGGAACCCCGTCCAAAATCCTGGAGAGCTGCTGCCAGTCAGTGTAGATTATACTGAGCTAGATGGAGCAATGATTTGCCTCAGTATATGGCAGCTTCCTATGTTCCTTATTCACAGATATATGAGCAGAGCACAGTGAATGCAAGTCCCACTCCTATAAGTGGACCACACAGCCTTAAGCATCTCCCCTCACAGAATATCATTGAGGGTATCATGGTTGCAGTAAGCCCTGTGACATCCAACTCATTTCATAGAATCATAGAGTTGGAAGAGACCACAAGGGCCATCCAGTCCAACCCCCTGCCAAGCAGGAAACACCATCAAAGTATTCCTGACAGGTGGCTGTCAAGCCTCTGCTTAAAGACCTCCGAAGAAGGAGACTCCACCACACTCCTTGGCAGCAAATTCCACTGTCGAACAGCTCTTACTGTCAGGAAGTTCTTTCTAATGTTTAGGTGGAATCTTCTTTCTTGTAGTTTGAATCCATTGCTCCGTGTCCTCTTCTCAGGACCAGCAGAAAACAATGTTTCTCCTTCCTGTATATGACATCCTTTTATATATCCTTTTATATATCCTTTTACTTATGCAGCAAATTACCTGGCTGTCCATAATTCGCTGGGTTAAAAGATAAAATATATTTTAATATATGTTGGAGGCCGCCCAGAGTGGCTGGGGGGACCCAGCCAGATGGGCGGGGTACAAATAAATTATTATTATTATTATTATTATTATTATTATTATTATTATTAAAAACTTCATCACAAAACTGGGAGTAGGGAGGGAGTTTCCTTCTTGAAATGATTACTTATAATATGGATATGGAGCTTTATTTGTTGTCTCTCTCCAGCTTTGCTGCCCCATTGCAAATGACTATCTGTTTAGATCAGATGTGTCTGACTTGTGGCCTTCCAGATATTGCTGAACTAGCTCAGTTGGTTAGAGTGTGGTGCCAAGGTTGCAAGTTCGATCCCTGCATGGGACACTTGCATATTCCTGCATTGCAGGGGGTTGGACTAGATGATCCTCAGGGTCCCTTCCAACTGTACAATTCTATGACTCTGCATCATTGTTGGTTGCCACTGATGGAGAGCCACAGGTTAGCCACCCCTGTTTCAGTTATTAGTCCTGCAAATGTACCTGCGCTTTTCTGGAATCAAACATATCCGCAATAGAAAGGCACACTGCAGTCTGTTTCCATGTTTTCTCTGAGACTGAAGCCTTTTCCAAAATCATCGAAACAGTGTACATATGAATCAGTACTGAAGATGCTGGAGTAGTTGGCAAACTTTAACTGCGTTGAATTCTAAAAGTTAACCAATTAACAGGTGTGATTAGTTTATTATATCATTAATCACAGATTAGCTTCATCTTAATTGGAGCAGTGGCTGGAAGGCTGTTTGGCACTGATTTTGTGGTAACCTGTCTGTGATCTCCATACAGATGTTGCCATGTGTAAAAAGGTGTCAGGTGGCATGTGACAACAAACAAAAATGCATGTTCCCCTCTACATTGTGGGTGGGGTTTGCCCTGGATGCCTCACATACACTCCAAATCAGGCATCCTGAACCTAGCAGTGGTCTGGACACTGAATCAGAGGCTGCTGCAGTATCAGATGTGTCAGGTTCAGAGCTCAGAGCTGACTGCTGAAGAAAGAGGGACCTGCAGGCTCTATAAGGCCAGAGCTCAGATCCTCACAGGAAACTTCCCTTCAGCTTGAAGAGCCAGATGCCTCTCACTGTACATCACCAGTCTGCAGAATGCTGGAGGAGTGCGCATCCTTAGACCTGAGGGCTGGTCCTTTGAAGTTCTGAAGTTCTCTGCAAGGGGGTGGAATCTGGACAAAGTAATCTGAAAATAGAGGCTTAAAAAGCTGCAGCCTGCTCCCATCCTTTGATCACTTGGAGCTATCCATGGTCTGGGAACTTTCTCCATGGGATCCAGCATTAGGCTAGGCCAGTTTTCCCCACTCCAAAAGAGAAAACAGATATAAAGTTAATATTATATTAGTTGGAAAGAGAAGTGTTAAAATGACAGTTGATTTCTAGGGAGGTGAGATGGACCGCAGAGCAGGAAATGGCTAGAGTGCAATCTATAAAATGGTGAATAAATCAATACAGGCCAAAATGTAACCTGACTGGAATAGCTCTCAAAAATGTGTATTAAAGGCTTCTTTTCACAGGTTATTCTAAATTTAGCCTCTACTTTTGCTTTATCAGTGCTTCCAGACAACCTGTTCACTGAACATTCATCCTGATATTTTTTGTTTGCAGGGAAGCAGGATGTTGCTGTCTTTTTAATGTTTGATCGGTTTGTGGAGAGGTTAGATGACATTGTGTCAAGTGTTATCCCACACTTTTCAAGGCATTTTTCTGTCACTTTCCTTATCACAAGAAGTCTGATCTTTTAGGGAAGCAGGTTTGTTGCAAAACACCTCCCAAACAACTATAATTGAATTTGCCGATTGAGCCCGACACGAAATCAGCAGCAGTTAGGATGTGCACCAAACTCCATATCAGCAGCAGCATACATAAATATATATTGTACACTGCTCAGAGAGCTCTTTGATTAAGCAATGTATAAATCTTATAAATAAATAAATACTGATGAAAGCAATGGATTAGAAAGTATGTTTAAATCCCATTTATGCCAGTGATGTGCCACGAGAAGTAGTTGAACCAATCAATAGCTCACATTGCAACTTGCTTTTTGAGAGCTTTGAAACTAATTTACTATTGTTTCAGCTCAAAAACTAGGGCAAGTTAGTGACTGACCTAAAATATCGACCTAGAACTGCCACTCTGAATGGGCAATGGAAGAATGAGAGGGGCTGGCCAGCCCTTATTTTCTAACTGTTTGCATGTCTGAACTCGACTTATGAGCATTTTGATTGTACAACATATGCCTTTATTATCTGCAGCCTGGATTGTATGCAAATGAAATTACGATTGCATGGGGGTCATGGTGGACTACAGTATATGCTGCACCTTGGAGCACATATAAAATTAAGTGGGTTAGCAAAATAGCACAACCCCCCCTCCGACCTCCCAAAACACACCTTTTCACTGCTGCTAACAGTGGGATTTTATATGACATTGTCCATAAGCAGACCATGCCATGCCATGACTCAATCACCATCTACTGCAAAATCCCATAGCCTTCAATGAAGCTCCTCCGAAACAAAAAAAACTTGAGGACTGCGCCTCTAATTGCCCTTTTCTGCTGTGCAGCTTGCAAACAGAAGGGCTGGGAAATGCAAGGAGTTATTGTCATGGTCATTATTGCTAATTTGTCAGGCTGTCATTCTCTGGCCTGTGGAACAGTCACAACAATAGCAAGCGGCTCCCCACCCTCCTGTTCTTTTTTAAATACATGCCTCCAATGAAAGGAAACAGCAATTGGTTGTGGATTGGCTTTTTATTATTACTATCTCGTGCCGGATTTCACCTGCTGCTGAGCTGTGGCTGTTTCATTCCAGCCGGGGAGCTCTACCCATCTCTAAAAATCAAGGCGTGCTGTGAAAGCCCTGACTAAGCCTCCAACCGAGCAGGGTCTGTCTGTCGCCTGCCTCTTTATATTGCCTGCATCTTCTTGCTAATAACTTATTGAGTGCCTCAGATTTTCTGGTGTGTTGACCTTATGCATGATTCAGGTTGCCAGAGGCACAATAATACGATGTGCAGCGGCAGCTTTGGCCCAGCTCTTTCCCTGCCCTAGTTTCCATTATATCTGTTTGTGTGTGTGTGTGTGTGTGTGTGTGTGTGTGTGTGTGTGTGTGTGTTTGTAGTATTCCAGGCTCCTACAAATCCAGATCTGGTTTTGGGGCCTGCCTTCTTCTTCTTCTCTCTCTCTCTCTCTTGCATCTCTGCCTTTTTCTCCCTCTCTCTCTCTCCCTCCCTCCCAACCTCTCTTCACTGTACTCTCAGGGGGATCTCACTCAGCACTGCTGCAGCATCACTAACAACCTCAATCCAGGAGACCGGGAAAGAGAGGCGGAAGGGGGAGGAAAAGCTGAATGAATGGGCATCGCATCAGTGATCATTATGGGGAGAACGGTGGCTGCTGCATAAAGAGGATTTTCTTTCTTTCCTTTTTTTGTTTTAAAGGAGGGGGGTGGGAGGGAAAGGGAAGAAGACAAGGAAAAGAAGAAAGACCTGCCACAGCAATTAAGCCAGGCTTCATCGCAAAGCTTTCTTTGGACAAGTACTCCATGGCAAGGGGGAGCGTCTGCCGGGGCATCAGCTGTTGTCCCTTCCATTGACACCCAGGTGAGTCCAGCATTGTGCCGGTGAAAGAAAAAGCAGCTGTATAGGGCCTTAACCAATGGCACGAGTGCCTCGGGGAGTGTTGGCTTTCAACAATTAAGTATGAAATGGAGAGACACTACAGTTATTTACTGTGCTCACTATTTCAAGTGAGATGGATAGGATTTTTTGTGTTTGGTGTGTGTGTGTGTGTGTGTGTGTGTGTGTGTGTGTGTGTGTGTGGAGGAGTAGTCTTCCCTCTTATTTACCTCTTTTGTGCAACACCCCCAAATGCCAGCGATTGTTTTGCTTCTGTCAATACAGAGCCCCAGCCAGCCTTGACAATTCTCTTGGTTGCTCCACAGTTCTTAAGACCTTGAAATGTACCTGCTCATGCTTTTGGTACCTGATACCTGGCTCCTGATATGAGGGCTGGGGGAGAGAATGTGAATTGCCATCAACAGTGTCTCTCTCTCTGTGTGCTTTTGTAGAGATCACATATAGTGTTGAGGAAAAGGGAGCCATTGAATGCGATTGTACTTGGCAGCAGGATTTGAGTGTTCTGTGTTGCTATTGATTTTATGCGTCACGGAGTCAGATACCATGGTGATGGGCAGCAGCGAGGTGGGTGGGTGGTTCATATTTGGGCCCACTAAGTTAGCCCCCGGTAACATCCCAAAAAGACAGGCAGGCATGACTGAGGACAACTGGTTTCATTCTGCTGTTGGGAGGTGGTAGAGAGTGTCTGAATAGCCCGAGCTGTGTTTTGACATCATAAGGAATAGGGTGGGAGAGAGTCCTCTTGGAGGAGACCTAATGATGGATTTATAGGTTTGTTGAAGAGATTTATATCCTGCATTGCCGTGAAGGTGTCCAAGGTGGTTAACAATGATGTGAAATCCAACCAAACATAACGGGGAACAAAGGCTGTGGATGAAATCACTTTAAACTAACCATTTCTAGACAGAAAAATGAATAAAAAGCCAGGTCAATTACCTGCCTGAATGTAGAAGCATTTGTTTCTGGGGGTTGGGAGGAGATGTGCTGCGTAGCTGGAGAAAACTTAGGATATTTGCCAACTCACATGGCTGAGACTCATGTTCGAAGCCTTGTTCCGATTTCCTCAGTTGTACTCTGCAGTCTTCCTGAAGCACACTCCAGGAAGACGCTGTGCTCTTAAGCACTGTATATTAGTGTTTTGTGTTAACTATTGAGCATATATCTGTGTTATGTGTCTAAAAACAAACATTGAGGGGGGATGTGCATGCAAACATAATGGTGGCACTTGACATCTGTGACATGTAATATTCCTGTGTGTGTGTGTGTGTGTGTGTGTGTGTGTGTGTGTGTGTACATGATGACTAGCTGAGCATGTGGTGGCTTACTCGTGTGCTGAAATGTGATGAGCAATGGTGCATGTTCTATGCGTGCGCGTTTTTGTGTGCACGCACGGGAGTTGCAGTGGGGGAGTGTGCCACCTGTGTCGAGCAGACCTTTGTCAGCCGGCGCCAGTTCCACACCTTGTAGCAGTGTGGAGTGGGAGGGTATAAAGCCGGGCTGTGGAATAATGGTAGATGGCGGTTCTCATCAATACGTTTCACAAATGTTTCCTTTAAATTTAGCACGCAGGTGGGAAGGTGGGGAAGGGAGGGCTGCTTTCCAAAAGGAGGAAGGAAGTGCTACTGTTTTACTACTCCCCACTTCAGGTGTTCTGCTGGTAAAAGTAGACATTGATAATAAATTGGGAAAGATCGGAGAGGGCAGATGCATCCTTGTGCTTCCATTCTAGCTGTGACCTTGGAAGCACATGCCTTAAGTGGGGCTTCATGAGGTGGTATGGTAGGCAAGTGTGGGGCTGGAAAAGGCAGAGCAGGGCAGAAGTGTAAATTCAGTAAGAGAATGAGCTTCCTTTAAGGGTTAACAGAGAGGGATCCAGGTCAGATTTGAGGCAATTAACTGTGGAGTTCCTCTGTTGGTATTCCATTTTCCGGATCTCTCTGTTTTTCTCCCATACTTCGGGGCTCATGTTTCAGTACAGATTGCAGCCCTCTCTCTGCACTGCAAAATGATGTGTGATCATGGTACTTGTTGCCTGCAGAGTCCCAGGTTGCATGCTGAAGCAACTAACAGGGACAGCATTATACCACTCATCTATTCCCCCCTTTTATTTTATTTTTTGAGTTACGTTTCCGGTTAGAGCTTCCATTGGATTTTCTCCGAGAATCTGCAGCGACAGGGAACGCATGCTGGGGCACTAGGAGATCAGCAGGGGGTGCTGTGGGGTAAAGTGCTAATCTCATCAAAAAGATCGAAAGTATTCTGATGACTGAGAGACATAGTGTCTTGTAGATTTGAGTATAAATCTATGTTGGATAATCTCTTAGCATCTTGGTCCACATAGATGTATGGTTCCTGTTCTTCGTTGTCTCTCTGTTTTCTTGTATTACTGTACAAGCAGGTGGGTGGTATCTCTGTAAGAAAAGACAGATGATCCCTTTTCTGGTGAACAAAGATCATACCTTGACAAAAAGCCGAACTCAACCAATATGGAAACATTGCAAATTTGTGGGAAATGTGTATTTAAAATGGTGCCTCTATTACTTCATACTAGAGCAGGGTTGGAGAAGCTTTGGTCCTCCAGATGATGCTGAACTACAACTCCCATCAGCCACAGCAAAGTTGGCCAATGGCCAAGGATGATGGGAGTTGTAGTTCAGCAACATCTGGAAGGCCACAGGTTCCCTTCTCATATCCTCCACGGGGAGCAAAATATGCACAGGGGAGAACAGAGAAGCAATTTATCCAAGGTTACACTGAATCAGTTCATACAACTATTGTAAGCATGTGGCCTGAATGAAGTATGTGGCCTGGATTTGGCACACGGTGAAGGAAGGAGCCCCCATTCACTGCCTTGCAACAATGGCTTTTTCATTGTTTTGTTACAACCTCCTTTCCCAGCACTTGGTAGCATTTTACAACAACCCTGTGGCTTAGGTTAGGCTGATTGAGTTGCCTGTGGTGACCCAGTGAGATTCAGAGATGAGTGGGGATTTGAACTTGGCTTGCAACATCTGAATCCCACACTCTGTCCACTGTATGACTTTGGCATACTGGTCCAGAAGTGGGTTTGAGCTTGACCCTCAAAGTAGTATGATCCCCCTAGGATCTCCCTCAGTTGGGGAATCATAGGAAGCTGCCTTGAATTGTGTCAGACCAGTGTATTGCACAAAAATAATGATCCCAGTATAATACCTGATTAAGGAAAACTTGACAAACTATCTTAATGATAAAACTTACACATGACAGAAACACATACTAAATAATCAAGGAAATAAATTGATGGAGAGGTGGGCCTTGTTTTTACATTTCTGGAATGACAAAGTAAATAACAATATTTTTCCTTTAATTTTTTCCCCATGTTATTATTGTAGGGGGGTTGTTATGTTCCCTTTCTTTCTGCTTCAAATGTCATTTCCTTTTCTCTTTTTTAAAAATTTCATTTGTTTTCTCCTTTTTTGCATGAGAAGCCAGGGTATTTGATGTATAATCGGTTTTGCTACATATTGTCACAACATAATATTAATACAATTTGTTTGTTTGTTTGTTTGTTTTGTTTCATTTTAAAAAAATGTGTCAGACCGTTGGTCCATCTAGTTCACTCTGATCTATGCTGATTTTCAGCAGGTTTCCAGGGTTTCAGGTCGGAGTTTCTCCTAGCCCTACTTGGAGACAGCAGGGATTGAACCCTGAAGCTTCTGCATGTAAAGCAGATGTTCTACCACTGAGCTACAACTCTTCCTCTAATAGTCAAATAGTAATATCATATCCAACTTATAAGTAGGCCTGCAGATGAGTAACATGGGTCCTATGTGTGCTACAATAGAGCACCTAATTTACCCCACCCACATATGATTCACTCCCCATGTCTGATTTTATGTTCCACATATAACTAGGTCCTGCAGTTCATATGCGGCCTAGGACCATTGTACCTAAGGGACCGCCTCTCCTGGTATGCCCTGTGTAGGACCTTAAGGTCCTCAAATAATAACATTTTGGAGGTCCCGAGCCACAAGGATGCTAGGCTGGCCTCAACTAGGGCCAGGGCCTTCTCAGTACTGGCCCCGACTTGGTGGAACGGTCTGTCACAAGAGACCAGGACCCTGCAGGATTTGGCATCTTTCCGCAGGGCCTGCAAGACGGAGCTGTTCTGCCTGGCCTTTGGGTTGGTTTCAGTTTAACCCTGATGTTTCATTCCTTAATGGTTTGATTGGTGGGCTACTTAAAAATGAGGCTGCATTTTTAAACCTTAAATCGTATTTTAACCTGCATTTTAATTGATTGTTTTGTATGTTTTGTTCTGATTTTATTGGTGTTAGCCGCTCTGAGCCCGGTCTTGGCTGGGAAGGGCGGGGTATAAATAAAAATTTATTATTATTATTATTATTATTATTATTATTATTATTATTATTATTATTATTATTATTATGTAAATTCACCACCACCCCTGGGATTAAAAATCAAGACTCACCCAGCCCTAGACAAAAATCCTTCAATTGATTTTTAATATATATATATATATATATATATATAGTTAGCATATAATATCATAATGCAAATCTCAATATGCATACATGCAAGTGAAGGCAATAGGTTTATCTTTACTCCAGTTGCCACTTTGGATTATTTACTTATCACCGGTACTTTGCCAGGTACTACAGAGAAAATGTAGGAATGAGATGGTGATAGTTCAGAAGCCTCTCTCTCTCCCCCCTGTACCATCCCTTACCAAGTATTTGTTTATTTGTTCTGTTTGTTTAGGGAGTTTTATATACCACCCTTCATAAAACACGATCCTAGGGGGATGAACTGCATGTATTTGCAGATCCCTTTGAAAACTGATAAACTGATAAAGCAAAATGTATGGCACCCTGTGTGTGTGTGTGTGTGTGTGTGTGAGAGAGAGAGAGTGAGAGAGAGAGAGAGAGAGAGAGAGAGAGAGAGAGAGAGAGAGAGAGATACTTCAAATGATAATGGTTGGCAGTTTGAGAACAGAGTGCCTCCTGTGTTGGTCTCCTTGATAATGATCCAGACTGTGTGAAGCATGAGATCTTTTCCACATCTGGAACCAGCTGCTGTAAATTAGCAACGTCCCATTAACTTCAGGGGATTTATGCAGGTATACAAAAGATAGATCGTTTGTCCTCCAGCTCCATGGGTACATTTTGTGCGGAACATACCAAGCCCTTCATGTCTCTGAAATGTAGTCTTTAAAATGAACAAATTGGCAGAGGAGTTTTAAGCGAAACTCGTTTCTTGCGTAGAGTGCCTTGTGTTGCGAGCCTTGTGTTGCCTCTGCAGGGGTCAGGGTGCCAGAACTGCATTTCAGAAATGAGGGATGCTGTGGCACTTCGTTGTCTGCTCTGTTTTCCGTTTGTGGCCTTGTAATGATATAAAAATAAAGGGGTGAAACCTGCTTAAAATAAGAGGCACCTCTCCAAAATTGGGAGTGTTTGGCAAGCTGTACAGAGTGAAGGAGCAAAAACAGAACTTGCATATCAAAAGCATTTGGCTGATGGATCAAGCTCAAATCTAAGACGCACACAAAATAACCAGGAGCCATAAAAATCCAGCAAACTTTACTCAATTGGTTTGTCATACATAAAACATATATAAATGCAGTATACAAAACATGTGAAATCTTCCAACACACTAATAAAATACATATGCTTGTTATAAGCCAGAGAATGATTTAACTAGCCAGCCACAGCTTTAGCAAATAACCATTCAGACTGCCAAATGGGTTTTGACTTGTTTGGTCTTCTTCAGTGACAAATCATATCACTTGAGGCTGCTCTTGAATGGGTTCTGATTGAATTTTATTTCAGGTTTGTTTACATCAGGGTTCCTGTTCTTAAAAATGAAAATATCCCATTATTGCATATATTAAGTTTTGCTTACCTTCTCCTCTTATAAACATTTTCCAGGTAAGAGGAGTGCATGATGACTCAACAGTTGCTTTTTTTTAAATACTAATGATGAGAAATCTCCCAGTCATTAGACAATTACGGTCTGGACAAGAAATTATTTAGCTTTAATCCCAGATATCTACTTTAAAATGTAGACTAAAGTAACCCATATTATTTAATTATTTTACCTTCTATTTAATTATTTTACCTTCTAAAATATTATTTTACCTGTATACCTGAAGTAGCGTCTCCACCCCCACCATTCAGCCCGGACACTGAGATCCAGCGCCGAGGGCCTTTTGGCGGTTCCCTCACTGTGAGAAGCAAAGCTACAGGGAACCAGGCAGAGGGCCTTCTCGATAGTGGCGCCCGCCCTGTGGAATGCCCTCCCAGCAGAGGTTAAAGTGATAAACAACTATCCTACATTCAGAAAGTACCTGAAGGCAGCCCTGTTTAGAGAAATTTTTAATCTGTGATGTGTTAATGTATCTTAATGCTTGCTGGAAGCCGCCCAGAGTGACTGGGGAGGGGTACAAATAAATTATTATTATTATTATTATTATTATTATTATTATTATTATTCTCTGTCCAGGCTCAAGCCCCAGTATTACAAATGTACTCTAGCTATGGTAGGATACTTGGTGTTGACAGAGACGTAACTAAAGTGGCATCTTACTTGAGGCATGTTGGCCTGGTCCATCCCATCATTGCATGTCTGCTGCCATTGGGTAGAAAACTATTTCAGTTCTTCCTTAAAATCTTAGGGCTAGGCACATGGTGATTGAAAAGCAGGGAGGAAGGCGGGGATTCCATTTAGGATTTTGGCTGTAGGATGCGAGACACACAAAAGATTTCAGTGCAGAGGAGGGAAAGATATCTCAAGGCCCTTGGACGCAAGGTTAAATGGATGCAGGGTTAAATGGAACAAGTGGGACTTGCAACAAAAAGTTACCACTTACCACTGGAGTTTGCTATTAGAGGGAGTAATATATTCATTTTTAAAAAGCAGCGCATTCCAGGCCACAGTCTGAAAGCATGTAATTCAGTGACCTTGCTGGGTATGTTCAGTCTTAATGGAAGACCCCTGGGTCTTCTATGTAAGCTCCCTTGAGTTCAATAGAGGAAAGGTATATATGTAATGTTTTGGGTGCTATCCAGCTAAAGGGTTAAGACAGCACAGCATTTTTTTACCTGTGTAACTCCCCTGCCCTTTCCACACTCCACACATTGCCCTATATCTGCTCTACAGGGTTGGGGGAACCCCTGGAGCAGATTTAGAGGACTTGTGGTGGGGTTAGAGGTCTTGGGAGAGGAGAGGAGGAACTTACACTATGCAGCTCAAAGTCATTCTGCTCATCTCACTGTTTAGTTAGGCACCACCCTTACACAAATAATTAAAATAATTTTTAAATCTCATAATAGCTAGTACAGTGCAATCGGCACCGGGCAAAAAGGTCCCATTTTCTTAAAAAGCAAATAGATCTGTATCTCTTGCCTGCTCATCTGGTATCTGGGTCCAGTTAATTGTTTGTAACACAGTCACTTGTAGTACTAATGTG
Organism: Darevskia mixta; assembly: GCA_034641385.1. NCBI lineage: Eukaryota > Metazoa > Chordata > Lepidosauria > Squamata > Lacertidae > Darevskia > Darevskia mixta. The sequence continues at coordinate 48,609,856 of JAWWNH010000029.1, read as the reverse complement.
ATGGCCAGATACTGGAGCTTCTGAGTAACAGTTGTGTGTGGTTTTAAGCAGGAGGGTTGAGGTATGTGTCTGCTCGCTGTTCTTCAGAAGTGGAATGTGGGTGTCTCATTTTTATCTCTTTCCCTATTACATAACCTCTTCAACTCACTTTGCACCTTACAGTTGCTTTGTGCATTGTCACCATGCCGCATCTGGTGAGAATGGCTGCTCCAGTAATGGGCTCCTCACTGTGCATGTACACAATGTTTTGAGGATGTAGCCTTAGCAATGGGCAGTCCAGCTCCACAAGTCATTCCACAACCTCATCAGTCCAACTGTAGAAGTGCACCAGGTGGGAGGCCACAGATCTCAGGGAGGCCACAGGTCTCAGGAGAAGTGCCTGACATTGATCCATAGAAAATTGAGTTCTCCGGAACCGGGTAGAGCCTTGCGGAGGTGGGCAGGAAACTGAGGCTTTAGAACAGGCATCCCCAAACTTCGGCCCTCCAGATGTTTTGGACTACAATTCCCATCATCCCTGACCACGGGTCCTCTTAGCTAGGGATCATGGGAGTTGGCCAAAACATCTGGAGGGCCGCAGTTTGGGGATGCCTGCTTTAGAAGGTTCAGATCACTTTCCACTGGGAACTCTCCATGGTGCTGCAACAGCCAACCTGCCTTGCTGCCTTGTCCTTTGGCCTCTGCAAGACCAGAACAGGACATTCCACTTAGTATCTGTGCAAGCATTTTATGGGACAGTGCTAGCAGCTGCTCTCCCTCCGCTTATGATGCTTTGGATTCATTCCATTGCTCTGGGCATGCAGCCGCCATTATGACCCATCCCAAATCCTTATTATCAGTCAGTGTAGTGATTCATAAAATCAGAGTAGCCTTGCTGTTTGAAAAATGTTTAGCCCAATAAGCAGCAGCAGTGATCGTTTTTCTTTTTCTTTTAAGGACTGTCCAAACAAAACCCTAGTCTGATCATTCTGATGAATGTTAGCAAAAGTTAATTCTTCTTAAATCTTGGCATATTCTTCCAGATACCAAGAACAATAAAATTGCTTTATTTTTCAGTCAAAGATGATTGTGCGGCAGGTTTAGAAGTAAGCACTCTATGTACTCTGTAAATTGCCTGCAATCAGGCATCTACTGAGCACTGATTTTTAGCTTGTTTTTCTCAAGGACAAATAGCCAAAGTTCAGTGTGTGTGCATGTGTGTTATTTTGCTGTCCCAACATGCATGAAATGATATTGAGGTGGAATTGCTGGAGCACTTTCCTAATCCAGTAAGGAACCAGTGGAAAGCAGGTCATCCTTGGTATCTATGTGAATTTAACTCAGAAGTCCTTTATTGCAGGTAATATAGCACAATAGTTCTCTTAAAATTGTGCTCACATTTACTTTTTGGATCCAATTCAAAGTGCTGCCTTTTATCTACCTTGTATGGATTCTGTTCTTGCTGGCTTTGAGTAAATTCTTCACTGTAGTTGTAGTCAGCAAAGGCCATTCCATCCACTTTCCCTAGATAAAAATACCAAGGTGTTGGAGGGACACAATGTTCCCTATAGCATGCATTTAATTCTGGACTTATGACAGACTTGTGGAAAAGGGACCTTTGTTCACTGAAAGTCAAAGTGAGGAATCTTACTTTCTAGAACAGAATCCAATGTCTTCTAGAGAATCACTGATAATGTTGTTTTTAAAAAGCAAGGTTAAGAACGTAGGAAGTTGCCTTATACCAAGTTAAAGCATTGGTCCATCTAACACTGTATCATCTATACCAGGCTTCCCCAACCTGGAGCCCCCCTGTTTTGAACTAGGGCTGATGAGACTTGTAGTTTAAAACTTCTGAAGGACAGCATGTTGGGAAAACATTATCTTAAAGGACTCAGGGAAAGTTTCCAGGACAGGAGACTTTCACAATCATACCTGGAAATACAAGAGATTACCATTATTGATTTATATAACAGTATTTCTCAAACTTGGGTCTCCATCTGTTTTTGGACTACAATGCCCAGCATCCCTAGCTAGCCGGACAAAAGGTCAGGGATTATAGGAGTTGTAGTCCAAGTTGGAAAAACACTGATATTCCACTTATATGTCGTAATGGCTTCTGTTTGCAAGCTTAAACTCAATTATAAAAACCCATGCATAATTAAAACACACAATAAAGCAATGGCACCAAAACATTAAAAGCATCCATATTTAAAATATGCAATAAAATAAGCTTATTAAAAAGCATAACAATTAACTAGTTTTGAAAGCAAATAAAACAACTACAGATCATAAGTGCAAGTTCAAGTGGAGGGAATCGGTCTTCAAGAGCCAGCAGAATGCCAATAGGGATGGTGTGACTCCTATTTCAGCAGGGAGCACATTCCACAACATTGGTGCCACCACCATGTTACCACACACCAATAATCATCAAGCCATGGCAAAACTGGCCAGGTTCCATTTGATGATCACAATGCCCTTGCTGGGCAGTGGAGGGGACTGAAACTGGAACCTTATGCATTCACAGCGTGTGCTCTACCTCCACTAAACTATGGCTCTCTCTCAGGTTTCTGGGATGGAACTTAACACAGAAAATATGAAACAGAATGGGTCAGCAGCAACTAAAGGCATTCAGAATTAACGTATTCAATGTGCTTGATAACAAAATCTTCTGCCTGGAAACAGCCTAACATTCTGATCCTATGTCTGCTTATAGAGAAATCCCACTGATATCTGTGTAGCGCTAAGTATAGTTGCAGTTAGAGATGTAAGAAGACATCTTTCTTCTTTCCACCCCATATTTGTCACATGCAGGGCAGTTTCCATTCTGCTGCAGTTTGGCTTCCATCAAAAACTACAATATTTGTCTAGCTGTCCACTATGTAGGAATTTTATGTAATTAAAGACACAGTCAATTGTGTTGTTACATTATTCCATGGCATTTTATTTATTTCATTTATATGCCACCTCTCCAGTGAATTCAAGGTGGCATATATACAGCTCCTGCTCTCCATTTTATTCTCGCAACAACTCTGTGAGGTAGGTTAGGCTGAGAGTTAGTGACTGGTCCAAAGTCACCCAGCAAACTTCATGGCTGTGTGGGGATACAATCCCTTGTCTCCCAGGTCCTAGTCCAGCACTCTAACCACTACACCACACTGGCTCCATTCATTTCAATGTAGGAAACACTTTCCATTGGTTGGAAACAATTTCCAATGCAATTGGGGAAAAAATGCCATCAATTACATTTTTGTGAACTGAAAACAGTTCTAGACATGAAATAAGCAAACACCAGCAATTTACACTCCCTTTTTATCAGAAGTCAACAGCATTCCTAGTAGCAACCTAATACTCGCATAGTGTTCAATTTTACCATTTCATCCTCTGATACTACCAACACCTATGAGCCTGGATTTTTACTTAAATGCCAATTTTGCAATGGCCTACTAATAAAATATTCGTATTTGCCTGGTTGTTTCTAGGAATTCAGTCCCTCCTGCAACTAAATGTTGTCATTTTGCAGCGTGTTATTTGCATTTTATGCTTCATAACTGCTGTTTCAGAGTTTTATTTTTTAACTCAGCTGGATGCCTTCACAGATAACATCTCTTCTTGCTGGAACTGAAAGGATATGTGCAAAGTCTCATGAATGTCATGTCTAGGTTTGCACAGTGCATCAAAGAAAACAATTAGAGGGCCCAAGTTCCAAACCTTATAGAGGAAGAGCTCAGAGTAGGCCAAAAGTTATGTTTCTTATTGAGTTCTTTCTTAGGCAAGCTCCTCTTAGGGAGCTGGGTATGTTTAGCCTGGAGAAGAGAAGGTTAAGGGGTGATATGATAGCCATGTTCAAATATATAAAAGGATGTCATATGGAGGAGGGAGAAAGGTTGTTTTCTGCTGCTCCAGAGAAGCGGACACGGAGCAATGGATTCAAACTACAAGAAAGAAGATTCCACCTAAACATTAGAAAGAACTTCCTGACAGTAAGAGCTGTTCGACAGTGGAATTTGCTGCCAAGGAGTGTGGTGGAGTCTCCTTCTTTGGCGGTCTTTAAGCAGAGGCTTGACAGCCACCTGTCAGGAATGCTTTGATGGTGTTTCCTGCTTGGCAGGGGGTTGGACTGGATGGCCCTTGTGGTCTCTTCCAACTCTATGATTCTATGATTCTCTCGGCTTGGGGAAAGTTGGATTAAGTTTAGTAGCGCATTCATTTTTGTGAAGACTTAAACAAGGGTAGGTAAACTAAGGCCCCGGGGGCTGGATCCAACCCAATCGCCTTCTCAATCCGGCCCGTGGATGGTCCGGGAATCCACATTTTTTTTACATGAGTAGAATGTGTGCTCTTATTAAAAATGCATCTCTGGGTTATTTGTGGGGCATAGGAATTTGTTCGCCCCACCCCACCCCCGAAAATATAGTCCGGCCCCCAACAAGGTCTGAGGGACAGTGGTCCGGCCCCCTGCTGAAAATGTTTGCTGACCCCTGGACTTGAACAATTAGCATTTATTTGTTTGCATCTTCTGAGGAACTCAGGGTGACTTACATGATGCAGACCCTCCCAGTATCCCTGTTTTCCAGGAACAGCCCTGGAATTACAAAACCCATCCTGGCTTCTCATTTGATCCCAGAATTTCCGTATTTTCCCCACCAGTGCTGCCGCTGCTGAGCTCAGGAAGAAGGATGAGCCAGCACTTATACCAAGTGACGGTGGTGGTGGTGGCAGCAGTGGCAGCTATGAGAGAGCATCCTGTTGCCTCTCCATGGCTGCTGCTACCAGCCTCCTCCCTTGGGCTGCTGGAGAAGAGTCGAGGAAGAGGAGAAGCTTCCCCCACCAAGGCCAAGTCCCGTGTGATGCTCCAGCTCTGATTCAGCATTAAAGAGAGGGTTTTCATGGTGAAAGCTCCAGAGCAAAAACAAAGAAAGGAGGACTGGAACTCTTATTCAGATACTGGAGCATGAGTCACACCATTGGTCCTTCTAGCAAAGGGTTGCTTTCACTAACTGGTCTCTAGGATTTCAGAGAGAGGTCTATCCCAGCCCTACCTGGAGATGCCAGGGATGGAACCTAGGACCTTCTGCATGCAAAGCAGATGCTCTACCACTGAACCATGACTGGTCTGTATTGACCAGTTCAAGACTTGCTTAGCAGCTATTAATACTACAACAAATACTGTCTTATGCTTTTCCAGGTACTGAGATGCATTGTCTCCTATCACCGTGTTGCAAATATTGAATAATATTGGAAGCAACTCTAGTTATGCATATTGTGCAATTTCATATTCTTAGCTCAGGGACATGTTGGTGAAACAATATTTATGGAAAGAATCTTTTCTTATCTGCCTTATAACCTCTTTCTTCCAATACCCTCCACATTTGAAATAATTAAGGATCTAGTTATGATCAACTTCCAGCACCAGGGCAAATCTCTGGCATACTGGATTAGTATCCAGGTCATACGGTATCTGTACTCCTCTTCCGGTGATGAAGCTATAGCCCAGGAGTTCAAAGCAATTACGTTTATATTACCACATGTGATAATGTTGCCTTGACATTTATGTAGTGCTGAATGAAAGCAATGAATTACACCCCTCTGGGGTATGGTGAACAGAAGGATGTGTATGAATTCTATACCTCTGTAGTCTGCATTGAGAGGGACAAAGTTTACAGAACAGTTGTTGTATGGCATTACCAACCTGAGCATCTAGACAAAATAACAGAGCAGCATCAGTGCTAATCTCTTTAATTTTTTCAGTAGTATGTGGGGAACTTGCATGTCTTTGATCTGAGTATCATTGAAAGCTAATCATAATTATAATGATTAATAATTATATCACCTTATGAGAAGGCCTGTCCACCCCACACCCCAGCAATAAGGTTCAAGATTACTAACTCTAGCTAGTTGTCAAATGGAAAATGTTGGTGTAAAGTTATAACCTGGGTTGCTTAATTTAGTAGTGCTTGTCCATGAACCTTGGAATGTACAACTAAAAGTCCAGGATACCAAATAAGATTATTGATGTAATATAAATTCTATAGGTCCATATCATTTTAAAAGGCTCACCCTTCTTTTTCTTTTTCTTTTTTAAAAAGAGAGACCGTATGAATGGATTCAGAGTGAGATGAGGTGGAACATGGTGAAAACAATGAGAAAACTGGAATTCAGCAATGCTGAACTCTCACAAGCACCCATGGAGAATAGCTGATTGTTTTGAGCAAATGGAAGGGACTAGCAGAAGGGAAACTTTGACTTGATCCAGGGACATGATTCTGGTGCCATTGTGGCCTCAAGTAGCTGTCTGCAGGAACTTTCCAAAATAGTATAGGCCTTACTAACATCAAAGCCAAAAACGGGACTTGGCAACCCTTTGAACCTGCTGCGACAAATCTAGGCATTTTAAGGATAAAACCACTCATCTCAGTGGCCACTTAAGTGCTGCTGTTTTGACAGGTCTGGCTGAAATGTCCAGTCTGTTCTGATTTTTGTAGGATCATTTTTTGTTTTTTCCACTACAGTCATCTAGTGAGACCCTCCTGGTGGTGCCACAGGTAATAAAATTTCAACTGGCAGCCACTAGGGGTGAGCATTTTTGGTTGCAGCACCTTTTTTATGGAACCAAAACTTAGGTAGGCATCATCCTTGATGGCATTCTGCCACCTTCCTAAAATGTTTTTTTAGTCAGTTATCTGATTGCAGCTGTGCTTTATTGTACGTATGTGTGAGTGTTGTATTTATCTCTATCTATGTATCATGTACACTACCTCATTTTGGTGAGAGATGATATTTAAATGTTTTTCAAAAATAAATGCACTTCTGGTTAGTTCAGGGGTAGCCAATGAGATGCTTTCCAGAAGTTGTTGGACAATGATTTCCATCATCCCTGACCATTGACCATGATGTCTGAGGATGATGGGAGTTGTAGTCCAGCAACATCTGTGGAGGGAGGTACCATGTTGTCTACCCAAGGGCTAGTTCTTTTATTATTTTTCTGTCTCTGCAGAGTTGAAAAGGCATGGTTTGTTGACTTAATGGCTCCTCCCAACATGGCTCTGCCAGATCTCTAGCTAGGTCTTAGAAACAGCCATCATGATGACTGGCCATTCAAATTTCCCAGGTTCCATCCTGGAAACCCAGCCAGATGGGTGGGGTATAAATAATAAATTATTATTATTATTATTTATTATTATTATTATATGCTCCATTGATAGATATAGACTCAGCTGCACTTGTGGCAGTGGTGGTTGTTGGACCAACCTGCTACACTAGCAGGCATCACCCTTCCTGGATTTATTGTCCAGCAGAGCAGCATTAGCAAGAAACAAAGCAGCACCCTGGGAGATATTTATAGCCTCCATAATGTTATTCCCTTGCCAAGCTATTACGGAAATAGGCTATAAGTATATCATAGGAGAGGAGATTTTAATGGCAATGTGTTGCTGTTGTTCTTGGCTTCTTGTTTTTAACCATAAGATTTGGAAGCTACATTTCCTTGCTAATGAGTTGCTTCATCCAATTAATATTTTGACCAAGCTGGCACCAGAAATGAGACTTAGGCTGGAATTACGTGTTTGGCAGTGAACCAAACCAAATGAGACTTAGGCTGGAACTTTGTGTTTGACAGATTTCCGACCCTGTCTTTGCTTTGCAGCAAGTGTGGGCAAATGTGTGAGCCTAACCTTTGCCCCACCCACCACTTATTTTCCTTTGCAACACCTCCCTCCAATTATTCCCCCACAAATGCTTTCGTGAAAAGAAGTCTGAAGAGAGTAGGCTGAAGAATCTTCCAGAAGGACTGTTTGGGGAATTTGAGGGATACAGTGGAGATGAGACCAAGTGTGTGTGAACTGCAATAAAGGAGTCTCAAACCATTTTGAGCATGTGAAATGCCTGAGAGACTTGTCTTCCAATGCAGCCATGAAATGATGTCCCTCTACCGTATTCGGGGACCTGGACAGATCAGAGTTTAAATTTAGCTAGCAGATAGTCACACAGTGCACAGGAATAAGAGAAACTTATGGATCCTTTCATACAGACTTGCAAAGAAGCTCACACAACTTGCTAGCCTGCAGGGTAAAGGTAAAGGCACCCCTGACCATTAGGTCCAGTCGCGGACGACTCTGGGGTTGCGGCGCTCATCTCGCTCTATAGGCCGAGGGAGCCGCCGTTTGTCCGCAGACAGCTTCCGGGTCATGTGGCCAGCATGACTAAACGAACCAGAGCAGCACACGGAAATGCCGTTTACCTTCCCGCCCGAGCGGTACCTATTTATCTACTAATAGTCAACATGGAAATGCAGACTACTAGAGTCTTAGCAGGCTAGTAGATTGGTGAAGGGATGGAGCAATCTGTTGTTCCACTATCAGCCTGTTTGGTTTCAGTGCTGGTGACAAAGGAAGGGGCTCCTCTTCCTTGAACACCAAGGGACCAGAAGAGAAGCAGATTGATTCCAGGCTACAAGACTACTTAAGTAAAGGAGGTGGGGGATTGGTTTTTTTAATGCAATTGTAATAGAGAGAAAGAAAAGGCTGCTCTATTCTTAAATCTTGTTTATCAGTCCTTAACTACCTCTCCTTCAGGTTTGTCATCTGTTTTATTTGGATTCTAAGCCTTGAAGACATGGGCATTATTACTTCTGTGCTCTTTATAGCCCCTAGTGCACTTTTAGTGGCATTTAATAAATATGGAATAGTAAAAGGAAGAAGAAATGATGGGGGACGGGGGCAACTGCAACTGAAAAAGCTACTATAGTGTAATGGCTAAGAAAACTTGTTGCTGGAGGGGAAATCTTCTGTATCCGGGTGAGAATGTTTGGTGAGAACTTTCATAATGAGCTCTGTTAAGACTACAGAGGTTGGTTTGGTGGGAGTATCCCTGCAGTGGAAATCCCCTTGGGGTTGACACTTCAGTGGTCACCAGCACTACCCTGAGACACTGGTTTTGGCCCTGCAACCTGGTTGGATGCATGGTAGGAGAGTATGGAAAGAAGGCTACCATGTGGGAAGAAAGCCCATGATAATAGCAGGCATAAGGCCATTGTAGGTCACATCACAGCAAACTTTGCGCTCAAACTCAGGCTTTGTCCATCTAACTTTTTGAGAGCTGGAGGAGGGGTCCCACTTATTTGTCATCTGGCACAGAGCCCCCGTTGCTTGGTTCTCTTAGTGTCCCATCACTTTTCCTTGGTTCTTTTAATGGCCCGCCAACCTTGTCAAGAAGCTAGCTTGAGTTAATTAGCTTTTCACACTTGCTAGGATTATAGGTGTCTGGCACCCACAAATTCATAACAGTATGCTGATAACGTGTGAGGGAATGTGAATAAGCATCTGAATTCTGTTTTTGCCAAGTTGGGTTTTACATTCATGATTTAAGCCTCCTATATGAGAACTTCCTTAGTTGGAAATGTGTTCCATTTCCTGCCCTTTTCTGAGCACCATCCCACACCTTTATGTAATGCAAAGGTCACTGCATCCCATAAGGTGATGAAACAACAGAACACTTGGCATTCTCAATCTTCCCCTTTTGTCATCATAGCTCTGCCCCTTCAGTCGGTTTGGTGGGGGCTGACCTGCACATGCTGTGTGCGTGACAGATCCTGCTGACACCTCATATTTTGACTGCTCCATTTTATTGTTCCTGTTGCTAAGAGATGCTGAAAGGCCATCCTCCTCCTCCTCTTTTTTTCTGAGAAAGCAATGCCTTATTACGGTACTTGCTTTGGATATTTAATCTGTCTTGTTGTGATGAGTCAGCCTTCTTTGGGTACATAGACATACACTCCCCACCTCCCACCCCAGTTGACCACTGTTGGCTTAACCCCCCCTCTCTGCATCTAGGTCTTAGAGCAAGCATGGGGAACTGTGGCTGTACAATCGTTGTTAGACTCCCATCAATTTCAGCCAGCAAAGCAAATGGTCAGGGATGGTGGGAGTTGTAGTCCAGCAATATCTAGAGAGCCACAGCTTCCATACCTCTCTCTTAGATGGTCTAATTCAGGGTAGACTTCAGAGCAATGGAACCTCATAGTTACAATCTTTCTATATTTTGCAATGCCCATAAATGTAATTTATGAATGCTGGGTACTTCATTTACCCTCACTTTGACTGAGTGCATGTTCAGATTGCAGCAAATAGGAAAAATTGCATGACATAGTAAATGACTGTGCCTTAGAACAGTTGTGCAAAGAACCAACTAGAGGTGAGGCAACCCTGGACTTAATCCTTAATCCAGCCTGGGAACTGTTGAGAGGTGTAAGTGTTGTTGACTTGGTGGGGAACATTGACCACATCTATCAGAGTCACCAGATATGTAAATGGAATGCTGCCTAGCGACACAAAAACAGTTAATTTCAAATGATTCTCAAAATTGAGGAGATTAGGTAAAGAAGGAGATTAGATGAAAGGAAGAGTCAAGAGGGTAAAATCTCTTCAAGATGCTTGGAGGTTATTTAAAGACATGATGAGATAATAGAAGCTCAGCTAGGATGTACCGGTATGTCACAAACTTGAGAAAGGACAGAGAGAGAACGAACTTCCAAGAGGATGCTAGCCTGGTCAACAGAAACATAACCAAAGGCCCATCTATTCCGGCATTCTCAGAATGTCCAATTCTCCAGCAAGTGGCATTTAGAGGTAAACCACCTCTGATACTTGATAGCTTTATCCTCCATGAATCTGTCTAACTCCTTTTTGAAGCTATCGCATGTTGGTGGCCATCACTACATCTTGTGGGAGAGAATTCAGTTTAATTGTACGGAATTGTATTCATTAAGTACTTAAGAATATAAGAGCCTGCTGGATCAGAATTGTTCCTCCTAAAGCTTTGTTTCCCAACCCTTGATCATCTTGGTCACCCTCCTGTGCACACATTTCAGCTTATCAATATCCTTCTTAAATTGCGGTGACCAGTATTCCAGTATCCAGATGTGGAGTGACCAAGGGAGAAGGTAACAAGAAATGAAATTCTAACACAGGTCCTCAAACTACGGTCCGTGGGCCGCATCCGGCCCGCCAAAGTTCTGGATCCAGCCCGCCTGCCAGTTGCAGAACCTGCTGCTGACTCCCTCCCTCGAAGTCCGAGGAAGGGCAATGAATTGGGCAGGCGACTTCGGCGCCGCTTACTGAGCACGCTCAGCTGGACCCACGCATGCTCAGCATCCCTTGGCCCAGGGAGAAGAGCGGACTAGTGTCGCTCCAAGTTGCAGCTCCGGCTGGCACCAGGCACTTCCTCCTCCCTCTCCTGCTGTGGCATCAGTGGAGGCCCCGCCCTGGCCGCTCTTGGCTCCCAGGAGCTGCGAATAGCAGCAGCAGCCGCACAACGCCCGGGCTGAGTCGGTATCTGCTGGGGACGAAGCGCCGTGGCAGCGGCAGGTAAATGGGGAGGGGGCAGACAGAGAGCTCTGCCTTCCTCCCTCCCCGCTCTGAAAAACTGCTCCCTCCTCCCTCTCTCCCTTTCTTTGCTTATTTGGGTCTGCTTTCTGTCTTGGCATTTTCCCTCCTGTTTCTGAGACTGTTCATGCGGGAACCCTGATTTACTTTTGTTAGATAAAGCTTGGAATACGACTTAAATATGAACAGCAACATAGGCTTTGGGGGAGTTGTTAACAGGCGCAGTACTTTTCAGGATAACCTCCCACAAACACACATTAAAAGTAACCTCCAAAAGCATATACTAGCCTGCTCTTTTTTATGTACATTACAAATAATATTTTGTAAAAATATTTTTTTCTACACACACAGTATGTTTGTGCATATGTATGTGTCATAATTTACATGTGTCATTAATCAACATAAACTCATAAGTTTATGTTGATTAAAATCATTCTTCATTTTAAATATTGTATTGTTTTTCCTGTTTTTGTGCACTACAAATAAAATATGTGCAGTGTGCATAGGAATTCATTCATATTTTTTTCAAACTATATAGTCTGGCCCACAACAGTGTCTGAGGCCCCCTGTTTAAAAAGTTTGAGGACCCCTGTTCTGGTACTTACTGGCAAATCAACTAACTGACAAATCAACATCTCAGCAAAACAGAATGGTATGTAAGTGAGAGCTCTTAAATTACCAACAATTTCACAGTTGAATTATTTGAACAAAAGAATGCAACTTACTAAAACTCCATAGCTCCTCCATGTCAGGGATGGGAAAGGAGCCAATCTGACATGAATCTGTAAAATGGGTCATCATTGAAAAAAACAGATATTTATTTATGTACTTGATATATTATAATCCACAGCTCAAAGCAAATAACAAAGCATAAAATAAACAATACAGAAATAAGAGGAAACAGCCCCATTAAAATTCTATTAAAAAGCTATCAACTGAACAAATGACTGAATCAAATAATAATAAAAGGCAACTTTTGTGAAAACTATCCAAGATAGTCTTCATACAGGGTATTCTAGAGCTTTGTTAGCTCAATTTCTTTCCTAGGTATTTTGATTGAATGCATTGCTAAAGATAGAATTATTAAGCAAAAATATAAGTGCTGGATTGCACCAAAGGTCCATCTAGCTCTGGTCCTGCAAATGTTGTTGGTCTCCCATCAGCTCTAGCCACCATGTCCAATGATCAGGAATGGTTGGAGTTGTATTCCAACATATTCCCCATTTATGATATAGATTATAGACCAACATGGTGCTTCCCATAATGGCCAGCGCTGTGCCTCAGGGAAGCTATCAAGCAGAGATTCAAGACCACTAACCTCTCCCACTGATGCATCCCAGCAAATACAAAACTAACCTTGCTCAAGAATGATCCACATAGCATCTGAAAACTTGAAGTCCTGTCTTGCAAACCCTTTAGAATTCTATGGGAATGTCAAAGATATAGATAGAGATGATCTAGTAGATGCTATATACTTGGACTTCAGGAACCCTTCAACAGATGTCCTCACCAAAGACCTCTGAGTATACTTAGCAGTTATCCCATTAGTGGGAGAAGTCATCTTGTGGGCTGGTAACTGATCAAAGGCTAGGAAGTAGAAATAAACAAGATAGTTTTCACAGCAGAAGGGAGCAAGTAGTGGAGTCCACCAAGGAAACTATGCTGCTGATTTTAAATTTTTAGAATTGTGATGAACAATGTAGTAGTCATAAGGAAAACCATGAACAATTGTGGGTTACATCAAATTGTTCAGGATGGTGAAAACCCAGCTGAAGCAGACCATAACAAGTTCCAGGAAGGACCTTTCCCAGCTGGGTGAATGGGCAACAAAACAGCAAAAGAGCTTTGGCGTAAGTGTAAAGTGAAATCTCCCAATTTCAGACCTACGTTGATGGGTTGTGAACTGACTATGGCTGTCCTAGAAAGAGAACTTGAGATTGCAGCAAATAACTTGATGTTGGACTAAATGTATTCATTCATATACAGTGGTACCTCTGGTTACGTACTTAATTCGTTCCGGAGGTCCGTTCTTACCCTGAAAACGTTCTTAACCTGAAGCACCACTTTAGCTAATGGGGCCTCCTGCTGCCCGATTTCTGTTCTCATCCTGAAGCAAAGTTCTTAACCCGAGGTAATATTTCTGGGATAGCAGAGTCTGTAACCTGAAGCATCTGTAACCTGAAGCGTATGTAACCCGAGGTACCACTGTACTGTATTTATATAGCCACTCCCTAACAGGAATTCTCTGGGTAGCTCACAAAGGACATTGGTCTGAACCAGCAAGGATCTTAAGTTCTTATTTTTATGTAGTTCAGGACAAAAAATGGAAAACCATGCTAAAGAAAAATGTTATTCCCACATAGTCCTGGCCTGCCTTCTCACATTCAGCAGCACATGTATTTCAGAAAATATGTACTGGCATTTCAGACATTGCTAGGAGGAAAAAAATGAAATCCAGATGGTTCCAAGTGATAACAGAAGGTGGTTGTAGAACCAATGGTGAAAGTTTGGATTGGTCCAGATGGTCCAGAGCCTTCAGTTGCAGAGACTCCCTAATATATTTATAGTGCAAACAGCATTTTAATAGGAAAGTGGTGTCATGGAGATGTCCTTCGTAGATCTGCCGGCTCAGCTGCTTATCCAGGACATGATCACAGAACAGCTTGCTACCAAAGATATGATTTCACTGATTAACAAGATACCCTTTTCAGTCCCAGTCACAGGTTTTCTGTTGTCACATTACAGACAGTTTACACATGGTAGAATTCAGAACCATCTCAGATTGCAAGAGGGGGTATTGCATTTTTGAATATTCCTCCATATAAAAACACTGGCTCCATGTAGTAATCTTGCACATGGGTGGAAACAGTTCAGTGTAGTCCTCTCCTGTATCTGCTAATTTATTTCATGCCAAGATAAGTCAATGCAGTGTTGGATCATCATCATCATCATCATCGTCATCATCATCGTCATCATTTTATTTTATTTGTATGCCGCCTTTCCATAGTTGAAACTATGCTCAAGGCAGCTTACAACATGACAAGATTTACATAATTACCAACATGACAAAAGTCATAACCAATAAATAAAGCACATCAAAAGGTACACAACCAAATGGAAAACAATTTCCACATAAATCATAAAATCGAAAACTAAAAAACACAACATTAATATCAATAACAATTTAAAATGACATAGATAAAAAATAAAAACAATTTTAAAAAGGAGCCATCTCTGTCGAGCAGCAGCAGCAGTCCTTTATGGAGGCCTCCAGGCCCCGCCCCAAGCCAGGTGGAAAGAGGCAGGGCAGGGCCCTCAGGCTCAGCAGGCAGTCCTGATGCTTCCAGTGATTTCCCATTAGGATGACCAGGGTGCTGCTCCACCAAATTGTTTGTCAGCCAGTTCCCACTTCCTGCCTTATCGCTTGCAACCAGTCCAGGGGAAGGCATTGCCTGTCAGCTTCCTCCCAGTGTTACCTTTGTAAAAATGAGAGAAGGATGGGAACAAAATGAGAATTATTTGGCCCTGCCTCTCATTGGCTCTGGCTTCACCTACTGTTGGGTCCCTGTCAGGAGTCCAGGTTCCCAGCTTGATAACACAGTAAGCATAGCTAATTAAAAAGGAGGATTTATTACAAAAACAAACAGCTCTGGACGGCTCTAATAAAGCCTCCAGCATTATCACTCAAGATGACCTTCTGAAGATCCCTTCCAGAATGGCCAGAAGCAATTGAACTTATGAACCTTACGTCTCTTGTTTTGCTTCCTGTCTTGCAACCCTCCCATTCGCTGACTCCTCGGACTGAGTGGATTAGCCCCTACCTCTTCCTTTTCTGAGAGGCTATCTCCGAGTTCTTTCGCACCGGATTGTGCTTCCAGCAAGCTTTGATTGCGTTGTAGCCCGCTCTCAGCTATTGCCTTATCAGCTTCCCCGTCAAGGTCAGGAAGAGCCGAATTCTGCAGCTTCCAGCTCCCCCCTTCCTGACTATCACCAAAGCCTCTCTGTTCCTGGCTGCTTTCTGCAGTTGGCTGCAAACCTTCTCTTGGAGCTGGCTCATTCCTGACAGTATCCCTGCCTTCCATCTTACTATTCTCAATGGGCACCAGCCACTTCTTAACCCCTACCTGTGTTCTTAAGTGGAACAGTCCAGAATTCTAATTCTTGAGTCCACGATGGCCTGATCTACACATGCAGCAAAATTACTAGTCCCTAGAAACTGTGGGAGGAAGAGTGCCCTTGTGTTCCCATCCTGCTTGTGTTTTCCTCACAGGTCAGTCACAGGATGCTGGACTAGATGGGCCATTGGCCTGATTCAGTAGGCTCTTCTTCATAGGTCTGTGCTATTGCAGAGGATGATTGCATTTTTGAATGCTTTCCTACATTAAAAACTCTTTGCAGATGGAAATCCAGAACAGCTAGCAAAGGCCTGTGATAGCACCTTCCCCCTTAATGTGATCATTCTCTATTTGCAGGTGTTGGGGTTAGTTTTAAATGTTGAGCTGCAAAATTAGAACTCCTCCCCACCTCCAGTCTAAAGTGATGCAATCTGTTCTACCACATCTTGTTAGACCCCTGTAATGTCTAAAATGGCTTCTAGTTGCTAGTCTATGAGAGGTGAGGAAAAAGTTGTAATGGAAGCCAACAGACAACTCTTTGGAGGTGGAACTTATGTGATGGGGTTGTGGAGGGGGATCCCTGAATACTAGAATTAACACTCAGGGCACATTGACAATGAAAATGTTTTAACCAGGATGAAAGCGCTTTTAAAAGTTAACTATTAATTATTACAGAATTTGAATTGACATTCACCAAAAAAACAGAACAGGTTATCAAAAACATAACCTTAGCACCCACCTAAATTGAAAAACTTTATATACAACTTAAGTGTCAAACAACCATAAACCGTTTATAGTTCTCAGTGGTGGTGCCTATATTATGGGAGAGTCTTCTCAGAGATCTGGACGCATCTTTGGTAGTATGCTTTTGCCAGCAATTAAAAACATTTATATTCAATCAAGCATTTACTGGATTCTAAATTCTTTTTTTCTGCTCAGTGGTCCCCCTTTGCTGTTTAATTGTATTTTTAGTGGAATTTTAATATAGTTGACCTTTTGTTGTGCACCACTCTGATATATGTGTGAAAAGGGTAGTAGAGTATATACATTTTTATTTTATTTTAAAAAGAACATTTGCTTTCCCCCCTATCTCCGTTTGATTTCCAATTCAACTGCCTATACTTCAAACAGTATATTAAGGTAAAGGTAAAGGTACCCCTGACCATTTGGTCCAGTCGTGTCCGACTCTGGGGTTGCGGTGCTCATCTCGCTTTATTGGCCGAGAGCCGGCGTACAGCTTCCAGGTCATGTGGCCAGCATGGCAAACCAGAGCAGCGCATGGAAACACCGTTTACCTTCCCGCCGGAGTGGTTCCTATTTATCTACTTGCACTTTGACATGCTTTCGAACTGCTAGGTGGGCAGGAGCTGGGACCGAGCAACGGGAGCTCACCCCGTAGCAGGGATTCGAACCGCTGACATTCTGATCAGCAAGCCCTAGGCTCTGTGGTTTAACCCACAGCGCCACCTGGGTCCTAAACAGTATATTACAGAATTTTAAGAACAATCCCTGGAGAAGTCCCAATCAACCTGTCCCTCCTCCCAACCTTTCTCTGTGGTGGCTTTGAGTTTATTGCACCCTCAACTGGGAGTAAAACCCACTGAGCTCTAAAAGGTTTATTTGTCAGTTGATATTCATGCACTTGCACACCTAAGAAAGTTTGCTGGCTGAGGGGGATGTATGCAATGTCACTCACATATTTAATAGCTGACACCTCATCTGAGTTTTCTTTCCATATGACAAGCTTGTGCATAAAACCCCTGGGTGAACAGCAGTTAAAGTCAGGCTATTGTATTTTTTAACTTAATTTTGTCCCTTGGGGGGCAGGAAGGTGAATAATGGCTTTGGCTATATGTGCATCCCTTCAGGGCCTCAGAAGATAAACTATTTTAAAGTTTCAAAGCAGAGATAGGTCACCTGCTTTTTAATAAAGTGACTAAAGAACATAGCTGGACTAAAAGAAGACAGAGGAACTAAAACCACAAAGAAATGTAACTCATTTCCCAAAGCTTATTCTTCACGAAATTTCAAACCTTTAAAGACCAGAAACAAACAGTACGAAAACTACCGTATTAAAAAGAAGCTCCTTGAATACTTTACTCTGAATAAATGCCAGAGGCTATTTCTCTCCCTGTTTCAGCCACTGCTACCCAATAAAGACTCAGACAGGAATTCCTGAGGGATGGAGAAGTGTTGCAAGTTGTAAATGCTTGAAACTAAGCAACGCTATGGATGTAAACTACTTTCACCCAGGTTTAACTGTCATCCTTTTAGAATAGGGATCCCCAAACATTTTGGGCTGGGGGCATATTTGGAAATATTAGAAACTGTCATGGGTTTATAAAACCCTTGTTTATGTTTTCAGACTATTTTTGTTCTTGTGTTACTGTAACAGGGCATAAAAACACATTAAAACGTCATTTTTAACAATGAATGATAACCTACACTTTAATGAACAACTGTTGCCTTAACGCATCTCAAAACGATACTTATTCTGAGCTTTAGTAATCAAATTTATTTCAAATAAATTTAATTATTAATTCTTTGTTTTAAATGCCATCAGTCTACTAATAGAACTTCTTGGGTTACAATCTTCAGCACATTTACTACTAAGGAGTAAGTCCCATTTTGATCAGTTAAATTTTCTGAGTAAAATTCATAGAATTGTGATACATACATACATACATACATACATTCATACATATATATATGTATGCATGTATGCATGCATGTATGTATGTATAACATTACCACGGTCCCTTGTTTGCAGGAAGCCCATGGTGGGAGAAGGATGAATAAATCAGTGGACAGAACTTAAACAGGAGGGCAGTGCTTAAATGAGACTAAATATGAATGAGCAGCCAGATAACATGAAGCCCCCAAGTTAGACTGAATGCTCAGTCTTAATCAGCTTCCCTGTGCATCTGAATTTGCTGAATGTCAGGGGTTCATCTCAGACAATCCCATCAAACTTTTTGTCTGAATTTTTTTGCACCTAGTAACAGGAGGATCCCCTTCTTGGCAAGGGGAATAACTCAGTGCTTTGGGAATATTGAGTGTTTACTACTCTCAGGGGTAAACTGAGTATTAATTGGGTGGTGTTAATTGCATGGCATTAATTGCAACTAGGATATACATTTTTTTTTTTTTGAAATGTCAATAGCAACTGATTGGGCGGGGGGGGGAGTTGGATCAGAACTGTAGGGGCAGAGAGGGGGAATGTAACCCTCCCTCCCTGCCACAGCCCCAACAAAAATCACACACACACACACACACACACACACACACACACACACTGTTATTTGCATCTGGAGTAAAGCTTTCACTGGTGCCAGAGGAGGATTTCCGCCTGATGGCAATAGCAGCATTGAATTGCTTGCTCTGCAGGCATCTCTAAGTCTGAACTCAAAGCCCCTATTGTTTATATAGTAATGTCATTATGTATCATTATAATTTGACTTACTCATATTGTTATTCTATGGGCTTACCATGGTTTTTTGCATCTTGTGCAATTATGGGGGGGGCAGTATGATCTTTTGAGCTTACTATCAGAGGTGCAGTTTTATGATGCAATTGTTCTACATAGCCGACTGTCACATCTCTCAGAATGAAACATTGCGAAGTTTATTCTAACCTAGTTCAGCCCTTGATGCCCTTTAATTTTCTTTGAGAGGAGATGCTGATGCTTATAATGACAGCCTTGTCCAGCCTTGCATAGGGCAAAGAAAATGCTTGACAGGCTTGTGCCTAGATTTTGGCATTTTTTGCATCTGTGCCAGGCTGTTTAGAAAACTCTTGCACACATACACAGTGCAACTGCTGATTGCTAATGTGTGAATTGATTAATGGCCACATAGTAATCCATTCATAAATCTAGGCACTAAGTGACAGCCTATCGATTTCTTCCCAAAACCTTTCTGTGTACCCTGAAGTGCTTGCATTTTCACATTGGGCTTCTTTTGTGTTTTGTTCCATGTTTATGGGCTTTCCCCCACTTAACTTCTAGTTAATTTGCTTCAGAAAAGAAAGGGTGATGTGGGGAGGAGCGCTGACGCTCAACATTTTCCAAAGGCCAAAATCCATTTTGTCTTCTTTCCAAAAAGCCTGTTCAAAACAATACGTTCTCCTTTTACTCCACATTAGAGCCTCCACTGCTTCTGGAAAAACATACCATGGAAAGTTAACCAGGCATTCATAAACATGGCTGGCAACCATTCCCATGACTTACAGTGTCAATGTTTGCTGCTCCAATTATCAGAATTTCTGTCAGCCATATCCGTGATGGCCTGGTTCATGGATTGCAACCAGTGAGGTCTCTAACAGAGAGTTAGGCTTGGAGATGGTTCAAATCCAGCTGCAGCCATGAATGGGCTGATCACTTTCTGTCAGACTACACTACTACATAACAACTACACAGGGTTGTTATGGGAATAAAAAATGGGACAATTTGCAGGGCATGATATAGATGTGACAGATTTATCCAAGCAAGTGCTTGCCCAAGGAGGTTTGGAACTGATTAGGTGGCAAAACTAAACCCTTACTTGGGAAACGGTTACTGTTACACAGGAAAAGATCCTCCCCTCTTTGCTACTCCTGTGCTTCTCATAACCTATCCTTTAGGTAATGTCATTCCCTTCCTGAAGAGAGGATTCTCTGGTGCCAGGAAGGGCAGCCCCTGGGCTTGCTCCAAGCAAGCTCTGTTCCGAATCACTTATATTGTACCCTTCAGGGTCAGTGCTTTATCCTGCAAGCTGCCTGAGTGAGGCCCAACATGTCATTTATTTAGATGCTTCTCTCTCCTATTGATCCCTGCTTGATGCATCCCAGCTCCCTCAGCTCCCACCTTTGCTTTCTGCAGAAATTCAAATATTTCTGTTAACAGGAAGATTTGCTTTGCTGATAAGTGATGTGGTTCTTCACATTCCATGCTGGGTGTGTTGTTTTCAGATACTCCACTGACTTTATGGGAATTAACAAAAAAAAAAAAAAACACCTTTCAGTTTAATATATAATGTTGTGAGATTATTATTATAGTATATTTAGCTACACCCCACCTTTTCCCCTGATGGGACTCAAGGCAGCATACAGATAAAAACAAGAATTTTGTAGGGACTCCTACAAAATGCAAGGAAATTATAGCAGTTAAGGACCATGCTGTTAACAGCCATTTTTTTAAAGGCAATATTGATATGGCAGGGTGTACTATCCTATGTTTAGGTCCATTTTCACCACTACCTTGGAGTTGGATGGCTGTTAATGGCAGAGTGGTGGGCCTAAGTCCCATATTTGTTTCTTAATTTGAATAGATGCATGGAAACTATGCAACTGACCCTGTCATTCCACATTGCAAGTACGCAACTGGCAACCAATACCAATATCATCCATACAAAATGACAAAGTGGGAAGAGATCGTGTTTTGAGAAGGCGATGCCAACCGCTCTCTCATCAGGTGAACTTGAAATTGAAAATGAGACACTGGATGAAAAACTCAGTGGGAGAGATGAGGAGCAGGGCTCATTGCATCAGGGTCAGTTCTATCAGGCCTCCTCTCCCTTCAATTGTCACATTGTACCATCTGTTCCAGCAAGTGCCCTCAGTGGGGGAGATGGGAAGCAAGGCTTATTATTCCATCAGCTCTGGACCAGCTCTGTCAGGCATCACCTGCCCCTTAACTGTTTCCAGCTGGTCATTGTAAGAACCACTATGTAACTTTAAGAATTAGTTCCTAAGTTTGTTTCCTCGTCTGGTCTTCCCTCCCTGGCCCCTGGGTTCTTGTGTGTGATTCATTTTAGATTGCATGCCTTCCCAAAAGATGCAGTACATGTGGATACGTCACCCAAAACCACCCCAGCAAAGGAAGAAAAATGCACATCACCTGTCAACTTCTCAAAGTCACCCGTCCAGTGTTTAACTCATTCAAAACAAGGCATTTCTTACCCTTTCTAATCCAAATTTGGCATGGGCCGTCCTCAGACCTATCTCTCCTATGCTGCCAAGTTATTGAAGTCCATTGAACCACATTCTAAGTACAAACTGTATAACCCCCTCCCCTCAATTTCTCATTATAATGGCAGAAGTTAGCCAACTCAGCCTTAACTTAGAGCCACAATTGTGGCCCTATAATTATCCCAGTGGAACAGATCAGGAATAACTCTACATCAGTATGTTTCTTTCCAATACTTCGGCTACATCAGGAATGACTAGCCTGTGGCCCTCCAGAAGTGGTTAGACTACAGCTCCTATGATCTGTGACCACCATCCATGCTGTCTGGGGCTGATGGGAGCTGGTGTTTAGCAACATATGGAGGACAACATGTTGGCTACCCCGATCTATGTGTTCATCAAGGTCACATGCTAAAGTCCTCCTTGGATTATACCAGCAGAAGTTCAGGGAGGAGATACTTTTTAATGCGGGAACATTAAAAATGGTAGTATCTTGGCTTCAGGAACTTTTTGGTTGAAGAGTAAGATAAAAGTAAATAAATAAATAAAACAAAAACCCTCAAGTCATGGCATCTCTAGACCATGTGCAACAAATGTCTAGTACAGTGATAGCTAACCTTCACACCCCAGATGTTTTGGAACTACAACTCCCATCATCCCTAGCTAACAGGATCAGTGGTCAGGGATGATGGGAGTTGTAGTTCCAAAACATCTGGAGTGTCAAGGTTAGCCATCACTGGTCTAGTAACTGTGCATTTATTGCACCATAAATCGATCATCTAGAAAGATCCACAGAGTGCAGGTGAGAGTAGACGACATTGTAACATCTAGCCGGTCTAGCTGTTTAAAGAATAATTGGAGGCACGAGACTCTAGCATTCAATCAGCATTTGCTATGGCTCTCAATCACGTTGCTAATCAAGGTGGGGATGGAGAAAACCTGTAAGTATATTCAAGGGTCAACTGCAGTGGCAAAGCGTTGTTAATGCAGACAACAACTGCAAGCACTCTTTCTGTCTTACGTGATGTTAATACCAAGTGGACAAGGGTCTTGCAATCAGTAGACTCCTGGCCTGACTCCAGAGCTGCCTGACCAATAAACTACTACCAAGCATGCAGTGTACTGCCCAGAAAGAAAACATCCTCTTTGTGTACAAATTTGGAAGATGCAGCCTCACTTTGCAGACCTATTAAGTGTGAAAGGAAGCAGACTGTTGCTAGGCTTACAGGGGACAGAACACCTTTTTGTAGGTTGGAGTAAAGCCAGCAAGTGGGGGGGGCAGGGTTAGAAACGGCATTCCTACTGTAGAGGGGATAAAAATGTGATCATGACTGATCACTGCAGAATAAAAAAGAAAAACTCATACATTGCAGCAGCAGGAAAAAAAACACACCTTCAGACCTTTCTATTACAAATTAGATAATAAAGAGAGATGCAGTGTTTAACCAATGACTGGAAGATCTGCAATGGCTTGAAGCTGTGTGCAATTTAACCGATTGAAGAGATTAAGGAGTCTATACAACAGGAAGAAAATTGTCCAATAGAAACACCACAGTTAAAAAATAGCAAATGAAGACACCTGGATCCTAGAGTCTGGAAGCGGCTTAGCGTAGATAGAAGGTACCAGATGGCTGCGTTTGTTTTTGGTGCCAGATGTTACATCACTGGCTGGCAGAAGTATTTTATGAGATGGGTATTCCGTCTTTTCTTTTTTTGGAAACAGGACTAGTAAATAGTTTACAGTTCAATCCTAAACATGTTTGCTTGAAAATAAATGCCAAAGTGTTTAATAGGACTTGTTTCTTAGTAAACAGATTTAAGACTGAGACCTTAATGCACAGGTGGCTAACCTCTGCTTCTACAGATGTTTCTGGGCTACTGTTCTTCTCATCCCTGTTGGCTATGCTGGCAGGGGCTGATGGGAGTTGTAATCCAGCAACATCTGTAGGGACACAGGTTAGCCACATCCTTAATGTGAATGTGTTGAGATTCTTTTAATGCAGTTGGGTAGTACCAATAGAAATCTAGGGTTTCCAAAACCTTTATTCAGTCCTTCTATATCATGATACCCACAACAACAATATATATAAAGATGTCATATAGAGGAGGGAGAAAAGTTGTTTTCTGCTGCTCCTGAGAAGAGGACACGGAGCAATGGATTCAAACTACAAGAAAGAATATTCCACCTAAACATTAGGAAGAACTTCCTGACAGTAAGAGCTGTTAGGCAGTGGAATTTGCTGCCAAGGAGGGTGGTGGAGTCTCCTTCTTTGGGGGTCTTTAAGCAGAGGCTTGACAGCCACCTGTCAGGAATGCTCTGATGGTGTTTCCTGCTTGGCAGGGGGTTGGACTGGATGGCCCTTGTGGTCTCTTCCAACTCTATGATTCTATGAACAACTGAATAACAAATGTTTAGAAACCCCAAAATAAAGGTAACATATTGGCCTATAAGAAAAACTCCAAAATCATTATATTACAAACCCTTTGTTAGGTAAACAAAAATGCCATAAAATGGTGTGCAAGCCTTTTGAGTTCTTCAGAACTCTTCATCAGGTTAGATGGTTTTTTAAACAAATGTAAAGTGGGGAGAGAGAAAATGTTTTTTTTTTAAACCATCTGTGTCTATATCTGGTAAGATGGATTGTGGGAGGAGATAGCAGACATTCAAATGAAACCCTTTCAGGTGCTTTGCAGGTTTCAGGTTTTATCCAGGTCTCCTGGGAAGGAGAAACTCATACTGGCCCATCCTCTAACTCTATGGATACAGCAACCAGCTGTTACTCAGTTCTGCTTCCATCCTTGAGTGAAACACAGAAGTTCCTTTAGCAGGCAGAGAACAGGACTGAAGAGTAACCAGGCAGTTCTTATATAAGGAGAGGCAGAGTTTAATTTTAGGTTAAGTACTAGGTTAAGAAAGGGGGGGTGGTAATAGAAGCCAAACAGAACATTCCCTATAATTGCAAGGTAAATATAGCCAATTTTACTTCTAAAGAAATTTGGCTAAACTTTAAAACTTGAGGTGAAACAAAATGTTTGGATTAAACCACCAACTACTTAAAATGACAACTATGCCCTTTCCCCACCCAAATCCTCTTCATAACATCTTCTACAACATCCTGATCTTCTACAACATCCTGCATCCTGATGCCTTATATTTTGCTGTTTCTGCCCTGCTCACAATCCATTTGTGTCTCCCATGAGAAACAGGTGATCACAGTAATACATGGAAAATGCCAAAAGTATTTTATATTGTTCACATAATCAGGTTTCACTTTCATGCTTATTCAGAAATTGCAGTTCTGATAGACTCTGTGATGTGGATTTCGTGGGAAATTACAGTATACATAGCAAACAGTTAAAATGGGCCAACATTGGAAAATGGAGAAGGAAGCAAGTCCTTTAAAATGCAAATTACTGGGAGGTTTTGTTTTATGCCACTTGCTCATCTTTATTACTCCTTCAAAGAAGAGAGGAAAGTTTGGAGAAAACCCCTCTCACTCTAACATGTCATTTTCTTCTTCAGGAACTCCAATGCCAAAGGAGCTTGGTAGGGAAAGTATTGAACTACTAACAGTCAAAGCAATATTGCTCTTTCCATGCAGGCAAGGATGTTGCAGATGAGCTTTGACTTTGATGCTGGCTGTCACAAAGGTGACTATTTCAGTCTCTCCCTCATTTAGCAAGAGAAGAGAAGATCTAACTCTATTTTCTTCACATCAAACTATACGAAAGCAGGTCCCTGACTTGTGGTTCATCCTGTTCTGCTCAATTATGAGGAGCTTCTTTGATCTCCAATAACTTTTCAGATCACATTAATGTTTCCCCTCCCCACCTTTGCTGTGGTTTGAGTGAGATGAACCAATTCCTTGGCCCCTCTTAAAATGGCCTTGCTGCAAAGTGACATTGGCAGATATACAGTGCTCACTGGGTTTTCATCCTCCTCCAGTCTTACTGGTAGGCACTTGAAGGAAATAGATTCAGAAGGCCTACTCAGGAGTAAGGAGCTGGTATTGCCCAGTGATTGGAATATGGCTCTTGAAGCTAGAATTCCATTGTTCTCTTCCCCAGGCTTACCTTAAGCTCTTGGGTGGTACTTTACAGCAGGGATAGCTAGACTTTTACAGCCCAAAGGTCACATTGACAGTAAGCTACATGTTTGAGGGCCACATGCCAGTCATGGGCATAGCCAAAGTATAAACTCATTTATAAACAGTTAATTTCCTATTTACTGGTTGCTGCTCTTTTAGTGATTTCCCAAGGATGGACGGTGTGTCATGTTTTTCATTTGATTCAAGAAAGTTGTGTTTATTGCCATCTCTGAAATATTGACTCACAACCTGCATGCTGTCAAAGGGCAATGCTTGACCCTTTGAACTTTGCACCCATTTGGTGGCTGTTTGCAACTTACTTGACTAGACAATTTCATGAATGGCACATTCCTTCTAAGTATGATTTTACTTGGCAACATTTATTGAATATTATATGTTTAGTTTCATTGGTAAAATTTCCCATTATGGAAAATATTTTGTTTTGTTTTTTATCTGTAGACTTTATCTCTTCCTTCCATTCCCCTTAACACTGCAGATGTAATACTATGATTTATTTATTTTTGTTTCTGTCCTTCATTTGTTGTATTTTGCTTAATTTCATTCAATCAAGTTTCAAACTTTTTTGGGGGGTGGCGAGATTCATGCTGCTTTGTTTAAGCCTGGACTGGGATGGAGGGTAACTTTTTACTCCCGTGAACTGGAGGAAAAGCTACAGTGCCAAGATGCTTCCATCGCCCTTGGCCTGTGAGGTTCTGATCTCCCTCCTGCTAAAATGCAAAGAGAGCCCTATCGTCTTTAGAAGGAAATGTTTTAGATCTGTTTTATTGCCATTACACATTTTTACATCTAGATCTCTCAAGTGGAAATATTTCTCAAAGCTGCTAATATGAAAAAACTATTTTTTAAAAAAAGTGTTTAAAAAAAGACCAAACTGCTAGATAGTGTTTTCTAGAAACCAAGATAGAAAGGTAACACTAAGCAAAGAAATGGCTGCTAAATCTCTTTCCCTTCTCCTAGCTGTTACATTTTCCAAGAATTTCTACATGCGGCACTCAGCACTGTGGAGATGAGTATGTGTCTAGCTAGCCCAAGCATTCATGCTTCACCTATTGCTCCACACCACATGCAGATTTAGGAACAATAGGAATTGCCTTATACTGAGTCAGACCTGGTTCATCTAGCTCAGGATCACCTCTGTTGACAGGCAGAGATTATGCAGGATTTCATACCTGGAGATGCTAGGGATTGAACCTGGGACCTTTTGCATGCAAAACAGATGCTCTGCCACTGAGCTACGGCCCTTTACAAACTAATGTTGCACGTGAATGGGAACCTTAGTTCTTAGAATAATTACTAAAACGCAGTTTTCAGAGAAATTGAGAGTAAGTTTTATTGCTGAGCAATAAGGTCCAGTGAGTAACCTCCAAAAAATCTGGACATCGAAACAATGGTGTCCAGAGGTTTTATAGATCTCTTCAGCTATTACATATTCATACATTGTAGCAAAATTAAACCAATAAGTGTTGACATCGCCCTTCCTTTTGTCCTTTTAAAGATTACTTCTCTTTTCTTAATTTTTAGTTACATTGACCATATTAGGCATGCCTATGATATAATCAAACCAAGCCAAAAATCCCCTTCTGACACACTAAGCAAAAAGCCCCTTCCCTCCAGACATCCTGTGTGGCATGATGGACGTCTTTCCTTCCAGACTGAAAACATGGCTAAATATATACATGTTCTGCTAACGCAGCAATAAGGCACAGTGAGACACAGCATCTTGATTTCTTAAACAAAGCCCTTATTTTAAAGCATAAAGAGTTATAAGGCATAAAAGTATGAGGTACAGGTACATTAATATGCTTTCTTCAGGTAGCCTTGCCACACTAATAGAAAGTACACATCATGAAAGTGAGCCAGTGAGGGTAGGGAAGTCATAGGTTCAAATACCCACTGAGCTACGAAACTTAGCTTGGGTGAGTCACTATCTTTCAGCCTAATTTCTGAGGGTTGTGATGGGGTTAAAATAAGGCAACCCCCTTGTATGATTCCCAAGCCCATTTGAGAAAGGACGTGGTTGATGTGTCATCATGCCTCCATGACTATTGTTCATTCTAAAAGCAAACTGAAGTGGCTGTGTCCTTCTTGGTTTGGAAGCTGATAAGTACTGTAAATAAAAGTAGCAGCATGGAAGAGAAGGCAGGCAGGCATGGAGGAGGCATTCCTTTTTTTTTAAGAAAAAGGTTATCTTGGACGCTTTCCAGTCCTCAAGTACAGAAACCTATATTAGGGGCAAATAATTCACTCCAATCCAAATGAAGATCCTGTCCAAATCCCTAACAGTTCAAGAATGATGAGCCGAGAGTCATGTTTTCGTAACTTTTCCAATACTGTGGAGCATTGGGGTTTGAGATGCTCTTGTCAACCCTGTAGACCCTCTGCCCCTTAATTCTTTGTCTCGACGACATCCTGTGGAAATGAGTTCCACAATCTAATTACACATAACCAAGTGTTTGATCTGACCGCTGCGGAAGGCATTGGGGAGAATCTGTAATTGTGCAATTAGATAAATACTGTAAAGCAGGGGATGGCGCCTTTCCAACTCCCCTTGTGGGAGGATCATGTGGCTGGTTACAGGCAAACATCTTATCTGTCTCGGTACAATATTTCCTCACTCTGGAAGCAGCATGAAGATTGAATTTGTCTCCTGTGCCTGAGATTGCCCGGCTAAGCAGTTTTTAATTTTGTTAAATAAATATTTAACAAAATTAAATAACAAATAGTAGTAATGGGGGATTTCAACTATCCTGATATTTGTTGGATGTCAAACTCAGCCAAGAGCATAAGGTCGAACAGATTCCTCACTGGCCTTGCAGACAACTTCATTGTCCAGAAAGTGGTAGAAGCAACAAGAGGATCAGCCATTTTAGATCTGGTCCTAACCAATAGTGATGACCTGGTTAGTGGGGTAGAAGTGGCAGGATCATTAGGTGGGAGTGATCATGCTCTTCTGGAGTTTATTATACATCAGAAAGGAGCAACCAAGCATACTAAGACTCAAATTCTAGACTTTAAGAAAGCCGACTTCAGAAAACTTAGGGAAATGCTGGATGTGATCCCATGGTCAGTAATACTAAAAGGGATGGGAGTTCATGATGGATGGGAGTTTGTTAAAAGGGAGATATTAAAAGCACAACTTCAAGCAGTACCAATGCGACGAAAACATGGAAGGTGCCTAAAGAAGCCAGGGTGGCTATCTAAAGAACTTTTAACTGAGTTAAGATTTAAAAGGGATATGTACAAGAAATGGAAAAAGGGGGAAACCACCAGAGAGGAATTCAAACAAATAGCCAGCACATGTAGAGACAAAGTCAGAAAAGCTAAAGCACAGAATGAACTCAGGCTTGCTAGAGAGGTTAAAAGCAATAAAAAGAGATTTTATGGGTATGTCCGTAGCAAAAGGAAGAACAAGGAAACAGTGGGGTCACTTAGAGGAGAAGATGGTGAAATGCGAACAGGGGACGCAGAAAGGGCAGAACTCCTCAATACCTTCTTTGCCTCAGTCTTCTCCAAAAAAGAAAACAATGCCCGACCTGAAGAATATGGAGCAGATGATTCAGCAGGGGAAACACAGCCCAGAATAAGTAAGGAGGTAGTACAAGAACACTTGGCTAGTTTAGATGTATTCAAGTCTCCAGGGCCAGATGAACTACATCCCAGAGTATTAAAAGAACTGGCAGAGGTGATTTCAGAACCACTGGCAGTAATCTTTGAGAATTCCTGGAAAACAGGTGAAGTCCCAGCAGACTGGAGGAGGGCAAATGTTGTCCCTATTTTCAAAAAGGGGAAAAGAGAGGACCCAAACAATTACCGCCCAGTCAGCCTGACATCAATACCAGGAAAGATTCTAGAGCAGATCATTAAGCAAACGGTCTGTGAGCACCTAGAAAGGAACGCTGTGATCACTAAAAGTCAGCATGGGTTTCTGAAAAATAAGTCATGTCAGACTAATCTGATCTCATTTTTTGACAGAATTACAAGCCTGGTAGACGAAGGGAACACTGTGGATGTAGCCTATCTTGATTTCAGCAAGGCCTTTGACAAGGTGCCCCATGATATTCTTGTAAAGAAGCTGGTAAAATGCGGGCTAGACAATGCTACCATTCAGTGGATTTGTAACTGGCTGACTGACCGAACCCAAAGGGTGCTCATCAATGGCTCCTCTTCATCCTGGAGAGAAGTGACTAGTGGGGTGCCACAGGGTTCTGTCTTGGGCCCAGTCTTATTCAATATCTTTATCAATGACTTGGATGATGGGCTTGAGGGCATCCTGATCAAGTTTGCAGATGACACCAAATTGGGAGGGGTGGCTAATACCCCAGAGGACAGGATCACACTTCAAAATGACCTTAACAGATTAGAGAACTGGGCCAAGGCAAACAGGATGAATTTTAACAGGGAGAAATGTAAAGTACTACACTTGGGCAAAAAAAATGAAAGGCACAAATACAGGATGGGTGATACCTGGCTTGAGAGCAGTACAAGTGAAAAGGATCTAGGAGTCTTGGTAGACCACAAACTTGACATGAGTCAACAGTGTGATGCAGCAGCTAAAAAAGCCAATGCAATTCTGGGCTGCATCAATAGGAGTATAGCATCTAGATCAAGGGAAGTAATAGTACCACTGTATTCCGCTCTGGTCAGACCCCACCTGGAATACTGTGTCCAGTTCTGGGCACCACAGTTCAAGAAGGATATTGACAAGCTGGAACGTGTCCAGAGGAGGGCAACCAAAATGGTCAAAGGCCTGGAAACGATGCCTTATGAGGAACGGCTTAGGGAGCTGGGTATGTTTAGCCTGGAGAAGAGAAGGTTAAGGGGTGATATGATAGCCATGTTCAAATATATAAAAGGATGTCATATAGAGGAGGGAGAAAGGTTGTTTTCTGCTGCTCCAGAGAAGCGGACACGGAGCAATGGATTCAAACTACAAGAAAGAAGATTCCACCTAAACATTAGGAAGAATTTCTTGACAGTAAGAGCTGTTCGACAATGGAATTTGCTGCCAAGGAGTGTGGTGGAGTCTCCTTCTTTGGAGGTCTTTAAGCAGAGGCTTGACAGCCACCTGTCAGGAATGCTTTGATGGTGTTTCCTGCTTGGCAGGGGGTTGGACTGGATGGCCCTTGTGGTCTCTTCCAACTCTGTGATTCTGTGATTCTGTGATTCTGTGATATAATGTAACAGCAGCAGAGATGGGAGCCAAGATGCCTCTCGGCATCCTAGGAGAACACTCAGCTCAGTAGACATGGCTAACTTCTCTGCAAATGCTCCACAGACACACACATCCCTCCAAATAAACTATACATTTGAATAGGCTCAGGACTGAAAACTAATGCTGGGGTACTGGGGCAAATGGGGAGCCTTGTGTGTTCACAGCTCATCTTGTCTTAAGAAGCATATGAACAGCCACACCACTGTGTGCTAAATATCTAAGTCACTTCTGAGTGATTTCTGAATGGTTGTTAGCAGGTGCTGTCAAAAGATGCTCGAGTCTCTTGCTCCTAATTAGTGGATCAGACAGTAATTTGTAATCCCCTGGAATAGGAATATTTCAACGTCTACTGTTGTAAATCGCTCTGGATGTGAACTGTGCAGGAGCAGAAGCATTGGCTGTTCTCATGGGCACCAGTTCCTGAGGGAGTGAATCATAGGGCATGAAAAGGACATACCAGACACAGCTTTTTTTTTTTTCTAGAGAAAAGAGGGTGGCACTTGGCATCATTGCAGTTTCTCTTTCTCTTCCTGAGTAAACTGTATCCACCATTGTGCTTTTAAATACAGTATATATATATATATATATATATATATATATATATATATATACCCCACTTTGATACAATTAGGATTCACTTTCCCTAAGCGTGCAGTGATATTTACCATGGGTGAGAACGCGTGGCGATGTCCCCCCCTCCCCGTGGTAAATAAAGACACAGGCCCCACCCCAAGAGTGACCTGATTGGTCGCTCTGAGCGGTGACGCGACCGGGACTCCCCCAATGGCACGGGGGCTGGCCATCCATCCCCCGAGCACGTGAAGGGTTCGTGGCACTCCCGCAACTCCATTTCCTTGCTAGGGGTGCAAATGGCTTTACAGAAAGATTGAAAATGGACATCTTGGACGTCTTCAGGATTAAACAACAGCAACAAAAGATACCTCTATTCATACAGCAGAGTCAATGGACTATGGCCGACTAAATCCTACTCATTGTAGATCCACTGAAAATAACAGAACTACCTCATGTCTATTAATTGGAATGTGTCTACTCTGAGTAGGAATAGCATTGGATACAAATAGTTGCAAGCATTTCATACAGCCGCTGCCCAGCATTTTGTCTACACACTGTAGGGAGAGAGGGACAGCATCCCATCTTTGTCCCATATTCATTCTTTAAATCATCTCTCTGGCACTCTGCACTAGGTGCCTACACTTCCTGTAAACCGCAAGCCGTGCTTGTCTGGAGTTTCTTGTAAATGCAAAATGTAGCTATGCTGCCTGCTATGTGCCTGACCAGTGCTCATTGTTATTTTTTTTTAAGTGAACTCTTTTTTTAGTTGGAAATAAATCTGCAATATAATTTTTTTTAAAAAGTAAAAGGAAGCACTTCTCTTAAAAACAAAGTAGGTGAGTGCACTGCTCGGGTGTTTAATAGCTTTCTCCCATACTTCAGTTAAAACCCCGGGAAAGACATCATGGGCCTTCAGCCTTTTTGAGACTGGGAAGCACAGGCAGATGAGTAGGCTGGAGAAGTGTGTAATAGGAAGAAAAAATTAAAAAAATTCCTTCCAGTAGCACCTTAGAGACCAACTAAGTTTGTTCTTGGTATTAGCTTTCGTGTGCATGTACACTTCTTCAGATACACTGTGTATCTGAAGAAGTGTGCATGCACACGAAATCTCATACCAAGAACAAACTTAGTTGGTCTCTAAGGTGCTACTGGAAGGAATTTTTTTTATTTTGTTTAGACTATGGCAGACCAACACGGCTACCTACCTGTAACAGGAAGAAAAATGACACACACCACCCACAGCCACCTTGCAGTGGTAAAGAAAGCCCAGTCCCACATTCAACAAAATTCTAAAGCACCTTGGGAAAGAGGCAGAAAACCCAGAGCCTCTCTTGCAGGTGAAGAAAACTGGCAAGAACAGATTTTTGGCATGGCACTGGTGGTCCATACATTTGAAACATGCAGCAGCATTGCAAACATACTGGCAGCAGCAGCAGCACCAGATCAATTCCACTGTTGGGCTTGTACCATGTTGATCTCACCACCAGCTTGCCCCTCCCCCCCTTGTCCATCCTGGTATGCAGCAGCAACTCAGGGGGAGCGAAGTTAGGTAAGCAACCCCCCCCCCCCGTGGTGTCTGCTACTGGGGCAATGTCTGAAAAGGAAGCCTCTGTTTGTCACTAGGCACAACACCCACATCCCCATGTCTCTGTTTCCCTCTCCACACTAGACTAAATGTGTGAAGTCAACTATGCAAAGGCCCTTTTGTTGTTGTAACATTTTGTACTTAATAATAAGCAGAAGTATATTATTCTGAATAATAATAATGTGGCCTAAACATGTTGTGTGTGTATGTGTGACTGTGACTTCATTTCCAACCCCCCACCCCACCCACAATTGATGATACCTGTAGCACAACTGTCTGAAAGGTGGAAAGTGAGAAATGAGTGTTTATGTCCGACATTAAAGGCATTTTTTTCTCTTTGGGGAAGACACATGGAATTAGGTGGTTGTGTGCTACAAAGTGATATCTAGATTGTATTTCATCCACTGCATGAGTTTTATTCTGCTACTTAAATTGATAGTTGTAAGCTGGGATTTTTCTAGGTTTTTTTTTAAAAACATCAGTTGATCTCAATCTTTCATTAAGATAGCTTGCAAATGAGTTAGGTTTCTCTCTCCCCCTCAAATATAAGTGATATGTGAATTGTCTAAATAAATAGAATAAAACAAATACTGAGATGTTTCCCTCCAGATGCATGTGGGAGAGGAACGTCCAATGTTACTATGTAGGGGAAATTGCCTGCTACGGTATGTATCTGTAGGCTCCCCAAGGGATTTAGAATCCTGTGTGACCTTCCCACTTCAGACCTCTGCACGCCAAAGTATGGAAGGTGGAGACAGGAATGCAACAGAAGGGGTAGGAGCAGCAAGTGCAGTCCCACTCTCTGGCTTGCTCAGCAAGATAACCACACCAGTAGTCTCCTGGCAGCAGGATTGCTGCCACACACCAGGAAGGAGAGTGGGGGAGCAGAAGTGTTGTTGAGCCTGTGTGGACGCACCCACAAAGTCAATCCAACACTCTTGTCAGTGCATCCTCATAGCCCTAAATGTTCCCACCTTATCCTTTCCCTCTCTCAGTATGCAATAGTGATGCTGCTGTCAGAAGACTATTGGTGCAACTCTGCCCCACTGAGTGAGCTGCTCCTGAATAGAGCTATGGTAGAATGGCAAAGAGAATTAAAACAAAACCAGCACAGAAAGAATGGATTACCCATTGTCTTCCAGAACAACTAGCATTGTGATAAAAGCCCAAACAGGTCTGATGAACAGCAGATTAAAGGACACACATGGTTTACACATTGCGGGCTCATAGGCAGTTTTGTGCCTTTTTCAGAGAGAATGCCATGTAAGATATTCAATATCCAGTATATAACTACATTAAACTGATTTTTTTTCCACTCTGGTATTTTTTCACCATCTAAAGAGCAAATTCTTTAGCGGAGAACCAGAAAAAGAGAGAAAATTAAGCATAGTAAAGTGAGAAGAAATGCACTGAAGTCAGCTCTCTATTGTTTATAAATGAGCACATTATCTTGGTTGCTGTGTAATTGATGCACAATGGACAAGCCTAAAATCTAACTGACCATTGCCAAATGAAGCTGTAACAATCAATGCATTACTGTGTAAGAGACAGAGCACTGAGACTTACAAGATAACATGGTTGCTCAATCTTTTCTTTCTAAGACTGGCGAAGCAAAAAGAGAGAAAGGATTAAAAAGTATTGTTTTAAAATACTGTAAAGGGCATTGCAGTTAGCGTTCAGTTGTCAAGGATCCTCCCCCCAACACCCTCAGAATTCTCTATTCAACTTCAGATAGAGAATTCTGACAATGGAAAAGGAAGTGGAAATTGCTGCAGTTTGTGCATTCTTCTAGAGTCCAGAATGGAAATCAGTGAAGCAAATATGACTGGTATTTGTTCACATCATTGTTTGTAAGCCCACAATTAATGACTCATTTACATTGTTTTGATGCTTCCTTTACATTGAAATGAATGTAATTCATGTAAACAATTGCATCAATTGTGTAACTTAATATTAAGCAGTCAACAAGGAGATGAAAAGCATAGTACTTGGTGGAAGTAAAACTGCAGTGGGACAGAAACAGCACAGATTGTGACAAATGCAGGCAGGAAATTGCGGCCTTAACAGAGTCTCCCAGACAGAATTGCAGTTCCCAATGTTCTCTTGGGTGAGGGACTGGCTATTAAAGTAGTTTAAGTCTAGAATGTTAATATGCCTAATCAGGCCAGATTGTGTGTACCGTATCAGATTTCTGACTGTTTTATGGGAAGGGGTTGCATTGGATTGAATTATGTTGACACTCCATTGCTCTGAGTGGGCTGGGGGGCAAATTAACTGCATGCATTTAACCTGCTAGGTTACTTTCAAAGAGAGACAATGCATGAGAAGAGAGGGGATGCAACCGTCAGCAGAGCAGGTGTCATGCGTTAGGTCATCTGCTCCTTCCCAGACTGTTGCGCCAGTGAGGCATTGTTCAGAGGCCAGATGAGGTTCCTCGTAGACACTGTGATTGTCTTCTGGATTGATGTTTATAGTCGTTTCCCCTTTTGCAACTTAGTTTCCAGCCGTATTATGAATACCCGGGGGTAATTTACAAGAATCCATTTTTCTTCTTAATCCACTTTATTTCCATGTGCCCTTTCTTTTGTGTCTTGTAATTGCTGTAAGTGCTGGCTTTATTATGTCCTTCCTATCTCAGTTCCTTTCAGAAAGTATCGCTTGTCTTGCCTCCTGAGGATGCACTGCAAACACCAGCCCAGGGGCACTTCAGAGTCTTTTCCCTGATAATGAGACCACAGAAGAGAGCCCATCTGAAGTGGGCCAAGAGCGCTCAAGGGAAATGCTTTATTTTTAAATTTAAGAGACAGTGGAGAATTTGTACTGCAGTGGGCAACTGTGTGTAATTCAGTAGCTCGGGAGATGACGCACAGCACTGCTGTTATATATCTGGTCTAGAGCAGGGGTGTGTGTGGTATGGTATGTAAAGGGTTAGAATCACTGGATTTTAGAGTTGGAAAGGAATCCGAGGGTCATCTAGTTCTACTCCCTGCAATGCAGGAATCTCAATTAAAGCATCCATGACAGATGGCCATCCAAACTCTTCTTAACAATTTCTAAAGAAGGAGAGTCCACAACCTCCCAAAGCCGTCTGTTCCACTGTCAAACAGATCTTACTGTCAGAAAGTTCTTCATGATGTGTAGTCAGAATTTCCTTTCTTGTAACTTAAATCCATTGGTTCAGGTCCTAGCCTCCAGAACAGGAGAAAACAAGCTTGCTCCACCTCCCATCTGGCAGCCCTTTAGATATTTGAAGATGGCTACCATATCTCCTCTCAGTCTCCTTTTTACAAAGCTAAACATACCCAACCCCCTCAACCATTCCTCATAAGGCTGGGTTTCCAGACACTTGATAATATTGGTTGCCCTCCTCTGCACACATTCTAGCTTGTCAATATCCTTCTTAAATTGTGGAACAACATGACAGCTATGTAGTTACATACAGTAAATTATGTAAGCTATATAATGTTGCTGCAGTGGACAGTGAGATGAATAAAATAGTTTTTGGTGGAAGACGATCTGCAGTGGAACAAAAACATTGCTGCGTGCAACGGCTACAGGGTGAAACAGAAAATGATGCTCTTACCATTAAGGAATGTGATTCTTGAGCTGAAAAGGTTTCCTACCTCTGAAATAAAAAAGTAAAAACTCCATCCATCTTTTTTCCTAGGTTTTTCTAGGAAATATTCCTAGATAATATTTTAAGGGATCTTGGCATCAGATTTCTGCCTTGAGGCAAGCAATACTTGGCCAGAGTCTCAGACTTGATAAAGGAGTGGTGTTAGCCAGGATATCCCAACAGTGTGTTTTCATGAGAGCTAATAGTTAGCTGATCTTCAGTAAGTCTTCTCAATGGCAAGAAAATATCTGAAAAAGGGCATGTTTTCCCCACTCCTAGTCCATTGTGTGGGGGGGGACGGACTGTAATCTAGATGCCTGTGTGTGGAGGGCAACAATAGAAACTTCAGCTTAAGTATATGGCAACAGCTTTTGAGTGAGACTTCACACAGACGAAAAGAAAAAAAAATCCAGAAATCCATATTAGGCATTATTGCAGAGGAGCTTCAGAGTTGTCTGGAATTCTTCATCATGCTGGCTAGTAAGCAGTACTTTTGACCATGACCGAAGAGTCACTGGGTGGGTAGGGGGGAGATCTCACTAGAGGGAAGCAAGGCTTAATTAAATAACTTGCCTTGAATATGCTTAAGATTAAACTGAAACAACAACAGTGAATTTTCAGAGCATTTGGTTTTTTTTATATCTCACAGTATTGTCACCATTTTCAAGACCAGTCACCGCCTCTTTTTAAGCAAAGGGGTTTGTGCTTTTAAAGTGCACAACTAGTACGTAAGCCCATGTAAATGTCTATAGCCACCCCCTCCCCTGTACTTTGTAAGTAGGATCCATGAAAAATCACTGCCTTGATGGCAACGGAATTGTTGTGAAATTCTTAATGGGTTCTACATTCTGAGCATATGAAGTTTTTGGTTGGACTGTGATAATGTTTTTTACGTGGTGGGTCAGAACTCTCTGCTCAGAAATGACCAGCTCTTTCCTAACCTTTCAACCAAGTACTTTTAGCAGATGCTGTTGTATTTGCTATTGGGTTCTTAAGCTGCCATGAATATTCAAAAATGATTGTCTGCTTGAGCAGGGAGGAAAATACCATATCAGTGGCTGCAAATATCAACTCAGTCCTTTCCTTTCCTTCCAGTGCATTACACTTTTTTGTGCACAGCTGCACAGAAAATGCAGACAAGCCCAGCAGAGTCACTTTTCTCAATTAACCAAGGCAAACAACCAGCCAGCAGAAGCATAAAACCAACAGCCACGAAGCAGTGACTGTCTCCAGTGTTGATTATTGGATTATGTGAGAATTGTAGTGCTTGGAAAGGACAAAGTTGTCCTGCGTGTCCATGCAAGAAACTTACGCAGAAAGCACACAGAACAGTCACATGTTCTGTGAGGACCCATAGCGACTTTTAATTTCCTGTTTAAATAAGGCAGGGCTCTCTGCAGCAGTCTCTGCTCAAGCAAAAAATGAAAGTGACTTGGAAGGGACTCTCAAAGCCCTTTGCAGACATTGAATTCTATTCTCAGTCAACGATTTGTCTACCAGGGATTTTACATTTGTGGGTTTGGGAATGAACTGTTGTACCAGGAATAGTTACAAAGGCTCAGGGATAGAACGGAAGAGTATTTTGAAAGATTTCCCATGCAATGAGGCATTTCCTTAAACTAAGGAATTCTTGTACAGACTTGTCAAATGAAAAAAAATTAAATATTGTAATTGTTTTGTCTTTTGCTAGATTTTGTGTTCCATACAGTTTTAGTGCTTTTGTTGTTGTTGTTTGCTTGCGAACATAAGAACCTGAGAAGAGCCTGCTGGATCCGGCCAGTGGCCCATCTAGTCCAGCATCCTGTTCTCACAGTGGCTGACCAGATACCTCTGGGAAACCAGCAAGTAGGATTTGAGTGCTCTCTCCTGTAGTTTCCAGCAACTGGTATTCATAAGCATTGCTGCCTCCAACCGTGGATGCAGAGCACAGCCATTGTGTGGAGTTTTTTATATCCTGTTGTAATTTGCAAAATTTAAAAAAAAATAGTAGTAGAATAATAGAAAAAAGAAGAAGAAGCAAGGGTGATTTGGTAGAAAGACACAACCATTTTGCTCCACAATTTACCACGTTTGTGTTGTAAAAGTCTTGTGGCACCTTGGCGGGATGATAAGTGTTGTACCAGATCCTAACCCTTGTCATAGTAAGGTAAATGGTGAAATAACCTTATCTCCACAAGTGCATTCAGTGCATGGAATGGGGAGCAGGGATGTGTTCACCAGCCCTGTCCATAACATTGTGCACTCTGCTGCCCTCCTCCTCGTGTCCATGTGTCCATATGACATATTAAAGAGGAACTGTACACACATAGGTTCTTCCTTTCAAACACTATGACAAATCCATGGGTATTGGACAATGGGACACAGTCAGGAACCCTGTGCAACTGAGGTCCTGCCATACATACACACATGGAGTTAATAATAAATATATAAATAAAGCAGCAACATCATAGCAAATACAACAACATACAAAACCGCAACATTTCAGTGCTACATATATAACAAGATTTACATTAGCAACATTACATTTCCTGGCAGTAGCCAGGATACACCTCTCCTATGAAGTTGCTCACAGACCTAATGCAGGATCAGCTGCGACACACATATTAAATGCATATCTAATTTTAACCTTATTCAATGCATCTCTTTTAACCCTAGTTACTTACTGTTATATGAAGCCAAATCCAGGTTGTGCTAGCTGAACAATATGGGAAAATTCCCCCCTCCATAGGGCATAACCTTCACCTCCCACCCCCTTTATTCATGTGCTCCATCACAATTTCAGTCATGTCTATGACAGACTTCAGCTGGGTCTGTTCTTAATAATTAGATGGAGATTAGGCTGCAATATTTTGTAGCACAGCATGTTCAGAAAGCAAAACTACTAGTGCAAAAAAAAAACTTCCCATGGATTTAGCAGCATGACTAAACCAAAAGGAAATGAGTTGGGGACAAGATCAGTAACTATAAATTGCCTTTCAAGAGCTGGAGATGTTTCTCTGAGAAGAACAAAATACTTTCAAGTGTTGTTTCTATGGCAATCCTGTAGGAGGCTGAGCTGAATCAAACCTTAATCACATAACAAGGTGGAAATTCCCCAGCATTCAACTTTCCTTCAGACCCTCAAACTCCTCTCATGTTTGTGCACTGAG
Organism: Darevskia mixta; assembly: GCA_034641385.1. Taxonomy (NCBI): domain Eukaryota; kingdom Metazoa; phylum Chordata; class Lepidosauria; order Squamata; family Lacertidae; genus Darevskia; species Darevskia mixta. Next base: position 48,570,197 of record JAWWNH010000029.1, on the reverse strand, counting down.
AATGACACACACAAAAAATCCCAAGGCTACTGTCAGTAGTAAACAAATGCATTGCTATGGCCACAGGAACAGAAGTCAAATTGTTTCACTGTGACTTAAGTGCTTTTCATTGAAAGACATCACCTCTCAGAAGGCCGTCATTTGAACCAGAACTGAGTTTTCCCAAGGTTGCCCACACCTCCTATTTTACAGTCCTCTCTTGCAAGGGCTGTCAGCAGTCCTCGGTTTAAAGTTTTTATTACTATTATTATTATGGCTGTGGGCCTCAAAAGTTGGAAGTGGTCCAGATCTCTCTGAACCTCTGAGAGGGCATGAACCAGCCACTAATGAATAGTGAGGCCACACGTTTTGTTTTGTTGCCCATTTTATGCACAAATATATGATAAGTATTTGGCCCCCTTATTGAAGGAGTGGGTTTATTGCACTGACTCTTTCAGGGTGTCTTATCTGCTGAACAATTGTAGTACAGTGGACCCTCTAGTTACGTACCGCTCTGGATACGTAATTTTCGGGTTACAAATGCGGCAAAGCCGGAAGTGTATACTTCCGGGTTTTGCCATGCGCACATGTGCAGAAGCGCTCAATCGTGCCGTGTGTGTGCGCAGAAGCGGCACCTCTGTCTACAGACTTTTTGGGTTGCGGATGGACCCCCGGAATGAATTTAATGCGTATCCGGAGGGTCCACTGTAAGGACGTTGTGGAGAATGTGGCAAGATTTTTAGAGATGCCATGAAATTATGTCACCATAGGTCCTAAGAGCCATTTTTGTACCTCACGATGTCTGGACAGTTTTATCCTAAAGTATCTCCTACTATGTTTCGTTAACTGTGTTCTGTTCTGATCCATGTACTGTATACAATGCACTTTTTCTATGCCAATAAAGGAGATTCATTCATTCATTCATTGAATAGTGAGGGATTGTTTGCATATTTCCCCTCTCCCTGCACCCCTCAGTGCATCCTAAAAAGCATCTCCAGTTGAGGAACCCTTCGGAAATGGAGGCTGTTGGAAGAGGGGGGACTGGCAAAATCACCCACCCTTCTGTTAGGGGGCACCTTGACTGGATTGCAAGCCCTTCCCGTAGAAGTGAATCACTGCCTCCCAGAGTGGTTTTGCTTTAAGATAACTTATTCTGGATTCACCAGCTCAGTATGGAGCAAAACCCATGGCATCTATATTCTGACATTGCTATATTTAGTCTGCATCTGCTGGAGTTCACCCACTTGCTTTTTTAAAACATTTTTTTTTAATCATCACAGAAATGAATGCAGATGCTCTAGTTCTTTTTAATTTATTTCCATAGATGGAAAGCATTTATGTATTTATATTTGAATCAATAGGGCAGTGTTCTGCAAAGAAAGATCCCACAAAGTTCCTTATCCTTAAATAAATTAAAACAAAAAATAAAGAATTTAAAGTCATCAGTTTACTGTAATATAACTCTAAAAGGATTGAAATTCCAGCAGTTCTTTCTTTCTTTCTTCTCTTCCTTCCTTCCTTCCTTCCTTCCTTCCTTCCTTTCTTGAAACTTCAAAAATCCTGACAAGAGATGTGAGTTCTCATCAATCTTTAAAAATTTTGATGGTGCTGAGCCTAGGGAGGGAGATCCCAGAAACAGTCACTACAGACTAAGCCCTATCTGCTACATCACTCCATCATTGAAGACAGTGGAGTCCCACATGTCTCATAGAGGGTTGCAGTACCAGTATATACCAAATAAGGCATTTGCTAATGATCCCCAGACTTTAGGGTTTTGCAAATTAAAAAAAAAACCTAAGTACCTTGAACTTAACCTGGACACAAATATGTAACCCATAATTCTCCCCCCCCCCAAAAAAAGGACTGACATTATGTAGTTGTGCTACCTCACTCTTCAATGGGTGGGTCAGGTCCCACAAACAGGCCACAACTTGATCTAAAGTGAGTCACATTAGCAGCACTAAAAGTAAAGGTAAAGGTACCCCTGACCGTTAGGTCCAGTTGTGGACGACTCTGGGGTTGTGGCATTCATCTTGCTCTATAGGCCATGCTACCACCTTACAAATACATAATTTAAAAAAATCAATAAATTTAAATTAAAGAGGCCCTGATTCTGAAAAGGTTGAAGGTGATTGTTCCAGACCTGTTGCATCTTTTATTTTCAGGGCTGGCATAAGAAGCTGGCATGCTTGGGCAACTGGCAGTGTGCCAAAGGGACCGCCACTGATGCCTGCAATGCCCCTCTGCTCCAAATAAATAAACTGAGTGCCTTGGGCAGCTGTCACAATGTGACATAGGAGCACTCCAGGACACCGATAAGTTTAAATGGTGGCAAAACCATTCATTGCTTCTGGTAGTGTGCTGCCAAGGTCCATCCATGGAGGAGATCAAAGGACACCTTCCCAGGGCCACCTCAAGTCTGGAGCCTGCCTTTGGCAGTCGTACATAGGCCTACTATACTTTATAGTAACCAACTGGAGATTATTAGGCCTTGTCAGTCAGTGATCAGCAGGTCCTAATTTTCCAGAGAAGAACACACAGCCACAGCTGTTGCCTGGAGATTCAGAGACAATGCTGGGTCCAGGATCACTCATAAGCTGCAGACCTGGTGCTTATGGGGAGATGTATCCAGAACAAGATGTGCATCCAGAACAAGCATTTTCTCTGTATCAGAATTCTCTTGCGAACAAGCCCTGATTTGTCTCTTCATCCATCTAGCCCAACTGCTTTAAGCTGCTTGCAGATTTCATGAGCTCTCATAAATTATGAATTACTCCTGCAAATTTAATGGAAGGGAAAAAGGTAAGAAATGGAAAAGCAGTCTACAGTAATGACACACTCCTTGGACTAAATCTCCTTGTTGCAGTCTATAAAGAGATGGTTTCTCTTGATCACCTAACTTGAAGCGTGGGTTGCTGTTGGCATTGGGGTTGTTAAGCGTTTGAACCCACGTATTCTCAACTAAATGTCATTGTTGTGAAGAAACAGCAGGAAACTTGCCTTCCTGAAGCAACATAACAAGGCTGATGGGGAGAACTTCATAAGACTGGACAGAGAGTTAATGTGCATACGGAAGGTAGCAAGCCAATTTGATCCTTGCATGGATTCTCTTGCAGGGCATTTTGCCATTCCTTAGATACTAATGCTCATAGGAGGCATTCACATTTGAAAGGTGGCATAGCAGAAATGCAATATTATTCATTTGTTGAATTTATACCCCACCCACTTCCTCCCGAAGGAGCCCACGATGGCAAACAGATCCACAGCTTAGAAGAAAAACAAAACAAAAACATTCTAAAACAAGTTACAGATCCATTCATCTCAGAGTTGCCAGAAATAATAATCCACCAAATGACTGGGTAAGCAGGAATGTTTTCAAATTCCCTTTGAAAGTTAATAATGATGGAGACAGGCACACCATCCTAGTGAAACCACAGCTGCAATATTCATAGAATTGTCACCTCAAGGATAACTGCATGCCCTGGCTCTCAGGGCTTTTTCACACATATGTTTAGTACTCAGCAACTACTCCCTGTGCACAAAGTGCAAGTATATCACATCAGTTGTGACAAAGGACACAAAAGCAGGGTCCCTGATCCTTTTCTGTTTTCAATTTCACATATATTATGAAAGGCAAATGACAAGCTAAGCATGCTTTGTTTTTGTTTCATATCAGGGAAAAGCAGGGCAAGATCAAAATGCATGGTCTACACCAGGGAACCTGGCCTCTTCTAAATGATGGGAGTTGGGAGAATCTTCCATTGGTCCCGACCATGATGTGGATGACCATTGTAAGAAGGAGTTATGGGCACAGGCTAATACATGCTTGTAGAATCTTCCCCCACTTGCCTTTTAACACAACTATAGTGTCCAAGGGATGCGGGTGGCGCTGTGGGTTAAACCACAGAGCCTAGGGCTTGCCGATCAGAAGGTTGGCGGTTCGAATCCCCATGATTGGGTGAGCTCTCGTTGCTTGGTCCCTGCTCCTGCCAACCTAGCAGTTCGAAAGCACGTCAAAATGCAAGTAGATAAATAGGTACCGCTGCAACGGGAAGGTAAACGGCGTTTCCATGCGCTGCTCTGGTTCGCCAGAAGTGGCTTAGTCATGCTGGACACATGACCCGGAAGCTGTACGCTGGCTCCCTCGGCCAATAAAGCGAGATGAGAGCTGCAACCCCAGAGTCGTTCACAACTGGACCTAATGGTCAGGGGTCCCTTTACCTTTTATAGTGTCCAAACCATGGCAGTTCCCCCCTTCTTCTTAAATTTATTTTTCAATTTCTAAAAATACACATAACAAATGATCCCCATATACCCCCTCCCCAAGAAACCTTCTGTTCATAAACAATGTAAATAATACGGCCAGTTATTAAGTAAGTTGGCAAATAGTATATAACCTGATTACATCACTTAGGTGTATTCTACTCTCCATCTTAATAGATTGTCCCAGACATGTACAACACAGTTTCAAAGTAATCTTTGTTCATGAGCGCTCTGATATGCTTTGTTAGTTTTTCCATAAGTCTATCCCACCATGCTTCGAGAGTTACGTTAGTAGCTGTTTTCCAATATTGTGGTGTTCTATTTCTAGTTGCAGACATGAAAAGGAGGCCCATAAACTATAAATTCTTATGGTTATCTATAAACAGATTTAATAAAGTTAGCCTCAAATCCAGTTTCATCATCTCTCCTACAACAGAGGAAACTTCTTCAAAGACTATTTTCCGAAATGATTGTACAGGTTGTATCCCCATGATAGTTGGACAGATCTGAAGCTCCTTTAACTTTTTAGTACGGACATGCACTTATTTTCTCCTTGCCCACTGGGGATCGAAATACATTAACAGGCCGCTATAGAGTCTTCTCTTGCCCTTCTCCTCTTGCCCTCACCTGGGAACCTGAAATTGCAGAAATATGTAGCCACTGCTACTGTTACCAACTCCCCTGCTGTATCAGCTGTTCTACTGCAAGCAGCACGTTCCTCTAACAGGCTGTTCACTCTTTGGTGGCTGCAGACCAAATGGACCATTCAGCCGAAGAAGCAGCTGAGTTGCTGCCAGCAAGATGAGCTGTCAGCAGGGAACTCCCGGTGACCATTGTCCTGGCAACTGTCACTGGGGCAACCCCCCCGCCCCAGAGTCACAGGCAGGATCCAAACCATGGCAGGATGCAGAGCTGAAGGGCCATGAGAGCCCCAAACACAAACAGACCATGTTGTGAAAATTGCATAGTAAAAAGGTAAATATTATCTTAGCATCCTGCGTATTCAAGATTGAGGCAATGCCACTGGCATATCTCATTTCATTAGCGGCAGGAAGAACCAGCAGCTGAAGATCAGTTCTTGCCTTACCTGCCTTTCCCATCTGGTTCTTTTTATGCATGGATAGAGGTTTGTTTGTTTGTTTGTTTGTTTTTTAAAAAACAAACGAACAGATTTGCATCAATTAATGCTGATCATTAAAACATTTCCGCTTAAGTTATGTCCCTCATTCATTGGAGCCTGATGCAGCAATAACATGCACTTGATATAGCCAATAAAATGTACTGCCTTTCCTGCATAATATACACATATGGAAACTCCCCCAACCCCTACCCCCATATTCCAGTAGCAATGCCCTGCATGTTGGAGCATAACTTTTGTATTGGGCTTACCGTGTGACTGCCCAGCTGTGTAAATGTCTACACACATTAGCACCAAACATCCCTGGCAGTGGCAGGTACTGATGTGGAGATACTATTGAATGGCTTATGCATTAAGCCCCTAACAAATGTGATGTCCTACCACAGGACATTCTTGGTGGTGGCACCTCAGCTGTGGAACTTCCTCCTAGGGGAAATTAGGCAGTTGCCCTCCTTTACTTGCATTCAGAAAGCATGTGAAGGCTTTTCTAACCTATCCTTAGGAAGACAGGAAGCTGCTTTATGTCAACTGCATTACAGGATGTCAGACCATTAGTTCAATATTGTCTGTACTCAATGGCAGTGGCTCTCCCAACCCTGCCTGGAGATGCCAGTGAATAAGACTGGGATCTCCAGAGCTCTGGAAATATTGTGCTCCTCATGCAACCCACATTGAATAAATTGGAGTTCTTGTGATAAATTATACCAAGAAAAGGAGCACACCAAGAACTCTGGCCAGTATGAATTTCAATAATAGGAATAAATCCTACTCACAAGTCAAAAAACAAACAAGGTGTGTATTCTGATAAGAGTCACAAACTTAAACAGAGATACAGTTTCAAACTCATAATATGTGTAATCCAATATTTCGTTATCGTGTCAAAACACAAAAGTTTTTAAATCACAACAAATACATATTAGTCCATATTCAAAAATATTCAGAAATAGAACTGAAGTCAGGAGTCAATTCAGAAGTAGAAACCAGTACAGGACCCTGTTTTGATGTAGATATCTTCGTCAGCTGGTAATATCAAACAGTGCATAAGATTACATTTGAACTGTAAGTTTTCATCCATTGTGCGTTTTGTAAATTATAAATTTCATACACAACATTATGCAGCATTTGGTTCCTTACCTAGTTTTTTAGAGGTCTTGCAAGCATGATCTCACCAGCCAATCTTTATGGAGACTTATGTGGGATATCCAGTCTCCAGCCTGTTTAGGGACAGGCCCCCAAACTTTTTGGGCCCATGTACACATTTGGAAATCCATTAGCCTGTCATGGGCACTACAAGATACCTCATTTCACAGAAGAAAAGCTAGCAATGCTCAGAGTACACCCTCCCTCCCCCCCCCAAAAAAAAACAATTACACAATACCAAAAAGAAAATAAACACAACATAGACCCCCCCAAAGCCACCAATGCCCCCCAAACAACAGGCAATCCCTCCTAATCAAGCAAATCCCCCCAAAATAAAAACACACCATTCATTGAAAAACCTGGGACTGGCAGGGCATCTCAGAAGGTGTTAAAGGGTGTCTGATGGCACCATGTTGGGGACCCCAGAGTCAGAGCTTTAAAAAGAGAAATCACACCCTGAATTGAATTTGGAAACAAACTGGTAAACAGCTTCCCTCCCTCATCTTATCAGCTTGCTTTGTGCATGGTATGGTAGAAGGGGATCTGCAATTCATCTTAGATTTATCGTGCACACTAAAGCTAGTTAAGACAAATGCAAACTGTTTTGTCAGCACTGAGTCACCAGAAATTATTCTGATTTGCCACCTTCCCCAACACATGCAGAATCCTGCTGCTTGATGAAAGTTTTCTCCTGCTGCAGTTTTGTGCAAAATAGGATATATAGCAACACAGGAAGCTGTCTGATACCGGGTCATACCATTGGTCCTCCTTTCTCAGTATTATCTGGACCGACCGGCAGCAACTCTCCAGGGTTTCAAATGGGTCTGTCTGAGTCCCACGTGGAGGTGCTGAGGATTGAACCTGGTTCTTCTGCATGCAAAGCAGATGCTCTACTACTGAACTGCAGCCCTTCAATGAAGGATGCAAAGAAATATTAATGTATGATTTCTCAAAGTAGACAGGCACGAACCCCTTCCCTCCCTCACCAGGTTGCATGCAGCACCAACTCAGAAGTGCAAATAATGTTGTATGTCTTATTGTTCAAACCTATTTCCAGCCAATGCTCAGGATTTCTGGCCATTATTCCTCTGGGATAGCTGAAAGAAATGAACATTCCCTTACTGCTAGTCCCTTATTGCCATCAGTCTGGTCCATCAATCATCCTGGACTCTGGAGATGCAGTGGCGAGGGAAGAAGGGATGCACAGAAATCAAACAAGTGGGAAGAAACAGAGCAGGAGGGCAAAGTCTTGCTGTTTGATAAATTCTGGATAAAGACTGCATGTTCTGTATAGCCAGATGCTTGGCAGACATCATGGAGGAAGTGTTATTGGGGAGAAGTAGAGGCAGAGTAAAATATGAGGACTGCAAAGAGCAGGGACCGGGCAATGACTAGGTCAAGTGAGGTCATGTGAGAAGAAGGCAAGCAAAGATGCTACCTATTATCACCAAAGTAATGCTGTTCCTGCCTCCCTTGTCGCAATGTTGCTACCCGCTTCCTAATGGGTGACATGCCTCATCAACAACCCCTTAGCACGAGGCAAGCTTCCTTTTTGCTCTTTGCTTTTATTGTTGTGATGCTCCCTTTTGGCATCCCTAAGGAAGCTGCAAACAGCTCCAATAGGTTTTCGGGCTGCCCCCCTCCCCCCCAAAAAACCCTCTTCTCGTTTATCATTCCCAACTCCTTTTGTTGCACAGATTGTGTTTGTTTCAGCCCAGTGCTCCCATTAGTTTTAAATGGAAGAGTTGATTTGAACAAACTTGGAAGTACAAAAATAAACTTGCCAGGTTCACCAGATGGAGCGAACAGCCTGGTACAGCATCCGCATAATGGCAGGCACCCACAGCCGGCACCCTGAACAGCTGCTTGGCAGCTTCTCATTCCAAGTCCAGTCCTTCCTCCTCTCCTGAGCTGCTTGTCCAACCTCAGCATTCTGAGCATGTAAACAGCCAAACTCCCATCTGGATGATTAGCAATTGTCGCCAGCTCGGCCGTGCACTATTAGAAAAAGCAATTTGTGTAGTAGAGGCAAGGTGCGCTTTCAGATTTGCTGATAGACCCCGTTGACATTACCTGCCAGTATTGTACAGAAAATCTAGGTCAGGGGCTGCTAGACTGCCTAGACTGTTGTATTAATTCAATTAATATAAAACTCTTTGGCTTTTTTATGAGGCCCTTCTGTATGGGACATTCTTCTGTGACACCAGGGCAGAGCAGGAAATGATGGCTAGGCCTGTTATTGATGTAACAAGGGACTTTAGAAAGAGGACTGTACTTGAACCAAGTGGAAGGCTACAGCACATTACTGGGAAGCTAATGTGGATAGTGTACTTTATTCGAAGAAGGGGGTCAGGCTAGACTTTTACTAGTGTAAGGCACCAGGTTCCCTTTTAATTTGCCTTCCTTCTCATAGCATAACTCTCTGCCACAGGCAACCAGAGGATTGCTAGAATATGTGTGCTTACTACACTTGTTACTCAGGAGGCATCAGACTGGCACACCCAGATGTTACATAGCCTGTAGTATTGCTCCTAAACAAGATTGGTGCTGGGGACTTCCTGGTATGGAGCTCTAGGAAGTTGCCTTATACCAAGTCAAACCATCAAGCTCAGTTTTGGGGTGGGGAGTCTTTTGAGGACTGCATGCCAGCAGTGATTGGGGCCAGAGCTGGCAGTGAGAATGGCCATCCTGCACACTCACACATAAGCACATGCAATCTCAGCTTCTCAGGAACAGCTCAGCAGCCTAGTGGTAGAACACATGGCTCATATGTCTCAGATTCAGTCCCCGCATCTCCTGGTATGGCTGGGGAAGACCCCTGCCTGAAATCCTGGTGAGTTGCTGCCAGCCAGTTTTCAAAATACTGATGTATATGAACCTGTCGTCTCAGTATAAAGCAGCTTCAATATAACGTAGTTGCAGCAGAGACAGAAGCAAAGTAACAACCTTCTGCTGTTCCTAGGAATATCCCTTTGTCTCAGAGCATCGTGAGATGCTGTGCTTTCTGGATGATGTTCTTCCACTGCATAGGAAGCATTGCAATCATAATTTGCATACTTCAGCTGCCTGCAGTTATTTAGCGACAGACTCCATGTGAATGTGTTCAAAGAAGAAACTCGGATGTTGCTAGTTATCATGATTTAAGTTGTTCAGTTTTTGCTTTAAAAAACAAACAAACAAACATGCGGGCAATCAACTATTATTTACACATATTTTTCTTTAGTCAGATTGGAGATGAATAAATTGTACTGAAGGGTATGATCTTTCCTGTCCTGTGTGTCTGAAACTGAGTAGGTGGAGTAATGTGTCATTAAAATAAATACACTTTCCACTACTCTAGATGGGACCATTTAATGCTGGGCTCCTTCCGTGTTATTAGAAGGTGAAGGTCATATAGCATATGCAACTGGAGCAACAATTTATGTTGGATTTGCTTACAGTAAGCCCTGTATTTGACCCAGGACCTTGATCTCACATAAGTGAGATGCTAAAAATACACTTGTGCCTCTGGGAGTATAATGAACTAACTTGGCCCTGGGTTTGTGAAATATTGAACTTCATTATCTCCTATTAAGTCCAGCAAAAGAAGAGACACTTTAGCACCTTCCGGATCAATGTACAGTTGTAATAGCTCTTTGCTTGAGCAGTCCTTAGGATTGCCGTGGGAAAGTGCTAAAATCAGTAGGCAAAAAGAATACTGAGCTGGGGTCAGGAGTGCCAGCTTGGCCCCGCAACTGTAGGTGCCCTGGGGCCGTGGGTGTCATGCAGCGTGCATGGCCCTGGCCCTGGAATTTGTACATGCCCGGCCCCTTCATGGGGAATTTTGTGGGTGCTCGGGCACCCAGGGTGTTAGCATCTATGGCTGGGGTTGGTAGTTTCTCAACATAAGAAGATTATTCTCTCCCGCCCCCCCCCCCCCGCCCCTGTCTTTGGGAGGCATCTTTGCCAGTTGTCATCACATTTCATTGTGCGTTTCTTCCTGGTTGTCCGAGGACCTGTATACATCACATGTGATTTTTTCCTCTTGATTGGTGTGTGTGTTTTTTATCACTGTCATCATCATCAACTTATCATCACCATCACCATCATCTTAGTTCATTAAGCAATTGGATTTCTTACTTGCCCTTTGCCTTGAGGTTTCCAGAGCATGTTAAAACCATTTAAAAATAAAATGCTGTATTAAAATCGGTTTTAACTTAAAACAAAATGTTAACCTGTGTCGGGTTGCACTTTTCTAACCTCAGTATTTGTACCACAAGTGGTGTGTATGCAACCTTGGCTGTACCTGTATTTATTTATTTCTCTCCCCCCTTTCTTCCAACATGCAACTCAAGGGTTGGGTACCCACCCATGGGGTACCCAAGCAGACTCTTAACAAGGCATTGCCCAGGTCCAGGCCTTCTTTGCTTCAGCAGCATGGCCGTAGCATTTGACCCCAGATGATGTATCTGAGTTTCAGGATAGTGGAGATGCCTGGTTTTATTTCTGCTGAAAAGAAATTGCCAGGGAAAATTATCACAGTGTCTGGGTGAAGAGGTGCATGGGTGCAATGGTAACTATTGGCCAGAAATTGGGACTGTATGAACAGTGAGAAGGTTTGTACCACTTTAACCAGGCAGATGCTTTCGTCAGAGAAAACCAGGAAGGGGAATCTAAATGGGAGCAAAGGGATACAGACAATGGAATGTGGCAGAGACTGGGACATATGTTTGCCTGATTTTCTGTTGCAAACTGTGTGAAAATATTTCACTTGTCTCTCATCCTTTGCAATGTGAGAGAGCACGTATCAGGCTGATATGCAGAAATCAGACCTGTGAGGCTGGAATGAAAAACAAACATACACCTAGCTTTTAGCAGTGAGATTCTGTGATTTGTTGTTGTTGTTGTTAAAATTTGATGCCACCCTTCATCTGAGGATCACAAGGTAGTTTACAATATAAAAACACAAAAATACACAACATAGTAACAAACAAAAACAATACCCCCCACCCCCACAGATTAAAAGGTGATAAATTGTTTAATTGGTCAAAGAGGAATGTTTTTGCCTGGTGCCTAAAGATATGCAACAAAGGCACCAGGTGAGCCTCCCTGACTTAGAATCTGACTTGCAATAGCATCTGGGCAATAAAGACAACCTAAAATCAAAGAGCTTGCAAAGAACCCAACTGAGTCTCCTTAATCATTATTTTCTGAGCAACTGGTTTTTGATGACACTTGTCAACTTTTCCACTTTTTCTTGAGCAGCCCTGTCTGAAGCCCTTCCTAAAACCCTTTCCCCTGTAGCATGGATGGCAAACCTGTGGGCATCTAAATGTTGTCTCTGTTCCCCAGTAATCTCCATGTGATTAGTCAGTGCACAAAGAGGGCTTTTCTGTCTGGAAGGCAGCTCATGGATTCAGGATGTTCCTTATTTTAATGCTTCTTCTGAGTGGCTCCAGCAACTCTTACAAGTCCTGGAAACTCCATACAGATACAGAGAAATAAATTTGGAGAAACATTGTAAGGTATGAACTACAATTTAGCCTCAATGGCCACATCCACACCATACCAGTGTGGTGTAGTGGTTAAGAGCGGTAGACTTGTAATCTGCTGAACCCGGTTCCTCCACCTGCAGCTGCTGGGTGACCTTGGGCTAGTCACACTTCTCTGAAGTCTCTCAGCCCCACTCACCTCACAGAGTGTTTGTTGTGGGGGAGGAAGGGAAAGGAGAATGTGAGCCGCTTTGAGACTCCTTCGGGTAGTGATAAAACGGGATATCAAATCCAAACTCTTCTTCATACATTAAAGCACTATTATACCACTCTGCCGTAGCTTTCTCCAAATAATTCCAATAACTCTTGTTTTTTAAGGGTGCTGGTTTTAAGGGTCCAGTTACACAGAGCTACAATCCCCGGAGTTCCCTAAGAAGAGGGATTGACTGTTAAACCACTCTGGGAATTCTAGTTTATTAGGGAGGGAGGAAGAGGGGTAGGGGTCTCCTAACAACTCTCAGCACTCTTAACAAATGACACCTCCCAGGATTCTTTGGAGGAAGCCATGACAGTCAAAGAGTTATAACAGTGCTTTAAATGCGTGGTGCATATTTTGGCTAGGGGCTTGCAACTAAGGCTGAAATTCTGGACTTCCAGGCCCAGATAAAGTATCCTCCCCTTGCTGGCCTGGGCCCTCTCTGGCATTTTGTGTGTGTGTGTGTGTGTGTGTGTGCACTGGCTCTAATATAAATCTTACTGACCCCCCCCCATCTGAAATAAATCCTCTGGAGTCCATTGTGGTTCTTCCCAGGTAAGGGCAGCCTTAATTTCCCTGAAGGTATATAGGATCATCACAGTCAATCCCTATTATAAGTAGAGCTCAAACCATTTGCTTGCATCCTTTGCTCTGCTGAACTGTAACTTTGACATTTCGTTAGTTTTCAAAGTGTTCCAAGAACTCCATGAAATGTTTAGCACCTTGGAGCTAAAAGAGAAATTGCAGTGGTTGTGAAGATGACCAAGAAAGAAAGGAACAGAAATTGCCTTTTTTCCCAACAAAATGTTTCTGTTATTTTTAGCTGTTTCTTAGTTCCTGTTTCATCTTAAATCTATTTGCCTTGCCCCTCCACTTCATGCTAACAGAGCACATCCTGCTTGTCAATGTTTGCTTTAGGGCTTTGATCATTTATCTTAATTATGTTGTTGTAGGGAGGTGTGGGAGCCATAAAAGTGAATGAAGCCAGTAGCTGAAAAGTGACAAAAATCTACCTGGAGCTAAGAAAAACTCTGGGCCTTCAAAATTTCACTGATATACTAGTAGCAGTCTCAGTCAAGGTGGAGCAGTCTGTGAGTGTCAATATTCCAGCAACACAATTCTAAATGTATCTAAGAGGGACATGTAAGCACCTCACTGCGGCACCTGACATTTCCTACCTGCTTGAATGCAGAATGAGGGCCAAATTCCACAGAGGATGTTAGCGACTCAGATAGAAGACCACTGGAGTTAGATGCAGCTGTGGTGATGTTGAAAATGCTTAAGATTCTTCTATAAAAGGAGATGTGTAGGAAGGGAGATAAGTAGCACAAGAGGAATGCACTGTGGTCCCTATTGAGCCAGAGACAAAACATCTGCAGGAGCAGCCTGGGTGCCCCATCAGCTGCAGGCCTAATAATAATAATAATAATAATAATAATAATAATAATAATAATAATTTATTATTTATACCCCGCCCATCTGGCTGGGTTTCCCCAGCCACTCTGGGCGGCTTTCAACAGAACATTAAAATACAATAATCTATTAAACATTAAAAGCCTCCCTAAACAGGGCTGCCTTCAGATGTCTTCTAAAGGTCTGGTAGTTGTTGTTCTCTTTGACATCTGAAGGGAGGGCATTCCACAGGGCGGGTGCCACTACGGAGAAGGCCCTCTGCCTGGTTCCCTGTAACTTGGCTTCTTGCAGCAAGGGAACTCCCATCATCCCTAACTAACAGGACCAGTGGTCAGGGATGATGGGAACTGTAGTCCCAAAACAGCTGGAGGGCCGAGTTTGGGGATGCATGCTCTAAGCCTTGAGAGATCGCCTTGGATCTATTCTCTGAGAGAATGAAGGAGCAAGCGTAGCTGCCTTGTTCCACTCTAGACTAGTTGGATAGAAAAGGTTTCTAATTCTAGTCTAAGTCATGTATTTCCTGTAATAAACAACTTAATTATTTTCTTGCCCACAAGGACATCTCTGTGTGTGATTGTAATGGGTGGGGCCTTCTCTCAAGCAAGCCTGATGCTACTTTCTCTGTTTACTAAAGGACTTCAATAGGTAATTGGACCAGTTATTCCTAACAGAAGGTGAAAGCAAATGTACAGATAGGGTTTGTCTTATCAGACTTCCCTACTAAAGACGATCAAATGGTGCAAGTACCTTTACTATATTTTTAGCCCGCATAAGCTCTCATTGCACAGTTGCTCCCTCCCATCTTTTATCCTTCCATCTCCCTGATTCCAGTCTTGCTATCAATGGTGGTCATTAATCAGTGCAAACCAACAACTTGCACATTCAGGTGCTCCAGCATGCTGTGTAAGCAAAGTGGAAGGCACAATCAAACAATCTAAAGCAATTATCAGCGTCTTGTTGCAGAGTAAGCGCAAAATGCCTCCCCTCAAGCTCCCACTGCTGTATTAGGAAACAACCTGTATTCTGCTACATAATTCCAGAGCTGCCATCTCTGATCAAGATCTTCACTTGAAATTATGCTATATTTCCTATTTTCACCAATATCCAGATAAAATCTGTTCCGATAGGTTCTCCGGGTCTTGAGTCACATGGACCTAAGAAGCTATTGGAACGTGATCTGTAGGTTGTGTGATAAAAGTAGCTGGTGGGTTTCCTGTTTTATTTCAAAGTGAAGCCTTTTGTTTATATCACCTTGTGCATGTTCTTTAAAAGTTAATCATTTCGGTTTTAACGATGGGAACAAAAAATGCTGTAGGTCACACCAAAGTCTTCATAACTCATTGCATGTTGATGCTTTCCCTTGGCATTGCAAAGTCTTCAAAGAAATGACCAGTGATGCCTTGGTAAAGGCTCCAGCAAGAAAAGACATATTGCCAATGGCTGTTTCCAATGGTTTTACTCACCAGTTCTGTCAACAGAGCAGGAAGGGAGGCAGTTTTCTCTGATATGACTTCCCAGTCCTGCACCCTCCTAACCCTGCGATGGGGCCCTTTCCCCACAACCCTCTTGAACAGTTTTAGAGGGGATGTTGGGAGCTGCAGGGAAGAACATCACTGAGGTTTGCTTCCTTCCACATTCTGCTGATGGAAGTCTTACCACCAGCTGAGCGACACTGTTGGATACCTTCCCCTAGAGTTCAGTCACCTGCCCAAAGACAAAAACATTTATACACTCATCAGTTGATGCAATGCATATCACAGTGTGGCACAGCAGAAAGCAGGTGCACTGCAGAAAGACATCTGCAGCTCAAATACCTTCAGGTGAGTAAGCAAATTAAGCGAGCCACATGGTGGCAGAAAGGGATGTGTATGCAAGGCAACCACACCATCGCTTCACTGCATGCTGAACCACAGCGCATGTGACATTGATTAACCCACACTTCAGTTAACTTTCAGGGATGTGTAAGCAAAGCTTTGGTGGAAGCAGGCACAGAGTTGGCCTTGAAACATTGCTCCATGGGGGGGGGGGGAGCTGCATTGTGCTGGGATAATGAGATGTATCCAAATAAATCTGCTATCACAAGGATTTCCACTTGCACAATTGAACTACCCCTCTCTCCCCTTGTGTGCCCCCTGGGCCATTCCCAGTTCTGCTCAGGAGGATTGAGGGACCCCTCAGAACAGATTCAGGGGGTTGTGATGAGGAGGGAAAAGCAGGAGAAGTTCCTCTGTGCAACCAAAAGGCCTTGAGCTAGCAGATATATTCAGTTGTATACCACCCATTGTTTGTGATGAGGGTATGATCTGAAGATACATGAAGCATGAATGTGGATGAAAAGAAGCTGCTCTGGGTGTGGTCAGTGCCTGGATCGGATACCACCTGGAAATCTTAGGTATATTAACCATGATGAAAGAAAGGCAGCAACTGAGCTGAGAGATCACTCGGCCGTTGGCACAGAGCCATCATCTGTTAGTCCTGGAATATAAAATAAAAAAAATTCCTTCCAGTAGCACCTTAGAGACCAACTAAGTTTGTTCTTGGTATGAGCTTTCGTGTGCATGCACACTTCTTCAGATACACATGTATATCCTGGAATATGCAAGCTTTGGGGTTAACATGGACCTCTTTTATCAGAGGAAAGATGCAATACACTTTCACTCTTATATCCCTGTTATAATAGAATAGTCTACCCTCTCTGTTTGGTGTCGATAATGAAAAGCCAGCAGGACATCTTTTGTAAAAAAATACTTTATGCAAGACTTGCAGGTGATAAGGCAAGATTTCCTACAGGGTTGATGGTTACAGTTCCCCTTTCTTGCTCTCGCCTTTTTTTGCAGAGGAGAATGTATGCACTGCTAATCAGCTCCTTTTCTTCTTGGTGCTTTCACTTGCTCCAAGTTGTGCCCTTGACATGCTGCCTTGTCAAGCCCTGCCTGGCTCTTTCCTTTGCCGCCTTTCCCTTTAGTTGACTTTACTTGCATTTGATCTCGGCCAGCCTTGAATTATCTCTATAGGGGAGCTCTTCTCCCTCCTTCCAGGAAGAAGAAAGGGATGCAGTTTGTGCTTTCCCATCCATCACAAACAATTCTCTTTTCATCTGCTTCTTTGCCTTCACCTTTCTAATCCAGCTGTCTTTTGCTTTACAAATTACTTACATAAACTGTGCAGGCTTTATTCCATTCACCGTCAGAGAATGATAGCGGGTCTAAAGCTGCACACTCAAGCACGTGGTGATTAAAAGCAAATAAAACCATGCTCAGGAGGCTTTCCCTGCTTTCTCCCCCTTTCTCTGTGCAGGAGCTGGCTCAGAAAGCAACCAGCTTTTTGCCTCTTCCTGAATGTGCAACAGAATCTTCTTATGGCTGCAACGTTACTCTCAGGAACTGGGATAGAGACTTGCAGTAGCCCCTAGCCAGTCTTCAGCCCAGTACAAGTATAGGCATGGGTGAATCTGTTAATTTTTATTTAACACAGTTTCTCATCCCACCCCCCTTCTGCAACATTAGTTTGTGATTTTTTTAAAAAATCCCCATGGAAATTTTGCATTTTGGTTCAAAATTCTCTTGATATTCACATCTTCATATGCCATTTTGCCTAATATACACATTTTTGCAAATCTGTTTTCCATAATTTAATGCCTTTTTGTATGCTATTTTCACCAATACATGCATTTTTATGCACATTATACCCTAGTGTCTCCTGCCAACCTAGCAGTTCGAAAGCACAAAGTGCAAGTAGATAAATAGGTACCACTCCGGCGGGAAGGTAAACGGTGTTTCTGTGCGCTGCTCTGGTTCGCCAGAAGCGGCTTAGTCATGCTGGCCACATGACCAGGAAGCTGTACGCCGGCTCCTTCAGCCAATAAAGCGAGATAAGCACCACAACCCCAGAGTCATCCACGACTAGACCTAACGGTCAGGGGTCACTTTACTTTACCTATACCGGCCTAGTTTATGTATTTTTGTACACATTACTTGTCTATAGAACTGCACTGCAGTATTTGAAGAAGTGCTAGGTTGGCAGGAGCAGGGGCCATGCAACGGGAGCTCAACCCGTCATGGGGATTCGAACCACTGACCTTCTGATCGGCAAGCCCTAGGCTCTGTGGTTTAACCCACAGGGCCACCAGCGTCCCTTTTGAACTATTTACATACTACTAAATTGCCAGGAATTTCTAAACCATGTACATAATTCTTTTTTTAAAAGCACACAATGGCTAAAGTCAATAAAAATTTATCCCCCAAACATACAATGGCTAAAGTCAAATACAATTAATCACAAAAAACAGGATAACTCCCTTAAAACACCTGCTGAGGATGAAAAGTCTTTGTAAAGCTCCTAGAGTTCAACAGGAAGGAGACCTGTCCAATCTCAGTTAAGAGGGCATTCCATAGAAGTGGGTCCACAACACTGAAATATATGGGGTGTGTGTGTGTGTGTGTGTGTGTGTGTGTGTGTGTGTGTGTGTAAACCCATCAAGAGTTCTTCACAGAAGAAAACCTGTGCTTGTAAATTGCCCACAACTATTTCAATTGATTTGACTGCAGACTTGATAGTTTTTATCCGCAGAGTTGATGGCATCATTGCTCATGGTGTGTACATTCATCCCACTATTATCTTTTGCTCACAGGTTCCAGGTACTTTGCCAGTGCTTCAAAATCATCCTTGACCAGAGATTAGAGTGAAACAAAATAGATGTATTTACCCTATGGGCACTGATGCATCTATCTTGCCGCATCCAGCTTTTAAAAAATGTATTGTGTATCTTCACATTTAGAGCAGAACTATACACTGCACGGAGATGAGTACTGCAAAAACGTAAGAAAAACGAGAAAAGGCAGATTTTGAGTGGAGAAAGGGGCAAGGGGTAGTGCCTAATTCTTCTTCCATATCAGAGATCTGCTCTAAATTGCTTCCCCTATCTGCTTTTGCCCTATGGAGCTCCAAACATATTGTTGCATGCTACCCCAATCTCTGAGCAGTGTGGGATTCCAGGGGTTCCAGGCACTTACCCGGGGTTTGTGTTTCCTTTGAAATGAGAAGCAGCAGGGACTGTGGAGTCTGTATAATATATGGTTTATTTGCACATATATACAACCCAAGCTTATGATGAAGAAGCATTAACACCCCTAGAGGGTCTTCCTTCTCCCATATCCACAGCTTTGTATTTCAGGCACGGTTCTGTCTCCCAGCCACCCAGCCTGCAGCCTTGCTTCTACATTCTAGCTCACATAACTCAACTCTGACCTCTGTCTTTCTACCTACCAGCAAGTTGAGGGAGGGTAGTCCACCCATTATAAGTCTGGCACAAAGCCACTTCCTTTGTTACCTTAATAGCCCTTACTTCCAGGAATTGAATCTGTGCTGGATCAAGGAATTCAAAGTGGGCTCAGGCATACAGCCTACCACCCCCAAGAGAGTGAAATGTGTGTTTGGAATTCCATGGGGGGGGGAGTGATGTTGGGACATGATTTGTAATGGGCTGCTAGATGTGGAAAGGGTTAAGCATCTCTCCAACCACTTCTTTGCTCCTAATCTTTCTCCAAAAACTGCACATAGGTCTGCATGTAATTTGCAGATAGTTTCTTATCCCCAGCAACTTTCAGAGCTGATTCTCTTGACAACCTTTTGAGACCTGTTTTCCATTTTGGGCATAGCCATCTCCTGAACATGCCACAAAGGAGCCATGTGCCAATTTAACACATCAGTACAAACACATAATCATGGGTGATGAAGCACTTAATCAACACCTGGGCTCCCAATGGAGCACTTAGACAATTGCTTTGCTATCTGCCCAGTCTGACAGAAAGTTGCCACAGATGGAATATAGGCTCAAAGGTGGTTGATGCATATTGGCCTTGAAAGTTATCAAACATGTAGCTAGAAGAATTGTGAAATGCTCAGCAGCACAGTCTTATTTCTTCCCTGTTTGTGGCATTTTATCTTCAGGGCTCAAGGCAGATTAAGTTCAGCAGTTTGCTTTCATTTCCATTTTCTTTAGGTACAGTGTGCCCTTTCTAATCTTGTTACTGGGCAAACTGGCATTTTAATGCATAGAAAAACTGCCCTTCATCCACATTGTGAGCTCTCTGGGTTTGTGGTGTGGGATGAGCCACAAACCCTAACCCATTAGTGTATCCTGAGATTACCGCCGCCATCTTTCAACACTGGTGGCCTGCTTCATATCCCTTTTTACCCCCCTCCAGTCACGTACACAAAATGGAAGGTGGCAAGGATTTGCTCTATGGGGAGCTAGGCCTGTTGGCAGACCAACTCTGTGCTACGAAGATGAACTTTTCTAACTTGTGCTTTTCATTTCTTCTCCAGACCGAAGAGTCTATTCAGCCGGCTCTTGTGTGGCCATCACCAACAAACCACAACCGTTTCCTCCTTTTATCCAACCAAGTCTCCACACAGCAAGCAGTTGCGTGTGCGGAACCGACGGGGTTCCTGTTACAAGCAGGATTGTTCCTGAAGAAAAACTGAACCCCTGGATGACCATTCTTATGGTAAGTACCATACAATGGTGTGTGTTTTTTCATAGGAGCATATAACATTGTTCAACTTTTGTATAAAATGGCACCCTTTCATTTTGTACTGGTACCATCATTATGATCTGGATAAATTGGATAATTACGTATTTAAGTAACTCTGCAGTGCATTTTTATTAGCCTAAATATATATATATTAGAAGAGTGTACACAAAGGGGGGAAATGTTCTTTCTCCTTAATGCACCCTTGAAACAGGAATAACACAAGGAAAAATAGTTATGTGGAATTGAATTTTTGTGGTTTGATTTGAGAAGTTAGGATGTTCGCTGTGATGATCTCTGATTCAATGAGCTATTATAATTACACAAATGAGGGCATTTGTCTGTTCTGTATTCCATGGTTGACTTGTTTCCACTTAGAGCAATGTGAAGCAAGGTTTTCTATAAAGAAGTGGCAAAACCTTCTGTCTTTTGTTTCTGTTTAATATAGCATTCTGGTGATCCAGATGGTAGTAACCCATTGCAGAGGAAACCTCTGACCATAATGAGGGAAGGCTTAGGCTGCATACGCCATATGGAAATACATGGCAGGTGTGTGGTTGGTTGGGTGGGTGGGGGTGAGAGAGAGCATGCACACACACACGTGGTGTGAGTGGCAGAACCCCACCATGCCATTTGCTATTGGACATACAATGTGATTCCTGGGTGCTCAGGTACTGACTAGACCTAGATCTGCTTAGCTATGGCAAGGCAGTGGCCTCATGTGCCTTCAGACCACACACATGTTGATGCTGTATAGAAGAGCCCATAAACACAGGGAGGTCAGTGGTGGTGCTTACTGCTGTATATTCATTCCTGCCTCCCAATGCATTCAATATCTTTTGTTTGGCCCACATGGACAGGACTAGTAAGTCTGGTGTTAGTGTGAGCTTCAGATGCCTTCTAGTGGAACTGGAGAAACTGCATTCACATGGCACAAAATAATGGATTTGCAATACTGCGAATAGCTGGGTGCTCCTAGGTCATGTCTACATTGAAATATAAACTTGGCAGATAGCCCTGAGGATGGAGGTTGCTTCCTGTTTTGTTGATCGCATCCTGGCTGTTCGAAGTCTGAAGGGAGGTTAGACAATGTCAGAAGTTTATTGTGCACTCATCCTGGTCTGTTTGCAGGGAGGTTAGTTGACACTGCATCTAGGAAGTGCTGTCCCACACTTTTGGAGGGAAGGGAGTGGGAGATAGTAGCACAAGTAAATCAACTTTGATTGCCCAACCTGAATTGTTTTGCTGTTTTGTTTTACTTCTTTACTTGTTTTTATTCTGTATTTTATTCTGTGAACCGCCCTAAGATCTTATGACGAAGGGTGGTATATAAATCTAAATAATAATAATATATAAATTTGCTGGTATATAATTGAGTCCCACCTGAAAACAGTGACAGCCCAGAAGCGTTCCAAATCCAAAGTGGGAACCTTGCTTTGATTTGTTGACAGATGCCATGATGGAAGCCTCTATGCACCTGTAATGAGTGCAGGGCACTAAGTATTCTCAATGTTACAGAAAAGCTGCCCGTTTTGAAAGTTCTTGTCTCATTACCCTCAGATCAATAGAGCAATTCTGTGTAGAGCAAAGTTTCAAGAA
The DNA here is from genome assembly GCA_034641385.1 of Darevskia mixta. NCBI lineage: Eukaryota > Metazoa > Chordata > Lepidosauria > Squamata > Lacertidae > Darevskia > Darevskia mixta. The sequence continues at coordinate 48,548,405 of JAWWNH010000029.1, read as the reverse complement.
GCACACAAGAAATCTCAATAACAAAATATAATGTCTCGAAGATTCTGAGAGCCGTACAGAGGTCTCTTGTCATTTTATGGATCAATAGACCCATAAGATAAGGAGCTGAAATGTTGGTGAGCCTGGTTCAGCCACACTCCTTAAAGGCTGATGAAAGGAGAATAAAAGAATATTAAAGAAGCAAGCTCCTAGAAAGAGGGGAAATGGCTGTATCAGAATTCCTTCTTGACTGCCTGTTATAGTGATATGCTCAATTGCTTTTTGGTGAGACTCTTTTAAATTGATATCCCTTGCAGCACAGTCTTTTTTCGAAAGCTGTAACATCCAGTAATATTTTCCCCCATGCTATCACTTCAGGGTGCAGCAGCTTTTCTTTGTTTTTATCACTTTCATTGCCTGGAAATCTGATGCTGTAGATATTAAATATTTTTTTTTAAAGAAAACTTGTGTTTTCAGGAAACATGTTACTAGTATTCAGAAACAGGTTTCCTTCCTTGCTTTCTTTGTAAAATTCCTCTCTAGCAGAGGCAGGTGGTGCTCATTGGATCAGTAGGGCGGGAGGCTGGGAGGCCAACAGTAGGTGGAGCCAGAGCCACCGATAGGCCAAGCCAACTAATTCCAGCTTTCTCCCCAGCTTCCTCCCTACTGAGTTCTACGAGTTCAGATGAGTGTCACTAATGAGGAGGGAGCTGAGAGCCAGTGCCCTCCCTCTAAATTGTTCATAAGGATGGAGGTAGATAAATGGGGCACAGCTTAGGGTGCACTTAGCTTGATGGAGCGGTGCCCCATTCTCCCTAATGGATCAGCCTCCACTAACTTCCAGAGTTAAAAGTATGAGAGAGATTTACTTAACCAGAGTGATGATAGGAATAGGGGGCACAATCCATTGTATAAGACCTCTTTTTTCTGCAGCTCCTGTTTCATTTTTTTGTAGGGCTAAATGTAAGAATGTTTCAGTCCCGCCCTCAAGAGTCATCTCATAGGCTTTCCTTCATGTAAAATCCCTTTTCCGTGCTCATATAGTTTCCTCTTTGAAACACCTCGGGGTGGGGTGGGGGGACTCCATCCATGTTTGGTGCATTTGTTTCATTGTCTAAACTTTCTTACAGCTTGGAGGACTTCCCTCCAATCCTAAATCTGTTCTCCAAAAACTGATTACTCAGCTTCTTAAGCATCTTTGAATGGCACTGACAAAAGCTCCTTTTTCCTTTTACCGTCCACCTCCAGGAGATTTAACATTTGCTGGCATGCCTTTGCCCATTTGTCTAGTCTTGCCATGCTTTCAACCTTGCACAGTACATTATTCATTTCAGACCCTTTATCGTTGCTCATGTTCTCTTTAACCTTGCCTTGCCACAAAAAAGGAAGTGGTGACAAAAAAAATACTTTTGATGGTGATTGGTTTATATTTATTTCCTTTATTAACCCTCACCCTGGGGAAACCTAAACCCCCTGCCATTACATATTTTGGGCTTGGTTATTTAACTTAATATGCTGTATTATTTTTGGTCTTATACATGTCATGCCTGAATTTTGCTTTTTATCTGATGACGAATACCCATTATTTGTTGTTTGTATTGTTTTATGCTGTTGCTAATAAAAATATATATATTATAAAAATCCCTGCATGCAGTACTAGAATTAAGTCCTATGGCACCTTAAAGACAAACAAAATGTTTTCAGATATAGTTTCTTGAACTAGAATGTGCTCTACGAGATAGTTGCATAAAGTACGGTAGATGTATATGCATGCACACACAGAAACACACATACATATGTTCATGCTAGTACAGTACACTAAAGCTAGCACTGCAATCCAAGCAAATGCCCAATATGTCTTGCATTCCCCAGAAAGTGCTGAGATACATGCTTCTTGAAGAGCAACCCCATTGGCCATTTGTAAGCTACTCTGGGAGCCTTTTCCACTTGAAGAGTAGGTTAAGCTGCTTTGGCTAGACCCTCTCCCACTATATTTGTGATATCGCTGGGCAGAACTTATGATGGGATGAAAGGTCAGCACAAATGTTGTGTGCATGTAGCGTTCAATAGCAAAGAAGGCTACTAAGTCTGATGCACACCTACCTTCACTGTTGGCAGCAGCAAGCTTCAGAATATGTTGCTGGAAACCCCAGGAGAAGAGGCTGCAATTGTACTTAGGTCCTGTTTGTGAGCTTCCCATAGGTTTCTGGATGGCCACTGTGAAAGGAGGCTGCTGGACTAGATGGGCCTTTGGCCTTATGCTGCAGGGCTTCATCTTATACTGTATTCTAAGGAATAAAAATATCTCTCTTTTTTCATCTTTTGGGGTGTTGAGGGAATATCATCACAGGGGGGATTTACTGGAGTTCTTTAAAACTTTTTTTGAGCTGGCAGCTGCACTTTTAAATTTCCTAGAATGCCTTATTGTAAGATGAAATTGGGGGATGGAATGGCAGCCATCACAAAAAAAGTGGTGGCGAACATTTCTTCTTCTTCTTCTTCTTCTTCTTCTTCTTCTTCTTCTTCTTCTTCTTCTTCTTCTTCTTCTCTCTCTCTCTCTCTCTCTCACACACACACACACACACACACACACACACACCCTGGGATTAGAACAGTCTGAAAAAATTGCAGCTACAAGCCTGACAAAGCTATAAAGAAGCCCTCTAAAGAGCCAGTGTGGTGTAGTGGTTAAGAGTGGTAGACTTGTAATCTGGTGAACCGGGTTCATGTCTCCACTCCTCCACATGCAGCTGCTGGGTGACCTTGGGCTAGTCACACTTCTTTGAAGTCTCTCAGCCCCACTCACCTCACAGAGTGTTTGTTGTGGGGGAGGAAGGGAAAGGAGAATGGTAGCCGCTTTGAGACTCCTTCGGGTAGTGATAAAGCGGGATATGAAATCCAAAACTCTTCTCTTCTCTAAGTTTTTCAGGCACACCTAAACATTGCCCCACTTCCTCCACATACAGGAAATTGGGAATGCACATTTTTTTCTCCCTAGCCCTAGTTTTTGGTATAGTATGGGGCCAACTATTGAAAGACAACAATTCAAAAATCCCACCAGCTTGCCAGCTCCTTGGGCACATGTAAAGTAATTCTTTGGCTTCTGATCAATGAATTTGTCCAATTTTTAAAGTGCTGGAGTACTCCATTGGGTTTGCTCCAAGAGATATTAACACAGCTGCCCTTTTGAAATATATTGAGTTCACGTTGAGTAGAGCAGGGCTGTTTACAGAGTAGGAATTTCTTCCTTGAGTAAGGAATAACAAAATTAATTCCATTAAAACTATTTAAATTAATGGAAAATAACAGTTATGTTCCTTTCATTCACCATCTATTTTTCAGAACCATTTATTGTTATTTTAACTATAACAAAGGCAAAAAAACCCTTGTGAATCAGCAAAACAAGGGGATTCTCGGATCACCTTGTGATTCATGTGAGCTGTATTGCAGTATTAAAAATACTATGAGTTTTACAGCTGTGGAGGAAACACAACATGAAATGAATGATATCTGGGCATGTACACTCTGCATAGAAGACAGTTTTTCATTTTTATGATGAGTTGTTTAGAAGATGGGCATTCATCACAGTCAAAGGCGGGACTAGGAACAAAATAGAGTGAAATAAGAGTATGTCATAGAAACAAAATATGGAGAATCAAGTGTCTGATTTGACGCCTGGATTATTCTATCCAGCATGTTGCATTCGGCTCCTTTGCTTCTTCTGCATGCCATTATAGATGGGAACAAAATATGTAGGTGTTGTATTATACATCCTCCTCTGTGCCTGATTCATAGAGTAAATGTGGGTCTGTCACAGCTCATAGCTGCAGTCTCTGTCTCTTAAGTGCAAGAAATATAGGGATTTGTTGCATTCTGTCTGAGAGGTTGTCTGAGAGGTTTTCATTGTATTGATCAAGGGTACATCTCAGGAGGGACGCGGGTGGTGCTGTGCGTTAAACCACAGAGCCTAGGGCTTGCCAATCAGAAGGTCGGTGGTTCGAATCCCCGCAACAGGGTGAGCTCCCGTTGCTTGGTCCCTGCTCCTGCCAATCTAGCAGTTCGAAAGCACATCAAAGTGCAAGTAGATAAATAGGTACCACTCTGGTGGGAAGGTAAATGGCGTTTCCATGCGCTACTCTGGTTTGGCAGAAGCGGCTTAGTCATGCTGGCCACATGACCCGGAAGCTGTACACCGGCTCTCTCAGCCAATAAAGTGAGATGAGCGCTACAACCCCAGAGTCGTCCGCAACTGGACCTAATGGTCAGGGGTCCCTTTACCTTTACAACATGTCAGGAGAGCTATCTAAGGTAATGGCCATTGCCACATCTTGTGGTATTGAATTATATAAGTTAACTCTGTCTTGAATGAAAGACAACTTCATTTTCTTCTATCTTGAATTATGCAGATGGTGGATTTATAGACATTAGTATTTGCATAATCTTCTGTCATGCCCTTCCCCCTTCAGAAGGACCCACTGGAAAAGTGGCCACTGCCTATGAGGCATTACTCCAACTTCTAACCCACAGATACTGTGAGGGCCTGCTACAATCCTGTGATTGTATGACATATGAGATGGACTATAAACCTGCAGTACAGAACCAGATAACTTGCTCAACACGCATCACCCCGACTGACACTATATCATGCATCAGAGCAAATTTGCAATTGGTGTTTGTGACAATCAACAAGTTGGGAATTGGCACATGCCCCTTCTTGTAAGTGGTATGCTTCATCCTGTTGTTGGCAGCCAAGGGTCCTAATATTATTGTCCCTAATCAATGGGGAAATTGCAAGTCAGTACCTCTTTAATTAAATGGCACTGTTCATAAAATGAACCAAGTGAGGCCCATTCTCATGATCCTCTCTACATGTGGCAGCTAGGGTTTTTGTGTCAATATTTGTTGACTCAAGTTCTGGGCCACAAACTACATGTGTGGGAAGAGACCGTTGTGTGAATGGCACTGGGGCCTGCAGAAATCAGTGAGTTTGGGATGTTCTGCATACTGCTGGGCTGATTCCCCAAGAAGCTGCTCTTCAGCAGGATACAAGAAGCCAATGTGTCTTGAGTTCTGCATGCATTGTTTGCATGAGTGAGCCATCCTAAATGAATGGCTGCCATAGCTGGAAGTCGGCATATAATAGATTTGAAACAACTGCTGCCACACACAAAAATGGTTCTGTGTGTGTGAGAGAAAGAGAGAGGACAGGCCCAGATACCATGCCTGTTACTGGGACCAGCCACTCTTCAAAATGCTAGATGCCAGCTTTTGTGCTGAGCATACCTTCTGCAGATGTGCCTGACTCCTGAGTGTTTATTCCCCAAATGCAACAGAGTTCTGCTTATGTATTCAGGCCATTTCTCACATTGCAAAGGGGGGAAACCTAAGTTTATCTATAACGAGTACACTCAACAGCAAGCTACAACCAGCCGCATTTCCCTGACACATGTTACCATATGATCTGCATATTTGCAAACACTAGCCTTTCAACATTGATTTATCTGTCTGTTTGCATGCTTAGAACACTTGAGCCAGAAGTCACATTCTCTCTCTCTCTCCCTTCCCTGACTCCAGTGCTTCCTTTGCATTTTTACCCTTCCTAATATTAAATAACTGTTAATCCTCAGCCCAGACCCAAGAGAGACATTTCCCCTCGTCCACTCCAATCATAGTCTGCCTGGATGAAAGGAGATTCTCCAAGGGTTGGTTTTGTGTGTGTTTTTTGGAAAAAATTCTCTGGTGCATGAAGAATATAATTATCAGGCACCCTAAATAACAGCAGACTAGTTGGGATTTTTAATAGACCTTGTTAACAATGTTAAGCACCTGCAACTAATACACATGCCTGTTTGTGTGCATTTCGAAGCTGATGCAAAGAGACCAAACTGAATATAGCTCTGCGTACCACTATAAATATAGCATTTCGAAAGTAGCAAGTGCTTGCAACTTATGTAAGACCCATTTAAAATAACTCTGCATGTAAATGAATTACGTTTCTGTACAGATAAAATTTAGAAAGTATTGTTCTTCCTTTTTGCTTTTAATAGTCACACATAACACCGCCTCTCTCTTTCTTCACTTGTTGGGATGTGTGTTTTGCTTAAAAGAAAATCAAAAGGGCTGATTGGAAATTGCTAAATACGCTAGAGGTGCCACATGCCATCTTGTTTCATGCTCTGAATGAAATTGCTCCTCATTTTCAAGGCTGGGGTTTTGATAGGTGTTGCTGTAGCTCTTGATTGCAGTTATCATTGTAATGGTTCCTTGATTAGTATTGGGGTGATCCCCAGCAAGAAGGAACCTCGTTGCTCAAATCGTTCCTCCTTCCTAGGGACCTCAGATGCCTTTTAAAAATAATTACACGTGTATATTTTCCTCTTAATTACAATTGCTTGATTTGTTTTTCTTTGTTCTCTCTCTCTCTCCCCCTCTCTCTTACGGTTTCTCTAATATTATTTAGGTGGCACATTTTTTTGTTCTAAGCACTTAATTATCCTCCCGAGATGCATTTCATTTATTCATTAACGCAGATCCTGGAGCCATTGGTTTGCTTTATTTCTCCATGCTTTCGCATTAAAAAATAATATCAAAACTAATGATCCCAACCCTGCTCCTCCTGAGTTGTAGCCTCTGTTATTGTTTGTCCGCTTGGATGCTCTGGTGCCACACCGAAAAAAAAGGTTGCAGGGTATTGTTAGGGTTCGTTTGTTTGGCAAACAGAAGCTCCTTGAAAATTGGAAGGTAAACCGTGTCACTGGTTTGAGCCAAGTGTGTGCGCTGCTGACTTGAGAACAGAAAGCCACGTGGAATCCTCAAGGCAGGTGCCAAGTGCTCTGGCACAAGGCTTGCAGAATCCTGCTGTTTCTTGTGGATGGAGCTGGCAAATCCCGTTCTGTCCCACCTTCATCCTGTTCGAGGAAGGGCAGCTGTGCCACATGCCTGAACGACAGCAGGTAGCCCACAAAAAGCAGGGAGAGCAGTCCTCATGCTGCTTTGTCACCTTATGTTCCATTGTGTGACTCAACTGGCAACTGGGAGTGGGAGAGCCAGAGAGGAGGAGGAGGAGAGAAATGGGCAGGGGAAAAGTCAGGAATTAGGCAAATTCAGGCCTGGATTGGAATTTCTCTGGATTCATCATTCTGCATTTATCTCTCCCCTGTATCCAACCCCAGCTGCAGTCAGGAGAATCAAGTGATAATACTTCTCTGTGGATTGGTGAATATTGGGCAAAGTTGCATACAAGCATGTATGTGAAGAGAAATTTCCACTAAGATGCTGATGAATTTTCATGTGGACTTCTTTTTTTAAAGTGGAGAACTGAACTTGAGGAAATAGGAAAAAATTAGAAACAGAGAGGAACTAAAATTCCTAACTTGGGCTCACCTTGGGGACATAGTGTGTCCAGCATACATCCAGATAGTCCTTTGGCATCTTCCAACAATCCAGGAAGGTGGAACTGAAACATGTGAGTGGGGAGATATTCCCATCCACTCTTGGTAGAAAGAACCACCAGGGGGAGGAGAGGACTTCTAGCCTGTATGAGCATGGAGGATGTTTGAAATGTGTTGGATAGGTTGCTATATAATGGGGAATTATGGAATTGTAGAGTTGGAAGAGACCCTGAGAGTAATAACGGTATATTCCAACTCCCTGCAATGCAGAAATATGCAGCTGTCCCATACGGGGATTGAACCTGCAACCTTGGTGTTATCAACTCCACGCTCTAACCAACTGAGCCAGGCCATTGTTTCCAATACAATATGTTTATTTTTTAAAGCAGCCTTCCCTAGCCTTGCACCTGCAGATGTTGTTTGTGTACTGTCCCCACCCACCATGGCCAGTGGTCACAGAAGATGGGGCTCCGGGGCTGAGGAAGTTTTAGAAACAGGCATTTTATTCTACAGCCCTTCTCCACAATCATAGATGCCAAGTCCCTGGGGCCCTGGGGGCCCAAGCACCCACAAAATTCCCCATGAAGGGGCCAGGCACCCACAAAATTTCAGTGCCAGGGCCATGCACACTGCATGGCACCCATGGGCACCCACGATCGTGGGGCCAAGTTGGCACTCCTGTCCACAATGGTAATTTGTTAATTTCCAAGCAACCTCCCATAGGATCCAGGTGAAGGCCCCATCTAACACCAGCGCTGCACCATTTTGGCTCCTTTGCTGCAGCTCGCATTTCCCAGCAGTGCCTGGTATACATCTCTTCTATCCTTCCTCCCTTTTCCACAGCTCACAAATATCATCCCTTGATCTGTGACAGAAATCAAAGCAAATGCTTGCAGCAGCTTTTAAAGTTGATTATTCAGCAAGAATAAATGGAAAGGATTGGGAGCCCTGGGCAAGCATTTAGATCAGTTTGGGAGTGAATTATCTACCGAATCCCTGGGAGGCGTTTACATTTATCAGAGACTTGAGGGTGCCTTTCCCTGCCACGTTGTATTTCTTCCCCTCCCTCTTTCTCCCTGTGGCACTCCTGCTACAGAATCAGAAATGCTGGCATTTACCTCTGCACCAATAGCTTCCATGTCTTTTTAGTCTGTTTCTCTGCTGCAAGATGGGGGCGGAGGATGCCAGCTAGCATGCCCTGTCATCTGAAGCAGCTCAATTCAGCCCATATGGATGGAGAGGTCTGACACTGAGCGTCCTTCATCTCAAGCTAAATCATCATTCTGGAAAAGTGCAGGCAGTTAAGTACATGTCAAGGTAGTTAAATGGCGGTGAGAATTCCATCCAGTAATGGGAGGGTTGAAGTCTGCTATTGAAATGTCTCACTGAGTGGGCTTATGCCAGGAATTGGAAATGTGTGGTCCTCCAGCTGTTGTTGGAGTGTAACGTCCATCATCCCTGAGTGGGTGAACTCTCCAGCCAGCACGGCCAATGCTTAGGGTTGAACACAAGGCTGGGCAGTGTTGGCAGAGTAGCTAAATTGCAGCTAGGAAACCAAATCATGTGCAGTACTGACTCTTTTATTGAAATTAAAACTTGTTAAAATATTCAAAAGCTTTTACTTGCAGAACATATAGCCAAAGAAGAATATATACAAAGTATTTACATTCAGGTGCTTATCCAAGCATAGGCTTAGTTTTTTCTTAGTTGAAGATTTCTGCTTCTTCCTTAAACATTCAAACAAACTGTGTCTTTCTCTCTTTCCAGTACTTGCACTCGGCCTTCTGTACATTTCCCAGCTAGGCCATGCAGTTCCTTCTGAGGGGTTTCCACTTTCTCCTTCCAGCAGACTTCTCCTTATTGCTTCTTTGGGAGAACATCAACTTCTGTACTACTTTCTGTCACATACATTCACACAGGAACATCAGCACTCCTCTCTTCTATTGTGCTTAGAGAGAGCATTATCTAACACCGTCTCTTCTTCAGTGTTCATGGAGATGCAGCCATTCCAATCAAGTCACTCACACACACAAAGCAAAATTGAGAATGTAGTAAGATACCTCCCATGTGACCAGAGTTAACCAATCACACAAGAGTTACTGGGGAACATTCCAGAATTAAACACACAGTAATGCATTTAAGCATTTCCAATTGCAGTAAATTAAATCTCTCTGCTTAACAGGCAGGGCTGATGAGAGTTACAGTCCAACAATATTTGGCCTATACCCAGAGCTCCTTGAAACGCTCCAAGAGCACACAGTTGACTCTCCTGACACATACTTATTCTTACTTTGTTCCATAAACTAAATAATGGAACATTCAGCATATTGAACAAAGCAGGCGTTCCTTTCACTTTTCACTCTCACTTTTTCAGTTAGGGACCCTACTCTGTAGCATACTGAGCAAAGTGGTTAATCCATCCTTGCAATAGATCTCTTGTGCATGTGTGTGTGTAAATTGAACGTCTGCCCAAGGAATTGTCACAAAAAGGAGATCCCGCTGGGGAAATTGTTTCTGTGGTTTCATAATGGTGCTTCTGTCTCTCAGTGTCAATTGATTGTGGGGGGGGGGCATGACTTGAATTAATTGAATGGATAAGGGTGGCTGGCAAGCATGAAGCATTAGAAATCTCTGCCCATCTCATCACTTTTGTTGCAGGCCCTGCCTCTGTAGCATGCTGCGTTCAGGGACAGTCACTGATAATTTCATAAGCTCAGCCATATTAGTTTGGAGATAAATAAAAGTGAGACTTGTCTTGAATGGGATAGGAGTTAAAAGAAACAGGAGGCGAAAACGATGACATGTCTTTCCAGTAGAGTCAGAAAGATGCCTTGGAGGTGTGAATCGCCAACGATTTAGAAGGCTTTTGTAAGTAAATGGACTGAATCATGCTGATCCAAGTACCAAAATAACTTGAAAAGATACAACTGAGAACTCTAACAAAAACACTAATGGGGTTCTTCTCATTTCTCTAAGGCAGGGTGTTTTGTTTTGTTTTGTTTTGCTTTGCTTTGCTTTGTTAAGGTTTTTGTATTTGAGTTTATATGGCTTGATTTTCATATGATAGCAAACTTGGGCTTTTAAAAAAAAAAAAAAAAACCAAAGGCTTAGCACCCAAAATGGGAGCTCTACAAAATGGGAGTTCCCATTGTATGGCAATAAAATATGAGTATACCGAGTGTGAACTGAATGCCTAAACATACAGCTTTTCTTAAGACTGGCTGATAGCCATTCATCCTGTTTTGGCCCTTCTTCCACCAGCAAAACTACTTCACCAGAAGAGTCTTCCATTCCAGGTGTACTGGTGAAAAATGAGTCCATCCAGTATAAGATGATTTCTGTGAGCTGCCATTGCTCTCTATTGACAAAAGGTGAAAGGAGGTAGTATTACAAAACTAACTGTCAGGGGGCTGCAGCCCTGCTCCAGTCCTGCGTTAAGCAGCTATCGAGAGCCCCCCCCCCAATTTTAACGACGGATTTGTCCAGTTCCCCTCCCAGTCCCAACAGTGGAGAAGAAGAGGTGGTGGAGGGGCATTTCCGGGCGGGAGAATCGGCAGGGGCCATTCGGGGAAACTGAAAGTGATTGATGGGTCGTTTTTATGATGCGCTCCGCGTTGTAAAGCAATTACCCAAGATTAAAGCTTAAAAGTTTGATGTTTCAGAGTCTTTCTGTGAGCGGTCAGCTGGGGAGAGGTCCCCACGGAGCTTGACACTAACTGTTCCTCTTAAGCAGGTATCTCTGTAACTGTGGTAGCAATAGTAGTGGAGTCTGGAACATAGATGCTTAATCCTGCACACGAACTGCCTTCTTAATATGTTTTTTGGGGTTTGTGGGTAGGATCTGGATTTGAGCCTTGGATTACCAGTTGGCTCTTCATGCTGTACATAATGCCTACTTACAAGCAAGTTCTGTTCAACAGAGGTCCCTGCAATATTAATTAAAAGTTTTCTGTTTGCCGGTCCCTTCATTTTATTGCTTCCTGTTCAACATGGCTGATGAGTGGTGAACTGCTCCTTATTTATTCAGCTTCTGTTCTCCACAAGAGGCTTTAATTACTGATTTCCTTGCATTTTCCCTTTTCTTTCTTATGCAGTGCAATAGCACTGTTTTACTATAAAAGAAAGAAGGAAGGCAATGCCAGGAAACTAGTTTCCTTGTAGAGAACAGAAGCTAAATAATTAAAGGGGAATTTATCACTAATTCCCCAGCCAATACATAAAATGGGCAGAACCTGCAAACAGGAAACATTTAATGGTAACAGTAGCCCTTAAAGTCTGAATAGCTGTTTGCCAGTCCACATTGAGCTGGTTGTACAATTGACTTTTACTGTAAAACAAAAAAACAAAAACCTACAAATCAGGTTTTTATTTTTAAAAAGGCAGGGGGTGGGGGAGAACAACACAGAAAACAAAGGAATGCAGCAATATTATTTATATATTTTTATGTCTTTAATATTATTTTATTGTATCTAAATATGTGTTTTAGATACATATTTTTTGTATCTAAAAATCTCCATATGCATTAATAACAGCCTCTGAATCAGACATAGCCAACTCGAGGACACTATGTTGGCTACCCTTATTTCTAAACTGTGGGCTAGCCTACTCCAAGCTCTCTACTTAACCTTTCAATCTGAATTGAATGCTTGACCACAGTTTCAGAGGCCCGATCTTCTAATTACATTCCAGTGTCCCCACCACACCTTGCCATTTCACACAGTATTCAAGGGCAAACCTGGATATGACACCAGGCCAGGGGTACACTTAAATAGGTAACTTCAGCCAATCGCGACTCTCTGGTGACTATACCTCTGTGATGGATATTTGAAAACTTATGTTTGTTCCTGTAAGGTCCTTTGGAGGGCTACTCAAGAGTAACGAGGCTTGAGTCCGTCCTGTCTTTTAACAGGTTTTATTGTGCAAACTATTTACAGTGCAGAGTAACAAAGTTCATGACCGTCTCAATCGCTAGCAGAATCCGGGAGTGGCCCCTTCCGGCTCCATCCCCAACATAAGAACTTAGGCACCCCAGTCCCCTCCTCCTGCTCTCTTTACTTTTCACCCCTCTGCGCAATTGGGGCGACGGAACTGGCGCATTTCCCTCCTGCCCAGCTGGGTGATGTGAGTGCGAGGGCTCTGTAGCATCACCGAGCCCTCTTCCCCCCTGCTCGCCTCTCATCCCTCCCTCCTCACTGGAGGCGGTGCTTCTTCCACCGCTGGACAAGAGGTGTGGGGCTCTCTGTATGCTAAAGGGTCTGCCACCACCTTCCGCTGAACAGGCGGGGCATCCCTGACAGTTCCATTCACATTTTGGTTTCCAGTGTATACTTTACATTTTTAAGGGAACATCTAAAATATTTAACATGTGGTATTTTCCCCAATTCCATCCTATGAACTGTCCTTTGCTAACTTGAGGACATATTTTTCAATATGTTGCATTCACTGTGTGGTGACAGGTGGAAGAAAAGAATGTCGCCTCATAGGAATGGGAAAAACTGAAGTGCAGTAAAAGTTTACACATCTGTATGCTAAGTCTGAACTCTGAGGCGAAAAAACCCCTCTGCTTTATTTCAGTCCTCCCAGCAGTTTTGTTAGCACTGAGCACATAACTCCTTTACTTATTTAGGAAACAATGTTATTGATCATGTCTGTAGGACAGATAAAGTACGCTAAGTTCTTTGAACTTTTAATTACATTCATTCTCATAGCAACCCTGCGAGGCAAGTTATTAATGCTCCTTCCTTTCTAGTGATTGGGAATTAAAGCTGAGATACATAGCAACTTGCTCAAGGCTACTTTGTATGCAGCATGTACTTGAACTTAGGATGTGTCCACACCAGAGTAAAATGTGGACTGCAATTGCCTGCCTCCCCATTAACCTAAGTGTGGGCCACATGATGTCCTCACCACCACAGTGTCGTCCTGGACCCCAGCTCTTAAATGTGTTTTAACCCTGCATTTAAAGGGGGAAAGTCTGAGACAACACTGGGTTGGGGAGGATGTCATGTGGATGCCCCTAGCTTAATGAGGGCACAAGCATTTTGTTTTGTTGTGGACAAGGCCTTAGGCCCTAAAGCCTAAACTTGCATTGCTATACTGTTCCTGAAGGTGTAACTAGAGATAGGTATAGCCTTAAGGTCCTGTTGTATAAGTGAAATTTGGCAGATTGGCTTCTGCCAAACTTCTGGAATCCATGCTGTGATCCATTTAGTAATTTTGGATGCCAGCTTCAGGAGGCCCCAAAGCATCATCATTTCTGAAGGCCTTACTAACCTTGTGTAGAGGCCTACTATGACAATAGGGTGTCTGAAAGTCACCAAAGAGAGAGAGAGAAATGTATCGCCAAAAAGACATTGATTTGAATACAATTAGCATATTGTGGTTTAACGCTGTGGGTTAAACCACAGAGCCTAGGGCTTGCTGATCAGAAGGTTGGCGGTTCGAATCCCTGCAACGGGGTGAGCTCCCGTAGCTCGGTCCCAGCTCCTGCCCACCTAGCAGTCCGAAAGCACATCAAAGTGCTCTCGGCCAATAAAGCGAGATGAGCGCTGCAACCCCAGAGTCAGACACGACTGGACCTAATGGTCAGGGGTCCCTTTACCTTTACCTTTAATTTATATGTATAGATTTGAATTTATAAGTAATTCTGTAATGTCAACAGAAATACAGCACATCTCACCATGGTGAGGAATACAGTGACCAAATGACCTTTTCCCAAGCACATTCAGTCTGCTGTCCAGGTACTACTGTGGGCAGGCAGCTTCAAGACCCCCTGCTCTTCCTTCTTAAATTGGACTCAGACTGGACAAGCCTCCAAATAGTTTAGTGTAAAGTATGGCTTATGGCCATGCTATATGATAACAATGCCTTTGTAATTACAATGAAACTTGCTGGATTTCACTAACCTACCATTTCTGTCTTGGAATAGTGAAGCCAGGAGTTGGGGAAGATGTTTAGACCTGGCCCAGGGTCCCATGTTCCTTGTTGTTCCTGAAAGACACATAAAGCTCCAGTAGCCTAGGGGTTAGTAGTATTGATTCACAGTAACTGCTGCTTTATGCAGAAATGAGGAGAAAGAGATGTCCCAGGAACTGAAATCTAAAGAATCTATATGTGAGCTCAGAAATGGGTGGTAGATGGCAGTGAACCCAATGGGGCTGAGTGGAGCAGGGACCTGCAGTGTTACGTTTCTGTTTATTTGGGATTGTCCTTTTGAAAGGATAAAGATTCTGGCCTAATTCCTTTCTAACTTGAATGTAAATCAGGCGTAACTCTCTTGACAGCACTGGAGTCACAGTTATTATTAATATTATACAGCAGCACTGAGGAGCACCAACTGAGATCAAAGCTGTATCATTTCTCAATTAGACTTTCCACCAGGGATAACTTGTCACATCTCCTGCCACTGCTGCTGTCTATGAAATCCTATTAAGCCCTTGGTCTCAATGATATCTCGAGGCCACCATTTCCACAGGTTAATTATGTGTTCATTGCAAAAGGAAAGATGGAAAAAGAAACTCTGTTTCCAGTTTTAAGGAAAGTTGTTTTTGGCATAGTGCAATTTAACTTTTGGGAGTCTGTGTAGGTTACTATGAGATATTTCCTACATGATAGGAAGGCATGGTTAGGTGGTGTCAGATTCGCTTAACGGTTGCTCATGAGTAAAGACCAAGTCCTTCTTGTCTTTCAACTGTTTTTATTGTGCAAGTATGTACAGTGCAGTGCTAACCCTAAACATGACTGTCTAGTCGCTAGCGGAATCCGGAAGTGCCCCCCTCCTGTTGCGGCGCCAACACCAGAGTCTCGGCACTCTAAAGTGCCGCCTTCTCCTTCTGCGTAAAGCTGGCGCCGGAAACGATGTCTCCCCCTTCGTGTGGGTCTGCTGAGTGGTGCTAGGTCTCTGCATCTTCCTGGAGACCTCTCCCCACCTGGCTCCCTCCCACTAACTGCTCCTCCCCCGAGGGGGAGCTGGGAGACGAGTCCGTCGACAACACAGGCTGAGGCTGCCGGTAGCCACTCAGTGTTGGACTGGCAGGGGTGGGCACATCCCTGACAGGTGGCTTACAGTCTGGCTATTTTTTAATTCACAGCTAATAAGGTAAAAGAGCAATAATTGACAAAAATTATTTTCAGAGAGGTGTAAAGTGTTATGTCCAGATATATTGCTCCCCAAGGTATCCAGCATTTTACCAGTGACATATCACTGTTCACATGCCCCTGTTGTCTTATTCTTATGGGGTTGTGTGCCCCCCCTTTTTTGGTGTGAGTGGGTGTACATGCACATCCATAAAATTTAGAGCATTGGGCAGTATCTAATGCACTCATTCCATTAGCCTAAGGATTTATACTTCCACAACAGAACTGTGCCCCTCTCCTCTCCTTCCGTCTCCCCCCAAATCTGCTCTGAAGGGTTGGGGGAACTCAGAACAGATTAGGGGAGCATGGAAGGAGAAGTAGAAAGTTCCATTAAGCAAGCCAAAATCCTTGGACTGATGGAAGAAGTCACTTAGTGTTACTCTTTGGATACAACCCATTATATTTAGTGTGTGTGTGTGTGTGTGTGTGTGTGTGTGTGTGTGTGTGTGTGTGAAATCCTATGTGCAGAAGTGAACAAAGACATGCAAGCAACTGTATGTCATTAACTGTGCCAGGGATGTCACATTCAATGAATCAGCCATTCCAAAACTACTGAAAAGCTGGGATATGCATCACTTACTGTAAATTCTACTGGTTTGTGTGTCTCTGTGCCCGCGCAGATTGAGGCTGCAATCCTGCACATAGTTAAGACACTTGGAATCCCATTGAAATCTATTGAGGTCAATGGGATTTAAGTAGCTTGTGTGCAAATGCCCACCATTTTTCAAAAGGGCAAAAACAGCCCTCTTAAAATTACTGTACATGTACACAGCCAGCCAAGTAAAAACAAACTTCTTGTTAAATGTTTCTGCCTGCCTCCATAGAACTTTAGGCACTGGATTAACATGGTCCTGTTTACATGATACAGCTAATGGCAAGTGATTGCATTTTGAACAAGCTGAAGTTTCCAAACAGTCCTGAATGTAGCCCTATGTATAATTAATACATTGCAGCAATCTACGCTTGACAATAGCAGAACAGAGCTGCCAGATCCAGTTTTTAACAGATCCGGTTTTCTTAGGAAAAGGCAGTGTTGTCATAACATTGGAACCTAATAAAAGGCACTTCAGCCCAAGATTCCAAAGATTGTGCATAGATGAATCTATTTGGTGAAGAGGCTATAATAAAAGGAATCCAGTCTCTTGTTCCACATATACATAAACATTTGCAAGATCTCTGTTGGCTGTGT
This sequence comes from Darevskia mixta, assembly GCA_034641385.1. NCBI lineage: Eukaryota > Metazoa > Chordata > Lepidosauria > Squamata > Lacertidae > Darevskia > Darevskia mixta. The sequence goes on along the minus strand of JAWWNH010000029.1, from coordinate 48,531,710 downwards.
CATTACATCACAGATGTATTTCTATCTAAAAGATAGGTGAGATTGTCATTTGACCTTGCATCATATTCTACTAAGGTGGGTTATCTTAGCAGCACAGGACTGAAAAGCAGGCAAACTTGCATGCCTTAACCACACCAGTCAATGGACCATATATGTGTTGAGCTAATGCTATTATAGGCTGCCTCAACAGAAGTATAGTGTTCACATGAAGGGAAGTATTAGTCCTGCTCTATTCTGCCTTGGTCAGCCCACACCTGGATTGCTGTGTCCAGTTCTGGGTGCCACAATTTAAAAAGGATATTGACAAGCTAGAATGTGTGTAGAGGAGGGTGACCAAGATGATCAATGGTCTGGAAACCAAACCTTATGAGGAACGGTTGAGGGAGTTGGGTATGTTTAGGTGAAAAAGAGGAGACTAAGAGGAGACAGGATAGCCATGTTCAAATATCTCAAGCACTGTCACATGGAAGATGGAACAAGTTTGTTTTCTTCTGCTCCAAAGGGTAGGACCTGAACCAGTGGCTTCAAATTACAAGAAAGGAGATCCAACTAAATGTCGGGGGGGGGGAACCTTTCTGACAGCAATAGCTGTGTGACAGTAAAATGGACTCCCTTGGAAGAGGGTTGAATCTTCATTGGAGGTTTTGAAGTAGAGATTGGATGGCCATCTGTCAAAGATGCTTTACTTGAGATTGAGATTCCTGCATTGCAGAAGATTGGACCAGATGACCCTCAGGGTCCCTTCCAACTCTGCAATTCTTTGATTCTATAGCTAATAGTCTGGCAAGTCGCATTTTAGACATGTGGGGGAAATCAGGCTTATATTAAAGCCAATAATAAGAACATGCTTGGCAATATGCAGCCTATTACATCTCCAGTTATGTTGGAATTCAGTGTCATAGCATATTCTTATTCCTGTGAAGAATCTCAGATCCCAATAAAAAAAATCTGAGCTGATCGATGGGTTCATTCCCTAGTTGCTTGCTATTCTTTGTGATAAATAATGATCTAGACAGGTGGATAGATTTGAACTGCATATAAAGGACTTGATGGATGGATGTTTTCAACCCCAAATGAAATGGGCAGGATAGATTCTGATAAATATAGAGGTGGATGGGTGGGGTGGGGGAGATAGAGTTGGAGGAATTTCAAGATAGATTTTATAGAAAAGGTGTACATTCTGGCTGGCTCAGATGTGGCAAAATGGATCAGATATATTCTTTGTAACGTGGAAGGCCATGCCTGTCATCACCCCAGCCAGAGTCAAAATCAGAAAACAATGTTACTAGATCTGGTTAGTGATCCACAGACATACCTGGGGTCTTTGGATCTTACAGGATCTGAAGCAGCAACTGGAGATTTGCACAGAAGAACTCTGGTGGACCCTGGAACATCCAGCCTAGTCAGATGGCCCTCCAAAGACCTATTCTTTCCCACCTGATATATCAAGAGGTCTACCAAGAGAATACAGATTGTCAAAGGAATGCTAGACTCCAAAGCAGTGTGTGCTTCATTCTTTGCTGACTGGTCAGGGCTTTAGGCTCTCTTCAGAGCCTGCTGGAATGTATAGAGGATTCAGTTCATTGAAATAAGTTCTCTGCCTGGGAGCTGTCCAAGTTCTGCAGACCTTGCGTCTGGCTGACTGCCTTACCTTGCATTGCTTTGTGCAGCCTGGCTTCACCATGCCAGCTCCGGAACAGATGTTTCCCTACCGTGATTGCTGCTTGTTGCCTCCTTCCTTGCCTCTGTATGGCTCTATGCCTTGCCCTGTGCTTATCCTGCCAAGACAGGCCAATACCAAGCTTCTGGAGAGAGCATCTGTCGGGAAGAAAAGCTGCATTAAAACCAGGTGTGTTTATTAGTGCCACTCTCTAATTGACAATGAAGGAATGCACCATTAGCACAGATTGGGGGGGAGGGGGATGGTGCCCTTTCATACGCTACATTTGTTTTCCACATCGTAGTCATGATGTTCTTGGCTTAGAATCTTCTGGCAATGACATAAGCAAAGTCTCACCTTCATAACTCAGCACAGTTGGCTTGGTGTACTCTCCATCCAAAGACTGAGAGAGAACAGGAAATCAGATCCGGAATCTACAAAGCCTGAGTTATCCTCATTCCTGAGATCTTTTTCTTGTGAATCATCAGACCAGGTTGTCTTATGATTTCCATTTGTACAGATAAGTTTCATGCCTTGGTCCTGATCCTTTGTGCTTCAAGGAAGAGGAATGATCATAGCTCAGTGATAGCACATTTGTTTTGAATGCAGAAGGTCACATTCATCCCATACATTTTAAAGCACCCTTATACCACTTTTAAGGTCATGGCTTCCTTCAAAGAATTACACGAACTGCCGTTTCTTAAGGAGGATGATAACTCGGTTTTTTGTGTGAGAGGTAAACTACAATTCCCATAATTCTTTTTTTTGGGGGGGGGGAGCCATGAGTGTTAAAGTAGCATAAATGTGCTTTAAAGGTATGCTGTGGATGTGATCCCAGGCTCAATCCTTGGCAGTTCCAAATAAGACTGGAATTGTCTCCAGTCTGAAAACCCTGGAGAGCCATGGCCAGTCTGAGCTAGATGAACCAATGGTTTGGCTCAGTATAAGACAACTTTTTATCTTCCTATGTTAAGCAGCATTTGTGTGGATCATCTAGTCAGCTTCCAGTACTGCTCTGCATTTAGTGTGCTCAGTGCCATTTTTCTAGAAAAAGAGGTGCTGGAACTCACCATGAACACCTCCCTTGTTCTCTTAGAATGGCAATGGCTCCCACCTGAGAGGTGCCAGAACCCAAGAGTTCTGGAGAGTTCTGGCTGAAAAAAAGCCCTGAATGTGCTGTTGGTACAGCAAAGATTACATATGCCCAGCTAAAAGCTTCGATCTGAGTCACACTTGCTTAGAGAATACATTCCAGGACTTACTTTGAAGTAAACATGCATAGGATGACACTGCATGTGAGCACTGAAAAATCAAAAGCTAAGTACTATTCCCCCCCCCCTGAATGCTTCTGTGATTCATGGAGAGTGTGCTCACTCCTACAACTGAGCCCAATCACATCTGACCAAACAGGCAGAAATCAAAAGACAAAACCTTCCCCTCTTCTGCTCTCTTGACCTTGGCTTTCCTAGGTCATATCCCTATTTGGTGTTATTAGCTCCCATCTTCCACAACATGGGAGTATTGCTGCATCAAGTAGCCCATGCCCCCATTGGTGCATGCTCCTACCCTGATAACTGCGTGTGCAGCATGAATGTACAGTAGGTGGGGCGGGGACTCCATGCATAATATAGTTGAGCACATGAATATAGTTGAGCACATGAAGACTTTTCCAGAATCTGGAACCTTGATTATTTAGGATTCCAGATTCTGAGGAAACATTTAAGCATTCAACTGTATGCACAAAGCCTCCCTTCCTTTAAATATATTGGTAAGCCACCTCAGTAGGTTTGGCTGGTAGGTAGGGTGTAGCTACACCAAAATAAATAAATATGGAAGCCAGTGATAAAGCTATAGGATAGCTTTGCAGCATAACATCTGCACAGTTTAGCTAACAGTAAATCAGTGTGTCCTGGTTTTTGGCTAGTTCAGAGGATCTACTCTGCATTCAGAGGATCCACTCTGCAATGATACAAAAAGCCAGGAGGAGTCAGAACACTGTAAAAAACAACAACTCATAATCCAAGCCTAAGCTTCTCTGTAATACCTTTTCTCCCACTGCATAGAATTTTGTGCTGTATTTCTTTCTTTCTGTGTGTACATTGCTTCTCAAAATAGTAGTATCAGATCAAATAAAAAGAGATTTATTGCTATGGAGAAGTAGCTTTCCTACAATCGCACAGGGAACCAAAGCCCAACTGGCACTTTCTCTGATCCCTTTAAAAAAATGCATTGTGCCCAGTTTAATGTCTTCATGCTGTCTTCATCACTAAAGCATATCACAGTGTGTCTGCCATGGGTAAATTTCATTTATTTATCTAAGTATAACCTGCCTATCTGGAGATGTGGGTTACAAAATAACAAAATATTAAAAATTAGGAAATATGACACAATAATGATGCATGCCATTAAATCCTATGCTCTCTATGCTGCCTTGATAGATTGCATATTTCAATTGACATTGGGCAATATTAATGAAGGGCAGGCCCTCACTACCATTCAACATCAGAAATGATTCCAGATTACATTGCAAAACATCCTCCAAATGTCTGGCAACATAATCCTCACTTACCTCAATGCAGTAGCGGTGTGGGTGGTGTATGGTAAGTGCCAAAGCAGGGGCTCTGTTTGGCCCTCAGTTCTGCTATGAACATACACTGCAATAGGAACCATGGGAATTATAATTCTCGTGGTTCCTGATATCCTGAGGCATTGCTGCACCCACCCATTGTTGCAGGAACATCTAGGGATGTTAGGAACCATGGAGATTATATTTGCTGTGGTTCCACTGGCCCATGATTTTGCTCCTCACATTTGCAGAAGCATCTACAGCCTGATGGAACTGTTTCTGAAGCCACCTCTACTGCTGCTCCCTGCCTTGAAATGGTTGAAGAGCAAGGTGCTGGGGATGGCTCCAGTGTTGTCAGGATTGGAAGGAATCCAAACTCTAAAAGATTTTGAGCCTGAACCTACATAGAACCCAGGGATGGACTCATAAAATCCAGCGGCTCTGCCCCGCCACTAAATGATATGAAAGTTCTGCCTGTGGTGATTCATGATTCGGGTAAACAAGAACGATGTGGCCACTTAAAGTGCAGGAAAATATGCACCCTCAACATACGTAAAAGTGTTTCCAAAAATGGGCTGCTTTAACTTCCTACTTTTTGAGCCTGTCCAGGACCCTTCCATTACCCTGTCCTCTCAATTTTTTCAAGGCAGGTTTACAGCTGGAGGATGGTCTGGTCAGTGCTCAGCAACGTAATGTAGTCAGTAACCATGGCAACTGGAAGAGATTTGTCCCTGCTGCAAAACTTTGTCTTCCTTTAAATACTTTGGCATGCTAGTTTTCTGCAGTATTTTCTGCAGTAACTCTGTATTTTAAGGGATATCTCTGTTTTCAGATCCCAGAAATCCATAGGATTCTACAAAAGAGAAACTACAGCTCCATATGGTCTCCTAGTATTACATGGTTATTTGGCAGCTTTCAAACAGTATGCTCCCAGTACTATTTTGTGCTGCATCATACTGACAAAATTCCTATTATTCTGGTAGATTATCTTTATGTACTTATGGAGGTCCTGTGTATTGCTAGGATCTGTGGTGTGTGCACATGTTTCCGCATTCTTGCACATATAGAGTTAGTGTGGATCTAACACTAAACCACAGTTTAGTGTCATGAGAATGAGCCTAGGAGCAATTCCCCTATAAGAACAGGGTTGTGGCTACTCGCTTTACCAATAAAATGAGAGCAAAGTGGGTGTGACAGAGGTATATGCAATTACACATGGAGAAAGTAGAAAGTGTTTCCTCGCTCGCTCTTAATACTAGAGCTCAGTGTCATCTAATGAAGATGAATGGTGAGAGATTCAGGACAGAATAAAGGAAGTACTTCTTCACACAGCAGACAGTTAAAGTATGGAATTTGCTTCCACAAGAAGTGGTGACAACCACCAATGTAGATGGCTTGAAAAGGGGATTAGACATATTTATTGAGGATAAGGCTATCAATGACTATTAGCCATTATGGCTAGTTGCTCAGAACAGCAACAAGAAGAAAGAGATGTTGCCTTCATGATTCCTGCCTGAGGGCTTCTCATAGGTATCTGGTTTGGCCTCAATGGGATACAGAATGTTGGACCAGATGAGCCCTTTGTCTGAAACTGACAAACTCTGGTTAATCTTAACTATGGTATGTGAAAACAATCCAGCTTCAAACCATAGTCAAACCGTAGTTTCATAAACTGGCTTTTCCCAGAAAACTCTAGTCAGATTAACTGCGGTTTAGGGTTTAACTGTAACACAAAATTGTAGTTATTCAGAGAAAGAAGCAGGGAACGTATGAACCCAAGGTGTGCTATAGTTTGTCCATGTAATGGTAAAACGTGGGGTGGAATCATTACATTTGAAACAAGCCAGAGTGACACCACTCCCACCACTTGGGGCCCTTTCAGTTGGGAGCTGGATATCAGTTTCAAGTGTGAAAATGCATACTGTATATTAATTATATTGGCTAATGTAAAAGGTTAAGTTCAGACAACTCCACTCAAGGAAACTCTGAACTTAGAAACTCAGGAGAGAGTTTTAGCTTCATATCTGGCAGCAAGAAGCTAATGTCATCTTCTTTCCATATGTTTTGATTCTATGGAATCTTTTTTGCTCCAACCTCTGAGCTGACATTTCCAAAGAGAAGGATGAATAAACTCTTAGAAATAGATTTTGGAAATAAATTCGTCATGGGCTCTTGATTCTTGAGAGACTGAATATAACACCTCCCTTTATTAATGTCCCTATAAGTGGCGTGTTTTTGATGTTTCTACATAAGACTATCAGGTGTATTTTCCTAATTCTAAATGCAGGATGGCAGGGATCAAGAAATTTATTAGGTACAAGAGGAACTGTTTGTATGTGTGTTGCATTAGCCAAACTATTTTTTAAACAATATTTTTCATTTACACTAGAGAAATAGGAGTAAATCCAGTAAAAAAATATACATAAATACAAAATAAGGTTTGAGTTGCATGTAGTTTCTGGACTGGGCGCGCCCCGCCCCCAGAACACATGCTCTGCCCCGGCGGGCAGTGCGCCCCACCCCCGGATGTGCACCAGCCCCCCCCCGCCTGCTCTCCGCCCCCGGTGCCGGAGCATGAAGCTCCGCCACTGTCTGTATCATTATGGGTTGGGGCTTGGTGAATCTCAGCTGGGAGGACATTTCACAGGGTCAGTGCCACCACCCAAAAGGTCTTCCTACTTTCTTAAGGGACTACTTCTTACCAGGAGCCATGGCTGAGGAATCCAGAACAGGGCATAGGATGAGCAAAGAACCATGCAGAGCGGAAGAAATGGAAGAAAACAGTCATTAAGGTACCCTGATCCCAAGTCATTTGGATATTTAAATGTTAAAACTAGCATCTTTAATTGGGTTCAGAAAGAAACAAAATGTATATAATCTATTTTGGTGGCCTTTTCCCAGTCAGTACTCTGGCAGAATGCATTTTGCATTAGGTGCAGTTTCTGAACATTTTACCAGGGCAGTCCTGAGAAAGAAAAAAGAAAGAAAGAAAGAAAGAAAGAAAGAAAGAAAGAAAGAAAGAAAGAAAGAAAGAAAGAAGGATGGATGATATGCACAGACCTAATAGAGGATACTTTGCCTTCTGTTTTTGTATGTAGTTTTAGCATTATTCTTTATCATAAAAGCAAAGCAGTTTTACTTTCTGTGGATTAGAAAAAAAAATCTTTCTACTTTTCTGAGAGACTTGCATCGGTTGTGGTGGAAGAAGATTCAGGTGAGGTTAAACATAAATGAGAAGACTCCCTTGTTTGACATATGTGTGTGAGAGGGGGGCATGCTGCCATGTGCCATCTGCAGCCATGCACAAATTATCTCTGCCTGCTGGCACATTTTCTTGCCACTGATTATTTTATATCCCAGTAAACTTAAGTGGAAGGCAGAAAACAACAGAGCGGGGAGGGAAAAGATTCATATGGAGAGAAGCGAAAAAGGCAGCATCAGTCTGCAGAATTCCCTGCCTTGGGAAGATTCGGAAGCAGCCCCTGGAGCTGTTTACTGAGAGCAGTTTATTTTATGAATATATTAGAGCTGAAATTATAATATGGAATTGGGAGAGGAAGAGTAACATTTTACTCATCACACTGTGAGCCAGAGAAAAGATCCTGTATCTGCTTCCTGTATTTTTGGCTCTGTGTTGACTTTTTAGGCAGAATCATTAATGAGAGGATGAAATTGTAGGGTATTGGCAGCCATTGTGGTGCCCTCCTGATGTTGCTGAACTACAGCTCCCATCATCCCTGACCATTGCCCATAATGGCTGGGGTTGATGGAAGTTGGGGTCCAACATTTGGAGGGCATCACTTGGCTATCCCTGTTGCAAGGTGATGTCACATGCCTTGGGGAACGCAGCTCCTTGCCATGCATTGACTAGCCTTGATTAAAAGCATTCCATCCATTGGTCATTCTAGAATTAAATGGGATAATGGTGGCATAGAGGCATCGGACAGTTAAAGAAATTGAAGTCAGTTTATGAGTTTGCATCGATGGATACTGTAGTTAGTTAAATCTGCAAACATTTGTAGATGTGTACAAATAGTAGAGGGGGAAAAGAACATTTTCATATAATTTGTGGACATGTGACTGCAGCCACCATCTTAGAAGAGGCGTTCCCTCCTTTGGGGAAAAGAAGAGTGGAATACCTCTTTCAGAAAGTGGATTTCAGTTTATGCAAGTATATGTATTAAAAAATAGTTTGCCTGACCAACTGGGAGCATATTTGCAGTTGCTCAAAGGGTTTTTGTCTGAAAAATCTCATTAAGCATCTAAATATTGCTTGCAACCCCAAAGGAGGGCAGGTATGTATTTTTGGAGCCACCTTCACAATAATACACCCCTTTCCATAAGTTTCCTAGGAAAGGGGTGCATCCTGCCTAAACTTCTTATGCTTCTGAAACCTTCATCACTGTATTAGCCTCTCTCTGTTAAAGTATCTTTATTACCTCACCATTTCCCCCAAATTAGCAAAGCTCATTGTAAAATCTTAAGAAGATTCCTGCTATCTAGTTCCAGATGTCTCCAGATGTTGTTGGCGCTGCACTATCATCCTGACCATTGGCCATTGCTGCCTGGAACGGTTGGGAGTTGAACAACATATAGAGAGTCACAGGTCACCTACCTCTGATCTAGTCCATCATCTCTAGCTATCCCAACTAGATGCCTCCAGGAAGCCTACAAGCCTACAAGCAAAGCATAAAGGCCACAACCTTCCCCATCTAGGCTGCCAGCACAATTCATCAAATTAATATTGGCATTGTTTGAGCACGCAACTTTAATTAAATGGAGTTTGCTATGGATATTGAGAATAGATCTCAGATCTCTATTCTAAATTTCAATTCATATTTTTTCTGACTGGCTCTTCCAGAGATTTGGGGAGCTTTCTGTAACCTGGGAAGTTTGCCAGTAATTTGTTTTTAAGCTGCAGACATTTTAAATGGAGTGCTGCCCACCATGCTGTTTCTACTTTAGAGCATGAATTTGTAAAAACTGCATGATTCCCATACTACTGAATGACTGGGAATAAGCTACTGGTATGAGAATAGAAGCTCTGCTTTGAGGAAGAGCTGTAGTACCATGGCAGAGTGCATACTTTGCATGTAAAGAGAATTAGGTTCAATCCCCAGCATTTCCAGGTACAGCTGGGGAAAGACTCCTGTCTAAAATTCTGGGGAGTTGTCCCCATTCCATGCAAATAATCCTGAGCTGGATGGACCAGTATCCTGACAGCATGATGCAACTTTCTAATATTTGCAAGTGGGAAGACACAATGCCATAGACCAGCAGTCTCTACAACATCAGGGCATATATAATTTGTATATGTGAAGGGAAACACATTATTAAAGATGGATAGGCTTTCATGCTCACTGATGGTATCCCATACCCATACAGGCTTGGGTTGGCTTGGGCGAGCCTTTGCTGTAAAGGCCTTGCCAATACACTTGTCCAGCTCAGCATTGATGAAGAGATGGCTGGTTATGGTGGAACCCAGGTAGACAAAATTGTCTACCACCTCAAGCGTGTGGTCACCAATGCTGATGCATGTAGTGCTGGCGACATCTTGACCCAAGATGTTTGTCCTCTGCAGGCTGGTGGTAAGGCCGAACTCCTTGCAGGCTTGGGCAAAATGTTTGATGAGTCTCTGTAGAGCTTCTTTGGAGTGTGCTGTCAAGGCTGTGTCATCTGCAAACATCTCTCGGATAAGAGAGCGTATCCACCACACTTTGGTCTTGGCACCAAGATGTGCCTATGACTTTCCATTGAAGTCACTTCAAGTAGTGTTTTCATGATGCAGCTTTCTCCTTTATTTCTTTTTTTGGTATTGGCCTAGTAGAGCATAGCAATGAATAGGACACATCTAGGCTTCTTCCCCTAATCCTGAACTGGTTGTTTACATAGTCTATGCAAACCTGATTTAACAGAAGGGAAAGGTAAATATGGGTGTTGTGTAGTGAAATAGCTGGGAGGCTAACAAGCCTCTGTTTGAACATCTAATTAGGTCAGAGTAAACTTTCTGAATAACAAAGTTACAGCAGCATTTTCCCCTGAAGACCCTAGATCTTGTCAGGGATTGCCACTTGATTCCTATCTACATAATTCTCAATAATCCTTAAAACTGACTCCAGCAAGGAGGTTCATTCCACAACTCACTGGATTTAATCCATCACTTTCGGTTATCTAACAAAGCGAATGGCACAGACAGCACAAGAACACATGTAAAGCTGGAAGGCAGAAATAAAATGCTAATCCTACCATATGCTTTCAAGCCATTTTTAAATGCTCAGCTTGATGTCTCTTAAGAGTAAAGGAACATGGTTTTTCAAGAAATGGACCAAAAAATCTGATCCATTCTGCGTGTGCATGTGTGTGTGTGTGTGTGAGAGAGAGAGAGCTACAACATTCATAAGTAAAGTTTAGAATACCACATTAAGACCACCTGGATCTCCAAGTGCATGTAATGCCCCCTACCCTGCCCCCTAATCAATAGAGTTGTGCTTGCTTACAGGACTACACATGTTGTAGACTCACTTCAGAGAAAGTGATGGGGAATAAGAAGGTGCAAGTGATCGGTTTGCCAAGCCTGTGGATAGTGATACAGATTCCCATGTGCACTGCAAAGTCATTGAGAAAGCATATTTGCATCAATAGAATGGGTGTGGGTCACATTGGATGGCTAGCCTCTGGATCTTCATTGCAATGCAGGTGCACATCAGATCTGTGCATGGCTCTCCTGTGCTGTAAAAGACTCTATGTGGCAGAGAGAGGAAAATTAAGAGTGTTCATAGGGTGTAGCATGGCACGGCACATGGTGCAACAGATTAATTGACTGCTTCTGATCTGATTAGCACCCAGATGAGAAATGGCCTGGGGACCCTATTGTATGGGTTTCACTGAAGAAAGCTGGGATATAAATGTTATAAAACAGTGTTTGCCCCATATCTGTTTGGGCATCTAAGAGTGATTCAGCTCTATAGGAAACACATTTTCCTCATTTAAAGGGGGCATTGGGATACACACTTGGGGGGCCTTAGTTTGGGCACTACTGAAAGGAAATCCATAAAGCTTTGAGTGCTTAGTATCCCCAACTTCGTTTCCAAATCATTGTGCAAGATAACAAAAGAAGCTGTTGCCTTTCCCCGTTCTGCCTGACAATTTGTTTTAGCAAATGTTCTTCAGGGTGCTATATTACAGCTATTTTGGCATTTGCTCTGGAGGAGTATCTTTCTGAAGTATGGATTTTGTGTATTATACATAATGGTTTGTAATTTCCATATCAGAGCATTGGCTTCTCTTCTAAAAGAGTTAAATGCAGTTGAGTTTAGTCACAGGAAGAAAGCAACAGCAGCAGGAGCTGCCAAAGGACATTAAAGCCAAACTTAAGCAGCATTCCATTTTGAAGGCTAACTGATTTTAGCTGTGTGTGTGTGTGTGACTACAGAGTATGACCAGTACTTGCAGAGTTCCTTAGGACAAGGTCTCTTTTTCAATACTGTAGTTATTCTCTTGTTACTGTTAAAAAAGGCAACGTGTAATTTCCAGTAATTCAACATATACTGCTTGATACTGCTGTGTTTGCATTATTGAATATTCCAGTGCTAAAGATAATCATTTCCCAACATCCCCATCCACAAGAAAGAATCTGACAGTCTGTCTTCTTTATAACAATACAACATGGAATTGCAGCAGACACGTTGCCATGATAATAAAAACTACTAAGGGAGTACTTATAAAAACAATACATTGGCAAAGTACTTAAGAGTATTATTGCCATGCATTATTTATATAGCACCATCAATGTACAAAGCACCTTACAGAGCGACATAATAATTGCCATGTGTAGGTAACTGCTGAACTATACTTCATTACCATGGATAATGATCTATAAAAGGACAGTTTGTAATCATTGGTTATAGATGGCAATGGGATCATGGGGACAACAACAAGAACCTGCCATTGTCTAGGTGTGCATAAACTCTCTAGCATAAATGAGGTGCCAACTTTGCTCTATACATATAATGAATGCAGAGGGTAAAGTGTTTTTGCTCTTCAACCAAATACTTACAGATATAAAGCAATGGTTAGTCCTAGGCTAACCACTTCTGCAGTCCTCCCCCAAGAGGAAATGCATCACCTAAAAAAGAGGGGACATATTTGCATATACTGATTTATATATAGATGCAAATAAGTAGAATAGTGTATAGTAGAAACACCATATACCTTGCCATCATGGGGAATACTGTGACCAGTGACCTGGGTGCCTGCTCAGTATACTGCTGTTCCTTCAGATGCGTCTTTAACTTTAAACCAGAGTTGGACCAGACACTATTTCAAATAGGACTCACCTTGAAATACAGAGCTCTCTTCTGTAAAGTGGGGCAGATGGTCACCCAAGTTGACCCTGGTGGAGTGACTGGTGAATCCATCACACCAAGGAGCAGAGAATGTTCACAGTGCAGAAACAACTCAATTAAACACTGATTGGGGATATATAACAAACCACGCTTTCATTTCTGACATTTCATTTTACTATATCTATTGAATTTTTCATTATGCTGCTTGTCTTTAGAATCTAATTTTAAAGAGCAGGCTTCAGAAGAGAGCGTACGATAGATCCAATCATAGGCGCAATTCATCTCCAAGGACAGAATGCACCTGTGTTAAAATTTTGGCAAAAACACTTTGGCAGTGCCACTCTACTATGATAATTCCAAGACCAAAGGCTATTCTCAGAATGTGGCAGGCAGAGGGAAGCTCTGTAAGAAGCCAGTAGACTATAAGGGATGTTGATTTAACCTGCCCACACTTGGAAAAACTACTTCACTAATCTGGTAGACCCTCTGTTCACAAATAAATAATAATTGAGATGTATTTGTCAATATGTATGAAACATCTTGATTATAATGCAGGGGTACAGCAGTGCAGTTTTATATGCCTGTTGTCTTTGTCCATGGATGCTTTTGAATTATGGTGCTGGAGGAGACTCTTGAGATTCCCATGGACTGCAAGAAGATCAAACCTATCCATTCTGAAGGAATTCAGCCCTGAGTGCTCACTGGAAGGACAGATCCTGAAGCTGAGGCTACAATACTTTGGCCACCTCATGAGAAGAGAAAACTCCCTGGAAAAGACCCTGATGTTGGGAAAGATTGAGGGCACAAGGAGAAGGGGGCGACAGAGGACGAGATGATTGGACAGTGTTCTTGAAGCTACCAACATGAGTCTGACCAAACTGCGGGAGGCAGTGGAAGACAGGAGTGCCTGGCTTGCTCTGGTCCATGGGGTCACGAAGAATCGGACACGACTAAATGACTAAACAGCAGCAGCAGTGCAGAGGTGGTATCTGTAATGTCCTTAACACAATTCAAAACCACCTAGATATGTGAACAGCACACTAATACTCAAAGTTTACCACCTCCATGTGCTACCTCATCAGAAGTCTGGCCAGGGTGATTCATGCATTGCTAACCTCAAGACTCAAGGCTCCAACTGGTTCAAGATGCTGTGACTTGACTGTTGATGGGGACAGACTATTGCCTCCACATGACTCTGATGCTCAAAAGCTTGCACTGGCTGCCTGTATGCTACGGGGCCAGGTACAAAGTTCTTATATGAATTTACAAGGCTCTTAACAACTTGGGTCCAAGATGCCTCAGGGACCTCCTACTCCGTTACATATATTCTCATTCATTACAGCCTTTCTTTGGGAAAGTGAATTGCTAGTGGTCCTGCATGCTCCCCAATTTTGATTTGCTTGTGAGGCGTTTATGCCTTCCCAGTAATGCCTTGTTCATCTCACACTTTTCAGACCATTTCCCCATCATGTTCCTAACTACAAACAGTCTGTTGTTTTTTTAAAATGGCTTTGTTGTGCTAAGGCGAAAGAGAGCTTTAATCCACTGTAAGTACTTCTGGTAGGGACCCAGGTGGCGCTGTGGGTTAAACCACAGAGCCTAGGGCTTGCTGATCAGAAGGTCGGCGGTTCGAATCCCTGCAACGGGGTGAGCTCCCGTTGCTCGGTCCCTGCTCCTGCCCACCTAGCAGTTCGAAAGCATGTCAAAGTGCAAGTAGATAAATAGGTACCGCTCCGGCGGGAAGGTAAACGGTGTTCCCGTGCGCTGCTCTGGTTCACCAGAAGCGGCTTTGTCATGCTGGCCACATGACCTAGAAGCTGTACGCCGGCTCTCGGCCAATAAAGCGAGATGAGCGCCGCAACCCCAGAGTCGGACACGACTGGACCTAATGGTCATGGGTCCCTTTACCTTTAAGTACTTCTGGTATGCTCTTGAATCCCATCCCCACAAAATAGTCTGGAGGCAACCCAAGTAGTAGTATTGCTCCTGGAATGTCTCACTGCTTGGGTCATTGAGGAGCACATAACAATATTTTCATAGGCTCTACACATCTAGGAAGGTGGAAAAAACACATGTCCTTATTATACTGGGTTTATGAGTAGGGTTCCTAGGTTGCAACCCAGATATTCATGACAAATCTTTACAGTTCTTGAGTGTGAATGAGCAGGAGATGAGGTCACTGGGACTTCCATTGCCCATTCCACCTCAGGACCCATCTCTTCTACTGGACTCTAGCTGTAGTAAAAAAAAAAAAATGGGTAAGGGTGGGGTAGATTAAAAAGACTGGAGGTGGAATGGACTGGAAAGGAACAAGAAGGAGAAAATGTACTTCATTGAGGATTTAAAGGGAATAGCATGAATTTTGGGTTATGACTTGACAAACTTATTCAAGGGGACCTGGAGTAAGTGGCTAGCATTTGTGTTTAGTTTCTTTAAAAATACGATTCCATTCAATTTCCATTCATTTCAGGTACTGCATAAACTAATTGGGAGTAAAAAGAGATATGGAAATTGTACCATGAATGGTCAAGGTCTCCATCACTAGTGTGAGTAGAATTGTAAAGGGGCTTCATATCTTTTCTTACTATTTTAGGAGCTGGAAAATAAGGTTAAGTGGAAATCATTGCCGGTTTTCAAACCCCTGATGTCTGTGTAAAGTTCAAGGAAATAAGCTGGTGATTCTTGTTTATTCACCACTTGGCTACTATAGATCTATTGAGATTAACTAAAGAGAGAGACTTTCCAGGGACCTTTTTTTGACACCATAGTTCTTTTGAGTGCTGGACTATAATTGCTTCTGCTGTTCAACAGTGGGTGAGGGGTCTCTTTTTGCCTCTGGCCCTGAAGTGTAGCTGTCAAAGGCTGCTGTGGAAAGAAATGAATATTTTGCATTTAAACAGTGCCCCTCATCTCCTATTCAGACACTTCAGAAGGCTTCATAAATATGAAGCTTCAATAGCCTTTGGTGTCAGCTTCTAATATGATCATCCTTATTTTGCCAGGGCAGAGGCATTGAGGGAGATCTCCCCATGGATGCAGAAGCAGACAGCACAGTGAGGCTTGAAGTAGTGGGTCTTACAGGAGATGGGTAGCTGCTACCAAACTCTTCAGCACCACTTCTCCTGCTCCAAAACTTGATATTATTATTGTTATTGTTGTTATTAGTTGAATGTATATCCCACCCTTCCTCCCAAATTTTCTTCTTTGGTGATCACTCATAGCCGATTAAGATTGTCTTCCATAAACATGGTTTTAACAATGAGTCTGTAAGTGACTGTGGAGGTCAATTCTGGATCCACACGTCCTTCCACAGTGGGGACATTGGTTTCTGGGCGGGAGTTGATCACGGTGTGGATTTGCCAAGCGTGCCTTCCTCTTAGCACGTTTCTCCCTTGTGTCCTGAGTTCGAGTGTCTTCAAAGCCCATGACACCTTTGGTAAAGGCTGTTCTCCAACTGGAGTGCTCGCAGACCAGTGCTTCCCAGTTGTCAGTGTTTATACTACTTTTTTTTTAGATTTGCCTTGAGACAGTCTTTAAACCTCTTTTGTTGACCACCAGCATTACGCTTTCCATTTTTAAGTTTGGAATAGAGTAGTTGCTTTGGAAGACGATCATCAGGCATCTGCACAACATGACCAGTCCAACGAAGTTGATGTTGAAGAATCATTGCTTCAACACTGGTGATCTTTACTTCTTCCAGTACACTGATATCAGTTCGCCTGTCTTCCCAAGTGATGTGTAAAAATTTTGGGAGACACCGTTGATGGAATCTTTCTCCAAATAAGCTCAGAGCAACACACACATCAACATTTCAAAAACAACAAGAATCATAGGTGCATCACACATCTCACCTTAATAGATGTTACAAGGGAGAAACAAGATGCAGGGTTGTTGTTTTTGATTGCAGCTACACACCTGCAATAATAAGTAGTTTTGCCTTGATTTGAGAATTGATTCCAATGGGAATTGATTCCTTTCCCTTGCTCTTTTGATGCATCTTGTTTAGTTGCATTGTAAACCACCACTGTTGGATCACTACCACTTTGCTTTGTGGCATGTGGCACACATTCAACCACTTTCAGTAGAAAGATATTAAAAGGACCTCCATGTGTTAAACTTCCCTTCATCTATCATTATTTTCACTGCCATTATTATTTCCATTATTTGGAAAATTCAGCTGCCTGCTACAGCATCCAGCTGCTTTGCAGTCAAAGAACGTGGATGCCAGAAAATCGTATCACACCATTTTTATGCAGTCTGCATTGATTTCCAGTTTGATGCCTGGAACAATTCAAGAGGTTGAGTTTAGTAGCTAAAGACCTATGATGTTTGGGACCAGGTTTTGAAGTCACCTCTCCCACTGTGTTCATCAGAGGATTCATCGGTCAGAATGGAAGGGCTGTTGCTGAGTGGAAGAGTGCGCCCAACTTCTATTCCTGCCACCTGCAGGTCAGGCTGAGAAAGAACTTTGCTTTAAAAACCCTGGAGAGCCACTGCCAACTATTGTTGATAATACTGAACTGGATAGACCAACGGCCTGTCTGACATGGTGTAAGGCAACTTCCTGATAGTCTTGGGGTGGTCATTCAGAGTGGTCCAGAAATTATGTCTTTAGAGTAGGGGTGGGAAAACCGTTGTCCTCCAAATGTTGCTGGACTACAGCTCCCATCATCTCTGACCACTGGCCATGTTTGCTGGAGCTTGAGTCCAATGACATCTGAAAGATCAACTGTATCCTACTCCTGCATTAGAAGATGCTTAGTAGGGTTGATTGGAGAAATTATTATTACTATTATTATTATTATTATTATTATTATTATTATTATTATTTATACCCCGCCCATCTGTCTGGGTTTCCCCAGCCACTCTGGGTGGCTCCCAGTCGAATATTAAAAACACAATACAGCATTAAACATTAAAAACTTCCCTAAACAGGGCTGCCTTCAGATGTCTTTTAAAAGTAGGATAGTTGCTTATCTTTTATAGAAAGGCAATGCATTTACTTGCCCATGGTTGCCATATTCCTGATTTATAAACCCATCGGGAAGAGGTATGTTTGTCTTGGAAGGGAATGAGTAATTTAACTTTTTAAAATATATACAGCTTTTATATTTTATGCACACCATATTATTTTACTTAATATTACTTCTATTCATTTTTTTCAGGGGAGAAACTGGGAGGGAAGTGGAATTGACTCTTGTTTATTTTCTTACTAATATAATTAGGCTACACTAATATAATTAGGCTACAATATGAGATCCTTCATATTTACCAGTACTAGGAAATGTAGAGTCCAAAGAGCAGTTTGATAGCTTCTTATAGACCTTGGTATACCATAGTTTATTGGGAGTAACTCATGGTCCACAAACTGTATCTGTCCTCTTAAAGGTTTTTTGAGGGAGGGGGGCCAAGACCCCATTCCCCCCAAAATAAATTGCTTTAAAAAATAGTTTAGGTCCAAGATTCTAATGTTGGCTCCTCCTCCTCTTCTTCGTCTTCTTCTTCAAAAGGTCTCATTAACTTTCAAGGGCTCAGCACCAGTTTTCCCTGCTTGGAAACTTAATCTTTCACCCTGACAGTGCTATTATGAATCATGTAGATTCCCTGAAATAAAGAATTACAGTGGTTTGGTATTTTGTGAGTTCAGGTCTTTCAACAATATTAGGATGAATGTCTCTCTCTCTCTCTCTCTCTCTCTCTCTCTCTCTGTGTGTGTGTGTGTGTATGTATATATATATATATATATATATATTTATATGAGAGAGAGAGAGAGAGAGATATGAGGGAAGGAAGAGGAGAGCATAAAATCTTTGAGTGATGAAGGAATAATCCTTGATCAGCAGGATTTTTGAGTTATTGAAGACTGGGAGGGGGACTGCACAGTTGCGTTCTCATCTATTCCAATATGAGGTCCGAAGCATTTTAATTGACTCCACTACAAATGAGGGCAGAATGAGTGTATTTGGGGAAAAGTCTTCCCCTAAGAGGTTTAAGAATAAATTGCTTTCCTGCTTTTTTGTTTTGTTTTTTTACTTAAAGCAGCAAGTAACTTTCCTAGATTATCCAAGTCATCATCACCCCAGACAAGGCTGTCTTACAGTGAAGTGAATGGATGTTTCAGTTCAGTATCCAATAGATATCCAAGCAAAGGTTCAAGGTGTGGGTCAAACTTAATACATGAGTTTGCAATGTGGGCTTGAGTTCTGCTTTACCCCAGCTGGAGAGGCTCATCGGGAAGATTATTAACTTTCCCTGCATAATAGAAATTGGGGACGGAGATAGGCCGGCAGCGGGAGGGGGATGGCTAAATCCAGGACAAACACGCACACACTGGGAAGAGAAAAGCTCCTGCAGCCTTGGTTAATTTTAAAAGGCTCTGAAAAAATGGGCGACAGATGTAACATCTCCATGACAACCCCCACAGCTGGCTAGGAAGGAATTAAAGGGCAACACACTTCAATGAAGTGTCAGTGCTCTTGCATTAATCTAGCACTTGTAACATGGGTAATTACAGGAGTAAAGAAAAATGTTCCAATCTAGACACATTCCATTTTTAAGCCCTGCAGATAATGCAGGCATCATTTAGTCAGAAGGCTTCAGTGCTGCACCAAACGCTGGATTCCCTTGAAACAACCAGCATGGGCATGCCTTTTCCATTGATGATCAGGATTTCAAAAGACAAACCCGGCTATTGTGGTTGTTCTGTTGAAGTGCTATGCAGTGGGAGGACAGCTTATCATGTCTGCACATGGGACCATTGTTTCCTTTCCAAGTGCTAGCTAGTAAACAGATTGGTTGCAAAGAACATGCAGGGTACTGTACCAAACAAATTAGCATTGTGAAGTATAGAACAATCAAAGGTGGTTGTGTAGCAACTTAACTACACAGGTCAAGACCCAGAGTTATGGAACAACAGTCATGAATGACAGATTATTTAGAACCCTAGACAGGTCCCAGGGAGATTTGTTCTGACAAGAGCTTGGTGCTCATGGGGCTCTTATATTATCCCTCTGCCTTCCATGTTCCTCCCTGTTGCTGGAGAATGGAGATCTCAAAGGCACAGCCCCCTGGCACTTTGTTGCCTCTTTGCTGAGTTTCATTAGACACTGCCTGTGGTCAAACGCAGACTCAGATAAGATGATCTTGGAGTCAAGCATACAGTCCCCTCCGTCTAGCTCAGAGGCTACATTCATGGGGTGGTGGTGCTTCTGGTTTGGGAGGCTTAAGGCTCTTGATTGTCGGAGTCAAAGCTCAGTGGGTCATGATCCAGCACCTCTGGGTTGTGCTACCAACATCCTGATTCCACTGGCCCCTCTACTGCCAATTCATTGGCCAAGATGCTGCTGAGTGTCTAGATCATGACAGTTTTTGGAACAAGTTAGCTTAGACATCTATGTTTACACAGAGTTTGTACTCACAAATAGTTTTTTGAGATGAGTAAGGCACCCGTAACATGCTATAGCACATATTCTGTGGAGAGGAGGAAGGATATCTGCTCATCTTGCAGAAGAACTAAGTACTCCTAATCTGTAACTATTTTGTGTGTATGTAAGAACATTATTACAACAGCAGGATTCACTGTAGCCCTTCCCATAGTATTCCCCCTTCCAGCATAATGATTACTTATCTCAGAAGCAGCTTTCTGTTATAGCTCTTTCAACTGTAGTGTATTATGTATGTTGGGGATTTTTTTTAAAAAAAAAAATGTTTTAAACTGCCCAGAGGTCTGATTTAATGGATGGTATATTAATTTAATATCTAAATAAATGATATTCATGAACCTCTTGCAAGGAATAATATTCATGAAGTTGCTTGCAAGGAATTGTGGGGAAATCCAGACTAAAGCTTTCTGGGATATCACTCACAAAATAAGCCAATTGCAATGAATGGTGAGCTCCCCAAATATCTGAGTAGTATCTTTATCAAGGGAAAATATTCCTCTGTAAAAATAACCAGAATGTATAAATAAAGCATAGCATGCATATTATAATTTACATGCAAATAGCCTTACATCCTAAACAAGCTACAGAAAAATCCACATGAATAATTAGTCTCAAGCCAACTCAGTGTGCTTTAAAATGTGCAATAAATCCATCCAAAACTCATTAGAAAATAACCCCACTAAAATTGTTATCATAATGAAAAAAGGAATATTTTTCACAAACTAGAAAAATAGACTCTCCTCCATAGAATCCATGGAGAACCCGAGTAAAGTTCACCAGAAACTGAAATGACATTACTCCTTCATGACAATGTTTTCTTATCAAGTTAAGCCATTTGATTGATCTTCTAATAAGTATCTAATGTTTTCTTGTCTATCCTGATTGTTTTCATGCATGGATATTTTCCCTTGATAAGAATATGGCTGAAATGAGTTTGAAACTTACCAATTCTTGCAGTTGCCTTTTGTATATGTTCTTCTGCAGTGTTTTAAAGCTGTTTTTGATTTCCTCCTTTTTGCTTGTCTGTTTCTGGGATTTCCTCATATCACTGTGGCTGATTCTTCTTGTAGGGTATATATGAATTACACAGAATGCACTGGTAAGCTGCACCATGTCACTTCATGCAATGACTGGACAGCCACATCTTTGAATGCTATCTCATGAAAAGTTAACTCTCCGTAGGTACAAAGGTGACATTCTAATTTTGTATGTGTGGGCTCTATTCCCTGTGCCATGGGGAGTTTTGTATTTATTTATTTTTAGTGGAGAAGCAGTCTTCTTTTAGTGGAGAAGCAGGTTAAAAGGTTCCAGTCCCCTATAGTGCAGTCCTAACCATGGGCTTTCTGCACTTGACATGTATACCAAAAGCTATTGATTTATTTCAGGGATGAGGAGGGTTTGGAATGCTGCTATACAATGCCGGGACCACATAACACCGGTCCTGAGAGAGCTACATTGGCTCCCAGTATGTATCCGAGCACAATTCAAAGTGTTGGTGCTGACCTTTAAAGCCCTAAACGACCTCAGTCCTGTATACCTGAAGGAGCGTCTCCACCCCCATCGTTCAGCCCGGACACTGAGATCCAGCGCCGAGGGCCTTCTGGCGGTTCCCTCACTGCGAGAAGCAAAGCTACAGGGAACCAGGCAGAGGGCCTTCTTGGTAGTTGCACCCGCCCTGTGGAACGCCCTTCCAGCAGAGGTCAAAGAGATAAACAACTATCTGACATTCAGAAAATACCTGAAGGCAGCCCTGTTTAGGGAAGTTTTTAACCTGTGATATTTTAATGTATTTTAATATCTGTTGGAGGCCGCCCAGAGTGGCTGGGGGGACCCAGCCAGATGGGCGGTGTACAAATAAATTATTATTATTATTATTATTATTATTATTATTATTATTATTATCATCATCATCATCATCATCATCATCATCATTATTCGGCCAGTATTCCGGAATAATTTACGTTAAAAATTACACTGCAAAAAGTCCGACCTTTGCGAAAGATCCAGAATGGAACCTCAATATTTTCATATGTGTGGCATGTGTACAAGCATTGTCCTGGTTTCTGTGGGAAGGAGTTGGGGTTAGTGGGTGTGGTTTTAGAGACGTCTGTCTTGTACTACTTCCCTCTGACTGCTGCCAGCTGTGAGTTTGCAGAGCAGATATTTGGTAGGCAGATATGATGGTACTGCGTTCAAAGTACTGCCCATGACAGCAATCATTATCTGCAGACATAATTTCATCATGATAAGTGGGTTTGCCATAGCTTAGGCAGACACGTAGATGATATTCTAGTCCCCTGTGCTCCCACAAGATTAAAATTCCAGAATAACAGGCATTAAATAATAATAAAAACCACTTGTGAAATGGCTATCTCCATGCTCATACTCATAACTGAAATTTACGGGCAGGAGGAACACAGGGTTATGTAAGCTGTGTCACTACAGCCTTTGAACTTTTTCTCAATTTGGGCACAATTCACCATTAGCATGGAAAGGAAAATCTCACATGCACTCACTTTCTAGTAATAGTGGCATGTGACCAAAGATGCAGACAATCATTCTTTAAAACGTTGGATCAAACAACAATGTCACTATAAATGGAAAGTGTGGAAAGGGGTCATGTCTACTGAGCAGCAAGTCCCATTGAATTAAATCAAGTTTACTCGACAGGCAACTAGACTGCAGCCTTTCCGTGTGTGTTCTTCAGCAGTGTTTTTACAGCTGTTTATGATCCCTTCCAAATGTGCCTAATATTGATTTTGCTTTCACAAACACAGCTCTCAATCTGCAAATGAATGTCGGAATAAGGAGATATTTCTGTTGGCTTGTCCAAATGTAATTTCTCTTGGCTTTCTAGACCATCATTGGCTTGCCTTGTACCCCAAGAGAAATTGTGCAGGTGTTCTGTTGTGTTTAAAAAAAAAGTTTGATTTTCTGAGCAGGGGTGATGGGCTGATATCAGAAGCAGACTAGGGAAAACATGGGTGAAATGTATTTTGATCACTACACCATGCAGATATTCCATAAAAAGTAAGCAGACAAAGCATGGCAAATCCACAATAAATGCCCGGGGTGTGTTCATTCTTACTTCAGAAACATTCATAGAATCATAGAATTGGAAGGGACTCTGAGGATCATCTAGTCCAACCCCCTGCAATGCAGGAATACACAGCTGTCCCATACAGGAGTCAAACTTGCAACCTTGGTATTATCAGCACCATGCTCTAACCAACTGAGCTATCCAGGTCCCAATATGTTCACCGCTATTCTGAGGCTCCTACCATCCAGCCCACTTCATGGGCTGCCACTGCCATGTGTTTTTTGCCTACCGCCACTAGCATCCATATTGTTTATGATACATTTGCTCAATAGTTTTGCTGTTAATGGTTAGTGGTCAATCAACGTATTTGTACTAAAATATATTAATGCCCCATGTTCCCTCTTAGAGCATGCACTGTATGAAATTACTGCTGCTGTGGGGTGCATTTTATTTACCACAATAAAAAGCCTCCCACAGAGAAAAAAATGATACATTGAATGATTAAATTTTGGTTTATTGATATTTGTCTTATAAAATTAAACACTGCCTTATGTTCTGCATGGCTTTTTTTTCCCACTGCAAAAAATATAAGTCCAACAAAAAATTCATATTAATAGGATCTTTCTCTGTGATTCTGCAGGCTTGGGAAGCAGGGGGCAGATAGCTCTAAAAACAAATATGTTGCCCCTGGCTACACTGATGCATTTTCTACTAAATATGTCTCTGAGGAAAGCGCTGAGCTTTGGAATTAGCAATTCATGGAGGTTTGCTACAAAAGAAAAAGAGGTTCTTTGATACAGAATCATTTCTGCAGTCCATTTTCTTACATTGTGATGAATTTGATATCTCAACACTAGGCTGGAATAAGTTTTCTCTGTAAACATTTTCTGCTCATATCTGCACACCAGCTCACCCAGAGAGAAATGTGCAGCTGGCATGGAGAGATGGGAACACAAGGGTAGGAGAAGAGAGGTAGAGAGAAGAGAATAATAGGCACAAAGCAGCACAGAAATACAGAGGGAAATAGTCAAAACAGGAGCCACCGGAGTACAGAGCTCAGAGAGGGAAACTATTATATGAGTTTGCCCTCCCATTTTGATTGGGTAATGGTATTTGATGGTACATTATTTGATGAACTTTTTCAAAGAAATAAAAAGGGGAAACACAACTCAGTTTAAGTCTATTCCAATTGGACCCTCTCACAGTCTGGATGTTGCTGATGCAAAAATGGTCTGTCTACCTCCAGGTTCCTCTTGGTGCAGATCCAGAGGAACATTAAATGGAACCCATGGACCAAGGGGAATTCAACATGCCCCCTTCCCCGCTATCCCACATCCCTCCATATCTGAACGGCAGCTATTTCACTTAGAAAATGGAATCACACCATTAGTGATTTAGCTCAGCACTGTCTACACACTAATTGTTGGTGGCTTTCCAGGTTTTCAGACTTTCCCAGTGCTGCCTGGAGATGCCGAGGATTGAACATGGGACCTTTTGTAAGCCAAACTAAGCTATGGTCTTTCTATTGACTCTCCAGTTCAGAGGCTGTTTTGTTACATGAAAGGGATCTTTAGAGACTGGTTTTAGAGACTGGCTCACACAACTGTGCTGATCACGGGATAATGACAAAATATGTGCAGAGAGTACGTGGGCAGTTGATGAGTTTGCAACTTAACTCCAAAGAAATAGCAAACCCAGGTCCCATTGTAACAGGAAAACAGTAGTTTCAACACCTCCTGTTCACCTTCACCTTCTGCTCCCAGAATTTCCTTTCCCTTTCGCTTACATTATGCCTGTGTGATGTCATGCACTCAAGAGTTGTCTGGTAAATTGCGCTCTCCTTTCATGACTGGCACCTGCATACATTTCATTTCACAAAGCCTGATATCAAAAGACATCTCACCAAGCATGACAGAGGGTTACAGAAGACAAGTTAATAATACGATGTACTTGCAACATTCCTTTCAAGAATGCGGTTGCTTTTTTCCTAAGCATGTGTGGTTCTGTAGTGACACAAATAGATTGTTTCCTTTGATGTGTGTTTTCCAGGGGGGACCAAATGGTTAATTAAGTGCAAATTAATTAAAACACTCCCAAGTAGCTCCCAGACTTATCTTTTAGAAATCCTCATGCTTGAAATTCACATAAGTAGAATATTTTAACAGATCCAGTCTTGTCTTTTATTATTATTTATTTCATTCATTAGTAATTTTATCTTGCCCAAAGCAACTTACAGCCAAAATGCTGCCCTTTGCAATTGTTTTGTCATTTTAATTTTTTTATTTGTAGGTTTTTAGAAATATTTGCTAATGTTGACAAAGCAGGCCATGCTATGATCAAATGGTGGGTAGGTTGCCATATTAAGTCATTTAACTGTGTGTGTGTGTGTGTGTGTGTGAACCTTTCCAGTTGTTCATAATTCGTGCATGTCTTTGCTCCATTTTTTTTTTCATATTATATCTTATGAATCAGATCCAGGAACTTCACAGAGATCTAATGTTTAAAAGCAGATAATTTCCGTTGCAGGAAGAACTTTCTGAACTTCCTCCCTACATCTACTAGTCATTTGGTCAGATTTAATTTGACATACTGTCCTGATGTCTTTTGTTATTCAATTACTTGGAGAAGTTTTGGACTGCTGGAAAACAAAGAGTTGTCTCTTTGATGTTTACTGAAATCTCCAAGGCAGAATGAAAAAGAAAGAGATTCATCCTAAAGCAAAACCAGGCAATTTTTATTGACAAGACTGGATGAAAAAGGAAATCTGTGAAGCCTCAGGAACCCAGCTGTTGAGGGAGGCAGCAGCCCATTCCATAGGCTTTGGAAGAACTTGGTAGGATAACACATACATAGGTGTTTATTTGACAGCTGTTCAGCTTCTCTTAGAGAATAAGGAGATATTTCTGTTCACCCAACAATGCTCACAGGCCAGAAATGCACATTCTGAGATCAACTGGGTTGAAGGTCAACAAAGCTCAGTCCCTCTCTGTATTCTACACTGACAAACTGAGAATAATGTCTAGCCCCAGACTTTCTGCCAACGACTTTCTGACAAATACACCATCAGCAAATACCGTGCCTGAAGGACCAAAACACAACAATTGCTTTTCTGGAGGTTAGAATGGCACCATTGCCCATAACTTCCAGTTTATTCAGACCTCGGGGAATCCATGAAAGAAGGATAATGCATACTCCTAAATGAGAAGGTGGAAAGATGTGATTTTCTGTAAGTAGAGATTGGGGAGAAATTCACTCTGCGTTTTAATGCCACCCTACCTCATTCGCACTTCCTGAAACGATAAACAAACTGAAATGTAGCTATCTGAAATTTGTGCTTCTCCAAGTATCTAATGTGTACAAAAAATGTGTACATTAAAGGAAAGTGCACATAAAAATGCATATATTTGTTAAAATAACATAAAAATATGCATTATGTCAGGGGAAAGTGGTTGGAATAATGTGTGTAGGCAAAATTGCATAGAAAATGAATATATTAGTAGAAATGCACACTAAAATGTTGATGAATTCTCAGGAGGACTTTAGATAAGCGGTTCAAAAACAGATGTGGAAATCTGTGGAATCGAACTTAAAATGGAGAATATAAGAAACCAGCATTGATTGATTCATCTATCCCTATCTGTAACACTGGCACAAAATAATTAGGAGCCTAGTTTCTATAACCAGTATTCCTGAATACTGCCTGCTCTTTGAACAATTACAGATTTTTGGAAAGTTCCAGTCTCAACATGTGTATACACCATGCCTGCACCTCTTATTTGTGTACCTGTGGATGGGTGGTAAGGAAAAGGCTGTGCTTTGATTAATTAAGGAAGGGAAGGCCCAGTTAAACAAGGAGTGGGACAGACACATTCGATGATGAAGGAGTTTTCACTCTTCATTCTTGTGATGTCTCTCTGTTGGAAACTTTTGAACTATGTACTTGAAGAAGAAACAGCTGTTAGAGACCAGGTGTACACTCCACAAGGAGGTTCTCCTGCACAATCCCTATTGAAATGAATGAGGGCTATTCTGCTCTTACATTGCTCCCAGTCAGAGATTCTGCTTTGCATGCAGAAGATCCCAGCACCAAGTTCAATCCCTAGCATCTTCAGGCATACTTGGGAGAGATGTCTCCCTGAAACCGTGGAGAGCTTCTGCCATTCAGCAAAGACCAGCTTTTGCCAACCTGGTGTCCTCCAAATATTTGAACTACAATTCCCCCAGTGTTCAGAGATGATGGGAATTGTGGCCCAAAATATCTGGAGGGTACCAGAACGCTAACCTAGGATAAGCTGTATCTAATGTTTTTAGAAGAAGTGTTGTATATTGATTACCATATAGCTCTGTATAAATTCATTCTCTGAGCCAACAGCAGAGGATGCATCAGAAGAGCTCTGTTATCTGACATACACCTAAAATCAAATCTGGAGTCTATTGGAATTACTATCCATTCTGTGCTCCAAACTTCATAACATCCAAAGACATGTAGGAACTGATTAGAATCAGGCAGGTAATAAGGTTGTGATTAGTAGAAATTGCCCTCTTTCTATTCCTACTGGGCCTTGTGAAGTATTAAGTGTCTTTTGAGTGAGGAAGATAATAGGCACTTTTACTAAAGAGCAACACAGCTGGTTTCTATCAGGAAAACAATATACAGTGGTACCTCTGGTTACGAACTTAATTCGTTCCGGAGGTCCTTTCTTAACCTGAAACTGTTCTTAACCTGAGGTACCACTTTAGCTAATGGGGCCTCCTGCTGCCGCTGTGATTTCTGTTCTCACCCTGAGGTAAAGTTCTTAACCCGAGGTACTACCGGTACTTCCAGGTTAGCGGAGTATGTAAACTGAAGTGTTTGTAACCCGAGGTACTACTGTAATGTCAAATATAATGTTAGCAGCACCTGCAACTGGGCAGCCTCACAGATTCACAGGGCAGGATAACTTCTAATTCCAGTTGTTTTCCTAACCAACTGTAGTTAATGGTGATAATTAAATAAATAGTATTTAGAAGACATCTGAAGGCAGCCCTGTTTAGGGAAGCTTTTAATGTTTAACAGACTATTGTATTTTAATATTTTGTTGGAAGCCGCCCAGAGTGGTTGGGGAAACCCAGCCAGGTGGGCGGGGTATAAATAATAAATAATAAAGTTAGTTAGTTAGTTATGCTTTCAGAGACAGTCTGCCTCTGAATATCAGGTGTTGGGCTCATTAGCAAGGGCATGGGTATCAATTTAGGCAACATAGGAGGCTGCCATATGCAAAGTTGCTCAGCAGTAATGGACAGGAAGTCTCCAAGGTTTCAGGTAAGAATCTTTTCCAGCCCTACCTGGAGATACTGAGGATTGAACCTGGAAACGTCTGTATCATGAACTGGCAGGACGACGGAGAGGAGGAGGAGGATCCTGGCAAGGGGTATAGCTGGGGCTGTGACACACCAGGGTAAGCAAGGGATAGGGAAGGAAGTACTCACAGGGTGACGGAGGATGGTGAGGGGATGGAGGTCAATGCACAGGAACCAGAGCAGCAAGGCCCATCATCAGAGCCAGAGGGGCCCCTGTCCCCACAAACACAGAGGGCATAGGGAGCAGCAGGAGGGGTGCTCTAGGAGACTGAAGCAGGCAAGGGCCCACAGCCCAACTCCCTAGCTGGCTAGGTGAGGCTTGCTAGCTCTGGGAGGAAGGGTATGATTATTCAGCTGGAGTTGGCTTGGAACAGGTGAAGGTCACATGCCTCGTCAAGCCCAAATTCTGCAATCAGCATGCAAAGTACAAAAGGGAAGCAGAGCTGAGGAGCTGTCTGTTCAACTGTCCATGTTGATGGACCTTGGACCTCTATGGAACTGTGCTTTGGGTTTGACTCTGGACTGTATCCTGACTGCAAGACCTCAGACTTGGCTACTTGGATTGACCCTGGACTCCATTTCCTGGCCTTTGGACTTTGCTTTTTACTTGTGTCTCTTGACCACCAGACTTTGGACTTGACATTCTGACTTGCTGCCAGGTAGGCCAGGGGCTCAGGACACCCTTCATGCAAAGTAGGTACTCTATTGCTGAGCTAGATCTGCTTATGGGCTCCCAGGGGCGTCTGGCTGTGTGATGCTGGAAACATACTGGTAGATGAAGGCATTTTTTTCAGTTTCATGATAAATTGTTCCTTTTCCAACTTGGCCAGTTAATATGGTGTAGAAGCTTCTTGGTGCTTCTGCATTTCTACATATAATTTCAGTTATATATATTTTCAGGTGATATTCTCTGTGTGTTTTTTACCATTATTTTGATACTGAGCTTGGTTGACATTTACTTGCCTATGGAAGCTGTCTGAATCATTCTGAGACCTGTATATGAGAAGAGAACAAATAGAGAAGCCTTTTTCCCCCCTCACAGAGGTATTGTCTGTCAGCGTGTCTGCATTGTACCACTTCAAGCTGCAGGCAGGCTATGAATGCTCCTCTGTTCAATAACAAAATCCCCTTCACACTGAAAAGGAGATGTGCAGGAGAATGGTTCTAGTATAGCTTAGCCCTTGGCATTCTTGAAGTGCAGTATATTTTCCAAAAATTCATTCATGTGTGCCTCTGTCTGGGGCCTGAGGTGGTACAGCCCAGACACAGCTTTAATGAAGCAGGAGTAGCCTGCTCATACATAGACATTTAAGACTAATTAGGAATGGGCAATATGCTTTCTGTCAAGGGCTACATTCTCTGAGGTATTCTGTTTGGGGGAATTCTTGCTGGTAGTGGGTGAGGCTGGAGCCAAAGGGAGTTTGGCCATCCCCTTCTCTCTCTCTTGTATTCTAATACATCTCCTTCTGACAACCTTTTTCAGATAACCTTCTCTCTCTCTCTCTCTCTCTCTCTCTCTCTCTCTGTGTGTGTGTGTGTGTGTGTGTGTGTGTGTGTGTGTCCCTTTCTTTGTCCCTCTTTCACTCCCTTATGCTCCCAACACAGCTCCAACAGATTGCTCTTGCCAGAGTTATAAACTTAAGAGTGCTTAAATGGAGCACTCTATTTGGAGCAGAATTGGGTCCATTCACAAGGCGGGACTTTCCCTCATACCTAAACATATTCTGGGAGATCCTTCAGTCCTCCAGAGGAGGTTTAGGACCATTGGGGTCATGCAGGAGGGAGTAGGGGAAGTTCTCATTTTGTTTGTGCAACAACTTATTTGGATCCTACCCATTATGTCCAAAGCCACTATGTTAACTTAATGTTCTGACTTATTCTGGAAGATCTTCCAACAATTGTTGGGAGAGAGCAAAGAATAATGTTTGAAAGTCCACCTAGTCAGCCTTTGATCTGTGGGGTATATATGTTGTCATACACAGCCACAGCAGGGCTTGAACCAGAACATTTAATATCCCTGATTGTATTGGCTAGTAAATTATTTTTTCCTTCACAGATGCAAATGACATGCTGAAACCAGTTAAATTTTACAGCCATCTAACAGTTTAATTCATCTTTAATGCCCTTTGCAAAAATCATAGGTCTCATAAATATTTTATTTCTCAGCCAGGCTAGTGATGGTTTGGAATAAATTAAGGAGAACAGCGACCTTTGTTCGTTTCATTCAAACACGTGCAAGTGCAGTTCTGGCTCTTTCTCTTACATTAGCCCTGCTAGCAAGACCACAAAACCAGACAGCAGCTTTCTCTCTTCAATGTGCCTTCTTGTGCAATTTGTCAAAATTGCTTCCATGTACAGGGAAAGAGCTTTATTGGGTGCTGACATGTTTGAAGGGGAGAAACATGGATGAGAAGGTCATGGTTGTTCTTTTTTAAAACTCTGTGTCTCCACAGATCAAAACAGCTCCTACTTTATCTGGTCATTTTGCAAATGTGTTTGTACCATTGATGGCCCACTGTGCAGAGCCTGCTTAGTTGACAACTTCTCTTCTGCTCTGCTCAGAGTTTAAACTTTAGAAAGCTTATTTCCAAAACCTCATGCTGATCACTGCATAGCAACATAGCAAACAGTGGCAGTTAGAAGTTTAATATGTGGAAATTGGAATTGGAGGGGGAAATATTTTAGCTTATTAAGCCCAGGTTCACACCTCAGCACTAAACAGAAGCTCTATGTCAGGAATAGTCAGTGTAGTGCCCTCCAGGCAACATGGACAAAGGTCGGGGATGAGGGAAGTTATAGTTCAGTAACTTCTGGAATGTCAGAAGCCTCCAGATGACAGTAGCAGCTATTAGACAGCTGCTACAGCCACTTGTGAAGAGCCGCCTTCCATCCCTTTTTCATCCCTCACCTGTTTCTTCATTCACTTGTCCTCTGACAGTGCTGCTGCTTTGAAAAGCAGCAGCGGAATTAGCAACTACCTGCCGTCCTCCACAACTTCCATGTTTGCTGCTGCTCCTAGGAGAGCTGCATGGGTGCTTGTAGCAGCCATAAGAAGCAACACAGCAACCTATTTCCCAAAAGAGAAAACATTCTGGGGAAAGCATCCCATCAAAGCCCAGAGTGCTTGTACACACGACTTGTCAACCTTTTATTCGTTCTACCCCAAATGCAGCATGGACCATTATACATTGAACCCTTTTCTAACTATAAGCCGTAGAGCCTACCCTTCCACCCCCCAGATTTCTCTTTATAATAGTGGGGTGCAATTCAGCCTTAAATGGAGGACCACCACTGTGATCTTACCCACTTTCCAAGGGAGCGTGTACTTGGATGCATTTGCCAAGACTGTGACAGCACTGGATGAATAACTATTAAGGAATAATTAGATGTGTGTCTTCTTAACAAGATGTTTACATGACATTTTGTGTTTGTATTCTGTGTGTACACACATTCATTTGTGTCAAGAGAATGACATCAAATTCATTATGGGAAAGTATGTGGCGCTGTTTGAAATGGATGCCATTCTCAAGCTGAGAGGAACACATTCCCAGAGCGTTTGGGTAGATTGAAAAGCAATCTTTGAAGAATGGCACATTACATCAAATTAGTCAACTCAATGTTGGCAGGATCATTATATAATATTACAATACTTAGCTGGACAAGTTCTGCTCAGGAATGAGATGGAGAGGGAGTGCTGTTGTTTTCATCAATGTGAAAGATGGCAAGAGGAAGAGAGGAAAGGAGCCAAATACTGTTTGTCTCTCAATGTGAAAAATTTATCAAATGGGGATAATTTCACTAGCTAATGTACTTTTGAAATGAGTCATGTGCATCTCACCACTGTATCCAAAAAGTTAATTGAAAGTTCTGGTGTCTGTTGTCGTAAGTGGGGAACCATATGCTGCGAAAAGACATAAATTGTTTTTTATAGTTTCAAAAGGATTAGAACAGCATAAAACTCCAACTGTTCCAGAGCTGCCATCAGACAGCATAAATAAATCAAAAACATTCATACAGTAATTTGGGGGTGGGTGGTGGCTGGCTGATAACAAAGACATGTAGATTGTATCTATATTCTGCCATTATGGCTGAGGAAACTGCTACCTACTGATCTGGTTAACACAGAGAGGCCTTTTCTTTTTCTTTCTCCCCCCCCCCCCCATTTCAATTCATTTTAACCGTTAGCCATTTCTAAAACACAAATAGCCCTGGCAATCCTGACTGCTGGCCCTTCATCTCTCAAATAGAAATCTCATTTCATCACTGCTCTCCATTTATTTCTCTTATTAGTATTTACAAAGCTGTCTCCCTGCTGGAAAAGTAAGCATATTTAATTACGCATTAGGAAATGAAACTGACTAGCGATTCTAGGCTCATCCTTCCTGTCCAGTGCACACACAGCTTAGCTACCAGACTTGCATAGGCAGTGTTATTTTGTATAGAGTATGGGGTATGGGGGCAACTTCTTTATTTTTTTGGCCCAAGCGCCACATTCACCCTAGACCAGGCACCCCCAAACTTCGGCCCTCCAGATGTTTTGGACTACAATTCCCATCAACCCTGAACACTGGTCCTGTTAGCTAGGGATCATGGGAGTTGTAGGCCAAAACATCTGGAGGGCCGCAGTTTGGGGATGCCTGCCCTAGACCAAGTTGCATGTTAGCAAAGCCACTTAAATAAAACCATATAAGCCAACTCCTAGGGACCAAGGTCCCTTCAGCACCCTCAGTAAAATATTTGTGGGGACCACCTGCCCAAAGTTGATGGGCACTGCCATTTGAATGACGTGTGTGTTTTCTGCATGCATAACCACTGAGCTATGGATCCTCTCTACCCATTGGAAAACAAGCTTTGCGGAGTCTGCAGAGGACTGTTTGACTTGTCAAGAGCACTTTTGCAAAATGATCTTTTTGCTATCAAGACATCTCCAAGGACACTGGTTTCCGCAGAGCTTATGTAACTTCGATGTTAAAGCTGTACCCTCCTGACAGCAAACACTGGCACACATAAGCAGAGGGTGGGTTGCTTCCCCACCCCTCCTCTTTTGGAAGAACATGAAATTAAGAGTTTCTTGGAAATTGAAATATCCTAGTAGCGATGGCTGTTGGGTATAGTAATTTCAACTGTGCAGGAGAAGAAGCACAAGAATGATTTGGAAGCTGAGGAAGAATGCCTTGCCACGAGAGTCTTAAGCAAATCAGCTGGTTTAGCTGATCAAAAGGAGGTGAAGAGGTTAAGACTTGATTACCAGACATAAGTACTAAAGGGCTTTTGATTCTAACAAGACAGTCATAATGGGAACCAGGGACTCATATTCAAATAGAGAGAAAAGAGAACGAACTTGTGGGATGATGTGTATGGGAAATGGCATCAAGGTATGCTGAGGAGCTTGTGGGGAAGCTTTCATCCGTGGCCTGCAAAAAATACATAAACCCACTGGTTAAATGGAAATTGGAGCAGACTATTTCAAATCTCCAATGGTAGTCTAAGCAAAGTGTTTCAAGCTTTAAATGATTAAAATGAATGTAAGGTTTCTGGTTCAGCTGCGAAAGCCTGAAGGAACACTTCACCCACCCCTCAAAGATAAACAGATCCATCTGCATTAGCAGCATGGAATTGCTTCATACTGAAAGGATGTTATAAGTGGCCTACCAGGCTGGAGCACATGCAAGGACACAGAGATTATTTGAGAAACACTCTTTCTGTGCTCTCATGAGCAGAAAAGACCCCAACCTGGTGGAACGCCCTGTCTCATGAGACCAGGGCCCTGCAGGATCTGATTTCTTTCCGCAGGGCCTGTAAGACAGAGCTGTTCCGCCTGGCCTTTGGCTTGGAATCAACTTGATCCCCTCCCCCTCTTTCCTTTTTTCCTCCTGAGATGGAACTCCTATTTGGGGACTTCCCTGGCATTTTTCTGGCCCATGTAGGACCAATCTGGATAGTCGGCCTTGGTGAAGATTTGACGGTTCCTTCCCCAAATAGTTTTGAATTGAGTTTCCACTGAATTGAGGCTGCACTTTAATGTTGTTTTTTAATCTTGTTTTTAAGTTGTATTTTAATCAATTGTTTTTATATTTGGAGTTAGCCGCCCTGAGCCTGGTCTTGGCTGGGGAGGGCGGGGTATAAATAAAATTTATTATTATTATTATTATTATTATTATTATTATTATTATTATTATTATAAATGGTAAACTTTGTTTTTTTAAAAAAAATATGGAGTTATTTCCTGTTTAATCGGAGCAGAGTGCCATTGCTCATACAGCACGTGTGCGCGCGCACAGCAGGTTTGGGGAAAACACCAACATTTGCAAAATTAGACAACAAATATTGTGGTGGGACTCAAAACAGTCCATTGAGGGACTACAGAATGCTGACTGCTAGTGCAGGAGAATGGAAAATTCAGTGGGAAGGGGAACAGACTGAAGTTTGCTGGAGAACATTGTGGCTGGCTGACCAAAAGCATTTCACACTGCTACATTTTCTAGCAGGTCCCACTTGCTCTCTTTCTGTCACTCAAATCATTACCTTTTAAAAGCAACAGTTTAAGAGTTCATTTCAGAGGCTGTGGTTGTGCAAGAGCTAAGCTTCTTCAGTTCTCAAATGAAACAGTTGGGAACAAGGAGGGGCATTGGCATTTTTTTTTCCTGAGGGTATTAAGTAGATGAGGTCCTGACCTGATCCAAGTCAATTTCTGCAGTCAAATTGAATTCTGACTCTCAGTTGTTGCTGTGATTCGGGAAGCTGCCACAGAGTCCTTTGAAATGCTGGCTTCCATTAACACCCGTAATCATAGTGCCTGCTACCAACAGATGTAAACTCTCACACTGTTGACAAGGCATGGATACCAAGAACTTTCTTCCTTGAAAAGAATTAGACATGGCACCTCACCTTGGCAAACTTTGCATGGGGCTACATTTCAGCGCAGCGTGGAAGCCGAAGCTGATGCAGTGTGCCACAGTTCAATGGAGTGCAAATGGAAAGGCTTGGTATTAGTGGTAAATTTATTACTCATCCAGCAGGTTACAACAATTAAAAATTAAAAGCAGTTAAAGCAGATTACAATCACAGGAATAGGGTGGACCCTGAAAACATGCCTCTCGGGTGTCAAAGGCCAGGTATAGAGACATGTCTTCAGCATTCACTTGAAGCTGCATAGTGAAGAAGCAAGACGCACCTCTGTGGGGAGGGGATTCCACAGCTGCCACGAAGTTCTGGTGGTTGATCCACACTTCTGCTTGTCCCGTTCCAAGAAATCGCAAGTCTGAGTGATTTTCCTCTTGCCCTGCTCCTTTCACTGGGAAAACTCACTTTTTAGCTCTAAATCAGAGCAAACGTCGGCCTGGAGAAAACCCGAATTGCCATTTGCTCCAAATGAGCATTAAAGAATGGCTTTCCCCAAGGGAAAACAGCGGGATGAGAGGAAATGTGGATAAGCCCTTAGTTGCTGCAGTTTTTAATCATTTAACTTGGATCATCTCCCCGCTTGTTTCAGGCATTTGTTGCTGTGAGCCGCTTTGATGGTAGGGAGGTGGCAGGACACAAATTAATGTGTTAAATAAAATACAGAAGGCATTACATCTAGATAGTAAGACTGCAACATATATCTACAAAGCCAGAATGGCACCAATACTTGGAGTATTTCATTGCCACGCTAGTGTAGTGCCTGATTCTTGCCTAAACCAGTGGTGTATCTGATATGCATGTCATTTTCAGAAACTATTGTTGGGCTTAGGATCTATGGTGTGTTGTCTTATACATGGGTAGTGCATAGGGTAGACATTTGATTGGTTGCTGCCGTGGCTGTCAGTGGCTATTGTGCGTGTTATTAGTTGCTGCATCAATGGGTGGTGTTGATTGGCTGATGCGGCAATAGGGCAGGTGATTGGCAGCTTCTGCCAGTGAGGGGACAGATGGGAGGCAGATTTCACAAAGCGTGCTAGTGAACAATTTTCGTCATCCCCCCTAAAAAAAAGCTCAACAACTCTGGACAATCCTCCCCCAAAAAAGCTCAACAACTTTTTGCCATCTCCCCCCATTTTCTGAAACTTCAGTCCCCCAAAATGGGGGGCGTCTTATAGACAGAAAAGTACAGTATGTCTCTTCAAATACTTACATACCATTTGCATCTCAAGTACTGAAGCCTTATCTCTCACCTGTTACAGAAATATTATTCGAATGGAAGAGTATTCCCAAACAATGCAATGATGCATGGGGTTGGCTGGCTCGATGCTAGAGGAAAATGTTAAATAGCAGCTATTATAGTAAGTCATTATTGTAAGCTGTTAGATCATCATCATAATAATCCACAGGACAATAACATTTTTAATACATGGTTATTAGTTACTTATGCATTCTCATGGAGGATGATATTCTTCCATTTCTGGACACCTATGGCTTAATCAAATTCTCAGGGAGGGAGATTTTGGATAATCTGGATTCAGTCTTATTGCTGCTTTCTTAAAATAAAAGTTGTCCAACTGCTGGCTGTATGCACCGTCATGAATGCTAATTGTCAGGACATTCTGTTTGAACAGATTTTATATAAGTTAATGGTGTAAAAGTCAAATTATACCAAAAGCATCAGGCACTCGGCATAAATGTACTCAGGACAGTTCCACACTTTCTGTGGCAGACATGACTGCAGCAAGTGCACCATTTCTTGAATCAAATGCCTAAAGCACGGGTGTCATAATTATGTCTTTAAACACCTGTGTACATGAGCCTGGAACCCTAATTGGACTAGGAATCCCCAGAATACAGGTGTTTGAAAAGGCAGGCTTGTCATCCACATTTCCCTATTTGCTGACAGAAACACGAGTGTAACACCTATATTGTAGAATTTGGGGTGCATGGCATGTATTTTTTTTTTTATTTACACACACACACACACACAACTTTATTGTGGTCCATAGACCCAAAATACACAATACATTTTTTAAAATTTACATTGTCAATGTTGTTTTAATGTCATATTTGTATTCTTTCCTTGTATTTATGAGTGCATATTTTTACTTACCTTCACATGGATTTGAAGTCACTTTATGTCCTTCCTAAAAGAGGCTCCTGGGAAGCCGGAGGGACATTGCTGAAACAACTCTTGGGTTGGGGCAATTGGCTAAAATGTTTTAAATGGTTCTAATTTTGTTTTCTCTGTTTTGTTTTTGTCGGGTTGATGTTGGTTAAATGTTTAGTTGGGGCTGAAAGTTATTTTAATTTGGATATAACTTAAAATGCTTAATATTGTTATTATCGTTGTTATTATTGGTTTCTATTGATTTATTGGTTTGTTTGTTGCTCGTATAGGATATTTTGTTTTTTAATGTTTGATGCTTTGTTGTGTTTTTATACATGTTGTAAGCTGCCCAGAGTGGCTGGGGAAACTCAGCAAGATGGGTGGGATATAAATATAAAATAATAAGAATAAGAATAAATTATTATTATTATTATTATTATTATTATTATTATTATTATTATTACCTATGTACTGAGAGCAGTAATTGATAAAGGGCGGTACCACCCTCATACAGAGATACAATTTCAAACAACTGTGTTTACATGCATTTGTTTGGGAAATTTGCCTTTGTTTGTTTGCATGTCTCCTGCTATAGGGAGGAGTGTCTTTGTTCTATTGAGCTTTAGATACCGGTAGTTTGCCATCTCTGTCTCAAGCTCATCCCCATGGAAACCAGTTCATTTATCCCATTGGTTTCAGTACTGCTTAGTAATGAGGTTCCAGATCCCCCATAGCTTGCCACCTTTATTTAATTCAGTATTGTTTTATTTAAGAGATTTATTAGCCATTCAAAATACAATCTTCCCATGGCAGCTTACAATATTAAAACAATTTAAAACTATATAAAAGATAATATGAAATGGCAATAATGGCAATGGTAAAAGCATTTCAAATCCACCTATGAAATGAAACGATTTCACTCCGTAAAAAATGTGTGCATGGTGGGGAGGTGAGAGGACCATGAAAACTATATGTGTGCATTTATTATTATTATTATTATTATTATTAACATTAACATTAACATTAACATCATTTATATTATTTATTATGGCTCTAGAACTTACACAACAGTATACTTAATGCTATGAACTGCATTAAAATGAAAACAGATCAGACCTTAAGAAGCCATATTGCCTTTTTGCTCTACTACAGACAGGTGGGATAGAAAAGCTGAAAAGCTCTCTAAATAGTGCTGGGCTCCACTTCTACTTAGGAATGCTTTATATAATTATATATATTGGATGGGGTTCACCTAAGCAGTCCCATGAGCAGAAACCTTGCATAAGGACTTCTGCATGCATTATGGAGCTCTCCCCCCCCCCCGCACTCTGTCCCCTGTGCCCACGAAATGGACTCGAGGGTTAGGAGAACCCCCAGAAGGGAGGGGGGTTGTACTGTCTGGCAAGCAGGAATACTTGCCTAGACTGAATGATTGGAAGAGCACCTTGTTGAATTACGACCTATATAAATATATAAATTTAAGAATAATGAAATTTACTTTATTTTTCTTTTGAGTCTGCATTCTGAGGCTCCACCAGCAACCCTGCATTCAGTTTACCTATATTTAAATACCAGAAACATAATGTGTAAATGACAAAATGGGGTACCAATGTGATGAATTCTTGAACTATTCTCATTGTGTCTCACCTGTTCTGTTCACTTATCGGCAACTATTTGCATAACAAATCCTGAGAAGTATTTGCATTTATGATGAAGACAAATATATAAAAGCATCTTCCATCATTCTGCATTGAATAGTAGGATCAAATATTTGCAGTCCTTTAACAATGCACTGAGACCTGTCCAGAGTGCTGAAAAATAGGCACTCAACTTCAGATGTAAATTGGTGACCAGAACAAAGTTACTTCCTTGTATTAAACTTTCTGCTAAAAACTAATGTCGTGATAAGAATTTCTCCTGGTTCCCCCA
This sequence comes from Darevskia mixta, assembly GCA_034641385.1. NCBI lineage: Eukaryota > Metazoa > Chordata > Lepidosauria > Squamata > Lacertidae > Darevskia > Darevskia mixta. The sequence goes on along the minus strand of JAWWNH010000029.1, from coordinate 48,492,375 downwards.
CCCCCACCCCAAATCATTCTCCATCAATGAATGAGGGAAAAACTACATTTGAAAATTATCAAAGCAAAGAGAAACAGATGCTTTCTTTTCACTTCTGTAACAAATCATCTCATCAGTGATCTGTACTCTGCAGCCTTCCTGGGTGCCCACACTTCAATGGAAGTTCAGTCAAGGGCATCATGAGGTGATCTCCTCTTATGGGATTTTTCTCGGATCAGGAAGCTTGGGTAGTCAGGAAGGATGCAGATTTCTGGAGAACTGTTTGTTGGAAAGTAATACAGGCATGGAAAGAAGGAAAGAGGGAAGGGAACGGAAGGGAGGAGAGGATAGGAAGACCCACACCCCCTTGGGCACCTCATGAGCTCAAAATTCCCACTGAGATTCTAAAGTGCCCTGAGAATGAAGCAGAAAACAATGAAGTCTCTTTTGCAGAGGGGAAAGCTTTTGAGAAATTGGAGGACAGAGTTCAGGCACAATCACTACTGAATAAACTGTAGACATGGTACATTTTCATTCGTTTAATGAAGGTGCAAGTAATTTTTGAGCAGCAATTAAACTTATTGGGCTGTCATGGATAAGACGACATTTCTCAGTTGACCTGCTGCACAGGATTGTTATTAAGGTAGCTGTGATAAGAACAGCAAGGCACTTTCACCCCAATCCAGAGAAAATTAGTCATGCTAAAAATAGTCAAGTAAGGTGTACAACTTAGTCAAGCAGAAATTATTTTCTATGGGTTGCAATCTTTTGTTTATAGGAATGATAACTAATTACAACCATAACATCCTAAAAATAATGAATGCCATGTGAAATTTGGATTTCAGGCTCAGAGCTTAGGTTTAGAGGCTATGAAACATGAGTTTTTATGCACAAAAACCTATTTAAAAACCCATATTTAATAGCAGCATATTGATTTCCTAATGAATTTTTATTTCACTGGTGCAGTACCTATTAATTGGTTCTTTAAATGCTCCTGTTTCAGGATTCATGATTTTGCTCACACACCCAGAATTCTCAGATATAGGTTATTTTCAAAGCACTGTATAATATACAGTTTAAGGTTACAGAGTTAAAACGTACTTCAAACACCTATTCAGCTATTTTATGTTTTTCCCAATTTTCACTGTTTTGCTAATGTTTGTGTCTATAGTGTAGAATTACAGTCAGCCTCTCAAGAACTATCTGATAACAAAGGCATGGCCAAGGTCATATTTTATGGAATTTTGCTTGCTCCGTACACTCCGCAATATTTCACTCAGCAGCCTGGAAATAATGTTGTATTTTTGCTGCTTCTCTTCTTTGGGAAGCTAATAAAGAGTGCCTAATCAGTGCTATGAGGAGGAAAAGAACCAACTAAACATGAGATCCTGGTAGATGCAAATACAAGAGGGGCATATTCTGAATCACAGGAGAGTTATTAGCTGTGAAATATAGGGTTATTTGGAAACATACAGCAATGACACACATCATTTATTCTAATACTGTACAATATTGTGAAATGTCCTGCTGCCACTGCTAGCAGCTATGTTAAATACAGAATATCTCACATTAACCTTAACACCTCCATTGATGGTAGAATGGTACATTGCTATCCTGCTGCGATGATATTTACATCTTGTTAAAGGTACAGGCCATAACTAAAGCTTCATGGACTAATAATAATAATAATAATAATAATAAATAAATAAACCCAAGTTCTAATTGAACAAAGATTACCCATCTCTCTTCAACATTAGGCAATGCTCTGTGCATGCAATCCCATTAGTTCTATGACACATACCATCAGTGTGACATGGCTTTGTTGTTGTTGTTGTTGTTGTTGTTGTTGTTGTTGTTGTTGTTTATGAGAGAGAGGGAGAGATTGAATGTGATTTTTACATCATACATACAGTATATCCAAGATATCATACATCAGGATTTATAAAATATTTAGGGTAGTTTTGAGAAGTCATCTGTGTGGCTATATGAAAGACAGTTAGTAAACAGATATTATACAACCCTAGGGCTGCATGCTTCTTGGCATAGAAGTGAGCCAGTAATTTAGCAGTGAAAAAAACTTGCATATTTGTAATGTAATTTTTATAAGAGCTGGGTTTCAGTGGTCCTAATTAAATTAAATGGATGTTTGATTTCTGATTTTGGTGGGTATTGCAACTAAGTCATGCTCAGGGTAGAACCACTGAAGATTTATAAATTGCTCAGAAAGTAGATAACCAGATAGAATTGTTCCAGGAGATCTTTTTAACCTGTTGTTTTTTTAAAAGTACATGAAGTATGGGGTCATTCTCACAAGCCTGCTGGAATACTTTTTGCTAGAGGGTAGTCATGGCACTGTCAGGTAAGGAATGTCCACAGTGAGGAATTAATTCTTTATTTTCAAAACCACACTTACATCTCTCAGCTACTCCTGGGTGTGCACCTGATGAGGCTGTTGCAGCAACAGAGACCCCACTCCCAATCTCATCTTATGTATCTCCCCCCACCCAAGCAGCGCACAAGCAGGTGAAGACTATGCCTGCATGTAACTAGTTTCTGCTCCTCCTGCTTCATTCCTCTCCTGATCATGGGAGACAGTGAAGCAGAAGAGGTGGGGGCAGGAGGAGAAAGTGTGAAAGCCCTTGACTCTGCACCAGCCTGACCTATCTTTCCCCCCTCCTGCATGTGTTCTTCACTCTCCAATCCTGCCGCTTCTCCTGCTTCTGACTCATCTCATGGCTGGTTCAGGCTTCCCCAGATCACTGATCCCTTCTTCCAAGTCAGTATCCATACCCCCTTCTCCCAGGGCCCACTCATCAGTATCCAGCCACAACTCTTCAGTGTCCTGCCAGTCTCTGACAAAGGTTATCTGTATTGATAAGAACGAAACAATCAAAACCATTGGAAGAGACGGGGCAATAGTAAAGGCCATGTTCAGTCATAACAAACAAAAAGTAATTGAAAATGTGGAGTAATTGAGCAAGGCGTTTGCTCCTCAAATGATTCCTTTAGCATTGAGGAAGAAATAGTTCAGGCGTTGGGAACCCAAAAGCTGGAAAATAAGTACAGAAATGCTTGTGGAAAGTTAATATTAGAGTGAATAAAAATGAACATTTTCATAGAGTGAAAAGGGGGGCACAAAACCATTAGCGTTATCTTTACAGTGGTACAGAGAAAGAGAGAAAATGGAGAGTGGAATAAATTTCTAAGTCTCTGAACCTGAAATTGGTTTCAGACATAGTAAATAACTCTTCCTATGGCTTCTTTCCAATGTGGTTGCACTGAACATGATACCTAGTGATGTACTCACTTGATATGCATAATAACCAGCATTCATGTGGTGGAACAACTGAGAAGCTGAAAAAGCATGTTGTACATGAGCAATCTCTCAATCTATTATTAGAGTGTAAATAAAATCTATTGAAGTATTTTTATTATAACTGAAATTGACCATATATTAACCCAACACAAGGCTTGTCCTGTCTCAGTATCTACTGCCCGGTTTCCATTTTCAACCATATTTATTACATGAATGGAGAAGATTGACCACATATGTCATATGCCTTGATCCATTCCAGGGCTGGTTTTGCCTCATTAAACCTGTTACTACTGAGGCTATTTCCAGATCAAACGTTCAACATGTGAGAGCGAACCACTAGAAGCAATAGCATGCAGCCAGAATGACAATGACTCTAGCATGGGGCCTGTGGTGATCTGCTACAATGTTTATTATTTCTATTTCTCTGTTGTACAACATACAGTAATCATAACTAAATCACTTTTAATAGATTCTGGGATGCTTAAAAAAAAACAAACACAGCTGGAATAAATATATAAAATATTCCTATTTCCATGGGTGCCAAAATAAGCCAACACCACCAAACCATCAAAGCATGCTCTGCATTCTGTCTCCAGCTTTCTTAGAATTTTATATAGCAGTGGTGAAACGAGCCTAAGAGTGCACAGAGATATCCTACAGAGCTTCTGTCTTGGCACTGGTGGGTGTTTGTTTGCTTTGAGAGCTTCACGTCATTAAAGCAGTTTTCCAGACACACTCTGTTCTACTTTATCTTTTGTATCTGTGAACCCAGGAATGATTGTTCTAGGTAGAGGATTGAACATTAGTCTTGAATCTCAATGACTCTGAAAAGGACTGTAAAAAGTTGCCTGGATTAAGGTAGGAGAAATGGAGGGGCAGAGAAATGTTATTAAAGAACTCAATTTTTGCAATGAGCCATAATGATTATAAAACATGCCAGCATTTCTGTAGCATGTTGCAAAGATACCCCAGAGTGATCATCAACCCAGACCTGAACTATGTTACCTTTTAGAGAGGTGAATTCACCACTCAGCTTCCCCTATTGTCTGGTATCAGTTGTAGTATCGGTCGTTGATACAGAAAGAAAGGCCAGTTACACGAGGTGGAATTAAAACGTTATTAGTGCTTGATACTGACAATGAAAATAGCACTTTTCATCTATCCCCCTCATAAGTTTGGTGGACAGTAGAATATCAAGTCTTCAGTGAAGAGTATCATGCTGAGACCACTGAAGCCAAGATTGGACAACTGGTTCAGCACCCAGGACAGTGCTGCAGACATTCCCCATATGCTTGATTGCTGTATCTGATGTGCATAATTTGATTGTGAGAATCTGGCATGCCTTGCATGCCATTTGCATTAGCATTGTGGATGGCCAGATCACAGTTGGTGGACATGCTGCAATCATTCCGATATTTTTCCCCCCAGGCACTGTTAAGACAAAATGTGAAAAATGTAAAACCCAGGCACTCAAAAGGATAATGAAGTGGTCTTTTAAGTGACTAGATTTAACAGCAAACATTGTCATGAACCCCTTGGAGACGTCTTTCCATGGCTGGTCAGAAGGTGAGGAGGAATGAGATGACTCTGGAGAATTGGATTCTCACCTGCACCCCATCCTGGTTGATAACTGGTTGGGCTATTTATGAGTGCAGCCATCTAGCACAGGCATAGGCAAACTCGGCCCTCCAGATGTTTTTGGGACTACAACTCCCATCATCCCTGACCACTGGTCCTGTTAGCTAGGGATGATGGGAGTTGTAGTCCCAAAACATCTGGAGGGCCAAGTTTGCCTATGCCTGATCTAGCAGATCTTTCTCCTCCTAGGCCAAGTGAGAAGCATGAACAGAGTTGAAGGACACAAAACACTGAAGGAGGGTGTGAATCGCGGCTGGTGAGGGGTGTGACTGGTGAGGATGGACGAGGGGACATATTTGGCTATAGGCCTGAGGTTCCCCATCCCTGCACTAAATGAAATATGTTCACTTCAAACAAACTATGAAGCCCACTGTACAGATTTCACAGCCAGCGCAGATCCCTGTCTAACATCTAAGGTAGGGGGAAGAGCAGGAAGAGGACACTACTGCTTTACAGGCATACAACAGGGTTTGGGAAATTCAACAGATATACTTTCAAACCCTGTCAAGGTCCTCTATGTGGGTCTTCTCCTAAGTGTTCATTTTCTTTTCTTGCCCTTCCTTGGGTCTAGAAGATTGTCCTCTGAATGTTTCCTGTCATCTAATGTTAAAACATCTCTTTATATGCAAATAGTACCCAAATGTCCTTTGCACCCTGTGCACATTTTAGACGTAAAGTGAAGTCCTAGCATCCCAAGGAAATGACTCAATTATATGCTTTCTAAGCTTGCCCGGGCAATTTTTTTATGTTTGGGGCCCAGGTTTGTAACATGTTGCAGTGGAGTAACACAAATGATGTTGATGGAAGTGCCTGTAACCAACACCAGTGGGCAGAATATGACCTACATATTCAGCCCAGGCTGCCCTTCTTTGTTAATTTCAAGGTCTGTGTGTCTAGGCACAATGCTGCTGAGTTCAGATATAGAAGCCTCCATGAATGTGCTATTAAAGCCAAATAACTTCATTAGGGTTGGAGATGCCACCATGCGTGCACAATGAATTGTTTACAGAACTAAAGGGTCTCTTAAGAATCTCCTTCCTTAAACTTTGATGTTTCTTCTCCTAAGGGAGCTGTGACAACACCGTGTGCTCAGCAGCCTATTCAGTGTGAAGCTGGAGCATATTTTTATCCCACTGCTATTATGCTGAAAAAAGACATGGGACTCCTGCCCAAAGGAGTAGACCCCTGTCTTCTCCTCTCTCCAATGTATATACATGCAGCAACTCCACATCTGCTGTAACATCTACTTCCAGCTGCTGCTACTTCTCTGAATGTCTGCATCAATGCTTGCTCATCTGTCTGTCTGACATTCTGTCTATATCATCTATCTATCTATCTATCTATCTATCTATCTATCTATCTATCTATCATCTATCTATCTATATCTACCGTCTTTCCCCCTTTTTAAGACACCGTCTTATAATTTTTTTTCCTCAAAAAAACACAGGGTGGCTTATTTTCGGGGGGATGTCTTATTTTTATTACGTCAGTATGGTACGGTACAGCCTCCCCCTGCGCGCTGAGCAGGCGGGGCAGAACTCCGCAAGAGGCGCGTCTCCCCCCGCGTCTCTCGCTGGTTCGCTGGCTCCATGCGCACGGGGAACAAGCGGGGCAGGAAGAGGCGCTAAGCAGGAGGGGCTGAGGAGGCGACGGGAACAATGGCGGCACCATGGCTTACTTTGGGGGTATGTCTTACTTCTCACAAAGGTTGAAAAAACCTGCCATGGCTTACTTTATGACTACGTATTTAAAAAGGGGAAACAGGGTATCTATCTATCTATCTATCTATCTATCTATCTATCTATCATCTTCCTATCCCTCCCTCTCAGTGGTTATTGAAATATATTGACTGAAAGCCAAAAGGCCTCAATCAGAACTGCAGAAATGACACCTTTTCTATGCTACTGAACAGATGGGGAGAAAAAGTTGATAGGGTGAGATTACAAACCTGCAGCTATTGATCTTTTTTTCCCCTCCTCCCAAGCTGCACATGAAATGATGGTGCTCAAAAATAATATCACATCATCACAGCAAATTCCATCTTCAGATTTAATATATTTCTCCCATAGCGTTTCATCAAAACCATCTGACTTGGTGCCTATCCTCACATCTTGTAGTAATTAAATGAGGTGGTAATATTGGAGAGACCACATGATGTCCATCTGTACACACAGTTCAGTTGCCCATGTGATGCATTTTAAAGCAACAGTGAAATGATTACTGGCCATCTGCTTGCATCCTTACTATTAGAAGTGATTGTGAATTCTCTCACTGCGTTACACTTTTCCATATCACAACAAGCTTCTGAAAAAATTACTTGCTATACCCAGAATTGTAATCAGTGTGCATTTGTCAAAGCTAAATTCAGATGAGTCAGAAACCAGGATTTGTGCCAGGGAATCGGAGCTGCATTATGAAACCAGAGGTTAGGACTGGTCAGCAAGTTGGACCAATGGATTAAGCAACAACGAAAGAACACACCAAAAGCTCCAGAATTCTGTGTTAGTGTGTTATTCAGGCACGGCTTAACTGGAACAGGAAAACCTTTTGTACTCCTCCTTGTTCAGGTGTGACCAATAGACAACCTGGCTGGGTGGAGTCAGTGTGCAGGTCACAAGGATACTTCACTGCCCAAACAGATGCTGCAACTTGCAGTTTGGTGACTTACCACATGGGGCAGATGCACACAAATCCACCGAGTACCTTGGACCTTCGCTCCTCTGTGGTGTTACCAGGGATGAACTTGTACCAGTTTTCATCTAGTATCTTGCCCAGAACTTATCCTAAGTGTCTGGGTTCAATTCTGCAGTAAGTGAAATAATAATATGTAACTGAGAGTGAGTGCCTCCAGGTATGAGCAGAGTATCTTTCTCTTAAAAATATAGAGCTTCCAGAACTAAGAATGTTTCTATTAGGAAGGACTGAGCCCCATGACTGCTTCCTTGAGAACTGAATTCTGCTTTTTGTGTCACTTCTGAAACATAGTTCACTTTCTTGAATGGCCTGAGCAATCATCATTTATACTTATAGCAAACTCGGCTCTCTGAGTGTGACTCCTTATGTAACCAAAAGGCACCATTCATAAGGTATGAGGAGAATCAGGGGGACCCAAAGTTTTATAGAGATACTTTTTTAAAAAAAGCCTTTAGGGAGAGAACCACTAAAACAACCCAGTGATGCCTACCGGTATGCATTTTCAGAACACTGACTGACTGGAGGGAGTGGGCAAGAGAAAACTTGGTGGTGGGGGAATAAAATGAAGGCACTGCTTACTGGCTGGCTGAAACCCTGAACAAGAGGACCCCATGTTGCAGATCCCACTGGTTTTAACTGTTTTCTTAACCTATAGGTAAACCAACTATTAGATCCCAGTCCCTGCCCTCTCTGTTTGTGATGCATCCAGATCTGGGAAGTAAGCTAGGCTCCCCACCCCCCGCCCGCCCCAGGTGAAGAGTCTTCCCGGGAAGTTGTGGTCATAATGTGAGTGAATGTACCATAAGCAACTGTGAAAACAGTACATTTGACTTGAACTGGATCTGTGCTTCAGGGTTGCCATTAGGTCTAAAGAGCTGTTCCAGCTGTGCCCTATTGATTAGCTAGCAGGTGGTTTTCAAAAAGGTCCATCAAGCTTGACTGACAAAAAAAAATGAGCTTGGACATGTGAGCGTAATGGGACCCTTACTTGTGTTGTGATACTGTTGAGGCACATCACATACACCATTACATTTTATAAAGCCGTTGTCATGCTGGCAGGTGTATGAAGGGCCTAATAGTTTTGGCCAGGTTGTGCCTGATAGCATAATAACAAAAGGAGGGGTGTGTATTGGAGGTGCTGGGTGCAATTTACCCTCCTCTTCCTAAATCCACTAGCTGGGAAAGCTAACCTTTAAATGTCAGCTGTTGGTGTTGCTTTGCAGAGACATACAGTACCAAATGCCAGCCTGGGTCTGTGGGCAGCTTGCTTATTTTTCTTGATGAAGATAAATGAACACTGTTACGTCAAAGCTGTAACAGCAACATCTGCACCCGAGCACTAATGAAAAGTCAGGTAGATGATAATGTTATCACAGTCTGGGTTTGTCACCAGCAAATTACAGAATGGTTAGACTGTCCACTTTTCTTCCTTCCTTCCACGGGTCAGGAAGCAGTGGGACTCCACAGTGTTGCAACCTGTTTCTTTTGCCCCTTTGCTAGTATTCAGAAGAGTAAATCAGGCAAAAATGAAGTCATAAGGAAGTGAGCTGCTATCTAATTTTTTTTCCTGTATGTGTGTCTGTATCTTCTTCCCCCGCCATTATTATCAATTAAATTTGTTGGATGGAGGATGTTTGAAATGTTTCCTATCCACCCCCTTAGTCCCCCCCAAAAAAGAGATACAGGTGTGGTTGCCCCCCCCAAGTTGAAAAATGTCATCATATGATATTCCCCCCCCCAATAACTGGTAGTCCTAGTAGTTGTGAGCCCCATCCTATTTGATGCTGTACAAATTTATCTTGATGAAGATAGAAATTCTTCATAGAATTTCTATAGAAATTATTACTATGGTTTTTGCCTGGCTAGCCTAATAGGTGGTTGGAGGCTGGAAAAAAGGAACTGTATGGCCCTTAATGGCCTGGAGCCAGTCTTTGGAATGTGGCATTCCTCAGGGTCTGAAGAAAGAATAGAAGAACTGAAATAATAGTTGTGGCTGCAGTTTTAATTGGACAGAGGCACAAAAGGTGTGCGCTGGGAGTTTTTAGCTGGAGTCGACTAAGGCCACATTCACACCATCCTTTTAAAGCATTATGATACTGCTTTAGGAACCCAAAGAATTCTGGGAAGTGTGGTTTGTTAAAAGTGCTGAGAATTATTAGGAGACTCCATTCCTTTCCAGAGCAGCAATTCTCAACCAATCCTTCTTCACGGGGAGCTCTGGTGTACTAACAACTCTCAGCCCCCTTAACAAACTACTGCACCCATAATACTTTGAGGGAAGCCATGACTGTTTAAAGTGGTATCATAGTGGTGTGCATGTGACATATGCTGCATTTTTTAGCCCCTAAAGCAAGATTAGTGGTTGTGCTTTTGGTGTTTGTTTCCGGTTTGCCAAGCTTGTATGTGTGTAAATAGAAGGCACTACAAAAGTATTTCAGATTTCTAGTGTTTCTCTATCTTCTAAAGAAAACTTAACTTTTCTGGTACTGCCCCTGGATGTTTTTACCACTTGCAGAAGGGAGGAGCTTGTAAACATGGTATCCTGGCAGAGATACTGAGCAATTTTACGCAGGGAGCCATGAGACTACAACTCCAAGCGGGGCAAGTGATGTCAAGATGGTTCAGCAGTACATCAGAGGGCTTTGGGCAGAACTCCCATTGCACTCCCACTGCTGGCTTGTGTACCCATGGCGTTAGCTACAATCCACATCTATTCTGAAGTTCCTTGAGCAATACTGTGTTTTGATGTATTCCTCCCCCGCACACAAATCAACTTCGGTCAGATTTCAATACATAAGCCCTGTGAAGACACCCATGCCCACTTGCGTGGTCAGACAGTGGGAGATTTGGAAACATACCCAACTGCACTAATTTGTACAATGACTTGCAAATGTGATTTGAAGCACAGCGGACAATATGTCCTTCCTGCTTTTTAAACTGGTAACGTGTGCACAGCCTAGATACTGTAGCAGACATGCGACTGCAGCCAACAACAACAGTATCTACACAGCTGCTTTTCCACCTGTCTCCTCCGTAACATCCAGTGATACAAAATGTGACATGATCGTGCTGCGAGTTTTCCTTGCTCCGCCCCACTTCATTGGCTGCTGTTTGTGGGTGAAGACAAACTCACAGAGCAATAGCATTAAACCACGTATCCCTAGGTGTTACCAGGAAGAGGGGGAGAAAGAGGCACGGGGCTGCTGTTTTTTCCAGCAGCCCTGGGCCTGCCATTGTGTCTGTTTTCTGACCCCAGCCACTGCCTTCAGTTCTCGACCTCCCCTTGCCTTTCCCCTATCTGCATGTCAAATCAGATCCTCTTAGGGAATTTGTCTCTGCTGCTTTCTGCACTGCTGTTTATAAAGATGTGCATATATACAGATCCCATTGATTTGGAGATGTGTTCGGTCTGGGGGCAGGGGGGGTGGAGGAAAGGTGCCTTTGTGTTGGTACTTTGTCTTTGTACAGAAATTGTCGGAGAGGCAAAATACGAGGTAGTTAGAGAGAAGATGCTGTGCTATCTCTTTCTCTGTATGAACATGCATATTCATTTCTTGCATTTCTAGTTCTGGCATTTGGATGCATTAGCAGACTTTTATAAGCACAGATGCATAAGAATACAATCCAGCCAGCTGACTCCACAACTCAGTATGGATAGGATCCTCTCAGCCTTTCCTTCCCCATTCTATAGCCACAGGGCCCAGAATCTGGTTGGGTATGAAAATGGAAGAAGATCCCCTTCTGGGCTTACAACCGAGCATGGATAGAGATAAGTAACCAGGGCACAAAAAGTCATGGAAACAAGGGCACACTTTTAATTCTCTGCTTTCCTCAAATGTTTGGGATAGGAAACAACCACCCATAACATAAAGCACCCAGAATGAGCAGTGTTGTTTCAGAGTTGCAACGGTGAGTACATTAATTACTAGCTGGGATAAATTAGAAATTGACATTCCTTAGATGCCATCTTAACAGTTCAGATGTAAATGTAAAGCCCTCTAGGCCATGAAACTGCATGTTATTATTCATGGAATTTGCAATGAAGATGCAGCAGGAAATGCTTTTGAAGATTGAGTAGGTCACCCTGCTTTTCTATGGATTAGTATGTCAGGTTTGGAGCAGGGTTGCTAGCTTAGGATGTGTGATCCTGATCTCCTTTCTGAGGCTAAGCCAATATAGGAGGTGAAATTTGCTTTAAAAATATGGTTTTTAAAAAATGCCCCCTTCAAAAATATATAAATCACTTTCTATGAATCATACACATTTTGGCTTTTTTTAAGCCAGCCTGAGAAATGGGACAAACAATGCTCATCCATTCAAAGTGAGGTCAGAAGGTGCATCTGATTCACTATGTGGCATTGTCAAGGAAGTCTATTTCAACTATAGTGCAGCTGATAATGACTTTCCCAGGATCCTCTAGAAGCTTCACCGCTGAGTGGTAAATAGAACCTAGGTCTAACCACTTCATAACACTAGCTCTATGTGTATCTTTTGCTTCTTGCAGTTCTGATAGATGATGATGTATTTATTGTCATAGTTTTTTGTTTTCATGTATACCGCCACAGCGGAGCTGAATAATATGGAACTATGCAGTGGATAGAGCTCGTTCTCCTTGTTTCTTCTTCTTCTTCTTCTTCTTCTTCTTCAATCCTTAGATATAAGTGAAAGAGATGTTGAAACTGCCCATCTTTACAAATCTTTAGAGGCTCAAATACTCCCCCCTCCCCATTGACTTAGATCAGCTCACTGTAACAAAGTTTGAGAAGCCCTGAATGCATCTGTCTAGACATGACATCATGAGCAAGTTGATGCTCACTGGCCAACAGTGATCTGGTGCTCACCTCTCCTCAATGTAGCTTTCCCAGAACTGACTTGACCTGGACCTCGTCCTTTTCTTCCTCCCTCCTTTCTGTGCCCTTTGAGCAAACATCTGCCTGTATATCGGATTTCAATTGCACACTCTGGGCAGCTCACAGATGAAAGCTCACAGGCACAGATGCCCAGAAAAATTGCCAAGAACTGATGCAGAAACTCATTCCCAAGCTGGACCGACAGCCCGCCCCTTCCACTCTGTTGGTCTTTCTAATCAGCACTAAACAAGCTCTAGTGTCTTAATGGCAGCCTGTTCTGAAACAGCTCTGTGACATTGGCAACCACAATCTGTTCTAGTGCTGACATAGGGAAACCTTGGCCCACTAGCTGTGGTTGAACTACAACTCCCATCAGCCCCAGAAAGCATGGCCAATGGCCAAGGATGAGCAGCAACATCTGGGGGGCCAAATGGAAAGGCCTGGGACGGTAGGAAAAGTTGGGGGAACTGGTCTTGGTGTTGTGCTGGCAACACTCAGCTTTTGAATCCAGTCGGCTTGAGTGTTCCACATTTGGTTTATGAACCTGCTATTCAGACTGAGAGGGAAGGTTTACAGACCAAGGATGCAATCCTAATCCCAGCCACTTCCCAGGAGGGCTTAATGGAGCAGCAGAACCACCACCACATCCACAGCCCTGCCAAATATGCTAGCCTGTGTGGATGTAGGCAGAGCTGGTACAGCAATCAAGCCTGGATGGAGACCAATGCTGCCTTGAGTTGGTAGTGGGGTTAGTCTGGGATCTAATGAATCCCAGACCAGTTGAGCCCCACCCCTACAATATCCCATGTCATGGCTGTTGGCTGGTGGTCATTAGGAAAGAACCTACTCTCAGCACTTCTGCTCTGAAGGTTAGTGGGCAGAAGGAACATCTCCATGCCAGTTTAATAATGCTGATGAAGAATTGTAGGGCTGGGTGAAGAGACAATTCCCTCTTCCCAATTCAATATCCCTCACAGCCTAGCAAAAAGGGAGGTTGGGTTGCTCTGCTAGCCTCCAAACTACACTGTATCCAAAGATGAGGAATCCAATGGAAAGAACAGATAGTGTCAGCAGTTATTGCTTGATCAGTCATCACATAATTTTTGCAACAATTCAGTGTGCTGTCCAAATGGAAGGGACAGAAATGGTTTTTAATGTACATCTCTGCCTTTTCCCATTCTCCCCGCCATGCAAGGCAAACACTTTTTTTGGGTAGAAATTAGAAACTATCTGTTCTAATGTTGTGATGAATAGTTCTCCTATGTACTTTTACTTTAATTTTACTGTTCTCCATCAAAATAAATTGCATTCAAAAATATTAAAGGGGAGAGAAAATATCAGTGAAATTATCATGGGTGGAGTACAGGGCTTTTGTCACCGCTACTTTATTTTTGCAGTGGCAAAGGGGTATTTAGCAGTATCTTTTATTTCATTCTGCAAACCATCTCGCCAGTGGTCTGCAACTCATGGAAAGTGACAGTTGGGGAGCCTCCCATACTTGTGGAGACACCTATTAATGTGTTTTAGAACCCCAATTATGCAGGCTTCTCCCTGTTATAAAACTCTCCCTACTTCAAATTTTCACTTTCCATGAGTTGGAAGGCAGCAGAAATGGCAGCAGAACAAGGTGGTGTCTGCATGCTTGTCCCCTCCCCATGCAAACACATGTTTACTTTCCCAGCTTTCTAATGCCTGAAGATGGCTAATGAGTATTTAACTCACCGTAATGACTCAGTAGTGCTCTCTCTTTCTGTTAGAAAGGCCTCTCCCCTTTCAAACAAGGTTTTTACTCTATCTTTAAAGCATCAATAGTTGCCACAGGAAGCACAGAGATAATCTAGGCATGTGCCAGAAATATTCTGTTTCGATGCTTAGGATCTAAGTACTCATGCCACTGAGAATCAGGAAGGAAGACCTCTCCAGGTTAAGGTATCTGTCAATTTTTATTTCTCCTGCACTCAGTCTTCCCTGTAATATTAATATTTTCATCGAGATGATGATAATAAATAACAACAACAACAACAAATAATAATTTATTATTTATACCCCACCCATCTGGCTGGGTTTCCCCAGCCACTCTGGGCGGCTTCCAGCAGAAAATTAAAATGCAATAATCTATTAAACATTAAAAGCCTCCCTAAACATCCCTAATTCTGATGGGATGTTTACACCTCTCTTCTTCTTGTTAGTTTACAAAGCTCATCTAAATAATATTAGCTAATGTGTTAAGGAGACACACAAGGAAAAATCAGTTTCGGTACTAGGCTAAAACCTCTAACCCTTTTGCCATTCCGTGACCAGGCAAATATAAGAAATGCATTGTATAGCAGTCAGCAGTGGCTGCTTTTTTGACGTCCTTTGCTCTCTAATAATATGGCCCAAGAGCCTCTTGGCTGTTAAAGACAACTTGTCCCCAGCACAAGTTGCCTTAATAACTTATTATTATTTTTTTAAAGCGACAACCCTGGGCTAGGTGAGGAAAGATTGATGATCATCACTATGTTAAGCCCATTAACATATAACATCAGGCGCCAAAATCCGCTTTCCTGGCAATGTTTCCTGGACCATCCTGCCAGAGCTGTAACTTGGCTTCAACTTTTACTACTGAGCTTTATTGCAATATTCATTTTTGTGGGTAGATAAATGGGCCTGTAGTAGTATCACCTTGGCAGATTCCCGGGGATGCTACAAATGTCCCTGGTTGAAACAAATGCCCCTGGCAGTTCCGTGCTGGTTTTGTAAATACTTGCGTACATGGGAAATTTTACTGACAGAATTTCTGTCCCTGGATGATTTTGTGCAGTACCTATATGAGCGAACAAAGAGGAGTGCATATGGCTTTATTAAAGTTTGGCTGTGAAGCCTTGTTTGACACAAAGCTTTTTAGCTAGCATGCCCTTTTACTTCTTCTCACTGTTTGCTTGGCCATTGTGACTCCATTTTGGATTTCTAACGCACCAAAGTGGCATAGGAGGTACCTTTGCAAATTCAAAAAATAAAAATCATGTTATAAAACCCTGGCCTGATCAGATGCTATACTCGTTAGAAGAGGAAACTTGTTCCTTTTCCCAAGAGAGAAGGATTGTCATTCTTTAACTAAGGAGCTGCCCAAAGAACATGGACCTACTGACATAGTGACCACAGATTTGAAGCTTCACCTACTTTCAGTTATCCAGTTATCTCTGAGTAACTGAGAGAACTGTGTTGATGTGTAGTCAATGATGCCTCCCAGAGCCAATCACAACAGTGGCTCAGTTCAGAGTGT
The DNA here is from genome assembly GCA_034641385.1 of Darevskia mixta. Lineage (NCBI taxonomy): Eukaryota > Metazoa > Chordata > Lepidosauria > Squamata > Lacertidae > Darevskia > Darevskia mixta. The sequence continues at coordinate 48,476,633 of JAWWNH010000029.1, read as the reverse complement.
TGCTAGCTATTGAAGAGATTCAGAGCTCTGCCATAATTAAAGTGATGGCAAAAAGACAGATAATGGCCACTAGGCTAGCAGAGTCTTAAGTTGGGAACCAGCGGGAGGTGGGGAGGTCAAGCAAAATGTAACTTTTGCTTCATCCCTGAGCTCAGGATGGCCAAAGGGCAGGTACATTTCAAGAATACAAGCCGGACATTTAGGATCCATCAGTAGGTCGTGTGAGAAGAGCAATTCCACTAATTCCCCAAGGCAAACAATTAATTCAGATCAAAAGACACCTCTTCCACACAATGCCGCCTGCAGTGCCTCTGTATGGTTAACTGCTGTTATAAGTCTCCAAGGAGTCTCTGCATCAGATGTGACTCCACTTTCAGTCAATCTCAATGCAATTATACTGCACCACCTCTGATGAGGCTGCCTATTGTGATTCTGCATGATATACTGCTCTGCTCTTCCCCCTCCAAATAGCTTCTGCTGGCAGGTGGGTAATTCTGTAGTGTCTCCAAATCAGGTGTGATTGCATCATTCCAACACTCCAGGTGCAAATACACTGTAATATTACCTGCTCTCAGAGGGATGTGCCCAATGTGTTTCCAATCAGTGTTGCTCAAAACAGTGAGCAGAACCACTAGCCATGGGCTCCTCCTGGCAGCAGGCAGTTTTTACTTTTCCACAATCTAAAAGTAAATGTGAGAGGAAAAACAAAATAAAAAAATTCCTTCCAGTAGCACCTTAGAGACCAACTAAGTTTGTTCTTGGTATGAGCTTTCGTGTGCATGCACACTTCTTCAGATAGTGCATGCACACGAAAGCTCATACCAAGAACAAACTTAGTTGGTCTCTAAGGTGCTACTAGAAGGAATTTTTTTATTTTGTTTTACTATGACAGACCAACACGGCTATCTACCTGTGAGAGGAAAGTATGCCTCCAATTTTAATTTAAGGAAGAAGAAAAACAACAGGTGTGTGGCAGCTACCAGAAATTTGGGGGTCACTGTCCTCTGAGAACTTGCAGTCCAGTTTTGGTTCTTCTCTGCACATCCAAGGGACTGCAGCTCAATTGTTCCCTGTAGACATGCCACCCACCTACAATTGGCCTTTTCTCTTATTTTTGTTCATGGAGCCAGAGCCATATAGGAAGGCGTTTACCAAATTTATCCATAGTGACTGTGAATTGAGGCACAAATAAGCAGGGTCTTTTGAATTGCCTACATCTGATGGACTCCCTGAGAAAACTGTTTGGTTATGTTGTGAGTGGGAGGCAGCTTTGCCAGCATTTCCCATCATTTTGAATGTTGTGAAGAGTGCTGAAACATAGTCAGCTGCCTTATAGATTGGTCCGTGTAGCTTGGTATTGTCATTACTAGCCTTTCTCAACCTTGGATTCTCAGATGTTGGTTTCCCAGATGTTGCCCCTGCTGGTTTGGATTATAGGAGTTGTAGTCCAACAACATCTGGGGACCCAAGGTTGAGAAAAGCTGGTCTACACTGACTGGCAGCAGCCATCCATGGCTTCAGGCAGGAGTCGTTCTCAGTCCTGCCTGGAGTAGTGCTCATCACAACCTTAGCATTACCGTTATTATTGTTATTGATACTATTGCCATTCTATCACATAATTATGCAGGCATGGCGAGGGAGTTGGGTGACGTTTGCTATTATGATCTTGCATGCACTATCCAATGTTTGTCCATTACACTGGAGCAACTGCAGTCCACGCAAGTGCACAGCAAGTAAAGGATGTGCTACCAGTTATAAGGATCACATTTTTCTAACAAGAGAATGCTGGGTTTTACATGCTGTGAAAATGCAATATCCCTGTCACTGGAGTGCTATCTGAAAGGGAAAGTGCTAAATAGGTTTACGAAGTCGGGGAGAAATAGGATGGATATATTGTATTTCTATAATCTTCTTATGCTATAATCTTGGAGTTTACTGCCTTGGGTTTGTTTTAACAGAATCTAATGTTTGCCTTAACAGACTCTAAGGTCTCTTGTTCTCATAGAATTTAGCCTTGCTTGCGATAATCCCCCTTTTATTGCTGTATTTCCTTTGCTGTATGCGATTGTTTGGCTTTGTTCCTATCTATAAATACAAAATACTATAATTTTAAAACAGTTCTCAGATTTGGCTGGAGGATTCTGCTATTCATCCGTCTGCTTCTCCAGTCAGACCTCCAGGTGGATGCTCATGGCCTCTTCCCTGCCCCTCAATATCATGAAATATTGCAGATTCTTGAAAACATGTTAGCCATGTTCGCATCTACATAGCTGCATACATGAGACTGTCCCATTTTCTCAGCACAACAACCCTGTGAGGTAGGTTGGGCTGAGAGAGTGATGAGTGACTAACTCATTGTCACCCATGGAAGTTGCTGGGTCTTGAACTTATATCCTGAACTGGGTCTGGGACTTATATCCTGTGCCGTATCTGTTTGTTTAAGAGCATAAGAACATAGCAACAGCCCTGCAGGATCAGGCCCATGGCCCATCTGGTCCTGCATTTCACAGTCACCAACCAGATGCCCATGGGAAGCCAGCAAGCAGAATCTGACTGCAACAGCACTTTCCCCTCCTGCAGGTTCCAGCAACTGGTATGTGGAGGTAGAATACGGCCATAATGGCTAATAGGCATTGATAACCTTCTTATGCTAGAATCTTGAAGTTTAGAAGGAGAAGAAGAGTTTGGATTTGATATCCCGCTTTATCACTACCCGAAGGAGTCTCAAAGCAGCTAACATTCTCCTTTCCCTTCCTCCCCCACAACAAACACTCTGTGAGGTGAGTGAGGCTGAGAGACTTCAGAGAAGTGTGACTAGCCCAAGGTCACCCAGCAGCTGCAGGTGGAGGAGCGGGGAAGCGAACTCGGTTCACCAGATTACGAGTCCACCGCTCTTAACCACTACACCACACTGGCTCTGCCTGGGGTTTGTTTTAACGGGACCTTTGCTTTGCTTTAATAGCCCTTGTTTTCTGCAAGTATACAGTATACTGGTAGATTTATCCCTGTTCTTCAAAAGTGCTATCCAGGCTGCAGTACCAGCCAGCCTTGGCATTCATCCAGCTGCTCCCAAGGGCCAATCCCGGCTCAGCAGACCCTATAAAGCCCTGGCCTCAGTGTTTGCTCCCCTCTCTGAGCAGCATCTCATGGGAACAGTAACTGCCTGATTAAGCTCTTGCGCTGCTTGGTCAAGTTGCTCTTCTGGAACTTGGTTTTTGTTTCGTTCGGCAACACACCTCCTTCTGGCCCAGTTGGAATGGCCTCCAGCTCCCCTGACTCCCAGGTCCTAGTATGCAGAGTGAGATTCTTGTCTAAGCAGGGATTGGAACTCAGGTTTTTCTAGTCCATGTACAACACTCTGTTAACTACAGCTCAGTGGCTCCCTGACCCCAAATTGTGTTCTTCAGCACCTATGAGCCATTCCCTCCACTGGGGTCGATGGAAATTCTGCTGTAGGAATCAACAGAAGCATAGACAGTGCCAAGTGCTCTCCACCACCCAATCTGAGCTTGACAACATAGTGTAGGGTGAGGATATGAAAAAGGTTAAAAGAAGCTACATTTAAGGCTTGGCAAAAATGTCTTAGGAAAATGACTTGAGCAGGGAGAGGAATGAGACACTTGTCAGGAGGGGGTCGCTTTCCCCAGTCCTCCCTCTAAGCTGCTAATCAATCACACGCATTCATCAAATGGGTTACCAGGCTTTATGGGCTTCTTTTCTGGCACCAGCTACAGAACATCAACACAGCATGTTCTCTCTCTCCCCTGGCAGGTTAACTCGTAGATTTATATGAGTTAGGGGATGCTGGCAACCAGCCAGCCCCATCACATGCTCCCACTTTGGGAGACTAATTGTTACCACCTGCCTGAGAGGCCCCACCCAGCAGTACTTGCTTGCAGGATCACTACTTCATGACAACACTAACTCAAACAGCAGCTCTCAGATGAAGAGGAACACTGTTAGCAGGTGAGACTGAAGCCTCGGTATGCTCCATATCGTATTTATCTTTGGAAATATCCTCTAGGAGCTGACTTACCCCATGGTGGCCATATAATGCATAGTACAAGTCTCCATTTCCTATTTGCTCATCAGTGTGCAGATGATCCACACAATACACCAATGAGAGAGGCTACCAATGTCCTGGAGATGCTCCTTGTGATAGAAAATATAAGACTGGGAGGAGAGTCACGTACTAATCCTTACACTGACAAGATGAGTTAGTTGGATAGTGTCCTGTATTTCTATTGCATGACATTGTGACTTTGGATTGTTTCAGTCCACTATATGTAGAGATGTTAGGAGCCCCTTATTCCCCTCCCAGGGCCCCCTGTGGATGGGAATTGATTGTTAAACCACTCTGGGAATTGTAGCTCTGGGAGAGGAATACCAGTCTCCTAACAACTCTTGGAACCCTTAACAAACTAAAGCTCCCGCAATTCTTTAGGGGAAACCATGACTGTTTAAAGTGGTATCATAGTGCTTTACATGTATGGTATGGATGTGGCCTTGCTTTATTTGCACATTACTTTTTTTCCTTCGTAGAAATAATTTCAGATGTAATTATTGCAAAATAAACATTTGCCTCCTTTTCAAATTTGGCACTTTACAGAAGTGCACACATCTTTCTTACTGGGCTTTATACAAGAAGAAAAACCATTACATTGTAGCTTTCAGAATGCTAAGAATCAACAAGGCTAACCATCATTCTTCTCCCAAAGCCATTCATCTCTTTGCATTGTCTTTCAGGCCTAGGTCCACCCTGCTACACCATCCCTTTTCTCCAACTGAAATCTCTGTTTGCCTTGCATTTAGAAAGACTTGAACAGTCACATTGGATCATTCATCATTTTGGAGTACTGCTGTCCCACATAGTTAAAATCTAAGTTTTGAAAAGTGGGAACCAGGAGTTCTGGCAAGAAGATGTCTCACAGGCATCTCAGAGTTGGGTTGTGGAGGGTCACATAGCGCTTAACCCTTCCTATGCTGAGCTATGGGGCCTTAGGCATAGGAAATAGCACTTTTCTCAGAAGAATCTTGTGGCTGCAAAATTTGCTGGGCTCCCTCAAGGTGTCCAAAGGGCATAGGAAGAGCAGATCAGATGCCCTTTTCTCCTACATCGTGTCTTAGCAATGAGAGATAAAAATAAATTCCTGGGAATGAGTTTTCCAGACTGAAGGCTATTGAATGTATCTTTTCTATCCAGACCTTGTGAACAACTGGGGGGAGGAAGATAGATGTAGGCTGAAGTGACAGGTCATCCCCTTCAGAAACTGCTTTAACCACATGCAGAGAAAAGGGCACAGTCAGCAATATATGCCTGGCTCTTCTCTGAGGGGATCTCTGTCCTAAAATGGCCTAGAGACAATTCTGCTTTGTTTACACCCCTGATGCCCAAGTAGCTGCACCAATTTAGGACTAGGCATCGACCAGTGAGTTTGTATAAATAAGCAAACTGGCCCTGAATAATGGATAGGAAAGTGGTGGTAGCAGCTTGAATTCACACAGTTCAAAAGGTCATCAGAAAAAATAGGATGAACTCACAAACAAATGTTGCTCACATGTATTTCCAGTAAATAAAATGCATAATAAGATTTGAGTACAGCGACTTGTATAATGTCCATGTAAGTGATTATAATTTTATGCATCTGCACAGAGTGGGAATATTCAGGACAGAATTGATCATTGCTATAGACGTCTACAAAGAGAATTTTGCTAACAGTTGGAGGAGGGTGTTCTCCCCACCCATGTAACAAATTTTCACTTTCTCATCTGCAGAAGCTCTTTGACATACTATTAGGCATGGTCACTCAAAGAGAAACCATAGCCTCATCTGCTGAGTGGAGATGTTTTAACAGGAGCAGACATTTATGAAAGCCCTTTTTGGAATCCCAAAATAGGATGGGGGAGTTCATGTAATGTTCAATTCTGCTCTCTTGGTTCACTCTGAATCTCAAGGCTTGTGTTTATGATTCTATTAATTGTTCCCACCTCTGTATAACACTGCTTTTCCCCTATAGCAGTAGGTTCCCCTATAGCAGTAGGTTCATTCCCTAGCACCATCAATTAAAGCAGGGGTAGCTAACTTTTCTAGGGTCATGGGGCACGTTCACCCGTGACCAACCTTCCGGCGTCTGTATGTCCCACAGTTGCATACACATCCTTGCATGCACACACACACAGAGAGGGGGGGGAATTCCATCTGTGGCTGATCTGTGTAGATCAGGTAAGGAGTGGGGCTGTCACTCTCTCTGCTCATCAAAATGATCATTCTGTTGATTTGCATCTTCATCAGGGCATTGGGCTTTGCCCACCACAGTGCTGTGGCAACTTTTTTTTTTTAGTCACCACTTTCAAAATTGGTGAGCTCAGGGAGTCAGATCAGGCCCTCTACCTGGTGTTAGCAACCTCTAAATTAAAGAATTGCAAGGCTGTTAAGTTGTGACTTTGAGGGTGAGATAGTTCAATGTGCAAGAGCGAGGGGAGTACTTGACCCCCTCCTGCACCTACCAATTATCTTCTATAAATGTCCTCCTGAATCACTTCTAGTTTGTGATCTAGCTTGGGGAAACGATTCAAAACTACCTGTGGGGAACGTTGCAGAGGAGAATCAGAAGTTGGAGGAAGGGTTAAAAACTCTCTCCTACCCATAAGATCTCTGCAGCAAAATACATCCTCATTGCCACCCCACACTGGTATGACGAGAGAAATGCAGGGTTGGGATCCTGATGTTCCTTTGCGACATCTAGTTTGACAAGAAATACCTCTGCTTGTGGATTAAGAGCGCTATTTACAGTCCATGGGTCTGTAAAGCAGTTTCTTATGTCTAGGGATAGTAGAGAGTCCAATCTTGCAGATGTTTACTGTGTGAATGTTTTGATTCTATAGCATTTTATAACTACAGTGTGTGACTATAGCCCTATACTTGCATTCTGTATCCAGGTTATGTACTGTGTGCATGAAGAGTCCCTTAAGAATGCTGTGGCAAGCCCCTACCCTGAGATGCACAATCAGCATAGTCGAGTCTTGAGAACCCTATTGGCACCATACACATGCATGCATTGAATGAAAGGTTGATAAATAAACCCACTGTTGGAAGGACACCTGCATGCACATCAGATCCAACCATGTGGTTAGTCAAGCCAAACCCTTCTCAATGAACTCTAGTTACATTTCCAGGGGAACTTTGGATGACCTTGCTTTGCTGAGTCAAGAGAAATATAAAAATTCTTTTGCAGTGCTGCTCATTACTGCAGCTACCCATCACCTGCTGGGTGTGCATCTTTTCATTTATTCATTTCTCAATGGGAGGTGCCATCACGCTGCAGTTACTGAAACAAATGGTGGCTGGGCAGCAGTCTTCTATGGCCTGGAGTTTGATGGTTTCACTCTGTCTGGATCGGCAGCTTGTCTGCCAATCAGTCAGGCAACTCTGAGCCTCTGTTTTCAGGAAGCTCACATTCTCTGGGAGCATGGAGGTGAAGGGAGTCCCCTTTCGTATTTTAGATCACTCTGGATTCTCTATTTGTACATGCTGGATCTAGCATCTCATCACCTGGCAACAGTCCTTTCCTAGCAACAGAAGAAAGAAGCAAGGGGGTAGACAGAGAACAAGAGAAAAAGAGAGAGAGTAGGAGGTTGTCACTGAAGGCATCGCTATGGATCCCAAGGTATGTCTGACTTGCTGCTAACGCTGCATACATTTGTGTTCCTCTGCTGGGCTTAGTTAAATAAATGCTAAACAATGCTTACTGCAGAAAAAATAGCTGTGTGCTGCATCATGATGCCCTTTCCCCAGGTTGTGAAGGAATGTACTGCTAACACGGGGCAGGCTTTTAATTCCACCTATGGAACTTGCCTCATGTTTACCTTTATGATTCATTGCTCAAGACCAACTAAGGATGTGCTCAGTAGAATGTTCTCTGGCGTGCAGAATATATGATGTCCAGCTGAAAATCTGGCAGAGATAGGGGAATGAATCAGAGCGGGAGGTGCTCAACTTTTGAAACAGCCACTTCAGAGAGTGAAAGAGCCAATGCCTTCAAGAACCAGAGCTATAAATCTAAAGGGTAGTTCTGGTGGCGTGGGATGCTAAATAGAGTTGACAGGGAAATACAATTTCCTATTCATTGCAGAGCTAACTTCTGTGATGTTCAGTGAGAAAAAGAGAAAATTGAGTTGTTTCTTTCCCTCAAGTGATCCAGCCACAGAAAGTAAACTATAGATGAGGGCAAAAAAAATCCCCACTGGAAACTTACTTGCTGCCAAAGAAGGGCAAGCTAAAAAACAGAGGGAGGAGCTGTGTCCTGACAACAAATGGTTTTGCCAAAGCACAGGCTGAACAGAAAACTGCAGTGATGATGAAGTGTTTGAATCAGTGCAATGACAGAGCAAGAGATAGCATCGTATCTACCACTGAACCTCGGTGTAGGCAGAGGACATTGCCCAGCAGGTATGCAGAATTCTGCCAGAGTGGCTTGTTGCAACAGCCCAACATGAAATGAGAAGAAGTCAGAGCAAAGAATGAAGCCACTTTGATTTTAGAGCCCAAAAACATAGCTGGGGAAATAGGCTAGGGGATTATTTCCTCCAAATCTCTTAATGCTCATATTCTCTTATTTGTGAGCCTGTTTTGTTGCTGTTTGTTTTGCCCTCTCTTCCTCTGCTTTAGTTCCCTTTTTTGTCTGATAAGGGCTTCTCTCTCCTTCCTGGAGTGATCAGAGAGAATGAAAGACCACATAGTGAATTCCATGACATTACAGTGTCACGTAGCCAATCAGATGTGACTGTGTGGTGGACAAACAAATCCAACTGAAAGTGAGGGCAATTAATCCTGGGCTGGTGATCCAAGATAATTGGATAATTTGTCTTCTGTCTCTGCATGGACAAATGCTTTTTCTCACTTTCAGAGCAATCCCTACAGAAATTACCCAAATAAAGGAATGCCTTTATAGTTGGCAAAGAGTGCCCTCCTTCCTTTTGTCTTGGCCTCAGTCAGTGCTCAGTTTTGCTGGCATGTTTGTGTATTTCTTAGGCAGAATGTGTCATATCTCCTGCCTCAGGGTCCCAATATTGGCCTGAAGAGAACAATTCAGGTGAAGCACCGGTGACATTACTGAAGGGGCCCCCCTCAGCACCCCTTTCTACGCTGCTCTGGTCTGAGAATGTGGCTCTTCCATCATCTTCAGAGTCTCCCCTCCAGTCTCTCCTGCTCTACTACCACACAGGAATATGCAGCTGTAGAATTTACAATAGAAGATTCATCTCATAGAATCATGGAGTTGGAAAGGACCCTGAGGATCATCTAGTCCAACCCCCTGCATTGCAGGAATATGCAGCTGTCCCTTAAGGGCATCAAACCTGCAACCTATAGGTTGGGATGTCAGAGAATTTCCATGAAAACAGAAACTGGAGAAGAATTGCCAATGTTCGCTTATTCATCCTGTGACCTGAATGGGGAAATGATTCAAGAGAATCTGGTCAGTATTCACTGTTCCTGCTTTCAGTCTGCAAACAATACATAATCTGTTACGTCCCTTGCCCATGTGCATTTCCTTTGCATTTTGGGGTGGAATAATATTATGACAATGTAACTTATGCAATTTACATAATTTATATAATAATTATATAGAATCATAGAATTTGTATAGTGGAGAACATGAGGGTCATCAAGTCCAACCCCGTGCAATGCAGGAATATTATTGGATATCATCCATAGTGTCAATAAGTAAATGCATAATAAAAAAGGATCTATCTGTGCAGCTTCATATAAAATAAATAGACCCAATCCAACAGCTTGAAATAAACAAGACTGAGAATGAAGCCTAGCAGGAGAAACAACAAATATGTTACATACAAGGCCAAGTCTGACCACTTCACAAAGGCAGCATCACTTTCTCCACAATTAATCTACACACATGGGTTGGCAACTACACATCTCTCACTCGTGGCAGCTTCCCTCCCAAATCCAACTTTTCAAGTATCTCTTGGGTCAGTCCTTTGCCAATATCTCACCTGGTAAAGATTATTTCAAGCTCCACATGCATGCAGTGCAAATGCTTCTCACGGACGCATATCTGTGCTTATTACAATCTGTAAAAAGTATCCACCCAAAACACACACACACACACACACACACACACACACACACCAATGGTTTCAACAACAACAAAACATGCACTGCTTTTTGACAATTTCTAAGAACAGGCCCCTGAGCCTTCTATGACTCTTGTTCTTCTCTTCTGCTATCTCAGCACCACAGAAGTCTGAAACACTTTTTCATGGTACCTCAGGGAACATTCCCAAGTGCAACAATCGTCCCATTTGAAGTAGCTTAAAGTGTGTGAGTCTCCAGCTCCCCAAATGGGGACTCCTTTGTCATGAGATGTGGTGCTTTTGATTCAGAGTTCATGCAGGGGGCTGCCGATAATGATTAGATATTTCTGCAGCTATCAGCAGAAGCTGCAGCTACACTTGCTACTAGAATGAAAATTAAAAGGCTTATTAATCCTCATGCTTCAGGTCATAAGATGATAACCAGCTGCGCCAGGAAGAAATCTGTTCCATGCACACAGCTTGGGGCTCTGCGGTTAGGTGATTACAGGAGCTTTATGCCTTCCTTGGAAGCAGGAGGCCTTGGCCACAGCCAGAGCCAGAGAGCAGGATGCTGAGGTGAAATGGACCATTGATCTGCTCTTGTGCAGCCAGCCCATAGTCGGAAGGGGTGTGTCCCAGTTTGCGAGGCTCAAGAGGCCCTGTTAGCTTATTGCAGCATGAATCTTGTCAGTGACATTGCAATTGAGATTGTGCCGTAATAAATTGGAGTAATAATGAGATGTAATTACAGTTATGATTATTGCTTTATAATTATAATGTTTGTTATAAAATGGCAGTGGGGACGGGCTGCTAATAGTGCTGGTGGATTAATTCCCGGAGTCTTTGTGCTTCGTTCTGAAATGAAGTTCAGGCAAAAGAAGCCTGTGTAAATGCTATAACTCCATGGGAGATCATCTGCATAGTAGGCCCGGGACTGTCCCCTGTCTGAAATCCTGGAAATCCACTGCCAGTCAGTGTAGACCAGTGATGGCTAACCTTGACACTCCAGATGTTTTGGGACTACAACTCCCATCATCCCTGACCACTGATCCTGTTAGCTAGGGATGATGGGAGTTGTAGTTCCAAAACATCTGGGGTGTCAAGGTTAGCCATCACTGGTGTAGACAGTACTGAGCTAGATGGGCAGTGGTCTGACTTGGTATAAGCATGTTTCCTGTGATCTAGGTACAAATATGGGATTGCAGAGGGAAAGTCCACCTTAGCTTTACCTGGGATGCTTTTGGGCCCCTCAGAATTCTGATCATCTTTGGTTTATTAACCTTGCAACAGCCAAACTCTAGCAGGATCACCACCACCTGACTACTCCGTTTCCTGTACTTTCAGCTATTTGAAGAAGGGTGTGTTCATATGTGCCTTTGTTTAGCAATATTAGCATGCAAGGCACTTTCCAAAGTATAAGAGGACAGGCTCCTGTCTCAAGGAACCCAAATTCAGCTCAAGGACGAACAGAAGACATGCAGGCAAAAGTAGCCTGGGGGGAAATAGCCACCTTGGGCATTGAATGTGGAAAGGTGTATAGAATTGCAACCATAGGCTTAGATACAGGCTTAGTTACAGTAAGCAAGGGATAGCCAACTCCCATCAGTCCCATCCAGCACAGCAAATGGTCAGGGATGGTGGGAGTTCTAGACTGCCACTGGAGGGTCCATGCTAGCTACCTCTGCTGTCGGGTACAGGAAGTAGAGGGTTGTACAAGGATGGAGAACAGGGATTTTCAGGAGGGGTTGCAGTAAGAGAGACTGCAACATCCGGTTGCTTAATTGGTTAGGTCAGAGGTTTTCAACCTTTTTGATTCCAAGGCTCCCTTGACCAACTGCATTCTTTCTGTGGCACCCCTGTGGGGCTCAGGAGCCCAGTAATGTCACCTCTTGCCTGCAAAGCTGGCAGCCTCTCAGCCTTTTTTGAACACCCTCCCTTGTAGAGAGTTCCCTCAGCCTCCTCTTCTCTCCCCTCTCCTTTGAGAGTCCTCTAGGCAGCTGCTGCTGCTGCCGCCCCTGGTCTCTAAACTCCCCACCCCACCCCAAAGAGAGGTGCCTCCTCACACTGCCCCACAGGGGCCTGGGAACCACCACCTGGCCAGTTCCAGAGGCACCATTCACCTGGGGAGCTTGTAGCCTGGGCCACTGGAACAAACAGGTGTGCAAGCCTTTGGGAGGCAGAGACACAAGAGGGCATCAGAGGAGAGGGGGAAGGAAAGAGGGGCAGAGGCCAGTGTTGCCCACAGCAACCCTGACTATCATTCAAGGCACCCCAGGATGCCACGGCACACAGGTTGAAAACCACTGGGTTAGGTTAATCCTTGAAAATGATTTTTATTTCATTTTTTTATTTTTTCCGATTTTCTTCCCCCTAATGCTAATTGCTGTGAAGGGGCATTCTCATCAGGATTGTGGCTGAGGAAGGAAAGGTTAAAACTTCCCCACAAGATGCAGTCCTTATAGAAATCCAGAGAGAGGTACTCCTGGAGTTAAATTTTAACATCCCCTGCTAACTGCAAAATAAAAAAGGTCTGGCCTAATTCTCCCGGGGAGCTCTCCATGGTCCTGATTCTCCTGTGCAGGGTACTGCATTCTTCTTCCCCTTTATACACAGGCTCCAGGCAGCAACAGGAAGACATAAGCAAAGTACAGTACACATTATACCTTCAAAGCACATTTGAAGTGCATCCGCCCCCCTGAAGAATTCCAGGCACTGTAATTTGTTAAGGGTTGATGGGAGTTGTAACAAAGGGTTGGGGACTACAGAGTTGGCATCCATCTGTCTCAGGAGACAATTGAGGAGTGAGCCTTTGAGGGTGAAGTCAAACTGTTGGAGTGCCCAGAATTCTTTCAGGGGGGGAATATGTTTTGAATATGCTTTAAAGGTATAGTGTGTATTCAGCATAAGCTGGACTTTTCTTGGTGCAGAGTTTGAGATTACTTGCTTATTAAGCATGCACCCGGGGTAGGAACAGCAGGCATTTACCCACCACATGCTCCTAAAGTATTGTACTATATGGGTGCTCTATGGGGGGGGCTAAAACCCAGCTGTTCCATTCATGCAATTCTTCATTTTCCCCAACTGTCCTCAATGGCTTTTATATATTTATTTGTCTAGTATAACCACCCTTAATAGGAACTTAACGGTATGCCTGGTATATCAAACGTCTTGTCAGCCAAGGTCATTGTCAGCCACTTGGAGGCTTTTTCTTCATTTACTGCTTGGCTTGCAAGGTCAGCAAATGGCCACTGGCCATTCCTCTCCTTCTATCTTGCTGCACAACAAATATCATTGTGGCATCTTAGCGCCTCGCAGGTTACTCAAGTGAACACAAGAAGAAGTGGAGGTTCTGCCGGCATTCTGCCAGAAGGAGCTTGCTAACTGCAGCACTCAGTTCATGGTAAACTATGTGAGTTTATTTATATATTGATGAGGTGGTGCTGGTTGCTGTATGCTCTGGCCTGATATATTTAACATGCAGGGTTTTTTTTTAACCCTCCATACTTTGGAGAAACTAAGTATGGCATGCCCTAGCATTGCAGATTCTCTTCCAGTCTGGTGGTAAAGCCATAGAAATTTCCAAAATTAAGAGGATTCCTGGTGTTTAACAAAGTAGAAAAAAAAACATTACTGGAGTGAGGGGAAACTACTCTTATCCTAGTAATGTGAAGGAAAATTACTCATGTCTCCAAATCGTTACAATAAAAGTACCACAGCACCAGCCCTTTCCTTAAAAACAGTCAGTTTCCAAAAGCAAGTTGGAACAAGAAAATATTCGCCTGTAGGCGGAAGGACAAAAAGGAGGGATCCAGTGTGGCGTAGTAGTTAGAGTGTGAGACTAGGACCTGGGATACCAGGGTTCAAATCCCCGCTCATTCATGAAGCTCACTGGGTGGCCTTGGGCCAGTCACTGCCTCTCAGACTCATCTACCTCACAGGGTTGTTGTGGGGATTAAATGAAGACGAGGGAGAACCATGCACACCACCTAGTGCTTCTTGGAGAAAAAGGTGGGATATAAATGCAATAATAAATGGATAATTTGCATTTGCCCCATCTTTGCAACCCACAGTTATCTGGGCTGTGTAGGCTGGATGGGTGGTTCTGTGTTGAGCTGAAATGGATATTCACAAATATTCAAAATTCCCCAAATTTTCCAAGTCAGACATTCACATTCCCCATTCCCCACCCCCCACCCCGGAAGAATTTTGAAGCAAAGTGTGATTTAAGTTTTAGATTCTAGTATTCATGGTGAGGCTATTCTTCTACCAACTACTACCACGCATTTATTCAGCACCATTTGTTCTAGGTGTTTGAATAGAGCACAGAAGAAACAGTTCCAATGAGCTTACAAGCTACTCCAGATGGGCAAGACAGATGGGGGATAGGTCAGAAATGGATGGAGAGAGATTTTCATCCTCAGGGAGTAGATGTATCCACAAACATATATCAGTGAATAATTTCTACCCTTGAAACTCATAACAACAGCATTGTGTGCTGATGCTCCCGCATTACACATGCATATTTTTAACACCTGGCAGAGATCCACAAAAGTGCTTTTAATATGAAAAACAGCTCAGAGACACCAAATTAAAACTCATCTTACGCTAACTCACTTAAGTGTCATTTTTAATAATGCTACTTATTAGTCATATGCGGCCTGATGACTGTTCTAGGGATTGTATGGGATGGCTAGAATAAAATTGCAGAAATTTTAATTTAGAAACCACTATAAATGGAGATAAATAACAGCAAACATGTGTTGTTTGAGGCAGCTTTTACAGTGTTGGTGAAAACCTTCCAGTATCAAGCCCTGGAGAAAAGCAATCATCTCTCCTCTTCTTACAGGCAATCATCACTTATAGGCAAGCCTTTCTTATTTGTAAGGAGCATAAACTGCAAGTGGCAAATTTGCTTCTCTTGCACGGAAGTAATGAATTAGCTAATGTCCGCACACTGCTTTGAAGATACATTATAAGCATGAGCATTATCGCACTGGGAAGTGAGCACTGGCTTTCTGCTGCAGTTGGTCTTTCCTTCATTCTAATGGCTGGAAAATGTGCACACAGGCATGCATAAATGCATGCACACATGCACATAGTTTATAGAATCATAGAATTGTAGAGTTGGAAGGGAACCCAGGGGTCATCTAGTCCAACCCCCTGCAATGCAGGAATCCTGCCCATACCTCGGTGGGCTTGAACTACCAACCTTCTGGTTAAGAGCCAGACGCACTGACCCATTGTGCCACTGGAGTACTTTAGGAGTACTTTCAGTGTTATCCTCTGAGAGTTTCTAACGGTAAAACTCTGGCTATTGTATCTATCCCATATCAAATAGTAGCAGGTGAGCTACATGGAAGTACCCAGCTTTGAATAAACATGGATGCTCTCCCAGAACTTGATATACTGCCTGCCTGATTGATATAGACACATCAGTGCACCCGGGTGGATCAGAAAGCCAGATTAAATAGAAACTCAGTTTGAGTCTAAATTCATGGATGGAGTGAGCAGAGAATAAAACATGACAAGGTGTGAGGGTGCACTGAGGTTATACAGAGATGAGCTTGCTTCTGGGCTATTTTATAATGCCTATAATCTATGTGTCTTCAATTCAGGATAAATGCTTATAGCTCCAAAGGAACAGACGCTTCATAGCAGAATTTTATAGTCAAGCTGCTATTGGGCCCATTATGCTAGTCAATATTACCCTGTTGCACTTACACTAGCAATCATCTGGCCACTCTCAGCAACTGCATGTGTTGTTTAGGTGACTGTTATTTCCTGCTTCATTCATATATATATGAATACACACACACACCCTAGTCCTCAGCCTTAAAAGAAATCTCTGCGATTTCACCCAGGGGATATGAATCCTACCTGTTGAATTGGATCTTATTGATGTGTGGAAAATCCAGAGATGAACTGTGCGAGATCACAGAGCCCAAAAGACATTCTTTTTTTCAGGGCCGTGCTCTTGAGGCACTGTTTTCTCACAGGGGAAACCAGGATATCCCGGTTATTTAGGGACACTTGCGGTGTACACATGTTGTATTTTTCTCTTCCATTCGGTTAGTGCTAAACTGTGTGCGCAACTGTTCTTGTGTTGCTGTACATTAAACATTTCTATATATGCTAAGCAAGAAATCAAAGTATTTTCAAGATATTTCACATGCAAATATATTTATTGCAAGATAAATGTTCTAGTTAGATTGTTATTTTTCAGTTGCATCCTCCCTTATGCTCTGCAATATATATGCAAATATAAAACTGTTTTCATTATCCTTTCTGTTAGAATAATACACTTTTGGGGTAATCCTATGGGTAATCCTTTTTAACTTGGGATGGGTTAGTTCCTCAGTATGTCTTAATTAGCCACCCACCCACCCACGTCCACGCACTAAGCATTTAAAGCAGTGTTTAATAGTGATGACTTCCTCCAAATTATCATGGAGAGTGTAGTTTGTCAAGGGTGGCCCCTATACAGAGCTGCAGTTCTCAGAGTGGATGAACAATTAATCCTTCTTCTCAGGGAACTTTGGAGAATTGGGAAGGGGTGGTGAGTGAACCCAGACTTTTAAAACCATCTTAAAGTATCTTCTATTTGACTCTGCCATTATACCGGAGATCAGAAAAAATCTAGCTATGAATGGGTTAAGAATGTTTTTGCTCCACTCTTCCAAAGGAGAGAATCAATGCTAGCTGAGTCCTAGCCCCATTGGGGTGAAGGAATACATGTATCATTCCTAGCAATATTAATTAAGGACTAATCAGGTTGACAGAGATTTATTCACAGTTGGTTTCCTTAAAACTGGTTTAACACAGTTGGGAAATTGGAAATTGACCTCCTTGTTCACACACAGCTCCGAAATGATCATTAATTACTGTACCAACCTGCTTTAATGACCTGGCAAGAGCTCTGTGCCGGACTTCACCTTAGATTACATGGAGGGCTTAGCCCATAATGCCCTCTTGGAACAGGTGTTTTTCTCCACACATTACTGTATGATGGGGATCCAGTTGTTCACATGTTGGGAATGAACATAATGATTAAGACTGCAATCCTAACCCCACTTACCTGGGAGTAAGCCCTACTGAATTCAATAGGGCTTTTGAGTAAACATGGGTGGGATTGCACTGGTAATCTGATCTGAAGATTTAACACCAATGAGAGGCAAGATGATAAAAGAAATTAAAGCTGCACTCCAGTACCCACTTTGCTGAGGATAAGCCCCATTTTATACAACTGATCTTATTTCTGATTGGATATGTATGGGATTTCTTTCAATTAACCTGTGGCTGCAGGGGGGCTGTTCCACAATCTAGTTCCTAGTGCACTACCATTCTTTGAAACAAAAGTATTATTCTTGACATAACTGAGCCAACTGATCTATTGATTGATTGATTATAGATCATTGGGATATAAAAGTGCTCATTGTGCCCTCAAGACACACACACTCATTGCTCTCCAAGGCCACTCACAAGTTTAATTTTTTTTTAATGACCGTTTTGAGTTTTTTTGTTTTCATTTGTTTGGTTTGGGTGTTGCCTGTTTTGGGAGGGGGTGTCTGATTTTTGTCAGTGTTTTTTTTCCCCCGTTTTGGATGTTTGTGTAGGTGTTTTAGCTGTTTAGAGGAGGATACCTAGCAACACCAGTTTTTCCTTCTGTGAAATGGGTATTTTGTGGTCTCCACAATGGTTTCTTAGATTTCCAAATGGGAGTTTCAGGTTAAGGGGGGAAGGAAGAGAGTGACTGCCTTAAGGTAATATTGTGAGTTTCATTACAGAACAGGGATGTGGACCCAGGTTTCCTTGGCTTCTGTCTCTATCTACTACAGCACACTGTTCTCAGGCATGTATCTCAGTTTACATTTCCGAGCGCAATTCAAAGTGTTGGTGTTGACCTTTAAAGCCCTAAACGGCCTCGGTCCAGTATACCTGAAGGAGTGTCTCCACCCCCATCGTTGAGCCCAGACACTGAGGTCCAGCTCCAAGGGCCTTCTGGCGGTTCCCTCATTGCAAGAAGTGAGGTTACAGAGAACCAGGCAGAGGGCCTTCTTGGTAGTTGCGCCCACCCTGTGGAATGCCCTCCCATCAGATGTCAAGGAAATAAACAACTATCTGACTTTTAGAAGACATCTGAAGGCAGCTCTGTTTAGGGAAGTTTTTAATGTTTGAAGTTTTATTCTGTTTTTAGTGTTCTGTTGGGAGCCGCCCAATTACCGGTAGCTTAGAAAGGTCATTTTTGCTCTTTTCCAGCAGAGATGAAAATCCAACCTTTCCTGCTTTCCTTTCTGGGAATGGGCACAAGTTCTCTTTTATTCTTTCCCATTATCCTGTATCAAGCTCGTCTCCTATGTATTTCTCCTCTTCTGTTTCCACAATGGACACTTTTCTGTAAATCACTGGTTCCTGTCCAAAAGACAGGACAAGATTCCATCATCATCTTAGCCCCCCTGCATCAAGTTTCTCTGCATCAGGGCTGGGCTTGCAGTCTGCAGCAAGTCAGTAGCCAGGAGTGTGAGCCCAGGACCAAAGACAAATCATGACTAGAGGGCAAACCAGGTGGTAGGACCAAAGAACAAAACCACAAGGCACACCAGTAGTCAAGTAGACCTTGATGTTCAAATGAAGCACCATGAACACAGGAAGCCCTCTTAACACCCATTCCTGCGTAGGAGATGCAGATGGCCAGTTACTGGACAGGCAGTAGCAGATGGTAGAGCAGCAGCACTCACCTGATCTCTCAATAGCTGAGTCGCTGTTGCTTACTGGGAGGGAGACAGGTATGTGTGGTACAAACACCCTGGCAGAGCCAATCTGGAACTCCTGCAGGTCCATTTGCACCACACCAACAATGTTGCCTCCTTGCCTCTCTCCCTGGTAAAGCCACAGGCAGGTCTGGAGAGTGTTCTTCCCCAGGAGGCTGCACTCATGTGGTCCTCAACATGGAGTGGGGATAAGCAGTTCCTGATAAAGGGCTGAGCCTCCCACTTACAGGGAACTGGCATATTCCTCTTCATTGGAGAAAATCATAAAATGATTCCATTTTTCTAGCCTGATAGCAGCAGCTGTATAAGTATTAGAAGGACACTCTTGGTAATGGCTTGACGTTTTAAATGTCCAATTCAAGATTGCATAACAAACTACAGTTCTACACTAATGCAGCAAGCTGAACATCGATAAAGCAGATAGAGGTGAACAAAGAACCCAAATCAGAAGGCCTTCAGCACTGAAAACCTTTCTAGGAAAACTGGCTATAATGCAAATAAAAATGAAAAGTTTCCCTCTTCAATTAAAAACCGCAATTGTGCCAACTGAAGCATTGTACAAAACACATGGGCTGAAATTACTATTATTAATTTCCTTGTTAGCTACCTACAGTTGGCACCTTTTTACTTGAGAAATTATGGACAGTGGGGCAAAATGAACAGGATTGTCAAGGGGCTTATGGGGACTTTGGTGTAATTGTGGTGCACAGCCTTGATTATTAAATACAGGGTTGGAAAAGAGGCCACTAATGGCCTGCAGTTAGCATACTTTGGCCACCCAACCACTCTAGGTCACATAGGAATGGAACTTGTTAAGTGCTGCCTGCCTCTTTTCTTTAAACCAGTGCCTTGCACAAGAGCTCTTTGGAAAGACATGTTCAAAAGTCCTATAAGTCTCTGTGTGTAAGTACATGTGCAGAGAAAGGAATCAGAATCACACTCTCTGTCTCCACCTCTCTTGTGGACAATTCTCTCCCACATTTAATATGGACAGAGCTCGTCCACAAAAATTCGTCACAAAAATTCATCACAAAAATGATGAATAGGTGACAACAATGTGCTATGGGAGTGCAGGGAGATAAGCCCTGTTTTTCCTTCTTTCTTGATTCACTGTTGCTCTCTGTTTCTCTCTGTTTCTCTGACCTACATTCCCTTCATCCACCTGGCACCAAATATATAACTGTCAGTAGATTTTGGACAACTTTGCTATCCTGTGCATAATCGACTTATAAAGCTAATTCAAGTGAGTTGCCTCTCTCTCTCAGATATTTTCCAAGACTACAGGTCATCTAAGCAGTGGTACCAACCACACGGTTGTGAGCTCTGGACTAACCACTGCCCCCTTGCCCCCTTTGTCCTCCATGATCCAAATCATAGGAAGAGTGAGGCAAACAAGTTATGTAAAAAAAAGAAGGGAGAGGAACTGAGCCTCAGCTAGAATCGGCAGCTGTTTGGGAGAGGACCGGGGGAATTTACACAATGTCTGGCCTAGCACTGAGAGCTACACTCTCCATCTGCTCCTGAATTCAGCAAGCTGACTTGGACTGCGGCATTGCTGATGCTTCCAGGCTGGATGCAGAGCAAGGAATGGAACCAGGAACATTTCTGATTTGTTGGAGGGTGTCAACCCTTTGCTGCCCGGCTCACTTTGCAAGCCATCATCTCAGAGGTGCTCTGGTGGAAAGTGACTGTCTTGTTCCAGGAAAAGGAAAATCCCACCACTGTAAAAGTACATAGTGCTCCTGTTTGTATGCCTAGATTAGCTATACACAGGGCTTTGTGAAGGACTTTGATGCCCTCATTTAGTGCCTTCAATCCTCACTAATCTCACACAAGAGCCCACACTTGCATTCATAGCATAAGTGGACTACAGCAATGCCATGGTTAGTCATACGCTGGTGAATAGACATAGTTAAGTGCTAGAGCATCAAATCTGCATGCAGAAGGTCCTCAGTTCAATCCCTGGCATCTCCAGGTGGGGCTGGGGGGGAGATGCTGTCTGAAATCCTGAAGAGCTGCTGCCAGTTGTGTAGACAATGCAGAGTTAGATCGACTGGTAGTATGACCTACTACAAGATCCATGTTGTGATGCCGTCAAGCTTGGGAGGAAGCATTTTCTGAATTTCCATTTTGGTGCTGAAACACTGAGCTGGGAAGAGGGTATGTTTTCATGCAGGTGCACTCAGCTAACTTTCACAGTTATCCATACATATCAGAAGAACTTATGTTGACTGCATTGTCCCACAGGCAATAGTCCTTCTTTGTTGTTTGCCTCCAACAATTGGTATTCAGCTCCAGATGGTTGGATCCAAATGGATGCTACAATCTTATACCCAACAGGAGCAAGCCTAATTGAACACATTTGGGTTTGCTTCTGATTGGGTACATATATGGGCACACTGCGTATTAGATGGATGATGGTTCCATTGAAATCCATGGGACTATTTTGTCTTGACTTAAGTCCCACTGATTTCAATAGGAATAAAGTTCAGTTAACTCTATCTAGATCCTACCCATTGTGGCTCTGAACATGAAGGCTGTATATAGCTGTTGTTGTTATTTATACATACATACATACATACATACATACATACATACATACCCTGCCCATCTGGGTTTCCCAAGCCACTCTGGACGGCTTCCAACAAAATATTAAAATACAATGGTCTGTTAAACATTAAAAGCTTCCCTAAACAGGGCTGCCTTCAGATGTCTTCTAAAAGTCTGGTAGTTGTTTTTCTCTTTGACATCTGGTGGGAGGGCGTTCCACAGGGCGGGTGCCACTACCGAGAAGGCCCTCTGCCTGGTTCTCTGTAACCTCACTTCTCGCAGGGAGGGAACCGCCAGAAGGTCCTCAGTGCTGGACCTCAGTGTCCTGGCAGAACGATGGGGGTGGAGATGCTCCTTCAGGTATACTGGACTGAGGCCATTTAGGGCTTTAAAGGTCAGCACCGACACTTTGAATTGTGCTTGGAAACGTACTGGGAGCCAATGTAGATCTTTCAAGACTGGTGTTTTGTGGTCTTGGTGGCCACTCCCAGTCACTAGTCTAGCTGCCGCATTCTGAATTAGTTGTAGTTGCCATTGATAGGCCTACATAAAGTTGTCTAATCCTCCATTAAAGTCAGGCAAATGGTCATAATCACATCACCACCATAGATTATGTTAGTGACTTGTGTGTTGTTTGAAGAAGTACTTTCTTTTGTTTTTCTGATTCTGTTGTTCATCCTTTTCATTTGGTTATGCATTCTTGTATTATGAAGAAAGGAGGGGGAACATTCTATCAACTATATCTACACCATTCATACTTGGATAAACCTCTGTCACAGGGATGAGAAACCTGTGGCCCTCTAAATGTTATCGGTCGACATCCTCTATAATCCCTGACCATTGGCCATGCTGGCTGGGGACCTGGAGTCCAACAACATCTGGAGCACCACAGGTTCCCCATCTCCAATTGGTCATGTCCCTTTTTGGAAATCTTTTTTCTAAACTAATTAAGTCTCAGCACTTGTACAGAATATGTTTGATAGCCCTGGGAGATTTTAAGCTCATACACCAGAAGATAGATTAGTTCCAAATGTGTCAAAAGAAATGGACATCACAGAGCAAAAGTAAATGCCCAAACTTTATTGTACTCAAACGGTTAGTCCAGAATTCTCCACCCTGGTACCCTCCTGATGGGAATTGTAGTCCAAAACATCTAGAGATCACCAAGCTGGAAGAGGCTGAACTAGACAAATGTGACTTTTAAAACTAGTGAAATGTTGAAGGAACTAAGTTTCAGTTTGTCCAAACATGATCATCACATACTGTCACAGGAGATTAGCTTGTGGGTTTGATGTCCACGGAGACCAACAAACTGCAGATCCCAAGTAGCATACAGGGCATGTCAGATTCAAGACCAAGATCCGAAGCAAACCAAAAAGGAAAATGGAAGCAAAATTGTCCTCCTTTCTCCAAAGCTGCTCATTGAAGTGGGGTGTCTCCTGGAATGTGAGTGAGCAACACTGGCAGCAACCTTCTCCTTAACAGGAGAGTGGGCTATGGAGAAGGCTGGAAGGAGACTCTTCAGCTACAGGTGCCTGTAGCAGCTGTCAAAATGTATATGGTGGCTTTGTACATATGGTGCCTCTTTTAGAGGCTAAAGTGTGAGTCGAACTTTTCTCCCAAGTAAATGTTTTTGTATCCGTGTGTTAGAGAGATACCAGTTTAAAGACATTCCACCCAGAATGTTCTGCTACAACGCTTAATAACCAAACAAGCTGCGAACCGATCAGCTCACCATTTCTCAAAGCTTGAGTGTACAATCTAAAGAGAAAGACTAAACTGGATCAAAAATGTGATGAATGGTATGAACAGTTAACGCCTGCACAAAATCAGCATGCTGAATAGAAGTAACAGGAAGGATATTTGCAAAGAGAACAATTTGATTACATAGCTTATTTGCTTTTTCCTCATGTGGATGAAGACGGTAGCAGGAATTTACACAGGTCAGCTGTCTGATCCTTTGGAAAGCATGTAGCTATGGTTCTGATCAGACATCCAAAATCAGCAATAGTGTAAGAGAGATCAATAGCTGGATGTCTTGGGTCCGTGGATAAAAGGAGTCCGCTCTGTCACACCAAGATCTCTCCTGTGGATTTCAGCCAGCAGTGGAGCTCACAAGAACAAGAACAGATTTAAACTAATAATGATGCTTCTGTGGATTATTTCTCTGGCTGTGATTTAGCTAATACCCTGGAAAGAAGCAAATATTCAGCAGCATTACCATTCCAAGCAGTTCTCTTTCCTGGGTGAAACTGAGGCTATCATTATGCTGGATGTTCCTTTGGGAGAGCATCAGCCTTGCATTTGAAAAGTCCCATGTTCAATCCCTGGCAGCTCCCATTGGGGTTGGGAAGGACTCCTGCCTGAAACCCTGGAGAGCTGGTGCCCTTCAGTGAATGCAGCACTGAGCTAGATGGACCAGTGGTCTGACTCAATAATCACAGTTATGTGTTGTAGTTCTGCTGAAGCTCTCTATCCCAGGTGTGGGGAACCTTCCAACCTTCAAATGTTGCTGAACCACAACTCCCATCATCTCTGGCCATTGGCATGCTTACTAGGGTCATGGGAGTTGCAGTTCAACAACATCTGACTGCCCAAAGGTTTCCCACACATACCCTATTCAGTCATTTAACATCATGCAAGGAAGAGAGCGAGAAGAAAATCATTGGCTCTGCCCTTTCCTGCACATCCCCATCAATCTTCCTGCACCCCCTCCCCTCCTTGTGTTGGAGGCTGAATGTCTGCAGGAGGAAGCTTTATTTAATGGAGTGGGTTTCGAGTGTGATTTAGAATCCTTGATGTTCTGCCCCAAACATGTGGCTGCAGGGACAGGGACAGGGACAGAGATGTTGGGGGGGAGGAGGACAAAGGGCTCATAGGGCTGGTCTAGGACATTTTGCTGCTTCCTCAAGACAGAAAATGCCACCACCACACTGCCACCGCCTCTTCCGCACCTGCCTACCACTGCTGCTTCTACATCCAGCTGCCACTGTGGCCACCTCCTCCATGCCCAGCTGTCATCTGCTGCCTCTACCCACCCACCGTCACCATGCCCGCCTCCTCCATGCCCATCTGTGAAAGAGGCAGCCACAGCAGCAGGCAAGCACAGTGAAGGAGGTTTATGGAGGCAAAGGGGGCAGGTGGGCATAGAGTAGAGGGTAGAGGAGACAGGCGTGGCGGCAAGTGGTGGCAGAGGAGGGTCGATCTGCCACCTGAGACTACCACCTCATCTCATGGACAGGCATGCCCTGTCCACACCCACTTTGAACTGTGGTAATTGGGGTGGCAGAGAGAAAGACTGGATAGGGTTCTGGTCATAGCTGCTAAAGCTTTTTCCTTTCCTTTCCTTTTTAAAATGAATTTATCTACAAAGCGAAAGGAATACAAAAGATTCATGAAGAGATCACATCCACCAGATACAAGCACATCATATTCTCAAATAGATGAAGGTTATCATGTAGACTAAACAGTAAGCACATAAAAATGAGTTTAGCCAACTGTGTCTTTTCAAAAAGATTAATGGACTAAGCGGAGTCTAGGAAGAGAATGTTTTTTATAAATATGTGATATAAAGGGATACTAGACAACACAGAAGGTGCCAGTTTTTACCAAGACTCTCGAAAATTGAACCTGATGAGCCCATTTATGTAGTGTGGCCAAACCGGTTGCACTACCCCAAAACCGCCTCCGCTCTCTTTAACTTTTCTCTTGCAGAATCATGGCCCCCAAAGTAAGGGCTCAGCAGGCTGCCTCATATGCCTCAATTAAAGTGTATGTTTTCAGCAATTTCCTGATGTCCCACAAAGCCCACCTCAGTATAAGCCTGTTAAGAAAGTGAAAGCAAAATCCGCAGGACACCTGTTTCATTCCATAACAGCAAAAGCAGTATAAAGTCCTCAATGAAAAAATGATTCTCTAAAGAAGACAATTGTTACACTAATGAAAAGAGGCTGGCTAAAGGAGTGAAAGGGTATTACTCATCTTGTTAAACATAGATACCTGGAGAGATCTATTGCTGCAAGAGAGAGGGCTTCCCATACAACTGTACCAGCTCAGCAGAATAAAAATCCAGTGCAAATACAATATAGAAATAATTGTGGTACAGTGCAATCACTGCAACTCATCACATCACACCAATACAAACAACACAATGCAGAATCAACACAATATAAAAGTGGGAGTTAAGAGGCAACTGCACACTATCAATCCAGAAGTCAATACAGTGCAAATCATGAGTTCCCAAGGTTGCGTCCTCACCCTTTTCGCAGCATTTCTCTGCAAAAGAAAAACAAAACAGATTTAGATGGAGGATCCTCACTGCACTGTTTATAACAATTATTCATGTTCCATCTTTCAGGATACAAATCCTTCCTTACATAGTGCAATGTTTTTCTCCGGCGCCCAGATCCTGACAACTACCGGTAACTCCCACTGATTAAAGGTTCCCCCAAAGGTTATCTAATGCTTTTCTTTTTTATGAAATGTTTTGATTACTATTACACATACATACATACAACCAATCAATCAATCATTGTATCCCTTAATCAAAAAAATGTGTAGCATATAATAAAGTTCATATTGTACATGGACTCTACAACAAGAACAATACAGTTCAGATTTATCGCAATGAAAAAAGAAATTTATTGATTGATTCAATATTATCTTGGGATTTCATATTCTGGTGACTTATATTAAAAAATCTACTTTTCCATAAAGAAGAGGTGATCATCCTTCTTTAAATCTCTTATAATGTATAAGTTTTGTTTTATTACATTCATAACCTCTTGCCAGAATGCTTTGAGAAGACCCAAAATACATGCATTAAATCTGCCCATTGTGCTTGACACCACCAATACTTATTATTCTATAATTTAGCATTATTATTGCATTTTATAAAAGTTTTATTTAAGGTTGGCTGATATAACATTTGTTACATTCTCATTCATTTAAGGTCCCTCTGTTGCAGAGATTCAAATCAATTTCCCATTTAGCTTTAAAGTTAAATTTACCTATTTCTAATGTTTGTAATATCTGATACAGCTTACTCAACAAAACCCTTTGATTCAGTAGCAGCTGAAAACTGACAGGTCTCTGTTTAATGAATTGACATATTTCTGTCCTGCTTTTTATTATCACTACTCCCAGGGTATCTGCCCATCAGTTGAAATCAGATGAAAAGAATGGATGGTTGTGGTGTCTCACTTGCATGGTGGACTTCTGCATGATGGACTTGCCCTTCCTCTCTTTCCTTCTGCAGGCCCCCTCTGACCATGTGTCCCTAAAGTCTGATCTGGAAAGTTGCAGAATCCTCCAGAGCATAGTGAGAGCATGGGGGAATGAGTCCACTACTGCAATATTGGATCTCGCCCATTAAAATCACATATAAACAACAGAAAAATAAACAGGAGCAAGCAACACTATGAAAACAGATAAAAGCAGTAATTAAAAAGGATAGAAGTGGCAATTAGAACAGTGTCACTGGTGGTTAGAAATGAAGAGCCAGGGGAAATGAACAGCTTTTTTACCTGGCACTAGAAAGGCATGCAAGTTGGTGCCTGCTGAACCCACTTTGGGAAAATATTCCATAAATAGGACACCACAACCTAAGGAGGTCCTCTATCCAGTTGCCACTCAGCTCACCTTAGGCAGGAGGGGAACTTAGAAGGGGTGCCGCCAAACATGTCAAGAATGGCAGGGTTGTGTCAGAGGAAGAGATCCTTCACGTTCTATCCTTGATTCCAGCTTCACGTTGATAGCCTTGAATGGCCATCTGCCTCGAGGTCAATGGTAGTCATGCTTGATAGGACTGAAGCTGCTAATCCTTTGGATGGACAAGAATCTCCATCCAAAAAGATGTTTCAAAGCATCGGTTATTTTCCAAAATGCAAACATCTCTTTTATTTGAGGTGAAGGGATTATGCTGTATTTCACTCAGATTTCTGAAAGCTCCATAGCTTCCTTCACAGACTATTGAGCTAATTTTCCTTTTAACTGTACAAAACGTCCCAGCAAAATACAAGAAGAGATAGCAAGAACATGCAACTCTTCTTAGGAGAATTGCTGGGTTTTGATTATTGTTTCCTAAGATGCCCTAATTCTTAGGAAACTGTTGTTCCTTGGGGCTATAAGAGAAGGGTGAGGAAGTTCATTGTGAATGAATGTAGGTCAGAGGCTTATGTTATTACTTGCAATGTGTATTATTATTATTTATTTAAAAAAGTGATTTTTGGGAATACAAAAATGTTGAGTATGTGGGCACTGGTAGACAATCCATATATCAGTTCTCTGTTTAAAATTTGGTGCCCCAAATTAATATTGCTATAAATATTAACAGCATACTTTTCTCTGGCACATTTTGCACAGGCAAAAAACCATTCCTCTTTTCCTAGCTCTTTGGCTAATTAAATAATCTATGGACTTTTAAACTGGAAGGGAACATTGCTTTGTTTGTCATTATGTTATGTAGTTTTGTGTTTTTATTCTGGAAACCGCCTTGTGAGCCTCGGATTAAGAGTAGTATATAATTACTAATGCTAATGCTAATACTAATTAATAAAGCATGTGCTTTGCCACTGAGCTTAGGCCCTTCCCTGTAAACTGGAACTGGACCAAGCTCCTGATGCCTAAGGTGGTGGTCAGGACCTGAAGCCACTGGTTCATAGCCTCCTACCATGTCTACCTGGGTGCTCCAGGCCACATAAAGGCAAAGAACTGCTCATCTTCAGGCCAGCAAGTTGGCCTTATGAGATCCATGTTCTTCAGCTATGGGTTGGAACTTAGAAGGGGTTTAGTGGAGGAGGGCCTCAATTTACCTCAAACCTTTATCAAAACTAGTTGCTTATCTTCGCTGTTTTGCCTTGCTGATACTGGCTATGGGCAGATTAGTAGAAAAACAGTTTAGTTACAAAAGGCTAGCCATAAACACGTCCCAATCAAGACGGCACAGTTTTAATCTTTCGC
Organism: Darevskia mixta; assembly: GCA_034641385.1. Lineage (NCBI taxonomy): Eukaryota > Metazoa > Chordata > Lepidosauria > Squamata > Lacertidae > Darevskia > Darevskia mixta. The sequence goes on along the minus strand of JAWWNH010000029.1, from coordinate 48,448,263 downwards.
AGGTTTAATATGGCATAGTATGGCTGCACATAAGTCAGGAAGGATATTAAACAAGACTCGCCAGAATCTATCATGTCTCTGTTCCTATAGTCGCGCTCTCTTTGTCTGCCCTTGGAGTACAGATGTTTTTGTTTTGCTTTTGTTTGTAGCTGTGGAACCCTGTGAATGATTTTTCTGTAAATGAATCCAACCGTGTCTTTGGATGCTGTGATTCTGGAATGCCTCCTGGAAGGTGTAGCCAAGAAACAGAGGGGTCTTCACTATTCACTATTAATTGGGAATCGTGATCCTGTCCTTGCAGAGAAGAGAACAATTATGGCTTCAGAACCCCTGAAGGATTTGGCTGTTTCTCCTCCCTCTGTAAGGCAGAGAGCGAGGCGTCTGGCTGTACTGATCTGTGTACTTCAGTGTTCCAGGAAGAATCAGATAATTCAATATTGGCCTGAACTTGGATTTTATCAGCATTGTTTTGTCAGTACAGACCTCCAAAGCTGTCCCTGGTGACCTCCTTGTGATGCAACTCATAGGCAAGGAACACTGGAGGAAGCAAATGCCAGTTTTTCACAGCTCGGGCACAGAAGTGCTGCCTTATATCTGTGCTTTATTCTTTTTCCTTTCGTGATCAATAGTGAAGTCATTCTAGAGGGGACAATATTTGTTTTATAGCAGATTTAGTAAATGGTGCCACACTTTATCGCCCTAATGACTCCCTGTGGGAGAGCCAAGGACAGGATCAGTGGCGACCTTTCTGCAATGACAACTTCGGCAGCCTGCCCTGTTGTGATTCCTCCAAGGAGATGCTGGGATGGAAGGCAGCCTTTTTAGATCTTACTTGTCTTCTCTACAGCAGAATTCCTGTTTGACCACCACTAAAGCCATGTTCACACAACCAACAGGGTACACAGAAAAGTGAAGGAGCATGTGAACATAAAAACATGAGAAGAAGCTGTTGGATCAGGCTAATGGCCCATCTAGTCCAGCATCTTGTTTTCACAATGGACAACCAGATGCCTATGGGAAACCTGCAAACAGGATTCGAGCATGGTAGCATTCTCCCCTCCTGTGGTCTCCAGAAATTGGTATTCAAAAGCATTACTGAATCCATTTGTGGAGGCAGAGCATTGCCATCTTGGTAGCAGCCTTCAGTAGCCCTCTCCTCCATTAATTTGCCTAAGCCTCTTTTAAAGCCATCTAGCTTGGTGACCATCACTGCCTTCTGTGGGAATATGCCCCATAGTTTAACTATGTGCTGCATGAAGTACTTCCTTTTATCTGTCCTGAGCCTTCCATCATTCAACTTCATTGGGTGTCCACAAGTTCTAGTGCTATGAGAGAGGGAGATTTCCCCCCCCCCACACACACACACACATCCTCTTCTTCCATGCCATGCATAATTTTTATAAACTTCTATTCGCCTTTTCTCTAAACTAAAATCTCCCAAGCACTGCATCCTTTCTTCACAGAGTCCCCTTGATCATTTTGGTTGCCCTGGATAAAGCTATCCTATGCATTTCAGAGTACCCAGCTGGTGATGTGAACAGGGTTTATGATTCCTGCTTTCATTAGATAGACAGACAGACAGACAGACAGATGGATGGATATCTCACATGTTCAGTTTTTCTGGAATTCTGCTTGTGTTTGTGGCTTTTCAGTAGGGCAGCAGCCTTTAATTGGTAGATCAATCAACTAATCTTTTAAAATCAAAAATTCAGCAGCAAAGCACATTTTCAGCCAGTTGGGAACACCTATTCATAGTTTTAGGCAATTTTGGTTCCAAACATAAGCCTCATGTCTCTTCCACTCTTCCCCTGTAACAGCACAGCTAGATAAGTCCATTCATGAGTGCATGGCTATTGGGTGGTGAGGGGATGGAAGTGGTGGTGGGTGTTTTAAGTAATCCTGACCTTGGAATTTGTCTTCCAAATCCCCTACAGTCACAAGGACCAAGCATCCTACAACCTAGACTTGTCCATAATTATCTTCATAGGAGGGATGCAGGAACCTTTGTCTGCTCCCTTTGCCTTCAGACTTTGCCCAGATCTTCTCAGCTGGTAACAATGAACTGACACCAGGCCTCCATACAATTATGCTGGTAACACTTAGCATTTAAAGGTTGCATCTCATGACTAACTTATGTCCATTAATTTCAGTGGGTCTGCTATGAGTATGGTTTAGACAGATGCAACCCCAAGTGTTTAAGCAGCATTTAAGAATTTAAACATTTATGTGGTTATTTATACTTAAATGAACATGACTGGTGTATTTAAACATTTATATGGTGCTTTCAGAGCATTTCACAGACATTATCACCTAACCCTTAGAACAGCCCTGTAAAGTTTTACTCCTGTATTGTAGATGAAGGGCTTACCTAAGATCACCTGGTATGCTCATGGCTGAGGCAAGGAACCCTCCCTGGATTCATAAAATCTTAGTAACTACCAGCCGGTTGCCAATCTCCCCTTCTTGGGCAAGGTTCTTGAGATGGAAGAAGGTCTTGGAGGAAACTAGATCCATTTCAATTGGAGTTTAGGTGCAGTTTTGTCACAAAAACTGTTTTGGTCACCCAGTATGATGACTTGTGCCAGGAATAGAATGTGTCATTGTTAATTCTCCTCAACCTCTCAGTGGCTTTTGATATCCTTGACCATGGTATCCCTCTGAAACAGCTGTCTGAATTAGAGGTGGGAGGTACTGCTTTGCTGTGGTTCTGGTCCTACTTGAATGGTCATTTCCAGATGTTGATGCTTTGGGTGTGCTCTTCAGCCCCATGAAGACTTCAGTGTGGGGTTCCTCAGGGTTCAGTTTTATCCCCTATTCTGTTTAGTAGCTACAACAGGCTTCCTCAAACTCGGTCTTCCAGATGTTTTTGGCCTACAACTTCCATGATCCCTAGCTAGCAAGACCAGTGGTCAGGGATGATGGGAATTGTATTCTCAAAACATTTGGAGGGCTGAGTTTGAGGAAGCCTGATCTACATGAAACCACTGAGTGGGGTTATCTGGAGTTATGGAGTACGTTGTCAGCAATATGCTGATGACACACAGCCTATTTTTCCATTACATCTGCAGGTGTGGTGGTGGATGTGTAGGACTGTTGTATTGCCTTTTTAATGGACTGGATGAGATCCAACAAACTGAAGCTCAATCCAAACTGAGGTTCTGTTAGTGGGTAGTTCCCTAGACCAGATGGATGGGAGGTGGCTTGATGGGAATACTTGATGGGTATGTAGCTTGGGGGTACTTCTGGGTCATTTGCTGTCGCTTGAGGCTCAGGTGGCCTCAGTGGTGCAGAGTGCCTTCCATCAGCTTTGGCTTGTGGCCCAGCTGCCCTATTAACTGGACTGGGATAGCCTAACCTCTGTTATCTATGCTCTGGTACTCTCCGTGTAAGATTACTGCAATACATTATACGTAGGGCTGCCTCTGAAGATGGTTTGGAAACTTCAGCTGGTGCAAGCATTCAGTTGCCAGATTGCTCACTGGAGCAAGACATTTGAGCATATTACACCAATCCTAGCCTGACTGCACTGGCTGCCAATCGGTGCTGGTTTTTACCCATCAAGCTTTAAATGGCTCAGGACCGCAGTACTTCAAGGACCGCCTCTCCCCATATGAACCGACTCAGTCCCTGCAATCATCATCTGAAGCCCTTCTTCATGTGCCTCCTCCTCAAGAGGTCCGGAAGGTGGCAACATGAGAACAGACCTTTTCTCCAGTGGCTCCTGTTTGGGGAATGCTCTGCCCAAGGAAACTTACCTGGTGCCTTCATTACATAGCTTTAGCTTCCAGGCAAAAACGTGTCTCTTTAGCCAGGCCTTAACATTCTATGACTCTTTAAATATGTTTGTGGGAAGGGGATTATTGATTTGTTTTTGTTTTATTATGTATTCTGTGTTCTCATTTTGTTTTTTTATGTTTTGAACCGCCCTGTGATCTTCAGATGAAGGATTTTCTACAAAATTAATTAATTAATTAATGAATTAATTAATAAACAGCAACCCCTTGGATCACAGTGCAGCTTCTTAGCCAATACATTACAGCAGGTCATCAGATCAAATCATTCCAATCAGCCATTTATCTTCCAATGCAGAATCAGCAGAGTTTCACACCTCTGGGTGGTAGGACTGTGTGTCAGATGGAAAAAAACTTGTCTCTATATAACAGCATTTGTCAGCCAACTTTTTTGACAATCGTGCCGCAGGTCAAGTCCAAAGTATTAGGTAGTGCAGCTGTAGTGTGCAGTGTAGCACATCTGAAGCCTTCTGTGCCTTTGTGTGGATTTTCCTCTTGCCTACTGAACCAAGGAGCAGGCAGCAGCTGTGCCAGCGGCAGTCAGGAGCCCTGCATGACTCCTGCTCCAGACCAGTAGTGCATAAATCCCTGTGGCTTGTGCTATTTATAGTACCCATGCCATGGGATATAAAGCAGCCTTCTCCAACCTGGTGCCCTCCAGAAATTTTGGACTGCAACTCCAGCATGATTGCGGAAGGCTGGGATAAATACTCCTCATTTCTATGGATGATGTGTGTCCAAGCAACTGTGTTACAACTGGGGAGTGGGGAATAGTATGTAAGCACACAAGCTGTTGGGTTGCTGGCCATATTTTTGTATAGTACAACTGTGTGGCTCTAGCCAGACTCAGTGCTTTTGTTTACAAACAAAGAGTCTTGTGGAAACCTAAAAGGCTAGCGAATTTAAAAACATAAGAAGGCCCCATTTAGTCCATCATCCGGACTTTACGGTGGCCAACCGTATGCCCAAGAGAAGCTCACAAACAGAACCTGAGCACAACAGCACTCTCCCACTTCTGATTCCCAGCAACTGAGACACTTGTTATGGTATAAGTCAAACTGGTCCATGGACCACCAATGGTCCATGAACTTCATTCAGGTAGTCTGCAGTATGTCTGTAAAAATACAATTTGGAATAATACAGAATCTAGCACAGCACTTTACAATTTATATAGCATTAAGTGGTCCACCAAGACTCTCATAAATATTGAAGTGATCCACGGGTGAAAAGGTTTGGGAAGCACTGGCATAAGCCAAGATATTATTATGATGCAATCCACTTTATCAGGTGCATGATGAAGTGGACAGTGGCTCACAAATGTTAACACTATAATAATGGTGTTAGCTTTTTAGATGCCATGAGGCTCTTTGATGTTTTTGCTACAACAGTAACTAACTAACCGGCTGTTTCCCCACAGTACTTCATCCTAAAAGTCACAGCACTCTTGAGCTGGTGCTACTCAGGCATGCCACAGTTTAATATTGGAATGTCTTGATCAGGTAATACAGATGCTTTCTCTCTAATTTATTTCCTGCCATGGCCAGCTAGAGCGGTTCTAATTGTGAAATATTGAAGAAGAGCAGGTCGATTTGTTTGCAGTCCTACAGTCAAATGAGCTATCTAAGAAGAGCGGAGACAAAAAGAAGTTGTGAGCACCCTTTTGAAAGACCAGGATTTTCTAACTCTGGGGTCGCCCACATTGCATCCATGAGTGCGATTGCATCTTTGAGGTCTTCCCTTGGTGCCCACAAAGCCTCAGAGCACACACATACCCCATTCACTGTTCCCTTTGTCATGAGGCAGTAAGGTTGTTTACTTTTTTGACCCTGTAAGGTACATAGAACTAAGAGAGGAAGTTGGGAGAGTGGCACTCTTTCCCATTTCCTTTTTCAACTCTATGGGTTTTCCAAAGCTCAGGTTAATTCTGCTGGACCTGACTTTTACTCAGGCCTCTTAGAAAAGCAAAATGTGTGCCTGTGTGCTTTCTCCCTTTCTGTCTCAGGGCAGGGTGAGTGGGGAAGTGGGGAGAGGTGTGGCACCCGTGGCACTTTCTCAGAAATCCAAATGTGCCCATGGTGCCCATGGTAAAGTGTTTGTCAACTGCAAGTCTTTAGTCCGGGGCTGTTGTTGTTGTTGTTGTTGTTGTTTGTGTATTATTTCCTCAGGATTCTCTGGCCTGCTCCCTTGGCAGGGGCTGGTTTCACCAATGCCTAGGTATGCCACTGTTCAGATACCAAGGTGTAACAGAGCTTTAAATGTCAATACAGCAGCTTGTATTGTGCCTAGAAATGAACTGGAAGCCGGTAGTGATATTTCGCTACCAGCAAAATGTGCCTCAACGTAATTTCTCAACGCTGTTCTAGCTAGTGATCTGTTCTAGCTAGTGATCTGGCTGCCATATTCCAAACTATCTGAAGTCAATACAGTTCACACAGATTATCATTTACCAAGTGGTTAACTTATCCCAGTGTGCACAGCCACGTGGTAAGTCTGTTATCCATAGTGTCCTGTCAAATGGTGAGGAGAATCTTGTCACATCTCCACCTTACCAGAAACCAAACCCATACAGATGAGCATTTTGCCACACCTGATGTGTTGGGAAATCGCCACACAACTTTGCAGTATGATACAGACAATGGGACACGGGTGGCGCTGTGGGTTAAACCACAGAGCCTAGGGCTTGCCAATCAGAAGGTCGGCGGTTCGAATCCCTGCGACGGGGTGAGCTCCCGTTGCTCGGTCCCTGCTCCTGCCAACCTAGCAGTTCAAAAGCATGTCAAAGTGCAAGTAGATAAATAGGTACCGCTGCAGCTGGAAGGTAAACCGCGTTTCCATGCGCTGCTCTGGTTCGCCAAAAGCGGCTTAGTCATGCTGGCCACATGACCCGGAAGCTGTACACCGGCTCCCTCGGCCAATAATGCGAGATGAGCGGCGCAACCCCAGAGTCGGTCACGACTGGACCTAATGGTCAGGGGTCCCTTTACCTTTACCTTACAGATAATGAAACTGTCACGGGATGATAAAGTTTCCCCTGCAACTGTTTGGCAGCTTGTATGTGCTCATCCATCTAGAAAAGCAGCAGAATGTTAGGAGTCGACTGCCTGCTTAACAGGGCAACACAAGTTACTGGCTTACCAAGTAGTTACACATGCACCATGCCAACTTCACACTTAGGAAATGGTTGTCTGTGATGACCCCAAGTTTTCTTCCATAATTTATACAGCATATGCTATTAATCACATTTTATTGCATTCATTAATGGATCTAAAGGCTGGTAACAATTAATAATGCTTCAAAAATAATTTTTTTCAGCTAATCCAAAGCATCAGCATCTAGAGTCTTTGGTAACAAATCATTCTGTAATTGACACATCTGCCTTGTTTTTCTGTCAGTTGTTAAGGGCATTCCTTGCTCTAATGGAAGCATTTTGTGTCATTAGTTGCTGAACACTAAATGGACTCATCAAGCCAAGAAACAAATTCTCCCCATCAAACTTCTGTTAGTGGATATTATCCAGGGGAAGGATCCAGCTACTTAAATACCCTCCTGGCTATACTTGCTGCATCCTGTGCTTCAGGCAGTGGCGTAGCGTGGGGGGTGCAAGGGGTGCCGGCTGCACCGGGCGCAACATCTGGGGGGGCGCACTCGCACCTCTCTGCCCCTGCCTGGCTCACTCACTCTCTCTGAGCGCGGGACAGAACTGAGCGCGGAGAGAACTGAACGCGGGAGAGAACCGCGGCAGTGGCAAAGAAAAACAGCTGAAAGGGGGGGGGAACAAAGCAGGCACTTTAAAAGCGCCTGCTTTGTCTTCCTTTCACCCCCTTTCAGCTGTTTTTTTCGCCCCGGCATGGAGGAGAGGGGCGGGCCAGTAGCATGGAGGAGTGTCACCCCTTCTGGCTCTGGTCTGTCCCTCTCCTCCATGCCGACGCCGTAGCTCCGCCCGGGAGCGCAGCGGCAAAGAAAAACAGCTGAAAGGGGGGGGGAAACAAAGCAGGCACTTTAAAAGCGCCTGCTTTGTCTTCCTTTCACCCCCTTTCAGCTGTTTTTTTCGCCCCGGCATGGAGGAGAGGGGCGGGCCAGTAGCATGGAGGAGTGTCACCCCTTCTGGCTCTGGTCTGTCCCTCTCCTCCATGCCGACGCCGTAGCTCCGCCCGGGAGCGCAGCGGCAAAGAAAAACAGCTGAAAGGGGGGGGGAAACAAAGCAGGCACTTTAAAAGCGCCTGCTTTGTCTTCCTTTCACCCCCTTTCAGCTGTTTTTTTCGCCCCGGCATGGAGGAGAGGGGCGGGCCAGTAGCATGGAGGAGTGTCACCCCTTCTGGCTCTGGTCTGCCCCTCTCCTCCATGCCGACGCCGTAGCTCCGCCCGGGAGCGCAGCGGCGAAAAAAACCCGCTGAAAGGGGTTTTTTCAGTGGCTTTTTTTGCCACGGCATGGGGCAAAGGAGTCGCTCCGTGCGCATGCGCGTTGTGACGTCATGCGCACGGAGCGACGCCCCACCCCCAGGGGTGCCGCTTGGCTTGCCGCACCGGGCACGCAAGTGGCACGCTACGCCCCTGGCTTCAGGGCCTCACAATTTCCCGGTAGCTGTTGCTACTGCGGAACTGAAGGATTTGAAGAGAAGGGAGGGGACCTCCACAATATCAAAGTCCCAAGGAGGGAGGAGACTGAAATAGAGAGAAAAGGAGGAAAATCTTCAAGCAAAGCAAAGGTTTATGTTATTCAGAGGCCACGAACATCCTTGGCCCTTGGATTGTTCAGAGGAGAGCAGTGCACTTCCCTTCCTACCTTGGGCTGTGCTAAATGTTATCACACAGTCACAGTGAGGTGACTTTTGCAAAGCAGCACCTTATGCTGCTACCTGCATATGGGTGGGCAGTTGTCAGTCATGTCAAAGGAAGGAAGGAAGGGAGTAAGGTGATGACTAGTGATGCACATGGGCTGTATGGGTAGGTGGTGTATCGGGCTTTTGGTCGGCTACGAGGTGAATCCTAGTTTCACCGTGTGGTTGAAGGTGCTGACACATTCAGAGTTCTTTTATAACTCCTCAATCTTCCTTTCAGATGCTACTGTCCAAGTTCACTTATAATAATAATAATAATAATAATAATAATAATAATAATAATAATAATAATTTATTATTTATACCCCGCCCATCTGGCTGGGTTTCCCCAGCCACTCTGGGCGGCTTTCAACAGAAAATTAAAATACAACAATCTATTAAACATTAAAAGCCTCTCTAAACAGGGCTGCCTTCAGGTGTCTTCTAAAAGTCTGGTAGTTGTTGTTCTCTTTGACATCTGAAGGGAGGGCGTTCCACAGGGCGGGCGCCACTACCGAAAAGGCCCTTGGCTTTACCTTCATGTTTCTCCCTCCCCCCAATCATGGGAAGTGTGGCACAATGTGTAGCACATACCCACAAGAACAAGTTGCTCTCAGGGGCATCTGGTTGGCCACTGTGAGATTGGGATGCTGGGCTAGATGAGCCATTGGCTGTTCTTATGTCTAGGAACTGGGAAGATGTTAGATCCAATCCTGACTGAATGCATATATGTGTATGTATGAATGCCCTTTGGTCCAGACCCCCTCCACATATGGATTCAGCATAAATTCAGAAAGATTCTGTACACCAGGCCTGGCCCACCCATGAGATGAGGCTAAGCAGTATGGTGGCATGGTGGTGGCAGCACTTCCTGTCTCATCTCAAGCGGTGAAACGGGACGTGCTGTGCACATACAGACTGCGCATGCATAGGCTATGTGCACATGGTCTGTGGTCATTTTGCAAATGCATAAATTCTTCAGATGTTATCCTCACTGTGCATCAGGAGGAGGCTCAGCATGTGACTTAAGCAGTTTGCTGCTGTTCTCCTGTATAAGGGCATTCAAGCCAACAGTGGATGTAATGTCTGGGCAGTCCTACAAACTCCTTTGATTCTCTTGGAATAGGGTGGGGGTTAGGTTTCAAACAGCCATTTAAATAATATTTGGAAGCAAACTAATAATAATGATTGCTGGTCACAGGACAGGTATCTTCTCCCCAACAAATTTTGTCATTTAATGAACTACTGTTGTTTATGGTCCATGGGCAGTAAGGAGGCCACCACCTTGCTGAGGCTTTGGAGGCCTGGGTGTGATCAGTGCCTGGGTAGGTGGCTGCCTGAGACTGTTATGTACACTGCATTGGGTTCTGTGATAGAGTTAATTAATACTAGTTGCAGGAAACCACATAAGAAAAGTGCTGTTGTGCTCAGGTTCTGCTTGCAGGCTTCTCATAGGCATCTGGTTGGCCACTGTAGGAACAGGATCCTAGACTCAGTAGGCTCTTCTTATAGACAGAAGAAAGGTGGAGTGTAAATGTAAGGAAATTAATATACACTAACAATGTATTCCTGGTGCATTTCAGGCATTGTTATTGTAAAGGACATTGCACTAACATGACCATCTGTGTGAAGAGGTGAGCTCTCTATTAGATGGCATCAGTGTTATTCACTGGGCATTTACATGGCACTCATGAGACCTAGGGAGTCTAGAGATGCACAGAACTCTTTTTCATTCCGTTGGTGCAAATTCTTCCAGCCAAGGCTAATCTGACACCTGTAATATCATACTTACCTTTGTTGTCTTCATCACATGCCAGCTGAATCCATGCAACTGGGTGAGCCTACGCAGAAATCTAACTTCCCAAGGAGTGGAGTTAAGGGAAACAATGCCATTTAGCAGTCAGCGTAACCCAGACACAATTGCTCGTATGCACTGCCTTGATGATTATTAATTAAAGTTAATTATAGCACAGCTATATTTGAGCTGCTGTAGCATGCACAGACAAAAGCAGAATTACAAACAATAGGCTTGTTCCTCCACTGTCTCAGTGGGGCATTTTAAATTAAGAAAGCTCCAAGGTGAGTAGAAGGATGGAGCCTCAGGCTCTCCCTCTTTAGAAGGTAGCTGAGTTCTGCCAACAGCATCCACATGGGATGCTGTTGCTGACAGGATGCTGGAGGGCATTGGCAACATCTTCTAACTGTGCTGGCAATTGATGCTGGTGGCCTTATTGATGGATGCCAGCAGTATCAGTGATGGATATGGGTGGCACAAGAGATAGATGCTAATGGCAGTATTGATGGATGTTGGTGGCATGTGTTGCTGGCACTGATAAAAGATGCTGTAGTATTAGTGAGTACTGGTATTGAGGGAAGATGGGGAAAGAACAGTGATAGATGGCCATAGCTCTGCTAATGGAAGTGGGTAATGTTAATGATGAATGCCAGTGCTGTTGATAAACAATGTTGGTAGCCTTGGTGAGGGTCAATGGTCGTGTTGCTAATAGATGGTGAGTAACAGCATTACTGATGAGTGCCAGAACTGTGGCTGATGGATGCTGGTAGTATGAATGAAAGTACCCATGGATACTTAATGGCAACAGTGACAAATCTGAGGAGTAATGTTAAAGGATGCTGATAGCATTGGCCAAGGATACATTCTGACATGATTATCAATGGATGTTGGGGTGCTGTTCTTAAAAGCTGGGAACTTTAGAAGGAGCAAGTGATGCTTTTGCAGACCTAGACTAGGAGCACTAATGATCAATGTCAAGGATTAATATTCTTCCATTCCTATAACAAAGACCATTATCTTTGCGCTAGTTTTGCATCTGCAGTGAGTCACCTTTTGGCTAACTTCACACATTACAGTTTGCTACACAGAGGAAATGTCTACATAGGTTTTCAGTAATGGGTGAAGCCAGGCCCAAGTATATTTCACTACATAAAAACTACTGAACTGTTGGGGGAAGTGTGCACTAGACTTCACAAATTGATAAGGGAACAGAGGACCACTTGACTGTGTGGGTTTGGGGGTTGTGGGGGGGCAGAGCAAAAGGTGGGATATAAATCTTCTAAAATAAAACAGTAAATAAATAATAAACTGGAGCCAAGGTGAGGCCAAAAACAAAGAGAAAGATATAACCAGTAGCAGAGCAAAGTGCAGAAAAAAGCTGGAAAAAGAAGTAGCATTGTACATGAAAAATCAATACCGGTAGAACAACTTCTCAGGCACTTGCTGTTTTCTGTTTATTCCTTATGTAATCCAAGGGAGTCAACAGGGAAGGAAGACACTGCAGCCTGGACTCTCCTATTGCAGCATCTGAGCATATGGATGAGTGCCAATACATTCAAGCTAAATCTTGATAAGACAGAGATGTGTTCTGAATTATTGGATCCAAGAGATGGGGAGATGGCCTGCTCTGGACAGGGTTTCTATGCCCTGAAAGAAGGAGGTTCATAGCTTGGGGGTACTTCTGGATCCAACCTTGCCACTGGAGGCTCAGGTGACCTCAATGACTCAGTGGCCCTTTTAGACACAGATGACTTGACTACTGTATTCCATGCTCTGGTAACTTCTGCTTTGGATCCTCAAAAATGGGGGAGTCAAGAAGTGGAATTCCAAATCCACACCAATTGCCTTGATGGGTTGTCAATCCCTCCCCCAATGTATTAGCATTAAAGCTTTTGTTTCTGGATACTTCTTTGTTCTCAGTGTCCAATAAAATCAACGAGCATGATATTTATTTAATATATTATCTGTACGACTTTTCAGGCAAACCTCACAAAGAGATTTACACAAAATTATTAAACCAATATAAGAAAGTAGCAAAAACAAGCTACAAAGAAGAACTTTTGGAAAGCCAGATCTCTCCTCTTGTCAGGGCAAGATGGCTCTGGAGTACGAGCTCAGTGGCAGCAGCTTTGGGAGGAAGAGAGGACATCTCAGCTGGAATACGAGGAGCTACATGGTGGGCATCCCACCAGGCTGTTCCACCTTCTCTCTCTTCCCCCCTGAGGGCAAGATGTAGGTTGGTCAGATAACAGATAAGAGAACATGGGCAGAAAGTTCTTTGTAAGCTGAAGTGCAGTGACTTAGCAGAAAGAATACAGCTGATGTCAGCAGGACATTGTTTTCCCTTAAGGAATAATGTGCATAGAACTAGACAGCAAATAAGTTTGCATATAAGCAAAAACTCAAAAGCCCTGCAACTTGGAGTTCAGCACAATAATTAAGCCCTGCAACAAACTTTCCCCAAAGAATTCTGCAGTGTCCCTAAGAAGAAAAAGGGGGGCAGGGAGAGCTTCAACCCTTCTGTGACTTGTGCAAATTTGCTAAGATACAAAGAAGTCAACAAGGTGCCCTCCAGATCGGGTGTACTACAGCCCCTACCCTATCATCCCTAACTACAGTGGTACCTCAGGTTACAGATGCTTCAGGTTACAGATGCTTCAGGTTACAGACTCCGCTAACCCAGAAATAGTACCTCGGGTTAAGAACTTTGCTTCAGGATGAGAACAGAAATCGCATGGCGGCAGCGGGAGGCCCCATTAGCTAAAGTGGTACCTCAGGTTAAGAACGGTTTCAGGTTAAGTATGGACCTCCAGAACGAATTAAGTTCGTAACCCGAGGTACCACTGTATTGGCAAAATTTGTGAGGGCTGTTTTAGTCTGCAACATCTGGAGAACACCTTGTTGGATAGCTCCGTAACTCAACTCAGGTTTTCCAGTTGGACCACAGTTTTCCATCAACACATAAAACTTCCTCCTCCCTCTCTCCCTCTCCCCACCCCATTATCAGGCTAAAAAGAGAATAAGATAATCTAATTTATAAACCCTTTTTTCATCTTGAAATTCTAGATCTTCATGAGGACCAAGCCTGGAATTCAGAGGGACAGAAATGACTCAGCCCTGAGCTACAGGGAGGCGTGAGAGATACAGCATGGCCCAGGTTTGCATTTTCAGCTGTTCTTTCTGCAACCAGTGGCGTAGCAAGGGCGGGACATAGGGTGTGGGGCGCCCCGGGTTCCAGGGGAGGGGGGGTGACAAGTCGGCGGCCCCTCCCGCAACTCCCCAAGGTGAGCCCCGCCGCCCGGCACCCTGTCCGTGCAGCTGTGGCTCGTACCAGTAAGGTTGCCAAATTTCTACCCTATCCCTAGTTCCAAATTATTGAATACCTGGCATTTACAGATATGTGAACAAAAAAACTAGTGATGGTTAAGGTCTCTATCTGGGGCCCTGCCGTTCTTGTCAGCTGCTGAGCTAACTGGACAAATATTCTATGTGCAATTAGGCCAAAGGTGAGGAGTGGGTGTTGTGCTAATGGTGCACATTTGTTCTCTGTTCTCATGGTACAAAGGAAAGCAGGCCAAGGAACAACGGAAGAAGATACCATGTTAAATTTGGGCTAAAACTGATCTTCAAAGGACAGGATAACAGCCTTCACTGTAGCCTACAATCCATGTAAATTGCAAGGGGGTGGGGAGTGAGAATGATAAAATAGTATGAAAATTACTATAGCAACCTCTCATTTATGACTGACCTAGTTTGGGACAAAGGAAGGGTCCCCTAATACCTAAATGCATTGTAGACTGAAATCTTTCATAGCTGTCCAGAGGCAATTTTTTGCTTTGTTTACAGTGATTTAGCTTGATTAGCTAGGGAGGGAAGAAAATACTTTCCAGGTTTTGTCACCCGGAGCTTTATCCTCAGAGGGGCCTTCACGATACTGTGATGGGTTAATCTCAGTAGCGAGCAGATCTATCCCAGGTCTTTGGAAAAGCAACCTGCTGCCCTGTTTTATGCTAAGCTGATATAGTTTTCCACTGTTCTTGTGGATGGCTTATTTATTCTGGTTTAGCCTCTAGTGTGTGTGTGTGTGTGTGTGTGTGTGTGTGTGTGTGTGAGAGAGAGAGAGAGAGAGAGAGAGAGAGAGAGAGAGAGAGAGAGAGAGAGAATGGATTTGTTCAGTGCATTTTTTCAGCCAGAGTGTGCCTATAGGCTGTCATACACTATAGAGCAGAGGTGGGGAATTGAAGCCCATGGAGCTAATTAGATCTGCCAAACCTCCCCACTTTGAGATTTGAGATTTCTTTATTGTCCTTGTACAAATACAGTGAAATTGTACAGATACAATGAAATTGGATGCTTTCCCATAAAAACAACATAAAACATTACTTGTGCAGCGATTGGTATAGCATAGAATTGAATAGTCGAAAATATTTCAGTTGGTTCTCTTGAAACAGTCCTTCAGCTGGGGAGCAGCACATTCATGCCAGATTCTAACAGTCTTTGTTATAGTGAGAGCCCACATATACCCACCTGTCTATTCCCTAATGCCATATGACACCACAGGAGCAGAACAGATAAGTCACCGCTTCAGACAGCACTGAATTCAAGCTGTTGACCGGAAGGAAAGCATGACTCAGCACTTTTGTTATTTTAGATTGGGGTGCGAAGCTTGGGAGCTTGCTGGACTGCAACTCCCTCATCCCCAGCCAGCATGGCTAGTGATCAGAGATAATGGGAGCTGAAGTCCAGCAACATCTGGAGGGACACTGCGTTCTCCACCTATGCTTTAGATTAGAAGTTTCATTGTAGAAAATTGGGGGGGGGGAGTTGGATAAAGCACCCTGCTGCATTGTAGCAGGTGTGCTCAGCCCATCAGAAAACCAGAAGGCACATCACATGACAATGACGGTAGAGCCAATCCCAATGAGAAAGCCAAATTGCTACAAAATCGTCACGTGACATTGCCAAGGACATCCTGACAGTGCAAAGGAAGAAAATCACACCAGCTGTCCTGAACAGTTTGCTGGTGTAAGAACTGTCCTTCAGAACAATGCCTGTTCATAGAAACGCCACTGAGACGAGCACAGACACCAAGTGTTCTTAATCTTACAATCTGTTCTGTACTGCTCTTGTGTCTGGCTATGAAGACAATGCTGAGAGACTTGAGCCCTCTCACCTGATGCAATGGAAGGCCTCTGTTAAAGAAAGGCCTTGGCCACATCCACAACGTGCATTTAAAGCGGTGCTATGGTACTGCTTTAAACAGCCCTGGCTTCCCCTAAAGAATGCTGGGAGCTGTAATTTGAGAGAGTTGTTAGGAGATGCCCATTCCCCCCAGAGAGTTACAATTCCCAGAGATTTCTTTGAAGGGGGGTTGATTGTTAAACCGCTCTGGGAATTAGAGCTCTGGGAGCAGAACTACTAACAACTCTTGGCACTCTTAACAAACTACAGCTCCCAGGATTCTTTGGGGGAAGCTGTGACTGTTTAAAGTGGTACGGTAGTGCTTTCAGTGTGTGATGTGAATGTGGCCCTTGCCTGCTTGAGACTCACCACAGCATGCATTGCTTTTGTCAGGAGCCCTTTCTCCTTCTCTACGATAGCAATTGTATGCATAGGTCATAGCTCCGCCTCCCTTCTCACTGCAAAGCCAAAAAGCTGTAAACCTTCCCTGGGTCCTCTAATTACTGAATGTGATGGAAGTGGGGCTGATTCTGTTCAGTTACTACCACTGCTGTTTTTCTAGAAAAAGAGGTGCCAGAACTCACCGTGAACACCTCCCTCAATCTCTTAGAATGGCAATGGCACCCACCTGAGAGGTGCCAGAACTGAGTTCCGGCGAGTTCTGGCTTTAAAAAACCCATTTAAACAGGTTAGCCTTAATATTATGAAAAATGCCGATTTACGCCCATCACACCAGACAACAGCACCTCATTCCACTTGAAGATTTAGCTGTTCCTCAGCCAGCTCCATTGTTTATGAGCGCCTATGCAGATTTGTAAGTGAAATGTTAATATTTCGTGCAGTTCTTTGTGAGCTCCCCATCCTGCCATCTTTGAGCTTAGTGTTTCCCTGTTTTTCACATTGTGTGTATGTGTTCTGATTTGACCTACTTTGCATGTGAGCGTTCTCTTTACTGAACAGATGACATCTCTTGGATAACTTTGGCAGCGGCAGGGTGGGAGAGGAGGGAGAGAATATATCTATTTAGGGACAATCAAATAGATTGTGCAGCTTCTGCGGATTCCGAAGGTTTTTTTGTTCCCACAGGATTTCGTTTTATTCCCGGAGACATTTGCATTAAAATAGGTTCTTCTCTCTTTCGGAAGGGTTCATCTGCTTCTGCAGCTTACTGAACACCTGAAGTCAAAAGCCTCTGTCACATTTCAACCACTTACCCCCCCCCCCAACCCAGCAGCCAGCTGCAGATACACAAAAGGGCTTGATGGCATCTGGCAGGTGATAAGCATCACAAGCAGATATACAGAAACAAATTAAAGAATTGGGAGGCTCTTTCCTCCTCCTTCCCCACTTCACCTGAGAAAACTTTGCAGAGAAATTGAATTCAAAAGCATTTGTTATGCGTCAGTTACTACAGATGACCGGGATATGACCTAGCCGAAAGCTGCTGCACACTTTAAGCAGCAATCTTGTCTCCTGTCGTTGCATTAAGGTCATATCTGCATGTCCTACAGTAAATATGTAGAGTGTGAAGGGCAGTCACAGGATCCTAAGCCAGCCTCCCCAACCTGGTGCCTTTCAGAAGTTATGGACTACAATTCTCATGCACCCTAGCTGTGCAAGCTGGGGTAGATGGGTGTTGTACTCAAAAACACGTGGAGAGCTCCAGGTTGGCAAGACTGCCCTAAACACTTGGCAGCACATGCTGGGGAACTCTGGTCAGTTGCAGCCCTTAGACCCTTGTCCACTTCATGCTTAGGGGCACATGTTGAGATCTCCGCATTGCAGGAGGTTGGACTAGATGACCCGTGGGATCCCTTCCAACTCTACGATTCTATGAGCACGCATTCCGTGTGTAGAAGCCAAACCGACTTGCAACTGAATCTTAATTCAGCACTGGCAATAGAACAGCACCCAAGGCCAAAAGACTCTATTGGGATGCAAGGCTGGCTGCACAGCACAAACACCTACAAGGAAAAGTTGTGGCTCAGTGGCCAAACATCTGCTTTGCATGCTGAAGTCCCCGGTTTAATCCCTGGCATTGCCAGATAGGACTGGGGAAAGACTCCCTGAAATCCTAGAGAGCTTCTGCCGGACACTGTAGACAATAGTAATGGACCAATGGTCTGACTCAACATAAGGCAGCTTCATATATTCCTATGTCTTCCAACGCTTTGCTGCTTCTCCGTGGTCCCAAGCATCTGTTTTCTGAATGGTTGCCTCACTTTGCCCAATGACAGGGCCGGCCCTCCTTGACTTGCAAGACAACTTAATCTACTCTGGCACACAGAAATCCAGAAGAACAGTCAGTTCTACTGTTGAGAATTTCACTAACACAAGAAGTAAAGGTGGGAGAAGAAGGCCATATACAGTGTCAGGGGGAGGGGGAGAGAAAGGCCTTGACTCCTTAGAAGCACCCGGCAAAGGCAAAACAAATCTTACATAGTAGTTTATTTCTATGCTGCCTTCTGGGCAAAAAGGCCTTCCAAGCAGCTCACAAAGGTTAACACACGAAGTCAACATTCTTTCAAACAAAATATAACTTAGCCCAAATATAAATCAGCAGGATCTCAACAACAACATTAGCACAAAGAACCTAAACACAAAAACATCCTTTCCCATGCCTAAAAGCAGAAACTAGTCTGCCCATTCTCCAGCAAAATAGAGCACAAAAAACTTCCCAAAGGGTTACTGTCCCTGAGGCAGACACTCATGAGCAGCCGCTTTCCAGACAGCAGCTCATTACAAGGGTCCCAGGCAAAGCAGAGCAGGTAGAATAGTTCATCCCAATGTTTCCAAGCACAGTCTCTCCCCAAAGGCTGATGGAGACAGAACCTGCAACGTGAAGGACAGTGATGGCAAACAGATACACAAAAACCGTGTAACACAGTGTTACAAGCAAACACAGAAACTCAGAAAATTAAAGGTGGTTAAGTTTTTGGACAATTAAGTGATGCTTAATTGTTTTGGGTTTTTTTTAAGGACCATATGCTTTTGTTCACCACTACATTGCACCTGTAGGACACAGCTTTCTCATCTAGAAATATACTTCTATATCCCTCCACCTGAATATTTTTTCTGGTTCCACCACTGATTGCAAGGGAAGCTCCAGCTATTCTGTTGTCCTCAATAAGAGACATAGACATGCCCTGACATTTTAATCTGGGGGGGGGGGAGTAGCAAGTCTCAACAGGTGGGGAGGATGGAAGGGGGACACTGTTGGACCATTGTAGCCAGAAAAGGAATGCAACAGGCTCCCTAATCCTTCTTGAGTTCTTCCTTCTTCTTCCTTCTTCCTTCTTCCTTCTTCCTTCTTCCTTCTTCCTTCTTCCTTCTTCCTTCTTCCTCCACCAGTCCATCAACTCAGTACTGTCTGCTTTGACTGGCAGCAGCTCTCTAGGGTTACATATAGGAGTCTGGAAGATGCCAGGGATTGAGCCTGGTATCTTCTGCATGCAAAGTGTGTGCTGTACCACTGAGCTTTGCCATATATATATATATATATATATATATATATATATATATATATATATATAGTGGGCCTTCTGGAGCCCAGAACTCCCAGCGTTTGCCCAACCATGCCAACAATGGGCCTATGCAAAACACCAAAGAGCATAAGAAGGGCCCACTGGATCAGGCCAGTAGTCCATCTAGTCCAGCATCCTGTTCTTGCAGTAGCCAAACAGGTGCCCATGAAAAAATTGCAAGCAGGACCTGAGCACAAGAGCACATTTGAGCTACACTGCACCAAGCCTGAAACCACCCAGAAGGAGAAATGGAATGAGATCACAGAGCAGCAGAATCAACAGCAATCCCTGAAATGAGGAGGGGATAGAGAAACCCCAGAAGACTGATGTCTTCCTTTGCAATCAAGAGAAAATACCCCTGATGCTGAGAGGAACTGCACAGGGAGATAATAAGAAAGCTGGAGGAAGACCTGTTGTACAATGAATTGTTATAAGTAGAGTTTTTTTTCTATTTTTATCCCTGTGATTAGATTCTGAACTCTTTGAATCATCATTAATGTAACACCCTAGAAGCAAGCTACAGCCTCAGCTGAAAGCTGCATTAAGTGTTCCTGGCTAATTTGGGGAGTATTTGAAATCATGTGTGTAGGCAGACCTACGTCAGACATGCCACAGTTGTAATTCTTTTTTAACTTCTGAAATGAGAAGAATTGCCTGTTTTGTTATCAGCACATCCTTTGCTCCTTATCTGACAATTTATTAATATATTGCAATGTTGACTGATCTAGCTAATCTTAGCTGACTATTATGTATTTATAGATACGGATATATTTGTATCAAACCCAGCACAATCCAAAAAAACTTACATCAGGACTAAATCCCCATTGGCACTACATTTAAAGCAGCATCAAACTACTTTAAGCAGTCATGGCTCTACCCCCCCCCCCAAAAAAAAAGAATTCTGAGAAGTATAGTTTGTTAAGGGCATTGATAGTTGATAGGAGATCCATCACAGAGCTGCAATTCTCAGAGTTCACTGGAAAGAGGGATTCAATTTTCAACTACTCTGGGAATTGCAGCTTTGTGAGGGCAGTGGGGGTCTCTTAACAATTCTCAGCATCCTAATAAACTACAATGCCCAGAATTCTTTGGGGGAAGCCATGCCTGTTTAAAATATCATCATGGTGCTTTACAAATGTACAATGCAGATGGGGCCTGAGAGCTGGTCTACACATGACATGGAATAAGGTGGTAAAATTCTGGACTGTGCTGCTTCAGTCTGCAAGTGGGGGGGGTGATATTTATGAATGCTCCTCATGTGAAAGAACTCTCTGCACTAAAACCAGGTCAGATAGAGAACTCTGCCAGACCTTTCTCCTGGTGTGCTAACTTACTGAATAGTCACAAGGTTGTTGCTGTGTTGTTGTTTTTAATGGGGAAAATCATTCAGAGATATCACCTACCCCCCACTTGAGTCTGAACTGAAATTCTACCATCTTGTTCTGTTTTGTATATCAGCAGGTCTGTATAAATCCTATTGAAATCAGTTGACATCTAAGTTCCATTCCATTCATCTGGACAGAGCTGCTATGGACTAGCTTTTTGTAGGATCACTGAACAGTGTTTAGCTCTGAAGTTGGGGTTTTGGTGGGGTTTTTTGTTTTTCAAGTTACCAGGGCAGAAGCAAACTAGAATAGCCAGTTTGGTGCGCAAGTTCTAAGAATGTAATATTGCTTACCACTTCTCACTAAAGCCACTTTCTAAACAGTGTTTATAGAGTTTTCTCATTCTGCAGTTGGAAGAGGTGGTGGGTGTTGATCAGCGAGTTCCTGGTTCCTCCCAGGAAGCACAACGGAACCAGACTGCATCTTGTAGTGGCTCTTTCATACTGTTACATTGCACATGCATACATTTGTCCAGGCCACCAGATGGAGATGTTGGAGTCTTAGAGATGATTAAAGATCGCTGTGCTCCTGGGATTTTTCTCTCTCAATATGCACAGGCAACTTTCATGTTTGACTTGGCTCCTTAGATATTTGTGGTTGCCTGGGTCTTAATTCTTCTTTTACATTAGGCAGCAATGGGCACAGAATAAAAGATTCAGGATGTGGCAGGACTTAACTCAAATGCCCTATGAACTCCTTGTTCTCTTAAGGCAAAGAGGGCAGGTCAAGACATTTTGCTGCCTGAGATTGAACAGCAGTGACTCCTCCCTACCAAATCAAGGTACATAGCACCCAAGGGTGGTCAAGTTATCTAGGCACCTAAAACAGAAAATCCCAAAAAAGCACCACCCCCTGGGAGTAAATATGCAACAATAATAAATCAAATTTGCTGCCCTCTCATGGCACCCAAAATCAGGTGCCTTACTCTGTCTAACGGTCAGGCTGCAAAATGTATTATGTAGGGTGGAATGTGTTCCACTTTGTGGGATTTGAAAGGCTGCAGGAGAGTCTCTGTTTGAATGACTCTTCTGTTTGAAGGGATGCCTGGTGAAGGTCAGATTTAAAGATAAAGAGCCTTTAAAAAGGACAGCCTGGAAGCTGTCCATCATCAGCACCTGGACAGCAGTCTGAACAGACACAATGGTCATTTGGTCACTATGGGCTTCCTCACTATGATGAGATGCATTTTTTAAATACCGGTACTGTGTGTAATTTTTTATGTTAACATATCAAGAACAAAAATTCCAACAAATAACACTACAAAAAATTAATAGCCTTACAATAAATCAAAGACAGCATATGGTTGTACATTGTCATTGAACGTGTTAGATCAGAAAAAAAACATCCATCTCTCCATAAATTTATGGGGCTGATTTACATGTGTTTGCTTATGGGAGGTTAAGGTTGATCAGCATCACAATGGACCAGATATTTTGTAATTCAGTGTATTATGTTTCTCTTTAAACTAAAGCAATTGTTTCTGAATTTGCATCTATACATATTAATTATGTGCAAATTGTATGCAGATCTGTACCGACCTTTGTTCTCTTTTTGCTGATGCATTAACTCTTTTTTGGTACTGCACAGCACAGAAACATAGGAAGCTGCCTTATGTTGAGTCAGATCATTGGTCGATACCTATCAAATTAAATTTTGGAGGACCAAATCGCCCATACTTCCTGCCCTAACTTCCTGCTCTTTCGCTTCTTTTTAAACAGCCATCCACATCTGTGTCAGGAATCTTCTTTTTGTATTGTGTGATGGGCATGGTTTGTGTATGCTCTCCTTTTCTCATTTCTCTGTTATTTTGGTTCCTCAGAATCACAGGAGGAAAGGAAAGAAGAGAAAGGAGACCAGTGGTATGCATTAGGGAATGTGCCTTCCAGATGTTTTGGACTCCAGTTCCGATCACCACTGGTGACAGGCCGTGCTGACAATGGGAGTTGGAGTCCACAACATCTAGAGGACAGGGAGCAAAGGACACAGAAGCCAGTTTGTCTACTAGGAAATGAACACAACATGCCGCAAGCAGAGGCTGCAAAAACCTGCAAAGCCTACTGTAATCAGATTATCCATGTCTTGAATTCTCAAGGCAGCTGATTTGGAGAGTGCAATGAGGTGTTGCGGTAAGGGAATATCATCCCAGCTCAGTGGATCAGTCTGTGAATATCACCTGAGCTAATTTACATGCTGTGTTTAGAATTTACACATAGTATATATCCTGCTGTGTCCCTCTTTCTGTCAGAATTCAAAACATTGTGCTTTTTTGGCACAGCTGGAGTGTCTGATGTAGAAACTTGTGAGATTCAGTGCTGACTGGTGCCTACTGGCGGTGGGGGGAAGCAGAAAGACCAACGGTAGGTGGAGCCAGAGCCAATGACAGGCAGAGCCAACTACAGTGCAGATCTGTACAATCACCAACTCAGAAGTAAACCCCATTGCATTTATTGGAAGTTGTAAGTACATGTATATAGAACTTCACCCTTGGGGACTCTTTACTATAAAAGACTCTCTCATACTTAATAAAGCTAGGAACATACGCTTTTCCTTTCTCAAGAAACGTACTATCTTCCAAAGGCTTTCTGTTGCAAATTAATACAGTATGTTGAAAGCATGCTGAGAGTTGAGTTTTGCTTCTGGTCCCTGCCCCATCCTTTTTTTATTTGCCCTGAACACTGCCTCTTTGAAAGAGCTCACACTGACATTCTGCAACCTTGTTTGAAAATGAGCCGAGTTTAGCTTGCAGAAGAGCCGTTTTATCTGTGACCAATTCTGGTGGGGTATCTGTGTTAGTCCATGGCAGTGAAAGCAACAAAGAGTCTTGTAGCACCTTAAAAGCACAACAGATTTATTATGTTACAAGCTTTCATGGGTCAGAGCCTACTTCATCAAATTCAGAAAATGCTCACCAACGTGGATAAGCAATAACACACTGCATTTAGAGAAAAGATGTGTTTTTTATGTTTTTAAAATAAAGCAGAGGCAAAGCTTCTGCTAGGACAGGGGAGGCCCTCCAGATGTGGCCCTCCAGATATTGTTGGACTCCAGTTCCCATCAGCCTCAGCCAGCATGGTCAATAGTCAGGGATGATGGGAGTTTGAGTCCAAAATCTGGAGAGTCACAGGTTCCCTATGTCTGTCCTAGGAGAGATTTCATCCTGAAATTGGGGGTGGCGGGTGTGTAGAAGTTGAATGTAGAATGTATTATAGCCCATAATTCCAAATGGCATTTTAAATGGAAATGAGTGTTAGCAGGGCTGAACCAGACAGAGACTGGGACTATAACACAGGTAGATGCTGGGCAGAGCAAACCAATGGGGGGTGGGAACCCATACTGGAGAACCCATGCTTCCACAACTCTGCTGGGTTTGTTGGTTTGTTTTTTCTATTTTTCCTAACAGATTCTTTGAGAGAGAGAGAGAGAGAGAGAGAGAGAGAGAGAGAGAGAGAGAGAGAGTATACACACACACACACACACACACACACACACACACACACACACGGTAAAACAAAGCTATAAAAGAGGTGCTTTCTCTGTTATAACTACACCAAATGTAGTTTTAACTGGAACTACATTACCTCTGAAAATGGCTGGTCCAGGGCTGAATCTAGAGCATATGTCTTGAAACACCCCAGAAACACCCCTTTTTTGTTCTAGCGTCTCTCAGAACACTGAGGATCAGCAGCAATGGTGGAGCTTTCTTATCCATGCCAGGGAGACCTCTGACTTCTAGCTGCAGCCAGGGACATCATTCTCCAACCATGGAGATGAAGGTCTGCAGTATCCAAAGGGATAGATCCCAGTTGTCCTTCCTGGGAGCTTAGGATTGCTCCCTGAAAAACATGCCAATTAAATATGTCATAATGCCAGATACCTACCTCTCAGGAGCAAAATTAAGAAGGCAAAAAGGACTAAGATGTACATAAATTGAAATACTTCAGGGCTTATTTCACCAGTTTTCTTCTTCATCAGGGGAGAAATTGGCACCCAGTAAGACTGAAATTAAACACACACAAAGCCCTTTTATCAGAAATAACCAGTGTGTGACTTAAACCTTCGCTCACAAACCTTGATGAATTTGCAAGCTGTAGGGATCATGGATTTGAGAAAATTAATTTTATGCTTTTCATCCTCCCAAATTAAAAAATAAATAAATGGAAAAAAATGATTTTTCTCCTTTGTGCTTCTCTGGAATGCATCATAGATTGCAAAACGGAATTGAAATGTAATGAAAACAACATAATCTGTCTCCGGGGGGCGGGGGGGCTGCTTTGTGAAAAGCCTGCTTCCCCTTCTGCCCTACTGGGGTGGCTGCCAAAAGGGTAGGGAAAGGACAAGGAGAAGACAGCCAAGACTTTCAGACTCCATCCCATTAAGCAAGAGGCTAGATGGTCTTGACAATCTGAGTGCAAACAGTCCCCAAGTGCTTAATTCAAATACTTGCCCCACTGCATCAGCCATTGCACATCAACAGCCACCTGCCGACATGCCCCAAATGTTGGGATCTAGAAATATTTCAGGATTTATGATCCAAGTGTGTGGAGTCAATGTTTAATTTCTAAAGTAAAAGATAACAGCTTATTTGGAAGAATAGTCATGCCCCTTTATATACAGTAGTACCTTTTAATACCTCTAAATCACCACTGTCATTGAGCTCTGTTACTGGAAACTTGGCACTTCTGATTTCTAGAGGAGTGTCTGTATTTATGTGTATAGACACACATATACATACATAGAGATACATGCACATGTGGGATCTGCAGTGTATCCCCCTCACCTCCAAATAGTAATGCCCCTGTTCAGGATTCCAGCCTGCCTTGCTCTCCTCCAGGAAACTCCATTCCATTTCCTCTTCCCCATATTTCTTTTCCAACAGTCAACATTGCGTGGCTACCAGACATGGTCAGTCATCACTAGACTGTTTGGATGGGGGAGTTTGCCCTCTTTGGTTTTGTTTTTAAAATATGCTTTGTACTTCTCCATACTTCAGGGCAGGCATGGAGAGCCTTTGCCCCTCCATAGGTTGCTGTGCTGTCCATTGGCCATGCTTGCTGGGGCTGATGGGAGTTTTAGTTCAGCAGCATTTGGAGGGTCAAAGGTTCCCCAGTTCTGATTGAGGGTTCTCTCAAGTATGATGATACCTCCCTCTTGTTTCTCAGTGACCCTGTTTTTGGTTCAAATCCTAATAACACAGTTTAAAGGGCCATGGATTGTTTAATTAGTGGAAGGCCTAGGAGAAGGGGAATGTTTTTGCCTAGCACCTAGAGATATGTAACAAGGCACCAAGCGAGCTTCCCTGAGGAGAGCATTCCATAAGTGGGGAGCAACTGCAGAAAAGGCCTGTTCTTGTGTTGCCACCCTCTGGATGTCTCATGAAGGAGGCACATGAAGAAGAGCCTCAGATGGATCATAGAGTCTGGGTTGGTTCATAAGGGGAGAGGCTTGTTAACAGTTCTGAGAGTTATTAGGAGACAACCCCCCCCCCAATTCCCTTCACAGAGCTACACTTCCCAGAGTGGTTTAACAGTCAGTCCGAAGCCTTAGATGTGGTTAATGAATGTGCTGTGGAGCCTGCCATAGATACTGTAATGACTAATCCTTTAAAAACTGGATTTCTCTTCTGGCTTAAAAGGATGGGTTCCTGGTGGCACAACTTTGGGAAGCCCCACACTTAACCTGCATTCACATGAACAATGTCATTTCCTGGTGGATCCACCACTGGAAATATCCCTATTTCATTGCCAGTCAAAGATCTGGCAGCAATTCCGAGCAGCATCCTAGAGAAAACATCATTCAAGAGACTTCACAGAAAGTCATTTGAAAGAGTACCTATTGAATCATTCCCTGTTTCAAATGCAGCACTATTAGCAGCTAGGGGATATATGTGATAAGCACACATGTATTGTTGGGTGGTTGAACCAAGGAATGGAGGAACAAAACTAAATTGCCACAAAGCTTCAGATGTTTACAGAAGTTGTGTTTAATACTGAAACAGGACAAGGAGGAGATCCCACCTGCCCACAAACTGCATAAAACATACAAGTACCTTTTTGGCACAAGGTTTAGTGAATCTGGAGGTGGTGGTGTTCTGTAACAAAGAGATGAGATTTGCTTGCAAAGATTAGAATAGATTTTGATAGAGTTATTTTTAGCCTTGGAGTGTTCCAGAACACTTACACCCCACCCAAGAGCCAAAGTGAAAGGTGATGTAAGCCCATTTTTGCTCCCCAGTGGCAAGACTCCCTCTTCACACTCATTGTGTGAGGGTGTTGGTAAAGCCAAAACATGCATGCTGGGAAACGAGGAGAAAGTGCAAATTGAATGGGAGAGAGTATTTTAGCTCACAGCTTAACACTTTCCTGTAGGCTACTTCTCTTGATACGCTCCTGTTGCCTGGGTCATCGGTATACCAGTGAAGGCAATTTTAACTTGTTTTGCTGTCCTTTGCCCCCTGTGACAAAGGGACTGCACAGAATGCAGAGGCGATGTGCAAAGGTGTGTGCAGAGAATGTGCTAGGTATGTCTCAGCTCCAGTTAAAACGTTCTGCAGAAACCAGTAGGAAATATTTTCCTCGGCTGTACCACTACAAGCTGTAGGAGTGGGAAACTGCATGTTTCAAGCCTAAAAACCAAAAACAGAGTAAAACTCCACCTTCCTGCACAAAGACAAATCATGAGAACACTTCTCTTTGATGGGGTACAGTAGTTTTCTACATACTCTGATTACTGGCCATGTTGGCTGGGGCTGGTGGGATATGTAGTCCAATGACATCTGGAGAGCAACATGTTAGCCACCCCTGTCCTGCTGCCTGAAGTGGTGCAGTCCAACAAAGTTTCACCAGTTACAGGTAGATAGCCGTGTTGGTCTGTCATAGTCAAAACAAAATTAAAAAATTCCTTCCAGTAGCACCTTAGAGACTAACTAAGTTTGTTCTTGGTATGAGCTTTCGTGTGCATGCACACTTCTTCAGATACTTCTTCAGGTATCTGAAGAAGTGTGCATGCACACGAAAGCTCATACCAAGAACAAAGTTTCACCACTTAGCATATAAATTGGCCCAGAGATTGGAAACTAGTCAGTAAACATTGAATGGCTGAAGACAGATGTAGGTGCTCATGCACACCAACAGTTAACACTGGTTTTACTTGATTGTGGTAAGCCAGGAATAGTGAAGAGAAACATCTTTGATTCAGTTAACATTAAAGGCAAATCCACCTGATTGGCACTTTACAAAACAATACGCAAACCGAAACACAGCCGTCCTTAGGAATCCTCACTTCTTGAATTTTGCAATGCAATGCAGTTCTGCAACCAAGTATTGTGTACAAAAATGCATATACTAGGGGAAAGTGTGCATAAAAATGCATGTTAGTGAAAACAACATACAAAAAAGGAAATATTAAAGGATATTGCTTTGCAGAAATAGGCACGTTGGGCAAAACTGCATACAAAAATGTGCCTATAAGCACAAATCTGTACAAAAGTGCTGATGAGTTTTCATGATGACTGTTTTTTTGTATTAAAAAAAAAAAATCACAAACTGATGTGGAAATATGGAGAATTGAATATTGGGAGAATGAGAAACTGAGGAAACAAAACTGACAGACTTGCCCGTCTATAGCCAGGAGTAGCTAACCAGTGGCTTTGCCTGGACTATTTCAGACTAATCAGTGGTCCTCCATATGTTCTTGGACTCCAACTCCCATCAGCCCCAGTTTGCATGATCAATGGCCAAGTATGATGGGTGTTGTAGCCCAATGACACCTGGGACAACCCCATGTTAAGCACTCTTGCACTTACTGCTATTATATCAATGAAGAAAATAAGGGTTTTTCTGAATGACCTCTTCTCTGAAACTGGAAAGCTGTTCTTGTGAATTATAAATGACTTTCCCTGTGAAAGGTGGAAAGACATACAAGAGTATTAAATAAAAACCCACAATTTTCCAGATTATTAACAGACTAGTGCTTTAACTGGGCATTTATCCTCTGTTTTGTTTTTTGTTTTTTTGCTATTCTCAATCAATTACTTAGAAAAGAAATTGTGTTATGCAAAAAGTCCTGGGTTAATCTGTGCCTTCTCCATTTTAAAAGAAACAACAACCTTAAGTATCCAGATTGGAAAAGATAATCTGCCAAAGATCTCAAGGTCCTAACCCTCACCCCCGCCCTGGAAATACTATAAAACACTGCCATTTGCAAGTGATGCTATACTGCTTAAGGAAAAAAAATTGAAGGGCTTTTGGACCTGTATGCTCAAATAAACCCAAGAGGCTTGTAATTGCTAACCAGAACTTTGACTGCAGTAGTGTAGCGCTCAAGAGCTGAAAGGGGTGTCCTAAGGGGGCTGTGAAAAGAAGGATATGGAACCTGAATTTGCCAAGTCATAAGAAACCCCGTACCAGCATTGGGGAACCTTCAGCCCATGGGCCAAATTTGGCCCACCACCATTGGGCCTGTGAGACCATTCCCACCTACCCCATACCTGGCATCCTTGCATACAGAAAGTCCCAGGTTCAATTCCCTAGCATCTCCAGGTACAGCAGAGAGGGGCCCCTGTTTAAAACTGCAGGGGGTTGGGCTAGATAACCCCTGAGATCCCTCCCAACCCTATAATCTAGGGAGAGTTGCAGTCAGTCCATGTAGACAGTAGTGAGCTAGATGGACCAATGATACGACTCAGTATAAGGCAGCTTCCTGTGTAAGCAAGCAATAAATGAGTTAATTGCTGCTGTGCCAAGGCACTTTTTTATTTTCAAACTATAAAAGGACAAGAACAGGAGGATACAGCTCATTTTGCACGCAGAGAACAGCTTCTTATGTTACAGAGAGGCTATGAGAACTGCTCCTCCTCTTGTGCGCTTCTTTGTAGTGTCTGAGATATTCCCTGCCCCCGTGCACATTTCACCACACGGGGCAGGGAGAGGCAGGGGATGTGTGAGGTCCAATTTGGACATACATTAAGAAAAAGCAAGACAAAACACAAGTTGTTTGAGCTTCTGTCCTACGTTAAAGCAGGGTGTCTGCCAGCATCTTTTTCACTGCTGCAGAGTTGAGGCTGCCATGTGTTGATGCACATTTGTTGCTTCCCGAAGCAGCTGAAGAATATGCAGCACAGCGCTCCCCAAAGTACTGTAATATTCTGCTACATCAGACAAGCTCATACACTGGCCATCTCAACGATCCGTCCAGCTCAGCATTCTGTCTACCCACACAGACCACATTAGGTGGCTGATGTCTCAAGGAAGTTTGCAAGCAGTGCAATGGAGCAATGTTCACCCCCTGTTGCTAACGCTCAGCATCTAGCAGTCAGAAGTAATGGCTCCGAAAATGGATGATTTCACTAATAGATTTGCCCTCCATGTAGTTATCAAAGCCAGTAGTCCAACTATTTCACACCCAGGTCTCAACTGTAAGCCTGCAGCATGGAAACTACTTCAATATTTTATTTTTACTATCTTATGTTCGTATTTCCTCTTTTTAATCATCCCTCTCTTCTTCCCTCCCCATTCTTAATTTTTTAAAGCTTTTTTAAATAGAAAACAGCACAGCACTCCTTAAAGGTAAAGGGACCCCTGACCATTAGGTCCAGTCGTGACCGACTCTGGGGTTGCGGCGCTCATCTCGCATTAATGGCCGAGGGAGCCGGCGTACAGCTTCCAGGTCATGTGGCCAGCATGACAAAGCCGCTTCTGGCGAACCAGAGAAGCGCACGGAAATGCCGTTTACATTCCCGCTGCAGTGGTACCTATTTACAGTGGTACCTCGGGTTAAGTATGCTTCAGGTTAAGAACTCCGCTAAGAACAGAAATCGTGCTCTGGCGGTGCAGCAGCAGCAGGAGGTCCCATTAGCTAAAGTGGTGCTTCAGGTTAAGTATGCTTCAGGTTAAGAACAGACCTCCAGAACGAATTAAGTACTTAACCCGAGGTACCACTGTATCTACTTGCACTTTGACGTGCCTTTGAACTGCTAGGTTGGCAGGAGCAGGGACCGAACAACGGGAGCTCACCCCGTCGCGGGATTCGAACCGCCAACCTTCTGATCGGCAAGCCCTAGGCTCAGTGGTTTAACCCACAGTGCCACCCGCGTCCCTACAACACTCCTTAGGACAGGATATATTCTGTTGTGGGATATTATCTGCCAATTGAACACTAAAGATTTATACTTTTAAAACTGAAAGCAAAAGTTATTTATGCTAGTTGGGAAACAACATGACCAGTAACAATTCCAGAACTGCGCTTCTGATGCTCTCTACAAAGACTTAATTTTGTATGCATTTCTGTGTGTGTGTGTGTGTGTGTGTGTGTGTGTGTAATACCGCCTATCCTCCAAGGAGCTCAAGGGGGTGTACATAGTTTTCTCTTTCTCCAGTGTATCCTCACAACAACCCAGTGAGGTAGGTTGGGCTGAGAAATAGTGATTGGCCCAAGGTCACCCAGTGAACTTCATGTGTGTATGGGGGTTTGAACCCTGGCCTCCTGGGTCTTTTAAAATGCCATCATTGTACCCTCTGATTCTGATCTTAAGGATGGCCTGTTACACATCACCAAAAGAGAGGAAATGTGCCACCAAGACAGAGTCCGCACATCTATGTAACATTTTCATATGCCAGTTAATACATATATAGAAAGATGCAAATTTGTAATTAATTACAATGCAATACATCTCACCATTGTGGAGAAGACTATAACCAAGTGACCTCTGTGCCCGCTCCCAGGTTAAGTATTGGAGGACCCTCTTGCTTTCCCTTACAATGGTTCTTTTATCTTTAAACTGGTTCTGGACTGGACAGCCCTGAAAACCAAGCATGCCTTCAAGCAGAGGACTGTCCTCTGTAAAGTAGGACACATGGCCACCTTCCTGATGCTCAGGCTTTGAGTGTCATCACTTATGTGGCTGTAACAAGACCACCCACCCAAGAGGGAGGTATCAACACAGAAGGCCGGGGCAGGGGAGAACAGGAAGCCCAGAACAGCCCAACGAGGACTAAGGTACTCAGTGGTGGTGGCTAATTGTTGGGGAAGTGAGGGAGATCGGAATGGCATGGCTGGAATCCTGACAGCAGCTCTCCCAGCACTGCAACGTTTTCTTGCTGGTCCTACTTGCTCCTGATAAAAGGAAAACAAACCCCAAGCCCTCTGTTTCAAAGCTTACAGCATGACATTTCTGTTGCATTCCTGACGCAGCGCCTCTTGAGTACTGGACTTTGCTGCTTAAGACTGTGTACTTCACCTCATGCTGATCAAAGTTTCTGCTTCTGTTTATTATAGATTTCTGCTGTGTGTATGTGCATGTTTTCCCCCGCCCTCCCCATCGCCCTTTCCTCAAGTGTGTGTGTGATTCATGCCTTTGGGGAAGCTCAATTCAGAGGCAGCTGCTGCTTCTCAGTGGGGCTCCTGTTTTCACCCAGCCATGCGGCTCAGTTTGACAGGCACCCACAGATCTTAAGCCTTTGGCCAAGGTCAAGTCACCTACTGAGCCAAGGACTCAAGAATAGACAAGATGCCAGCTAAAGATCCCCAATCTGTAGCGTACTACTGGCTCTCTGCCAGCTCTGTCTCATTAGCCCCACTTTAATGGCTGCTTGCTTAGTTTGCAGAGTTCCTTGCCTGCTCTGTGAGGAAAACACTTGGTCAGTTTTGGAAGCATGATATGGCTGAAAGGAGAGAAATAGGTGAAGTGCTTTTCCTATGAGTTTTGCCTTCCCACCCCAAAACATTCCCCCAACAGAGAGTTGGACTACTTGATAGTCTAGCTTAACTATACTTTTGCAAAGAGAAAAACATTAGCCAAGTGCCCTATATTATTGTTATTGTTATATTTTCACCTTTTACATGTATAAAATGTCATAAAAACAGCTAGAAATAATCGTAAGAAAAGAACAAAAAAGAACTGAAGCTAAATTTAGAAACCAATGCAAAATGAACGTCTAAGGCAGAGACCATTCCATCTAGCAGGAAAGTCTTTCCAAAACAAAAATGGCTTGAGTTGTTTCTGGAAAATACAGAGAATGTGTAACTCAACATATAGGCCTATTTATGTGTAAACTAACGCTTATCATAATTCACCCCTATTGAGATTCCCCCAAATTTTTCCCAGGTGATTGGGGGGGGGGAGAGAGAGCCACAGTAGCAGTCCCTGCTCCAACTGGGAATCCCACTACCATTAACTTGAAGGTCTGTCTGAGCAAGAATGGCCAATGTGATGGCCTCCAGATGTCATTGGACTACAGCTCCCATTATCCCTGTTGATTGGTCCTGTTGGCTGGGACTGATGGGAGATGTAGTCCAACAACATTGAGACAGCACCCTAGTATAGAGCCTCTTCATGTCCAGCTTCACATGCACAGACTATATGAAGAACTTCAAATGAATGTATGTATGTCAGGGCAGGGCAGGGGTGTAGCATGGGGGGCTTCTGGGGCGATTGCCCCAGGTGCATTGGGAGAGGGCACGCTGCTCATGCTACCCTCCCTGAGCCAGCCCTGCGCCACTTTGTGAGGATCTGATCAGATCCCAGTCTTGCAATGCGGTTTGGGGAGGGCGGCATGAGAAGGCTGGGATCCAGGGCCCATCACTGTTGTGTTCTTCTCATGCACCCTCACCAAGCTGCTTTGGGAGGAGTGTTTCCATGGCATGGCTCAAATCTTTCAAATGACAGCTCTTAAAATGCATAGCTCTGATCTACCACCCGAAATAGTGACCTCGCAAGCCTTAGACTATTTTACAGGGTTACAAGTTGTGTGGACCTGATGTCTAGAACCAGGCAAATGTTTTGTAAGCTATGCTTACAAAAAAATCACAGGTGATGGCCAAAGCCCTAGTCCCTATGAGAAATGACCTGGCCTGACAGCAGCCAAAAGAATCCATCAGTAAAGCAGAATGAGACATCTTGTCACTCTTTTCAGGTGAAGAGGGGTCGCTAAAGAAGGCAAGCAGTGAATCTGGTCACAATCTGCTTGGACGTTCTTCTACCCAGCAAGCTCCATGGAAAGGAACACAATGCTTTTGCACATCTGTTATTTCTCCTAATGAGGCTTGTTGAGGAAAGGAACATCCTGGTTAATTGTGCCTTCTATCAGGTAGTGGGACGGATGGAATGGCTTTTGATACTGTGTGAAGAATAGGCTTTCCACCTGTGGCATGTAGAGGAGGGCGTAAAGCATATGCCTTACCCTACATCGGGCCATTAAAACTTGAGATCCTGTAAGCCAGCCAAGCCTGACCAGATGGCCCATCAATATCATTTCCCACTTCTAATGATGGTGGCTCAAATACCTAGCAATTCTAAAGAAAGCAGGCATGAAAATGCAATAATGCACCTGCCTACCCCAGCTATTTCTGCAAGGATGAAAGCATCTCTTTGCTCTGGGGTAGGAGCTAATTGCTTGCAGCAATCAGGAAGGAAGATTTGATGGCTATTATCTTAGCATGAATAGCTGCAAATGCTCTTACTAATGTGGGATTGTGTGCAGAGGACTCTGTGTTCCTCCTCTCCTATATACATATTTATGGGCAGATCCATATGGATGTTCCAGAGCACAGAAGCATGACTGATGCTCCTGAATTGCCCTTGACCTTTCTGCTTGTCCAATTAGCTTTGCTGAGGGGGTGGGGGGAGATGGAATCATGGCCCATTGCTGTGCTGCCCCAACTGCCTACACCCTTCAAGTCGCTTGCATCTTCTCTCGGCGAGTTCCTCATTCACGGCCTTATCATTGCAATCGCAGGGAGCTGGAGAGTGCCTCGCAGCTGCTTGCTTCTAAACTCTGGAGTGCCTAACGCACAATAGCATGATGAGGAATGGAAAAGGAGCCAAGCCAAAGCCCTTGGCAAGCCGGGATTTGTAAGGGAGGAAAAGAATAAAAGAATAACGTTGCCTTTCATATATTTCCGCAAGCACTTATCAAGTCATAGCTCTTTCATGCTCCAGTAGTTGCGACTGTGATATGAGGCTAGATCCATCCTCATAAAACTCATAGGCAACATTATCAGGAACAAATTCATAAGGGAAGGGAAGAAAGTTACTTGATCCGTTTATACATGTTTTTCTTACAGCTTGATTCTTGGATCTAAGCTTGTTTAGTCCCATTGATTTCCGTTAGATTAAATCAGCTTAAATCTAAGTGCTTCTGGTTTAATTGGATACGAATCAGGCTACTGAAATCCTTCTTCCACCTCTAACCCCAACTGGCTCTTAATATCGATCACCGAGATTTCCTTTAAAGAATCTATGGGCTTTCCAGCTGATTCCAGAGCTCCCTCCCATTTATAAAGTTGGGGTAAAGTGACTGAATGAAGAGTGCATAGATTTTTCACTCATTTGGATCTATGACTTCATATGCCCTCAAGCAAGCGGCAAGATATTTTGAAATTCCCAGCTAATTAGAATGAGTTGATGATGCTAGATGAGAACAACTGGAAACATATTTCATGGGAGTCAGCTTAATAGGCTGGGAGATCTACAGATTCATCTATGAAACAAAGCAGATTTACTTCTCAGATTGTGAGGGGAGGGGAATAATCAAAAGAGAGCAATTTAAACCTATTCTGCTTTGACTGTCCCAGTTTATGTCTCCTTGATGCCATAATGTCCATTTGATCTGCCAGTGGTGTTTATGTTTACATCTAGGACCTGCTAAACAATGTTGCAACATGAAGTACACCTTCTTCAGGATTCCAGCCATTCTGGCCCCCTCCAGCCATAGTTTTCTGCCTGACACCCCCTAAAACAGCCAATAGGCACCGAGCATGCTCAGTGTTGTTTTTAAGTTCTCCCCCGCCTTATCCTTTTTCCATTTATTTATTTTTGACTTCTGCAAAGCTTGGGGTTCCTCTCAAGCCTACAGATGCCTGTCTCTTGTACACTGGTGCACATTTTAGCTACATAAACAAGAACACTTCTGCCTAAACGTTGGAAAGAAAGCATGTTCCATCAGTTACAACTTGTCTGTTTGTCTTTCTTTGACTCTAGGGCAATCTCCCAAAGGAGAGAGCGTGACTAAGGAACAGAGTTGAACTATCCTCAACACCATCCTCCAGAAGCAATGCTCTAGGAAACCTTTGCACCATGAAGGGGTTAGGAGATAACAGAAGCCGCCATCTCTCTGATAACCTGGACTCCCCTCAAGACTCTCTTTATGCCACTCAAGACAGGAATCCCTATCTCCTCAGCCCCACAGACTCCTACACAATGGACCCTCGATTCCCCACGCCCAACTCTCTCCACAGTGATTGCCTCCTTCCACTCAACAACCAGATTTCCAACAGCAGCACATTTCCACGGATCCATTACAACTCTCACTTCGAAGTGCCCGATGAGAATCCCTTTCCAAGCCATGCCCAAGCCACCAAGATCAACAGGCTCCCTGCCAACCTCCTGGACCAGTTTGAGAAGCAGCTGCCTGTCCACAGAGATGGGTTCAGCACTCTCCAGTTCCAGAGAACCTCTGACGCCAAAAACCGGAGCGAGAGCCCCGGGAGGATCCGGCACTTGGTTCACTCGGTCCAAAAGCTTTTTGCCAAGTCCCAATCCCTGGAAGGTGCATCCAAAGGCAGCATGAATGGCAAGAAAGGCACTGAGGACTCAAAGCAGAACCGCAGGAGCAAAAGTAAGGACCGGGCAAAAACCACCGAGACGAAACGCAGGACCAGATCCAACATATCGGGCTGGTGGAGCTCAGATGACAATCTAGACAGCGACACCTGCAACTATCGCAACCCTATGGGCCTCATGACCCTAGGCAGACAGCCTGATCACAGCCAGCCTAGGTACTTCATGCATGCTTACAACACCATCAGTGAACATATGCTGAAATCCTCCAAGAGCAATAATGACCTCAAGGTCACCCCCTGTGCCAACATCCCCATCAGCAGCGAGTCCAACTACATCAAGAGAGGCTCCTGGTCCACGCTCACTCTCAGCCATGCACGGGAAATGTGCCAAAAGGCTTCGCTACCATCGATAGAGCTTTGCTGAAATCCAAGTCCTGCCATCAAGATTTAGCCTATCAGTACTTGCAGGTGGGTGCTGTGCTCATTGCATGAATGTTTCATAAAGGGCACTCTGATTCACTGTGGCCAGCAGTGTTGTTTGCAGGGAAGTAGCAGGGTTGCAGCAAAATAAATAATTCATTCTGTGTTTCCATCCATTCAAGCCATCCTACCCTATTTTTGCATGGTCACAAATAGAGCTTGATGGGAAATTTACAATGGAGGCTTTCCTATTCAGGTTAGGAATATTTCTTGAAGAAATATTCTAGTCTGAACTCCCCAGTTATGACAAAAGTAATAACTCGGGGTCCCTTCAGACTGTCAGTATCTTGCAAGACAGATTCAAGTGCATACCAGAACCTTAGATTTGCACATTTAAAGTGTGCATCATAAAGGACTACACTACACTAGGTGAATAACTATTTAGGTAATGTAGAGATATGCCTGGGCAAGATCTGAACAGCTTGCTCTCCTTAGGTGGGGAAAAGCATCCCATTAAGACGTTTGCTCTCCACTTATAAAGCCCACTATCAGCTTTTCTCCCTTACATAAGGGACTCCACTAAACCCATCCAATCATTTTGACCGTTTTAGCATTCTTACAGTCAAAGTCACTGAAGGGTTAGATGCAATCCTTTGAACTCATTTGGACGAACACCGTAAGAGTATAAAATACAGAAGTTTAAAATCAAGCAAGGGACCATGTTATCCTTGGCTGCTCTCAGACATTTCACTGATTAGAAAGGGGCAAGTTGTATTCTGAGTTAATAAAAATATACGTAGGAACTGTGCTTGATCTGAAGAAGAAAAAGTTCTGTGTCTTTACCCTATCAAATATGTGTCCTCTTAAGGGAGGCCTATTTCTCAGTCTAAGAGACAATGAACCTGTGGCAACTGGAAATAACTCCCTAGAACATCTCCATTAACTTTGTCTGTCAGTGTGATTTTATTGGAGAGTTTCAGTGTCTGAAACGGTGTTAAATAACAAGATAGAAGTAGATGACAGGGAGAAAACGTTTAACAAGCCTCTGAAGCCTTTTTCTACCACAGATGTTGGAGCAGTTATTTGTACCTATAGAATCCCTTAATGGCCTTTGACATGAGGCACACAAAGTTTCTTATCAAGTTACATGAGCGTTTTCCTCCCAATTCCAATGAAAATTTACCGTCTTTTTCACTCCATAAGATGCACCTGATCATAAGACACACCTAGTTTTTAGAGGAGGAAAAGGGGAAAGCCCCGTTTTTGGGGGGATCAGCTCACAGTTGTGCAGCTTCTTTTGCAAAGGGGGGAAAGCCCCGTTTTTTTGAGGATCAGCTCAAAGTTGTTGAGCTTACTTTGCAAAGGGAAAAAATCCTGTTTTTATGGGGTTCAACTCACAGTTCTGCAGCTTCTTTAGGGAAGGAAAGGGAGCCGTTTCTACAGTTTCTAGACAGATAATCTAATCAGCCAGTTACATGTCACTGGGGAACCAAACAGCCTCCATCTGCAGAACATTCAATAATGGAGGCCTGGGCAAGGGGGGGGCGGAAACAGAGCCAGAGATCGACCACACATTCGCTCCATAAGATGCACAGACATTTCCCTTTACTTTTTAGGAGGAAAAAAGTGAGCAAAAAATACAGTATTTATTAAAAATCAAAAGACCATGATTCATGATGTGAGTGTCCTCACTCGCATACACATAGTTGGAAAGGTGTTTTTTTTTTACTTATCAGGGATCAGTTGTGGGAAAGGATTAAAAGGAATCATCTTTATTAACACAAAAGCATTATTTGAATAAAGCACTAGGTGGCATAAGATGCATACCTATAGAGTTTGGACAACTCCCCGTTTCCGAATGTTGACTGAATGTTGTCCTTGAGACATAAAAACACATTATTGACAGTATAATGTAAAAAGCTGCCCTGGACATAAGTTAACCCAGTTTTTGTTCCTAAATGGTTGAGTTGAGTTCCCCCTCCTGCATTTCTTGGAAATAAAAATTAGGGAGAGACTTTACTGAATTGAGGACCTACTTAGAAAAGTACCATCATTTGTATTTTCTATTCCATTTGTGTCAAAACATTACAATTATAGGCAAGTGCAGAAAACTCCCAACTGATTGACATTAAATGTAAGATACAAGCAGGATATCAAAGCTGCTTAAAAATAATTCAACAGAAGCCTGTGAACCTCCTCACTCTGCCCTGCTACTGACATCAATTGGCCAGATCCCTGAAGTGTGAAATAAGTTCCTTATTTCTCAATGGCCCTTGTTTCCTTTCCTGTGAGATGTGCTTGAATAACATAATTGGATCTTGCATATGAGTTTGTCTTGGAAGAAAGGGCTTCTGATCCAAATGCATTGATGCTAAATTGGATATTTCCAGGTGTGATTCCAGTTTCTGCAGATCCTGAGTCCTCTCCCCTCCCCCGAAAAAGCCACTATACTTAGTTACGTTATATTAGGCATCAGTATAAAGCAGCTCAGGATCCAGTCCCATTCTCCAACACAGTTAAGTCATACAAGACACCAAGCTAAGTGCAACTAACAGGCACTGTTTAAATGAGAGCAGAGCATGGATGAGGAGAGGATAGGTTTAACGCTTTCTCTCAATTTTCCAATGGATTTCAAGGGAAACTCCCGAATCACACTTGTGGAGTCTTCTGAATTGCATATAGCAGCTTCAGAGTGGAATTTTTTGTTAGGATTGTGCCAGGGAGGGAAAGAGTTAAGCTTCCTCTCCTCATCCCCCACAATCCAGAGGCAGCTCAGGCTTCCCCTCTGCTGCTATTTACATAACAAAATCCATGTACCTCTTAATTGCATTAATGCAATACATATGGTGTCTAGTTAGGAAACTAACCTCTTAAGCGAGTGCTACTCAGCCCAAAAATCCATGTTTCATACAATATAGGAGAGTTTCATGCATCCCTAAACCCCCAACAGCATCTGCTTCAATACAGGCACACATATATGACAGGATCACAGCAGCTATGGATGTTGCCTCTATTTATTACTGTGATTGTTGCTGCTGCTGTTTGCAATGGAAATCAGATCTGCCATAAGATAACTTCAATTCACCACTGGACAATGGGGCTCCCTAAAATAAATCAGTGGCTTTTTTGTTAGTTTGATGTGAGCTTGACACACTGTTAAGGTATTGGGTGGAAGTATCTGTGATAAGGCAGAGGATGGCAGGTGGTGTTATTTTGACTTCCCCAAGCCACAAGAAGTGCAAAGAAGCTTTCGCAGAATTGGTTTCCTTTAAAAGAGACTCCGGGCATGTTTATAACAATTTGTGAACCCCCCTTAATGTGGGTTAAGAAGCTGTTTTAGGGCACAAGATCCTAGGTGTCTGGAGCCAAGGATTTGGGCAGCAGAGGTCTACCCTCCTTGTTCCCTGAAGTACGGGATCAGCAGCTTGCAAGCAGAGGGAGTCTACTGCTGGCCTGATCTCTGCTGTTCTCCAGCACCACCACTGAAGATGGCCAGAGAGTATACTGCAGTTTCAGTTGAGCAGGAGCTCATGACCAGAGGAGCTAATAGGATACCATTGGCTTGTTTGGGCCTGCCTCCTTAGTCTCAGCTGCTTATAGCCTGCTTTGCTACTATTACTAGGCTTCAAAGTACTATGAGCTGTAAGTACACAAGCCTAAATTCACACACACACACACACACACCCTTCACTGTAAATATATTCTTTTTTCCAAGACACTTATCTAAAGCTTTTGTCCTTTAAGAAAAACCTTTGAATTTCAATCATCCGAGCAGATCCTTGATTACAGTGAATTGGCCTGTTCGTATGAATGATTCTTCTCAACCCACCTTGCTCCAGGGAGATGTTATTGCTTACAAACATAACTTGATCATTACCATATATTTCCCAAGCCCTCCAGCTTTGTTGCCTCGCCAGGTTTTGTGATTTTTGCACTTTGCTGAACTCTTTCAGACGTTTGACACATGAGAATCTTAGCTTTTGTACTGAGAGGTACATTTCTATCTTCCATGGGTTTATCTTTGGGTTAGTCAGCACAATCCTTTAACATATGACTGAGCTATCATTTTCCTTTGCATTGCCCTTTTGGTAATCCTTCATAGCACGATAAGCAGTCCCTGGATTGTGGGTGGGGTAATGTCTTGCTGGGGTACATTATCAGTTTCGGGGACATGAAAATGAGAATGCGCATCCTTTATATTGGGAGGGGATGTGTGCACAGCCTTCAGAAAATTAAGCAGGTTTTTTAAAAATGCAATAATTTAATGTGATTCCTCCACCTATTGGCACAGTCCCAGGAATACTGTACCATGTTATTACCATGTGGTTTTTGAGGGGCATTTGTTTTATGCAGAGCTGCATTGTTATAGAACCCTTATAGAAAGTCACATCTAGCAAATCTAGATGGTAAAGCTGGTAAAGCCTTGAAACAATAGTGATGAGAAGACTATTATTATTATTATTATTATTATTATTATTAATATTATTAATATTATTAATCACTTCCCATGAAAATACCTCAAAGCGATTAATGATTTAAAAAGCCCCAGATTCAACTAACCCGTCACGCTAGCAGAAGCCAACACTAGAGCTCGCACTAGTACAATGGAGTTTCCCCCCTCCCTCCCATGTCCCCTGTTTCTCCCCCAAATCTTCTCTGAAAGGTCAAGTGATCCCACCACCCCACAGAACAATGCACAGGCAGAGAGGAGGAAGAATCATTCTGACTGGGAAACAGAACAGATGGATCAGAAGAGTGCAGGATTGAACTCCTCCCATTAAGAATTAAAATGACTTAAGAAGATAAGAGCCCTGAAGGATCAGACCCAATGCCTATCTAGTCCAGCATCCTCTTTCCAGTAGTGCTCTATGGGAAGGCCACTAGCAAGGAAACATGCAACGTCCTTAACCTACTATTGTTCCCCAGTAACCGGTACCGGTAATTCACAGCACAGTTGTCTATGTTTCTATGCGGAGATAAGCTCTCTTGAGTCCAGAAGGATTTCCTCCCAGGGAACTGAAGCTTCTAAGCCTAGACATCCTCCAAGTTTGAATACTGTGAGCTGGGATAAA
The DNA here is from genome assembly GCA_034641385.1 of Darevskia mixta. Lineage (NCBI taxonomy): Eukaryota > Metazoa > Chordata > Lepidosauria > Squamata > Lacertidae > Darevskia > Darevskia mixta. Next base: position 48,406,723 of record JAWWNH010000029.1, on the reverse strand, counting down.
ATGGGCACAGAGAGAGGTCATGCCCTCTGTTGACTAATCATCCCTACCAAGGACATGCACAAAAACAAAGTAGGCGCATTGACTTTGTGTCTGTTCTTACATTTTACGTTGCTTTTAAATTTGTTTCCAGTGCCGCACACACCACTCTAGAAGCTGGGGAAGCAGTGCAGTGACGGAAATAGCCTAACCTTGCCTCACAAGAGACTTCTGTGCCCTGAGCAGTCAGCTAGAAACCACTAGACAGGAGCGCAGTGCCACAGTTGTGCATTTCAGGGTTATTGATTAAAACTAGAAATGGATATGATGAGGAGCATTGCTGAGATCAAGGCTTAGAGCTTGGCCTCCCCATTCCAGAGGTCAATGGGGTTTTAAGTTTTGCAAACGTAATAGGTTCAAAACTATGAACCAGGTCTTGCAAGCTTATTGCAGTGGTATGAAAAATTCAAGATAAAAATATCCAAATCTATACTTGCCCCCTATTTGCCTTGGGCGGATAAGCTTCTTCTACCTTTCCCTGTGAAGTCATACGGAATAGAAATTTTCAAAGTGGAAGCTGTGTGTGTGTGTTTTAAGTATTTTTGCAGCTGGGAAAATAATCATGGAACAATGGTGTCTGTGGGAAATGTGGGATTTGCTTCAATTCAATATAGAAAAAGAGAATTGAGGACTTATGAAAATCTTCATTCGACTATTTCTAGGCTTAGCTTGAAGTGCTAGGTTTCAAAGAGCTGTGCAGAAACTGCCACTGGATGTGAGCTGGCCTGGGAGAAAGTGGCAGGAAGGAGAAAGGGACCAACACTCCTCAGGAAGAGGAAAGACTCAGTGTCCTTTGGCTGCACACCTCTTCATAAAATTATTCAATGAATGGTTATGGCTCAGTGGTAGAGCATTCACTTTGCATGCAGAAACTGCCAGGATCCATCCCTGGCATCTCCAAGTGGGGCTGGGAGAGAATGCTGAAGAGCTGCTACCAGACTAGATGGCCCACTGGTCTGACTCAGTATAAGGCAGTTGTTCCTAAGTACAGAGAAGAGGTTTAAGTGAAGCATTTATTCAACTTTTAAACAGCCCTTCATCCAATCATCCAGGGAAGTTTCCACAATACTGGTGGAGGCTGGTCTATTATTAGAGCAAATGAGGCACTTGCCTGCCTTCTTATGTGCATCTGATCCAGGCACTGGCTGCCAGCTTCCCCATCCTTAGTCTCAGCAGGGAGGAGGATGGGAGCAAGGACTAGAATGAATTGGCTCTGTCTCTCATTGGCTCCGGCACCACCTACTGTTGGGCTCCCTGCCTTCCACCCTACCAATCCCCCCAAGCACCAAGTGCCACTGTAAAATACTATTTAAAACACTGCCAATAAAAACTATTTAAATGGTTTTGATAAAATCATTCTTGAGTTTCAAACCACTTTAGTATCAACAAGTACAGTGATGCCTTCCAGACTCTCTCATGGCTGCCTAAGCAGGCTGTGGTTGTGCTTGTTTCTGGCTCTGGCTCCACCTAGTGTTAGCCTCCTGCCTTACACTGCATCAGTTCCAATGGGCACCAGCCACCACTGGTGGCTTTTGCAGGGAGGCTATAGACTGGTGGAGCGTCCCAGGATGCATAACAACAGCCTGGCTATCCAGCAGCTCTTTATTATGGCTGAGGGAGAGTGACACACAGACCCAGCTCAAAAGCATTTTGTGTGCTAGGTTAGTGAGGGACGTGGGAAATAAGTCAAAAGCCCAGAAGCTTTATTGCAACCAGAGGTGTCAGATACTATTACTTTGTCAAACAAGCACAAAACATTTCATACAAGTATTGCAAGGAGCGGGCAACGGGTTTTCACTGTGGGGTTCGGGTGATGCAGAAGTGCCGGTTGATTAGCAAGTGTCCACATCTCTCTGCGTCCTCTGGGGACAAGATAGCAGTGACAGGGACTGACAAAAAGCTGTGAGCTCTTGAGCCAATGAGAACTCCCAGCCAGCACTTGTTTTATTTATGAACTCTCCAAGGCTTGATATTAAATAGAAGTGAGATGTTATCAAAACACTGTTTTATCTCATTCGGAGCCTCTAACCGTACAGGTACCATGGGCAGGAGGAGGGAGGTGTTAGACCGCCTATCTCTTCTGCCCAGTAACTGAATCAGCAATAAGATTCCCACAAGGTGATCCAGGCATCCTCTTTCAGCCTGGCGTGCTCCCCTTAGAAGGCTTATAACTGGGCCAGATGAGTCCCTTTTCCTTATGACTCTCTTCCATGATCAGGCTGCCAATCTGAAAAAGAAATGATCACATTTAGACTGTAGGGTCGGCTTCTGCATGGATGCTGCATTGGTCACATTAGGAGTAGAAACAGCATTGTGTCTTCCAGATGTTTTGGACCAGAACTCCCAGCAGCCCCAGTCAGCAAGGGAACTGTAGTCCAAACCTTCTGGAGGACACCGAACTGAGGAAGGTCTTTTCTCCAACATCTACCAGTAAAAACATGGCAGGATTGGGCCACCTGTCAGCTGCTGAGAGACCACACCCTCTAAAATCCCAGTGAGGCAAATCAGAACATGACCAATATGGAGGCCACGCCTCTCTCATGCAGGCCATACCCCCTTTCATTCAGGGCACGCCCCCTCCCTTGGCTCCCTCATTCCTTTGAGCATGACAGTATCAGCACGTGTTCCTTTTGCTATGGCTTCCAAATGGCTGATTTGTGGCCTTTTCCAAAAAAGAATGAGTCAGAAACTGGGCATCATCCAGAATTGGCTGGAAAGTAACATTGGGGGTCAAGTGTTTGGGGGTCAAGGCATTAGCAATAAAGATGGCCCCTCAGCAATGCACCTGCACGGTAACAACAGATCTCTTACATTCTCCGTGGCTGCCATCTTGTCTCTTGTTTCAACTCTTGAGTTTGCCAAGGCCACTGTTATAATGCTCTGCTGAGCCATCTTGTGAAACGGACCAGCCAGAGAGCTGTCTGTCAGATTCCTTTTCATTCCTTCCCTTGCCTTCACTTCTTTCATGGAGGCAGCCATTTCCTTGCTTAACAACAGGGCTTCATTAACCATATTGCTAAGCACACCACAGAGCAGGGACCCAGCCCAATTAGGGCCCCCGCTGCTGTGGTTTAATTATTTAGGGTTCCCCAATGTGAAAAGCATGTTCATTTTGCTCCCAGCACCAGGTTTCTTTCAAATTCCTTGCAGCTGAGAATGCACTGCTGTTCTTTCATCATAAAGCAGGGCAGCATTAAGCATCTCCCCAGCTTGAGGTAAATGTAAACCAACGTTAGCCTGACCGCCATGGCGAGTAGAGGATTCTCTGTCGTGCAAAATACTACTTTGCAGGACAGAAAGAATACATGGAGCAGACCATTTTGGGCTTCTGCATGTAATCATATGTGTGACGGACAATGTATACAATTGCCTGGGCTTTTATGAGCAAATGGTGGTAGATGAGAGGCTGCATGTTTCAAGGCAGAAGATGGGATCCAATTGGGTTCCATTTGAAGCTCTTGTGCTCACAGATGGGAGAGGGCCTTAGCTCAGTGTTAAAGTACATACTTTGCATGCAAAATGTCTCAGATTCCATCCCCAGAATATCCCGGTCATGCAGTGGTGTCCAAACTTTTTTCAAAGAGGGCCAGATTTGATGAAGTGAAGGGCCGTAAGGGCCAACCAAAGTTGTTAACCTTTTTATTGGATTGAAGTTGTTGAGCTTTTTTTGGGGGGATTTTACCCCAGGGAATTAACTGCCACAGGGGCCGGATTAAACCAACCGGCGGGCCGGATTAGGCCCCCGAAACGGACTTTGGACATGCCTGCGTAGGGCAAGGAGAGAGACTCTGGATAGCAACTGCCATTAAGTGCATGCAGTACTGAGCTAGATTGGCCTATGTTTCTATTGATCCAGTGGAGGTGTCTGCTAATGGAGGGGAAGGGAGGGGATTTTTTTGCTAAATCCTCCTTACAACTATAGAAAGCATACACACACCCAGCACTGTCTTCCATCCTGTTCTGGAGAGTCCGCCAACTCTCTGAAATGGATTTTTGTGGGTGTTGGGGACTGTAGGAGGGAGGAGGGGTTGCATTGCACCTTCCATTAATGGACATCCCTCCTGAAAAAACCCTTCTGCAGTTGCAAAAACATCAACTGGATTCCACCCAAAGAGCCTCAGGAAATGACTTGGTAAATTCCTTCCTCTGTGCTTCTGACCACATACTTTCTCTGGGAAGTTCATTTCACTCTTTTCATATAACCTCGCATATAAGGGCCGCAGTTGTTCTGCGGTCACTATACATCCTCATATCAATGTCCTCGAATGCATGCCAGATTCAAGTATAGACCTAAGGGTACATCAATCACAGCTACTTATGAGAGATTAATACTGTATATTCCTGCGTATAAGACTACTTTTTAACCCAGGAAAATCTTCTCAAAAGTCGGGGGTCGTCTTATACGCCGAGTCGTATTTCTTATACGGCGAGTATATCCCAAACTCTGTATTTTTTTACTGGAGAAGTTGGGGGTTGTCTTATAATCCCAGTCGTCTTATACGCCGGAAAATATAATACTCCTATATACAATGAATATGCTTTAACCCATTTGCATTCACATACTGGTAAGAGAGATAATTTTCTCTTGCTCTCAGAAGTGCGCATTAGTGTATTTCAGAATCCTTAGGCATTCTTTTTTGAATGAAGTCCCAGTTGTTGCCTTAATGGGACAGAAGCGTGAGCTTATGCAATGAAATGGAACCTTTCTGGACAGGGAAAGTCCAAGAGCCTAAGTTGTGTGAGTCCTTATCTGAGGTTTTCAGAATTCTGTTGGACCCTTCACATCAGGGGTGCAGGTGTTGCTGGACTACAACACCCATCATCCCTGACCATTGGCCATGATGTCTGGGGCTGATGAGACTTGAAGTCCAACAACATCCTGAGGGCCTTATAAAACTACAGCTTCTAATGCTTCCTGGAAAGAGGGGATGACTGATCAGCCAGGTTGAAGTCTATAGTTTTACATTTTAATGTATTTTAACCTTTGTTGGAAGAATGGTGGTGCAGGGGCAGAGCCAGTCTCAAAATGGAAGCAGGTGGAGGCAGAGTTTGGCATAATCAGTTGGCAATTGCTGACATCACTTTCTACTGTTACCTATTTCTTCTTTGGAAACTGCTAAATTCTTTGACCCAGTGTTTTCCTTGCACCAAGGAGTTCCATAGTTTAGCTTTCCTCAAGCTAAGTACAGACATTTGCTCCTTTACTCGGCATGCAAAGAGTTGCTGGTACTAGCATTGACCCAATTAGAAGCCTAGGGCGCAGCTAGGGGACGGGGTAGGCAAGTTGGGAGGCATTGGGCAGGCTGTGGCTCTGAGCACTACCTGAAAGTGACCCAAGGCCTAAACTAGCTTTTAATATTGTCTTGTTTCAAGAGACAGTTCCCATTTGAAGGGTTCGTCCTTAGTCAGTGTCATAAAAACTCTAGTGGGCATTCCAATTAACTATGAGGCACTGGTATTCCAGAGACGCAACATCACAGCTCCAGGTCCCAGGTTTTGACATTTTGCATTGCCAGTGCTGTTAGCTAATCAGCCTTGCCTTTAGCAAGATTCCCTCCCCTTTTCATCTTGATGCTGATCTTCATCTGAAGGAATATATGTATGTTGGGCCCTGGTGTATTGGGAGCCTAGGAAATAAGAGGCTTGATGTTTAAGGGATAGAACATCCCAGAATCAAATGTCTTGGGTTTCATTCATGCATACAGCAAAAAAAAAAAACCCACCTGAGATCATCTGAGATGCCCTCTGTCCTCTCAATCCAGAATAAAGCCTGAGATGGACATGTAGCAGATTAATATTTTTTTCTGCCAATTTTCAGTCTCAATCTGTGGCTGCTTCAGCTCCCATTGTTTTAACTGTGAAAGGTTTCTCTCTTGTGTGATACCAACCAACCAGGGATCACCTCATCAACATAGTGATTGACATCATATAGTCAACCAATGCAGCTACATGACAATATCATTGAGGGAAAAGACAAATCCTTCACTTTCTGTAAGAATGAATTTAGAACCTGAAGCAATCTGGGTTATTGCTCGCTTTCTTTGTTAACTGAGACAGTTTGTCTGCTCACTCTCACTGTCACTGTCAAATTACAACTAAGAGGTTTGTGGCACCTTTAAGACTAACAAATTTATTATGGCATAAGCCATAATAAGTCCACTACATCAGATGCATGAAGCATATTGCAGGTACATAGGCTGGGAGAGGTTATAGCACTAAATGTGCTAATGACAGAATGTCTGTGTTGTCATTTTGTGAATGACCATTGTTCAAAACATAATTATCACCTTCTATACTTTTCTGAATTTCCTTTCCTTCTGACCTCACAGAGTGCATACTTCTGAACAAGTGATGGGGGGGGGAATGTGTTTCTTGGAGATTATGCATACTAAATGGTGAATGTTCATATTGCCCAGAGAATGTACCAAGTGTAGTTGACATATGCTCATTCCCCCCAAGATCTGTTGGAGATTATGCATAGTAGCCTGATAATGTACAAAATTCAACTGAGATGTTCACATCCACCAAAGCCTATTGGGAATTCTACATAATGGCCTGGGAATGTCCAAAATTCATTTGATATATGCACATTCCCCGGGGCCTATTTTCCAAGTATCTGGAGAATGCTGACAATTCCCTCTTCATGGATAGATTACTGGTATATACACATTCTCCATGAGGTCTAGGGAATGTGCATAATGGCTGGTTGTTATGCAAATTAAACACTCAACTTATATTCTCCATAATATCCAGATACATGTTCTTTGTATAATACATAGAGAATCCTATCCTTAAATTTTCTTCACTAGCTGACTCCAGAGAGTCTCTCTGCTGCAAAAGCCCTCGGACTGGAAGGTGGATTTTTCACACAGCTGCTTCTCTCTTTCTGTTTACGCTCTGTTTCTTTGGGTGATCAGGGGATGCTCCTGGCACATTTGTGGCAATAGGAGATTCGCTGCAGTGCTCGAAGCTTCCTCTTCTCTCCCCCTCCCCCTTTTCTCCAACCCACTCATTATCCTAAGATGGAAATAATAGGTAATTAATAACTTCTCGAGAAGCATACATTTCCTGAGCAGAATAATCCTCTTGGTGCTGAGCTTCCACAGAGATGATTGGTCAGTCAGGCATGCACTGAAGGCATAGCATTCTTAGTGCACCAAGAAGGGTTTTAGAAGAGGGGAAAAGTGTATAGTAAAAAACTCGGTTGACATGCTTAGGGTCAAAAACTTAGGCATGTCAACAACAACATTTCTTTCCTTCTCCTAGGATGTAGCCACAAAACTAAATTGGCACAAAATATCTGCAGTAAAGTTCATATCTTCTCATACAGTTTAACTGAATGGCTTCATAAGCAAGTTACAGGTAGGCAGCCGTGTTGGTCTGCCATAGTCAAAACAAAATAAAAAATTAAAAAAATTCCTTCCAGTAGCACCTTAGAGACCAACTAAGTTTCTTCTTGGTATGAGCTTTCGTGTGTATGCACACTTCTTCAGATACACTGAAACAGAAGTCACCAGACCCTTATATATAGTGAGAGGGTGGGGAGGGGTATTACTCAGAAGGGTGGTGGGAATGGGTGATAGGCTGATAGCTGTGGTAAACCTGTTGACAACTGTTAACAACTGCCATTAGTCTTACAGGAAAAAGCAAGGGGTGAGAAAGTTAAAAATAGCTTTGTCATGTATAATGAGATAAGAATCCAATGTCTCTATTCAGACCAGGTCTCTCCATGGTTTTAAGTTTGGTAATGAGTTGCAATTCAGCAACTTCTCTTTCCAGTCTATTTCTGAAATTCCTTTGTAATAAGACAGCTACTTTGAGATCTTGTATAGAGTGTCCTGGGAGATTGAAGTGTCCTCCTACTGGTTTCTCTGTCTTGTGATTCCTGATGTCAGATTTATGTCCATTTATCCAGTGGGCCACTGTCAGTTCCTCCACCTCCTTTGGCCCAAAGTATAAAAGGCTCTGTACTACCCAGAAAAGCTTCCCTGGATGGCATAGTGAGGATACAATGGAGGCAGCAAAGTACTTGGTTTTTGGTTGTATTTTGGGTTTTTTGGTTGATTCACCTGGAGTTTTTCTCCACTTGCATTCAAGCCATCCCCCCACTTGTCTACTTGCCAGTAGCATGATAGAGCCATGTAGTGGAACAAAATGTACTGGGTGAACTCTGCAGTTCTTGCTTCCTTGCCGTTTGTGTTGCCATTTCTGTGCCTTGTGTTCTTCCTTGAGTCTTCTCACTGTTTCCCCAATGAACCTCTGTCCCCTTGAGAGTGCTGGCGCATGCCCAGCTGACTAGCAACTCTACTAATCATATTCCTGGATTGGGACTGCACTTGTTGGGGCAGGTTCCCAATTTCCATGGACTCACCTTCCCAATGAAGCTTTCTTTGACTGTAAGCAAAAGGTTCCATAGGAGTTTGATGAATGACGAGTCAAGAAAAAGTATTAATCAATCAGCTAAAATGAATGCATGCCTATTTTATATGCAAATACTGTTCAGCTGAAAGATCCATTATATGATGTCACACACCATCATTCATATTCCCAGGTAAACAATCAAGGCAGGGTTTTGTTTTTTAAAAATATAGATGTTTTCCAGAAAGAGATGAATAGAAATCTGAAAATTAGTCACAAACTGAAAATCTCAAAGGAGTTAGCTATGTAACTGTTGTTTATAAACTGAAAAAAACCCTTTATTTTCTAGCTTTAAAAATAGATTCTGGTTTATGTGAAAGAGAATGGGCTGGCTCTTTAAGGAACATGGCCCTTATTCATAAAACTATTCATAAATCTAGATTCTGCCCACCTTGAAACTCAATGGAATTCCCTTCCATCATTTGCATTGTTAATCTAGGCCAAGGATGTGCAACCTGTGGCCCACTGTCAAATCTGCAAGCAATTGCTTCACACTTCTGGCAAGGGTGACCTATTCCTCCACTGGCAGCCCATGGGGAAATGGAGGAGGGGAGAAGAAGGTATCAAAAAGGCAGAAGAGATAAGGAAAAGCGGGTGGCAGGACTAGCAGGCAGTGAGACAGCAGTACTCACTTGACCTCCTGTCACCAGCGTCACTGCAACTTACCAGGAGGAAGAGGGGAAAGGGCAAGTTGGTGGTGAGGTCAGTGCAGTGGAAACATGCCAATGTGTTTGCACCACGCTGACCCCACTGCCATATTGCCATTCTCCCTCCCAGTAAGCCACAGTGATGCCAGGTGATGGGAGGTCATGTAAGCACCATCATTCCACTGACTGCTGCTAGGTAGCAGAAAGAGAGAGGGGAATGTGATTAGCAGAGAAAGCGAGAAAATTGTAACTCCATGCACTTATGGTTCTGGCCCTGTGATTGCAGGCTTCAGTTTTGCCCACAATCAGTATGTGACCCAAAAAGACTACTGCAGGTAGAATGTGGTCCTCAACATGGGGCGGGGGAGAGTTGTCTACCCCATTCTTGACAATAGAATGGCAGGATTTGAGAGCATTTATGAATGACCCTATCAGCGCTTCCAGCATGGAGTGGTAGCCCTGTTCTCAATTATCATAGCCAACTACATCATGATAGCTAAGCCAGTGAGTGCCATGGGCAGAATGACTAGAGCCTTTGAAGTAGGGTGAGCAGCTGCAAGAGAGGGTCGGGTTTTTGCAGTTGTTTAGAAGAAGGAATTTCATCAGAGGCAGCTTTTTATAGCATTGTGCTTCCAGAGTGAAAGAAGCTATAGCTGGGGAAATCTCTCTTCAGTGTAATATTAAAGAGGCAGGAGCCCTGTTTGCTGATTGCATCTAATCATTATGTGGCACATTTCAAAGAGTCTGTCTCTGCCTATAGGTTTCTGCATTTCTGTGTGAATGCTAGCAGGGCAGAGTGTGTGAATTAAGAGAAGTGAGCCAGGATGTTTATGAGAAGCTCCAGAATATATGCTCTGATGTGAAGCCTGAGTGCATTTAAGATCATTGGAACTATTCTTTGCACCATGACGAGAAGTTGTCAAAAGTGTAAAAAATAAATAAATAAATTGCAACAGAGGTGCATATCCGCAGCAACAGAATCCTCTTCCCTCTCCTTTGTCCATGTTACAGCCATAGCTGTCAACCCTCCCTTTTTTTGCGGGAAACTCCCTTATTCCAATGCCGTTTCCCGCTGCTATCCCGGATTGTTGATATCCCTTAAATTTCCCGGATTTCAAAGGAAGCAGCTCCTCTCCCTCCCTGCCGGCCAGGGAGGCTCCTCAGCTGCGTTGCTCGGCTGCCAATAAGGGGTCTGAGACTGACTGGGGGCGGAGCTTGCATGCCTTGTGCAGCCAGACCCTCACGCCCAACCAGACAGCCTGCCTGCCTGCCGTCTAAGCGCTCGCTCTTTTGCTCACACATTCGCGCGCAGCCTCTGGAGCACAGGGTGGTGAGGCTACTTGGTGCCATTGCACCGCCCTCGCAGCATCCCTTATTTTCAAATCCGAAAGTTTGAAAAAATCCCTTATTTTCAAATCCAAAAGTTGACAGCTATGGTTACAGCTGGTTTCAAGGCAGCCTTGTAAATAGGGTTGCTTCCAGACAACCTGCTTATTGAGCATTTGTCCTGATTTATTTGCAGGGAGATCAGACGGCATTGGGTATTTATTGAACATTCATTATGATTTGTTTGCTGGGAGATGGTGTTGCATCAAACAAATGTTATCCCACACTTTGCAGTGCATTTTCCCATCACTTTCCTTATTGCAAATAAAAAATAAAAAAAAAATTCTTATTTGGGGTTGTGGGTGGCTTTGTTGCTCAATATCTAAATCAACTTTGATTGCACAACTTGCATTTGCCAGTATGTGATTGAACCCCACCCCAAAACAGCAACTGTGTGAAATTGCTCTGAAACCCTGAAAGGCACTAGTCAGCAAAATATACAGATAAATAAAATACTATCCTGCTGGCAGCTGGAAAAGGAGGGATGGAGAGATTTGTCCTTCCTCCAACAGTGCACTGCCTTTTTTAGCTGGATGTGGGGGGCTGGCCTTTCCTTTTCTCTTTTTGGATTTCTTTTATTGGGGGGGGTGGATTTTTTAAAAATAAAAAATCTCCTTTCCTAATGTTTGGTCAAAATGACTTTCTGGTGGTGAGAGCTGTTTGACAATGGAGCATCCTGCTTACTCTGCGTCCAGTGCGCTCCTGCCACTACTTTGAAAAGCAGCATCCACACAACGTTAACCACAATCCACATCCATCATGTATTCATCCTGTTGTTTCCTATGAATTGCCAGATTTTGATGCATTTTCCCCTCGAACCAGCTTTGATTCTAATGGAGAGGGGGAAACACAGCCTTGCTGCATTTTCATCCCGTAATGTGTACACAGTATAAGACGGCTACCCCTCTGGAAACAAATGCACATGTTTCCTAAACATGGGGCTCTCTCTTTTACACTTTATACTTATTTATTTCAGATTTGGGAAAAGTGTAATGTGAGAAGCAGCTTCCAACTCGGCTGCTAGCAGCTGGCAAAAGAGATTCCTCAGTTTCCTTCTGCCTGCTTCTCTCTGGTCTAGGATGAATCCTGATTACACCTGACGGCGCTTTCCCTCCCCCAGCCTTACATTGGTCATGCAGTAGTGCATACTGCCACTTGGGAGAGCTGCTTTTCATCTCCAGGCAGGCAGTTCTTTTTCTTTCTTTTTTTCTTCCTCCCGGTGTGAAATTAACAAGTTGAAGCAAAGGCAGGTCGAAAATCTCCGCCCCCCCCCCCAAAATGGTCTAATCTCCAGTCAGACGTGACTCCAAGGCAGCTAGTGGTAAAGTGCTTTCAGAAGGCTTGTGTCTCCTTCATTAGGAAAGGTCAAAGCCAATCACCCCAGTGGTAGTTTGAGGAGAACAAGATACAGGAGTCTTATTAGGGTGATCCGTCACTGGAGCCTTTTTACTTTCTACAAGAACAGGCAGAAGAATGCAACATCCACAAGCCCATCATGGACTTCTTTTACTTCCACTTTCCCATCCTCTGTAGAGGCAGATGGTTGGTGGCCCTGGAGGATGCACAAGAAATGAATGCAAATAGGCAGCCTTATGATATTTTCTGTGTGCTGAGACTGTACAGATCTCATATGTCAAGAGTGAGGAGCCTGGGGCCCTTTGGATGCTGTTAAGCTGCAGCTCCCATCAGTCTTAGCCAACATGGTGAGGAAGGATAGTTGTCATCCAACAACCTCTGTAGAGCCACATGTTCTCCATCCTTATCATATAAGAATACGACTTTCATCTGTGATCAATGTGATCAGGATGGGCATGTGCCTTGCAATAGATTTTAAAGAATCACATTTATGTTTCTTTGCACTTTTTTAATATGAATGTCATTGTTTTATGTTTGTGTCCTGATTTACAGAGGACATCCTTTTAATTTGAGGGCAGTGTTGCAGCTGTACTACTTACTGGAACAGGGTAGGGGTAGGGGTAGGGGTAGGGTATGGAGGCAGTGAGGTTAGAATTGTACAGGTCCACCACACCAGCCACTCCTGTGAACTGGGCTAGTTGGACAAAGACTGTGCATTGAAATGTGGGGGATGTTGTGTTAGTTTTTTCTGATTATAAAGCTAGTGCTTCTGTTCCATTTTCTAAAGTTCCTTTCATACTGCAGTACCAGTTGTGTTATGGAACTGTGGCATGCCATGCTAAATTTCATTCACAGCATTGGGCAACGTCATTGCTCCCCTACTCTTTCTGCACCTGTGTATTTCTGTTAACACATGATTAACAGAATTAACACATGATAACAACATCATTAACACATGATAACAACATGAAAGAACTGTATGTGGGTATGCTGCCCCAAATTTCATCACTTTACTCCAGTGATTTTCCAGGTTAAGGGAGCTGCAAATGGAATTTTGCTGGAGTAATAATAATAATAATAATAATAATATCTGAAATGAGCACTAAACGTGTACTAATTTCCATTAATTTTCTGGAAGTGCACTGTATGTCATATGAAAGCTCAAATATAATGTGGAAATAATGTAGTATCCGAAGAAGTGGTTGGTCTCTAAGGTGGTACTGGAAGGATTTTTTTTATTTTGTGGAAATTAACAGTTTAGGGAAATGTTGAATGGATGTGAATGCAGCCATAGAAAGCTGGCAGGGTAGTTTTCTGCATTTCTAACATACTAGATGAGATGGATGCTTAGTCCAATCCAGCACAACTCTTTTTAATCTTTTTAAAAGGGGGGGGCAAGGTCATTATTATGCACTGGAACAACATTAGAAAAGGAGAATTCATTTGGACACTTACAGCACAATGCTTTACATGTCTACTCAGACATAAGTCCTGCTAAGTTCAATATTTTTTGTTCCCAGGTAAATGGGCGGAAAACTGCAACCCCTCAAACAATGCATTGTCCTTCTCTTTGCTTTTGTCTCATATCAGCCTTTGGTCAGGTCAGCAGGGAGTTCTCCGACTACATATAGCAAGGGTGGCATTTGCTAGCTAGCACACGATGGGAAAATAAAACTCCTTCTCTCCCCCTTGACCATGTGCTAGGAAAGACAGCTCTGTCATTTCATCTCGGACCAGATACTTTAGGATCAGTAAAAACAAAAACACAAAATGCTTCACTTCAAGTACTTCGTGCCAAGGCTAAGGATTAACTAACTAACAGCTGGCATTATAAAGGTTAAGACAGATAATATAGGCTAAGAGGTGACTAAAAGTCAGGCTTCACAGCCTAAGCTGACCAAGAAGGAATTGCTTTGTGCATGCTCCATTTAGCATTAGTAGTAACATGCATGCTGTTTACGAAGGCCTCCCTACCTGCATCAGTCTGGCTCGCCAGGAACCTGTCACTGTTAAATAGGTACAGGAGGCTGGACTGGATGAGTTGATAACCTGCTCTTCTGTAGATCTCCAAACGGTCCCTCCATCGCCTGCTTTTTTCCTTAACTTACCAAATGCTATGTCTGTGTTCTGTTGCTTTTGCAGGTGCCTCAGGGAGACTGGAATAATACCTTGACTAGGGACAAGGACAATGAAATCCCATGCCGGCGCATGCGGAGTGGGAGTTATATCAAAGCCATGGGGGACGATGACAGCGAAGACTCGGAAACCAGCCCCAAGCCATCCCCCAAAACTGCAGCGCGGAGGCAGAGTTACCTCAAGGCCACTCAACAGTCACTGAGCGAGCAGAGCACCACCCACAGGTACCGCCTTCTTATTTCAGTGCTACCTGGTGCTCTGTGAATACCTGCATCTTTGGCATGGTGGTAATGGCTCAGGTGCCTTAAAGACTGACATCTATTGTGGCATTCCTAGATTTCACTGTTCAGTTTGTCAGACGCATGATGGGTTATTACTGGGTTACAGGCACATGGTGGAGGGCAGAGCTGAGATTAAAGAGTGGGCTCAGAGGGAAAAGAAATGCAGAAGGGACAGAGATGGTGATAATTGTATCATTTATGGCAGGGGTGGCCAACTTCCAAGAGACTGCGATCTACTCACAGAGTTAAAAACTGGCAGTGATCTACCCCCTTTTGGGGGGTTCAGGTCGAGGTTGTTGAGCTTTTTTTAGGGAGGAAAGCCCTGTTTTGGGGGCTTCAGGGCAAAGATGTAGAGCTTTTTTTTAGGGGAGCCAAAGTTGCTGAGCTTTGTGGGAAGCCAGTGATCTACCAGTGATCTACCACAGATGTCCAGTGATCTACCAGTAGATCACGATCTACCTGTTGGACATGCCTGATTTATGGTGTTCATTTACAAAAACAGTTGTTGATAGTACAGAAATCCTGGCATTGGTGAGTCAGTTAACATATGTAATTAGTTTGATTAGTTTTTGGTTGTGTGTGTGTGTGTGTGTGTGTGTGTGTGTGTGTGTGTGTGTAAAGGTTTATCACAATTCAATCCAAATCAATGAAATATAGTATGAGCTATATCCATCTTCTTCCTTCTCAGGGATGCTTAAAGGGCTGTAGGGAAGATGGAGACCATATGGCCATTTGAAACCGGTGGGTGACAGAATGGCATTGTCACATGAATAGTATTCTGAAGCCGACCTAGAATTGTGACTCATTTGTTCACAACCTTATGGACCAAGCTTTTCACATTATATATTGTTCCATTCACGTATTTAGTACCTGATAGTGGGTCCCGCAGAACCTTTGATTAAAGTGCATTTGTACACTTAAACTAGGGCTGAGATGAGCACCATTTCACAGCTGATTTTCCTGCTCATGGTTAGAAGGATGAGGGTGCAAAAGATGTTGAGGTGGAACTTCCACAAAATTATTAGAACAAGATGTTGAGTTGTGCTTACTCCCTGCTAGGACAGAGGGATTGCAAGATCTCAGACAAAAATAAACAAACTGAGAGCCAGTCTATAAGTTATATTCACCACATGGGAGTTCCTGGAAACAGCCTCCATGCGGCTGGTGATTCCCAGCACAGCTGTAATGTGAAAAATGACATCATAAGAACATAAGAAGAACCTGCTAGATCAGGCCAGATGCCAGGCAGCAAACAGGACCCAAGCACAAGAGCACTCACCCTTCCTTTGGTTGAATCCTGACAAGACAGAAGTACTCTTTTTGGGGGACAGGAGGCAGGCAGGTGTAGAGGACTCCCTGGTCCTGAATGGGGTAACTGTGCCCCTGAAGGACCAGGCGCGAAGCCTGGGAGTCATTTTGGACTCACAGCTGTCCATGGAGGCGCAGGTTAATTCTGTGTCCAGGGCGGCTGCCTACCAGCTCCATCTGGTACGCAGGCTGAGACCCTACCTGCCCTCGGACTGTCTCACCAGAGTGGTGCATGCTCTAGTTATCTCTCGCTTGGAATGCAATGCGCTTTATGTGGGGCTACCTTTGAAGGTGACCCAGAAACTACAACTAATCCAAAATGCAGCAGCTAGACTGGTGACTGGGAGCGGCCGCCAAGACCACATAACACCTGTCTTGAGAGATCTACATTGGCTCCCAGTACGTTTCTGAGCACAATTCAAAGTGCTGGTGCTGACCTTTAAAGCCCTAAACGGCCTCGGTCCAGTATACCTGAAGGAGCGTCTCCACCCCCATCGTTCTGCCCAGACACTGAGGTCCAGTGCCAAGGGCCTTCTGGCGGTTCCCTCACTACGAGAAGCCAAGTTACAGGGAACCAGGCAGAAGGCTGTTGGTTTCCAACAACCAGTATATATAGAATTCTACAAGTTTCCATGCCCTGCTGTCAGCATGGGGACTAGCATAAAAAATGTTTAAGACAGATTTATTGCCCCTCCTATTTCCAATATTTTATTTCACTTGCATCCCTGTGAACATCTCCTTCATGCAAAGTGGCCCTTGACAGTTTCCTGCCCATTGAGGGTTGGACTGGACGGTGACTTCAACTGCACTTTATTCTCCATGTAGATTAATAGAAGAGATCTAAAGTCCTACACTTTCCTTCCCACCTTTCTCCTGTCTGTACCCTGCTCATTCACCCCTGAGAGGGCAGAGGGGATCTCAGTTCAAAAAGAACCTGTATACGCTAAATGTAGTAGCCAAGGCTCCAGCAGAATTGTTGATAGCTTTAGTAAATGGCCAATAAAGGAAGTCACCTCTCTTGCTAGTTTGTAAAAATGCAAGACCTAGTGCCATCTGCTGGCCACTGAGAAATAAATGTTGCTTCTGTATTTTAAGTACTGGTTTTGTGAAGCCCAGTTCAAGCTGCCAAGATACCAGCACAAAGAGGATTTAGAACCATGTTGCCCAGGATGTTGTGGGAATGGATGTTTATAAAATTACAAATACATTCACTAAATTGAGAGAAGTACTTAAGGTTTTATGTACACAGACTGACGAGCTTTGATAGTCGAAACGAAATAAAAAATTAAAAAATTCCTTCCAGTAGCACCTTAGAGACCAACTAAGTTTGTTCTTGGTATGAGCTTTCGTGTGCATGCACACTTCTTCAGATACACTGAAACAGAAGGGCTTTGATAGATGCAACTTTGGGGGCATAGGAACATAAAAAGAAGCTGCTGGATCAGGGAAAAGGACCAGCATCCTGCTCTCACAGTGGCCAGCCAGATGCCTCTGGGAAGCCTGAAAGCAGGACCTGAACACAAAAGCACTCTCCCCACTTCTGATTCCTAGCAGTTGGTATTCAGAGGCATGCTTCCCTTGACAGAGGAGATAAAATTTAACCATTGTGGTTAGTAGCCATTGATAGTTTTCTCCTCCATTAATTTGTCTAATCCTCTTTTAAAGTCATTCAAGTCAGTGGCCGTCACTACATCTTGGGGGGATGAGTTTCATAGCTTAACTATGTGCTGCATGGAGAAGTACTTTATTTTATCTGTCCTGAATCTTCCAGCATTCAGATGTCCATATGTTCCCATGTTAGGAAAGAAGAAAAACTTTTCTTCATCCACTTCGCCATGCCATGTATTATTTGATAAACTTCTATCATGTCACCTCAAAGGCTCATCCGGATTTTGTTTGTGCCGTGATTACTAGGCACAAGTTTGAGTGGTTTTTATTTTGTCCCTCCACTTTCCCCGGGGAAAAGCCACTGTTTACTGCTGAATCGGAATGAATGGCAGGTGGGTTTTCAGCGGATTCATGTTTGTTCAGATTCAGAGGAAAACAGTGGATTTTCCAAGGGAAAGTTCTTGTTCTTGTTGTTGTTTAGTCGTTTAGTCGTGTCCGACTCTTCGTGGCCCCATGGACCAGAGCACACCAGGCACTGATAAAGGTATCAATTGATAAAGGTATCAATTCTGTAGGTATCAGTTCTAAATTGATAGGGCAACACCTGCATGTATGGAGGTCTGTGTGCACATAAGAGTCCTGCCATTCACAAAAAAGCCAATAGTTCTGGCCATGCAATCCTTTTTTTTCCCTTTTGGTTTCAAAAGCCTAAGGAGTCAAAAAGCTTCCTTGTAAAGAACAATGGTAGATTGACTGAGTTCGATCTGGCAATGACAGAAGTCACATACAATGTGTTTACAATTGCAATCCAATGCACAAGTACCTAGGCATAAGCAAAAACCTTTATGTTCAACCTGGCTTTTTAAACACTGTAATTTTTTTTAAAATCTCTTAAATCTCATATTATTAGTTTAGTCTCTACTTTGACCATGGCATTCTATTTTTGCCCCATGGGATTATTGTCGGGGGGTGTGTGCGCGCATGCTGATGTTATTTCTTCCAATTTAATAGTTTATTGGATTGCTTGATTCATGTCATGTATCACCTAGAGGATTGGGCAAATACGCCTATACTAAATAAATAAAATACTTCTGAATACACATGTTTAGGATCACACTAATAATAATAGGTAAAGGTAAAAGACCCCTGGATGGTTAAGTCCAGTCGACTATGGGGTTGCGGCACTCATCTCGCTTTCAGGCCAAGGGAGCCGGCGTTTGTCCACAGACAACTTTCCAGGTCATGTGGCCAGCATAACTAAACCACTTCTGGCACAACGGAACACCATGACAGAAACCAGAGCATACGGAAACGTTGTTTACCTTCCCGCCACAGCGGTAACTATTTATTTACTGGTACTTGCACTGGTATGCTTTCGAACTGCTAGGTTGACAGAAGCTGGGACAGAGCAACGGGAGCTCACTCCGCTGCGCAGATTTGAACCGCCAACCTTCTGATCGGCAAACACAAGAGGCTCAGTGGTTTCAGACCACAGTGCCACATGCGTTTAGGATCACACTAATAATAATGTAAACACTTCAGTCCTAAGCACACTTATTAGTGAACAATTCTCATAAATCGGCCTTGGTCTATATATCCCAGTATCCCCTTCCCCAGCCTGATGCCTTCGGAATGTTCTGAACTCCTGTCATCTCTGACTCTTGGCCCTGCTATAATCCAAAATGTCAGGAGGGCACTAGGTTGGGGAACGATGGGCAGTGACTAGCAGCATTCTCCAAAATTTCAGACAGGAGTCTTTCCCACACCTGCCTGGAAAGGCTCAGGACAGAAGCTGAGACTGTCTGCAATTGGAGCGTGCACTACACCACCAAGCTACGGCCCTGCCATTATTTGCTCAGCCATCAGTTTTCTAGCAACGACAATGAGTTTTGTTTTAAATGCAGCCTGTTGGAGTCTTGCAGATGTGCTTAGCAAAATGAGTTTGAGAGAGCAAGAGCTCCCCTGCAGCTTCATTCTTCAGCATGACAAGTACAAGCTCTTATGTGATGTGCTCTGGCTGTATGTGGAGCGTGGCTGTCACCCAGTGGCCATTTTGTGCTTCTTCTTCTGCCTAGTTTGTGTGTCTGTTCTTGTAAGCCTTTCCTTGTTGTGACAACTGAGGGCCAAACAAGATGCAGTGTTAAATGTGTATTTAGCAACGACTGGTGGCCATGGGTACTGATGGGTACTGGGAGCCAGAGCCAATGGCAGACAGCGCCACCCTCTGACTGGCTGTAAGAAAGAAGGCAGGAAAATGAAGACTGGCCATGGGCAGGCTGAAATTGGTGGGATAGTGCCCCCATTTGCCTTAATGCACCAGCCTCCTTAAAAAAAAATACCAATAGCAGCCACTGGCATTGGGAGACTGGCATTGCAGCAGATGAGAAGGGGGAGATTAACCATTGTCTCTCATGCTGCAGTCCTGATCAAAATTGCCCCTTTGACACTGCTATTTGCTTTGAAAGAAAATCCCCTCACTGGTTCCATCAGTACATTTTATCCATTGTGTGATTTATTTCCATAACCAAGATTTTAGGTGACTGTAGCACAATATGTTGTTGGTACATCCTGGAAGGGATAGCCTTGCTTCTGGCAAATTGGCCGTGCTGCTGTTTGTTCCCCTTTAAACATCTGCTGTTTGTTCCCCTTTAAGCATCTGACAACATGCTTGTTCTTGCACAAGGGCAGGACAATGAAGAAAGAGCAGATCTGAGGGGAAATGGTAAACAAAGCAAAACCATTAACCAACAGCATCCATATGTTGAAAGAGGAGGAGCTGATTACTAATTACAACCTCTAATAGACCTGCACAACTGTATTCTACATAGTGATTTACTGTCCTGGGAAAGTATAGCATTTTTGCTAGGTACAAAATATTGCACTCTGAGTGATTGGACACTACAATAACCAAGCAAAAAAAGAGGGGGGACTATCTGCCTGCAGACTGTCTGCAACAAATGTGTATTTATAGCACCAAAAATGGTCATGCCGGAAGGCCCTAGATAGCTGGTTTGGGAGGGTGCCTTCCTAATGTCACATGGCTGGACTGTATTGATTAATCTTTAAATGCTCTATTTGTTTTTGCTTCCATGTCTTCTAAAACAGCCTAGTGTTAAGTAGAGCAGAGGATGATTTGTATTAGGCAAGGCTTGAGATGCATTAGTTGGTAACTCTGACAAATCTGCAGTGTGCAGGGAGCTCCGGCAATACCTGGTTGTCACCGAAATCCACAACTGATTTTGTCTCTCCTGTTGTTCATGGGATCATCATCTCAGACTCTCTGCCCTCATTCCACAGGAGTCTGGACCGCCTTGATTCGGTGGAGATCCTTTTGCCTCCAAAATTCCCAAGCTGGGAGGAAGAATACAACCAGATCGCAGACAACCTTAATGAGTCCAGTTGCATCAACCAGGTAAGAGCCAGCAGTTCACAGCACCAAGGAGGGCCAGCCTGAGAGTGGGGAAGGAGCAGTAAGATGGGGGGAGGTGGCTTTATATAAGATCATTTGCTGCTCACATTGCAGCTCAAAACAAATTTTGCATTTCCCACATTTGTAATTCAAATATGAACCCACATTGGCTAGAATGTGAAGTCAATCTCTTCTGCTTCTGACTGCTGTAAATACAGTAAAGGTAAAGGGACCCCTGATCATTAGGTCCAGTTGTGACTGACTCTGGGGTTGCGGTGCTCATCTCGCATTATTGGCTGAGGGAGCCGGCGTACAGCTTCCAGGTCATGTGGCCAGCATGACTAAGCTGCTTCTGGCGAACCAGAGCAGTGCACGGAAACGCCGTTTACCTTCCCGCTGCAGCGGTACCTATTTATCTACTTGCACTTTGACGTGCTTTCAAACTGCTAGGTGGGCAGGAGCTGGGACCAAGCAACGGGAGCTCACCCCGTTGCGGGGATTCGAACCGCTGACCTTCTGATTGGCAAGCCCTAGGCTCTGTGGTTTAACCCACAGCGCCACCCGCGTCCCTGTAAATACAGTACTTGAGCACAAATATCTCAGAAGAGGTTCAAAGGCAATATGTGTTGTTTATATTATTATTATTATTATTATTATTATTATTATTATTATTATTATTATTATTATTACTGACTCTATCCTCCCCAATAAAAACTCAGCATTCTGTGGCCACTGAGCATGCTCAGTCCTCATTGGGTTGTTTTGGGGTCCTTCCCTTCCCTTTAGGGTTCCCCCTGCTTCTTCTGCAAACCTTGGTATTTCCCCAAGTTGGGTATTACCTGTGTGTGTGTGTGTGTGCGCGCGTGTGCGGTGCTGTTTGGCCTGCATAAGGATTAGCACAGAGAGAATCTGTTCACTATTAGTATATAGGATGATAAGATGAACTTTGCTGGATCAGAATAAAGTTCTATCTAATCTAGTGTCTAGGATCAGACAATGGACAAGCTGATGACTCCAAGAAGCCAGCAAGGTATGGAGGTGACAACCCTCCCCTTCTGTTTGCTTGTCCTCCAGCAACTGAAGCGGGAGGTTCCCTGTAGCTAACAGCCACTGATTGACTTAACTTCCTGAATTTGTCCGCGTGGGAACAAAACTAAAGAGGGTGAGGTCAAAGCTGGCAGTGGATGGAGCTACTCCACACTCCCTCACACACTTGCATGAACACTACACCCGGAATGCAAAGGGCTATCCCACACACTCTTTAGCTGTTCTAGAATCATTGGCACCAAGGGCTGGATCTTGTGGCACTACTTGAACACATGTTGAAAGAGTGACTGAGGCAATTAAGTGAAAAAGAGGGGCCTGCACCTTTCATAGTTGTGTAGAAGGGGAGGGTCCCAGCAGGTGCTGGGGGGGGGAGCAGATATCCCTCTTCTAGCCAGCTCTTCAAAGCACAGGAGCCTTGTCTTCTTTTGTGTCTGATGTGTGTGTATGTATGTGAAGTCTTTGAAAAGTGGGTTTAGTCAGCTGGACAAAACCTTCACAAGACCAAGAATGACATCAAAATCCTGTGTTCATGTATACTGAGTAAACACATCACCAAGCAGAAGTTATTAATACATTTTACTGGAAGACCAGCACCACAAGGGATGGATCACATGTGAAATTCAAATACGGGCACAATATTTGCTTTTGTGATATTTGTCTATACCTTCCATTTGTCTGGTGTCTCCCCTTTATAAAAATACTTTGTGAAGCTGTTTGAGATCCTCAGGAAAGAGGCTGTATTATATTTGTCCAGTAAGAAACAATCAGCAACCATGTCTTGGATGTTGCAAATCATGAGCATCAAACACATTTCGCTAAATAACTACTTCCCTTAGTCACTCCTTTAAGAGTAGCAAGCACATTATCCTTCAGGTAGCAGAAAGGTTTGGGTTTGTTACATTTCTGTATCACTTCCCAACACACACAAACACACACACACAGCCCCAAAGCAGTTTACAAGCTAGAGCAAAAACAGGGTAATGAAAATGCACAAGCATATTGAAAGCATAGGGTGGCATTCAATGGTAATTCTACTCATAGTAAACCCACTGAAGTTAACAAACGTAACTAATTTAATGTTCATTAATTTCAATGGGTCTACTCTAAGCAGTTGAATACCACCCATAGGCCCACCCTCTCAAACCCAGAGCCAACCCTGATTCACAATTGTAGTAGTGTTTTGTGGGGGGTTTTGTTTGAAATTTGCCAGCATTGTTGAAAGGAGATCACTATGGCATGATTCTCTATTGATACAATTGACCACTGAGTCAGTCTACCCGTAATCCATGAGCCCAGCCCTCAAATTTTGCTCATGGTCATGTGCTTCTGCTGTGGTTGAAACATTGTGAATTTTATCCTGGCTGTGAGGGAATCTGTGAGATTTTATTTCTTCAGGGCTTTCCATAAAGAAGCTGCATCCTAGAGATACTGCTAATGCCTGAAGAGAAAGAAGGAAATACAATTACTCATGAGCCATTTAAACCCAAATTACATGAAAATTTATATGCATATGATAGGAGATAGGCATCTATACAAAATACCAACATTAACCTTTGCCATTTTAAGCAAGCAGGTTCTTAGATTGTCGTTTTAAACCAAATGTTAATTTTCGAATTTTCAAAAGGTTTTCATTTCCTACCATATGCACAAACCTGCTTTCATTTCTGAACAGTGTTATCTCTCTAACAAGCACTTAGAAATGGCTAATGTGGCCGTTTTTCCACAACAACAAAAAATGAGAATGGGTGTATTTTACTATCGCAATCTGATTAATTCAGCACCAAGAAAATTGTAAAGGAACTTCCTTTGTTCCAAATACATTTCTCAGTGGCTCAGTTTGGATTATCTTTCCTAGATTTTTTTCCAGCATGAGGGAAACGAGAAGTTCTGGAATCTACTGAAGGGTAACTACCACATGCACCTAGTCTTAAGAGTTCTCAAATTGGACCACACAGCTATTCCTGCTGAGTCCAGGTGGGATGTACAACCCCATCTAAGGCTCCAACCCTACGCAAACTTCTTTGGGAATAAGTCCCACTGAACTTCCTCCAAAGTAAATATACACAGGCTCAGGCCTTTTATTAAGAATTCTGAATCCAAGCTCTTCTAATTAGATTATGCTTTACTAGCATAATCATTCTCCACAGACTTGTAGGTTAACTCTATACAGATCTGAATGGCTGGTAGAATGGAAAGGAAAAGAATGAGAGAAATGTAATGTGTTGGCAGCAACCAGTCTCTTGGAGAGTGTGCTACTTGCTGAGACAAATAACTCAGGTGAGGAGCCCTGCTTATCATTAAACAGGGTATCATAGCTATGATAAAGGAGCATCTTGCCTACAATGGGTCCAGGTGTTTTGCTGTTTTTTGACTAGATCTTCATAATGTGGTGGTAAGGGTCTGACAAAGCAATCAATATAATACCTGCACTATGTGTATCCTAGTAGATTAAATTGAAAATACTAGTACCAGTGGTAGCTTGATGAGGACCAGTCTGTTGGTGGTGAGAAGAACTAATCAATATACAAACACAGCCGTTCTGGTTGTAGAAATTGTGCTCATGATTTTTTGAATGATCTTGTTAGAAGACTCGATCTGTAAAGACTCGAATTGGGCAATAGAAACTAAGTACCAATATTGTGGAGCTCTGTGCCTCTTTTCCAGTTCCCAGACAATTCCTGACTATTATTTAGACTTCAAGATTTTGTATTATTCATGGCAATTGGAGAGTAGGCTTTTGCTATAAACTGTGAAAGGTTGGTTGATCACCCTTGTATTAAAATTAGTTTTTGTCAAAGTGTTCACTGTAACCAGGGGCTGATCTTCTTGTTTGTTTTGGTTGTGTTTTTTGTTTCACTGTGCTTGGTTAGCTTCCTCGTGAGCCTTTGGTTTGGATGTCATGGACCAAAACTGTTACATGGTCACCACTGTCACTCTGTGATTCCTGTTGAGTGCTTCTGTACAGAAGCAGTGAAATCCCCATCCCTCACGCTTTAATCTTCTCCAACTCTTTCTTCCAGATGTTTGGACAACCCTCATTTATCCCACAGATATTTACACAAGGAGAGCAGGTACCGTCATCTGACAAATCTTCTACTGCCCCTTACATGCACAAATGAAGTTACCTTATACATCCAGGCCACTGATCCACCTATCTAAGCACTGGCTGCAGTGGCTGGCATCAGCTCTCCAAAGTCCCAGGCAGGATTCTTTCCCAGCACTTTAACGTGCTCACTGGGTATCAAACTTGTTGAATAGTTGTGCTGCCTTTTAGAGACCATTGCACAATATTTGAGGCTGGGCTGCCTGTTGAGAGGAGGTAAGAGAAACTGGGATGAGCTGAGTGAAGTAGCAGAGAGTCCGCATCTTATTCCGAGGTGGATTGGTGGTGGCAGATGCTCCCTGTTGCATTTCAGTGCTGAAGTGAGGCTCAAGCTAAATCTTCCTGTGACAAGGTCTGACCTGGCTCAAAATCAGTAGATATGAAGGATACCTTTGGAAATCGGAGAAGGAAACCATCTTAAAGATTTAGGCCATGTATGGAGGGATCAGGAAAAAGGACAAAAAATAAACTGGGTTAGGTTAAGAAAACAAGTGGCCCTTACTGCTTCAGTTTAAATTGTTGTTTATTATGCATTGATTCCCTACGAAGGTTTAAATATATGGAAATCTTGTTCAACTGGTGTCAGCCACACCAAGGTTTGTGGCGAAAACTGGGCTTTATTAACAAACATGAGAAAGCATCAGCATCATATTGAAAGGGCTTAGGACAAATGCTATGTAGGAACAGCTGGAATAGGATTGAAAACATTAGCCACTGCTGTGTTCCTCTGCATAATCTGAGAAGAATCTTTTAGCCTAGAACTGGATGTAAATATGATAGGCTTTGGTGAAATGAATAGAATTAATTCTTCCCAATTATAAACATGACCCAGGAATAGATTATTAGATTTGGGGACATAAGTGGAAGCTTAAGAGTTGTTGAGGATTCTTTTGTATTCTTTCTCCATGAGCTTACCTGGGCATTGTAACATCCTCATTCACAGAAATTCCATGTCCCCATCCTTTGAGGATCTCAAATCACTTTATATCACCATTGAACTAGTCTCACAGCATCCTTGCCCAGCTTGTGATGCACCAAGCTTGAATACAACCCAGAAGCAATGTATGGTGGTGAGCCAGTGTGGTATAGTGGTTAAGAGCGGTAGACTCGTTATCTGGGGAACCGGGTTCGCGTCTCCGCTCCTCCACATGCAGCTGCTGGGTGACCTTGGGCTAGTCACACTTCTTTGAAGTCTCTCAGCCCCACTCACCTCACAGAGTGTTTGTTGTGGGGGAGGAAGGGAAAGGAGAATGTTAGCCGCTTTGAGACTCCTTCGGGTAGTGATAAAGCGGGATATCAAATCCAAACTCCTCCTCCATCAGAGGCTTGGTGAACCTCCTGGCTCTTCTGCTGCCTGGTTGGCAATGCCAAAGCACAGGTACAGACAAGCACCTCACAAACAAGAATGTAGCAGAGCTGGTGGCCTGCATTGCTATCTGGGCTACAAGTTGTGCTTCTCCTGCTTTGAAGTCAAGAAAAAATGGACCCCGTGTCAAAAGCCAACAGTGCATTATTTAAGGCAGGAATGGGGGACCTATGGCTCTCCAGATCTTGTTGGACAATAACTCCCACTGGCTCCTGCTGGCAGGCCCCAATGGCCAGGGATAATGGAAGCTGTCGTCCACCAACATCTAGAGGGCCACATGTTCCCCATTTCTGATTTGAAGAGAAGAGCCTTCAACCACTTCATTCCACAAACTCACTTATAAATTCATACATTTTACCAACACAATGAATGCATTCAAGCAAAAAGGGAGGGGAACCCATGAGATCATATCTGGGAAGTTCTTTTGGCAGGAGAATGACCAGCTTTGTTCTTGCAGGCAAGAGAACCAGAGCTGAACGACCAATATGAGGGGATGTGCGAATCAGCCTACAGCGAAGCAGAATCGGTCACTGTAGAAGTCCTGGACCTGCCTCTTCCCAGTTACTTTCGCTCCCGGAGCCACAGCTACCTCCGAGCAATCCAGGCAGGCTGCTCCCAAGAGGAGGACACCATCTCGGTGCGGTCTCTCTCTCCACCCCCAGCCAACAGCATCAGTGGCAGTCGGACGCTTCCCAGCAACAGCAGTAAGTCTGACCATATGAGGCTGGAGTGGAGGGGGGGCGGGAACTGGAGGGGGTGGCCAGACATGGCTTGGCTAGAGTGTGATGAACATTGTAAAGAGAGTTTTGAGCACAACATAAATTTCCAGGTCGGTGTTGCTTCAAAGAAGCAGTGACTGGGTTTTTCCATACGCACTGAATGGGGGATTTGGATCTGGTTTCAATTAACGTAAGCATTTAGAACAGCCTTTCTCAACCTTGGGTCCCCAGATGTTTTTGGCCTACAACTCCCATCATCCCTGACCACTGGTCCTGCTACCTAGGGATGATGGGAGTTGTAGGCCAAAAACATCTGGGGACCCAAGGTTGAGAAAGACTGATTTAGAAGTTGACCTATCTATCTATCTATCTCTCTCTCTCTCTCTCTCTCTATATATATATATATATCTTATCTTCTGTTTCTGTATCAGCACTACAGAGAATGATTTGACTAAAAAATCATAGATTGCAATCCAGCCAAAGTTAAGTATTATGGAGGAGTCTTTCTCCTCTACAGTGGTACCTCGTGTTACGTACTGTCCCCCTCATGAATGCTTCAGGTTATGCGCTCCACTAACCTGGAAGTAGATGCCCCTTGTTGCGAACTTTGCCCCGGGATGCGAGCGGAAGTCACGCTCCGACGGTGTGGCAGCAGCGGGAGGTGCCATTAACGAAAGCGCGCCTCATGTTACAAGCGGTTTCCGGTTATGAATGGATCTCCGGAATGGATTAAGTTCATAACCGGAGGTACCACTGTATTCCCTTTATGCCACATTGCTAGGCACTTTCTGTTTCAGTGTGGCATAGAAATGCTTCTTTTCCATACCCTAGTATGAATATATGTAAATGGGATTGTTTGATTGTAGTGATATCCTAAAGGAGTATATATCAGGGGTCCCCAAACTAAGGCCCGGGGGCCGGATGCAGCCCGAGGGGCTCATTTATCTGGCCCCTGGAGACCCCTGGTGACCCCTGTCACCCCCCGCTGCCCATTGCCGCCGCCCACTCTTACCAGCGCGGTGTGACACGGCACGGCGCAGCTGCCCATCTCCGGGACGATGCTGCACCGGAAATAGCGTTTGCACATGCGCAAAACGTCATTTCCGGGTCCGCAGAGGGCCGTGCGTATATGCACAAGCTATTTCTGGTGCTGCGCTGTGCTGGAAAAAGAGAGTGCGCGCGTGTATGGGTGCGCGCTCCCCCGCCCTCCGGCCTGCCGCGCGATCGTCGCCGGAGGAACCGGCCCACTGCGCGGTGAGTCTGTGGACCCCTGGTATATATAATAACTCCTCCTCATGTACTTGGGAGAATCATAGAATTGTGGAATTGGAAGGGACCCTGAGGATCATCTAGTTCGACCCCTTGCAATGCAGGAATATGCAGCTGTTCCATACAGGGATTGAACCTGCAACCTTGGCATTATGAGCACCACACTTGGTGTTAAAATCCAGCCAGCAGTAGTTTCAAATCTTATCCTGTCCACCATCAAGGGCTAGTTTCCTAGGCATGACAAGTTTAAAACAATCTTGAAAACTGACTTGCTATTAATACAGGGTCTGGCAAAGATTTTAATCACCACTTATTGGATGCTGATGAAACTTTGTCACGTAGCTAAGCTAGCAACGGCACGTGACTTTAAATGTTCGTGAAACAGCTGGTCAAGTACTATATGATGCCAAGAGGTCTCTCTTTCCACCCGTAATCCTCTTACTCACAGCAAAAGATTCTTTTTTCTCCCCACAGATGGGGTGGGGCCACACACACAGCAAGCTAGGAGTGCAATCCTTGCTTCATTTTGTCTCTCCAGACAACAGTTGGGTTGGGTAGGTGTGCTTTTCCCACTGATTTCATCACCGAGAAATCTGTGCTAATGGGCTTCTCTCAACATCCCACCTTAGATGTCTAGAAAGAGACTTAGCTGTGAGTGTGAATCTGTCTCACTTAGCAAAATGTCAAAACATGGCCAAGATGTGTCATAAGGAGGGACTGTTACAAACAATTTCTTTAAAGATGATGACATTTTGAGGCCTCTTTGCATTAAACGCTGTTTGTCAATGAAAGATAGCAAACTGGTACTTTGCTGACATTAAATATATATATATACACAGAGAGGAGCCCATCTTATTAGTCTGTCATTAGCTTTCCCCAACCTGGTGCCCTCCAGGTGTCTGAGACTCGAACTCCCATGAGCCACTGACAGCAAGGCCAGTGGTTGAGGGTAATGGGACTTATAGTCCGAAACATTTTGGTGGGCACAAGGCTGTGGAAGGCTGGTCTAAACGCTTTATCAGAATCACAGTCTTATCTCTAGTCTTGTTTATCTGGTTCATTTTGTCCCGTGGGAAATATTCATAGGACTCCAGACAAATGCTGCAATCTTTCACACATTTACATTGGAATTAGCTCTAGCGAGGAACTTCTGTGTAAAAATCCAAAAGGATCAAGCTGTTAATTACATATTTCCTGTTCAGCACCCACTCTGCCCAGTACGGTCCATGTAAATGACACTAGGTTGGTCCAAGGATTCTATTATATGAGTGTTCCTCAAATCTAGTTCTCCTGAACTCAGAGGTGTGTTTAGCCTTTCAAATACTTTGACAGGATGGCATCCTTCCTACGTCTCCCTGCTGTTCTTCAGAAGACAGCTTAACCTGAAATATTTTTCTTCCTGCATATGTAATACGACGGTTGCAATTGTCACTGTGCTTGCGTGTTTGGACGACTGCATTAAAATTGTAGAGCATATAATTTGTGATGTTGTGCACTGAAAAGAAAGCTGCTCAGGCTGCAATCAGCATGGGATTTGTGGCTTTGGGGGATTTATGGCTTGTCTCGTGAAAAATAAATTGCACTTGGCAGTGGGATATAAATTCTGATGCTGTTAAGACACTGTTCTGCTCTTTGCTTTTGACGGAATAGGAAAAGGATTTAAATTCCTGTTGGCTGAAGACATCAGCCTCATGTGCCCCCGACATCTGAATAGACTCTCTTGGCATATATTAAACGTTGGGCTGCGTTAATGAGCTCGCAGATTGCGCTACAATTACACTTTCAGCATTTTTTTATTTTTTCAGCTACAATGACAGCTTTTTGTAGGCTGAGATTTCTGTCGTTTGCAGGCAAAGACTCTGGCCTTTGAGAGCCGCATAACAGGCAAAGTTCAGCTAAGGGTTAACCTTTCTAAAAGTCTGCTGGAAAGCTTTATATTATACCTAAAGGGGATTGGCACATGATTACACCTATTCCAGTGCTTCTCAGGCAGTGGGCGGCGGCTGCAGGGACTTCCACCACCCCCCGCGTCGCCAACAGAAGACGAGGCCAACTGCGGCCTACACCGAGGGGGGGCTCCGGCTGGCCTCCCAGGGCCAGCGGGCACCCCCGCAGCGATCCACGGCGGCGGCGGGGGCTTCCACACACCCCGCGCCGCTGCCAGAAAACGAGGCCGCTCGCGGCCTACATCGGGGAGGCTCCGGCTGCCATAGTGGCCATGTTATACCCCCACTGTCAGAGGCAATATGCTTCTGAATACCAGTTGCTGGAAAATGCAGGAGGGAAGAGTGCTGTTGTGTTCAGGTCCTGCTAGGAGGCTTCCCACGGGTATCTGGTTGGCCGCTGTGAGAGCAGGATGCTGGACTAGATGGGCCTTTGGCCCGATCCAACAGGCGCTTCTTATATCCTTAACCTTAACTTTCTTTCCTTCTCCTTGGTTCTTTTATAGTCACCTGTCCCTCTTATAATAGCTTTCCACTTATCTCCTCCTTCTGCTGTCAGCCTATTTGAATCTCCGGCTTTAATAAAGACATCCAGAGTTCTCTGCATTTCTGCATTTCGGAGTGGGGGAATGAAGAATAGTTTTGATTTTCTTTCCTCAGAACAAATAGATGTATGTGGTGGGATTTGGGGGATCCTATCAAAATAGCCGAGGCAAAAGATGTGGATCCGACATAACTGGATGCAAGGCATCCATCCGGCCTCAGTACTTGGACTGAGATAGTTCTTATAAGTTGTCATACTGTACATGAATTCCACCCCCCACCGGAGGGGTTTGGGGTTTTTTTGCTTAATTTATTTATTATAAATTATAATGTAACTGCATGGACAAATAATAACCTGCCACTGACAGAGCACAGCTCAGTGGTTATCCATGAGATGCTAAAGTTCAACAGAGAGGCCCATTACTAATCATATCAACCAGCTCTGACCCCACATCACCTTCCGTGTCTGTAATAATTATTTTCTCCCTGTAAGACTTTCTATTTCTTTTGCCCTAGATTCCATCTCCAGAAATAGATTTCTCTGGAAGTAGGCAGGGGATTGTGCAGTTGGCATGTGTGGTTTGTGGGTAGGTGAGCACTCATTTGCAAGGCGACCTTTTTGATTAATTCTGTCTCCAGCATTTATGTGGGAGAAAGGGAGGCAGGGAGTGTTAACACATAGTGTATATTGGTATAGATAAAGAAGATCCTGTGTGCTGAAACAGGTTTGCTACTGTGCTTTATGAAAACAGTAATTTACAGACAACAATATCTATTGTGCTCACAGGACTAGTTCGAACCAATGGAAACCTCCAGCTTTGGCAAGGATTGTAAAGCATTTTGTGCAAATCTAAATACCTGCATAAATGATGATGACGATGTCTTGTTGTTCTGGGATGAAGCCTGCCTGATTGTGGTTGGTGTAGTGGCCAATAATTCTACTAAGGTGGGAGGTGAGGACCACAGTGGGGGAAATTGTGTCCTGGTTCAAAAGAGCAGGTTCTTATTGTTGACTGGTTTTTGTTTTAATCACTGTGACCCTTGCTTCCATCCACACGTAAGGCAGGGGCTTCTCCTGTAAAATAGCATTAGATAGGACACATGGGCATAGCCAGGATTTTTGTTGGGGGGGCAGGCTTTTGTTATGAGGGTAGAACCTCAGATTTGTATTGATTTGTATTGCTTTTTATTTATTTAGGAGGGCAGCTGCCCGTCCTCCGTCCCCCCTTGGTCACACCCATGATAGGACACCTAAGTTAGGCAAGACTTGTTTGTTATACAAGAAATTAAGCAATAAAATTCCCATATGAATGTGGGAAAGCAGATTCACCCAGAGGCTTTGTAGAGCACTTCATACATATGTCAGTTCTGATATTCAAAGTCTATGTGCCAGATCTCCAAAATGCTGAGACGGAGTTAAAAACCAAACACTCCAAAAATGTTTTGTGTTCTCACATTTTGTCAGGGTTGTTGTTGTTTTTTTAAGTAATGTATGGGTTCCACAAGCACAAGGGTTGCACAGACACTTAATATTGACTTGTGTTGACTTATTCTAATTCTGGCACATGTCAGCTGTGTCTTAGCAGTCACTTTGGCATGCGTCTTCTGTTTTGCTGTGAAATTATCTCATATGCGTTCCGATCTCTTGTCTCCAGCCTGCGCTGCCTTCTGACCATCTGGTTGCCTAATGTTACTCAATTGGTCTGTTACGTTACCCTTGTGGTGCCAAATGTCTTTAAAGTAACTAGAAATCTCCCAACCCGTATAGATCAGAACTAGGAGCTGGTGTTGTGGGGCCTGAGAATCATATGCATCTGGGTATT
Organism: Darevskia mixta; assembly: GCA_034641385.1. NCBI lineage: Eukaryota > Metazoa > Chordata > Lepidosauria > Squamata > Lacertidae > Darevskia > Darevskia mixta. Next base: position 48,374,325 of record JAWWNH010000029.1, on the reverse strand, counting down.
TGCTGTTACCTTTAAAGCATTAAAGTTGTGATCCTGGGTGTAAGTCTCATAGAACCTGGTATTACTCGCTTCTGAGCAGACCTACATAGCATTGTAGTGTAAGTTTTTGTTTTGTTTTTAAAGAGCAACTCAGTGCTCTACTGTACACAGCAAATAGAGTTTTCCTTCATCTGCCTGATATTTGGAGAGGTGGGAGCAGAAATATCCTAAGAAATACTGGCAAGACTGACAGCCCTTTCTAAAGATGCCTGTATTAATTTTGTGTTTAAAATGATGCATTGGGGTATAGTGGAACTTAAATGTAAATTGTATGTCCCCGATTTGTATTCAGTTTGTTCTGAGATTTTTTTTTAATTAACAATATATCTTGGTTTAAAGTCAGGTGAGGCTTTTATTACATCAATTCATTCTTTTGTGAAGGTGGGAAATGAAATGATGGCATGTATTGATGGAATTATATGATGATCTTGCTACAGCTACTGAAGTCTTGCTATATCTACTGAAGGGTGATAGTCACCTAACCAGACCCCTTAGTGGAAACCCTGTACAAGGACTTCCACTTGCACAAAGGGGCTTGTCCCTCTCTCCTTTCCCTATGCACCCCCTGGAATTGGTTTAGGGAGGGGGGGTCTGGAGAACCCCCCAGAACAGCATGTAGAGGAATCATTCTACCTGGCAGGCTGCAGTGCTTCCACAGATGGAATGTTTGGAAGAGCACAACATTGAGTTCTGCCCAAAGCTTTTTAACATAAGAAGAGCCTGCTGGATCAGGCCAAAAAGGCTCATCTGGCCTAGCATCCTGTTCTCACAGTGGCCAACCTATAGGAAGCCAATAAAAAACCCACAACATGAGTGCCACAACACTCTCTCCAAAAGCAATTTCCAGCAACTGTTACTCAGAGGCATACTGCCTATGACAGCGGAGGTAGAATGCAGCAATCTTGGCTAGTAGTGACTAGGAATTTTTCCAATCCTCTTTGAAAGCTATCCAGTTTGGTGGTCGTCTTGTGGGAACCAATCCCATAGTTTAACTATGTGCTGTGTGAACACATAGTTCAGAAGAAGTGCTGTTTTTCTAGAAAAAGAGGTGCCAGAACTCACCATGAATGCCTCCATCGTTCTCTTATAATGGCAATGGCACCCAGCTGAAAAATGCCAGAACTAAGTTCTAATGAGGGAAAACCCTGGCTACTGCTACAGAAGAGGAGGCTTCTATCAAGGACACCTGGCTCAAGGATGCCCCCAACATGGCCAGCTGGCCCATGAGTTGCGGTGAGTTAGTCACCTCAGGCAGCAGAGGCCCAGGAAGTGGTGTGCCCACAAACAACCCATTTGCCCCACCACTGGTGGGGTAGCAGCAGCAGCAGCAGCAGCAGCGGTGGCTTCCAGCAATAATCTTGCCAGAACCCACCACCACTGCTTCACAGGCATTGCCATGCAACCCAGGTAAGGGAGGTGGAGGCAGTAGCACGCATGTTTCTATTTCGCCTCAGGCAGCAAAACAGGATGCGCTACCCCTGCCTCCCCAAGCCATGGAGTCAGCACTAGAGATAGTGGTTGCTGTGCTGATCTCAAAGAATAAGAGATGCAAAGTGGGTTTAACCGTACTCTTGAGTTCCACATAACTCTTCATTGGACAGAAGCACTGGTGATGAAACTCGGTCTGGAAATTTCTGTGATCCATGAAAGCACTCACACTCCTATTCAACTTGAGTTTCCCTGTTAAATATAACTTTCTCTAACTTGGCTCGATGTATTTCAGCCTACTCTTATTATGAGTCATGATCACAGAGTGTCTTACACCGTACAACTGTCTATATTGATCACAGAATGGTGTCACCCACGGAAACATAACAGAGATGTTCTTACCTTCACCCCAACTCATCTTCAGATCCTTTCCCACATTGTGACGTAAAAAGTGAGCAGTGATTCACCACAGATGCTCGGACAGCAAAATCTAGAACATGCGTGCTTTGTCTTCGGGGCATGCAAGGATATTGCACTGCAATAGAAGCATGAAAAGTGTTTCTGATATACTTCCAAGCATGTGGGTCAAACCTGAAACTGATCACACAAGGCAAGAAATAAAATGTTGAACAACCATTATCTTCCATACTGGCATGAAGGTGGGGAAATGTACATTTTCAGAGATAATATTGGCATAACAGCAATGGGAGAGGCAGTATATGTTTATCTACTATGGGGTCAGGAAAAAAGGTTATTCTTAAAAGTACCCATAAGCCAAGAGGATGGAATTTGAGGTAAAAATATTTTAACCAACAGGACTTCCTCTGTTGGTTAAAATATTGATTATTGATTTTTGTTTATTACATTATTGTTAGGGTACAAGAGCAGACAGAAGCCTTGCATAGCAAATGGAGCTGATAAAAGAGCAGGCTAGATCTATACTCTGAACCTGTTGATGGAGAAATCATAACCCCAGCAAATCCCATGAAAGTCTGTCCTCACCAAAACCGATATTCTACTAGCATCATTTCTGATGTGTCCTGGTTGGACAATAAATGTTCTGAAAGTTGCATCCTGCTTACCACCACCAAGCATTACCTTTTTGCATTTCCCTATTTGAAAGGAGTCATGAATGGCAGAGCTATTTGGCAGTGACCTTGGATACCTCAAACTGATGGCATTTGCATGGTTAGCCAAAGAACGTGGAATCATGAAATTGTAGAGTTGGAAGGGACCCGGAGTGTCAAATAGTCCAACCCCTGCAATGCAGGAATCCTGCCCAGAGCCATCCCTGGATGGGCTCGAACCACCAATCATCTGGTTAACAACCAGACACACTGACCTATTGCACTACATGTGGGGAATGGAAGCAGGAGACTGCATGGATAGGACTCAGTTGGCTGTAACTGACTAAGCCATACTCCGAGTAGACCCACTGTAATCGATGGACTTAAGTTAGTCAAGCCCATTGATCTCAATGGATGTACCCTGAATATGACCTTAGTCAGCTACATCCTCATGTGAATTGGCCAGCACAATGGCATGCAACTCGTGGGGAACAAGCCGCCCACTCTGTGCTCAGAATAGTTACAATAACCCACACAGTCTGTAAAGAAGAACATGATTATTCTGAGCATTTAGGAATTTGGGAAGGTGCCTTTTGCAGAGTTAAGACCATTGGTCCTTCTAGCACGATATTGTTCTCATTGACTGACCCTAGGTCCCCATAGTTTGAGAGAGGGACATTCCTAGCCATACCTGGAGACGCTGGGCATGGAACTTGGAATCTTCCGCATGCAAGGCAGACAAACTGCTACTGAGCTACAGCCCTTCCACAAAGAATTAGTTTACACAAAAGATATCAACAAGAATCACTGATACTATCCTTCTCTAAATGCCTTCCCCTTTAAATATCTGTACAATAGGTATTTGTACAGCTCCTGAGATTATTAATCATTTTTACATAGGCAGAAAAGAATGGGATTCATGTTTTTCTTGTTTTCTTCAGAGGCTCAAAAGACAGTATAATCATTCTAGATGGTTCAGCCCATGCTCCAAACTGATATATTCTCGTCCATAACAATAATAGGATTATTGGATCCCAACCAAGGATTTATATCTTGCTATTTAATTTTTCAACATGAGGTCAGATTGATTAATGTGTATTAGACCTACTGATGGAATCTTGAGATAGTCCAAGGAACAAATTCTGAGTGCCTGTCTTGAAAGAGACTCGATAGTTTCTCCACTGTGTGCTGATCTCCTTCCCTTTAAAAGTCAGCCCTCACACATCTCTGCAGAGCAGTAGTGCATCAGTGGATCATAAATAAATTACAGAACTAGCTATTTTTGAAGAGCATGCAGTTTAGGTAATGCATATGCTTCCTCCCTAACCCAGCTCAAGGAACGAGATTGATTGTCCAGCCCACTTGACAGCAGCTGGAAAAACCATCTTCATTGGTCATGTTTCTGTCTGAGATGTTCAGTTCTGCTCCATCAGCCTTTTGAAGAAGGCTATTGGTATATGCTTGATTACGAGGTCATTTCACCCATTGGATCCCAAGGTCAGCAAGAGGACTGTGCCAGCCCATGGATTAAATAAATGTAGTAGAAACCACAAGAATGGCAAGAGTTTTTTTAAGAGGTGCACATTTACTCTGTGTGCACTCTGAATTACAAGGCAAATGGGCTGATTAGGTGACATTTCCACCTGCCTGAGTCAAAGTGTGCCTTTCAGCAAGATGCCTCAAGTCAGTCCAGGGCCTCCCTAAAGTCCCAAGTTGTTCTGTGGTCTCAGGTGTCCAAAAAATACTGAATTTTGTCACTTAGAATAAAGCTGCATACATTTTTAAAAAGCAAAACCAAGCTGATGAATGAAATGCTGAGCTTGAATGGAGAGATCTTTTGTTTTGATGGACAGCTCTAAGTTTTCATTGCAGTGAATTATTTCCCCATGGCATGCCAATTACTGTGATTTGGGAAATAGATGTTCTGCCTGGGAAAAGCAGGGTGTGCAGAAGAGCAGTGGACTATTGGCATCCTTCTTAATCAATTTCCCCCTAACAATTAAAATCAGTACAGTAGTTCAATAGGAGAGGGGTACCGAAGCAGTGATCTGTGGGCCTGACAAGATGTCTCGAGAGGTATGCTGTCTCCCCGGGGCCAAGATCCATGATGTTACAGAACGGCTGCAAGGAATAATAAAACCTACGGATAAAAACCCCTTCCTTTTAGTCCATGTGGGAACCAATGACACCGCAAGCCATAGCCTCCAGAAGATCAAAAGTGATTATGAGGCTCTGGGCAGGAAGCTGAAGCAATTAAATGCACAAATTGTCATCTCATCTGTCCTCCCAGTTGAACGCCGTGGCCCAGGAAGAGAGGGGAAAATAGGAGAAGTGAACAACTGGCTTCGCAAATGGTGCCGGCAGGAACGGTTTGGATTCTTAGATCACGGCCTGCAGTTTCTTGAAGATGGACTTCTGGCAAGTGATGGGCTGCACCTCACAAGGGTTGGGAGGAATGTTTTTGCCAACAATCTCAAAAACCTCATCAGGAGGGCTTTAAACTGACTTATGTGGGGGAGGGAGACAGTGGTCCTGAAGGTAGGAGTCTATCAAATGCTGAAGATGATCATCCAAAAGTCAAGGACCAAATGAAGCAAACAGCGCACAGACCTAGTGGTGGGAGGAAAAAATCCTTAAGTAGGAGACTAGGGGGAATGATCAATGGTTTTCAATGTCTGTATACAAATGCACAGAGCATGGGAAATAAACAAGATGAACTTGAGCTCTTGGTACAGCAAACTAAATATGACATAATAGGCATCACTGAAACCTGGTGGGATGAGTCTCATGATTGGAATGTAGTAATAGAGGGATACAATCTATTTCAGAGAAATAGACCAAACAGGAAAGGAGGAGGAGTGGCATTATATGTCAGGGATGTGTATACCTGTGAAGAGATCCATGATTTAAAACTTCAAAGCCAAATTGAGAGTATCTGGGTCAAAATTAAGGGAGAGAAAAATAACAGTGATCTCATTGTGGGAGCTTACTATAGATCCCCAAGCCAAACTGAGGACATAGATGATGCCTTCCTGGAACAGATGACCAAGCATTCAAAAGGAAATGAGATAGTAGTAATGGGGGATTTCAACTATCCTGATATTTGTTGGATGTCAAACTCAGCCAAGAGCATAAGGTCGAACAGATTCCTCACTGGCCTTGCAGACAATTTCATTGTCCAGAAAGTGGGAGAAGCAACAAGAGGATCAGCCATTTTAGATCTGGTCCTAACCAATAGTGATGACCTGGTTAGTGGGGTAGAAGTGGCAGGATCATTAGGTGGGAGTGATCATGCTCTTCTGGAGTTTATTATACATCAGAAAGGAGCAACCAAGCATACTAAGACTCAAATTCTAGACTTTAAGAAAGCCGACTTCAGAAAACTTAGGGAAATGCTGGATGTGATCCCATGGTCAGTAATACTAAAAGGGATGGGAGTTCATGATGGATGGGAGTTTGTTAAAAGGGAGATATTAAAAGCACAACTTCAAGCAGTACCAATGCGACGAAAACATGGAAGGTGCCTAAAGAAGCCAGGGTGGCTATCTAAAGAACTTTTAACTGAGTTAAGATTTAAAAGGGATATGTACAAGAAATGGAAAAAGGGGGAAACCACCAGAGAGGAATTCAAACAAATAGCCAGCGCATGTAGAGACAAAGTCAGAAAAGCTAAAGCACAGAATGAACTCAGGCTTGCTAGAGAGGTTAAAAGCAATAAAAAGAGTTTTTATGGGTATGTCCGTAGCAAAAGGAAGAACAAGGAAACAGTGGGGTCACTTAGAGGAGAAGATGGTGAAATGCGAACAGGGGACGCAGAAAGGGCAGAACTCCTCAATACCTTCTTTGCCTCAGTCTTCTCCAAAAAAGAAAACAATGCCCGACCTGAAGAATATGGAGCAGATGATTCAGCAGGGGAAACACAGCCCAGAATAAGTAAGGAGGTAGTACAAGAACACTTGGCTAGTTTAGATGTATTCAAGTCTCCAGGGCCAGATGAACTACATCCCAGAGTATTAAAAGAACTGGCAGAGGTGATTTCAGAACCACTGGCAGTAATCTTTGAGAATTCCTGGAAAACAGGTGAAGTCCCAGCAGACTGGAGGAGGGCAAATGTTGTCCCTATTTTCAAAAAGGGGAAAAGAGAGGACCCAAACAATTACCGCCCAGTCAGCCTGACATCAATACCAGGAAAGATTCTAGAGCAGATCATTAAGCAAACGGTCTGTGAGCACCTAGAAAGGAACGCTGTGATCACTAAAAGTCAGCATGGGTTTCTGAAAAATAAGTCATGTCAGACTAATCTGATCTCATTTTTTGACAGAATTACAAGCCTGGTAGACGAAGGGAACACTGTGGATGTAGCCTATCTTGATTTCAGCAAGGCCTTTGACAAGGTGCCCCATGATATTCTTGTAAAGAAGCTGGTAAAATGTGGGCTAGACAATGCTACCATTCAGTGGATTTGTAACTGGCTGACTGACCGAACCCAAAGGGTGCTCATCAATGGCTCCTCTTCATCCTGGAGAGAAGTGACTAGTGGGGTGCCACAGGGTTCTGTCTTGGGCCCAGTCTTATTCAACATCTTTATCAATGACTTGGATGATGGGCTTGAGGGCATCCTGATCAAGTTTGCAGATGACACCAAATTGGGAGGGGTGGCTAATACCCCAGAGGACAGGATCACACTTCAAAATGACCTTAACAGATTAGAGAACTGGGCCAAGGCAAACAGGATGAATTTTAACAGGGAGAAATGTAAAGTACTACACTTGGGCAAAAAAAATGAAAGGCACAAATACAGGATGGGTGATACCTGGCTTGAGAGCAGTACAAGTGAAAAGGATCTAGGAGTCTTGGTAGACCACAAACTTGACATGAGTCAACAGTGTGATGCAGCAGCTAAAAAAGCCAATGCAATTCTGGGCTGCATCAATAGGAGTATAGCATCTAGATCAAGGGAAGTAATAGTACCACTGTATTCCGCTCTGGTCAGACCCCACCTGGAATACTGTGTCCAGTTCTGGGCACCACAGTTCAAGAAGGATATTGACAAGCTGGAACGTGTCCAGAGGAGGGCAACCAAAATGGTCAAAGGCCTGGAAACGATGCCTTATGAGGAACGGCTTAGGGAGCTGGGTATGTTTAGCCTGGAGAAGAGACGGTTAAGGGGTGATATGATAGCCATGTTCAAATATATAAAAGGATGTCATATAGAGGAGGGAGAAAGGTTGTTTTCTGCTGCTCCAGAGAAGCGGACACGGAGCAATGGATTCAAACTACAAGAAAGAAGATTCCACCTAAACATTAGGAAGAATTTCTTGACAGTAAGAGCTGTTCGACAATGGAATTTGCTGCCAAGGAGTGTGGTGGAGTCTCCTTCTTTGGAGGTCTTTAAGCAGAGGCTTGACAGCCACCTGTCAGGAATGCTTTGATGGTGTTTCCTGCTTGGCAGGGGGTTGGACTGGATGGCCCTTGTGGTCTCTTCCAACTCTATGATTCTGTGATTCTGTGATTCTGAGAGCTCAGCATAGGGTCACTCCACTTTCCCTCTCCCTCAGTTCAGTTGTAGAGCTTTTTGTGTACCGGTAATTAGTTTCTTTTTATTCTAATCACTTTCTGTTTTCCAACAAACACCTACCGGTACTTCATTTTTCATGCCATTTGTTTTCTCTTATTTTTCCTTAGGTTTGTTTGTGCAAACTTCTCACATGTCCCCACATCTCTTTGTGTGCCTGTGTTTTTCTTTCCACCCTCACCTCCAGTTTTAACTTACTTGTTCAAAGTTTTATACCCATTTTAGGGTACCTGTAATTTCACTGTGTTGAATTATTGCTGTCCGGTATTAATATTTTTTTAATTAAGGTTTTCTCCCGCTTTTAAGTTTGGTGCTCTTTCCCCACTCTTGTAAGCCTGCTTGTCTCTTAAAGTAAGCTCCTACCGGTATTTGCATTGCTCATTGCCAGCCTATTATTGCCCATAAAATGCATGGGGAGGTTAAGTGGTTTCTATTTTATCCACCCCAAAATAGAAAAGTCTTGTCCTTGCAGGAGAACCACTCCACCTATAACATGCTGAAAGATGACAGGCTTCATCTCTTGAAATAAAAATTTAAAAGACATTGAAATACACTCACAACAGTGGACTAATTTATGTAAAATACCGGTATATTGCAGCCATAGTGAAAAATGTATGCTTATCTCCGATTTAAACAAGAAGACATAGCTGAAACAGATAATTTAAAAGCAGAACATTATTGGGATATGTTGCATTTTATTTCTGCAGCACAATATAAAGTATGCTTTATACTGCAAGCAGCTCTAAATTTATCTTAATGGGTCTTTTAGTTATACATATAAAACCACCTATCATTTTACTTGCATATAGAGTACTTTACTTGAAACCTACAGTGCAAACCAATTGCTGACAGTTCAATGACCACTAGCCACATTCCTCTTATATAACTCTTTCCATTTTGACAACACCCCCATTATTTTAAATTTATTATTGTAATGTTTCCTCCATAGAGATCTTCTTGATACTCAATAGCGTTTGGAAAACAACCCCTCTCCTTTTCCAAAGTCAAGGAGTCCGTGCTTTCAAAGCAAGCGTGGAATCCTATGTACACCTACTTGGACACAAGGCCCACTGAAAACTGTACTTACTTCTGAGTAAACATGCATAAGATCAAGCTGTACCAGAGAGCTGAAGAAATATCCAGTCTCGAAACTTGTGTTTGATTCTGCTTTCAGTGTGTCTGTTCTGGATGCTAAGGCACTAAGCTTCCATTGAAAAATAAGTCAGCTTTTGTGAATATTCTATAGTTTACTTTGCAAGGATGGAACCTTGGATCAGACTATAAACTGCTTATATGTAGGACCTTATAAAAGGCCATTATGCTTTCCAAGTTTTTGTTGTTATGGTTACAAAGACAGGGAAAATGCGGGCAGAATTCTCGTGATAGCTAAGTGCCTTTCTAAGCCTTGAAAGAGGAACCTCCATGTACAGAGCCAGTATAGGTACTGGTATATCTGAATGTCAGATGCAGAAACAAACAACAGAGGTTGTGCTCAATTTGAAAGCATCCAGAGCCATGGGGTAGACTTCAGCTGGAAATAAAACGCTGGACTTGGTGGTCCATGGACAGCAAGGCAATTCGTATTTTCTTCCTCTTATTGCCTTGCTTATTTGGAGGGTCACCTAGAAAAGCATTTTTGTTTCCAGCTGAAACCAACTCAGTGCCTCTGGATGCTCATAAAGTGAACATATCTGCTGTAGGTTTTCAGGGTCTGGCTTACTCCACACTCCCCTCAATCCTTCCTTTCCTTAGTACACAGATGGCTAACCTGTGGCCCTCCCAGCTGTTGTCCATCATCCCTGGCCACAGGCTATGCTGACTAGAGCTGATGGGAGCTGAAAATTCAGTGGGTCAGCCTCCCCAGCCCTACTATCGTGTGTATCCAGCATGTTTACTCATGAACTGTCTGAAGAGATGCGTGACATTTGTTAAGGCAGCAGGGACTGAAGGTTTCTTGTTCATTCATTCTATTTTTAACTCTCCCTTTCTCCACGGAGGTCAAGGTGCCTACGTGGCTTCCCTTAACTCACTGTGCAGTAGATGTTGACTTGCCCAAGGTCATACTGAATGCTCTGGCTTTTTAGAGGCCAGATTTGTATAACTCTCCCCACAATATTTCATTTCTTTAAAAATGTATACAGTACACGGCTTGACTTCGTGTTTTTTTGTGGGATTTTGTTTTTAAAAAGAGAGCCCTCAAAGCAGTTTGCAAAAAGAAGCCAGCAGTAATCTTGTGCCTTGTTGGTAAAACAGGGTTTGCCAAGGTGGCGGCCAGATGTTGCTGGACTACAACTGCCATCCTCCCTAACCATTGGCCTTGCTGGCTGAGGCTGATGGAAGTGGGAGTCTCATCAAGTGAGGAGCACTCTATTGCACGCCCATTCCTGCTTGATGGTTTCCTATAGGTATCTTGCTCGCCAATGTGAGAATAAGATGCTGGCCCACATGAGCCTTTAGCCTGATCCAGTGGGGCTTTGGCATCCAATGATCTGGAGGGTCACAGGCTCCCTACTCCTGCCATAAACTCCAGAGATAAGCTGCTATTATAAAAGTGTTTTAATAATGATAGCCTCAGGCTATCCCAAGGAAGGGGCAACCACAGGGCACAAAACTGCCTGAAATTTAATCCGCGCAGAACTTAGGCCAATTAGACTCATTGGCATTGGGGGCAATGAAGCTGGCACCATCTTCCGCCCTTGGTTTTGATGGAAAACAGGGGTGCCAACTTGAATAAAATATGGGGGGCAGATAAGCCCCACCCTGTATGAGCAATAACAAAATGTGGTGTGCACACACCATTTGAATGGCAATACCCATCAACTTGAGGGTAGGGGTGGGGGGGCTGGCCCCTCAAATACTTTTGTGGTGTAGTGGTTAAGAGTGGTAGACTCGTAATCTGGGGAACCGGGTTTGCATCTCCGCTCCTCCACATGCAGCTGCTGGGTGACCTTGGGCTAGTCACACTTCTCTGAAGTCTCTCAGCCCCACTCACCGCACAGAGTGTTTGTTGTGGGGGAGGAAGGGAAAGGAGAATGTTAGCCGCTTTGAGACTACTTCGGGTAGTGATAAAGCAGGATATCAAATCCAAACTCTTCTTCTTTATTTGGGGTGGGGTCAATGGGTTCTCAGCTCCCACGAGTTGGCTCCTAGGATGGAAACAAATGGCGTGGGAGCTGCAGGTGGGAAGGGGGGGAGCGGGAGCCTGCTCTCGGCGCCTCTCCTCGAAGCAACCAAAGATGGAAAGCATCCCTCGGCGAGATCCGGAGCTATTTCAGGGCTGCTCTGGAGCCGCGCGTGGTTCTTCCCTCCGCCCCGCCGCTCCGAGTCTTCCCGCCACTGGCATCTCCGCCGCGCTGCCAGGAAGCGCCCCCTCCCGGGGGGGGGGGGCGCACACCTGTTGTCCATCTGCCCGCGGATGCGGCTCGTCCTTCCCGCCCATCCCCGCCCCCGCGGGAAGGAAGGAAGCCTCGCGAAGCGCACAAGCCCGCGCGCGTGTACGTAGCAGGGCGCCGGTGGGTGCCAAGAGCGGGGCCCACCCGGGCGCCACACCTACGGCGGGGGAAGGAGCCTCTCGCGCTGCCCCCACCTCCTTCCCGCGTCTCCATCTCTCTGCCCCCCCAGCACACACATACTCCTCCCCGCAAAAAAAAAGGGGGGGGGACAGGCAGCGCCTTGTGAGCATGTGCGGAATACTAGCTGGAACTGGTTTCGCGGAGGGCGCTTGTGAGCTGCAAAAGGAGCGGCTGGCTGGTCCTGCGCGCCTCGCAACAGCCGACGAGGCTCCGGGCGGCGCAGCAGCGCCCTCCCCTCTCCTGCCATTGGCAGCCCCGGCAAGGCTTCCTTCCCCCGCCGTCGGGAGCGGCTGGGTGTCCTCCTCCTCCTCCAGCCCGGCCTCCTCCTCGGTCTTCTCGGCCCTTGGCCGCCTTCGGGGCCTGTCTTCCTCCGGTCCCTTCCCGCGGCCTCTCCCGGCGAAGGTGGGCGTGGCGAACCCGGGGCTTTCACAACCCCGCGACGCTCCTCCCCTTGGAAGTACATAACGGGAGCGGATGGGGCTGGCTGAGTGAGGGAGGAGGGTGAGTGTGCGCGGCCAAAGCTCGCTTGCGCGGCTCGGTTACTTTGTGTCTTTTTCCAGCGCCGGTTCCATCGTCGCCCAGCAGCCGCTGCCCGGATCTCCGCAGGGCAGGCCCGGCCCGGCTCTGGTCTCTCGCCTGTCGTCCACTCCTCTTTCTTCGCCCGGGAGCTGCTCGCTGCTGTTGTTGTTGTCGTGTGTTTTTTTCCTCAATGAACAGGGCGAAACCCGGCTCTGCCCTTCTACCGTAGTGCGATTCCTTCTCTTCGCTTTCAAGGCGAAAGGAAGAACAGTCTCCTTTTCTCTCCTTTTCTCTCTCTCTCTCTCTTTCCCTTCTTTCTCCCTTTTTAGACCCCCCTCCCCTCCTTGTGTCATGGCTTTGTGTCTGGAGCTATTTAAACAATGTGAGTGTACCGAATCGTGTGTGGGCTTTTTCCATTATGGCATGCAAATCTCGGGAAGGCTTTGCAAGCGGCCGCTCAAGGTTGTGCTTCATATATATATTTATATATACTGCATTGTTTTCAGTTTGTCGGGCTGTCATTTTGAATGCATTCGTTCTGTGCATATATCGCATAATGCTCTAGCTAGTAGACCTTTAAATGCAAACAAGAAAAAAAAATCATTCCCATTTCCTGTTATGAGCGAATTGCTTTCGGATACAGAAGTGCTCCGAATAAGTGGGCGGGTGCTGAGGGTAGCCTGCTTGGATGTGGGGAAGGCTTAGTTTTTTCAATGGCTTACCCGCTTCCCTTTTTTCCTGCCTATCCGGTTGCATTTTCAGCTAAATCCTGAGCTTGAGTAGCTTGTATTAATGGGGGGGGGGGGCAGGCGAGGTTGATGGCACATGTGCCCTGTTCTCCCCACTGCATGGCTCTGTGCTTGATCAGAAATTGTTGTCACTTTTGCTGAGATATATTTAGTCTACTCGTGGCATTCCAGATCATGACAGGATATGAAATCACTTTCCTATATTTATGCCATCCCAGACTAAACGTGAGCCATATGCGCATTTGCGTCTGCTTGAGTAATGAAAAGACACAGATTGGGGGTTAATCATCTAGTCTTTCCTTAATAGCACTGCTGTTAGTTGAGCATTTGTGTTACCTTTTTAATATTAAAAAAGGGTACTAAAAGTTCTAATATTTGCCATGTGTGTGACATAAAAATTGTCTGGCCACAAACTGCAAACCTGTACAGTTGTGATTGAGATGTATCCTGTTGCAGGTTGCTGCTGAAGGCAGCTAGGAAACAGGGTTTTCTTAATGGGTTGGGGGGAAACTGCTGATTTAAGGCTTCTTCACATCACATATTGCCTAAAGCCACAAAGTAGTAGGAAAGGTGACATGAAAGGACACCCTCTTTCCCTTGTACTAGAAATGAAATCATTAGGGATTTCTTAAGAAGCCCTAAGCAAATATGATATATTACAGAAATAAAACCAGTGCCTGATAAAACAAGGAATTCTCCATTGAGATGCCCAGTTATCTGAAAGTGTGTGATTTTGTCCTTAAGCATGTGGCTCAGGCACTGCAAAATTAGAGAGTACTTTAAAAGAAAAAGGAAAAAAAGCTTTAAATGATAATACAACAGAATTAATGAATGCATGCAGACTTGCGGGTGGATATATGAGTAAAGTTTTTACAGTCCTAACACACCTTGGAATTCAGTTTCCAAATATGGTTTGCTTATTTTTTCTCTCTCTTGAACACATCTTCCACCCTGCCAGATCTTTATTCATTATGAAACAAATTCCTGGGTACATAAAGTGATGCTAAAATTAAACTGCTTGTCCTTTCATCAGTATACAGCTGCATAGAGGGATATAAAAAGGTCTGGGGCGTCTTCTCTCTCTCTCTCTCTCTCTCTCTCTCTCTCTCTCTCTCTCTCTTTCTCTCCTTAGTGAACTATTTTCTCCCTTTTACTGAAGGGAAACCTGTCCTTGCTTTGCAGTCAGCCCTGGTTCCCAAAAGAAAATAGCCTCTTGACAATGGCAGCAGAAGGTGTTGCAATGACATACTGTGTTTATAGAGGAAAGTATGCCTGGAGTGCTGCTTATTTTGAACTAATGAGTCCTTAATTGGCCAGAATACTTTATTGCTTTGTAATCCCTGGCCTGGCTTTTCTTCATGAGATGCTCACCGGAGGTAGAGAATTGCTAAAGCGACTCTAGGCTTGCTGAATGGTTTTATTGTTGTGTATGAATGCAAGGCAAAGTAATTCAAGGACCGGAGTGTGTTCTTACTGTAAGAAAGCCAGGTGGTGTGCCTGAATAGGCAAATAATCCTTGTGGCATAATTGCCATGTGTAATGGACTGGATGTCCCTTATGTCAGTAGAGGCAATTTCAGAAAGTCCCTTATATCATAAATCTGTTAAATCTGACAAAAGCTGAGTCGTCTTTGCCCTGACACCTTATGTGCAAGAGAATACCTGAGGACCAGGAAAAATTAGTAGAAAGAGCATATGTAGCATGAGACTCTTAACTTCAGGGTCATGAGTTTGAGTGCCACATTGGGCAAAAGATTCCTGCATTGCAGGGGGTTGGATTTGGTGGCCCTTGTGGTCCCTTCCAGCTTGACAATTCTGTGATTCCATGCTGGGGCCCTCATTTTACCCCTGCTTCTCAAGCTACTTGGGTGTGTTCATGCAGCCTCTGTGCACTCTCCACATCTCTGGAGAGTTGGGTGACCCTCTGGAGCAAATTTCAGGAGGCAAAAGGGCTGTAATGAGGAGGAGAGGAAGTCTGCTCACACATGGTTGTAATTCCTTGTTGAGAATCTGAACACTTGGTAGAAATACTATAGAAATGGTACAATTGAAGCTAAACTTAAAACTTTGTCAACTTTGTAAACTAAGTGGAGTCAAGCTAGGTCAGCATTTGAATGGGGATTAGTAGTTATCTCATTGCTGCTGTACATTGTATTTTATTGCATCATGTGTTGGGATATAATAGGCAGAGTTCGCCAAAGAAGCTCTGTCTGACTTCAGCTTTTGCAGTGGGGCTTTCCCCACTCTCCTACCCTGCAATTGGATTTGAGGGGAGTTGAGAGAACCCTCGGAACAGCATGCTGGAGGGAAAGTGGGGGGGGGGGGATAATTCCATGCACAGACAAAATGGTTGGAAGAGCATGATAGTGAATTCCACACTATGTTGGAAACTGCCTGGTGATTTCTAAGCAATAAAAGGCTGATTTATATATTTTGGTAGATAGATACTTTGAGGAGACTGTTGCAAAGTCATAAAGTGATATTGGTGTGTTGTGCCACTCTGCAGGTATAGTTATTACTTTTGCCTGAAACTAAATTGGTGACAATGAGTGATAAGTTTATCCAAAAGTTAAAGTAGTACAGTATTCAAGTTTTACTCAAAGTGGACCCATTGAAATGAATGAACCAAAGTCATGTTCATTCATTTCAGTGGGTCAGTTTTGAGTAAAATTAAGTTCTGGCTGGCATATGTAATAGATATTATTTTTAAAAACCTGCTCATGATCTCATGCATTGTATTCCATTCCTCTTCTAAATTTTGGTGTTGGTATTCTTCAGCCGGTGGTGCCCTGTAACTTTTTCTGGCTGAGAGAAATTTGGTAAAGTTGGGGAAGGACACTACAGTGAACTCCTGGGAAAACTGATGCAATGTTGCCCTAACTTGTGTGGATAGAGCAGCAATAGGAGGGGAGGCTTTTACGAGAGCCCTTTGCTTATACAGTACTGAAGTCTGTACCCATGTTCATTTTAGCAAATTGTCTTCATGTGGGGCAACAGAGAAGGCAAGAAGGCTTGTAGATTTTCAAAGGCTGTTTCATCTTGCGATGTGAACTGTTTTCTAATGTAGCTTACCAATTCTGTATTAGTTGCTACCCATATAAACATTTGTCTTTTTAAAGCCCATGAACCATTTAAATTGGCTTACAAAATTTAAAATCACAGTGCAATTAAAAAAAATGTAACTCAGCAATAAAAATACACAAATTACACATTTAAACATGTTTAAAAGGCAGCCGTGTTGGAGATCACAGGTAAAAATGACCGTATTTAGCAAATACAGTATTCATTTCTGGTAGGAAATCTTAGCCAGTTCACCCCCTCAAACTAATACACTAAAAATAATTTCTGTTAGAAACTACTTTACATGTGGCTACATAAAACATACTGCAGATTTGAGGCATTAATGTTGAAAGAGAGCTCTAAATTGTATTCCTAATTCAACTAACAGACAAGATGCAAGAGTTAATGGACTCTCCTTCTCTCTCTCCCCCACCCACACACTTAATTTTTGCTAGGGTGATTACCAACAAGTTTAGTGCAATATACTGTATTTCTTATGTCTGAACAGAATTTTGTTCAAAAAGATTCAGAATTACCGCCCCCCTTCCCCCACAAAAAGCTGCACAACCTGTGGCAAATAAGATACAGGCATGACCAGATAAAAGCTCCATGAAGCTGGAAAGGGGTCTCTGAACATGCTGTCAGATTACCTTTAAAAACCCTGAAATAAAATATCAATATTGCTATCCTAGTCACTTTAGTTACGGACTCTGCAACTATGTTCTTGGTTCTACTGTACTGTACTGAAAGGGCTTGTAACAGTAAAATGTACACTGGTTCACTTTACACGAGAGATGGGAAACTTGTGGCTCTCTAAATACTGCTGGATTCTGCTTCTCATTATCTCTGACTATTGACCGTGGGACTGATGAGAGTCAACCAGTGAGAGCTACAGGTTCCCCACCTGTTTCGTGCGAAAAGATGAGAAGGTGAAAAGCGTTGTAAAGAGGGGTGTGCTTGATTCCTCGTTTAAAAACTCACTTTATCTAATAAACCCATGGATATCCTTAGGCACACCACCTTTTCAGCCACAGCCACCTAGTCCTTTATGTAGAAATATAAATGCTGGCTTATTTCCTAGGCCCGTTGAAAAATTTGCTTAGAGAGTATGTGAAGTGCTTTGATTACTCTAAAGTTTGTTGTTGTTGTTTGTTTGCAATGCATTGAGGCTAGGAGATGGCAGCTTGTTTGATACTGTGGACAATGTTGTAAACTTTTGCTATCACACCTTCAAACATCCCTAAAGCCTAGAAATTTGCTTAAAGGGTTACCAAGGCCCTGATTCATGCATAGAAGAGGGTCTGTTTTATATGGTAGCCTAAAGGCAGAGTTGTCTAAAGGTAATGAATCATATCTGAAAGCCCCGTTTTTGTGGCCCTTTGGTGGATATCAGTGGGAATGACTACTACTGGTATATGTTTAGCCATATCACAACCAAGCCATATAAGTGACAAGGAAAATCATTTGAGGGTAATGTCTCTACAGAGCAAATCATGATTTGCAAGCTGGAAATGGGGCCTGGTTTCTCCCAGACAAAATCATAAGCTTGTGCTGGGCTGATTTTAAAAATATATCCCTGCATGTGAAAAGCCATGTTAGAGGGGAATTTAAGATTATATCCCTTCTCCCTCTTTTGCATTTGTTAAGGAGAGAATCCATTTGTACCGAGGAGCACTGATTTATTTATATCCTGCCTTTCATCATAAGAGCTTGGAGCAAGGCACAATAAGAATTATTACAGATCAGACAAAATATGCAAGCAGGTAAAATAAATGTGAAATTGCCAAGCCCACCTATAAAAATTCCAAGATGGACACAGCCATTTCCAAAGGCTTGGGTAAACAGCCATGTTTTGAGTCGCCACCTGCCGTCTGATGTGGTACAGCCCAGACACAGGGTTCCCAGCACTGGCTTCTCTGCTTGTGAGAATTCAGCCTGCGGAAAGTCTGTTTATAGGGATTGGCTTGTGGATAAATGGGCGAGGCCTCTGAGTAAACTGCAGTTCCTTGACTCAGTCATGAAAGAACTTGCAGCTGTCCTCAGTTTGCCAGTGCACCTGTTCCTCTCCTTATACTGTCTTTCACTCCTGCTCAAATACTTCATAATGTGCAAGGACATAAACTACCTGACTGTGTGCACTAGCAGTTTAATGAGAGACTCTAAGCAATGCCATTTCCCCCCATTGGCATCTCTTGCAGCCAAGCCTTTGGGCTGAGATTTCACTACTGTTGTTATGAGGCATTTACAGATGACCTTTTTTTAAAAGGGTGGGGGAGAGAACTTATGTTTGTGCTTATATTCACCAAGCCACTGTTAGTAAAAAAAGGGAGGCATTCCATGTGGCTGTGACATAGTGCTGAATAAATCTTTTAATGACTGTTCACACATTCCTGTCCCCAGAGGCAACATTTTTGAACCAAACTGCAGAAGGACTTCTTCTGGTTGTTGTCCCTCCCACTTCTGTTCTTTATGTCTTCATAGTAGCAGCTTAGCATTTATTATTTATTTTTTTGCTTCCATGGGCTGAAGCAGCATAATTGGATTCAGTGCGGTGCAAATCGCTGCAAATATGTGAGCTGAAAGGATGAAGTTTAGACAGTGTGTGGCCTTGTTTCATAAGTCCACATTTGGTCATGAAGATATTTGGTGAATTTGCCTAAAAAAGCAATTTCTAAGAAGCAAAAAAGAAAAGAAAAAAGAAAACCTTGCTGGAATCTTTCTCTGAAAACAGACTTGCTGTCTGGAAAGAGGACGAAGCAAAGATGGTTTTTCAAGGCACAATTATTAGGGTCTCCAACTTCGATTAGCTGCATAAAAAACCTTTCTAGCTGGAGTACTGAAGGAGTGGATTACCTTAAAATTGTGGATTGTGCTGATATTGACACCGCTGCTATGTGGCAGAAAACATTATGTGCCATTAATTTCTGTTTGTTTAAATGTGTTCTTAAACAGTGTTTGTAAATGTGCTGGTTAACGAGGAGACTGGGAATTTTGCCTGATCCACTAGTCATGCATTTTTAATGAATGATGGGCACTTTGTCTCTGATGAGCAGCATATTAAATCAATCTGCAGTCCTATTTAAATGGGAGTGTAGTAGGGTGTGCAACAGTAGTCTCTCTTGGGGAGGAAGGACAGCAGATACTGCAAACTAGAATTGCTTGGGATACAAAGTTGGAGGTGTGTTTTGATTGAGTTAGTAATATTGGGCAGGGCCCCAGTATGAAAGCAAAAGAGAAAATAGGACTAGGAAGCCTTTCAAAAGGCAAAACCAGCCTTGTTGCAAGAAAACTGGCCGTGATGAAAGTCAATAACATGGGGCTATTACGTACTGTATTGCTAGATTTGCAACATTTCTTTAAGAAAAAAAAATGGAAAATAAACTTTAAAATAGCAGCACCATTTACAGTAATCTTAGGAAAATTTGGATTAAAGGTTCTAGGGTGGTGATGCCAGATTACCCTTTGTTTAAAAGACAAATCCAGACTTCAAATGTATCTTGAAAGGGACAGAATCCCTGTGAAACCATGCAGGGCAGGGCAAATAACCCAATTTCTAACTACTTACTTTAACGCATATGGATCACATGAATATTCCCTGAGGGGGGGAATATGCCAGTGTCGGATGGGTCCGAGGGCAAAAGTAGGCAGACCAATTGATTTTGAACACTAGCTACTTTCCATCTAAGGAAACTTCAGTTTAAAGACATATTGCAGTCAGGCAAAACCCTACAGGAGGGTGCAACTGGGGAGAGAGTAACGTGCAAACATGCACTCATCTTGAATTCTGTCATGCTTAATTTACAGGGTGGGTGGGTGGTGTGTTATTGCCCTATAGTCTTCTAGTTAGGCTGCCCCACTCTCTCTGGGTGATTGACACCCCAAAATACTAGAAGTATGTAACGCCACTGACAATGCAGTCTGAATAAAGCAACTGTATTAAGTACTCACAACTTTCCCTCAATGTAAAAAAAGTGTGTTGTAGCCATGAGTAGGCTTGGTTGCCTGGGATAAGTGCTTCTGAAACTGCCTTGATCTTTCATACTGCAGCTCTGTTTCTTAATTTTTCCATAATGCATGCTAAATAATTCAGTGTCTTTTATCAGAAGGAATAACCCGAGAGAACTTCTGTTCTCCTGCAAGCTAGCTTTCAAGTTTGCCCTCTGATGTGCTGCAGCAATGAAGCAGTAATGGGCTTTGATTTGTGGAGTCTTGCCGTGGTCCGTGCTGCGAAGCAGGAGGAGGAATTGCTGTACCTATGTCAGTCAAAGTGCCTTGGCCTGCCCTGTTGCCGTTTCTTCATATCAAGCCGTGCATACAAGAACAGTTACACTTATAACCCTGCTGGCACACTCTGGGCTAAGCCTGTCAGTTCCCTTTATGTCACCAGAAAGATAGCGAAAGAAGTCACTCCAGACAGATTGATTTTGGTTGGGGGAAAGAGGAGTGAACAAGGGACAGAAAGAGCAGACTTTCTCAGCCTGCGCAGGAAAATAAACCCAACAACTTCATACTATATGATGAGTGGATTGCAAAACAAAACTAAAAACAAGGGTCAATTTATTTCATGCTTCACATTGTAAAATTAACGTACTTCCTAAACATATATGCCTACATTGGTCGCAGTAACGATTAAAATATAATTTACAGCTAAATAGAGCAGGCACAGGTAACCGCAGTTCTGGGGCCTGATTTGCCCCCCAGGCAAATTATTCTCCCCCGCCCCCAACCTAATTTAAATAGCTGCAGAAAGAGAGAAATATTGAAGTAGACACTGTGCTGGAGAAGGTGGAGCCCACTGTCCTGAGGGGGATACATCCTGCTCATCATTTGATGAGCAGAGAGCATGTGATGACTTCCCTTCTCTGGTGGCTGCATATACCAGCTGAGGAGGGGTCAGGGTTGTTGGCCTGTGTGAGAAAGTGTGAGTTGATCACACCCATCACTGGTATGCAAAAACTTTGATAATGCAGCCTATATGCCTTTAATATTATAGTTATACCTGTTTCTTCATAGCAAAGGGAGGCAACCATGTAGCTGATTTCTGCTTGGAAGTCTGTACAGTACATTGCAAAAACAGTGCTGCTGCTCCCTGAGCCACAGCATAATGCTCTAGTCTAGTCTATGGGAGGAGTCCACACTGGCTCCTCTCCACGCCAGTGTTTATTGTCTAAAAGCTGAGCTAATGCTGGCATTGGGAAGAGCTTCAGCATGTAGTCCAGAAGTGCTTGTGCTATCCTGCTGACACAGGAAGGAACAGCACTCCTGCCACTCCCATGCTGCCAAGGTGACTTAACCCTATCAAACAGCATCGAATTTGACAGAAATGATAGAAAGTTATTGGGCAGAACAGTGTTTTCTTTATAATAGGGTTGGCAATCTCATGGCCCTCCAGATGTTCTTAGATTCCCATTAGCATGGTCAGGGAGGAGAGCAGTTGTAGTTCCAACAACACCTGTACGGTCAAAGGTTCCCCAGCTTTGCTGAAGATGATTACTGTTAATAAGCACATTGATTTTTAAAGTCATAAATATTCAGAAATGCAGAACTGGATGCATTGCTAGGAAATTTAGAGGTCATTAAATGAATATACCATTAACCCAGGTGGGGTTAGCAGAAGACCCTGGAGTGATGCTGGATGGAGTCTCATAGATCCTAGTGCCCATGATTGGCCAGTCCCTGGGTCTAGTAGGAAGCCCACAATAAATGCATGATTTGTTATATCCTTTATTAAGGATCTTGAAAAGTCAGATTTCTCCTTCTCTTACACACACACAAGTCAGGCATTAACTCTGTAGGATATAGCTATAGCTCAGTTGGTTGAGCATAGGACTCACATCTCAGGGTTGTGGATTCAACATTGGCCAAAATATTCCTGAATTGCAGGGGTTGGACTAGATGACCCACATAGTCCCTTTCAACTCTACATTTCTATGACTGTGTGAAAAGGGTCATGGTTTCGATTTGAGATGATAAATTTTGGGCTTTAGCTTGTTTTTAATACATTTGGATCTTGTTGTTAGCCAGATTTTTTCCCCATTTGCTATAATGGAAATGTAATAAAAATCAGATTCCATTTTTTAAAGACATCATCAGGCACCCTGCTTTTGAGTTTCAAAAGGCTAAATAGTATGAATGTAATTGTGGTCACTTCAGTGCCTCGGAGGCACACTCCATTGTCTCTCAAGACAGACAGATGCCAACAACAACAACAACAACGTCATCTGCCAAATGGCAGACAAAGGCATCACTCTTATCTCCTTACCTGGGAGTAAGCCCCAGTGAAATCAAGGGAACTTACTATTAGACATGTATAGGAGTGTGCTGTAGAAGACTTGTCTACAATGACTACTGCATCAGCAAATACAAACATAGTACAGTAAGCAAGTAGAGTGGATGGGACCTTTATGGCACTGGATTTTACTAGCTGGAAACCTAGACCTGGAACATGGAAATTAAACATTGCATTCATTATTTCCACAGCTAATAGTAGGTATTATGTACTATAGAATGCTTATTGATGCTGCGCCAATATGCTTACTAGAAACTCAAGTGCCAGAAAATATTCCTGATTTGCTAAAAGCCTTTTGTTACAGCCTCTGCTTACAACCCAACCATTGTACAGTAGGTGTCACTCTGGTTCTCTTAAGTTCTATCAACTATGAATGGGCTGTAAAAATTGCATACCTTCAAAACAAGCTTTTATACACTGCCCCAGCATTCCACTTGGTCGCAGGTGCCATATTCACAGTGGTGGTATAAATTTCCTCCATTCTGCATTAACAATGTGCTTGAACTTAAAAAGCACTCGTATCTAGAAACAAGTGGAGCACAGCCTAATTACTAAGTACTTAGTTTGCTGTAGGTCACAATTAGGCCTGGGCAGTATATCGATATACCACCCAGGACTGGTGTGAGGAGCGGACTGCGATGTTGGCTTCACTCAGCGGTATATCGCTGATGAAACAGTCACACTCCTGTGTCCCTCGGCTAGCAGCGCAACTTCATCCAGGGGGTGCTGCTAGCAGAGGGACTCAGAAGTGTAGCTGTTTCACCAGCGATATATTGCCTGAGTAAAACTGACATTGCGTCTGCCTGCATACGGTGCAGAGAAACAAGCTGCATCGGCAAGGTGCCAATACAGCTTGTTCCTCCCTCCACATCTTTAAACTGCTCAGCCGAGGGGCGCCTGGTTGCCGCTCCCTTCAGCCAAGCATTTAATGGAGCCCCCAGTCTGGCACTGGCTTGCCCAAGTCAGCAGGGGGGGGTGGGGGCTCTGTGAAACTGCCCCCCCATCTGAGCGACCCCCGACACCTCAGCAGCATTGGGTCGCTGGGGTGGGTGGAGGCTTCTTCTACGCCACAGCTGCACGGAGCCCAATGTTGCTGCGGTGTCGGATCGCTCAGATGCAGAGTGGAAGAAGCCTCCCCCGACCCCATCCGAGTGATCTGATGCTGCGGATGAGGTTGGGGGAGGCTTCTATGCCACGCTTGAGCAAAGCCCAATGCTGCTGAGGTGTCAGGGTTCACTCAGCTGGGGTGGGGGGAGCCCTCCGCGCCCCCCCCCCAGTTGAGCAGCAGCCTAGGCCAGCTGCATTGGCCCTAGCCTGCGAGGCACTGGGGTGAAAGGGTCCCAGCTCCAGCGTCAAGAGCTGCGGCAGTTTCACCCTGCCTCTAGCTGGCTGGGGCCAATTCATTTTGTTTCAACATTGTGGTATATCGCCAAACCACAGTGTGTAGCTGGCATCACGGTGTTGAAAATCTAACATCGCCAAGCCCTAGTCACAATATGCTCTGACTGAGATAATGAAGTAGGTTTCAGGTTTGTTTGTGTAGAAGACACCTGTCCAATTTGCCCTAAAATGTGACACATCTAAAAGGTGCTGCACCTGAAACCTTGTCTCTTATTTTCCCATCTGTTCCTTCTGGATATAATGACTTTTCAGGATCTCATTATTTATAACAATACAAAATACAGTGGTCAAACAAAGGGGTGGGGGTGGGCCTTGGATCTTTTGCACCAGACCCTAGATCTGGTGTCCATCTGTCCTAATGTCTCCCCTTTATTTCTTATTTAAATTTACTTACAGGGGAGCTTTCCCTCTGAGTCAGCCTAATTTGCACTATATATTTGCATTAGCAAACTTGTATGTAAATGTGTGTCATGGTCCTGCCTCTAGAAAGGCTCTAGAAACATCCCTGTAGTCAAATTTAAGTTTTGATTTATTACTAGCTTGTTTAAAATCTTTATGAAACAAGTGCTTTTCAAAGTTTCTTGGTATCCATAAGGTACCCTAATGACAGCAGTGAACAAGAATGTAGCAGCTGTGCTTCTGCCCGTCAAGCTATTCTCTCAAATACTTTCAAAATTGAGGCTTACTTTTGGAATTAAAAATACCAGCTTGTTTGGACTGCACTGCAGCACTACAAAGGATTAACCATGGCCTACTTGGCCTATTCATTTCATTGGGGAATCTGTATGACTTATGTTGGACTTGGACCAAGATATCTGAGAAAACTGTCCTCTCTTGGGTGGCTTTGACTGTTATTTGAAAGGACAAGTGACATAAGGCAGGGCTTCTTTAGTGGTGGCCCTTCGCCTCTGAAATTCCCTCCCAAATGGCATTTGATATTCAACCTCTGCAAAAAATAAATAAGTAAAAGGAGTTGAACTTGTCCAGGCATTCAGATGTTGTAGTAGTATTTGTGGTGAGGTTCTACAGTTTTATCACATGTGTTTATTGTTTTTATTTGTATTATTTTCTTTTCAATGTGGTACTTTATTATTGCTGTAAGCTGCCTATGCTCCATTTTAGAGAAAGGGTATAATATAAATCTATAAAATAAATAAAGCCTTCCTTGCAGATGATGATAAAATGGAATAAGCCCCCATGCACTACCCTGAGTACCTTGAAGGAAAGGCAGGGTACACATGTGCTAAAGCAAACTTAAAATACTAAAAGTGTCAAAATTCAAGTAGGGGTGAGGTTCAGGATATTGTCAGTGGTGAAGGAATAGTAACTATGTTCTCAAAAGTCTTTTTGTCACTGTACAGTATCTTATGACAGGAGTGGGTTGATATGCACTATCTACTTAAAACTAAAACTCTTGCACCACCAGTTGCATGACAAACTTAGGGTACAGTCCAAACTCCTGATCTGCTGCACTGGGAGGTGGGTGCTGGATGATGCGGAGACCAGAAAAGCTGGTGTCAGTCTCCTGACTTGTGTCAGTCTGCTGGCCTGGAGCACTCCGTTCTGCCTACTGAAAATGCAGGAGATCACTTGAAAAACTCTAAAATAGGGTGCTGTGGCAGCAGGGAAGTACTGAACAGACTACAATCCACTGGAGCCATTCCAACTGGCATAATCTGATGGCATCAGGCGTGATCACTCTGCCTGTCTTTCCACCTTCTGCCCCAGCAGGTGTAAGCAATGAACAAGGTTGCAGTTGCAGTGGTGATTGCTGCTTCATCACACCCCACCTTTGCCCAGATGGGGTTTGAATTGCTCTGCCAGAAAGCAATAGAACCTAGTTGGAATCGCTTGCCTGTTGCAGCATAATTAATCTGTGCTAAATTATCCTGTGAATGCTTTCTTGCTTGGTCTTGGTCTCCAGTGCAGCACATGACTTGTGGTAAGAGCTTTCTGAGATAGAACTAACATGGTGAGAAGTGGGTGAGACTACAGTCCATTCTCCTTGATATGCTAGCTTGTGTTGGTGGATTTGGGTTTTTTGCACAGGAGTGTTCAAAAGCCTGTGGTGGCATTCTAATTTAACATCTCATTCTGCATGTGTAGATTAGGTTTTAAACATGTAAGTCATAATATTATTATTATTTAATTTATATCCCACCCTTCCTCCCAAAGAAGTCCAGGGTAGCAAACAATGAGCAGTAAAGCAGTAAATGCATCTTAAATGCAGGATCAACCAAGGTCCACTTGGCTCAGGATTTTTGAGAAATCCCAGTAACCACTAGGAGGAGGTCTGCCAGAAATGGGCTGCAGCAGCAGGCCTATCCCCTAACCCAGGAGTGTATGAAGGTGGGATCAACACTCTGCCTGTCTTTCCACCTTCAAAAGCCTGTGGTGGCTACCTTGAGGCCAGTCAGCTGGAAACTAGGACAACTAAGGACTTTTTGAGCATATACATTTCGGCCCAGGAATTCATTTTCAGAAGCAAAACGCCATTCCTGGTGCCCCCCCCCCGAACTTTCTTCATCCTGGCAGCCTATTTGGAGGGCAAAAACAGTATAAAAAAAATGGAAGTCAGAAATCCTTGGTGATCTTAACTGCAGATTGCCCAGAGACCTACCAGTAGATGCTGACCCCTACCTTCTTTTTCACCAGCAGTGCAACAGATTCTGCTGGGACAGAATCCTTAAATTTCCCTACTAGCCTTCCTCTGAAGATCACAGGGCGGTAGACAATATAATTAAGCGAAAATGCAAACCGTAGCAACAAACAAAAACAGTAACCGCCCCCCCACCCCCGAGTTTTAAAGATTGGGTAATTAAAGGCCTGAATGGCAGCGTTCCCACCGCACTCCGAAGAGGAGGCCTGGGGGGGGGAAACCCTCCGTGGAGTCCCTGAGCGCTTCCCCACCCACTCGTGGGTCGGAAGTGTGAAGCTGCTCTCTGGCTGGGCCCCAACCGCGAGGCGCCTCGAACCCGCGTCTCGCCATCGCAGGCCTCGCCCCGGATCCCGGCAGCCCCGGACTCGGAGGGGGCTGAGGGGCGGCTCTACAGCAAGGCCGCGAAGCAGCGGCGGCGAGGTAGGCGTTTGTGTCCCGCGGAGAAACGGGGCTTCCCGCCTTGCCAACGCAGGGCTCGCGGCCGGCCCCGGTGCCAATTCCAACTAGGCCGGGCGGGGAAAGAGCCTCTCCTCCCCGGCGCCGGCTGAGGGAGGCAAGGCCCGGGCGGGGCGCGTCGGGGAAGCGAGCGTGGAGGCCGGCGGAGGTGAATGGGGGGAGGGAGGGCGCTTGTGAGCAGCGCCTCCCTCTGTCCCTCCTTGGGGTGAGGCGGCGCGTCTGACTCAACAGGGGAGGGCGAAGGAAAGTTTCTCCCCAGCCTCCGGCGGCGCGGTGCCTGCGCTGCCTCTCTGCCTCTCTTCGCCACCCGTGGGCCGGCGGGCAGCCAGGCAAGGCCACCCTGCCCTCCTCTCCTCTCTATGGGAACTTCTCAGCCGGAAAGCGCCACTCTGGGCTTCAATCCCACGAGGGTAAGAAGAAGCACGCGGGTTGTGAGAGGAATTTGGGAGTGGGGCCTTTTAAATTACGCCACCCGGTAGTTGGAAGCCGCCGCTGTAGTTGCATCTGGGCTGTTTTGGGGCTGCCTTTGCGGAAGGGGAAATGAGGTCGTTTGGGTATGTTGGGGTTTGTTTTCTCTCTCATCTATCACTTTTGATTTTTTAATTAGGTTTAATTTTGGTGATCGGCTCCCAAGGGATGTGTATTTGATGGGAGGGTATATAATTATAATTAATAAAAACAAACTTCCGGGGTAGACCACAGGAGAGTAATGCCATTTCTTGGTCGCTGCTGCTGTTACTACGGTAGCATACCTTTAAACTGTAGCCACAGCCCCTATAAGATGGGGGAGGGGGGATATCTTATTTTACAATATAGGACTGCCTTTTTTTTAAAGTGAAAATATTACAGAATTGCCAGTTTTGACATGTCATTTTAAGCTTTAAATTATTGCATGTAGAATTCTGTTTTCATTCTTCAGAAACCTGTCAAAGTCACTTTCCTAGTTTGCCATTTTCAGGCTTTTAATGTTTTGGAGAGGGTGTGTTTTAATGGTGTCTCTGTGTTGCAATGTAATTACAGTACCGGTGAGCTAACCGTGTGTTCTTAATAAGTGTGGTAGCTTAGGAGGAGTGAAAGGAGCTTGACTCCCAAGGGTTGTGGCTATGGCAAAAACGGAAAGCAAAAAAGTGAAAGCAATAATCTGCTTCATCAGAGTATTAGTAGTGCATGTGCTGGCTGGGGTTGATGGGAGTTGTAGTCTAAAACATCTGAAGCAGTGTTTCCCAACCTTGTGCCTCCAGATGTTTTTGGACTACAATTCCCATCATCCCTGACCACTGGTCTTGCTAGCAAGGGATGATGGGAGTTGTAGTCCAAAAACAGCTGGAGGCACAAGGTTGGGAAACACTGATCTGAAGGGTACTAGGTTAGTGAAAACTGGGCTAAAATCACACTCCATCCCTCTAGCATACTCCTTCATCATTTCCAGTCTTATGATACTGAGACAATTTAAAGGGAAAGTTGACTCATGCTACTCCTTAGTGATTACCTGCCAAACATATGTTGCATGTACATTATGAGTCAAACTTCAACCTACGGTAGCTTTATATTATTTCAAGAAGATTTTTGTGTTCTTTGATCCTGTGTCCCCATCTTTAAACTAGCTGCTTCAAGCAGTCTTGCCAACTTGGTATTTAGGTAACTGTCAGTATTCTAGCTGCTTCTGAGTTGTATCCCATCTAAGTTTGCCTTTTACATGAGCTTCCCCCCCTTGCAGTTTGTAAGTACAGAATTTACTTACATAAATATATAGCTTTTCTTTTGTATAGGTGGCAGTGGAAGGTGGCATTGGCAGGCATTTCAGTTGCATATATCTATGCAGCAGTACCTTACTCATTCCAACACTTTGTGCTTGCTCCTGTGTTCAGTGGGGTGCACTTTCAATTAAGTGTGCTTCAGATTGCAGCCCTGTCTTACCTCCTTTGGTATACATGGCACTTGGCAGCAAGTCAGAGGACAGGTCCCTGCCCCTGGAGCTAGATCTAACATTTGACATGGGGAAGCAAAAGCAGGGGTGAGCAAGGAAGAATACGTGGCTATTTCAGTTATATTTGCTTAGGTTCCATTACAGAATGCATTACAGAATGGGATGCTATGTGCTTCTTGAATCCATCATGTAGAGCATGGGGATAAAACTCCTTTGAACAGTTCATCATGGGTGTTTACTGACCACAGTGCTGTCAGTTGTTAATACTTTGTATTTAATGCCTACTGAATTTCATGTTATCTCAAATGTGGTTCAAACTGTCTTGTTCTTTATACTGAAGTCATGATTTCTAGTGAAATAACTGCATGCAGTAGTGTCTCATTATTCATTAGCACAAGCTTTGAGGTATATTTTTGAGTCCAAAGACAGAATTGGGCTAGTCCTTTATGACGGCTGAGTTTGCTTTGAAGTAATTTTTGTCAATCTCAGGTATGGAGGCTGCTTTCTTCTGCAGTTTCTATTTCTAGCTACACTCCCTTTGATTGAGTGTCTGTGAACAGATCATTAAATAAGGTAAGTGTTTCTGTATTCCTTCAGTTCTTTCTTCCTTCTCATCATTGGATAGGACAAAAAAGTCATAGGCTCATAAAAGGAGCATTAACACTGCCTTTTGCATTAATTCACTCCAGCTTTTCTTCTGTTACTTTTATACACTTCCTTAACTGCTCCCCATTGCACTGTGAAACTTCTGTACTACAGGATGTTGTCTCCAAAGTTTAGGTTGTGATAACTCAAAATAAATTTCCTATGTAAACCAACACTAATCTTAATGGGATTTCTCATATCCATAACCCTTTCCTGCAGATACTTTCAGGTATGTTTGATGCTGTTGAAATAAGTCTGCCTTGTAGTCCAGAGCTCTTGAGAACTGAAGCAAGTGAGAGCCTACAATTATGTGAGCTAAACTTCCAGACAATCTGAAATTAGGGTTGTATGAACTTGAATTTTAGCTGCAAAGTATGTCCTTTGTAGCCAATACATGAAGTGGGCTTTTTCCTTGCCCAACCCTGCACAGCACCACTTAATTTTGCAACTGCAAAGTTGCTACTCCACCCTGAGGTCTTAACATCCTAATTACTTATTGTGAGGTATAGCTTTTGGCTAGAGCTACTAAAACTAAACAGGAGCATAGTCCTGTTTCTGTGTTTTCTCTACTGGATCTTGGGTTCTTGAGGGTGAACTTTCTCATTCAATACACACTCTTATTATAAAATAAGATTTGCATGGTGTTTCTCAGCTTTAGAAGGCTTTAGCATTTTATCAGAAGCCTTTGTTGGTGACACTTTTGAGGTGCTGCAATACTATTGAAGTCTGTCTGTTGTGTTGTTGCTTTTAAGGACATTACCATCCCCAAAAACGCTTTGCTCACCTGCATGTGTCCGTGGAACACAGAGTAGTTTAAGCAATCTCATCTACTAAAGACAGAGCGAAACAGAGTTTGTGGATTTGAGGAGAGTCAGTGTGGTATAAGTTATGATAGTGCAGCCCATTGGTTCAGTCTACCTCTTTATTCTGCCTTCCCCAAAACTATTTCAGTGGTATATCTTGGGGATCATATTCTTGTTGGGTATTTTATTATGGGTTGATTTTTGTTGTGGTTCCCTCGATTCTTAAGTTTAAGAGCTGCATATCAGAATCCGGATTTAGGGACCTATGCCTGGCTCATCATCAGCTCACCTGAGCAGCACATTCCAATCACTTCTCCCACTCAGCCCTTCTCCAGTCCTGTGGAGCATCCTACAGTTCTACTGCTGTGGCTTTTTCTCTGCCTTGTAGGTCCCAGCCTGTAGCTGTAAAGAGGACATTGTGCCAGGCAACTCTTGTGCACAAGAAAATACTACTTTAATTTCTATTCTCATGCTTTGAAATGCTTGGACCTGCTATTTGCTCACTCGCTTGGCATAGAACAGTACTGATTAATATATTGGCATTGTTTCCTTCCCTCCTCACCCCCTCCCAAAAAACCCCAAGGAAATGAATTTAGGAAGTATATAGTTTTTAATTTTAAAAAATTCTTTGAAATCAGAATTCAGAGAAAATGAGGCTGTTTCTTGCTCTCCTAGCCAGGGGATTTCCCCCACAAAGACTATAAAGATTTCCATGTAGTCTGTGTATATTTTGTGTGTGTGTGTACACACACAGCGAGAGAGAGCTTATAGGAACTAGTAATGTATTTTGAAGCTGTTACCATTTCCATTATGGAACACTGTTTTTGTTTTGCTTTTTAAGATACAGTTGGGTAATCT
This sequence comes from Darevskia mixta, assembly GCA_034641385.1. Taxonomy (NCBI): domain Eukaryota; kingdom Metazoa; phylum Chordata; class Lepidosauria; order Squamata; family Lacertidae; genus Darevskia; species Darevskia mixta. Next base: position 48,343,279 of record JAWWNH010000029.1, on the reverse strand, counting down.
AAATATAGCAGGCATTCCTGAAACCTATTAGATTGAGCTCATTAAGTTATTTGTACGTTCTATAATTTGCTTTCTATTTTTGTCAGTTACAAAGTCTTTGTGTGCCCATAAAGCCTGTTCTACTGCTCTCTAATTGGCCACCTCCTGTTTGACTGATTCAGTTCTGTCGGAGACAGTTGCTCCAGAAACAGTTAGTGGTGTCACGTCACAAACTTGTGGTATCATTGAATGTGTAGAACAGGAGGTGTCAGGTTCTGCATCTAAGCTTTTTCTCATTTTAGACTGGTTTTGCAAAATTGCAGAAATGGTTCAGTGAGTTCAATGGAATTAAATATGGTATCTAGCCAAGTTGCAGTTCTGTAGCCAAACTCTGGAATTTGGGCTGGGTGGAGACACACACTTTTGGGCTGGGTGGAGGCCTTACACACTTTGGCAAATATTAGATGTCCTCTATTTTTGCGGCTATGCTTACTGAAGGTGGCAGAAGCTCAAAAACCTTCAGCCGCTGTTTATTGACTGCAGCTCTGTTAACAAACATTTGTTTGTGCGCTGTCTTAAATATCTGTTAGGCTGAGTTCCAGTGGCAGCGTTTGATACATGATTGACTTTGGCCTCTGTACAGACTAGTAGCAGACTTGCTGAGCTCTTCCAAGTTTTCATTTTCACTTGTTGAAGAGCGTAGGACACAGTAGAAGCACTTCCGATTCGCTTCCTTTCACAACAATCCTTGTATAAGTATCTCAGAGTCTGCAGCCGTCATGTTTACTCACATGATGAATTGGACTCTCTGCCAAGACCTGTGTAATGTGATGAGGTCACAGACGCTAATGTGATTTGACTTGCTGCATGTCGTAAAGAATGAGCTAGTGTGGTTGTAAAAACTGGCTTATGCATTTTTTCAGTCTTGGGTAACGAAGCTAGAAAAGTGAGTTATAGGGAATAATTGGCCTATTAATACCCTTTTATTAGAGAGCTAGAAGGAATTTAAATAAATTGCATCCGTGGTTGTCTTAGGGGTCTGTGACACTGGTGCAGTGCATCAAATCTATCCACCCTACATGTACCAGATTCTTCAGCCTGTGCTGGTTTTCTTCTTATCCATATAGGTCACAGAAGGGTTGGAAGATGTCATGGGTTGTATAACATCCACAGCTGGCTTCCCAGGGTCCCTGCAGGAGTGTCTTGGGAGTTAAAGTCCCTGATCTGACCAGGTGTCTTACTTCTGGATGTGGGGGCGGGCATCTGATGAAGAGCCCAAGAAGCTGACATCAGGACATTCCCTTCTTCTGACCTTGCATCCATTAATCTATTTGCATACCACATATAAAAACATCTCATGGCAACTTACAATAAAATCCATTAAAATACAATAACAGCAAAATAAATTTGACAGCTTTAGTAGGCAGTTCAAAATATAACATAAAAGTTATGACAAATGACTGCTGTCAATAGTCAGCAAAGCCTTCAGTAAAGAGATATAGTTTCAGCATGCACGGTCAATGCACAGAAAAAGCCCTCTTCCTGGTTGCTGCAAGATGAGCTTCCACATAACCTTGAAGATCTCAGCAGATGGCCCTAATGACCAGGAAGGTCTGTACAGGAGAAGGCGTTCCTTTGGATTCCTAGTCCCAAATTACTTAGGGTTTTGTAGGTTGATACCAAACATTAAACCTGGCCCTTTAGCAAATTGGAAGCCAGTGTAGCTCTTTTAATAGTGGTATTGTATATTCCACTTGACAACCTAGTAGCTACATTCTGTACTAACAGCAGCTCCTGAACTAAGCTTAAGGGCAGCCTCACATAAAATGCATTATAGTAATCAAGTCTTGAGGTTGTGTATACTATGCATAGTTCACTAAGCTGGTAAAAGATGCTTTTATCCACTACAGCCACTTGGGCTTTCCAAGTCAAAAATGGTTCCAGGAGCACCCCCAGACTACATACCTACTCCTTCAGAACCCTTGCCAGTATTCAACATCAGCTTATTGAACCTTATCTAGCCCATTGCTGTGCCCAAACACCAATCCACATCCAGACACCGATCCAGAACTTGTATGGCCATTCCTGATTCAGATGGAGAAATCAAGCTGAGTATTATCACTATAATGTTGATGTTGTGCTTCAAATCCTCTAATGACTGCTTCTAGCAATTTCATATGAACGCTAAACAGCACTGAAGATGATATGGCACTCTGCTTTACTCCATAGCCGAGCTGCCAAGGTACAGTCATCCAGTGCTACTCTGATACCAACCCGAAGCACTGTAACACAGTGTTTCCTACTTCCAACCCACTAAGCAAGTCCAGTATGATACACTGACTACTTTATCAAAAGCTACTGAGAGCTCAAGCAAAATGCCAGGGTTGCACTACCTTGTGCATGTCAGGGTAACCAATGCTGATTCACTTCCAAAACCAGGTCTGAACTCAGAGTGAAATGAATCCAGATAACTGGTTTCTTCCAAGTACTTGGGTTGGGTTGCCACTGCCCTCTCAGTCACTATCCCCCAAAAGGGTGTATCAGCAACCAGACAGTAGCTGTCAAATACCCTGGGTCCAGGGTGTTACTTTACCTCCTCCTTAAGCAAAGTGATGCATACATCACACCACTCTGTTTCCCCCTTCTCAGCTAGTTTGAACTTGAATTTGGCACATTTTGGCTGGGAACCAACTTCAAAAACAATCTAGCATAGTTGGGGCGCACGCATACATAGGAGCTTAGAGCAATTTTACTTTGATGCTGTCATCACTTTACATTCCTGTTGTTCCAGTCTAACATGGAAAACTCCGCATTCCAAATTGTGTGACGTGGTCATATGTTCCAAAGATTATTAAATAATATTGGTTCATATCATTTTCAGTAAGATGAAAAGGCGTTGTGAAGAACAAACTACGCAAGGCAGTGGGAGATCCATGATCAGATTTCCTCTGTGCTTCCCTCCACAAACACATTTATTGAATTTTCTAAACACAAATTATAAATAGAAAAAAAAGAAGTTACAATAACAAACAGTATCCACACACTAGGAAAATTAAGAGATAGTATAGTTGCCATTTATCAACAACTTCTGTGGTTTTGAGTTAAAATGCAGCCATGGGGAAGCCCCCCTCCCCATTGGATTGAGGCTGTAGTACTGGCAAGGTTTTAAATCTTTCTTCTTGTATTTTCACAATATACCTGTAAGTTGCCTGCTCCCATGCTAGTATTTGCCTGGGGTGGGGCAAGGAACATGTGCCTTTGCTTCAAGAGGGAGAGCAAGTTAGATAAGGAAAATGGCACAGGGGAGAAGGGTTTTTAAAAAGCCTGCACCATGTGGTCTTGATCTAATCTGGGGTTCCCAACCTCTTAGCACTTCTCATAAACAAGGATCAGTGGTGAGTCAGGAAGTGAGCCCCAAACAAAAGGAAATCACTTTTGATGGGCTTCCCTAATAATAAAATGAAGAAACTCCTGCTTATTCTTTTTATTTTTAAAAGAATGCCGTTTCTAAAAACCATCCAGAGTGGGAAATAATTAAAAAGCCCTTTACGTGAATCATGCCCACCTCTGCCTTCCCACACTATGAAAGAATCCATAGTTCAAGACTCTTCAATTCTAACTTGTATTCCCTTGGATGGGATTGTATTTTTAATTTGTTTGCATTCTCAAAATGAACAAATGCTACGTAAAATTAGCAGACAAATGGGTTTCATTTTCATTCTCAAGGACCTTGCAATGCTACTTCTCTGGCAAAGCTCTTTGATATGTTTCTCTTGCATGAAGAACTCTCATAAGTATTACTTCCAGTTGAATATATTTTAAAAATCTTCTGGATGTCATTCAGTGTGATAGTAGGATTAGTTGCATCTCGAGTAAGTGTACAGTTTTTTCCTATTGCTTTATGCTTAAAAAGTAATACATACCTCTTTCTGCAATTTCAGGCTCTAAATCCATTGGGCAATTGACTGGAGCTTAGTCATAAGCACTGTCCATTAGAAATAATACTATCATTTTCAGGCTAGGCGTAGACTATCTCTACACTTTTTCTATATTTGGAAACTTTGGGTTGTATCGAGTGTAGTTCTAAATAACTTGTTTCCATTAGTTTTACGCTTCTGTAATGGACACTGTGTGTCCACCAGCATTTACTGTGGTCAATATGTAAAATGTAGAGGGGAGGCATGCACCTCCAAACATGCAGTGGGCATGCACCAGGTTGTTGGGGGAAAGGGAACAATGAATGTACTGAAGTCTGGACAGAAACCCACTGAATGCACCAAGCAGCAATATTTCTTTTTCGATATTTGCTCTAAAAGCAATCTAATGCATTATGTACCTGGAGGTAACTTCTATTTAAGTTCAATGAGGCTTACTCCCAGGTAACTGTGGGTAGCGTTGTCACCTAAAGTTACCAGTAACTTTCATGAGAACTTTAGTTGGTAAGGAAACTGCATGAAGGCATCCAAGATCAAATTACAATGTTTTCCTTTCACTTCTCGCTGTGAGTCTTATCACAACCTAAACTTTGTGAGTCTTAAATCTGTAAACCTGGTTTCCTAGTATTCAGTTGTGTTATCCTCAGTAGTGTAATGGGACATGGAAACGTGACACGTAATTCTAAGTATGGGGTGCTTCATTGGACACCAATGCGAAAAACTCAGATGCTGCTGTTGATGAACTGAGGGTATTTTATGCAAATAAAGGTTTTTGAATAAATACTGAGTATCTTGGTTTAAGAGGGACTCGGGTGGCGCTGTGGGTTAAACCACAGAGCCTAGGGCTTGCCGATCAGAAGGTCGGCGGTTCGAATCCCCGCGACGGGGTGAGCTCCCGTTGGTTGGTCCCTGCTCATGCCAACCTAGCAGTTTGAAAGCACATCAAAGTGCAAGTAGATAAATAGGTACCGCTGCAGCGGGAAGGTAAACGGCGTTTCTGTGTGCTGCTCTGGTTCGCCAGAAGCGGCTTTGTCATGCTGGCCACATGACCTGGAAGCTGTATGCCGGCTCCCTCGGCCAATAATGCGAGATGAGCGCGCAACCCCAGAGTCGGTCACGACTGGACCTAATGGTCAGGGGTCCCTTTACCTTTACCTTTATCTTGGTTTAAAGACCCATTATGGAAATAATTGTTAAGATAAGTTTGAAGGTATTAACCCTGTACCTCATATGTATGACAGAAAATAAAAGGAATTCTAGGCTTTGTGATTTAACCAAGTAATCCTATGGGTGAGTAATACACTGAACCAGTCCTGTCTGGTGTTTAACTTGTCTATGAACTACAGTATGTGCAATACTCAAAGCTGTTGCCCTTTTGTGCTCAGAAAGCATATATGTTACCACCTCTATGAAGGAGGCTCTTAGTCAAAGTCCTGTTGTCTATCTTTCATCCTGCATCCACATGCATTAGAGGATCAGTATGGAATGGAATGAAAAAAAGTTGTTTTCAACACTGTTGTCCTTCATTGGATATCAAACATTTCACAGTTATGTTGCACTGAGAATTGCACTGAAAATTGTAAATATCACATATGAGGCAAGCTGGCAAATCTTGATGCCAAATAATCCTAGGAGCACTTTGTCTTCCGAGTCTCCTCATGGTGACGCTCCCATATTTTGAAAACATTTTGATCATCAGTGTTTATAGCTCCAGGCAAACATGTTGCTATTTTGGTTTTTTGTTTGGATGAATAATGCATTGTTACAGGCAAATTCTATCACACACTCTCCAATCTGGAGTGTTTAATAGATGTTGGTGGCAACATTGTTCCATTTTGCTTTGTAAGATGAAATAAGATGCATGTCCAAGCTTCAAAGCCATTTTGAGGTCAGATGATTGCTCTGGAGTCCTTTTTTTTAACTTGTTGTATTCTTCATATTCTGTAGCTCTAACTGAAATCCTTGTCTCAGCTTGTAGCTGAGTATGAGAAATCTTTCCAGACAGGAGTAGCAGTTTCAGTAGGCAGCTGTCTAATGAGAATGCAAGGAACCTGTTCCCTGAGCAACTAAGCATGTGGGCTGCTGCTAAGCAACAGCCATCTGGAACCCAGTTTGTATTTCTTGGAATGTACCAGCCATTTGGCTGGCCAAGAGATAGCATATAGTTGTAGCTGGGAACAAAGACACTTCAAGGGTTTTAAGCAGTTTTATGTCATTCTGAAATCCACAAGAATTGGAAAGCCCAAGTGAAATGGTGCTCTTTCCACCAGCCCTAAAACGACATACAGTATTTCCTCTTGTCTTTTGAATTCCAAATATCCTGTGTTTCCAAAAGTATGCTTGGCAGTATTTTGTCTTTCAATCACTTTTCACAAGCTGATTAGTGACTTTATCATGTTACATTCCTCTTTAGGTGACTACAGGGGGAAGAGTCTAGAAAACTGTTCAAAGTGCGTGTCTGTAATATACAGGCACATGTCCAATAAACAAATTGGATGTATGTTTTTCCTAATGCATCTTTCAAACTCTCCTAATGCACCTTTCAAACTCTCCAGGTTTTAGTTAACAAGATGTTTCTCTCTACTTCACCCATCTCCTGTTCATTTCCTTATACCGGTATTTATTATGTACACATGTACAGAAAAGTAGTATTTTGGAAAAAGGAATGATCCAGTCAGTAACTGTTTAGATTGGTATACAGTATTTAAGGGTGTCTCCATAAAAAGTATCTCTCATTTGCATTTAATAAGCTCCATTCTTAACAGTTGTGAAAACTGGCAATATTTTAGTGCCTCTAACCATTCCCCCCCCCCCCCATTATATCCTTAAACAGAGGGAGAGATTCTTGTATGGAAGCAATTGGTATCTCTCAGAAGCTTTTTGTACTGAATGTTTTCAAAAGTCAAGTTATTTGGGATGTTGGTTCTCTGCAAGCATATAACTTGCATATAACATTCTTGTCTAAACTATTAATAGAATCTTCAAGTGATCTATGAATTGTGCCAGAAATGGAATGTTTGGGCTCTGACTACTGTGCCATGGTATAACCAGGCTCAAAGTTTGATTCCTGCACAACAGGTTGTATCTTAATGCCAAGAAACATCTATTAGCATTCAGATCAGTCTTTGCCAACCTGGTGCCCTCCATGTGTTTTGGACTGCAACTCTTATCAGCCCCAGCTGTGCTGTAAGAGTTGTAGTTCAAAGCATATGGCAGGCACCAGGTTGAAGAAGCCACATTTAGATAGTGTTGTGTCACACAGAACATAAGGCGGCACTTAAATGGGTGGAGGGAAGGTATGATGAGCACATACCTGGTAGTAGATAATCTCTTGTCTGTCTGCTTTCTCCTTATGTATTGTCTTGGAGGAACAGCTCTTGGCATAAGAGCCACGGCTTGCAAACCATTGTGATATGCCGTTGCCTGGCTAAAAAGGCATTTGGCAACAAATCTTTAAAATGTTTGATATGATATTAAGTAAAGCCACTTGAAAATGAACCACTCTGCTCCTATGTATAGCTAAGTGTGATAACTTGTTTCAAAAGAAACATTCATGTACTTTTCTTTGTGGAAGGTGCTGAATGAAGTACAATTCCTATTTCTGATTTTTTTGGGGGGGTGTCTACATTTATTTCTGTAGCTACCGGTAGGTGACTGGAAGATAATTTTCAGTGTGCATGGGGTGGGAAGAGGAAGGAAGTCATGGGCAAGAAGCAAATAGCCATCTCCTTTCTAAATCTTCTTCTTTTTAGAAAGAAAATAAATGATACATCACAGCTGTTTGTCACTGTAGTCTCATTATTATGTTGCTGATGGTCTCCTTGGAGATAGCAATGTAGCTGTTTATAGGGCTGAGGTTTTCTGTTGCTTTCTTGCTAGTTTCTCATCCCGAGTGACACTGGTAAGTTCCAAGTTTAGGTGAGCTTACATTTTCAATAGCTACAGTTTTGTGGTGCTATGTTCAGAGTTTCTTAACTATCCATGTATCAAGCTGAGTCTTCAGGCAGACCTATCCTATACATTGCCTCTTTTCGTTTTGCCTTGTGTTGTGTGCCTGAATGTACAGGTTAAGAAAAAAAACTTCTCTTGTGTTTTATCTTGGAGTACAAGAGTAAGGTTTGATAGCTTTGTGTGGAAATGCACAGACATTTAGATAGATGTCTTGATAGTTTATAGTACTTTTAACTCTTTAAGAAGATGGGTGCTGTTGAGCTCCCATTGGGTCCCTTGCAATACTACAATTCTGTGATTCTATGAATGTTGAAAAGAAACCTGTTTTGTTTGAGTTTTCTTTACTAAATGAGAAAAGAGGGAGCTACTCTCAAAAATTTTAACATTTGCATGTGAAGAAACAGGTCGTGTTGGCTTTCAAAATGGTTTGCAGCAAGTTCTTTGTTCATTCTGAAGTTAACTGCAAGGCTTTATTCTTTTTTGCTATGTATATGCCTCTGTAAACAAGATTTGTGAATAACTGTAGGCACTAGTTTAGCCTTTCTGACTTAATGTTTGAGAATGTTTAAGGCAGTGGTATTGCTTGATTCACTCTGAATTTAAAAGCTCCTTTTATGTTGAAGGTTAAATGGTGGTGGTGGCAAAACTTCTTAGAAGCTACTTGCTCTTTATGAAAGTCTAAAAAATTAGTAACTCAAGGAACAGACTCCAAATTCATAATGGCAGGATGAAAGCCCATTACCAGAAAAGGAAGGGGGGAGGATCTGACTCGACCATTGGAATGAAAAAAGTAGACACATAATAGTCTCAGGAATGTCACATTGAGGAAATGACCTTTCAGTCCAATTTCCTACTTAGCTGGATCCCCTAAATTGACTGAGGCAGTAGAAACATTTGTTAGAGTTTGCTTACTACCAGCCTTCTGCTGTTTAGTGTTATATCTTCAAAAACAGCTGTAGCTCAGCCTTCTGCAGTGTGCAAATGAGGAGTTTGTTGCTTTGATTGGAGGTGCACTAAACATGTTTGAGCAGCTTCTACAGGCACATATGTAAAGCATTTCTAATTACTTGGCTGAACGTCTATAAGATTCTCCTGTCTGAAACTTTGAAGCAGAGAGTCTTAATGTTTTGAATCTAGGGAAACGTTTTGTATTAGTCACATGTAAAGGAGAAATTGGGCTGTAAAAAGATTTGGTTTATTGCCATTTGGGATATAGTCATAGTCTTAGGTATGCTTGGGAAAGGCTTTTATCTGATGCTTGTCTTTTGTTAGCTGAAACTTGGATTGTACATTAAACCTTGTTATTTAAAAAATATATGAAAACTTTTCCTGGGGCACAAATAAAACACTCAAGAAAATGCCTCCCTTTCATGTTCTGTTGTCCAGTGTTTAATGCTTAGAAGAATGCTGGATAGTGGAAAAATATGTCTCTGCAATCAGAATCTGAGATTCATATTTCCTACCCAGATATGTGTTGCTTTAAACTGCACATTTCTAATATGTCTGGCTCACATAGTAAATTTTTGCTGGAGAATGCTCAACTTACAAAGCTTTCAGTATCTTTGTGTCATTGGGAATGGAGTAGGGGGCTGAACATTTACTGCAAAACAGACTTCCGGTTGGCGCTGCCGGAGATGGCGGTCGGGGGGATATGTCGCTCGTGACATTCCCCCGTCAGGCCGGGCAAAGGGGCGATCGCGCCAGCGCCGCGACCCCCAAAACCCCCGGGAAGGGCGTCCCGGGGTCCGGAGGACCCGCAAGAGCTCGGACGCCGGTCCCGGTCCCAGGGAGCTCTTAGCGGAGCTCCCGGGCGATCGGGCGGCGGAGCTCCAGGGTCCGTATCCAGCCCCGTCTGGCGAAGCTGCCAGACCGCCACAGCTGAGCGCGCCGATTCCTCCAAAATTTTCAATTTGGAACTGTGAGTAATCTACAAGAAAAATCTTTAATTCTAATTAATTTGAACTGGCTTGAGGGTAAAAAAAACGGAGGTCTGCCCCTTGCCATTGTGTAACAACGACAGGGCATTGTTGCACAGCTTGAGAAGTACTGTTTGGAATTTGATACTTTGTTTTGGAGATTTAACCCCTGCGTCTCCCCCGGTCCTAGGGGGCAGATGAAGATCATTTAATTTGTAGGAGCAACTTTGGAACTTTGGAACTTTTTAAAGTTTGAAAAAGTTTGGAAAAGTTAGAAAAGAACTGATTGCTAAAAATGGCGGTGAAACAGGATGTGGATTTGTCAACATTGTTGGAGAAACTGAAAGAACTTAGAAGGGATTATAATGCTGGAGTGAAAGAACTGAGAACTGAACTGGCTGCAGCTGGGAACAGTTTTGCGCCAGAGATAAAGCAAAGCACAAACAATGACCAGATTGGACAGGATTTACAATTAAACCCTGTGAACAGTGTACTTGTTGAACATAAACAGAAAAAGCCTATCCAGAAGAGAACCAGCTGCAAAAGAATCATCTACTACAAGTCAAGAGCTGTCATCATCAGGAAAAAGAGAAATACAAAGAGAACAGTCAACAAATCACAGCCCAACGACAAGCAGCAGAGGGGAAGTCGGAACAATCTGGATCAACCATGGAAGGAAAGGCCGAAGACACTAATGGATATCGTTTTGGATGTTACTCTGCAGCAAAGACAATGGGTTCCAAAGATGCCTCCTGCAGGAATAGGATGAGCACGTATACGAAGTAACTGATTTGTGGCTTATTGGTTTTTGAACTTGGACATGGCAGGAAATGATTATAGTATGGTTTTTGGAACATAATGATATAAGATGAATAGCTATTATAAATGATAAGTAATTTTGATATTGAAATAGTCTGCACCGGGGACTGGGGGGGGGGATAGGGATCTGACTAAAGTAAAAGATAAGAAATGTAAAAGATGTGAGTGGGTGGTAATCGATTTGAAATTAAGGAAATTATGGAAATGTTAATGATGTGAAAATAGAAACCTGGTAAGAAATGTACATCATGATAAATGAAAACAATGAGGGGGGGCGTGGGGAAGTCATCAGAGAATGTAAAAATTGTATGTGATCTGGCCCGAATCGGGGCTGGACAAAAATTTGGAAAACCTAATAAAAATTATTTAAAAAAAAAAAAAAGAACATTTACTGCAAAACAATGCTGGTCTATGAATGTTTCAAAACATTCTATAGTATTAGAATATTTCTTTCTGCATGTCTGAAGCAAGGATAATTATTATTTATTGTTTTAGTTGCTTTATACAAAAAGATGCCTTAAAGCAAATCAGCAACTACATAAAATGAAAAAAGTTAAAATCAGTTATAAATAAATAACCAAGAGAATAATAAAGTTCCTAAAAGTGCTCATCCAACAATACTTTAAAAATAACAAATTCTGCTCCTCCCCACCAAAACATGAGCACCACAATAAAGATCAAAATTGTACCAAAGTATGATCCAAACTTACAAAAGGAAATTTCATCATAACTCCCAATGAAAACTGTTAATGCTGATTTCTTAAAGAATGCAAAAGGCAGTATTTTTTATGCAGAGGGAAAAGTTCCCTTGCTGATCTCTCTATAAATTGTAATATCTATCAACTGAGAGTGTATGGAACAGGGATCTAAAACTTCTCTACTTTCTCCCCAACTATAGGGAAGCAAGGGCTAATTAAATTTAATGCTGTTTCCTAGAACTGACTCATGTGCTTTCCTGCTGTTGACTGGACCCATCTGTCTGTAGTTTTCCTTTCTGGAGATTAGGGAAAGGAAGCTCTGGCCTTCATGCAAAATTCTTCACCCTTGATAGTTTTTCATGAACAAAAGCCACATCGGATACAATTACACTCCTTGGTTCTGTACAGGGCATATAATGGGTGATCACTCAAACTCTGGCAAGCAAGGGAAACTTTGCATTTAATTTAAGAAAGGCAATGCTGAGTCAGCTCCTCTGGTATTTGCAACATCCGCTACTACTGTTTCATGTGAAATGCTAACTTAAACTAGGATTCCAAGTGAGAACCACAGTCTTCAGAGCAGCTTGCATATTGTAAACCTGCTGTAAATTAATAGGGTTGATGCAAAAGGGCTTCCAATATTAGAAAAATAATTTTTTGTGTTTGTTCTTAGAATAACTGTGTTCCAAGTGATGGCTTGGTAGCCTGAATGTCTAAATAGTTTCTTATTAACTGTGACACTCCTTCCCAAGGAGAAAATTGTCCTAGCATAGTCATCCTTTGGGTCCTTATTGAGCAGAGTTTAAACACTTAGTCCAGAACAAAGAAGCAAGCCCCTGAAGGTTAATGGCATATGATTTAAGAATTTGATCTGCTCTCTTCTGCCAAAATTGTTCACTTGCTATCTTAATATGCTGGTGGCATGATTTTTCAGCTATGGTCTATAATATTTCCACACTATGCAATGTTTGTTCAGAGTGTTTATTCAGAGAGCATTTATTCCTATGGTTATATGACATTACCCAATAACACTTTTTCTCTTTCCTTAGCTCACAATGCAAATGATAAAATACTATAAACACAAAGTATTAAAATCAACAATGTGCAGCATAAACATTTTCCAACAGAGAGGATAATAGAAGCAGTTAACCACTGTTTATGTGCTGTATATTTTTAGTTAAATACTTTAAAATTGGATTTTAAACCCTTGGAGAATTTAAGGAAAAGTCTCACCTGCATGCACTTAAAGAATGTGCCAGAGGAGCTTCTGTGGGAAGGGTGTTATAGAACAGGAATCTTAGCACCAAGAAGGCCCTCTCCTTGACAGCCACCTGGAGCAGATCTTGAGGTTTCAGTTGCCCAACACTTTAAACTGCATCTGGAGACAGACTTGGCAATTGGTGCTGCTAATGAAGCACTAGCATAATATGATCTACCGTAATTATCCAGTTAACAATCATGGCAGCCTATTTGGATCAAGTGCAGTTTCCAAATTATTTTCAAAAGCAGCCCCATGTACAACACAGGCAGCCCTTTGTACAACTCACTGCAATATAGGTGGGTCGTCAATGCATGGTAGATTGTAGCTACGTTATCTCAATTTATGTATGGTAATAGCTAATAAAAGATACTCCAGGCAACAGAGGCCACTCGGACTCTAATGGCAAAGCTGGATGAATAAGCACCTGTAAACTGTGTATCTGATATTCTTTAGCGGGGAGTACAGCCCCCTTCAGAATAGGTCTGAATGCCATTCACCTAGGTGATAAATCACCCACCAACATTATCTCAATTGTGTCTGGATTGAGTTTCAGTTCATTTGCCTTCATACAGTCCATTACCATGCCCAGGCACTGGTTTAGGGCACCAGCAGCTGCACCTGAATTTGAGAAAGCTGAGTGTCATTTGGATATCTCTAGATAACCTCTCTCAGCAATGTTTGTGTAGGTGTTGAACAGCAAGGAGTAGAGAACAGAACCCTGCAGGACACCAAAGTAAAACTGCCAAGGAGCCAATGTGGTGTAGTGGTTAGAGTGTTGGGAAACCAGGGTTCAAATCCTCACTCAAGATACGAAGCTCATTGGGTGACCTTGAGCCACTCACAGCTTTCAAATTTGACTGGGTGATAAGCATACTTCTTTTGGGAGGGGGGAGTTGTGTCATTACTCTGCATAGCTCTTAACTTCTGCTAGTTAGGACAAAAAAATTTTTTTTTTAATATTTATTTCAAATTTCAAGTTTTATATTACAAATTTCTATATTGGCCCTCCATAAGAAAAGACTTCTCTTCCCGGGTCAGTGTGCATAAAAGGAAAATACAGAAACAATTAAAATGCTGGTAAAGCAAATTGGGACAATCCTTGTTGGCATCCGTCTGACCTGGGAGTCTATGGACTTTGGGGGTAAAGTCAAACAGTTGGAGAGTTTCAGCACCTGCTGTGGTTGTAGAGACAGATATGAGACATATTTTACTGCAGGTGGAGCAGATAAGGCTTCTGGTTTTGCTGCTACAGGTTCCAACACCACCACACACCTGTATGCACATGGGTTTTTTTTAGGGGGGGAGTGTCAATACAAAATGTACACTGTCCTGATTGAAATGGTCTTTGGCTGGTGGGTCATAGCCTGATCCAAGGTGGGTCACAACAGTGGTACTACTATCATGCAAATACATGGTAAAATATAAAGAAATAGGTTCCCAAATGTATGTTTGGGTTAAAAGTGGGCCATGAGTCTAAAAAGGTCAAAGATACCTGCTGTAGAGACATTGAAATCAGCTGAGTAGAGTTCATTGAGCGAATTATAATATCCTGTAAGTAACTGCTCAAAACATCAGCTCCCTCCAGCAGCTTTTCTTTTCCTTTCAGGGCATCCAAGTGAAGCTTCTTTCATCCTGTGTTTAGAGTGACTCATGGTTGGAGAGAGCCAGCTCACTGCTATTATGCATTAAAAGATCACATTGGTGTGTGTTAGCACTGATGGAGGAAGAGCTAGATCAGCAGTGGGGAACAAGATTCGGCCAGTGAACCAGAAGAGCTCCCCCACCCCTGTGGCTATTTTGACAAGTGGGTGGCACCATCCACCTGTCAGTCGCATGACATCACCATGATATCAGGTTACCCAACTTAAAATGAAAGAATCAAGAGCAGCGAGCTCCCAGTTCTTTCCTTTCTTCTTTTCCAGCCCATTTTACTGTAGATGGACAGTATTTTACTTTGTTACATTTTTATGCTGTCCTCCTCCTAAAGAGCTCAAGGTGTAGTATACAGCTTTTTTCTTCTTCTCCCCACCTCCTACTCTATGTTGTTTTCCCAGCCTGACCAACCTCCAAGGAATGTTACGGAGAACAGCTGGTCCGAAAGGCACCCAGTGAACTTCATGGTTGAGAGAGGATTTGAATCTGGGTCTCCTCACTCCTAGTGCCACTTGTTAAATACTACGCCACACTGGTTTTCTTTACATGCATCCCTCTACATACAGAAATTACCTTTGCACCGCCCACCATCTACTCCGAGGTATAACCTCCATCCCCAAATAATACTGATATGGCATTTCTTCCAAAGTGAAAATAGGTGTGTTGATAATAGAAACAAAGATTTACTATGAATATTCCTTAGCTTGCGGCCAACTTCCTTGGAAATAATTCATAAGTGCTGGCTTGTTTCTCTTTTTTTAAACAATGACAAATAGATATTCCAGAAAAAGAAATCAAGGTAGCTGAAATAAGAGTTAGCTGTTAAGAAACCTGATATAGGCCCTAGCAACGGGAGAGGCAGAATGTAGGTCAGTGCCTTTTGTAGGCTGATGTAATTATTGTGGGAGCTCCCAGAGGAAAATAAAATATGTTGCCTGTAAAGATAGAAGAAGAGAAACTTTTATAAGTATTAGAATTTATTGATCTTCTGTTCCAAAAATGAGGAGATGGTGCTAATTGCCTTAAGGTGAAACGTAGCCATTATCCAACATTAGTTAGCGTAGCAAAATTGGGGGGGGGGGGGGGGGAATGGATTTAACGAAACTGACTTGTATTCTTAGTAGCAGCTTGGGATTGTTGAATCTTCCCATCCATGTGGAAATTATGAGATGGTAGGCTGCAGTGGGGGAAGGATAAGATTATATAGCCCTTTCATTCACAGGACTCCTTCCATGACTGGTCTTTTATCCAGTAGAGCAGTGTTCCCCAACCTTGGGCCTCCAGCTATTTTTGGACTACAACTCCCATCATCCCTCGCTAGCAAGACCAGTGGTCAGGGATGATGGGAATTGTAGTCCAAAAACAGCTGGAGGCCCAAGGTCGGGGAACACTGCAGTAGAGGATCAACTAATGGAAGGTGCTAGGTGCTATTTCTCACTGATTTTACCAACACCACCCCTTGAACACACACCCATCTGCTTTGAAAGGTTGGTGGACCCTCCAGCACAGCTTAAGAGGTGATTGGGGGGGGTGTAATGGAGGGGGTTAATTGTCAGTACAATGCCTCCTTTCCATTTGCGTTACAGACACAAGTGGTGCCTTTTACATCAGCACAACTCCACCGACTGGATTTTGGAATCCAACCCAGTATTTCATTTATATAGTCCCAGTTTCTTTGCTTCTCACAGAATCTTGTTAGCTATACTCTGTGCTGTCATCACAATTTCTAGAACTGCTGTCATCACTAATTGGGAATAGAGGTGTCTCGGGCTACATACTGATTACTATTCCTCCTTTGATGCTGTAGCAACATAAGCAAACAATTTTTGCAGCTTTGCCCTGTACAAAGGCAAATTTCACCAGTTCTGCATCTCATTTATGTGCTTTGGGGAACAGACTTTTTTAAAAAAAAAAAAGGTGCTGCATATTGCAGATAATTAATGAATTTAAAATATATTTAATGACTTTTCAGCCAATCTTCTCAGTAGAGGCTCAGGCATTCAAAGGCTGAACAAGCAGAGATCTTTTCATCACTGAAAAAATATGGATTATTCTAAAATGGAATTGATTATCTTAGTCCCCTGTCTAAATTTAGAAAGCTGCAATCATTCCTGTGGTTCATAGTGAGCAATAAAATTCTATTTTGAGAGAGTAGCTATTGCCATAGAAACATTTATTTAAATCTAAACCCGATTTTGTGTGTGCCTTCCAAAATAGTTTTTAGAAATCATTTTCGATTAATGAATTGTTGTTCTCCAGTATAGATGTACCATACTTGCATTGGGTGTTTAATGGGCAAGGCTCAAATGAACGTTTCTGCCTCTCTTCTGCCATGGTGCATGGAAGAACATGGAAAGAGAAACTCAGTGTACATTCAATATAACACTAGCTTGTTTAGACCACACAACAAACCAGCACACCATTTAAGCACTTGCCACCTTGTATCCATCTCTGTGGGTGGTTGCTACAAGGAACACATTATATATTATAAAGAGGACCTTTGCATGCTAATGTTCTATTAAGTCTCCCAGCCTCTGTACCAGTTGCCTAACAATCCACTTCACAGAAAGATGAATGGAATCAAGAATGCTTAGGGTGCACCCTGTTTGTTTGACTTGCAGGCAGAGCCAAATCTTTGAATAATCTGCATCTGATTAAAGGGGTACCAAGCCATTGCAGCAAAAATTAGTAAAGTGCCTGCAAGGTGGCATGGGGTTAAAAGGTACATGGGTTTATTCCAAGCTCAAGCAAGCATTTGGATTCCCTGAAATCAGTCCCATCAGAATGAAGGCTATCATTTTCCTTGAATATGAGCAAATTATCCATGTGAAATGTGACCTTTTTAATAATCTCTCTCTCAGTACTTGCACATTATGTTATCTTAACTTGTAATAGCAGGCTTAGCAAAGGGCAGCTCGTCACTGGAAATCAAATACCTTCTACCAGATTTGTCCCTGTTACCAAGCGAACCTGTCAGAAGCAAATCTTGATGGAATTTATTGTCAAGTAGCTGTGTTTAGGATCACAGCCTTAGTGAAACACTGTACAACTCTACAACATTGTTTGTCTGTTAATGCCCTCATCTGTAGAGTTGTACAGTCGAGCATGTATTGATTTTATCTCACTTCCACCATGGGACTAGATTGGTTTAAATCCCAGGTATTCTACTTTTTAATATATTGGTCACCCACCATTACATACTCAAAGGGTTTGTGATACTGGGTAGAACAGAATAATGCAGGTCAGCAATTGTTTTGAAACAATTATGGTTCCTTATTTGTTCATTCATTGCACTGAGCTTCACATATAACTGTGTCTGTCTTCCTGGATTGTGAGTGACTGAGTTCTTGCCCAAGTAAACAAATGTTCCTCAATAAGCTGACTGATGCTCTTGGCTCCAGATATAAAGCCCATTTCTTTCTCTGCAGCATTGTTCTTGTCACGCTTTGCAACAAACAAGTCTTTTAGATTTAAAGTCAAGTTCTACTGCCAGTTTGTTCTCTGCTACAGTAAAACACTTCAAGAAATAAGAACCGTGCAAATATAACTTTGGTTATGGTTGTTGTTGTTGTTTAAAAAAGGTGTGTGGTACATACATACTAGTTCTGCATTCTTGTGCTGACTTGTTTAATATGAAGTCACTGCTATTTAAAGATTAAACCATTTTTTTTAACATCTTCACACTAAAAAACCATTTTTTAACATCTTCAAATAATCTTGGCCAGCTGCCAACAAGCTTTTGAAAGTTGGCCAAGACTGGAGGCAACCAAGAATGCCTGGAAATAATTAATCGAAATAGATGGTACCAACTTCTGAAATGCTATTTTCTGAAAATAGCTGTTGCCAGAAAAATGACAGATAGCTAAGCAGCATATGTATCAAAAGTAAGCAACCTGTTTATATAGGTTTAAAAGAAATTTCATTTGACTAGAATAAGTCTAGTGTTGTGCTTATCTAAACTTAAGAGAAAGTAAGAATTCAGAATTACTAATTCTTCATGTCTGTAGCTTCTGACATTATGGCCCCAAGTGCTGATGAAATAAATCTGTGAGTTTTAAACGTCCCATGAGCCTGTAATGTTTCACCCAATTCTTGTCAGCTAAAAGTACACTTCATATTGCAGAACAGATCACCTGCTTTGCATGCAAAATATCCCAGGTTCAATGCTGCATCTCCAGTTCCTGGATATTGGGTAGGAAGACTCCGCATGACCTTTACGTAAGACGTTGGAATGCCGCTGCCCGAAAGAAAGCTAGATGGACTGCTATTGCATACAGTAGACCAAAGGTTTACTCAATAACTGACTTCTTGTGGTGATACCTTCTGGAACTTAGAGGTGGAATAGAGGATAAGACAGGTGCTCCTCTGAGCTACTAAATGCTACAGAATAGCTAACAAATAAAACTAATTAGATTAGCCATTATTTGTTCATACTATGGTATGAACAAACTGTATGTATGTATGTATGTACAAACTATAGGGGTGATTATTTCTGAGGCTTCAGTTTGAACACCATATTTTACCAGACTTGTGTGTATTGAGCTAAACACTTCCTAGACATTAATGTTTTGATGAGAAGTTTGAGATGCTTTTCTTGCTGTTCTGTCACAGGCTTGTGGCCTCATGTCCTCTGGGGCTCTGAAGCAGATTATTCTGAGGAATAGATAGATGGCTCTGTGAGGAGAGGAAGGACAATCACTTCTGGCTTCCTAATTTTAGTATTTTTCCCCTTTAGGTGCTCATTTGGGGCTTAAATAGCAGGAAAGATTGGGAAGCTATTTATGTTAACATCCCAGGAAGGAGAAATATTTCCAATGCAGATGAGTTGTGTATGCTTTACATCCATAACAAAACTAACAAGAGCCATTTTCCAATGTGAGAATTCCCTTAGTCTTTTGAGGTGTATTTCCCTCCTCCTCTTCTAGTTTATATTCAATACCATCCACAAACAGTACTTAGTCAGAGTTAATTATGAGGAGGAAAATCAGTATTCATTATGTAATCTGCCTAGGAAAGTCCTTGTAATAACTGCCCTTTGAGTAATGCAAGGTCGCTTTTTAATGAATGCTGAAAACAGACCAGGGAAAAGATGAGGGCTTCAAATATGTGTTGCCTGCAACAAAATATTGCAGTGTGTGTTCTTCTCACAGGTGTGTCCTGTTCAGAATTCCTTCTAGGCAGCCATGGCTGTACCTAGCAAATAATTCTGTTCTTTCCTTTCCACTTTTGCTTTTACAATGGACACGCAACATTCTGTGGCTACTAAGCATGCTCATTGGACTGGCTTTGGGTAGGGGCAGGATTGGTCAATAAATTTAATGTATGTCTTGGGGTTCCCCCAGGTATACATTTCCTCCCTCTTGTTTCTCTGTAGTCCTGTTTTGACTCTGTTTCTGTCAGCACTGACTACTTTAGTTACCGGTAACTGTTAAGAGGGAGAATCAGGATGCAATGCACATAGTTTAGTGGACTGAAGCACAGAGTGTACAACTGCCTACACTCAAACCATTCTTCCAAACAATATCAAGTATGTTCTCCATTTATTCATGTCTGTCTTCTGGTACTACTTCAGATAGAAACAACTTTGGGGCTAGTATTTCATATCAACTGGATTGGGAGGTTGTGCTTGGACATAATGATAAATTATGGGCTATTGTTGAAAAGGCAACGCTTGTGCTTGAATGATCCGCCTCTCCTATTTCTTCTCCAGTGTAGCCAAAGAAGGAAACTGTTTTCAGCTAACCATAGTTTAGCCTTACGTCTGAACCTGGAAAAAATATGGTTAATCTTAACTGTGGCTTATTGAAACAAGTCAGCAACAACAACAAAACATAGGTTAGCTGCCTTCGGACATAATTATACATGAGTTGGCCACTGAGTGGCTGAAGAGTTGTGAAGTAAACAAGCAAAACAGTAGCTTATCCTACATTTTTCTATATAAAATGCTTGCGCTGACTTACAAAGTAAGATTAAAATAATTTCAAATACACATAGCCTGTTTAAAATACCGTATATTCTGGCGTATAAGACGACCCCCAACTTTTCCAGTTAAAATATAGAGTTTGGGATATACTCGCCATATAAGAAATACGACCCGGCGTATAAGACGACCCCCGACTTTTGAGAATATTTTCCTGGGTTAAAAAGTAGTCTTATACACAGGAATATACAGTATACAAAATACATATTTGAAACCATAAAATACTAAAATCAAAGAAGCTGCTTCACAATAAAAACAGGTTTTCATGCTTAAAATATATAGGTAATTTTAATATAGTCCCTAGATAGGAGTAAAGACTTTTATTGTTAGGTTAACTTTATATGCCAACCATTCTGTAGCTGTTGCCAAAGGAAGTTGGAATCCACCTTATAAGCTCTTGCAGCGACACCCACCCACAAGTATGCACTAAACTCAAATTTCAGCACCTGTGCATCACTTTTCAGTTAGCTTAGATCCAGGTCCATGTAAAACTGACTGAATATGGATGTGTCAGTGGCATTATTTATCTATTTATTTATTTAAGTATAAGCTTTCAAGAACTATAATCCACTTCATCAGATGTATATACCAGAGATTCTGTAGTTACTGCTAAAGAAAGCTGGCACCTGACAAAGTTGACACTAGCCCACAAAAGCTTGGGCCTCATCAAAATGGCTTCGAGTTGCATTCATTGTAGCTCTGTGGTGAGCTTTCCGTCACTGAAAGGGTTTTTTCTTGCACAATGGAAGGTTCACCCCCTCTCTTCACCCATGTGCCCCCTAAATCTGTTTTAGAGGTTCCCTCAACCCTCTGGAGCAGATTTGAGGAGGTCATGGGGCATGCAGGGGGGAGGAGAGGGAGGAAAGTCCCATTGAGTAAATGGAAGTCATTCAGCTCACACAATTAGGCTCTTTTGTCTTTAAGCTGCATACAAAATCCTTTGTTATTTACTGAAACTATATAGCAAGTTTATTATATTAAGTTTAAGTTCCACATCATGAAAGTTGTGGAATGCCCCGTTGTTCTAGCTCCAGAATCTGAGTGGCTATTAGTAAGCCCTGGAGCTTTATTTCTCAAAAATATTGTTTTTCAACAAAAGTGAGCATGGCTGGTGTCTCACAGCATCTTTCTGTGGCATTTCTCATTTTCTAGGTCCAAGTACCAGGTTGGTCAAGATACTGAAACTTTCCACTGATGGGTTCAAACACCAAGAGGTGGTTTTATCAGGACCTTATATATAAAGCAAAATTGCAGGCTTCCACCCCACTACTGTGTAGCCCCTTTCAAGTGTGGCTTGCTTTATAGCTTTTTGGAGGGTTCTTCCTCACTTTTTTCATTATCTTCCAGTCTGTGTTATGGTGCTCCTCTTGAATTTCACAGCAGGGTAGTGCTGGCTATTAATGTGCTTTGGGCTGCTCCGTGCATAGGCTGGCCTATTCTGCATCTATGCTTGTTAGCTTCTCTGAACATTGTTACCGATTTGCCTTTCCTCTCAACTCACTGGGTTTTTGCTGCTTTCTCTTCCACCTTCTGCTTCCCTTCTCTCCCTCCACACTTTCTCGCTGCCGCTGTCGCAGGTTCGGCATGCCTAGTGGGCTATAAAAAGACACCACCACCAGTCCCACCTCGGACCACCTCAAAGCCGTTCATCTCTGTCACCGTGCAGAGCAGCACCGAATCGGCACAAGACAACTACCTGGACAACCAGGACCACAAGAGCGAGGTCAACAGCCAGTCGGGACTCAGCAATTCCTCGGATAGCTTGGACAGCACCAGACCACCCAGCGTGACAAGAGGAAGCATTGTGCCTCCACCCAGGGAGCCTCCTGAGTTACCCCAGAAAAATGCAACCTTGAAGAGCGACAAGGGGACCCTGACAAGTGAGGAGCCAAAGGTGGAGAATATCCCCAAAAGGAAGCTGTCATCTATAGGAATACAAGTATGGAATTGTTTGTTCTCATTAGCACTAGAAGATGTTCTTAATGTAACCATTTTTACATGTGCATACTTGTTTCACTGCTCTGGCATCTGTGCCCGCTTGGTGTGCCTCTGCTGAACTTCGACTTTATAAAAGTCCAGGGGCACTTGAGAAGAAATTAATTAAGGCATATATAGCGAACAGGCCAATAGGAAAAAAATTATTTTGACAACCCCCATGTATTGGTAGCACCACGAGTCCACTTGTTGAAGCCCATAAGAGAGAGGCACGGTTTACAGGGCAGACATGCTAAAGAATCACAGGGTTCATCCCTATCCTAAGACATGCATTGTGCAATTGAATCGACTCAGTTCTAAATCAAGAGAAGTTTACCTTATTAAGAAAAATCAAGTTCCTGTATGCCACACACAGTGTAGTAAACCTTGGCTGTTAGTAAGATTTCGACTTTTACATGGCAGATGTTCTGACTGCAGAATTCTGCAAAAACACATGCAAGTTCAAATATTGTGGAAGTGGCATACTGAGTACTTAAACATACATTTTCATTGGCTTTCTGTCAAATAATGATTCTTTGGTTCCTGGATTTCCTGTAAATTCACAGGGAATCTAATGGCATTGTTAAAATATAGTCAGGAATACATGCACTGCTGTACATGTTCCAGAAAAGAAAGCTACTTTGGGGAACATTTAAAAAATAAGTAATGTTCTGCCGTCTGCTGTCAGATTTCCAGAACAGCTACACATTCCTTCCTTACTGGAAGCTTTGCTTCCCATGCTGATCCAAAGACTTGTGCTCACCCAAGTAAGAAAGTACCTGAGTGCAAATCCAATTGTTGTTAGCAGGAACAGATTAACTTTGACAAATACATGTTCTTTACGGCACAAAACCTTTTGTGTGTTGGTCTTCGAACTATGAGTAGTTCTAGGTTACCCAACTTATTTATTTATTCAGAATATTTATCAACTGCTTCATTAAAAAAAACCAACTATAGCAGTGTACAACAAGATACAAATATGAAATCTTACACAGCAAAATATACAAATAAAACAGAATTGCCCAGTGGCCAGCGACATGCTAGAAACGTTCGGGGTAAATGGAAACGTTATAAGCAGAGGCTGAAAACACAGTTTGTGCATGTCTCATTACAGGAGGAAAGAGTATTCTTCTTTTTAAAATATTGTTTTCCATAGAGTAGATGCTTCTTAAAACAGAAAGCATACAGTTGTTCACTTGTTGCAAAGGATCCAGGCACATTACCTCCAGGCTTATTTATTCATGAGATAATTTGTACCCTGCTTCATCCACCTAAAAGAAGCCTTCAAGAGCAGGTTAACAATAGTATTAAAATAAAAAAAGCAAATATTAAAACGCAAGCATGAAACAACAGTGAATGAAAACACAGGTTCAGTCCCTGTACGGGACAGTTGCATATTGCTGCATTGCAGAGGGTTGGGCTAGAAGATCCACAGGGGCCCTTCCAACTCCACAAATCGATGAAATCTCACCAAATCTAGCAGCAGAAAGACAAGTTAGTGCTTCTGTTGTGAAGATACTGAGATGTTGGTTGTGAAGATACTGGTATCACAGGCACCCATTGGATAACGCCTGTGACATGATAGAACTGTCCTATGTCCCCACTCCATTTTATGTTAACACTTATTTGGCTTTTTAAAGAATAATTTAAATAGCTTATGTAATAGTACAATTGCTGAATCACAACTGCAGAAGCACTCGTGTAGCTCTTTAAAACAGGGCGCTAGCAAAGCTGCTTCTTTCCCACACTCTATAAACACTCCACCATTATTAGTCACCTGCACCTTTTCTTCACATTTCAAGTTGGAAGCTTGAAACTGTGTACTTCCTCTATGCTGCATCAATCACATCCCTCTGAGACATGCTGTACCAACTCTCCTTTCCTCTCTGCCCCACCCTCTGCCTATTACAGTACATGTGGGAATACGGTATTGTGCTCCTAGAAGTGCACTGGCACAAATATAAGCACTAAAGGAAAACTGTGTTGGGTTTAGATAGCCCAAGGTTATGCAAATCCATATTGGTTAAAGCTGCTGGCATCTTTGAAGCTAGGAGGTTATCTCCGCCTACAAGGCATAACACCAGTCTTTGCTATATTATCTTGTTCACATTTTATTTGCATTGCTTTGCCTGCTGGGAACTTTGATGCAGTCACTTCGCCTTCACCAAAAGTCTTTAAATGGAGCTATAAATAGTTGCATCGCTGAGGTCTACATCAGTTCTGAGTACTACCTTGACCCTGATTCTTCCTTATGCAAGCAATAACTTGTGTTCCCTCTGGGTTGTTTGTTTTTTCCCATCCCATTCCCAAATACTTGGTGAATACATGGGGAATTACAGAGAAATGCCATCTTTAAAATGTCCTTTTAAGAGCAGCTGTAAGTATAATATCAGAATATTAAAACCTTTCCTTTATACCAACTTATACTCCACCCACTTAAAATACTCTAAATAATATGCAGCAGAAGGATAGGATAAATATGGCATCTTTGTGCCTTCTTCCTAATAGCAAGTTCACCTGGCGTCTATACAAGAACATTAGTGGTTCTTGTTTTTATCCATAAGCTGCCTTGAGTCCCATCAGGGAAGAAGGCAGGGTATGAATAAACAAATAACTGTGTAATAAAGCCAATATTCCTATTCAGAGTTCTGTTTTGCCCCATCCCAGTGCTTCTCAACTTCCCTCTAGGATCATCTCACCAAGAAAGTATAAGAATTTTATATTCCAAAGGTAAACATAAAATTTAAACATCACAGATGCATAACTATTCAGTTTAAAATCCCTGACTAAATAAAAATCTACTGCGAATGGCAACAGCCTTGAAATTAGCTTTAGATAGGATGGCATTGGCCTGGTTTATGGTGCCAGCAGCCTCGTTTCCCTCCCTCTCCCTCTCCCTCTCCCCATCTCCATGGCTAAAAAGGAAGAAAAGAAAATGTGCTGCCTTTTGATGTGTGGTGTCTGCATGACCAGTGCATGTGTGTGTGTTTGCGTGCATGCATGCCTCCTTCCTTCAAATGTGAATTCTAGCAGCAAGTTTTTGTGTTTTTGTTTTTTTTGTTTGTATCTTTTTGTTAATAAGGTTGACTGCCTTCAGCCAGTGGCAAAAGAGGAGCCCCCTCCATCAGCCACCAAATTCCAGTCCATCGGGGTACAGGTAGAGGACGAGTGGCGGTAAGTGGAAGACGCAGGCTTTTTTGAAAAAAAACCTCGTCCAGCTGCAGTTTCCCATTTTATAGTTTAGTTCCCTCTTTCTTTTTCCCTGCCTCAAATCACTGAGCATTGATGGGTTGCAGAACCTCTCTCAGTAGTAGCATGCTGGCTTAGTAATGTAGGTGAATCACTGGAAACCTGAAATAAAAAAATAAAAAAAAAAAAGAACTGAAAATGTAATTATAGATGTGTGCCAGTCTTTTCGTTTGGATGACCTATTGCAGTGAGCAGGCAACCTTATAATTTTGTCTGTCTGCATGTGTGCGTGTGTGTCTGTGTGCAGAGAGGAACGGGGCAAGGAAATGCAGTTCAGCTGCAGGTGCCCCGAACAGATGCAGATTGTTGTGTCTGTGTGCCAAGTAACGAATCAGCCCTCCCCAAGGGCTGCTTCCTCTGATTCTCTCTCTTTCCCTTCTTCTCTTTGTAGCAACAGCCACTCTCACAGCATGTCCACCAAGCAGGATACAGATTCTGATTCACAAGAACCGAACAACTCTACCTGTAAATCACCTGAGAGAAGCCTTGCTGATTGCCCCCCATGCAACAACTCCAACAGCCTTGATGCCAGTACGAGGCAAACAGCCATGCCCTCCCAGATCAAGAGAAACCTCTCCTATGGAGATAGCAATGACCCAGCCCTAGAGCCTTCCTCTCTTCCTCCTCCGGACCCCTGGCTTGAAACATCCACCAACACTCCATCAGAACCAACACAGCCAGGAGCTTGCCGAAGGGACGGGTATTGGTTTCAGAAGCTGCTGCAGGCAGAGACTGAAAGGTTAGAAGGATGGTGTCGTCAGATGGACCAAGAGACCAAAGAGAATAATCTCTCTGAAGAAGGTTGGTATTTAAACTGACTCTGGTGGTAAAGGAGATTTCAGTCTGAAATGGTGAAATCTTTTCCTGGCACAGTGTTCATGAATGAGTGTGAGGCTGGGCCAAATAGCAACTTATTGAAAGGAACACTTTGTATTTTTTTACTGGGGATCTTGTAGAGAAAGAAAGTGGAGAGCCTTGTTCAAATTCTTTTTTCTTCTTCAATATTGTAGGGACGGTGGCAACAATCCGTAGTTTCTTCAGATGTGTTTTTCACTTCATTGTTTTCAGTGATACTATGGAGAGAATCTGCTATCTAATTTTCCTTGAGATCACGTTTAGCTATGTCACTCCATTCCCTATTCTGAGGAAATTAAAGTGTAAATGGAGCCTGAATGAGAGTGCTCTCTTCAGACCTTTAAATGTGGCTGCAGAGTGGGTAGACAGAGGGCTTCAGCTTCATTTTTTGGGAACACATCAGAGATGTATTCAAAAACTCCACGTTTTTATGTGTGACTTTAAAAAAAAACCAACCAAAACACTGCACCTGGTAAAACTGAAATGAAGTCAGTGTTGGGTGGAAATAGGCCAGCAAATAGAAAGCTGTCGCTCACAAATCTGTGATGAGGGTAAGTTGCGCTCAGAGATCTTGGTCTCTTTGATGGCGTTATGTCCTCAAATGCTTTGGAGGGGCCTTTGGGAGAATATTAAATAAGGCTTCTCGCTATCCCTGCTAGACTTCACTAGCACTGTATTACAAACAAAGAAACTGGCAGCAGTATGGCTGTCTGCCATTCCCGATGGTGGCTGCTGTACAGGGTATTGCTGTTGGCAGTAGAACAAGGGCTAACAAAACATGCCCTCACAAAGGAGCCATGAGTCATTTCTAATGGCTTGTCATTAATGGCTCCGAATGAGAAACACTTTGGTTACTGAAGGGAAAGGAAGATAAATCTGAAGGACAAAGGGAGCCATTCTCACCTCAAATATCCTTATATGTTCTGCTTTTCAAAACACTTCATCTTCTAAAATATACCTTTCTAATTCAGTCTTAGGCAAAGTCCTCAGTGCAGTGGGCAGTGCACAATTACTAATGTCACAGAAGTTCCAGCAATTCCGTGGCCTCTGTGACCAAAACTTGGTAAGTGTGGAAATCTCTGTAATTGCTATAAACTGTGTCCAAGCCGGAGGAGTATTTGGTCACTTATTAGGCTTTTGCCTAGGAAGTAAAAAATGTGGCAGTGTGCTACAGCTCTCTTCTGCCAAGTACCTCAATGCAGTTTTTTAACTCAGTCATGTTCCCATCCCAGAGAGACCCCTGGATGAGTTGTCTCTTTCCCAATACCAATCCACATACAACCATAGTGTTGAATGGGATTTAAAAAAAAAAAACTTAAAACCATATGGTAATGTAGATCAAAGAGGATATGTGAGGACATTGCTGTGATTGAGGCAGCCACGGATTTGACCAAGTAAACCAGGGGAAACAAATTATGTTAAATTGTACTTGAAAAGCGTAAGGATCTGTAGCAGGCAATTAAGAGTTTCCAATGTTGCAGTGCAGCGGAGGGGCAGGGGGGAGAGAGAAGATAAGTTTCCAGCCTTAGTGCTATGTTGAATGCAGCCAGGAGATTCAGACGTTTCCACATGAACTTAAAAACGACCTTCAAGTCTCATCTTCAACATTAACTCTAAATTGCTGTGTAAGCGTACAGTAGAAGTTGCAACGCTGTGGTGTTTCATTCTCATTCTCTTTCTGTCAGAACCCCAATTCCAATCCCAGGCCCACAGCACAAGACCTTGCTGGTTTTTGGGATCTCTTACAATTGTCCATCGAAGACATCAGCATGAAATTTGATGAGCTGTACCACCTAAAGGCTAATGGCTGGCAGTTAACGGAGCCACCGGAGAAGAAGGTGAGCATGGAGCATTATAAAGAAACCATGCTTGGCAGCACAAGTTCAGGTGGAGCATTTGAAAAGAAAAGAAAAGTGGCTTGGCAAAGTAATGTCTCTGGTCTGTGCTAGGTAGCTTAACTTACAGCACAATCCTAAGAGTTTTCTTGGAAGTTAAACCTGCTGCTCTAACCAATGGGATTTGCTTCCAGTAAATGTGCCTGATCAGTTTTTGTTTTATTTATTATTTGATTTTCGAAATTCACACACACACACACACACACACACACACACATATTGCACATGCTTCCAAGGCAGTTTACAAAAATGAGACCAAATACAAAAAATAATAATGTTCCGTATATTGGGGTCCTCAGGCATCTTGCAAAATTTAGAGGTGGTTGTAGAAAGTTTTGCTATATTCCCTGTTTGCTGTTAAAAACACAGACTGCAGGAGTCCAACTGCAGTTTTAGACCTGACAAGGGGGGGGGGAATAGTAGAAAGTGTTTAGACCATTCTGAAATAGTATAAGTCAGATTCTCCTGTCCAAATCTCCCTGTGTATCCTATATGGTGATCTGTGCTCCTATAGGGTGCACAAGGCATAATTGTAGCACTAGTGAATGATGTAAATGCTACTTTACTGCAAATAGTCTATTTAAACCCCAACTGTATTTTCTCACAGTTGTGAGTCAAGGGAACCTTACTTTGTGAATTCCAGTGGTTCTAATAGCAATACTGAATGCGTTCACATTACTTACCAACATTTTTAAAAAGAAACCAAATCCTATGTGCTGAATAACAGCCTAAAGTTTTGGCGCAGAACTTTGATTGCAGACAAAACTTGAGGAAGAGAGCAGATTGCCTGCAGTTCCTTTTAACGTTTTGCTGTTCTTTTTTCCCTGAAGGAAGAGAAGAAGCCGCCCCCTCCTGTGCCAAAGAAGCCAGCCAAACCTAAATCCCAGCTGAACCGGGACAAGGCCTCTGACTCGGTGGATAAACAGCGCCAGGAAGCCCGCAAGCGCCTCATGGCAGCCAAGCGCGCTGCCTCAGTCCGGCAGAACTCTGCCACCGAGAGCGCGGACAGCATTGAAATCTACGTTCCCGAGGCACAGACCCGTCTTTGAGCAAGGGGAAGAGGAAGAAAACACACTCTTTTTCATGCCATTAAAAAGGAAAAATAAGGTTCACTAAATTTAGTGCGATTTATTTGGTCTAGAGACACAGAGCCAATCGTACAAAGGGCTCCCAATTTGGCTATCTCTCTGTCTGTCTCTCTCTTCTTCTTTTTCCCCCCTCTCCAGCTTTAAGTAATGAAAATTTTGAAGGAGAATCCCTTTCTGGTTCTATGGTTTGGGTTTTTCTCTCTCTCTCCCACCCTGTTTCACACTGGCTGTGGTGTGGTGGAATAGACTCTTGGAAACACAGCCCTTCAGACTTGGAACTGCAACCTTTTTACTTGTTCTATCTAAGGAGAATTATTAGCTTGTTTACATGAAATGGACAAAAATTGAAACAAAGCCTTGGGCACTTGCCATGCTGCGCTTTTTTTCTCCTCACTGTATTCTTTCTGTCTTCCCCTCCACAAAGTCTTTCTCCCCCCCCCCCTCTGCTCTCGTTCTACTCCTCCTCCTGGTTTTTCTCCTGTTCTATAGTTCTTAGCTTCCCTTTCTTTGTCATCCTTTTTCTGCATGGTGTCGTTTACTGTGTTAGAAGTAAACTCTTCCACAGAGCTCCAGAAGAAAACACCCTGTTCAGTGTGTGCTGTTGTTGCACTCTGCTAGCGAGCAGCCTTTTGATTTTATTATGTATTGTTTTCCCTTAGAGGTGGGTTGGGAGTAGGTGGCCCGGGGTGGGTGGCAGCAGCGGGGCTTTGGTTTAATTATGTAAAGCGAGGGTGAGATCTGTGGGATGTAAGTGGCGTGGGATGTTAACACAGCCTGGAAGCAAAACAAGTGCAATAAGATAGTTGTTGTGGCCTGTGCACACTCCCTTGAATGGCGCTGCAACAGAAAGATTTCCCGCACAGGGTGCTCAGTCAGAAATAGAGCATGGATTCATAGGTTACCCCCCCACACACACACTCTTCTGTTCTCTTTCCTGCAATCCCCCCTCCCTGCAATTTTTATGTGTGTTTTTTTGTGTGTGCAAAGATCTGTGTATAAGAAAGCAGCTGCTACACAAGGGTGCGGGGGGAGGGACTTGTATCAAAGGGGTGTGTAATATTCTCCAGTGGAGGACAATGGCTTTTGTACAGAAAAAAATCAAAGAGGAGGTAGCTGATGGAGACTTGGCAGTTTGCCTGCCCACCTGTATGTATGTGTACATATGCACATATACACTTAGTAGGATCTGTATATTTAACTCGTACACACACACACACACACACACACATATGCGTACCCATTCACACATGCACGCATTCAGAGGGTGTCTTTAAAAAGCACCTCGGTGAGGGTGGGTGTATGTATAGCATATATTTTTACATGTACTATAGCTAGATGTGTGTAAAAGTGTGTGCAAAAATATATACCCTGCATAATTTCAGGTTCCTCTTGCCCTTCCTACCCCTCTGTGTCCCATCTTATTTGGGGATGCTGTCATCAACCCTCAGTTTGACCCTCCTCTCTTTCTCCTCTCCCATTTTGGCCTCATTTTGTGGAGCCAGGAGTCAAATAGCCAATTCCAACTTTCTCCTCTGCCCACCACCTTGTCCGTCCCCCCCCCCCACCAAAAAAAGTGTGCATTTGTCTGAAAGCTGTGCACTACCATTGTGGAAGATAATAGAAGTTGTTCAGGTGGTCAAAACTCCAAAGGAATTTTATTCTGGTGCATTAGTAATTTAAGGAGGTGGTGATAAAACGCTACAACTTAATCATGTCAGTGAATGCTGTGTACAGTGTCTATGCATAGAGAGTGTTACAGATTTCTCCAGCTGCCCACATAATGTGCATCTTTGTAACCTGTGGAAGCTTGGCCATATAGATTGTGGCTTCAAATCAAGCTTGATTTATTCCCCCCTTTTCCTTTCCCCTACCTCAAATGTCTTTATAACAATGGTAGACAGTCCTTGACTGACTTTTGAAACAAATGGCTGACTTTCACAGTTCTTTGTATTAAAATTTGAAATGTGTGGAATATGACTTGTTTTACTCACGTTTCCAAAGGCAGCAATCTCGGGAATTAGGCGGGGTAATTGCTTGATGGACTCAGTTGCTGGTGAGTGTCTTTTAGCTCGGAGATTCCCGCTTGAAGTCAATGGGATTAAACGTTAAATCTACGTACATCCACCTTAATTGGTTTTATGGACAGCAGCCTAGGAGACCTTTCACTTCCCCTGCCTCAGTGCTGCTTCTTGTAATTATGTAGCAGCAAACAAATGTTTCCCCCCCACATGTATACATAGAAGAGAACACGGCTGATTCCCTGTTCTCTGGCATGTCTACCCACTCGACCCCATGTATTTACCACATTTGTCCTTTTTATATCTTAGGTGTATTCAAACAGTGTTTTATGTGTACACCTAAAGAAGGTGTGTGAAGTGGCTTCAGTCTGTCGCAATAAGAATTGAAGTGGTACTGGATTCAAAAGACACTGTGAAGGAAGCTTGAGTCATGAACAGAGATCTCTCCGGAGGTCTTCAGCTTTGCTAACCATAGGTAGGAAATAGGTGTGGGCTTTCATCTAGTTGGTGGGGTGAGGTCAAAGCAAAAGCAGTTGGCTGGTTTTACAAGTGACTGGATTTCAATAAACCTTCACCTCATTTTATAGCTCCGAGCATTCTCTCTTCTGTTGTTGTTTTTTAAGTAGCGTAATTAGTAGTCACTGCTTCTCGAGCTGCAAGACAGCCCTGAAAGATGGATATCACTTGCATGAAATGACATAGAAGCATAAACATTATTGCAGTGGCTGGATCAGTGCAACTGTCAATTGTCCTTTGCTTTGATAGACCTCCCGCCTCTGCAGCAGACTTCTTCGCCCAGTCTGAGGAAAGTGCTTTATGTACAAATTAGTTTTACCTTAATAGGGCGACAAGGTAGCAAATGACCTACGTTTGGTAGTTCACCAAAACTACCCTCTTCGTGACAGAAACCTTTGCATCCAGGGATGAAACAGTTGTCTTTCCAGACACCCAGATCTCTACAGTCTCTGCAGGGGGCAGAAAGCAGGTGGCCCAGTAGGCGGGAGACGGGAAACAACCACCACCTTGCTTCTGGAACACAAACTTCCAAACCTGTTAAATTTCATTTGTGCCTCTGTGTGCCATGAAAGTTAGCAGCTTGGTTAAATGGAGCTTTTAAGACTTCTGCATGGGTGTAATGAGGATGCAGCCAATGCCTGCCCTCAATCAGGCGAGGCCTGTTACCTTAAGTAGATTGCAAAATTCATTTGTTTCCGCTATCCTTATATTGGTCCAGTCTTCTCTCCCCGCACCATGCTGTTCCAAGGCATAGAAAGAAATAGGTTTGTTCCCAGTAACACAGCTAGGAAGATAGTTGTGACTTAATTACTCATCCCTTGTAGCAATAGTTCTGGAGAAAGATTATGGGTAAGTGGGGAGTTTTCCCCTCAAGAAACAACCCAAAAAGAACCATCACTGAGATGCCCCTGTTTGGTGAAACTGCTCCAAAGATGCTTTAATAGTTCTGTTTATCTAATAATTCTGAGGATGTAAAAACCAATGTCCATAGTGCTTTCATCGATAACATGATTTTGTTTTTCCAACTAGGAGAACAAAAAAAGTGACCCTTCCCCCCCAAAAAGTGATTTCACCTGCTTCCCTTAGTTTTATAGCAGGGGGGGAAACAGGAAGAAAGAATTGCTTAGCCCCGTAGTGGTTAACTTTGTGGCAATATTTTTTAAAGAAAATGAAAATGAAACCCAGCGGCCCAGCGTCTTGTAATGGGAACCTTGCTGCCATTGTAAACGACAGTAAAACAAAGAAAGGTGCCTCTTTTGTGCCCTTACACCTCAGTCTCTTGCAGTTTGTGATCTTTACTCTCTGAACTCCATTCTAGAGCAGGCAACCAGATACAACAAGTAAAGTGGGGATGGGGAAATCATGTTTCTAAAACAACCAAGGGTTTTAGTTAGATTAGGGAATGTTTTTTGTCACCCGTGAGGGCATGACCAAATCAATCATTAATAATAAAATAAAAATAAAAATAACCTTGGTCAGAGCATTTTATAAACTCATGTTTATTGACTTGCATGGCAATCTTAACACAGTTGGGTGTTCTTTTTCTCCTTTTTTCCTATGGATATTGTAATACCAGAGTGTAAACTCAGTTTGGTTCTGCATATTACCCACTTGAAACACAGGAAGCCAGGTAAGAAGCGCTGCTGCAATCTTCTCAAATGTAATTGTATATTTTTCCCTACTCTGACTTTGAGATCATTTTATTGGCTGAATGTAGCATTTCCAATGAGGCATGGGTCCATATCTGGCCACTGTCTCAGAACATTCTCAGAAGAGCTGCTTAGTTCACAAAGGATGGCGACTTAGCCTGTTGCTCTTCTTCAAAGAGCGGTGATCTCCAAGATCAAATGTAAGAGGAATAGGAAGTAATGGGAGACACTGCATGATAGTCCTGAGATTGCAGAGCAGAATTATGTTTTGATTTCTGCAAAAGTTCATGTTGGCCACCTACAATTAACTATTGTCTGATGTGTGGAATGAGGATGCTCAGATTAATTTTTGATGCATGCTTCTGGAATAAGGGTTGCCAACCCTTTCCAGCCCAAGGGCTTGTTTAGAATGTTAGGAATCATCTCCGGTTTCTTCTCTTCACCCTTCCCTCTCCCCAAAGGACGGGGAGAACACACACACATATAGATGCTTTGTTTTTACCAAGGAGTTAAGATACAGTACCATGAAATTAGATCCTCCTGAATGTGCATGATTTTGCCTAGACTTCCCCCACCCGCGGGAAAACACCCATCCAAGTTTGTCTTTGAGAGTACCTAGGATTATTTAAATCTTCATTATTTTTGCAGACATGATTTGGGATCTTTTATCAATCTCCTGCCTAATATAGAACAAATGTCTCTCAACACTTTGGTTTTTTGGGACAAACTAGACCACATTCCCACAATAGGTGCCGGTAAGTACCTTTTCCAGGGCAGCCTTCCAACATCAAGTGGCTCAGCCCAGGGTGTATAGGCCAGTCTAACTGGGCTGTGAATCCAGGAGTCTAGGAAAACTCTTGTTATGAGAGACTGGGGTCAATGGTCCAGATTTTACCCAATTTAGCTGGGTCCAGGGGTGCACCCAGGTCCCTCTCCAACACCCTTCAGATCATCAGAGGAGGAAACTTACTCCTAAAGGCTGGCAATGACAAGCATATACTTATATGTCAAGTACTAAAACATGGCAAGAATTTTAGTAAAGCTGCCTGTATAAAAATTGTCTGCTGGGGGGGGAGACACTCCTCTGTCCTTTTTGCCATTGAGAATTGCATGTAACTAACCACCTCTGCTGTGGTCTATGAAATAGCCAGCCTTTGCAGGTCCAGCTTGCATACCACCATGATGGTTTCCACCACCTTTTCATTTTGACAGGCCTTTTGCCTGCCACCAGGTGGTTTGTTTTTATACCCTGAGGAGTTGTTTGCAAATGTTCTCACAGTGGCCATAAGCCTGTGGGAAACTGGGAAGCAGGATCTGAGCACAGGAGTCCTTCTGTTCTTCCCACTCCTGTGATTTCCAACAACTGGTCATAATTGTGAACGTGGAGGAAGAACTACTAGCCATGGATGCATAAGATTTCATGGATGCAGAGAAGGCAGAGCTCTCTCTAGCAGTACAGCATTTGCCTGCCTGCCCTTCTCCCAATATAGGGGTCAGCAAACTTTTTTCAGCAGGGGGCCGGTCCACTGTCCCTCAGACCTTGTGGGGGGCCAGACTATATTTTGGGGGGGGAATGAATGAATTCCTATGCCCCACAAATAACCCAGAGATGCATTTTAAATAAAAGGATACATTCTACTCATGTAAAAACACACCGATTCCTGGACCGTCCACAGGCCAGATTTAGAAGGCAATTGGGCCAGATCCGGCCCCCAGGCCTTAGTTTTCCTACCCATGTCCTAATATGTATATTACGCTTTTAAAAAAAAATCAACCCCCTCTGCCCAAAGTAGGGGGCACAACCCTCTTGCCACTGATTTGTTCAGGAAGCAGGGGACCAAGTGGCAATGTGACATTTTTAATAAAGGGGGGGGCACTGAAAAGAATTTTGTACAAAAACCATATGTGGCCTACTTTAGAAATATCAAGGATTGTTGCTCGCCTTTTCAATATGCTAGCACACCTGCCACTAAGAAGAAATGACTACGTTGTGTTCTGTATATGCCAAACTCCTTCACCAATCAAGCTTCTACATTGCAGAATTCTGCTGTCTGCTTTTATGACCCTCTGCATAGGGTAAGGGCATTCACTGTATGCACCTGTACATACATTCACACAACACTGGATGCAAAGACCCAGAGGGGAAGGTCAGAGTTCTTACGCACAGAGACCATACAAACTAGGTGTGGTGAGTTTTTAAAAAAACTTTATTGATTAAAAAAATCCAAAACAGTTATTTACAGTAGTTTTTTGCTTCATAAACATCAGACAAAAGAATATTCTCTATTTTTTCATCCTCTTTTAACTTCCCATCCCATCAAAAACAAGGTCTCCATATCGTTTGGACAAATAAGATACAGCAAGAACAGTCAGTGCATTGTAGGAACTGAAACAGTTGCTCTCGTTACCCTGTGCAGCAATTTCAGATCTGCTTAGGTTTCCTGCAGTGCCAGGAAAGAAGGTTCAAACTGCTTCATTTAATGGAGGCACAATTCTAATCAAACGGCTGCCAATCCAGCCCCAAGTCAAGGGGGCCTAATTGGGGGTAGAGGAGGGGAAACTACTCAAACATTTTTAATTAAGAGTGTGAACATGACTAAGTATCTTCAGTTGGACTTGGGATGCTGCTCTGCTTAAAAGCATCTCGCCAATTTCAAGGACACTTTGAAGGGATACATAATTCTTGAAAACCCATAAAAAGCAAGGTCAAGTTTTGCTTCCACAATCCAGAAAACAAGATAGGAACCAAGCTTGAGAAGAAGATGGAAGGAGCCACCTTCCAGAGATTCAATGCAAATAGTCAAATTAATCCACAAGATTTTAGAATTAAGCAAACAAAAAAACACCATGTTACAAGACAGCTCTTTAGGCTTTTCAAAACAGAAAGCAGCACAATTTGGCAATGTATTGCTTTTTCAAATGTCTGGATCAATACGTCAAAACGGCAGCTCTCTATAGACAGAGTTTAAGCTACACCCTGCTGATTGATATAGGATCACCGAAAGATCAAAAAGTACCAACAAAAGGAAAGCAGGCAATTATTCGTGCAGCAGCAATTACAGGTTGTACCAATTTTAGCCCTAAATTTGTAAAAAGGGGGGGGGGAGGCACACGACAATGTTCCATTAGTCCCATAACAATTCCCACCCTATTAGTTCCAGTTCTGCAATGCACTCACTGCTGTCCTTGTCATTTATCGACACCGGGTTTGCACACCTAGTTCAAGAACAAAAATGTGAAAAGTTGCATCCTGCTGGGCTTTTTAGCTTTACTATTCATGCAACGTAATAATTAGGCTAACACCTTCTAAAAATTAGTGTTTTTCAAGATATATAGGTGTATATAATAGATCACTATTTAACTTACATTTACAGTGAAACAGCACTATTAAAATAAAAAAAGGTGGATGTTCATATCACCCAGGGCACTCTGTGTTTTGCAAGTTCCTGGTCTCAGGCCAAAGGGAGGGGAGGCGTAACTCAATGAAAAATGTATGCATTTCTTAGCAGTTCAATCTTGCAAACCCCCAGCTTCCCCCCCCCCGCCTCCTAAATCCGGGGCATAGACCACAGATGAAGAATATATGGCCCTGCGTATGCTGCTGGGGCTCCCAAGTCCCTCCCATCTGAACCAGCATGCCCCCCAGCTACTGTTCAGGGATGATGGGAATTGGAACTCCAGCAACATCTGGTGGGGCCACAGGCTTCCTCACCCCAGCACACATACCCTCTCTCTAGGGCAGGGTTTCCCAAACTTAGGTCTCTAGCTGTTTTGGGGCTACAACTCCCATCATCTCTAGCTAGCTGGATCAGGGATAATGGGAGTTGTAGTCCAAAAACAGCTAGAGACCCAAGTTTGGAAAACACTGCTCGAGGGGGATCAAGATATTATCAGGTGGGTCTAAATTTCTGCCAAGGCTGCCAAATACTTGGGGACACATCAAATCATGTAGGGAGGCAATTTCAGGGTCACACACAGCTTGTAGTCTGCAGGAGAGGTTGTAATTCGCTATGGAAGACCCTACTCTGTTCAACCTCCCTTCCTGGCCACAAGAGGGCACCTGTGCTCCATCAGCAAAAGAGAAACTACATTCAGCATGATGAGAGCAAGGATCCAAAACAAAGTCAGGAGGTTGGTGTTCCCCCTCTATAGGTAGTTTTGTCAGCACATCCATAAAGACACCTTAGATTTCCCGAGTTACAGTCCACGACCAACAAAATTCAAAATGAAAAACGAAGGAGAAAGGGTTGTTTAAAGCAACTTCACAGTCAAAAGAGTCTTGTTCCGGATCCTATCCCTCTTCCCCACCTCTGAAATGCCCTGTTGC
Source organism: Darevskia mixta (assembly GCA_034641385.1). Classification (NCBI taxonomy): domain Eukaryota; kingdom Metazoa; phylum Chordata; class Lepidosauria; order Squamata; family Lacertidae; genus Darevskia; species Darevskia mixta. Next base: position 48,305,516 of record JAWWNH010000029.1, on the reverse strand, counting down.
TTGCTTCCCTGCCAGCAGAGCATCCTTCCCTGCCATCTGCGCATCTCCAAACATGACATGGGGGAAAACACAGGGAGGAGTGTATAGGCAGAGGAATGGATGAAGTCACAAAAAGCCAGCACCTAAAATAATAATAAAATTGCTCAACAGCACCATACCTTTTTTTTTTTAAACTGGCACTAGTATTCAAAGGGTGGTCGTTGATTGTTCCCCCTCTCCACCTCCCAGTGGAAAGAGAGAGGAATGCCACAAACATTAATATTTCCAGTTAAATCTGCTCAGGCCAGGGACTCCCGTTAGGCAACATGCAGGGACCAGCCACTCATGCACACCAGACTGAGAGTATGTCATCAAAGAAGATAGGCTACAGAAACAGCAAAACAGAAATGCCCGCCCGCCCCCAAAAAGGACACACATTAGGATTCTCTGGGCAGAGGTGAAATCACTCATTTCGCCTCCCCGCCATAATTCGTATTTTTAAGGTACTTGGTTTTGTTTTTTGTTTTTTAATTATCTCTCCTCCATTACGTATTGGACCCTTTTCCTGTTCTCTTCCACGTCAGCAGGCTTCAAAAAAAGTGGGAGAAGAGAAGGACCTCTGCACAAGGATCCTCCACAGCAAAAAAATAAAACACAAAGTCACAGTAACAGAACATCAGCCATGTTCTCTCAGAGCACGTTAAGGCCTCTCGGTCCTTTCAAGAGCAGGTTGTGCGTGGTTCAGGCACCCCCCTAGTCAGACAGTGTCCTCCACGTGGCTTCAACAGGAGGAAAGGATGCTGGCAAGGTCCAGAAAAAGTGAAAATGCTAGCCAAAGGATGTGTTGTCCTCCTGCTTTGCGGCGGAGACAGCGTTTCATTCTGGAAGCCGAGGTGGGCTGGCAGCACAGCGTCAAAACGGCCAAGGAAGCCTCGGCTTGTTTTGCTCCTGGTTGAGGGGTAGCCATATCACAGCGTTAACATCTGGCAGGGAGGACCCTCAGTGCAGAGGCCAACAGAAAAACTCGGGAGGAGGAGCAGGGGAACCCCCCAAAGCCTCCAGGAGGAGCTAGTGACTGTAGAAAGCTACTTGGTTTTTCTGGAGAGGGCTGGAGCAGCGGCCTCTCTCTGCAGTGACGGAGGCAGCTGCCCGCTCAGCTTCTGCGAGTCAAGCTCAGCTGCCCTTTGCAGGGCCACTTCCACCAGCAACTGGAAACTGCTGAAGTCCTCTCCGAAGAGCTCGGGCGGAGTCGGCGGTGGCGTGTTGAAGAGTCCGCTGGTGGGGCTGGCGGCATCTGCCCTGGTCAGGAGAGCCAGAGTGCTGCCCGTCGCGCTCAGCTGCGGCTGCTTGGGGTGAGGCTCGAGCTCGACCCGCTGGAAGGCAGGGCGAGGGCTCTCCTGCTCACTTGTCACCACAGTCAAGCTGCCGGCCAGCGGCCGGGCAGGGTGGCAGGTCATGGGCGAGCAGACCGACATGGAGAGCACCTTGGAGGAGGCAGGAGGCACCATTAGGAGTCCGGATCCTGTGGCGGCGGCTGCACGGGTCAGCGTCACATCAGCGGCTTTGGCGCCGCGGCGAGAAATGGTGAACTGGTTGGGATCCTTGCCGTCCTTGAGCAGCATGTCAGGGAGGAGCCTGCGCCTGGCGTTGATGAACCAGTTGCATATCTAAGGGAGAAATAATGCACAGGGTTAGATGCCAAGGAACAAGGACTTGGGGGGGTGCGCAGCAGCTATGGTGCTAGACGTAAGACCCTCGGAGAAGAGCAGAGTTGAGGCTGCCCACTTGTAACGTGGGAGACAACATAGAAGGTGCAAAAGGAAAAGGAAAGCCATTTGCTACACTGGAAGTTTAGGGGCACATTTTTCTAAGAAGAGGTGAGTGAGTGAGTGAGTGAGTGAGTGAGTGAGTGAGTGAGTGAGTAAGAGAGCAATGTAGAGGCTTCAATAGCAAATTGTATTTTTTCATGACTGATAAAGTTGTCCATGACTACCAGCCGGAACAACAATGTTCTACTTCCACTGTTGGAAGCAATATGCCAAGTGCTAGGAATCACAACTAGGGCAAGTGCTGTTTTGGTCTTGCTTGCTGGCTTCCCAGAGGCAGCTGGTTGGCCACTGTGGGCTAGATGGGCCACTGACATCTTCTGTTCTTATACAGCCATTTCTCCATGAGCATGCAAAATAGTTAAAAAGAGTATTGGGAAATGATATATAATGAGATTTGAAAAAACATTTCCCCAAAAAACCGAGGCATTCCTTTGGGGAATTGTACAGAGAGAAGCACCCAGGAGTCAGGGGGAAAATATATTTATATATATGCTATTATAGCAGCCTGGCGTGCTCTGGTCCATGGGGTCATGAAGAGTCGGACCCGACTAAACAACAATAACAGCAGCAGCTTGGATCTTGTTAGCCCAAAAATGGTGGGTGAGTGAGGTCCCTAAAAAGGAGAATTGGCAATTAAAAATGATAGACCTGCTAACTCTGCACATTCTAACAAGTAAAATAAGAGAGCGAGAAGACCAAGTATGTAAAGGAATGGGAAAACTTTGTGGAGTACTTCAAAAAATAATTTTGAACAAGTGAAAACGCTAGCTGCATTAAGGTAAATTCAACAGTATAATATATAATAAAGGCAGAATAAGGGGGGGAAGTCATCTAAATGGATATGTAAGAATATGCAGGAATGGTGGGGAAATTAAAGCAATCAGGAAAGGGGAAGAGGGGAATTCATTGAATGTTTTATTAAAATAAAAACATTAACGGTAGAAATGTATATCTGAATGTGATTTTAGAAATGGTTATAATGAAAAAAATTTTTAAAAAAAAAAAAGCATTTGCGGCTCTTTCCTTTCTCCTTTTATTCTCACAACCCCCCTGAGATTGAACCTGGGACCTTCTTCATGCAAACTAGGTGCTCTGCCGCTGAGTTACATGTAGCCCCTTTTTTATAGGAAATAGGTTTAACAGCATAAAATAAAAAAATTCCTTCCAGCAGCACCTTAGGTTTAACAGCATCATGGTTGCAAAATCAAACAATACTGCACTTCCCACAGGTTTTTTTAAAAGGTGGGGGGGCAATGGCTCATCCTCTGCCTCCAGCATCCTATCCTTGCCACCTGTTGTCACTTTGAGAGGCCAGGAGAAGACAGCTATTCTCTTGCCACCTGAATTTCTGTTTCGCAGTGTTACAAGCTGGGATCTGCCCAGCCAGTGTAGGATAAAGCACAGACCATTTATTCCAAGATTCCTGACATGCCTTTTCTCCTGCCAGATCTGTCCAGGAGTGAATACAAAGTATGTAGGATGTTTCCTTTATACAGGGCAATCTAGGGCTTTAAAATAAAAAATAAAAAAGCCAATATAGAGAAATGTGCACCTCTCTCAAGTTCTAGTCCAGTTCCGGTCAGTTATAATTCAGCAACCCTTTTTTATTTTCATGAATACAGTACCCAAAGACTGATTTACTGAATTATTTGTACCAGAGCATTTCCTGTCCCTTATGCTCAGAAGTACGAGTTGAGGTTTAAGACCAAAAAGTATTAACAGGACAATACCTTTATTTCAACCAACAAAAACAAACTGGTACGCAAAGTTTCCCGTTTCCCAGAACTCTTCTCCGAGCTGGATGTCAAAGGTAAAAAGCGAAAGAGCAACCGGCCCTGGTTCTGCGAAACCGAGAGGGAGGGAAGGAGGAAGAGAAGGGACTGGATATGAAGACAGAGCCCACAGCGGCCTTTCCCAACCTAGTGCCCTCCAGCTGTGGGCTGAAGCTGTAGTCCAAGCCATCTGGAGGGCACCAGGCTGAGAAAGTCTGGTCTATACTTTGTAACAAGTCTAAGATCCGGCACAAAAAGTCTCATGGAGATGGGCAGAGCAACCTGACAGAGGTTGGGGGGGTTGCGCAGTTGAGGAAGAAGGAACTGCCTCTTCCTAAACCCAAGTCAAGCCCATGCTAGCCAAGACAGAAAATATCCAAGGCATTGGTTTCAAAGGCAATGGGGGTGGAGATCTATGCCAGCTCCAGGGCTCTCCTTTGTCAGGGGAGTGGGAAATTGTTGTGTCCTGTGGATCCAAAGGCTCCCCCAACACACCCATCTTTGCCCCTACTGACAGAGCACCATCTGCAGAGGCACAATGGTGCCAGAGCTTGCCACTGCAGCTAAGAGGCCTTTGGGGGTGAACCTCCCACTCTGCCTGCAGAGAAGCAGATCTGATCCCTCAGCCACGTTTCACAGGAGCTTGGGATTGGCTCCCTTCATCATTACATCAGAGCATGCATGGGGCAAAACTGACACCAGGGGCTGCAAAGAAAGAACAATGGCTGGTCTCCCCATCCTTTTTCCAAAAAATGTAGTGTTTGATTAGGCATATAACTAGTGAAAACCAATCACATACATGCACGTGTGCGTTATATGTACATGGTAATCAAGAGTGGAAAACTCTTCTATAGACAAGAACCTTGATCCAGCAAAAGACAATCCCCAGGAAACAGAGTAAGTGATCCCCCACTAAAATAAGTGCAATTGTTTTCTGTGAAACTTAAACACAAAAGACAAGAAGTTGCCTAGGTTGGCATAGAAAGAACAGCCTGCTGGATCAGGCCAATGTCCCATCTAGTCTGGCATCCTGTTTCCACAATGGCTAGCAGCAGCTGATAGCCTTAAACTTTGTCTAACTCCCTTTCAAAGCCATCCAAGTTGGTGACCATCATTGCCTCCTGTGAGAGCTGGTTCTATAATGTAACTTTGCGCTGTGTGAAGAATTTTCTTTTATCTGTCCTGAACTTTCCATGGAAATGATATTAGCTGCTATCACTACCCTCAGGGCTTCTTTTCTACTAAAAGGTCAAACTTATCGGACTGTAGGATTTGGGACTATTACATTGGTCTCCTGTTTTTCTTCCAGACAACTCACAAATTGTCCCTAGGTGGCCTCCCTCCAACCAAGGTGAAAGTGCTTTTCTGTTTTAAATTGTCACAATGGAGGCAAGACTGATTTAAATCAAATTTCCCCATTTCACAGATTTGTGACCAAATGTGCATACCAACCAGCTATGATCAAACAGTTCTCAAATTAATTGGCAACTTATTTCAAAAACTTCTCAGCGGTGCAGTCTACATTCCTTTCACACTACAGAATTGCATCGGGTTAAACACAAGGGGGCAAGGAAAACCGGAAAATTATTGGGTATCTGATTGGGCCTCTGCTAAGACACATTGCAAGGTATCCAAGCAAGTTCACTTAATTTTAAAGCAAGTCCAAAACTTTCCAGAAACGAAGGCTGGTACTTACTGGGCAGAACACCAACTCTCCATGAAATGGAAACTGAAGTTTCCAAAGCTGGTTGGTCGAGTCATAAATATTCATAATTTGAGACATGGAAACGTTTTGCAGAGGTTATGTAGCTTAGAGGACTTACAATAATAATAGCAACAACAACATGACCACCAAGAAGGGCACACAAGAAGAGCTTGCCTAGATGCAGGGCATCTCTACTGTCTTCATACCTGCCATGACTTCTTAGTACCTGGGGTGCAATAAGATGCTCACAATAAATAAATACAAGACAGAAACGGACAGATCTCACTGCCAGCTGATCTTGGACTGCAGAACCTGCTAGGAACACACACTGGCCCCTTCCATTGGCCTGCAGCCAGAGAGGGAATGTGGCCTCCAACTGAAAAATGTTCCCCATCCCTGGGCTGTTGGGTCAGTTGCTACACCTCTTTCCAAGAAAGACCACTGGGAAGTGGAGCTCAGTCTGGCCCCAGCAGGTTCTTATACTTTATAAAAATTCTGCACTGGGTTGCCAGCTTTTAAAGTTGCTGTGTGCCTCCTCAAAGACTGATGTGGGAGAATGTGTAGAAATGTTTCAAGAAAGTAAACTGGATATTAAATTCCTGTTTACAATTCACCCAATGTACTCCCGTCTAGCACTGCCAACCTCTTTCCCTTCTCTCCCTTTTTCTCTCCACTCTTCTTGCCGCATGCACCTCATCTTTTAATATTTAATGATTTTTCTATGAGGATCACAGAAGGGGGAAACATACTTGTAATAAAGCTAAGGTTTCATTTAAAGCCATTCTAGACTGGACTTTACCGTCCAGGGGTCCTTTACCTACCTAAACTCAATTATAGCAAACAATGAACTCACCATTTAAAGGAACAACAACGTTTATCCAACCTATTTCCCACTTAGGTAGTGCTTCACTCCAGCAGAAATGTATTGTGCAATTCTGGACCATTCTGTAGACCAAGTCTCTCAGGTCTCGAGGCCTATCGTTATTATTAGCCTTCTTCCATCCTCTACCTACAACAGCTTTATGCAACTGCTCTTAAAGCAGCCACACTGCACAATAGGACAGTGCTTGGTTACAGATGTAGAACACCAAATTAGGATATTAGAGCAGCCTTTGCCAGCCTGGTACTCTCCAATTGTTTTGGACTACAAATCCCATCAGCCCCAACCAGCATGGCCATGCTGATGAGCGTTGCAGTCTCAAACAGCTGGAGGGCACCAGGTTGGATTGAACAGTACAAACATGTGCAACTGCACTCTTTGGAAGAGAGAGGGACAATCACATTTCCATTTGGTGAGCTAGCAAAGTTCTGGATGCATTGCCAAAGAAGCCCACTAGGAATCTTAGCGCAACACCATGAGGAGCTGGTTACAAGACCTTGGGAAGCACAGCTGCTGTCTGTGCAATTTGTTTCACGTCACACACAAGGGTGTAGAGCAATTTTTCCTTCTTGAAAGCCAAACCAAAATGAAAGAGTGCTTCAAAGAGAACAATTACGGGAAAATAAATCAAGTAGACTGATGTATCTTTTGCAAATCAACAGCTCTGTAAAATATTTTCCCTGGGGATACGTGTTAACACAAATTCAATAATCTCCCCGTTTATAATCCCTCCCACCCCCTGCCTCAAGAAAACAATCACCGTGTTTCCAAAGCCTCAAAGTGGTCGCCTTTCACAAGTATACACATTTTTTCCATACGTGTGGAGCAAGAAGTTGGGGGTTTCCTTGCACATGGCTCACAGGACTTAAAAACAGAAGCTGGCAGCTCATCACAGCTTACATTTAAAACACTTCTAGACTGAAGAAGAAGAGAAGAGTTTTGGATTTGATATCCCACTTTATCACTACCCGAAGGAGTCTCAAAGCAAAACATTCTCCTTTCCCTTCCTCCCCCACAACACTCTGTGAGGTGAGTGGAGCTGAGAGACTTCAGAAAAGTGTGACTAGCCCAAGGTCACCCAGCAGCTGCATGTGTAGGAGAGGAGACGCGAACCCGGTTCACCAGATTACGAGTCTACCACTCTTAGCCACTACACCACACTGGCTCTCCACATCTACATGCATATTCACAATGTGGACCTCCCCTGTCTTGCCCTAGTAAGAGCACAGAACCACCAAGGAGAGCCTTCTGCCCTTCCTCTATGCCTGAATAAGTGTGAGGACTCTCCATGACGGAAGAAAGGTAGGGTCTCCCCCCCCCAATAATAAATAATAATAATAATAATAATAATAATAATAATAATAATAATAATTTATTATTTGTACCCGGCCCATCCGGCCGGGTCCCCCCAGCCACTCTGGGCGGCTTCCAACAAACATTAAAATACATCAAAATGTCACAGATTAAAAACTTCCCTAATCAGGGCTGCCTTCAGGTATTTTCTAAGTGTCCTGTAGTTGTACAACGCCTCAGAAGTAAGAACAGAAGAAGCACCTGCTAGATCAGTCTAAATGTCTATCATCTCATCCAACATCCTGTTCTCACAGTGGCCAAACCTGGGGAACCTGCAAGCAGGACTTGAGCACAACAGCACACTCCTGCGATTTTCAGTAACTGGTATTCAGAAGAATATTGCCTCTGACCACAGAGGCAGAGCATAGCCATCATGGGTAGAAGAGATACTCTGAAAGTCTTGACACTATTCTTGCTGCTTAACACCATGGAAATTACCCAGCTCTCAACTCTACCATAGTCTCACTGCTAAATGAATAAATTTTAAAGCTCCTTAAGAAAGAGAAAAGGGGTCATTCCAGTTACTGATTAGAAGACTCCAGGTTAAATGAGATGTGCACCTTTTATGCCCCGTATGTAGAGAAACTGAGGCACTGCTACACACAAATTCTAACTGCATAAAACAAGCAACCAATCATTGAGTCCCAGTAAACATTTGCATGCAGAAATTTCACAGCCACAACAACATCTGTGCACAAGTACACGGTGCAATTTATGTTGCTTTTAGAAATACAAAAGGTGACCTTGAATATCTAGATGGTCTTCAGCAAGCCAACAGTTTCTCTGCATACAAGCAAGAGCTGCAACTTGTTATCGGAATATTTGTGCTCACAGCAAGCCAAGCAGAACAGACTAAGCATTCTTGTGCAGTCAGATCCCAGCTAAGAGCACCAAGCTTGGTCAGTAGAGAGAGATGGGAACTATCAAAGGAAGCTCAGAACTCTGCAAGGAATGCTACTAGCTGTTCAGTGAGTCAGGCACCCAAGTGACCCCAGTTATGTGGGGACAGTTCTCTGCTACAGAGAGAGGCCAAAATGCACTGATCATGAATAGTCAGTTCTAAAAAGCACTTTTGTCCTTTTCACAAGACTAAGCAGCATCGATCAAACAACCTGAATATTTTGAATCAACCACAACAACACTCCTTAGGTTTACATGTCCTTATATTACATCCAAAGCCATGCTTGTTTATTCTCCTCCCTCCCCCCCCCCCCCGGGCACACACAATGAACTACGTCAACTCTAATGACACAAGCAACTGGTCACCCCCGGAACAAATCTGGGTGGCACCATGCAGACCTCCCAAACCCAAAGTGATACTTGCTTGGCAACAAGCTAGTTTGGGAGGCTTACCCCCATGCAATCATGTCAGTGGGGTCCACCAGCAAAACTAGCTGAGCTCCACGGATCCAGACAGCCCAAACAGAAATCTATCTATCATATTAGATTTCTATTTGGGCTGTCTGGATCCGTGCAGCACTGCTCAGCTAGTTTTGCTGACGTTACATTTGCTTGTAAGTGTTGTAGCTGGAGAATTTTCAGATTCAGAAATCAAGTGAGTGGCTGGCTGGTTAAGACTGAGATTCCAGTAACTAAAGTGAGGACAATGAATAATTTCTTGTCAGCATGGGCAAAGGTGGTATGCTCGCTTCATTTTTGAGAGCTTAAGCAGCGTTTGTGTGAACGGCAACAAGCCTGAGGACTGGTTTTGTACTCTGTTGCCAGTACCAAAGGCCACAACATGTACGCAACTGGGGTTAAGGCCACCTGCTCTAAGCTGGAAGGGTGAGAGGGGGGAAGCCCCAGGTCATAGTGGGCTTCCTGTAAGATTCATTAAATCATGACACCTGGAGGTATTTCCTTAGAAACAGGAAGACTTGGGCTGTTATGAGCTCCTTTAAGAGAGTCCAGCTGGGACAGCCTCTCCCCTGTCTTCCCAGTGACTTAGGACCTCTGTCCTGAGCGGGGAAAGCAAAAGAGAAACCCAAAAGGCCGGAACTCATGCCAGAGGCTCTTAAAGAAACCACCAACAGCCCCCCTTTCATCCTTTTTCTTCCTCTCATTTTTGTATTTAAATTGTAAACAAATGCAATTTGTGGGGAGGCAAACCACATAAAGAAAGATTTTGCAAAACACAGCAGAACAGATAAAGACCACCACATAACAGCCCTCTTCACGGTTTACTTGCTCCTAGCCCCACCTACAGATATCCAGGCACCAGCAAGGTTGTTTACTGGGAAGTAGCCTACATGTGAGCAGGCCCTTCTTCCCCACAATCACAACATACCCCCTTCACCTGAAGGGAACTAACGTGGCATTGCCCTAGCAATCTGAAATTTGTTTTGGTTTCTTTGCTGAACCATAAGGTTGTTCGCTACTATACCTACCTGTTGGAAACAACCAACCAACCAACCAAACATGTATTTGAGCATCGCTAAGCTTTCAGGATGTAAAGTGCATACAGCTAACATTTCTGCCATTTCACTTTGTACAACGTGCACAGTTTAGTCTCTTATTTCATGCAATCACAGTTTGAATGTTTAACCAAATTAAACCCAATCCACTGGAACGTGGTATGCACTGACAGAACAGTGTTACAGTAAGGAAGGTCTAATGTCTTTTTAAAAATAGGAGATAGATTCTTCTCACCTGAAAGAACCTGGTTTTTACTTTATTACGCTACTTTTTAAGAAGCTTCCTTTTACATGAAGCACCCAAGATCAAATTCCCACCAGTTTTCAATATGCATGCCCTAGAGGTGTTTCTCACGGGCTCTGTGATGTGGCTGGCTCAGGTGGCAGATGTTGAGGGGGAGGTAGTGGTGGGTGATATGTTGGAAAACAGAGCTGCATGTGCCACACAGGCCTTGCCCTGCACCATCTAAGCTAGCCTACTGCCCTCATATATGGTGGAGGAAGCCATCTTGACAATACAGTATTTTAAATTAATTCCCCCACCAACATACACACACACACCTATCACCCAAGTATTCCTATGGTATATTAAACCAGGTTGCATGAGAAGCTCTTTCTATAAACAATTCTGGGTCCTAAACTAGCTTAACATTGAACCCTGTCAACAGAAGTCTTATGCAAGGGCTTTCCCCTCCTCTCCATCCCCAGTGCCCCCCTAAAACTGCCTCAGAGGGGAGTCAGCAGAACCCCCAGAAAAGTGTCTGGGGAGGGGAGATCAGACAGAATTGTTCCACTAATGCAACACTGAATTCCACCCATTGTTTTTAAGGTACTTTGTCAAGCACAGCAAGCCCTGGTTTTCACATCATGGAACAGGCCAATGGTTTTCAATATTAGGGCAAGACCCTTACTCCCAAAGAAGACCCAGAAAATAAAAATTATCTAGGCACCTGGTGACGAGCACCTAACATTGGCATAGACACATATGTGTTTCTAAAAGGGCACAGGTATTGTAAACCAAGAAAATCTCTAATAAAAATACATTAAAATAAATAAACACACAGGTAGAAATCTGACGCTTGCTCTTTGAAGATAGATTCTGTTTTCCAAAAACAAATTCTGTAGCCAAGGATGAATCAGAGCAGGGAAAACCCCGCTCTTGGCTTCAGTCACACCTCTATTCCTTTCCTAGCTCCTGCATCTTTTGCCAGGTGAAGAGGAAGTCTCGTTACCCTCCTGACACTAGACTGACCCAGCAAAATATCTTATATTTATTTAGTGATTTCCGAAAAACCCTGGCCTCTCCCTTCAAATCTTTGGAAAGGACTTGACAGATAGGGAAGCTAGGTGTGTTTCACAAGCATTCAAGGACAAGCACACCTTGCCAAAAGTTGAGGCCGCAACCAAATACACACAGACAGGAACCCCTCAGCTGTACTTGATTCCATGCAAATTGTAAATGGCTAAATTCACATCAGGTGTTGAGTGGGTGGCACAGAACACAGTTCAGCTAAAACTGTTAAGGACCGGGTTAGATTTGTTTAGCGTGTTCTCTCTTAATTTCTAAATTATGCTTCCTTCCCCCTCCCCCAGTACAACCACAGACAAAAAGCATTTGTGAGGAGGAAAGAGATGGGAACACCTTTGGGGCATCTGGGTATTTTGTTCCCAAAACCAAGTAAAACTGTTCATTTAGGCTCATATCCTGCTTTTCACTCCCCCTCAAGGCACACACACTTGCCAAGAAATGCCTTGAAGTGGAGTTGAAGGATGGGGAAGGGAAAAGCAAAGCCCAGACACTTAATGGAGAAACCTTACCTTTCTATTAATACTACTTCACCCGAGGGAAGTCACTAAGGATTATACAGGCTTCGCTTAAACCTCTAATTTCTAATACATGTTTAGCTCCTACTATGTATTTTAATTACCAAATAGCTTTATTTTTTATCATTGGCTTTGTTATTTTGCTGCTGGTTTTTGTTTGTGAACCAGCTTGGCATTTCTTTTTGAAATGAAAGCAGTAGATAAACAACAGTAATAACAACAATATTAATGTAGGTTCCCAAAGGCCTAGCTGCCCAACATTCCTTGAGACCTTGCAAGGATCTGCTGGTTATAAACAGATTCCCACTCAAATCCACGTGCAGTGTTGCACTACACTGGGGTCCTTAGAAAATCTGTACACTTATAAGGCAAGCACGAAATAAATAAAATTTAAAATGCTTTGATTCCATCAATACAGACAGATTGCAGCCCAATTCTTCAACCCTCAGTGCCTTCTGCCCTACTAATCCAGTAGAAGACCAGGGATGGACCATCCAAGAATGGAGGTCTTCTGGAATCCTAACTAGAACCATATAGGCTCCATTAACATATCATGTTAAACCATAGTTTAGCATGAAATAAACTATGGATTTACATGAGTGAGCAATGTGCTGGTGCACACTGCTCACAAGATAATGCTTCACACTTTTTCTTCAACCTGCCAAACTGTTACATGAGAGCCACCACTTGCAATTCTTTTGTGTCCTAACAAGCCACAGTGGTAAGCCAAGGTGAGTTGTTGACTTACCACAGTAGTTTGTGAGGAGACAAACAAGCCACAAGAGCTACCTTGCATGTAACAACAAGCCAATCTCTGGTTTGTAGTCTTCATCTCCCAAGGAGAAACACACATGTTCGTTTTAAACCATTGTTTGTTTTAAATGATGGTTTACAGCAAGCCAGACTAGAAACTCATCTTAAGCATCCACATAAGGGGCATTTATAGCCCCCCCCAAAAAAGATTAGCCATCATTTTTAAGAGTCCTGCACACCCTAATACCCCCAGTAATAATTTATTCATGATTGACAATCACAAAATAGTTTATTGTCTCACTTTCCCATACAAATTACCGGTATCTGCTGTTGCAGAATGTAACTTAATTTTGTGCTGTTAAGGAGATCTTTCTTGGTATGTTAAAATTCACATGCATGGCTACCACTTTTAATAAGCTACCTGGAGAGACAAGTCCATAGAAAAGGGCATTTTTTGTTCTCCACTGCCCCAGAAGGCAGGACTAGGTCTAACGGTTTAGGTTACCAGATGGCCTACAAGACTTTCTCCCAATTCTATGATTCTACCCAATACATGCAAAAGACTGGAATTAATTCAAGTAGTGACATTACTACAATAGTATAGGATTGCAAATCAGCCTAGAGTATTTTGGCACCCCAATTCTACTTGCAAGTTAAGCACTACTTATTTCAGTGGATTCACGTGCACATATATTTATAAAATGTGCTTCAGATTGCACACCAAACAAAATCAACCCAACAAAAAAAAATGGCTATAGATCTTGGCCCATAAGGCATTCTTAAATTCATAACATATTGCAGATCTGCCCAGTCCTTCAGTGCAAAATCATTTAGCGTATCTGTTTATGTACTACCGTATTTTTTGCTCCATAATGCGCACTTTTTTCCTTCTAAAAAGGAAGGGGAAAAGTCTGTGCGCGTTATGGAGCGAATGCATGGTCCCTGGAGCTGAATTGCCCAGGGACCAAAAGAAGATCGAGCTTTTTCTTTTACAAAGAGAGAAGGGGGTGTTGAAAGACTGCCGCTTTACAGCTGATCAGCAAGAGATCGGGAAGAGAGATAAGGTCGCTGCAGAGAGAAAGAGATCCGGAAGAGAGATAAGGTCCGCCTGCAGAGGAGGCTGTTGGTTTCCCCAGCGACATGTGACTGGCTGATTAGATTATCTGTAGAAAGGGCTTTGAGCTGATCCTTTTGCAACTGCTTTGAGCTGATCCTTTTGCAAAGAAAAGCCCCAGTTGCAAAAGGATCAGCTCAAAGCCCTTTCTTTTCTGCTTTGCAAAGCAGCAGCACAACAACTTTGAGCTGATCCTTTTGCAACTGGGGCTTTTCTTTGCAAAGAAAAGCCCCAGTTGCAAAAGGATCAGCTCAAAGCCCTTTCTTTTCTCCTTTGCAAAGCAGCAGCACAACAACTTTGAGCTGATCCTTTTGCAAATGGGGCTTTTCTTCTTCCAAAAGAAGATGCACAACTTTGAACTGATCCTCAAAAAGGGGGGCTTTCCCCCTTTCCTCCTCAAAAAACTAGGTGCTCGTTATGGTCCGGTGCGCGTTATGGAGCGAAAAATATGGCAATTAAATCCAGCTAACCTGTGAAAGCAGGTTTAAGATTACTGATCTTTAACACAGGTGAAAAGAGACACCCAACTTGTTTCTTTGTAAAAGGGGGTAAGAAGTTATGATTCCTGTTACATTTATTAAGGACATCCAACTCAAATTCAGAGCAAAAGGTGGAGCTGAACATTAGCTACACAATGCAACCGATAACCTTATTAGGGTCAACTAAAGTGCCAAAGGAAAGCAAATGCAATAAGCTTTCGATCTCCTCAGAATTCTTCAGGGTGGATATTACACAAAACAAAGAGGGAGAATGAATGATGGAAAATCTTCAGTCTGCATTATCCAACAACCTTAAGATGAAGTACACGAGGCATTCTTCAAACTTAATTAGTTAACATGCAGGGAATAAAACAGATTCCAAGATGCAGCTACAGGGACACACAGAATGATCATGGTCCCCCCCGCTATGAAGGTATGAAAAGTAGCAATTACCTGCATCTGCTCCCATCACTAAGCAGAATGTGCATGTCCCTTGGAAGGCAGAGAACAGAAGTAAAGAAAAACAAGATAGTCCTTACATTAACAATGCCAGAGGTTAATTTTTGTGCACTGGGGGGTGGGGAAGCAAGAGAGGCAAAATTGGATAGTATTACCTAATGGTTGGAGGGCAGAGGCCAACACAAGATTAAGACCCTGAGGCTTTTCCCCATCATGCCCAGTTTCTTCCTTTTTGTATTGGGGGTGAAGAGATTTAATCGGCCTGAAGAAGAGCTCCAAGAAACAGGAAAGCTTGCGAATTACTTTGTGACATTTTAGTTGGGCCTAATAAAAGCAGATTTGTTTTTACTTTTTTGGATTTATTTTTGCTAACAGGTTATTTAAATTTTAAAAATCTGCAACTTCTTATACATAGGCACAAGAGGTGAAGGCTCCAGTTCCCTTTAACAGCAATTGAGCAGAAGGAATTTCAGCTTTCAACCTACACCTGCCAAAATCCCTTCCTCTGCAATGCTATTAAAGGTACCAAAGCCTTCTCCTCTTTTGCACCTGGCAACCCTGTGTATGCAGATATCATCACTGGGCAACCTGCTAGGAAAGGATTATGCAGAGGTTCATACCTGAAGAACAGAGAGGCTTGTTTGCCCAGAAAGGCTGAGTTTCTCTTGCTCAGACGGATATGCATTGAACCTGTGCTCATAGAGCCACTCCCGGAGAATCTTCACAGACTCCTTGGGAAGGTTGCCCCTTCGTTTTCTCTTGCCGGGCTGCAACGGA
This sequence comes from Darevskia mixta, assembly GCA_034641385.1. NCBI lineage: Eukaryota > Metazoa > Chordata > Lepidosauria > Squamata > Lacertidae > Darevskia > Darevskia mixta. Next base: position 48,290,178 of record JAWWNH010000029.1, on the reverse strand, counting down.
TCCTGAGATATGCTCCCATCATCCTCCCCGAAGTCACTATCCGACATGGTGGAACTGCTGGCAGATCTGTCTTGGTTCAAGCCTGGGATGTGGGAGACAATGCAAGACATAATGGGTCACAGGTGGAATTACACAGGTGTCAAAGAGCTGCAAGGAGGCAGGTTGTGTTCAACAGTCACTGCAGGTGTACCTAACAAGGTGGAAAGTCCTTTACTAATTACATCTTACTCATCTTCCTTTTCACAATTGTGCCGTACGCAAAAGGAGGAGTGAAGCTGCCCTTTTGCACATGGGTAACTGAGGCAGAAGATGGTCAACTGTGCAAAAGGCCAACCTCAACAGCAGGGATAGGGAACATTTGACTCTCCCAAATGTTTGTCACTCCTGACCACTGACTACTCAAGTAACAAGAAAGGAGATTCTGACTAAACATGCAGACAGTGGAACAGTCTCCCTAGGGAGGTTGTGGACTCTCCTTCGAGATTTTTAAGCAGAGGTTAGATGGCCACCTGTCATTGATGCTTTAGCGGAGATTCCTGCATTGCAGAAGGTTGGACTAGATGACCCTTGGGGTCCCTTTCCAACTCTACAATTCTATGATTCTATGACTATGCAGCCTGGGATGATGGGAGCGGTAATCAAACCACAACTGGAGGGTCACTGGTTCCTCATCCGTACTCTGCACTATGGTCAAATTCAGAGCAATGCTTTGCATTCAACTCTACAGAGTTGTGTTCTGCATACTCTACAGAGCTACAAGATTTTAAAATAAGTTATGAAGCTGTGCCATAAACTCTATAGGAGACTGCTAGTATTAGAATCACAGAACTTGTAGAGTTCTTGTAAAGAACATTAATGACACTGTTTTCATTAGAAAACCCAGAACTATTTTTCCCTAATATGGCTCCTTTACTGTGAAACTCCTGACACTTCTAACAATTTTGCCCTGTTCTGACAAAGAGGTATTTTTATGGCTTCCCCTTCCAAATGAAAAAAACTGTTTTGGACCTCGATCCCCCAACCCACACCAGAATGCTTGTTTTTAAAAAAATATATATCTAAAATTCACCCATCAATACATTTTTGAGACAAGTCCAATACATGTTAAAAGTGCACTGTGCAAAATGTTAGGAAATTAAGATGCATTTTACTTTGCAGGGGGATCAGACTGGAAAAAGCAAGTGTCCACTATTAAGAAAGTCTCCCTGAATTCAATGGGCAGTGCTCCCAGGGGGCTGCAGCCTTAGGCCTACAGCTCTTAAAGTTTCTTCTCTCCAAAGCCCTTTACATGTACAGTAGAGACTTTCCCCCCCCTACATCCCCCCCAAAAAGGGGTGGGGGGAAGGAGGAGGACGACAGAGGTAGCCTATATATAAAACTGGTGGAGGCAAAGCTGTGCTCAAGACTTCCAAGTTTGCTTAAGGTTAGCCCTCAATGCCCTTTTCCAGACGGTCGAATTTGTTTGGAGGAAGGCACTCGGTGATCAACACGTCCGTATCCACCCCCAGCAAGCGCGCACACGCAGAAAAACGCCAGGCAAATTCAAGTGCATTGAAATGCAAGCGCGCATTCGCCTCTCCTCTACGCGCCCCCCCCCCCACCCGCGAAGGAAGAGAAAGGGGCAAGACTTTGTGCCTATTTTAAAAAAAATAAGCTGCAAAAGCAAATGAATCCTCGTCCTCCTATTCCTCCAGGCAACGCCGAGTGCAGAAGTGCTCAGGGGAAAGCTGCTGGCTACGTGAGGGAGTCAGTCGCAGTCTCTCTCTCTCTCTCTCTCTCTCCCCTGTTCAAGTCTGCAACTCATCAGGGATGGAGGAGGAGGAGGAGGAGCTTTTTTTTTTGCTGCCGTTTCCTCCTGGCCCTGAACTGCCCACACCGCCAGCTGCACATGGGAACGACATCAATCCAGCCCAAAGCGAAATAATAATAATAAAAAATTTAAAATGCAAACAATTCAAGAAGGTCGGAGGAGAGTCAGGCTAAAAGCACGGGTTGTTTTTTGTTTGCTTTGGGGTTTTTTTTTGGTCGGCCACGTTTGCTCCGCGTATCGTCCACTTTTATCAAAACACCCACCCACCCCAAACCTCAAAATGCAAGCAAAAGGAAGTTAAAATAGCAACAAGCTGCCTCCTCGGCCGTGTCCATTCCTACACAAAGGGAATGCAATTGGAAATAGATCCGAACCGGGGCGGAAAAGGGGGGGAGGGAGGAGAAAAGGCACATCAAACATTTCATTTTCTTCCGTTTGAATTCAAGCGAGACAAATCACGTGTCAGAAGTTTGCTACTTAGTAAAGCAGCAATTAAAAAATACACACACAGGAAAATACCTCGCGGATTACTCCCACCGGCGCTGGTTTGATAATGAACTCAGGTCTGGAGTTTCAAAGGGAAAAGTAACGTGGGAGAGCGAAGCTAACCTCGCTTCAACCCCCCCCCCCCGCCAACCTCTTTCTTTAAATCCCTTCCATCCCACTTCACACAAAACAAGCCTGGACTCCATGTTTTCTGCCAGTTGCATCGCCGCTCTCACCCCCAAAACCGCCTACTCCGAATCCCTTCCATGGGGTGACCAAGAGGCAAGGTCGAAATAAGCAGGGACCTCCTCTCCTCCCCACCCCCACCCCGAAAAAAGAGGGGTCCCCAGCACCCAAGGGCTGAAAGCAATCGGGAGAAGAGAAACGCTCTCGCAAAAAAAGTTTCTCTTGTGTCTCTTCCACTGAGTGACAGATGCCTAGACAGAGTTCTCTTTGTTCCAAAAGAAACAGGAACTCGCCCCCCCCCCGAATAGCACGCGTTACCCCGGCTTTGCTCCAAACAAATCCACCCCCTCCCCCCAAAAGCTGTCATTTTACAAGCACTTGAAATCAGGTTTTGGTTTTTTTTAAAAAAGAGAATCCTAAATTTGCAGAGTCCAAAATCGCCAGGGGTTTGTTTCTTTGTGGGGGGGGGGAGGCAGATGTGGGGAGGAGTTTGCAAAAGAGAAAATTGGGAAAGTTGCCATTTTGGGATCAAGAGGGAACAGAAGCATGTAAAAGTAAAAGAAAGCAGCTTTGGGAGGAGAAACCTTCGAAATCAGTTTTATTTTAAAGGAAAAGGTTTGTGTTTGTTTCCTTTAAAGAAAGCCGGGCGGGGGGGGGGGACGCAACAGAAGAACCTCCATTCAGAGAGAAAAGGCAGGAAAGAAGTTGGATCTCTCTCGCAATGTTGCACTGAATGTTACCGAACAAAAGATCCTCTTCTCCGACTCCCTCGCCTCTCGCTCGCTTTTGCATAGCTGAGTGCCTGGAAGGCATTTCTCGTGTTTCCCCCCCCCCGTCTCGCTCCTCTTTCCTCGTGGTGCTTTTTTTGTCCCTCTTCTCTCTCCCACCCGCTAGGCTTTTTTTTTTGCAAAGTTGAAGAGTTTTTGCAAACACCGATCGGATACTCTCCGTGCACAAAAACACACACACACAAACCACCCGGTTCTCCACGAGGGCGCTCCATTCTCTGTTCGCCCACGAAAACTTTCCTCCTCCTCCACCGCCGCCCCCCTCTCCTGCCTGCGCCTTGCCTTTTGAGAAAACACACGGCGGTTTTGCAAAAGAAACCCCCCCCGAGCCCCCTTACAAGTGCTTCCAGTCTTCAGACGCCCCACACGCTTTTGCAAAAAAAGAAAGAAAAATGAGAACTCCAAAGTTTTGCCGAGCAAAAAGAAAGAGAGGTGTTTAAGGGGGGCATATGCACCCCAGCAACTTCACAGACTTACTTTTCCTGGTCGGTTTCATTTTCTTCCTCGCAGCGTCTCCCACCCGCCCCTTTCGACCTCCTGGCTCCGCTCCCGTCGGTGTTTCAATCCACGCCTTGGCAAGAAGGGAGCGTTTACGCAGCTGGTGGTGGATCCTTGCCGGACGCAGCGATGGGCACTTCTCTTTGTGTGTGCGCGCGCGGCGGCCGCTCAAGAGGAGGGGTCTCGGGCGCTGCTCAATGTGCCTTTAATACCTAACCTGCCACACGGTCTGACAGCTCGGGAGGGGAACTACCTCTGCGCTGACGTCAGATCCCCGCTCCCAGGGTCTGCTCCCTCCTCTCCGCTCATCCATCCAGGCCAGTCCGCCCTTAAAGGAAGGCTCTCTGCACTCGCCTCCTTCCCTCCCTCCCCCACCCACCCACCAAGATAATTTGAAAAGGTGGGGGAGGGGGCACTGGCGGAAGGTGGGTGGTACCAGCCGGGACGAAAACAAAACAAAATTGCAACTCCCGGAAAAGAGGGGCAACTTGCAGACCAGAGAAAATAAATAAATAAAATTCCAGTGAAACTTTTTAAAGGAGTTTCCCGAAAAGAAAAAAGCCCACGCTTACATGCCACTGTTTGCTTTTATTAACACTATTTAGGGAGGGGGAGTTCTCATCAAAGACCTATAACAAAATCAGCATTTTCTTCATTAAATGAACAAGAAGAAAATCTAATCTCGTTTACGGTGTTCAGTTGCTGACATTGGGGGGAAAGAACACGTTATGGTTGCAACATTTAATTTTTAAAGTTGCCATCCCTTAGTTCCAAGGCTGCAACCCTGCATAACAGAGACTCATGGCACCCTAATCCTATACACGCTTACCTATGAGTAAATCCCACTTAAATCAATGGGTCTTACTTCTGAGTAGGCATGCATAGGCTCACACAGTGCTGACGGAATCCTCTGCACATTTACCTGGGAGTAAGCCCCATTTAAAGCAATTGGATTTAATTCTGAGTAGACATGCATAGGACTGCACTGTTCATTCCTGATTTTTCTTCCAGTTACTAGGAAAGACTGGCTCTGTCTGATTCAACAACAAAAAGCAATACTAGAACGCCTCCAAGGCTTCTGCGCAAACAGCATTACCTACCTCACAAGGTTGTTGTGGGGATTAAATGAGGCCGGGGGGAGAAGCATTGTATGCCACCTTGTACTCCTTGGTGAAAAAAGTGGGATATAAATGCAATAAATAAATAATATTCAATTTTTTTTAAAAAAATGGCATTCATAAACAACTAAATAAAAGGACAAATTTTAAAAGGGAAATAATTATGGCCCCAGCTGCTAAGACATACCATAGCTAAAATCTAGTGCACAGTGATGCTGACCCCTTGAAATGTTTACTGTGCCACAGAATTCCAAAGGACTTCCTAGGATGTAAGTAGACTTGAGACTGTTCAATTGAAAGCAATGGGGCTTTAAAAAGGTAAAGGTAAAGGGACCCCTGACTATTAGGTCCAGTCGTGTCTGACTCTGGGGTTGTGGCGCTCATCTCGCGTTACTGGCCAAGGGAGCTGGCGTACAGCTTCCAGGTCATGTGGCTTAACACACATCTAATTCTGCAATATATCATGGAGCCTGTGTGTGAAATATTAGGGTAAAGGTAAAGGGACCCCTGACCATTGGGTCCAGTCGCGGACAATTCTGGGGTTGCAGCGCTCATCTCGCTTTACTGGCCTAGGGAGCCGGTGTACAGCTTCCGGGTCATGTGGCCAGCATGACTAAGCTGCTTCTGGCGAAGCAGAGCAGCGCACGGAAACACCATTTACCTTCCCACTGCAGTGGTACCTATTTATCTACTTTCGAACTGCTAGGTTGGCAGGAGCAGGGACCGAGCAACGGGAGCTCACCCTGTCGCAGGGATTCGAACTGCCGACCTTCTGATCAGCAAGTCCTAGGCTCAGTGGTTTAGACCACAGCGCCACCCGTGTCCCCTGTGTGAAATATTAGCATGTGCCAAAAGGAGTTAAGTTCACCTGCTTCAAACTTCCTCCTGCCAAAATTGATTTCCATTGTTGTTTATTAAATGCATTTTGAGGTTTTGTTTTAACTAGGTTTTTTTAATCAATGGTATTTAGGCCTTCACGGTCATCTATCTATAGCTGTGGTATATATGTGTTTGCATTTGTAGCCTGCCTTCCTCCAAGGAGATCAGAGTGGTCAAACTTCACAATTGTTGTGATAGGTCAGACTGCAAATTAGTGAAACCAGCATGGGATTGTGATCCACCAATCAGAACGCAGTCCGCAGCCAAGGAAATGCAACAAGCAAATAGAAAGAGAACCTATCCAGTTGACAAACTCCACATGTACACTATAAGAAAGAAAAAAAGTTTCACCCCCTCCTCCTCCCCACTTTTTCCTTTTCTTTCCTGCCCTTATACTGTACTCAACACTAATCTCTCACAACAAATGTAACTTATCTGTACGTTTGTATCGGTTATTATAATTAAAAATCAGGCTTGCAATCTTTTGGAGAAAAAGGGACTCAGGTTCAGAAAAAGGATCCTGTGTGTCTTAAAAGCTTGCACCCTGCATTTTGAAAAGACATGCAGATTGAGTTTATACTTGTTTACCCAGAAGTAAGCCTGACTGAGTTTAGTGGTCCTTATTCCCAGCTCAGAGTTCCGTCTCTCATGTGCCATCTCATGCATGCTCACTTGCCGTGATATGTGTGTGCATGTGAATTCTAGTTACTTGCTACCATGTAGAATTTTGAATTTTCCATAAAAAGAACAGAGAAGTATGGAAAATACTATCCATGAAAGAAAGAGGAAGGTATTTAGCTCTCCCAAAATCTGAACATTTCTGTAAATGCAGTAAGACAGAACCTGATACATTGGATCATATTTTCTTCTCTTGTAATTTTGGCACTAACGCTAGAAGTCAATTATTAGATGCCTTACAAATGGATAGACCGATCTCTATGCTTCCAACTATTCAAACACTGTTGTCGGACAGTAATGATAAAATCACTTTAATAGTAGCCGAATTTTTAAGCTCAGTCCATACAAAAAGTCCATTTCAACTGGAAAAACTGAAAGACTAAGTCATTACAAAGAGGATTCGGAGATTTCAACTAAATAGTAATGCGGCATTATTATATTGTTATATCATTTATATCAATTGATGTTTTAACTAAGGATTATTATGAGAAGTTTTAAGTTATTTTTTACGGACTAGTATTGAATTTTAGAGTTAAAGATTTTATTAATACAAGCCTTATTTTGTTGAGCTCATGTTTTATATATTTTATACATAATATCTGTTCGAAAATGTTTGGTTTGTTATGCCTAATAAAGGTTATTGAATTGAATTGGATCTTAATCCTAAATGCATTTACTTAGGAGGAAGTTCCATTAATTTAATTTCCAACACACACAGGTAGCTTTCTTGTCAGTGATGGCAGATATCATAAATCAGTCTTGCCCCTTTATTATGGAGAGACCCTGTGTCTCTGAGATAGGGATAGGGATGTGACCCTCCAGATGTTTTAAGACTACAAGGGCTATTGTTGGCCTGTTGGCTGGGGATGATGGGAGCTGGTACAACAGCTGGATGGCTACGGGTTCCCCACCCCTGATTTAAAGTTGCATATTGGGCAGAAATTGACAAGTGAAGCCATCTCTGTGAATAATCACAGCTGCTTGCTTCCTTATGATAAATGAGCTTCTCCTTATGAGCAGCATTTATCATATTTATCATACTCTCCGTGAGCTACAGAGGCTTGTCCTCCAATAAATGGGGTTGGAAAGAGAGATCTGGCGCTTGTCCCCATAGTGCCTCCTTACATGTTTACTTAACACACATCAAGACCTGAAGTGAGCTTTCCAGTCCATTGTTTTGATGCACAAAAATGCATGATTACATTTACATCCCACTCAAAGGAGATCAAAGTGGGGTTCTCCTCCCTAATTTTATCTTCATAACAACCTTGTGAAGTAGGCGAGCCTAAGGCTCTATGAATGGCCCAAGGTCAACCCACAAAGAGCCCCCACTTCACACCTATTGTGCTGTTGATCTAGTTCTGACACTAAACATATAAAAATATACATTTGTGTATGTGAAGGATGGTGTGCAATTAGCTAGAGGCCAGAGGCTAGCAAAGGATTGAACGAAGAGGAATATAGAAGACACACACCCCTTCCTCACAACCCCTCCTTTCTTTTTGGTAAGGAGAACTGAACTGAATAGAAGGGACAATGCATAGCAGAGGTGAAGTAGATCTCAGGCACTCCCGTCTTTTCATAAACAAGTGACCTAAAGAGATTCAAGAGCCCCAGACAGAAATAAATGTACTAATTAGAAATGTAGCTGTGGCCCCATTCTATCGCCAGCAGTCCCTGAAACCGGGGGGGGGGGGGGGCTGGTGTGCAGCACTAATCCTGCATATGTTTACTGCCCTGAAAGGCTCTGGTATTTCCTCAACAGGTCACAATGCCATGCACAGAACTAGGCTGCAAAACACTGTTTATTGAGCCCCCACCCACAAGTTCCATTATCTTGATTCTAAAAACAGCTGTTCTATCCCCCAAAGAACCAGAAAAGGGTGGAGATAATTCAATCCCACAAACATTAACAAGCTAAAACGTTTCAACATCTTTTCCGAGATGAAGTAGAGAATCAGGGAACCCTAACATGCACAAATTTATTGACTTAACATTATTGAGCTGATTCAGCCACAAATAGAGGAGGTGCAAGGCAAAATGTAGGTATGGCTAGGCCTGAAACATCTGTGTGAAGCATTGGAGCCAGTGTGGTATAGGGGTTAGAGTGTCTGACTAGGACCTGGGAGACCAGGGTTCGAATTCCCACTTGGCGCTGAAGCTCACTGGGTCATCTTGGGCCAGTCACTCACTCTTAGCTTAACTACCTCACAGGGTTCTTGTGGGGATAAAATGGGGAGGGGGCGACCTATGTACACCACATTGAGCTCCTTGGAGAAAAGGTGGGATGTACTTAGAATAATAGAGTTGGAAGAGACCACAAGGGCCATCCAGTCCAACCCCCTGCCAAGCAGGAAACACCATCAAAGCATTCCTGACAGGTGGCTGTCAAGCCTCTGCTTAAAGACCTCCAAAGAAGGAGAATCCACCACACTCCTTGGCAGCAAATTCCACTGTCAAACAGCTCTTACTGTCAGGAAGTTCTTTCTAATGTTTAGGTGGAATCTTCTTTCTTGTAGTTTGAATCCATTGCTCCGTGTCCGCTTCTCTGGAGCAGCAGAAAACAACCTTTCTCCCTCCTCTATATGACATCCTTTTATATATTTGAACTTGTCATAAATAAATGGCTCAGAGACCCACGTTTTAGACATAAAAAAAAAAAATTGCCCAGGATTTTAACAGATTTTATATCTACTGCTTTTTGTATGTTTACTTTTGCAACGGTAATTGCTTTTGTTTCTGATGTTTTTGATCTGTTTTATATTTGTTTTATGGTTCTCTTTTGTAGGCTGTCTTGGAAATCTAGATTAATAACATTACGTAAAAATAAATAAGGTTTGGCCATAGTGCCATTTATTAAGTCGGCCTTCCTTTCCTCATCACGGCAATTATTCCCATTTCCTGATGGAGATTCAATAGCATATTTTCAGTCTTTAAAATGTTTGTGCATTTTATAGTTATTGCTTGCTATGGTATTTAATAGCGTCAGGTTAACCTACCAGAACAAACAGAACTACTGCATTTTAAAAATGGCTCTGCAGTACATGGATTTGCCAGTGATCAGTGTTTGGGATGAACCATTCAGCCAACTGCTTTACAATAGCTACCATGCTTAAGATGCAGGGTGGATTTGATTTAAATTTTATCCAGGGTGGATAAAAATCAACAATTTTTTAATTTTTTTTTTTAAAAATCCGATTTAAATCAAAAAAATCCGTTGTTTTTTTTAAAAAAATCATTGATTTTTATCCACCCTGAGTGATTTAAATCGTGATTTAAATCAGTTTGATTTAAATCAAATCCACCCTGTTAAGATGACTGTGTTCCAGATCTAACTCTAACCTCCCATCATCCATGCCCATTGATCACGCTGACTTAAACTGATGGGAGTTGGAGTCCAATAACATCTGGAGAACCAGAGATTCCTGCTAGGATACTCTCATCGCTGGCTGTCTCTTTATTAGGAGAAGGGTCCAGAATTCACATTCTAGTTCAATCCCAGTATCTCCAGCCAATTTTTCTTTTTAAAAAATCTTAGTAGCTGAACCCAGAAAGATGGTCCTCCCAGAGGCCTGTTAAGAGGTGCTACTGTGTTAGATGGGCCAATGATCCGAGTCATCAGAAAACAGGTTCAGGGCCCCATCCTATGCAGTAAAACTATTCTAACTAGCACTGAACTACAAAGCACTAATTAGTCTTCAGAAATAAGCCCTTTTTAGTAACATTTAGTAACATTACAATCATCAATTTAAAATAGATTTTTTAAAAAAAAAATTACCCATCCATGCAAATTCCACAAAAACACAAAGGGACAGAAATGTAAAAAAAAAAAACCCACAAAAAAAACCTCCAACCCTAGCCTCTTTCCTAGTGTGCTTCTTGCAACCACAACTATGGAAGAAAACTGATAATCTTCGTCATAGAAGCTTCACCTAGAAAGGAGGAAATTGCATGGAAAACAAATTTGTCAGCTCCAATGATGTGCCTGTTTCTTTCAGTAGTTTTGAAACTATTAAAGCCTGTGGCTGTCTAAAGAGAACGGCCTCTGGCTACATGAGGACACCTTCCACACCCATTTTGAGCTAATTACAGTATAACACAGCCTTCATTCAAATGCTAACAATTGGACTCCAGTTTAAACTTAAGGAACAATACAGCAGAGAAAATGTAATCAAGGGATGATGAGGTGCTCATAAGTGATTACAGTATATGTAATGTGACCTCTCTATTCTGCTGATTGGCAAATAGACTCAGACTGCATACACACTATACATTTAGAGCACACTGTGTGCCCCCCCCAAAAAAAGAAAATTCTGGGAACTGTATTTTACCCCTCATTGAGCTACAATTCCCAGCAGCCTTAACAAGCTCCTCATTTTCATAAAACAATAGTCTGGCATTGTAGCCAGTATTGTAATCCATCATGGTTACTGAGGTACAGCCCTCCCACTAGAGCAGGGGTGTCAAACTCCGGCCCTCCACCGCCAAATCACACACACACACACACACACACACACACACACAACTTTCCTGCCCCACCACCCCCGCTATTTTGTACTTGCATGCACTTGCATTGCCTTGTGGAGGCATTTCTGCCAATCTCCTGTTCTCTGGCCAATCAGCTCTTTGCACCACTCAGAGAATCCTTGAACTTACAAAAGCTTGTGGAGGCGTTTCTGTCAATCAGCTCTCTGAATCACACTCAGCCAGTCCTAAACCAAAACTATGGCCTCCCCATGTGTCTTTGGCCAGGGGAAAAAAATGTGACTGGGACCATTCACCCCGTGCTGAGCAGGCTCCCACTCTGTTGTGAGAAAGACTAACCACCAGCCACTATATCAAATTAGGAAGGACTGCTTCAAAGCTAAAGGTAGATAGCCGTGTTGGTCTGTCATAGTCAAAACAAAATAAAATAAAAAAATCCTTCCAGTAGCACCTTAGAGACCAACTAAGTTTGTTCTTGGTATGAGCTTTCGTGTGCATGCATGGTATCTGAAGAAGTGTGCATGCACACGAAAGCTCATACCAAGAACAAACTTAGTTGGTCTCTAAGGTGCTACTGGAAGGATTTTTTTATTTTATTTTGCTTCAAAGCCTTGAAGCTTATCCCTGCATCATATGGTAGCCTATCAGACTCCTTAATCTGTTCTGAGCATGCTCTGAGCTTGCTGTTTCTTGAAGGCCATATCTCCTCATAGCTTTTGGCCAGTTCTGGTAACCAGAGAAGCAGCAAAGAGTGTTTCCTGCTTTGAGGAGCTTTTATTTGTTTGTTTGTGTGTGTGTGTGTGTGTGTGTGTGTGTGTGTGTAACAGTGGGCAAAGTGTATGTCTCTAAAGTAAATATCTATTTTGCTACTTATTCTTTTTGTATTTATTTTTGTGAAGTGCATTGTGAGGAGAAATATTGGATGACTTGTGTATGTATTGCAACACATTCTGTATTAACTTTTTCCTGCATACACTCATTAAAACCTGCAGTACCTACTGAGTGGTACAGGGTGACTGATTCTAAGCCATGTGCAATTCCAGAATATTTTCCAGAGTATTTCCACAAAATGTGTGTGGTCCTGCTTCCAACAAACACCTCCTCTTCCCTAACTTCAGAATACATTGGATGCAGAATGAAGGGAATTGGTTCCAGTTACAGGTAGGTAGCTGTGTTGGTCTGTCATAGTCAAAACAAATTAAAAAATTAAAAAATTCATTCCGGTAGCACCTTAGAGACCAAGTAAGTTTGTTCTTGGTATGAGCTTTTGTGTGCATGCACACTTCTTCAGTGCACACTTCGACAGTGAGTAGCACCAGTGGTGTTAAATTTTTATCATATACACTGAAACAGAAGTCACCAGACCCTTATATATAGTGAGAGGGTGGGAAGGGGTATTACTCAGAGGGGTGGTGGGAATGGGTGAAAGGCTGATAGCTGTGGTAAACCTGTTGACGACTAACGACTGCAATTAGTCTTACAGGAAAAAGCAAGGGGTGAGAAGGTTAAAAATAGCTTTGTCATGTATAATGAGATAAGAATGAGATAAGAATAAGGGATAAGGGAAATGGTGTTACTGTTTAGAATCATACAATTGTAGAGTTGAGAGGCACTCCAAGGGTCATCTAATCCAACCCCCTGCAATTTGATGAATTTTATCAGTGAATTTCTAAAAGGAAAAGTTTGGGGTCTAGCCCTGTCTGAGTATCACACTGACAGACTCCATATCCTTCCCCAAAGCTGGAAGATATTCACCCTACGACTTAAGAGGCTGATTATGATTACTCTGGTGTGATGTACTCTATCCCTGAGCAGAGATAGTTGCTTGAAATTTTCAGGACTGAGCCATGGATTTCCGCTATATTGTGATGTGCTCTCATGTGCCCTGGCTCAAATTAAACAATCATTTTTAAAAAAAATATTTGATGCTTTTAATTTAGAGGAAAAATGTGTTTTGGATAAGGAAAAAATCACAATGTTGTTTTTTGAGGGAAGGAAAACTGCATGCAGCTGGAAGCAAGTGCTGCTCACATTTAAAAAACCATTTGTGTGTTTGTGATGAGGTTTGGCAATGAATATGTAAGAGTAGTCAATACATGAATACAGAATCTTATGTCATGTGGTATGGCTTAATTTCTAAATAAGAGCAATGGAGTTAAATCTTGTCTGAAAATCACACTTGGGTCCTCCCTAAATGGAGACTCTTCCCCTGACCATAGATTTTCAGAGAATACCGGGGGGGGGGGTTAGTGAGGGGACAGTGGCACTCTACACACCTGTGATGACACACTCTCATAAATAAGTGCTGTACAAGTCCTACTGTGCTGAAAACAGCAAAGTTAAACAATTGCAACCTTATCAAGTCAAAATGCTACCAGCCAGCACTGATAATAACTTTTCTTGTTTACTTTAAAATCTGTGGATCTATTTTAAATAGATACCTATAGCAATAACATGGGGGGGAGACACCATATGTAGCCCACATTGGGCAGAGTTATGGTTAGTTGTGACACTGCTATTCACAGAGCAATGGTGGGGTGGTACTGATCATGTATGACCCTTCAATCAGGCAGCTCCACCACCATCTTCTGTTTGCTTATTTGGTTTTTTGTCTCCAGTCAAGCTGGTAGAGAAATCATTCCCTGCAAGCTCCCTGATTGCTTTCTGACCTCTTGGGGCTGAGGGGATACTGGGTGACAGAGATAGCAGAGTTACCAGTTAATCAGTGACTCTGGGCTGAAGATGGAAGGTAAAAGAGAAATGGTAGGCTGATGAAGATTTCACCCAAGCCAGGCAGAGATCCCATGATGCCTCAGTATACATGCAGAGAGAGGCTGAATGGGGTAATTATTTTTAAGAGGAAATCTAATGAATGGAAAAATGAAGACATACTGTAGGCTTGGGATCTATCAAAGCACATCTGAAGCAAATTGATACCGTAGTAAGAAGTGGCAGCATAACAAGAAACGCCCTGCCTGCTGGATCAAATCAAAGGCTCAGCATCTTTCTCTCACAACCACCTGCAAGAGGGACATCCACAAGAATCACATGAGCACAGTGGCACTCTCTTGATCGATTTCCACATTCAGGATCCTTACTGCCTCCAGTGCTGGAGGTAGTACACAGCCACCGTGGCTAATAATAACCTTATCCATCATGAATTTGTCTAATTCCCTTTTAAATCCATCCGAGTTGTTGACCATAACTACATTCAGCAGTAGCAAAATCCGTACTTTCACTGTGTCCTTTTCTCCATCATAAATATTCCAGCATTCAGCTTAATTTAGGAAGCTCTACAGAGTCTCATCAACCATCTTGCCCAAGTCTGCATGGAGTTTGGCCTTACCATCAACCTGACAAAGACCAACATCCTGGGTCAAGCCGTCACCAGCGCTCCACGCGTCAGCACTGGTGACCACATTTGTGAAGTGGTAGAAGATTTTGTCAACCTGGGCTCCACTATAACCCGCAACCTCTCCATCAATGCTGAGCTGGGCAAGCATATTTGCAAGGCAGCTGTGGCTCACCTCTCCAAAAGGGTAATTAATAATAATAATAATAATAATTTGCTTATTTATTTATATGGGAGAATGTGATGCTATTGCTAACAAGGATGAAGGTCTACTGGGCTTGCATGTTATTTACCACTTTATGCTAAATAAATCTGGTGGACTTTGAGCCTTGTCTAGCAGAACCTTTCTTATGTATGTTTTGAAAGATTTTTTAAAACAATTTATTTCTTACATTTTCACCCATTTACTCTCAAAGAATAGAAGATGTCATAAAATGGGGGAAGAGGAGAATCAACACAACAATCCTGTGAGGTAGGTTAGGTGGAGCAATGGTAACAGGTTTATCATCACCCTGAGAGTCTCATGGCTGAATGGGGATTTGAACCTCAGCCTCAATTGTCCTAATCCAGCAAAAGCCACTATGTCACCCTGGCTCACAGTCTAATCCTATGCATGTTTACTCAGATGGAAGTTCTATTTAGTTCAAGTTACTCCCAAGTATGTACATGTAGGATTGCAGCCTTAAAATGAAACAGATATAAAAGTTTAAAATAAGTTTTTTTTTTATCAAAGTGATATAAAACTAGGCAGAGGGCCTTCTCAGTAGTGGCGCCTGCCCAGTGGAACGCCCTCCCACCAGATGTCAAGGAAATAAACAACTATCTGGTTTTAGAAGACATCAGAAGGCAGCCCTGTTTAGGGAAGTTTTTAATGTTTGATGTTTTATTGTGTTCTTAATATCCTGTTGGAAGCCGCCCAGAGTGGCTGGGGAGGCCCAGCTAGATGGGCGGGGTATAAGCAATATAACAACAACAGCAACAACATAAAATTTTGATACATCACAGTTTTTTAGCATCTTCTCAATGCAGAATGAGAATAAATCTTGAATAAAATTAATAACAAAAAACCCTCCTTTTGATACATCTTCCCATTATCATAGCCAATGTCTTGAACAAAGATGATAGGAAGGTAAATCCAGCAAGACTGAAGTATTCAAGATCAGGAATGAAATAACTTGTTAGCAACGTTTGCTTAAAATTGACAACCATAGCAAAGGCTGTGTACATACCATACCTTTAAAGCACATTTCCCACCCCCCAAAAGAACCTCTGAATTTTAGATTAAGAATTGCTGGGAATTGTACCCTTGTGAGGAACAGCAGCCAAAACAGTGGCAATATACATTGTTTAGAGACTATGAATATACCGGTATTTGAGAAGACCATGCTAAGGCTACCTGATATTTGGAAGCAGTTAATTTTAAACAACCTTTGAAGAGAGATAACAAGAAATGACCGCTCGGTTTGATTCAGAAGATGGTGCTTGCACGTGATGGTTGCATGAGTAAAAATATAAAGACATTGAAGGCAGGTAAATGCAGTAAGGACTCTGCATAAAGTTCTGCAATTCAATTGGCAGTTAACAGATAGGGTTAGCGTGGCATAATTTGTTAGACCAAACAGAAAGCTTACTGCGTGACTGGGGGCAAGTGCCTTAGCTCAGTACTAAGCCATCTGCTCTGCATTTCAAACACACTGGAAATGTTTCTAACACTCCTTGATTTCCTTTGAGCAAGCTTTAAAAACTTTTCTCTTTTGTCTCAACACACCCATTTTCAATAGATAGCTTCTTTTGTTAGTCTTTGCATAGAGGACCTGAGTGGATTTACATCTGGATTCAATTGATCTGGATTCCTTCAGCAAATTATCTATTCAGATTTTAGGTGCAGCAGATAACACCAGGTAGAAATGAAAACACTCATGGAACTCAATGATTGCATTAAGATAATGCTTCATTTGCTGTTGTCAGAGCAGTATTTCATACACAAAGGAACATTTGAAAACTAATGCAGAAGTGGTGTGGTGCTCCAGGAGTTTTATAGAGATTTCTTAAATGAATTTACATACTGCCTGAGGCAGTTTACAATAAAATCCATTAAAACACAGCAACAACAAAATAAATCCAGCAGGGATAAAAGTAGATCCAAAATTTTGTCATCCAAAATTTTGTAATATGGCAAGATTTCACCATTTGAATTTATGAAGTTTCAGTTTTGCTTTTGAATAATAAATTGAGAAATACATTTCTAAAATTAAGTCTTAAATCTCATACAGGGGAATTTTTATTGTAAGTATCAGCAGCTTGCCACATGTAAACGCTGCTTCGAAATCTAACTGCATCCATGGTTAGAATGTTCAGAATAAAATTCATTGGGGGGGAATAAACTTTTTACAAGCAAGTGGGGTGGGAATAACTTCAAATTAACACCATTCCTATAAATAAATAACTCATTGATCTCAAGTTACCAGGCTTCCCCCCCCCCCAACAAGCAACACAATTTTCATAGTTCAAAAGTAGGGAAGTAGTTCTGAAACTATCAATTGCTTACCTTGATTTCCTCTTGTTTTTCTTCATACATTCATGGTCAATGAACTCTGAGGGTGTTAAAATCTAAATGCATTGCTGTAAAAAATCTCCCAGTGCTAGAAGTTCCTGGCCAAACCTTCTTATCCAGCAGAGAAGGTGATCCTCAGTATATATTCCAGATAGCAGCAAAGGCTCCTTCAGGGGACATAGTTCCCTTTAATACAGATTGGATTGAGTATTCAGGATTTAAACATAAACTAGAAAATCTCTGAATGAATGTAAAAAAATCCATGAAGCACAATTAGGACACATCCTTGGGTTTCTACACCACAAATCCCGGTTCAAAAATTCCCCTCAGGCACAGTTCTCTTCCCACCCCAACCCCACCCATCACACTATCAATACTGTAGTTTCAGTTAAGCCCATTGTTCTTCAGGGCAACTCAAGTAAGTAGGATGTTTGCTCTAGCGTCTAGCCCTTCTCTGTACTCCCAGGAGAACTCTGGCTTTATGACAGTCAGAAATCCAAGAGGTCCGTCTTTTACTCCTCTGGCGGCAAATGAGGGAAAGGTGCAGCTGCAGTGTTTCTGCCTGTCACTCAGCTGCTAAAGGTACAGGACATCTGCCAGGACAGATTTTTTGTTTTTCTTTCTTTCCCCTTTGCACCTTCTGGCACGAAGCTCCCCACAAACAGAGAACAGCCACCCTCTCTCTGTACTTCAGCAGGGTGGTGGAAATCTTTTGCAGCCCGAGGGCCTCATTCCCTTCTAGGCAACATTCTAAGGGCCACAGAGCAATTAATGTAAAAAATTGTCTTTGTACAGTAGGCTAGTTACTCACCCACCCACCCACCTACCTCTGTCTTCCATTCAGACAAGCAAGAGGCATCATCAGAGTTTAAGGACACATTAGGTAAAGGTAAAGGTAAAGGGACCCCTGACCATTAGGTCCAGTCGTGTCCAACTCTGGAGTTGCGGCGCTCATATCGCATTATTGGCCAAGAGCCGGCGTACAGCTTCCGGGTCATGTGGCCAGCATGACTAAGCCACTTCTGGCGAACCAGAGCAGCGCACGGAAACGCCGTTTACCTTCCCGCCAGAGCGGTTCCTATTTATCTACTTGCACTTTGACGTGCTTTCGAACTGCTAGGTGGGCAGGAGCTGGGACCGAGCAATGGGAGCTCACCCCATCGCAGGGATTCGAACCGCCGACCTTCTGATCAGCAAACACTAGGCTCTGTGGTTTAACCCACAGCGCCACCTGGGTCCCTAAGGACACATTACAGATAGGCAAAAACAGGGCCAGTGAGGGGTGTGGCCTAGGATGGGTGGGGTACGAAGAGGAAGTTGTTCTGAGGGCCGCATTGAGAGGCATGAAGGGCCACATTCTGCCCTTCTGCCTGAATATTCTACCCCCCCCCACAGTAAAAAAAAATAATAAGTAAATGATTTCTGCCCTTTTAGGACCCTCAAAATCAGCTGCCTAAGGTGGCCACCTCACTCTGTCTAATGGTAGGGCCAGCCCTGTCTATAGCTTCTAATCCAGCCTCATTTAAAAGATAGGGATGCATCCTTGCGGGAATGCATACTTGTGGGGGGGGGGGAATCACTTTGTACATATTGCCATATTCAGAACATCAGCACTTCACAAATGCGGTGCTTGAAACCCAAAACAGCCAGGGGGGCGGGGGAAGAGAGAACAATGTACACTACTATAAGCTCCTTTTGAGGAAAAGAAATATAATACAGTAAATAAACAGGAAGAAATTATACAGGTTCCACTCCACACCGTGTGGTGAAGCATTTCATTTTGATTGCCCTGACTCTCTCTCCATTCAGCTTCATTGGATGACGCTGAGTTCTAGTGTTATGAAAGTGGGAGGGAAAACTTCTCCTCACCACTTTCTCCACATAATTTTATACACTTGTCATGTCCCCACCTCAATCCTTTCTTCCAAGATAAAATGCCTGCAATGCTGTAACCTTTCCTCATGGCAGGGTTGAGTGCCATGTAAATTGAATTCTATGGCAGAGTTGAGTGCTGGCTGCGGGAGACTCAGGAGCGATGCCCCAGTTGTGTATTGTACATTTGAGCTGTGTTGGAAGTTTCTGCAGCCTGAAAAGGCCTTACTATTTATTGTGTAGTTTGCATTTGACCAGAAGTAGCTGAAGGTGCAGACTGAATGGGAGGAAAGTGACACCCCTTCTGTCCTCAAATAGATGGCTAGATTGCCTCATGGATGAGGAACCATTATTTTCAACCCAAAGTCCACATTCCTTCATGGACTACCTTCTTAAGGCGTTGTGCCACAGATGGGCAGGGTCAGAGTCAAAAAACTGAGTGGAGCAATGGATGTGGACCTGACATCATAGGCTACATTCCTGTCAGTCAAAAGCCAGAGATTCTCTTCCACCAAATAAAAAAAAAACACCCAACCTGTTCTGCATGCATTATAATAATAATAATTTATTATTTGTACCCCGCCCATCTGGCTGAGTTTCCTCAGCCACTCTAGGCAGCTCCCAATCAAGTGTTAAAAACAATACAGCATTAAATATTAAAAACTTCCTAAACAGGGCTGCCTTCAGATGTCTTTTAAAAATAGGATAGCTGCTTATTTCCTTGACCTCTGCTGGAAGGGCGTTCCACAGGGCGGGCGCCACTACCGAGAAGGCCCTCTGTCTGGTTCCCTGTAACCTCACTTCTCGCAATGAGGGAACCGCCGGAAGGCCCTCGGCGCTGGATCTCAGTGTCCAGGCTGAACGATGGGAGTGGAGACGCTCCTTCAGGTATACAGGACCGAGGCCATTTACACATTATGGCAAACTCTAGCTAAGTTGGTTTGAGCATGGTGCTGATAAGCCCAAGGTTGCCGGTTTAATCCTCATATGGGACAGCTGCGTTTTCCTGCATTGCAGGGGTTTGGTCTAGACGATCCTCAGGGTACCTTCCAAGTCTACAGTTCTATGATTCTACATATATTCTGTCATCTCTAATATATGTGGGCAGGGTTAGAGGTGACCGTTGTTGTTAGTGCGGTAAAATACACTGGATGCTGGAGTAAGAAGATGGAGAGAGGAACCTCTGTATTATGCTTAACATGCTATTGAGTTGCTAGGTGACAGAACACAGCCATAAAAAAGGGGAAATTGGGGGAACAGGGATAGGCAACTAGCAGCCCTAGAGTCCGACCTGCCCACCCTCCTTGAAATCCCGAGTCCTAAGGATTCTCCCCTTATCATACCGGTCACTTACTCACACCCCTGTAAGAGTCAAGGCACTGGCCTAAAGGAGGTGCTGCATTGCATAAGGATGTAATAGATAGAACCTTTGCTGCAGTTCACGCTGCTAGCAGGAATTCAATAATCCTTTTCTGTTATGAATGCCTAGTGGGTACGTAAGCCTCTTCTGGCATTCACAATAAGGAGGACTGGGTTAACAAGCCTTTTTGCCTGTATTCTAGCTCCAACAAGAGCCAGTCAATAGGCAAAGCTGAGAGCGCCATGAGCCCTTCAGCCTTTGCTCCAATGCAAAATATGTTTAAAAGTTTAGTTATTGACCTAACTGTTGTAAACAGCTTTCTGCTTTTCACAGAAAATGTTAGACTTACCTCCTGATCCTAAAGACATTGACCATGATTAGAGAAAGCTGGGTGTACCATCAAAGCCAATGGTGTTTAAGTGTTTGGTGGTTCACTGTGGCCTGTGCACACTTACCTGAGCAAAGCACCATTGAATTCAAATGTGACCTCCTCCTGAATATGCATATATAGGTTTGAGGTTTTGGTCCTACTAATTTCGGCAGATTAGTAGGTTTGAGTGTTTGCATAGTCTGAGTTTTCTGGAGTTAGATGACCATGCAAATGTGTGCACAACCACCCAATGATATTGGCTTCTCGTTTTAGGCTATATTCAGTTCAGGTATGTAAACTGAAGGCTGGATGAAAGGCTAAAAGGAGTTCTTATTCCATTCTTTAGATATAAGTATATATAATTAATACATCTGTTTTCAAACACATCCAATAAAGAAGAAAACCAAATAATAAGCCAGAACATGTTCATATTATACTCTTTATAGGCAATTTCCTTCCCCCCCCCTTCACTTTCAAAATCTTTGGTCTGATTGTCAACAGACAACTGTACAGGCTACATCCTTATTTTATTGACTGGGAAGTTAGCCAGGATGGGTTATAGAAGGTCTTCTGCTATATTCAAAAAATTATACTTTTTCATAAAGGAAGGGACTAACGATAGCAAGTTCTTCCAAAATCAAGGTAGATGTAGAGTGGATAGATGAGCTTTTAATTTTTGTGCTCTTCCTGCTCAACTTTTTCAGGTAGCCAGCAAGAAATCACAAAATGCTGGATTTGAGGCCAAAGAGAGGATGACTTGGTGAAGCAGTCATTTTAATTTTAACCGGTGCCACAACCCAACAGGCAACACAAATTTGGGGTGAAATGGAAAACAAAGGGGGAGTCAAGTGAGCCTCTGTTCCACAGGTGTGGGGTGTGTTGAATGTGCTCTGCCAATCTTCAAACGAAAAGGTGTTAGTTGTGCACAAAGTATCACAAGGGCAAAACAGACCAGGCCATCTAAATCAGGATAGACAACAACCCCAAGGCTGGATTGATGCCCAGTGGGTTTTGTATGGTTGCAACATAAACAGCGAGGAAGGCTGATATGGTCTAGCAAAATAGAGTTCAATTTAGAATCTAGAAGAGCTGGGTTCAAGTCTCACCTCTGTAGGTATTGTGTACATGTCTGGGTACATGTCTGCCTCAGCTGGGAATAACAGTGCCTTACCCCACAGAGTTGTGGTGGTGAAAACAATAAAGATGGGAAGTCACTCTGCAAGTTTAAAGTGCTGTATAAATGATAAATAGTGGTAATAATAGAAGCATCAGTTTTCTAGGTAAAGGCTCAAAGGGCAATTTAATCAGGCCTCATTAAGTTATATTAGATCCAGTGCTGGGTGGCTTCCCCCCCCCAAAAAAAACACACAGATGTGCTGAACACGGCCAGACAGGTGGCTGCATCTTCAGTGTCCCTTCTACCTTCCTCTTCAAAAATGTTTCCAATTAGACTCCTTTGAAAAGACAAATTTCACAAGTACCTTACTCAATGAGACATCCAAATTGAGAAGTAGCTTAGTAAAGGATCAACGTGTGTGTGTGTGTGTGTGTGTGTGTGTGTGTGTGCGCACGAGCAAAAATCTTATTCTTTATTTAGAGGTAGGGCTAATTCTTTTGAAATATTTCAGGGTTAGCCCACTCTGACACTTGACCACAGCAGCAGGGAATCTTTGAGGAAGAGTAAGGGGAATGGGACTAAAACAGGGGCAACTGCATATCGGAATCTCTTAGTTTTAATCATCTTTGTCTTTCGCTCCATGCTTCAGGATACGGGTGAACTCCACATAGTTGAAGTTGCCTTTCTTGTCAATGGGGGCCTCTCGATACATCTCATCCACTTCTTCGTCCGTGAACCGGTCACCCATGGTGGTGAGCAGTTCCCGCAGCTGGTCTTCATGAATGAAACCTGTATGAATGGCGGAGACGATTGGGTGGGGGTGGAGAACCAAGTGTGAGATTAGTGGAAGGTCACTTCTGAGGCGGCCCTCAGATAAGTTAAGATGAAGAATGCTTTGGCTGCTATTGAGAGTTTCTCAAGGGCTTGTGGGCCTATGTCCCGCTGGGCAGACAAATTTTATTTGAAATAAAATAATCCACACCGGACCATAGCTATTTCCTGCCTAATATTTAGGGTTGATTTTATTTAATTCATTTCCAAGCAAAGGCAGGCCAGTAAGCTTCTGTCTCATGACAGTCTCCCTTCCAATAAGCATACCTCCTCACTTATTAATGGTTGAATCACTATTGTTATTTTGCTGGCAACAGCAGTGTACATAGTGCTTCACCGAGTAGTACAATCCAAAGGCACAGATCCCAGCCTCCAGGAGCTTACAGTCTGAACTGATTGTGGAGGAGGCAAGTGAGCAGAATGAAAGAAGGGAAAGCCAGCTGTATCCTTCCTTGGCCTCAGATATGTGTGAAGATTTCTGCTGACACACAGCAGCATATTTGTTTGGCTCTAACTGCTGCCACAACCTATCTTAGAATATCCAGTTTGCAATGGAGAGATGGTCTGCATGGAACATACCTGTGGCTTCCTCATCAAAGCAAGCAAAAGCATTGCGGATGACGTCTTCCGGATCAGTTCCATTCAGCTTCTCTCCAAACATGGTGAGGAACATGGTGAAGTTGATGGGCCCAGGTGCCTCACTCATCATGCCCTCCAGGTACTCATCAGTAGGATTCTTCCCTGAAAGGTACAAGTCGGATGAGAGATTAGTCCACGTTTGAAAGCCCCTGGCCCAGCTGAGCAATTCAAGCTCACTGCTTGAGCCCCACAAGATGTGGCCACTGCATTGCCTTCTCTATCTGTGACTGGAGAGAAAAATTGAGGGATTGGAACTGGATTCACCTAGCAAAGCAGCAACAAGAACAACGAGGAGGAGGAGGAGGAGAATGTAAATATTTTGGAATCCTCCATCCCTGCACTTGTCTCTTCAAGATTAATTCTCGTTCTGGCTGTAGAAGAACAATGCTTTTTGGGTAAGCATTTGTCTTTACACCAAGGATGGGGAACCTCTTGCCACTCAGATGTTGTTGGACTGCTATTTCCATCAGGCCCAGGGGTGAGGGATGATAGGAGCTGCAGTCCAACAAAACCCTCATCCCTACCCTAACAGTGCAATCCTAGTCATGTCTATTCAAAAGTATGTTCCACTGAGTTCAATGGGACTTGCTTTTAGGTAAGTGGGCATAGGATTGCAACCTCAATTTGTACTCATTTACAAGATGTGGATGATAGAAGGAATCATAATGATGGGAAGTGACCAAAAGTGTTAGCAGTATGCTCAGTCCAGGTCAGCTGCCTTGGCTGTATCCTAGCAGTGTGGAGTTTGCTCCTTCTCTGCAAGGGATTCGTAACAGAAACCTGAATATAAACATTTCTTAGTGGCCTAACTGAACCAGGGCAATAAAATGCTCCTGTGACCTTATCCTCAAAGGTGAAAGGGTCCTTTGCTCACGCAGAAGACAAGTTTCCTAGGAGCTTCCCTGTAAATGGCCTATAAAACCAGGTCCTGGGGTTATGGCTTAGTTAGGAGACAAGCCTGATGAGTCAAAATGCAAGGTAGCAAATCAGGAACGGCTGTCTGAAAGGGGGAAAATACCCTGGGAGGAGGGAAATACTGCCAAGTCACGATGACTTATTAATAAATGGGGAGGAAATCCCAGTCTGCTCAAGTTTACTGTGTGCATGCATTCATGCCCGCAGGATCCCCATTTCTGATGAAATACAGTGCTCTTGAATTGCTCATCAGTCTCTAGAGTAAACCAAAATGTACTTTTATCTACCTAAGTGCCCTCTAGTGGTCATCTGTACAAATACCACGCTTTAAACATGCCAAATTACAGTACTGTATATGGGGTTTTTTTTAAACTCTGAACTGTACTAATCAGATGACTTCCTGATTCCTCTCCATGCATCCAGGTGTTCTGTCAACCATTTTATGTCCTTGATTTATAGTCTCCACAACCTCTCTACCCAGGGTGAATTTACTGGCCTTGAAATGGGCTTGACAATGGTTCAGCGAGTGTCCAGAATGCAGGCTGGCCTTTGTGATCTGGATATTCATAGAGGACCCTTTCAGCCCACAACTGTCACCACACTGAGACTGAGTATGCCAGGGTGACTATAAGCCTGTCTGCCAGGAGCTGAATCTGTTCTTGTTTGTCCCAAAATCCACAATTTGGACAATTTTTTAGGACCAACCAAGAAAACCACAAAATAGTGACCATAATTTTGAATTCTTCCCAGTTCTGGATTATGCAAAGCAGGGGTTAAAGAGGAGAACAAAATAAATAAACAATATGGCTTGATGCAGCACCCATAAGATCGCAACTAGACTCAGGCTGTGTACATGCTATACTTTTAAAGCACATCCCCACCCCCCCAAAAAAGATAGTTCAAGCCTCATACAGCAACAATTTCCAGCAGCCTTAGCAAACTATAGTTCCCATGATTCTTTGAGGAAAAGTCATATATTTTAAATGTGCTTAAAATGGATGGTGTGCGTACAACCTTAATTTGAATATGGATTGGATTGGATTAGTGTCTGCTGAATGCTTATGGCCTCAGGTTGCACCTAGGATTCTGGGACAAAGAAGCAATATCTGACCCCTATTTTGCAAAACACAAAGTCCAACAGTTACCCAGAACTGTCTGAAGCCTTGAGCAAGGGGGATGAGGGTCCTGTGACCCCCCCCCCAATGTTGCTAGGCTGCAGCTCCCACCATCTCTCACCCTTGGCCATTTGAGCAAGTTTTTGCTTTGCAGAGTTGGTCAAGGGCCTCAGGCCTCCAAGTGACATTTGAGGTCAGCCCTGCCCTGCCCGATTTAGCAACTGGCCTGGGTTTCTGGGGCAGGGGGAGTTTCTGGGAATAAGAGGCTAGGCCTGGCAATCAGACTTCTTTTGGCTTGTTAAAATGAACACCAAGTTCTCCCACCCTGAGTTGTTTCCTCTTAGTTTCAAGATGTGGATCACTGCCTCTTGCGGGATCAGATTTCATAGTTTAACTACGTGCGAAGAACTTTTGTCGATGCTGAATATTCCAACATTCCTTCATATTCCATGGCTTATTGTAAGCAGGGGTGTTCTTTGATCTTTCAAATTTCAGCAGCACCCTGTGTGAGGCCTAAATTTGGTGGCCCCACCCCCACCTCTCACCTTCCTTTCTGTGTGTGCATTACGTCACAGTTGCAATGCCCTGCAACACCCCCCTCAGCTCAGTGCCCAGTGTGGGTGAACCGGTCACGCTGCCCTAAATCTGCCTCTGCTGCAAAGCTCCCACCCCACCTCCTGATTCACTGCGTAACAGCCATGGCTCCTTCTCTCTCTCTTTCTCTCCCTCTCACTCATACACAATGGAGGAGGCGAAGCAATTCCCAGAGAGATTGTCTATCAGTGCTGGCCATTGGCGAAAGGCAGTAGGTGGAGCCACAGCCAATAACCAACAGAGCCAAGTAATTCTAGTTTTGTCCCCATCCTCCACCCTGTTAATCGGGGGGCAGACTTTGGTCTTTCATATCTCAACTGCACCCAGTGTGAGCCCCAAATTTGGTGCGTGCCCCCGCCTCTCACCTTCCATTCTGCTCATTTCACTATGTCATAGTTACGACGCCCTGTGGCTCCTCCTAGGCCAGTGATGGCTAACCTTGACACCCCAGATGTTTTGGAACTACAACTCCCATCATCCCTAGCTAACAGGATCGGTGGTCAGGGATGATGGGAGTTGTAGTCCCAAAACATCTGGAGTGTCAAGGTTAGCCATCACTGGCCTAGGCTCAGCGCCCAGTGGAGTAGAACTGGTTGCGCTGCGCTAATTCCGTCTCTGTTACGTTCCACAAGGGCAACACTAAGACTAAAATGACAGGCAGTGCCTGGAACGGCTGAAAGTAAGAAGGCAAGCAAGTGCAGGCTATCTGGAGGCAGAATGGAGTTGGTGGGAAAGTGCCTGACTCACCCCAATGGACCATCCTCTACTGTGATCGAGAGAGCAAGAATGGGTCTAAGGTGCCTCTAGGGCAGGCTCTCCAGATGTTTTGGGACTACAATTCCCATCATCCCTGACCACTGGCCCTGTTCGCTAGGAATCATGGGAGTTGTAGTTCCGAAACATCTGGAGAGCCAAGGTTGCCTATGCCTGCTCTAGGGCAACATGAGATTAAAGCAGGGGCCACAGGATCCTCATCGCTAATGTAAAGGTATTGGCACCATCATTACAAGATGAGGACCCAGCATCTCTAGTTGCTTTGAGCAGAGATGGCCAGAAGGCAGAGGAGGATCTCTGGTAGATCTCTGGCTGCTTTGCAGTAGCTTGGCAAAGGTTTCTGGCATCCAGTTGTTTTAGCAACGGCAACAGTAAAACCACTTTCTCCAACTCAATTCAATTTAAATGTAGGCTTAATAAAGCAAGCAAACTATTTAACCAGCCTGGTCAACGGTTGGGATTCATGGGAGCTGTAGTGCTGCAACCTCTGGAGAGACAGAGGTTCCCCGTCCCTGCCTTAAGACTATCTACTAAGTTCTTGACCGAGGTGAGACTGAAAGGGAGGGCTTTCTGGTTCACAGCTCACACTCATAACCCTGGAGCCATGGCAGCTAACAATGAAATTGCATTTGGCTCAATGCTGCTTTGTTACCGAGAGATGCCAGCATGTCATGCAGATCTTCCTTGTCTATGAATCCGTCACGGTTTTGGTCAATCATATTGAAAGCCTCCTTGAACTCCTGGATCTGCGACTGGTCAAACATGGCGAAGACATTGGAAGTCGCACGCTGAGGGCGCTTCTTGGTAGTCTTTGCCTTGGCCCGTTTGCTCGACATCTTGGTGGAGTTTTTGGCGGGGGACTAGGAAAAACAAAACAGACTGTTTGCTTATAATACTTCTTCTTTTAGCCTTTTTAAATATACAAAAGTTTACAGACTATGGATGATATAATACATATTACAGTTGAATGTTCGCTAATTTACTACCAGATCATCCTACATTAAATTTGTATCTTCACTATTATATAGCACAAATATAGATAATATGTTCTTTAAAATACTATTAACCTCATTTTAGAAATATTATATCATTTCTATCTTTTAAGTAAGTAATCAGATAATTACTTTTGATAGCAGTGAAAAGGCTTTCAATAATTCTAACGCGTTCTGATTTCATGTAGATTGCCAATTCTCAAATCACTCACTTTTGTGCCTACTTTCCTTTAAACATTAATTTTGTTATTTTAATAAACCATTTTCATTTCATTGGAATTATTGGAGCACACGTTTAGCAGCAATTAATATTTTAGCAGCAGTTAAGAAACTAAATTCTGATGTTCTGGTCTTGCATCTTAAAAAAAATCCATGAAGAATTGTCAGTGGATTCATTTGTACATCCAGTTATTTATCGTGTTCACACAATAACATTATCCCCAAAGTGCCCATTGAACCCTTAGCCATGCATATTAATGGCACCTGTCTCTTCCTCTGCTTGACTTTTCTGGGGGGTTTCTCTCTGGGGGGAAAAACACACCCTAATTTCTTGGCATTCAAAGGATACGCACAGAGTGCCCCAAGAGATGCCACCATTGTCTCCTGGCTGTGTGATAAGTGAGGGTGCTTCCATCCCTGTTCCAATACACCACTCCTTCTGTATTGAAGATAGAAGCCCCCGTCCTCCTTTCCATCTGATCGCCCTCATGTTTAATCAGTTCACATTTTGGAGATGTTATCTGAAGGATTGAAGATCTGATGCCACAATACTCCCCACCCACCCACCCACCCTACTTCTTTGCCTTCAGCAAATGCTGCATTCTGAATCTCCTGACTAAAACAACCATCTTTAAATAGCATCTTGAAGAGTTTTGGTAAACTATTCAAATCTGAAGAAGTGTGCATGCACACGAAAGCTCATACCAAGAACAAACTTAGTTGGTCTCTAAGGTGCTACTGGAAGGAATTTTTTACTTTGTTTTTATTCAAATCTTTGTATTGTGGATACCATCCAAGGCAAGCTGGAAATCCATTTCTGAGCTTCTGCAATAATTTATTTATTTATTTATTTATTTATTTATTTATTTATTTATACCCCGCCCATCTGGCTGGGTTTCCCCAGCCACTCTGGGCGGCTCCCAACCAAATATTAAAAACACAATACAGCATTAAAGATAAAAAAACTTCCCTAAACAGGGCTGCCTTCGGTGGGATGGGGAGGTTTGCATCATGATGACACATTTGAAAGCAACAGAAAAAGCATGCCTGCACACAGACGGTGGCCCATTGCAACCACCAGCGTAAACTGTGTCTAGCCTTGCAACAAACCTGTGAGGAAGACCACTTCCCATTCTTCAGATGGCTCACTGCACCAGAACTCGCCATTGCGAGAATGAGGAGAGCTACCTTATGCATGCATATACATTGTTCCCATCTAGCCCAATTCCTGAGAGTTACCCAGGAAATTCAACATACACAGCAGCATGCAGCTATAGGGGATAGTCGTGAAAGCCTCTGCTGTTCAATATCTGCCTGACAATCAGCTGTTAAAGATACACAAACCCATATTTTCTTTTTTGGGGGGGGAACAGACAAAGGAGAGAGAAATAGCAATGCTACTTGCTATTCATTTAGGTTCCAGTCCTAGTATACACATCTACCTGGGAGTAAGTCCCCTTGAACTCAGTGAGACTTACTTCTAAGCAGATGTGTAGAGAATTACACTGCTGGTGTCTGATTTCTTAGGGAGACAGAAGCAATACCTTCATAAACTTGGGGGCAATTTCCACCAGGAGATCCTTCCCTCTAAAGGACCAGCCCTTAGCTAAATTGTCTTTCTTTGATTCTATTTTCATAAGGACAGGCTTGCAAGTAAGATGCAGGCTCTGGGCCTACTCCGGAATAAGCAGGAAATTATCTGTTCCCAGCAGATTCTTAGCATTCCTTTCCCCACCCGCTTTGTCTAGCCAGGCAAAGAGTGGCATGTGGATCTGTGCTCTTTGCTACAGCTAGAGCTTGTTAATAAGGATTAGAGGCTCCCTCTCAGTTCATCAGAAGAAGAACGGGCAGGGATTTTTAAATATCTATATCTGTAGCGTATATATGTACTGCAATAAAAAAATTAAGGTCTCATATATATAATAAATGTTCATAAGTGTACCAAGCAAACATGTACATGAATGTATGGGCCACATGTCTGAAGCAGCACCATTTTGCCTCCCAGCTGACCAAGTGTTTCTCTGCAAGGAGGAAGACAATAGGAAAAACTTCCCAATTCTCTTTGGGACTTACACCTCCCTGCCTGTAAATACAGTCTGGCAAGTATCTGTTAAGCTGGGCACACTATCAATATGCATAACAGATTCAGGAATTAAAGTGATTACCATTTCAAAGGAATGGCCAGACATGCCAGGAAGGGCAAACAGAGAAGGCATTACCAGGTAAACTGGCTCTCAGATTTCTGTTGGATACACCCCTTCTGTGATGTATGTATGATGTTTCTGGGGGGTGGTCTTGGACTCCGGGGTGGGAAATTTAAATGTCTATATAAGGGCAAACACACCTTGGTTCTAGGTCCTTCCCTGCTCTCCTGTGTGTGGGAACAGAACAATAAAGATCAAGCTTACTAGCTGCATTGCTTCTAAATGCTCTCTGGTTGGCCTCTGTTATTTACTCCTACCGATGGAGAACCTGCAAAGGACTCTACAAGGGCTCTTGTGTACCACATAAGGGAATAAGAGCAGATTTTGTTTATTACAGTACGTATGCCTATATATTCATTCTCTCTCTCTCTCTCTCTCTCTCACACACACACACACACACGCAAACACTTTAGACCTCACAGGAACATAGGCAGACCACTTATACCAAGGCAGACCACTGGCAACATTTAACTCAATATTGTCTACACATTGACTTGCAACGGCTATCCAGGGTTTCAGGCAGGTAACATTCCTAACCTTAGTTGGAGGTACTGGGGATTGAACCTTCTGCATGCAAAGGATGTGCTCTGCCACTAGCTGCAGCCTTTCTCCACTCAGGGCTTGGATTAGCTTGCTCCATTCCTGGGATAGCTCAGTCGGTAGCCATGAGCCTCTTCATCCCAGGGTTGTGGGTTCAAGTCCCACATTGGGCAAACGATTCCTGCATTGCAAGGGGTTGGACTAGATCAGGCACCCCCAAACTGCGACCCTCCAGATGTTTTGGCCTACAACTCCCATGATCCTTAGCTAACAGGACCAGTGGTCAGGGATGATGGGAATTGTAGTCCAAAACATCTGGAGGGCCGAAGTTTGGGGATGCCTGGACTAGATAATCCTCATGATCCCTTCCAACTCTACAATTCTGTAATTCTATAATTCTCAAGCAGGACTGGTTCAAGGCACATTTTGCTGCTTGAAGGGCAAGATGGCACCCCTAGTCCACATGCAGACTGGACCAGCAATTGAAACTTATATAAATACTGGCAGGAAGCTGTGGGATGTATAACACTGGTGCAGTCAATCACAACATTCCTAGAGTGTACACAAAGGGGTCTTGGTCCTCCAGGTAGAGTTTCCTGTGCCAAGACTGAAATCACTTCCTTTGTGTGACCAGAAGTGGGAGTGGCCTTACCTGTAGCTATTCAAAGATACAGGTGAGCTGCTACTCTCCCTCTCTTCCCACCAGGACTCCGAGGATGCAACATCTCAGGAGAGCCAAGAGAGGCCCACATGGAGCCTTTCTCCCTTAAGGAGAATCTCCACATGTACATACATTTAATCTAAGCTAGCCTGCCTTCTGAGACTGCCTGTATGAGCTTGGAATGTCTGTAAGTAAAAGCTTTATACTTTTATAAGCTTATGTGTCGTGTATTTTCTTTTAAGAGGGAACCAGGGGAAATATGTGCCAGGATCTGCCTTGTTCTAGAAGTTCATAGGAACTTAAACGCCACGCTTTGCTGCGCTTTATTGGGGATGAGAAACTCTGCTAGTTTGGAGCTTGTTAGCACAAGCTGGGATAGGAAATATTAATCAATATTCCCTCATCCACATTCCCTCTCATCTCCCACAAAGGGTTTTGAGGCCCAGAACTGCGTATTTTGTGTATTTTTAAAGGATTGCTTTGGATTGTGATTTTTGGCAGAGTAGAATTTTTCTGTTTGTACTTCCTAGTAAGCACATGGTCTTTTGTTCTCCATTGTGCTGTGAAAGGGGGATTAGTGACCCCTCCCCTCCCTCAGAGCTCACAGACCTCAGAGGCAGTGAAGATTAGTTTGCATTTTGAGATTTTTAAGTTTTGATTTTTGAATTTTAACCATTTTTGGGAATTTTTGAAATTTTGGAAATTTTTAAAATTTTTGAGGATTAAGATGGCAAGCTCAGGTTTTGATAGTGAAGCAAGATCAAGCTTTATGCTGCTGAATGATCGTAACTTTGTGCAATGGAAGCAGCGCCTTTTAGTGCATCTTGGTGCAAAACAAGTGCTTAAAGCGGTGAAAGATCCCAAACCTGATTTTGCTGATTTAACCAAGAAAGCAGATTGGGAAAGGCAAGATGCAGAAGCTAAACACATAATTTTGAGCAGTTTGAAAGATGAGCATTTATCTCTGATTGACTATGAAAGTGATGCATCTCAGATTCTAAAGGATATTGAGAGGGTTTATGCACAATCATCAGAGAACTCTTATAGACATTTGTTGGATAAACTGCTGAAGTTAAAGATGAATTCTAGAGAACAATTTACAGGGCATTTTAAGGACTTTAATGAAATTGTTCAAAGGATTGCCCTAACTCCCAGAGCTTTTGATGATGCAACCAAAGTGACTTTTATGCTGGCATCATTGGGACAAGAGTTTACTTCATTTAAGAGTATAATGGATCACACAAGAGATTTGACTTTTAATGAACTAGCAAATCACTTAAGAGAGGAATGCAGAGATTACCTTGATTCTCCGCAAAGGAATCCAAGGAAAATGGACACAAGTTATGTTTCTAAGCAATTTCCCAAGTCTAAGGAAGTGTCCAAAGAATTAATATGCCATAACTGCAATTTAAAAGGGCACATTGCAAGGAGTTGCCAGAAGCCCAAGAATAAGTCCCGCCCCTTTCAACCAAAAGGTGAAAAGAAGGGGGGTCATGAGCGTACATTTTTACTGCAAGAAAAGAGTTTAAATGTGCAAAGAAATGAAAGGA
Source organism: Darevskia mixta (assembly GCA_034641385.1). Lineage (NCBI taxonomy): Eukaryota > Metazoa > Chordata > Lepidosauria > Squamata > Lacertidae > Darevskia > Darevskia mixta. Next base: position 48,257,591 of record JAWWNH010000029.1, on the reverse strand, counting down.
AAAGTGATCAATTTATTTTAGATTCTGGAGCTACAAGCCATTTTGCGCATAAAAGAGAATATTTCAGAGAAATTAATGATAGTGAATGGACTGAAATCCAGATTGCTGATGGAAATGTTCTAAAATCACAAGGTGCAGGTTCAATGCGTTTGAAATTCAAGGTGAACAATGAATCTCTTGAAACAACTGTGCCTAACGTTCAATATGTCCCAGAATTGAATTGTAACTTGCTTAGTGTGTCTGCTTTAGACAAGAAAGGTTTCAAGGTTACATTTGCCAACGGAGAATGCAATGTAACGAAAAATGATGAGGTTTATGCTCAAGGGAAACTAATCAATGGTGTTTATGAGATTAACGTTTCAGAAAACCAATCAGCACAAGTGGCCCAATCCAAGCAGAAGCATGAAGCAGATCTGGAGCTCTGGCATCGAAGACTGGGTCACAGGGATATCAGAGTCATCCAGGAACTGCAGAATGGAGATCTTGTGAGAGGTCTACAGGTAAACAAAAGTAACACACCCACACCAAAATGTATAACTTGTGTAAGTGAAAAAGGAGTCAAACCTTCTTTCCCACGTTGTGCAGAAAAGAGAAGCACAAAAGTTCTGGACATTGTGTACACTGATTTAGCTGGACCTATGAATATACCTTCTTTAGGAGGAAATAGGTATATTCTTATCTTTTTGGATGATTATTCAAAGTTTTGTGTGGGATACCTTCTCAAAGAGAAGAGTGAAACAGTGGAATTGTTCAAGCAATACGTAAGCATGGTCAAGAACAAATTCCGGCGAGCACCCACCACCCTAATGTCTGATAATGGTGGGGAGTTTTGCTCACGTGAAATGGAAGCCTTCATGGCTCAGGAAGGCATAGCACATGTGACCACAGTTAGCTACACACCTCAACAGAACTCTATTGCTGAGAGGAAATTTAGGTCCATCCTAGAGATGACAAGGTGTATGCTAAAAGGATCCAACTTGTCAAAGAAACTTTGGGGCGAGGCAGCAAATACTGCGATTTATATACAGAATAGGCTGCCAACAAAAGGCACAGAGCGCACGCCATTTGAACTTTGGCATGGAAGAGTCCCAAATTTGTCACACATACGTGTATTTGGAAGTTTGTGCTATTACCACGTGCCCAAGGAGCACAGACACAAACTTGACTCCAGAGCAAAGCCTGGTATCCTAGTTGGATATGCTTCTGGAGGAAAAGGCTACAGAGTTGTGGACTTACAAACAGGGAAAACAAGTTCACATCACGTGATTCATTTTGAGGAGTATGAAAAGGCTGACACAAGGAACACAGCAATTGACTGTTCCAATGAGCCAGCAACAGAGGAGTTTGTAAGTTTTCCTTTTGAAGCCATACCAGAAACTAATCCACCTCCTAGTATTGTACCTCCTAGTGTTGTAGCACCCCCTACAGATGACACCCCAGAAGACGCGGAGGACCAGATGTCAGAAGGCTCCAGAGACGAAGAGGACCCGTATGCAGGGATGCCGCCATTGGAAGGAGATGAGGAAGCTGATGCGGTTCAACAAGAGCCAGAGGTCAGACGTTCCTCCAGGTCCAACAGAGGCGTTCCACCACTACGACTGTCCTACTTTGCAGGGTCGGCGCCACCACAGGAACCTTCCACGTGGGAACAGGTTCAACGGTTGCCAGCTGCTGAGGCCAGTCTCTGGAAGCAAGCCGCGCAGGAAGAGATGGATGCACTGCATCGCAACAAGACCTGGACCCTGACAGAGCTACCTCCTGGTAAGAAGGCAATTGGGTCCAAGTGGGTGTTCAAGCTTAAGAAGGGGTCAGAAGGGGAGGTGCAACGCTACAAAGCTAGGCTTGTAGCACAAGGATTTTCACAACAGTATGGCGAAGATTATGATCAAGTATTTGCGCCTACAGTGCGATATAGCAGTGTTAGATTACTCCTAAGTATTGCAGCCTCTAAAGGGATGAAAGTCCGTCATGTCAACATAGCAACAGCTTTTCTTCATGGGACGATTTCTGAACAGATTTATATGAAGCAGCCCAAAGGCTTTATCAAGCAAAATGAGGCACATCTTGTATGTAAACTTCAGAAAGGAATTTACGGTTTGAAACAAGCTGCAAGAGCATGGAACCAGAAATTACATGAAATGCTGGTTCAGCTTGGGTACAAGCAGTCAACAGCTGACAAGTGCCTGTACACTAAGAACAGAAATGGACAATTCTCTTACATTCTGGCTTTTGTCGATGATTTATTAATATCAACGTCCAATGACAGAGACTATAAAGACATAGTCAGACATCTCAACAAAGAGGTGGAAGTAAAGGAATTGGGACTTGTCCAGTATTACTTGGGAATTCAAATTGAGAGAGAAGAAGACGGCTCATTTCTTCTCAGCCAGAAGCAGAAGATAATAGAACTGATAGAAAGCATGCAGATGCAAGGTGCACACCCTGTCGCGACACCCATGGCCACAGATTTTCTAAAGAATCAGCAAGATTCGAAGCTGCTGCCAGACAACAGCGAATACAGGTCAGCGATTGGTAAACTTTTGTATTTGGTTACTACCAGCAGACCTGACATAGCAAGTGCAGTGGGGATCCTAAGCAGAAAAGTGAGTTCTCCCACTGAACATGACTTGGGTGGGGTCAAGAGGGTGGTGCGTTACCTCAAGGGTACAATGAATTGTAAATTAAGATTGCCAGCTGTAAGGGACCCTAAGTTGGTTGGGTACAGTGATGCAGATTGGGCTGGGGATAAGGCGGATTACAAATCCACAAGTGGTTATGTTTTTATGTTTGGAAATGCACCTATCATATGGGGCAGTTATAAACAGAAATGTGTAGCCTTATCGTCCACAGAGAGTGAATATATTTCAGCTTCGGAAGCATGCAGAGAGATCATCTGGCTGGATCAACTCCTGACAGACTTTGGTTTGCCGAGAAAAGGACCTGTCAGCTTGATGGAGGACAATCAAGGCTGCCTGCAGCTAGCGCAAACCGAAAAGTTCCTTGCACGTTCAAAACACATTGGGGTCAGGTATCACTTCATTCGCCAGATGATCCAAGATGGACTAGTAGAAATGTCCTACTGTAATACTCAGGAGATGACTGCGGACATTCTCACGAAACCCTTGCCACGAGAGAGTTTCCAGAACCTGCGTGTCAAGCTGGGACTCTGGGTGGTTGAATAAAGTTGTTTTATGTTTGTTAAATGTTGTTCAGACTGAGAAGGGGTTTGTGGGATGTATAACACTGGTGCAGTCAATCACAACATTCCTAGAGTGTACACAAAGGGGTCTTGGTCCTCCAGGTAGAGTTTCCTGTGCCAAGACTGAAATCACTTCCTTTGTGTGACCAGAAGTGGGAGTGGCCTTACCTGTAGCTATTCAAAGATACAGGTGAGCTGCTACTCTCCCTCTCTTCCCACCAGGACTCCGAGGATGCAACATCTCAGGAGATGCTCTCTTGGCTTCCAGCCAAGAGAGGCCCACATGGAGCCTTTCTCCCTTAAGGAGAATCTCCACATGTACATACATTTAATCTAAGCTAGCCTGCCTTCTGAGACTGCCTGTATGAGCTTGGAATGTCTGTAAGTAAAAGCTTTATACTTTTATAAGCTTATGTGTCGTGTATTTTCTTTTAAGAGGGAACCAGGGGAAATATGTGCCAGGATCTGCCTTGTTCTAGAAGTTCATAGGAACTTAAACGCCACGCTTTGCTGCGCTTTATTGGGGATGAGAAACTCTGCTAGTTTGGAGCTTGTTAGCACAAGCTGGGATAGGAAATATTAATCAATATTCCCTCATCCACATTCCCTCTCATCTCCCACAGAAGCCAGTTAAGGGCAGGGGGTTTCGGTCAGGCGGTTCAGGAGAAACAGCCAGGAGGCTACTGCCTCCTTCCTTCCCCAAGCATTTGCTGGCTGAGGCAATTGCCTCACTCTGCCTAATGGTAGGGCCAGCCCTGCTCTCAAGCTTAGTCAGTGTCTGGAAGACATGACACAACAATTTCCTTCCCTCTCCAGAAACTGCCATGGCTAACTAAATTCAGGTCTGCTTATGTCCAGTTCCATGCTGCCAGAGAAGCTTAGTTGTGTGTGTGTGTGTGTGTGTGTGTGTGTGTGTGTAAATCCCTTCCTGGTGGAAAGCGATGCTTGGTCAGAGTCTTAGTACAGGCCTGATACTCCTTTCTGTGCAATGCAGTCCTTTGGAGGAATCTCTCTCTCTCTCTCTCTCTCTCTCTCTCTCTGTGTGTGTGTGTGTGTGTGTGTGCCTGCTAAAGAGGCACACACATTCAAGGACTAAAAATGCCCAGCCCCTTGCTCTTCTCTAACTCCAGGGAGGTTTTTTTTTAAACAACACCACGCATTTACAGTAGGTAGCTGATAAGAGCATGCCCAGCAGTTTTGCTGGGAGTGAGTGAGTTGCTGTTTAGTAATCCTGAGAAGGGTAGATGGAGGGAGAGAGAGAGGGAGAGCAGCCCTGCCCCCAGACAATGATTGCGGAGCTCAAGGCTAGCTTGTTAGCGCAGGCTAGGAGAGGAGCTCTTTTCTGCCAGCCCCAGGAAGACAAGGGGGGCAAGATGATTAGTTCAAGGCTACGATACACCTCCCACTACAAAGAGGATAAAAGCCTTTTTGTCCTCCTGCCTGGAGTGGGACTTTACCCAACATTACATTTGTCACCAGCTGCCTGGTGCCTCCTTTCCATTAGCCGTATCACAGAGGAACTTGCAGGGAGCAGAAGCCAAGAGCCAATAAGCGATGCGAACCATTCCTGCATTCCTTAGGGGCTGTGTTTGGGGGACCTGCATTACTGCAATCCCCCTTGAGAAGCAGGTTCCTCCTTCAGAAACACACTCAGGCAGAGGTTCCATATGCAAAAACAGGTGCCGTGGCGGAAGCTGTTCAGAGAGCATCTGGGATCACGCGCAGACATATTTCTTCCATCAGTCACAGAGGGAACTCGGGGGTGCAGCCAGATTGGGTGTCAGTTGTGGGATTGGCGATCCCCCTCGGGCATGGAATTAAATAATAATAATTACAGCATCAAAATGCCACCCCGTATTCCTCCCTCCCACTTTTAATCTGGATTTCACCCATTCCAGGAAAAATCCAATTAAGCTGCCAACAACCAGTTTGCAACATCTGAATGATCAGTATTAAGCTTCTGTCTGGGAAGCACCCAGAAACACATTTTGTTTTTGTATCACTACCTTGATTTGTCTCCAGCTCTCCAGTATCCCTGGATATTTCCTACTGAGTCACAGGTGACACAGATCCCATCCAGCAGGCTAGGGCCGATGGGAGTTATTGTCCAACCATATCCAGAGCCCCGCGTGTTCCCCTATCTATCCTTGGATCAAAACGAGTTTGTGCTAAAGATGAGATTCTAATCAGGTCTCCACTAGCTCTCAATACTTTGTGTGCATAGCATTCAAAATAAAGAAGTTTCCAAAAAAGAAAATAATATCTTTCGTCAATACTCCATATAAGCAGGTATCTCAACTCAGCTTGACCTATTCTAAATGACCTGCTCCTGGCTACAGGACAAGTATTTTCTTCTGTCAAATGGAGAATATAAATGATACATCTCCCTGATAAAAAAAACTGGCTGCGGCATAGCTAGCCACTCGGGTGCCTGGGACGGCGTGCGTGCCATGTAGCCAGGGGCAGCACAAACCGCCCATGGGGGTGGGTGAGCCAGGGCAGGGCGCGCTGCGTGGAGCCTCTCCGCAACCTCCGCCTCAGCTGTAGGGCGGCTGAGGTGCTGGGCAGATGCAAGCCACGAGCTGCTTGAAAAAGCAGTGTGGAGCTTGCAGGCAGCCCACCCGCTGCCCCTGAGACATGCGGATCAGGCACGCTGCAGGCCCCATGGTGTGATGCCCAGTGCCCCCCACCTCACCTAGCTACACATCTGGATTAGGCAGATTCATGGAGGAGAGGGCTGTCGAAGGCTACTAGCCATAAAAGTTGGAGGCAGCAATGCTTCTGGTTTCTGGAAATCACTCGAGGGGAGAGTGCTCCTGCAGTGGCGTAGGAAGGGGCGTGTGGTGGGTGCAGGAGTTATTTTTTCAAAAACACATATTTTTGCCATTTTGTCATCCCGCTCAGTGATGACACCTGGGGCAGTCAGCACCCACCGCACCCCCCCTTCCTATGCTACTGAGAGTGCTCACTTGATTTTACCCATTGAGAAGACCTGGACCAGCCTTGGCATGCAGTAGGATGAATTTACAGACAATAGCAGAGGTGGAGGAGGGATAGATGAAGGCAGGAATCGGCGCCTGAATAGTGCATCAATACTTTATTCTTTTAAAAAAGAATAGTGACTGCAGCAGGGCAGGCGGTCCCATTAGGACTTGGCTTCAGGGAGGTAAACATGTCCTGCGCTGGTACCCAAAAGAACTTGCATGGCCCTGACGGTATCAGTGTACTGGACTTCCCCCCCCCCCAGGTTAGATGCTGTTTTTGCAGTGGTGTTGCAAGCCACTGTTTTGTTCTGCCTTTGTTGGACTGAAGTCATAGGACTGGGATGTTAGGAATTTGACCTGTTGCTTTTGCAGCTGAGACAAAAATAAATCCACTGTGAGCTGAATTAAGGCAAAAGAATATTATTTTGCAGCAGGATTTTGGTATACCCACACTAGCAGGTCAAGAGGTTGCAGACTCAAAATGGCACTGAATTGGCCAGCTGCCGCCGCCGCCACTCCCTTCCCTTCCCTTCCTTTCCCTTCCCTTCCCTTGACCCAGCTGTACACTTCACTCCATGGCAGAGCACATTTTCTGCATGCAGGTGGTCCCAGCTTCAATCCCCAGCATCTCCAGGCTGTGAGAGAGCCCTGTCTGAAATCCCAGAGACCTGTGGCCAGTCAGTGTACACAACACTGGGCTGAATCAACCAATGGTGTCACTCAGCAAAAGGCAGTTTCCCACATTCCTATTTTGGGGGTGACAGGGGAGGGATAGTTTACTTGTGGTGGGCAGCCGAGAGGGCCTGCATGGGCTGCATATAGCCTGTGGGCTGTGAGCTGCCCTCCTGTGTCCTAGAGATTTGAACCTCAATCTGACATGCTGTTCACTACACCATCTCTCCAGATATACACTGTTTAAAAACCTGCTTCTGTGGAGTTAGGGCACTTCATCCCCACCCCCTGGATATCCCATTGCACACCAGGCTATTATTATTATTATTGGTAACATCCCATGTTTGCTGTATGCATTCATTCAGTAAATGCCCCCTTCCCTGCTACCTGCCCAGATAGGAAGTGCCTTATTCTGAGTCATACCATTGGTCCATCTAGCTCAGTGTTTCCCAACCTAATCTAGGCAACGGCACACTTGAATCAATGAAAAAATCTCGCGGCACACCGCTCCTCCCCCACCCGGCTGCGCCGGGTCTCCTGACCCAGAGTTACCTCTGGGATCAGCTGTAGCGCGGCGCGCGCGAGGCTTCCGGTCGGGATTCTCACGCGAGGCTGCTGTTGCTGCTGCTGTAGCAGCCAAGGGAGCAGCGCCGCCCTGGCTTCTGCTTCGCCGCTGGGCTCCAGCAGCGCCGCCGCCACGGTCCTGTGCAGCCCTGGGCTGCAGGTCCCTTTTTCCGCAGCACATCAGCCGGTGTCTCGCGGCACTCTAGTGTGCCGCGGCACACCGGTTGGGAAACGCTGATCTAGCTCATGCATAGGCAACCTCGGGCCTTCAGATGTTTTGGGACTACAACTCCCATGATCCCTAGCTAACAGGACCAGTGGTCAGGGATGATGGGAATTGTAGTCCCAAAGCATCTGGCGGGCCAAGGTTGCCTATGCCTGATCTAGCTCAATACTGACTTGCAGCAAGACTGCAGGGTTTCAGACAAGGAGTCATAGAATCATAGAGTTGGAAGAGACCCCCAAGGGTCATCCAGCCCAACCCCCAGCAAGGCAGGAGTCTCTCCCACCCCTACTTGGAGATGCCAGGGATTGAACCTGGAACCTTGTGCCTGCAGAGCAGATGTTCTACCACTGAGCTATGGCCCTTCCCCTCTGATGATGGACAGAGAAAACCTCATAGTATGACAGTGGTGTGTCACAATTCTTCAGATCAATGTCTTTCCTTGCTTTTTGTTTGGCCTGCAATGGGAGGATGGGGTAGAGGCCAGAAGAGAGCCATTTCATTTCTGCTCCAGACCCACAAAGCCAGCTGTGTAGACTGCACAGATCACTGTCAACAGAGCTCAGTTGCTTCCGGGGATCAGCCCTGGAACTGCTTTTCAGTGTTTCTCTCAACTTTCGAACATGCAAAGTAGTGATAAAAAGGGCCATTCTGAGCATGTGCAGAGTGCATGAGTAAGCAGATACCCCTCACAGCCAGCCAAGATTCTACACTTAGGGGAGTACTAGTGATGAGGTCTTCCAGGGGTGTACCTGAGGACTCTTTTAAGGGTGCCCTCCGCTAGAAGATTATTTGTTTAATGTCGGGTACATCAGTTTATGCGGGTGGCGCTGTGGGTTAAACCACAGAACCTAGGGCTTGCTGATCAGAAGGTCGGCGGTTCGAATCCCCGCGACGGGGTGAGCTCTCCCGTTGCTCAGTCCCTGCTCCTGCCAACCTAGCAGTTCGAAAGCACGTCAAAGTGCAAGTAGACAAATAGGTACCGCTCCGGCGGGAAGGTAAACGGCATTTCCGTGCGCTGCTCTGGTTCGCCAGAAGCGGCTTAGTCATGCTGGCCACATTACCTGGAAGCTGTATGCCGGCTCCCTCGGCCAATAATGCGAGATGAGCGCCGCAACCCCAGAGTCAGTCACGACTAGACCTAATGGTCAGGCGTCCCTTTACCTTACATCAGTTCAACGTGAAACACTGACTGTGCTGATCACTAGAACATAGCAAGCCAGACCATTGGTCCATGTAACTCAGTACTGACTGCTGACTGGCAGCAGAGCTACAATGACTGGCAGGTGGCATTCCCAGACCTGCACTGGAGCTGCCGGGAACTGAACCTGCAACCTTCTGCAGGCCAAGCAGTTGCTCTGTCACTGAGCTGTGAGACTTCCTGCTGCTAGGCCAGATGACAGATTCTGGAGATGAGCAAATGGGTCGCTATGCAACCCCAGTGAGCTTGACCCTCACTTGTTCCAGTATCAGTTGGCATTTCTCTCTCTGAAACACATTTTTCCTTGTTGGGGTACGGGGGGGGCTGTCACTTACAGAGGATGGGGAGCTATGTTTTGGGGATGCTGTAACTCCGGATTTCTTGTATTGAGAAGGTGAACAGATGGACTATAAGACATTGCCCTGCTCTCCTGCCCAGGGTGGGGGAGTATGCTGGAAGTTAGGGAAACCTTTCAAAAAATCAAGAGATGGTCACATCACATCCCACAGCTTGTGCACTTCTTGGGTAAACTTCAACAGTCTTCCCAGACTTCCAGTTGTTTGGAGTTGAAAGAATTGTAGTCCGAAACATCAGGAGGGCTCTGCATTGGGGGACAACGCTGCTATACTCAAGGCAAAGTGCTTAAGGAGCGCTAAGAGACAGTGAGGTGCAGTGGTTAAAGTGTTGAACCTGTGCTGCGGAAACTCAAGATCAAATCCCCGCTCACTGTGTGGCTCGGGACCATTTTCTCCTCCCATCTCCTCCTCTCTCTTTTCCAGCTTAACCTAATTGACTGGATTGTTGCAGTGGTGTAATGGAGGGCGAGGACTGTGTATGCTGCCTTGAACAATAAGGAAATCAAACTTCCTCGACCCTGGAGCACTGCTGATGCATTGGGCTACAGCTCCCATGGAAGTACGGCAACGGGGCTGCTGGGAGTTGTAGTCCAAAACATCTCCAGGGGGGCACCAGCTTGGGGAAGGCTGAAATAAATAACCAGAAACCTTCCTTTCCTAGAGTCACTATTCCTCATACACCTCATGCGTCTTGACACCAGTAGGCAGTAAATTTCCAGGGGAGGCAAGCTAGTTTCTTACAGCGAAAAACAACAGGGACTAGTTACTTTCGCCGCAGCAAAGACAACAGGGACTAGTTACTTCGGATTAATGAGTGGCTGGGTCATATGCAGCAAGTTATCCCGCATTCTCGCCTCTGCCCTGGTCTTGACCGCCCACCAGCCCCGTCCTCACGGAACAAAGGGAAATCCGAGGAAGGGCGCTTACCTGTCACACAGAAACTTGTTCCAAGCCGGCAGAGAAAAGCGCTTCCCGCCACGATCCCTGCAGAGAAGACGCGACTTCTAGCTGTGTTGTTTTCAATCGCCCTGGTCTGGAAAGAGCGGGATCGGGCGGGCGAGCGAGGCGGCCAATGGAGCCGAGACTTTGCCCAAACGGTTCCCTCCCACCCCAAAGGATTTGGCCATACAAGGCGAAAGAATGCCGAGCTGTGCGGGTGGCAGGAGCCCAGCCGGGGGACGCGGGGCTGGGGACGGAGAGAAGAGGACGGGGAGCGAGGATTCTGCCTTATATAGATGAAATGATGTCCGGGCTGGGGAGGAGAAGCAACTGAGGCTTCGCGGTGCCTGGAGAGGATGGAGACGCAGCTTCCTTTATAAGGCTGCAAGCGACGCCAAGGACGCCCTTCTATGCTGGTTGGGTGCAGGAGTTTAAACAAAGCTATTAAATAAACTTTTAAAAGCCAGAAACTTCCTGGGCGCAGGAATCGTTGGCATTTTTTTTCTTTCCCCAACGCACAGCTTTTGCCTGCGCAGAATTCCAGCCTTCCCTGATTTTTTCTTGTACGAAATAAAAGCATAGAGACACATGAAAATCTCCCCCACCGCGACTTTTCTTTCTTAATTAAGAGATGTTTCTTCTTCCACTCTATCCCTCCCTCCGCAGTTAAAGCAAACACCAGTCTCGGCCCCGACCCCTTGTGGCGCAGGCTGGTATCGCAGCCGCGGTGACCTCGGGCCGCCTCCGCCCAGATGAGGGACGCGGAACTTTTCTTTTCTTTTTTTGGGTTGGGGGGATTCACTTGCTAATCAACCATGCAGGAGCTCTGAAGAGGGGGATTGTATGACGCTGATGTTTTGCAGCACGCTTCTTGTTGCAGTATTTCCATCCATTGGGTACTTTTAACATTTTGAAATTAGAGGCTGCGTAACCCATGGGAGGAGGGACCCAGGTGGCGCTGTGGGTTAAACCACAGAGCCTAGGGCTTGCTGATCAGAAGGTCGGCGGTTCGAATCCCCGCGACGGGGTGAGCTCCTGTTGCTCGGTCCCTGCTCCTGCCAACCTAGCAGTTCGAAAGCACATCAAAGTGCAAGTAGATAAATAGGTACCGCTCCAGTGGGAAGGTAAACGGCGTTTCCGTGTGCTGCTCTGGTTCACCAGAAGCGGCTTTGTCATGCTGGCCACATGACCTGGAAGCTGTACGCCGGCTCCCTCGGCCAATAAAGCGAGATGAGCGCCGCAACCCCAGAGTCGGACACGACTGGACCTAATGGTCAGGGGTCTCTTTACCTTTAACCCATGGGATTGCCCCTCCATTAAGAATTAAAGAAGTCCCCTCTGGAGCAAGTTCAAGGGCCATCTAGCACAGCATCCTGTTCTCACAGGGGCCAACAAGATGCCTGTAGGAAGCCCTCAGGCAAGAGGACATGAGTGCAACAGCAATCTTCTTGCTTGTGATTTTCAGCAACTGTGATTCAAGAGGCATGCCGCCTTCAGTACTGGAGGTGGAACCTGTTATTTTAGACCCTTTCCAGAGCAACCAAAACAAATGTGCTTCATCATCCATAAGGCAGCCCTTCAAATAGCTGAAGATGGTTTATCACATACTGCTTAATAATTTCTTTTCCGGGTTAAAAATCATATGCAACTCCTTCAGCTTTTCTACGTAGGATTGGATATTCCGGTTCTTCACCACCTTTGCTGGCTTCCTCTGGACACTTTGTCCAGGCAGCAATTCTGTAACACTTTATCTGGGAGCAAATCCCACTGAACTCAGCGGTGTTTACTTCTGCATGGACATGCAGAGGAATGCACTGCAAGTAATAGGCCTGTCATGCTGTAGTGAGCAAGTTTGATGAAATGCAATGCAAAGTGTTTTGGAAACAATAACTTCAAATCATTGTTGTTGTTGTTGTTGTTCAGTCGTTCAGTCGTGTCCGACTCTTCGTGACCCCATGGACCAGAGCACGCCAGGCACGCCTATCCTTCACTGCCTCTCGCAGTTTGGCCAAACTCATGTTAGTAGCTTCGAGAACACTGTCCAACCATCTCATCTTCTGTCGTCCCCTTCTCCTTGTGCCCTCAATCTTTCCCAACATCAGGGTCTTTTCTAGGGAGTCTTCTCTTCTCATGAGGTGGCCAAAGTACTGGAGCCTCAACTTCAGGATCTGTCCTAGTGAGCACTCAGGGCTGATTTCTTTAAGAATGGATAGGTTTGATCTTCTTGCAGTCCATGGGACTCTCAAGAGTCTCCTCCAGCACCATAATTCAAAAGCATCAATTCTTCGGCGATCAGCCTTCTTTATGGTCCAGCTCTCACTTCCGTACATTACTACTGGGAAAACCATAGCTTTAACTATACGGACCTTTGTTGGCAAGGTGATGTCTTTGCTTTTTTAGATGCTGTCTAGGTTTGTCATTGCTTTTCTCCCAAGAAGCAGGCGTCTTCTAATTTCGTGAGTGCTGTCACCATCTGCAGTGATCATGGAACCCAAGAAAGTGAAATCTCTCACTGCCTCCATTTCTTCCCCTTCTATTTGCCAGGAGGTGATGGGACCAGTGGCCATGATCTTAGTTTTTTTGATGTTGAGCTTCAGACCATATTTTGCGCTCTCCTCTTTCACCCTCATTAAAAGGTTCTTTAATTCCTCCTCACTTTCTGCCATCAAGGTTGTATCATCAGCATATCTGAGGTTGTTGATATTTCTTCCGGCAATCTTAATTCCGGTTTGGGCTTCATCCAGTCCAGCCTTTCGCATGATGAATTCTGAATATAAGTTAAATAAGCAGGGAGACAATATACAGCCTTGTCGTACTCCTTTCCCAATTTTGAACCAATCAGTTATTCCATATCCAGTTCTAACTGTAGCTTCTTGTCCCACATAGAGATTTCTCAGGAGACGGATGAGGTGATCAGGCACTCCCATTTCTTTAAGAACTTGCCATAGTTTGCTGTGGTCGACACAGTCAAAAGCTTTTGCGTAGTCAATGAAGCAGAAGTAAATGTTTTTCTGGAACTCTCTAGCTTTCTCCATAATCCAGCGCATGTTTGCAATTTGGTCTCTGGTTCCTCTGCCCCTTCGAAATCCAGCTTGCACTTCTGGGAGTTCTCGGTCCACATACTGCTTAAGCCTGCCTTGTAGAATTTTTAGCAAAACCTTGCTAGCGTGTGAAATGAGCGCAATTGTGCGGTAGTTGGAGCATTCTTTGGCACTGCCCTTCTTTGGGATTGGGATGTAGACTGATCTTCTCCAATCCTCTGGCCACTGCTGAGTTTTCCAAACTTGCTGGCATATTGAGAGTAGCACCTTAACAGCATCATCTTTTAAAATTTTAAATAGTTCAGCTGGAATATCATCACTTCCACTGGCCTTGTTGTTAGCAAGGCTTTCTAAGGCCCATTTGACTTCACTCTCCAGGATGTCTGGCTCAAGGTCAGCAACCACACTACCTGGGGTGTATGAGACCTCCATATCTTTCTGGTATAATTCCTCTGTGTATTCTTGCCACCTCTTTTTGATGTCTTCTGCTTCTGTTAGGTCCTTTCCACTTTTGTCCTTAATTATGGTAATCTTTGTACGAAACGTTCCTTTCATATCTCCAATTTTCTTGAACAGATCTCTGGTTTTCCCCATTCTGTTGTTTTCCTCTATTTCTTTGCATTGCTCGTTTAAAAAGGCCCTCTTGTCTCTCCTTGCTATTTTTTGGAATTCTGCATTCAATTTCCTGTATCTTTCACTATTTCCCTCGCATTTTGCTTGCCTTCTCTCCCCCGCTATTTGTAAGGCCTCATTTGACAGCCACTTTGCTTTCTTGCATTTCTTTTTCATTGGGATGGTTTTCGTTGCTGCCTCCTGTATAATGTTACGAGCCTCCATCCACAGTTCTTCAGGCACTCTATCCACCAAATCTAAATCCTTAAACCTGTTCTTCACTTCAACTGTGTATTCATAAGGAATTTGATTTAGATTGTATCTTACTGGCCCAGTGGTTTTTCTTCCTTTCTTCAGTTTAAGCTGGAATTTTGCTATAAGAAGCTGATGATCTGAGCCACAGTCAGCTCCAGGTCTTGTTTTTGCTGAGTGTATAGAGCTTCTCCATCTTTGGCTGCAGAGAATATAATCAATCTGATTTCGGTGTTGCCCATCTGGTGATGTCCATGTGTAGAGTCGTCTCTTGTGTTGTTGGAAAAGAGTGTTTGTGATGACCAGCTTGTTCTCTTGACAGAACTCTATTAGCCTTTGCCCTGCTTCATTTTGAACTCCAAGGCCAAACTTGCCAGTTGTTCCTTTTATCTCTTGACTCCCTACTTTAGCATTCCAATCCCCTATAATGAGAAGAACATCCTTCCTTGGTGTCATTTCTATAAGGTGTTGTAAGTCTTCATAGAATTGGTCAACTTCAGTTTCTTCAGCACTGGTAGTTGGTGCATAAACTTGGATTACTGTGATGTTAAAAGGTCTGCCTTGGATTCGTATCGAGATCATTCTATCATTTTTGAGATTGCATCCCAGTACAGCTTTCGCCACTCTTTGTTTGACTATGAGGGCCACTCCATTTCTTTTACGGGATTCCTGCCCACAGTAGTAGATATGATAGTCATCCGAACTGAATTCGCCCATTCCCGTCCATTTTAGTTCACTGATGCCCAGGATGTCAATGTTTATTCTTGCCATCTCATTTTTTACCACATCCATCTTACCAAGGTTCATGGTTCTTACATTCCAGGTTCCTATGCAATACTTTTCTTTACAGCATTGGACTTTCCTTTCGCTTCCAGGCATATCCGCAACTGAGCGTCCTTTCGGGTTTGGCCCAGCCGCTTCATCAGCTCTGAATCTACTTGTACTTGTCCTCCGCTCTTCCCCAGTAGCATGTTGGACGCCTTCCGACCTGAGGGGCTCATCTTCCAGCGTCATATCTTTTATATGCCTGTTGTCTTTGTCCATGGAGTTTTCTTGGCAGGGATACTGGAGTGGCTTGCCAGTTCCTTCTCCAGGTGGATCACGTTTGGTCCAAACTCTCCACTACGACCTGTCCATCTTGACCTGTCCATAGCTTCCCTGAGTAATTCAAGCCCCTTCGCCACAACAAGGCAGTGATCCATGAAGGGGTTCAAATCATTACATTTCCATAAAACCCAGACAGAACGCCTTTGCACTGAAATATTCTCATTTCTACACATGTATGTCATGCTTTGTCAAATTGCCTTGAAATATGTTCAAAGCTGAAAGGCAAGACTTATTATTATTTATTTTTTACAACAAACAAATGGTAATTGCTTCCTGATCATTTCCTCAGGAATATATATTTGCAGGACTTCAAAATTCAGTAACCATTGTAACGGTGTGAGATCATAATAATAGTTTTAACATTTATAGTACTGTCTACAGCAGGGCTGGGAAAATATTGATTGGGATCTCCTGGCAGATTGCTAAATGATTTGTTGTAGATTGATGAAGGGTTCTTACTAGCAATTGTTTACAATAGTAGCAATAAGAAGATTTCCTGTTTTAGAATACCTGATTTACAGTAACTTGGATGTAGACTTGTATGTCCCTTTACAGGTCAGTGTATGGCTCTTGTGGTAGATAAATGTCTTTGCCCCCAAACCAGCTTTTCCAATCTATCTCCACCCACTGACAGTATTTTGCACCCAGTTCGTTTTGTGAATCTCAGGGTTCCAGTAAAAAGCAAAACAGATCCCCTAAGCCTGAAGTCTGCTCACACTTGCTTTCGAATATCCACACCACCACTTCACATACATAACATTATCTACCCAATCTTTGCACCAACTCTGCACAGTAGGTTGGCATTATTAGCTTCATATTACAAAGAGGGAGCTGAGACGGACAGGCACGCACCACTTACAGTGCAATTGTATGCACTTATATGGAGACGTAAGCCTCACTTAGTTCAGTGGGACTTACTCCCAGATAAATGTGTATTGGATTGCAGCCTTAGCAGGGTGGATAAAAATCAATGATTTTTTTAAAAAATAAATAAAAAAAATCGGATTTTTTTTATTTAAATCGGATTTTTTTTATTTAAATTGGATTTTTAAAATAAAATGCTTTTGGAGGAAAAATCTTTCTAAATATAGTCTTCTATTTAAGTTACATTGTAGTCCAAAGGCTATTTATCAGGAAATAAGGATTTGTTTTAAGTTTATCAAGTGTGCTAAAACTCAGTCTAAGTTTTTTTTTTAATGTTTAACCACATCAGTTAACAAACATGGATACATATACTATCATGTTATTGTTTTAGTTAAATAAATTGTTTAAATGGTGATTAAGGAAATGATTATTTTTCTCCTTCCAATAAAGTACAGCAGAAAAGTTGTCCAAATATACACAGTTAACTTATTAAACCTCACCATAATTTCATAATTATCTGTCTATGTATTTCTAGTAGTGTAACCAAATCAGTAATTTTTGATATAACTGTAAAAACTACTCTGAAAATTTATTATTCCAAAAATGAAACCTTCATATGGTTGTAAATATTAAGATTATACCAGCAAGAATGAGTCTTTCTGTAAAAAAAATATTTAAATCAAGTCTTACTGACTAGTGATTTAAATCAAGCCTTACTGACTAGTGATTTAAATCGTGATTTAAATCAATTTGATTTAAATCAAATCCACCCTGAGCCTTAGTGAGTTTATGACTAATCAAATTTTAGGGATTTTAGCTTACCACTCACCCACTTAACTAGGGCTGCAGCATTTATGTTACATACTATCCTGGAGAAAGCCCCACTGCATATGAGTGAGTTTTACTTTTGGACAAACATATGTGTTAGACAATTTATTAGTTAGTTACTTGATTGGGGAAAACAATTGATCTATTTATTTATTTAAAGAGCTTATATATGTACTGCTTAAATACAATAGTCTCTAAGTGGTTTACAAGAATACAATGCAAAAAGTAAAAACCAGTTATTATTTACTCCTGGATGAATGGGGCTAGGATTGCAGCCTAATATTTCTTTACTTGGGTGGCAGTCCCACTACACTAGTCCTGCTCTCTGAACCAGTGTGGCATAGTGGAACCGTTAGATTGTCAAGCTAGGACCTTGGGGGCCAGAGTTGAAATCCTTGCTCATCCATGAAGTTCACTGGATGGCCTTGGGCCAGTTACCATGTCTCAACCTAACCCCTACCTCACAGGTTGTTGTGAGGGTAAAATGGAGAGGCGGGAATAACTCATTGAGCTGCTTGGAAGAAAGGTGGGATAGAAACATAATAATAATAATTCAATTCCTGAATTAAGCCAGCAAAGCATTTTGCAATCAGAACTATGTTCTTGGCCATTATCCTAAACATATTCACGAAACACGCTTGAGATTGCACTGGTAGTAATATGTAGGAAACTCGCAATACTGGGCACAAAGTCAATAGATACCATGGGCTGAAAGCACAATAAAGAACTACATACTTCCAGAGGTATGTTCTGGAGGCTCCTGCCAAGTTGCCAGTATGATAAGACAGATACTCTCTCCTCTTTTGTTCTGACTCTTCACCAATTTGTGGCCCAGAAGGGGTTGTTTTTTTAAATTTAAGTAAGCCCACTGGAAGGTTTGGCTTTGATACTTTGCAGCTATGGTTATGTGTTTAATAGTTTTTGTTATACTGCAGTGCAGTTTTAGGAGCCATATTCCCACTGTGAGAGCAATGAGTTAAGCAAATACTGTAGTGTAAATTCCCCAGTGCCTTTTATCTTTCACGGCTGTATTTGTGATCCCATGGGAAAGAAGAACACAGGTCAAGGCAGAATCATAATAGGCTGTTGTGAAAGCAGTGGAAGACAATATCTTTCTGCCACCTTGTGGCCAATGAACATAGTATTAGGGTCCTATTCGAAAGCTATCTTGCATCTTGAGCCAGAAAGGGAAATCCACCCAAGTGAGAAGGCAGCCTACTTACTGCACATGGTAGGTATAGATGCAAACACATATATGCACTGAGGCCCCGCTGAATTGGCTGGTTTCACCTTTTGATGCACAAAGCATATGCATTTACCTGTCTACTTATGTATAACTAGGGCTGGAGTAGGGCTTCCCTTTTCCCAGAGCAGTATTACATGACCATTTCACAATATCACATGGGTTGAGTGTACACTCAAAAAGATCCTGTAGTCTTTCTGCAACAAGTATACCTATATGATACATTGTTTCAAAACACCTGTTTGTGTCACTTTCAGCCTCGATAATTTGGGGTGTCTTCTTTAAAATTGTTTTAAAAATCAAATGTGTATGAAGAGGTTAGAACTGCTCAGCCTTTGTAACTCCTGTTTTTTTATATAAAAAAATGGAAACAGAATACTGTACTGGAGACTTGGCACAATCCAATGTATATTTTGATGATGGGGAAGACCTCTCCCCAACCTTGAGCTCTTTAGGTAGATGTTTAACCCTGTGACAGTGTTACAGTGCTTTTATGATGTTTTGGCTTTTAACTTATTTTAGTTTTTTGTATTTATATTTTATAGTGGGTTTTTTTTTGTTTTTTGTAAAATGGGATTTCTTGAGCAGACAAGCATAGGATTGTTCTATGTATTAAGCTACTATTTTGCAAACATTTCATACTTCGGACCCAGTTCCAGTTCCCTTCTCTCGTTCTACCTGAGCCCAGTGTGCATTATCAAACATAAACCAGAACATTTGTGGTATAAAAAAGCTGCAGGATTATAGTACTAAGTTATGGGAGATGCACTGATGGGAAACAAAGCTGTGTGGGCTTTTTGCAGCTGCAAAGAGCATGGAAAGCAGGAATGCCCTATGGCCAACCTGCATGGCATCAGCAGTGCAAGTCATCATGAATGCACAATTTTTATTTATTTAATTTTTAAAAAAAGATGTCTGAAGCTTGGAAGATTATGTTCAGGGCCGTTCTGATTTTGTTCCAAATGGGTTCTGGTTGTCAGGCCAGCCGGCCCACCTATAAGGAAAGGTGAGGCAACCGCCTCAGGCAAAAGGATCCACAGGGGTGGCAGATCTAAATGTAGATCTTCACTCCTCCTTTCTTCCCTGGCAGGGAGGAGAGCACCATTTTGTGGTTCACCTCTGGTGCCAAAATGTCCTAGGCTAGCCCTGCTGGTTGGGAAAGAATTAATAAAAGCACATTGTGAGCACAAGCGAACAACAAAGAACCTAACACAAACAACGCTGACACCAAACCCTATGTATACTAAGTAAAATAGAAACACCGCCACCCCACCCCACCCATCTCCCCATCCCGCCCACCTCTTTCCCCCTTTTCTTCCTAATGTCTCAACAAACGAAACTGATTTGTAAAAATGTTACATGGGAAAAATACGAGAGAGACATTGCACATACCTTTGTAAATCAAGAAAATATTTAATAAAAAGAAAGAAAGAAAAAGAAAAGCCAAAATAAATTTAAGACCTGAAATAATAATAATAAAAAAGCACATTGTAACACACACTCTCTCTCTCTTATATATACAGGTAGCTCTGCTCCGCCCCTTTTGTCAGTGTTACTCTACTCAGTTATTCCTGCACTGCAGCGGGTCGGACTAGATGACCCTCGGGGATCCCCCCGTGCGATTCATCAGCCACGTGCTCCTCCCTCCTCCAGGCGCCAGTCTGCGCTGCCTCCGCCGGCGGGAGGCCACAAGGAGCCTCAACATGGCCCATCTCTATCGCCGTAGTGCGCTCCGGCCACGTGACCGGAGCCGCGTGGGCCCGAGCTGGGCTACGCGATTGGTTGGGCGGCGGGCCGGCGCTCACGTGGGCGCGCGGGGTGCCTTCGGTGCTGCGAGAGAGCGCGGAGTGTTTCGGGGGGAGCGCGGCCCGGCGGGGAGGGAGGGAGGCGGCGGCGGCGGCGGCGGCGGCGGAAGAGGACGATGAGCGGCGGCCGGCGGAAGGAGGAGCCGACGTCGCACCCGCAGCAGCACCTGGTGGCCAACGGCGGCGGCGGCGGCGGCGCCTTGAAGGGCTCGCTGTGGGGCAAAGCGCTGCGGAGCGACTCCGCCTGGGAGGACAAGGTGAGGCCTAGGCCGGGCCGCGCTACCTGGGCGACGGGGAGCGCGTAGGCCCCGCGGGAGCCCCTTGGCATTGAGGGGCTGCGTTGGACGGAGCCTGCACCTGCGGCAGTGGCGGGCCGAGCCTCCCGGGGTAGTAGTGGGACCTGCTATGCTTCCTTCCCGACAGGACTCCCGAGGTCCGCCCACCGGAGCCGAGTACGAAGGGGCGGATCCTGACTCCCGAGATTCGTGCCTGAGTCCTTACGCTCCCAAACCCACGGCTGGTTACTCCCCACCCCCCATCACCACCACCTGTCATTTCAGAAATACAATTTATCCAGTAGAATAAATTTATCCAGTAGAACATTATAAGCCACCTTGTAGTGATATTTACTCCGAAAAGACACACACACACACACACACACACACACACACACATATATTACTATATATATATTACTATATATATATTACTATATATATATATAGTGCTGGAGGAGACTCTTGAGAGTCCCATGGACTGCAAGAAGATCAAACCTATCCATTCTTAAAGAAATCAGCCCTGAGTGCTCACTAGAAGGACAGATCCTGAAGTTGAGGCTCCAGTACTTTGGCCACCTCATGAGAAGAGAAGACTCCCTAGAAAAGACCCTGATGTTGGGAAGGATTGAGGGCACAAGGAGAAGGGGACGACAGAGGATGAGATGGTTGGACAGTGTTCTCGAAGCTACCAACATGAGTCTGACCAAACTGCGGGAGGCAGTGGAAGACAGGAGTGCCTGGCGTGCTCTGGTCCATGGGGTCACAAAGAGTTGGACACGACTGAACGACTGAACAACAACAATATATATATTACTATATATATGTTACTATTCTGCATGCTGTGGCTTTTCGGAGTAAATATCACTACAAGGTGGCTTATAATAAACCCAGCCTGCAGAATAGTAAAAGCGCGGGGAGCCAAAGGCACGTCTCTTCCTAGTTCTAACACTGACTTGACTGTCAGGGCTCAAAGTCTGTGGTGGTTAAAACAATTGCGAGTTGGAAATCCTTTTCTGTCAATTTCAGATTGCTAGTCTTACGTTATTCTGTAGGGACACCCCCCCCCCCCGCCTTTTGGAGGCAGGCTGTGGAACTGGAAATACTTGATCTGGATTCTGGCACTGCTGTTGCCTTGTAGGAAGTCCTCTGACAAACTACTTCGTAGTCAGTGAGCTTTGACAATATAGCACGCCTGGGAGCAAAACTCACTGAATTATGTGGCATGGTCTTTTAAATAAATAGGGTTGGGCAACACATATGAAAGCGTTTTAAATTCTAGTTACAGGTAGGTAGCCGTGTTGGTCTGCCATAGTCGGGGGGGAAAATCCTTCCAGTAGCACCTTAGAGACCAGCTGAGTTTGTTCTTGGTATGAGCTTTTGTGTGCATGCACACTTCTTCAGTGCACACTTCAACAGTGAGTAGCACCAGTGGTGTTAAATTTTTGTCATCCCAAAACACTACCGTTTTTCCTCCAAAAGTAGGGTGCCTGGTAGTGTCACCTAACCAAGCTTTGGCTTTGGTTCTTCTATTGACTCCCGATGCCTGTTGAATGGCTTATCTTCCTTTTATAAAAATATCATAGAACAGAACCAAGTACGAAATGCACATTGGTTGGTAGCGTATGAAATTTACAGTGTTGGTCTCAGTGATTCAGTTCAGGATCCTACTACATCATGTTAGAATATTTCCTTAATACATTAGAAGAAACTTGAGACTTATCCTTTATTAAGTGGGAAGTACTCCTATATGACATTTATTATCTCCATCTCATCTAGCCCAAAATGTATCTTCAGAGCTTCTTCATTTTCTCCAAAGGGGCATTTTGTAAGATACATGAATTACAGATCCATATGAACTTTGAATTTGTCTCTTCTCCACAGGATGAATTTCTAGATGTGATTTACTGGTTCCGGCAGATCATTGCTGTTATTTTGGGAGTGATCTGGGGCATTGTTCCATTGAAAGGATTTGTGGGCATAGCAATGTAAGTTTTTGTTTCTTCTTGTTTTTGTATTTGTTATATATTGGAAAAGTTGCCAAAAGAAGTTGGAAACAGCTGAAATGACAAGATGGATAATTCTAAACCCTAGATCTGAAATTCATTTCCCATATACATTGCATTATAAATCGTTGTGAGTTGGCAACTCCCAGATGGTGAACCTGCAAATTTTTTGCAGTGTATTTTGTGGGAAAATAGAGAATAATGTCTTTCTTTCACTGGATAGAGGGGGAAAAGGGGGGAAAGTTGGACATAACATACCCAGAAATGTCTAGAGGAAAACAAGTGGGTTTTTAAAATATGTAATGCTTTACGCAGTCAATGTACAGTAACACTAGCAACTCAGAGGCCTATATATATTTGGCATCTCTCAGTCTCAGGAGACAATGGAATGCATCTCTGGGGGAAGTCAAACCACCAGAGAATCACGGTGCCTGCTGTGGCTGCAGAGACCAGTAAGATAATCCCTCTAAAATTGTGTGGGGAAATTCAGTTGCTTCCTCAGCTTAGCTTAACTTGAACTCCATTGTGGTGTAATTATTGGCATACTGATCTTAAAGAACCCAAGATTTAAATCTCTGCTCAGTCATGAAGTTCATGTGAGCTGACTTTGAAGAGGACCTAGAAATTTCACCTGGCAAGATTGTTGACTAGAGCGGGCTATTTGCAACATCCGACTTGCTTTTTGTACTGATTTCTGGTTTGTTTCTGAGCTCAGTTTAGAATTGCCAATTATTGCCTTTATCCGAGCTAGGATATTTTGCTTGTTGGGTATGCCTGCTTTCTCAGATCATCAGGAGGAGCCCCTGTTGTTTGTGCTCTTCCACCTGAAGTTCAGTTGGTGGGAATGTGTAATATTCTTTGTTGCCAAGCCTAGATTAGGGAGCGCCTTATCTGGGATATTTCAATATCCTAGAATGATGTTTAAGGTCTCTGTCCCGCCACCCCTTGGAGGCCTTTGGCTTACTGGGTGTTTGACTCAGTTTTTTTTTTCTTGATGCCATTTCATAGAATCATAGAATTATAGATTTGGAAGGGACCCGAGGGTCATCTAGTCAAATGCCCTGCAATGCAGGAATCCTGTCCACAGTCATCTCTAGGTGGGCTTGAACCACCCAGCGTTTGAAACTAGCCATCCTTTTGCAACTGGATGGAGATGTCCAGGCACCACCTTTGGTGCCTAGCATCTCCACCTGCCTGGCTGCAGTCAGCTGGTCTGCCAGGTACTGCAGCAGCAAAAGATGCACATCTTTTGCTGCTGCGCTACCGTGCAGACCAGCTGATTTGTGTGGCAGCGCAGCAGCATAAGATGCGTCTCTTTTTTTTGCTGCCGGGTGAATCAGGTGGTCTGCTGGGTTGCGTGGCAGCATAAAATAAAATAAAATATGGCGCCTAGACATTTTGTTTTAGTGCCCACAACCTAGGTCCCAGGAGCCACATGGCTCCTAGCTTTCCTATTCCAGTTTTTAACACTGAAACTACCAACCTTGGTTAACAGCCAGAAACAGTGACCCATTGCACCACCTGAGAATTTGTTTTTATCATTTGCTATCTTGTGTGTGTATGAATGTTTTTTAAAAATATTAACAAGGAGTGTGGTGGAGTCTCCTTCTTTGGAGGTCTTTAAGCAGAGGCTTGACAGCCACCTGTCAGGAATGCTTTGATGGTGTTTCCTGCTTGGCAGGGGGTTGGACTGGATGGCCCTTGTGGTCTCTTCCAACTCTATGATTCTATGAACTTTTTGGTGTTAGCCATCTTGAACCCTTCAGTTTGAGACAGAAAGGTGGCATACAATTTTTTTAAATAAGATACCGGTAAATATATTTTGTCAGCCTTGTAAATTTAATATTAACATTGTAAATTTAGTATATTAAGTAGTATAGCAATATACTGTGTCCTCAGAGGTAGTCCTGCCATGAAAAGGGCAGAGTAGAAGAAATGAATCTGACCAATGAACCACACACCACCAGAGAGCTGTCCTGCAAATGCTCTATTGAAAGGAATGAGAGCTACATTCCTTTCAAGGTGGAGTGTGGCTGACACATCTGATGTCTTTATGTTGTGCAAGTTGA
This sequence comes from Darevskia mixta, assembly GCA_034641385.1. NCBI lineage: Eukaryota > Metazoa > Chordata > Lepidosauria > Squamata > Lacertidae > Darevskia > Darevskia mixta. Next base: position 48,233,351 of record JAWWNH010000029.1, on the reverse strand, counting down.
AAGTGATGGTTTCCAATATGCTTCTTTCTCCCTTCCAGATTCTGCCTGATAAATGCTGGCGTACTGTACCTCTATTTTAGTAGCTTCCAGCAGATAGATGAAGAAGAGTATGGTGGAACTTGGGAACTAACGAAAGAAGGGTTCATGACATCTTTTGCATTGTTTTTGGTAATTATACTCCTTATTTGTTGACTGTTGGCATTGAGCACATATTGTAAAACAAGAGACAGATCACCATCCTAAGAAGCATAAATATATTTAACTAGATGGGAAGGAATCAGAGTGAGGGAACAAACAGTATAAATTACTTAAGAACGCAAGAATTTAAAAGGGTAATGTACAGATTATAGTACAGAGCTAATAGTAAAGCTTTTTATGACCTGTATTGTATCAGTCTTATTCAAAAAGAGGAAAGCAAAATACTGAATCCAAACATCAGGTTCTTTGCTGCTGATGTCATCTTGTTTGTACTTCCTTTCAGGTTGTCTGGATAATCTTCTACACTGCCATCCATTATGATTGATGAAGTTGGCCAAATCAGTTGTATTCATAAGTTGAATAATACTTTAAGAAGCAGCCTCTGATGAACTGGGGGGAGGTAAAAAAAGCCCATTTTTATACCCGTGGTCCAAGGAGATGGGACAAGCCAAATGGCTTCTAAGAAGAGAAATTGAGCCTGTCTGATTATTTAAAGAAATGTTGCTTTTGCAGAACTTTAAAAAAAAGCCATCACAATGTTTTGCAAACAATACAAGACTGTTCGACCTTTCAACCTTCTCTGTGAATTTGCCTGGTACAGTGACGGCAAACTTCTGTATTCTAAAAGGGTGACCTTATTAATTAATTTGTGTCCATTATCTTGCCCTCTCTGAATGAGATTGAATCAGTTTGTGACTTGTCTTCCGTTCGCTAGACGTATGTTTTTAAAACCATAAACATCATGAGGCATTTGGTTGGAGGCGAACTCTACAGAAATGATTACAAGAGCATAGAGTTTAATGGTTGTCCTCGGCTTGTTTTAAGAAAATTAAAGATCTGATCTGATAATTGATTGTATTAAGTATTAATGTCTTTAACTGGTTCATTCAGGGTTACTTAAATTTTGGTTGCTTAACAGTGTTATAACCAGAATCTTCAGATTATTTCCTAAAACTTTATCATTAATTCCTTATGGAGCAAGTGCTGGATTTACCTGGCTTAATTGCTGAACTTTCACAAACAGTAACCATGGTTTAGGAACACAATAATGGTTCAGTTAACAAATTAATTCAGTTCTCAGAGCCTACCTCAGAGTTCAGTGGTCTAAATGCACAAAACAATTAAGACGTATTTCAGAACTCAGTTACTTCGGGATCTTTCTAGGATTTTGAAGTTGAAACACAACACGCGGAATAATTAAAGCAGCTAATGTCCTGTACACAGAATTAACACTTTCAGGGTAGGAGTGGATTGATCTACAATTTCAATTTTGATGTTTCTGATTATTAAATAAAGACATTAAATATAACCATATTGGTGGCTGTACATTAGTTTAGGCCACTTACAATTTTTAACTGTAGATCTTTTCTAAAATATGCATTACAGTCTCCATGGATATATTTAGGAAGTAGTCTCTTCTAGGACCAGACCTGTCTGTTCTCATCATAATCTCAGATGAATGGGCAGAGAGAAGAGCTTTGCACTAAGACTGCCTTATGGTGACAACCTGACTTGAGTCTTAACACACTGTGGATTAATTCCTAGTTCTTCTTAGTCTTCTGTTAAGCCCTCATTTTTGCATTTTTCACTTAGCAAGGTCACTTTCAATGTACTTTCCTTAAACTTCTCTTTTCCTCTTTGTTGGTTAGTTAGAATTCTGCCAAAAGAGATGAAAACCTGAAGTATGTGCTGAGAGCCATGGCAGGTGCTGCTCTTGCAGGCTTCGTTGCCAACTAACAGCCTCTGCTTATCTGGTTTGTGGATTTAATCTCTCATTCGCCTCATCAACCAGGAGTCACCTTTTCTCCTCAGAATTTTCATCTCTGCTGGGTTTAAAATTCCATTTCTCAATCAGCGTCTGATTTTGTTTACTTACACTTTCAGTCACCTACCAAATACAGTACATCATTTTATAAATGAAAGCTCTCTAATAAATGTCACATGATTAAGAAGCTGGTATGGTGCTTTTTCATTTGTACTGGCATGCTCTTATTTCAGACAATGGCTTAAATATTGAGGGCTGACTTCTCCCTTAATACTTGCTTACTGGATTAAAAAGGATGACTAGTACTATTAGCCTATGTGATCTTAAGAATTGGTTCTCATCACAGAGTGAATGAAGTTCTCCTGCTTTCTTTGAAGTAATTTGTTGTTGTGCTATGAGTGTTTGGTCTTTTGCAGTGATTTCTCATGACTGACTCCCACAATGCATTGATTTTGCATCGGATGCATACTGCCTGTGGCAGGCGCTCTCAGTACAGGTGTGATGCTGGGTTGGGAAGCATCCGGGCGATTTACAAACAGCCCTGCACCACTTGGCAAGCTACTTCTAAAACAGGGGTGGGGGATTTGTGGCCCTCTCTAATGTTGGAGTATAACTGCAATCATCCCTGATGGTTGTCTGTGCTGGCTGGAGATGGTAGGACTTTGAGTCCAACATTATCTGGATGGTCACAGGTTCCTTATCTCTGCCCAAATGAAAACTTGGGGAGTTTCAGAAGCAGCCTTCAAGGCAACAAAAAGCAAAACTTCCATTTGCATATGTGAGCCTTTGTATTTACCCAAAGTCGCTCACTAGAGTATCTTGTTTTATATATAATTTACAGATAATTAGGGGATGATCATTACTCTTGCTTTATGTTATGCACTGTGTAAATTCCATTGACTTTATTTCATACTGGTTGGGCACTGAGGTTTCACAGTCAGGAAACAATAACTTGTTACTGGAAAATCGTTCTTCTGTTGCCCTCAGAAATGTGGTGCCACAGTTTCATGTGTGCTTCAGTCTACTGAAATGGAATGACCAGCTTCAGCCCAGACTTTTGAAGACATCTATCTATGATAGGTACAGAGTCAGTTTGATGTGGATTTTACTCATTGGTGTGCTAAGAACGCGATCCTTGATGCTGTGCCTGATTATTATTTTTCCAAATCAATGCCTGTTAATACAAATATGAACAGGAAACCAAACCAGCAACCGTTTCTAAAGGGTTTGAGACCAAGAACATTGAAGATAACACTTAATGGCTTAGCATTTTATCCCAATGCATCCATGCTTTGTTTTAACTAGGATTTGTTGAACAAGTTAGGATAGGCTCACCTGGTGGTATGCTTCATCTGATTCTGGTTTGCCCTCTGTGCCCTCCCTGCGCATACCTTGCTAATATCCTGAACATCTTTGTAGCCATCCAGGACTTTCACAGCCACATTTTGTGACCAGTTTGCTTTCCATTGGGCAGTTCCAGAAGCATAACAGGGAACACACAGCCTCTGTCTGAACACACACCCTGAGCCAAGCACAGTATCAAAATATTCTTCCACCTGTCATACACACACCCCACAGAAACTTGTTGCCATTATTTATTAAGCCTTTTCTTCCAACCCTCTGAAACAAAATGCAATCTTATCAGCTGTTAATGAAATTTGTTCAGAATATGTGAATGTTTCTCTTTCAGATAGAGCTGCTACAGGAAGGTTAACCTAAGGGAAATCTACCCCTATCTTCAGTAATCACTATATCCCAGCTTCCAGCCACATATCCCAAGGGAGATTGCTTCCAGTTCTATTCCCACTGAGCAAATCCATCTTTGTCTTGGAAAAGAACATGGCTATGTAACATGAACTCTAACCAGAGGACAGGTTTGTCAAACCATCCTCCGTAGCACATCTGAACACTTGAAGCTAGCACCCACCTTCTTAAGGACCAATCCTTGACTCTCACCTCTCTCCCACTCTTCCCACACTACCAGTCCAACTCATTCAATAAAAATGTAAATTTTTCTTCATAAAGAATATGGTTGGCAGGAATTGGAGGTGAAAGCAAAAACTTTTGTTGCCACTCTAAAAGTAACTGGTAGGGCTGTGTGGGAAGTTAATGTGTTTTCATTTCGTTATTTTATTTATAAACTACCCTTACAGTCACGGAGCCAAGACAACACAGTACAAAAAGAATACTTAAAAAACAACATTTATATAAAAACTACAAAACAATAAGAGCTAAAACAGCAGGATCTAAATAAAGTCACATGCAGGGTGCTGTACAGGAAAGGTCTCAGGGTGGGAGATGGGTCATTGTTGCAAATGAACTGGCCTTGGGCACCTCTAGATTATCAGTATTTTGCAGGTGGGATTCAAGCAATTAAGGCGCTCTTGTCACTACTGTAGCAAATCCACTTTTAAAAAGGGGGTTTTACAGTCGGGAAGGTGGTGAGAAAATGCATTGTAAAGTGTAGAATGAGTGAACAATTAACAAGAAGATGTATAAACACCCCACAAATAAAATGAGATGAATGCCAGTTGTCCTATAACCACCCCACAAAGAAATCAGAATAAAAGCTCAAGAAAGAATATAATCTAACCTCCATGTAAGCTTTGTAGATGCAAATCAGGATGAATGTTCAATGAATAATTTGTATGTATGAGTAAGAGCTCATTTTCAGTGCCTGATGAAAGCAGCTTCAGAAGCCTTCAGTGAACAAGGCTGATGCCCATCTGGTGCACAGGTACAGCATCCTCTGCTGCCAGTCAAGGTAGGTTGGGATGTTCCTTCAGGAAAATATCTCTCCTCACCCTGCAGGTGTTGTAGAGATGCCTCACACCACAATCACTTGGGCAGTCTTCCTTGGCATCTTGCAAAGTGGAGAGGGACTTCCACCTTTACACCAGTGTGTCAGCCGGAAGATAATTCCAGAAAATGATTGTCCAGAAAATAAGGCTTTGAAAGCAGTGGCTTGCTATAACGCAGACCAATGCTGTTACGTTGGAGGTGGGGTTTATTAGAAGCCTATAACCTGACAGTTCCAGCATTCATGCTTCTGTCTCCCAACAGAAAGAAGGTGGTCCTTGTGAGCTTTTAAATTCTCTCTCCAAGATCTGGCTCAGAGAGAGCTCAGTTTCTGAACCGATACCTGTAAGAAGCGTGCTGTGGCTTTTGGTACATGAATGTGTAAGCATCGCAGAAAAACCTTCTGGAAAAAGCATCCATCTGCTTGGTATCCACAGTAGCAAATTCCTCAGGTGTCATAGCCAGATAGTCTCCAATCTGAGGGCAGGCCTTGACCACAGGAATGTTAGTTCCTTTCTCATTCTCTAAAGAAAAACAGGGACAGTTTAAAAAGAGGCAGCTAAAGATAATTCTATTATTATTATTATTATTATTATTATTATTAGTTTTTAGCAGAGATTGTATTGTGTTACAAAACAAACAAATAAACATGGAGAAGTACATATAACATCTCCATTTTTTATTTATAGAATCATACCAGTAAATGGCAGAAGAGAGCTGAAGAGTCCTTGTGACTCACGAGGAGACCCTCCCCAGAGCCCGAAAAAGACGTTGGTGAGGACAGAGCCCTAAAGAGACTGGAGCCACAACAGGGCTTGGCTTAGGTTGCTCAGCCTCCTCACCTAGCAGCTGGCGCCTGGGGTAGCGCAGCTGCTGCATGTTGCTGCTGCTTTTCTGTGCGTCCTCCAGCTGGCCCCAGAACTTCAACTGTAGTTGGAGAGAGAGCTGGAGAGCAGGCGGGAAACGGGCATTTAGAGCCTTTTTGGAGGGTGCCCCCCACTTTAAGCAATTTCACTTATGCTCACGGGGGCCCAAAACGTAACCCCTGCGTAAGTACGGTAGTGTGGGGGATGCCTGTAGTTAAGCATTGTGTGAGCTTGTGAAGAGCAAGACCGTAATTATATTTGTTGCCATGATTCAGCAGCGCTGAAGAAAGCCATGTCTAAGTGAAAATAGGGAGGAAGTAAGAACCAATGGGAAAGGGAGAGAAAAACTTGGAAACACGTGTTGAAGCTTCCAGAGCTCCGATTTTTAGAATAACCCCCACAAATAAGGCCCAAGATCCTTGCTTACGCAGTGTGCCAGCCATGCTGTCGAAGAAAAGCCAGGAGTGTCTCGATGGGCCGTATCTAACAAAAGCCACGTAATGGCTGCTTTCTATGCAAAGGACGGCGAAGAGATCCAAGGTGTGCTGCTTTGTGGGAGGGCTGTTGGGTCCTAGTCCTTTGTAAGGATGCTTCGGTCCAATCCGATGAGACGATGGCTGGATGAAAGAAACAGATGATTGCTAGTCAGAATTCGACACTGTTTTTGGGGGCATTTCCGCATCTTAAAGTAGTGATTATAATGTTCTGTTTCCTTGTGCTAATCCTGGGTGTCACACGTTGACTGTGTCACCCTTCAGTGCAGTCCAGCAATGTAGGCTTGTTCTTTGCAAACCTGTTGAGCTACAGCAGGAGGCCACCATCTTTATTTTCCAGAAACAATTGAAGACATTTTTGTTTTGACAGGCTTCTCCAGCTGCATGAAAAGACCTCGCTGCTTCAGGTGTTCACTTTGCATTGCTTTGAAACCTATTTTCAGGTTTCTTTGTACTGTTTTAAAAACCAAACCATTTTAGCCATGTCTGTGTAAATAGCCTTGAGACATAAAAACGTAAAAGGCAAATATGTAAATGAATTAATAATAATAAACCCCTAGCTGACAGCCCGGTACAGACTGTGCCATTTGTGTAGCTGGTTTTTCACTGTAACCGGAAATCTTGGCCAAGAAATTGCCTAAGGTACCTGGAATGTTTATTGTGCAAAGAGGATTCTGGGAGGCTAACGAGTTGGGACATACTTTTGGGTTTCCCAATAGGGAGAATGTGTTGTTTCCTAGAATACAAGTTTTCATGTTACGGAGGAGGAAGGAGAATATGCAGGTTACAGAGTTCTGAAGGAAGGTCCTTGAGGTAAATTTATGAACTTTTTCAGGGAGGGTGCTGTGTCTTTTACAGCTGCACAACCAGCAGAAATCTAGCAGAGAAAACTATGCACATCTCTACCTACAGGGAGAATGTTGTTTGTTGAAATTGTGCCAAAGCTGGCAAGCCTAATTTTTGCTTGCTTGCCTAGTGGGTGGGTAACTCCACACCTAAGTGTGCAAGAAGCTGTAGCAATAAATCCCTGAAGATGAAGACAGAGACTCACAGTTACTAAGCAGTAGTGGCAAAGCTAGAAGCGAAAGTAAGAGATCAATATGATGCACAATTTATGGAAGAGAAGAAGCCTTTTTTTGGGTTATTTGAAAAAATATGACCAAATGAAATTGTGAGCAGGATTTGAAATTTGAGCAACAGGAAGAAAATGATAATATATGAACTAGAGGAGTATGTATTAGATGAAATGTGTGATATTATGCAGTAGGTGAAAGGGATGGGTGTAAAAACAGCATGGAATGAAAGGTGGTAAGTCAAATTGTAACACAAATGTGTAACAGATTTGAAATTAATTGGTTAAAGTTATGAAAATTTAATAAAAACCTAAGGACAAAGGCTCATTGTTCACATGGACCATTTGGCTACCTGCTAGCAACTCTTGCCAATGTCATTACAGAACCCTCCCAGCCTCTATCATGAAATAATCATTCATTGCTCTTTTGTACCTTAGAAAGGTTCTCAAACAGTTTCATGAGTTTGGGATGCAGGAGGGAATCCAGTTGGCACCGTGAGCATCCGTGGGCTGCCTCTCCTCCACAAACACAACACACCCGTGGAGCTACAATCAGAGAAAAAGAACCCAGGTTTGTTACAGTAGTCTTCAATCGGTTTTTAGTAACCTCAAACCCAACCAGTATCAAATTTTGATTTACCTTGCTCCACCATATCTGTGAGGTCAAGCTCGAGAGAGGGATATACAGATGGAAACTTCTTATAGCTCTTCCCAAACCTAGGCATCTGTAAGATGAGGCATGAAGGAATCTGGAAGAAACGGACCTTTTTGAAGAGTGTTTGTATGTGTTTTGCTGTAAGTTGGCTCAAGATGGAGTGGTCCAAATAGAACTGCTCCTGAATAGATCATTCTTGGTTGTTGTTGAGGTCTTTAAAATACTGTACCAAGAATCCAATATGCTAACCTTGAAATATACACAGTGCTACCTAAAGCCAGTTGCATACCTCATCCATCTTTAAGCCATATGAGAGCAGGGATTTTTCCAGTAGCTGCTGCACAGTGGGCACTTTGATTGTAGCATCTTTCTCTGCAAGGATCTGGTAGCAATTATATTCTAGCACTTCGTTGTCTGACCTAAATTTTCAGGAGGAGGAAGTTTTGAAGCTCAGTTGTTTTGAAGCCTATTATGTACGTGTAGATGTATGCCAATGCTAACCCACTATCACAAGTGCACTGTCTAGTAAAAGTCTGTACAAAAGTGGCATGGAGGATGAATCACTTGCTCTAAGGCCAGCAAAACCACACACATTTGTCAGGACCAAGATCTACTGCAGGAACATATTCACTGCATTGCAAGAGAGAGCAACAAATGCTACCTCTGGAGGCTTAACTGTGGAGGTGGCTGTGTGCTTCCCATAGCTTTTTTTCTCCAGTGTTTGCCTGGAGGCAAAGAATCTGGGCCAAGCCATACCTTCCCAATCAAAACAGCACAAGTAGCTGTGTATGGCTTGACTACCACCACTACGTTTTTTAAAAATGTCATTATTGGGGTATAATATTGACCAGGCCGTTGTTTCCTTGCTTTCAAGTTGTTTTCCCCGCCCTCTCATTTTCAGCCAATTTATAGAAACTGTACCTCTTAGGCAAATTAACAGCTTTTGTGTTGGGCTCCTTCCTACTGAAAAACTGCTGTGCTTCACCTCCCAACCTATCTCAACTCAATGCCGTCTGTCCTCATCCATGTGACACAGCTAGGCTCCCACCCACACCCAATGCTGCACTGAAATGGGCTCCAATCCTAGGCCTTGCCTAGTCACCAGATTTTATTAATCCAAGAGTTGGCATCCCTAGTCACATGGTAGATATACTGCCCTGGTGACTGGCCCTCAGAGCCAAGATAATAATAATAAAAAAAGATCAACAGATCAAAGCCATACCTGATTTTGAGCAAGGGTTCTACAGCCAAGACCTCTCTGAGAAGGACATTCAGAAACTCCTCTGGATCTGTCAACAGTAGTCTCCATTAGGATAGCAAAAGGCCTGCAGCAATGTGCAGAGCTATACTCCTAGTTCATACTCCTAGTTTGCATACTCCTAGTTTGCACACTCTTTGTGGACATATTCCAGATACTTCAAAGTGTCTGAGTGTATTTTTTAGGGGAGGAGGGAAGCAAGCAGTGGCAAAGTGACCTCCCCATGACCCCAGAGGTGCATTGAATGGACTATGATGACATTGTCCCTTACCTTTCTCTTCTGTAACAAAGCTGTCGCATCGCAGCAACCTCCTCAAGCTCATCACATTCTCAGCTCCCACATAGCCATGCCTGGGAAAGATCAATACTTGCATGAGCTATGTGCTCGCCTGCTTACAATGAATGGGCAACCCAGATCATCTAGGAATGATGGTTGCACCTGCCTGCTCACAATTTTGTCTTTAGCCAGAGAAAGAAATGTGTGCTGTTGGGACTGCCTGGGGAAAAACCAGCCCCAGGGAGCTGCAAGGGAATGCAGCTGCTTTGGCAGAGACTGATGCTGTTTCAAGGTTAATCCTGCTGTGTCTTTGTCCATGCTCAATGTGTATACCGTAATTACATTTTTTTTAAAAAAGCTAAATATGTTGTTTAGTCTCTTTGACCAACTACAATACAAAACAGCCTGCATTCTCTCCTTGAAACTTGACCTTGTAATAGACAGCCCTGCGAATTCCTATCACTTGGGGGAAGTGGAGAGTATAAAGGGAAAATACTAGATGAGCCATTAAACATCAGCTCATGCCTTCCTGAAAAGCCGGTTCATTCAATGGTGCAAAGAAGATCCTTAAAATCTGCACCTGGAAGCAGATGTGCTGGTGTTTGCATGATAACAGGGAGATTTCCTTCAAGGGCTACCTGAAAAAATTAAGGTTATGGCTCTATTTTCACTTAACAGTAACGTGTTTTATGAATTCCATGAAATGTATATAATGCAGTGAAATGCACAACTTCGCTATAAAGCAGGGGTGGGGAACATGTGGCTGTCCAGACGTTGGCTGGTGCTGGTGGAAGCTGCAATTCATCATTGATCAGGGGTGAGAGGAGTGATACTGCAGCAACATCTAAAGATGGGGTGGTGCATCCTGTTTCATGGCTTAGGGGAAATGCACCCCTGCTGCATCCCTCACCTAGGTTGTGCCTCTGTGGTGCAAAGCAGCAGCAGCAAGTTCTGGTGAGATGCCACCAGAAGTCAGTGTTGATGCCAGTGCTACTTTTCCAGCAGCAGCAGGGCAAGTGGGCATGCTGCTACAATGTCATCTCTTGGAGTTTAGCCTGATTCATTTCCCAACCCCCTGCTCTGAACTAATTAACACAGGCTAGCAATTTGCTCTTTGAGAAGCTGTCGTAACCACACCAATAATTACTTCTGTGGACATTTTGATCTGTTCTTTCAACCACTCTGCATACTAATTTTCACTGCCCAGGGGAAAGAGTTCTTGCTCTTTGTGCATTTCCTAAAATAAGTAAGGTGGCAGTGGGGAACCTCTGGCCTGTGGGCTAAATCAGGCCTGGCATAGGTCCAGTTTGGCCCAGAAGGCCATTTCCTCCCAAATGTCACAGGTGACAGGTGCGAAGCAGGTAGAGACACGGCTGCAAAGAAACCGCTGGGAACCTTTAAGTGCACTCACAATTGTTACTTGACAAGTGAGGCTTGCGGCAGTGCCAATTGGCTTATCAGTGGTGACAGCAAGCCCAGATAGGATCTCCCGCACTAGAGAGATCCTTGAAATGCTATCGTGTAGCCAATGCCGGCTCACCTGTCAACATGGTCTGTGGGAGTGGGGAGATAAGGATCTGACCCCACTAGCTGCTCCCTACCTCTACAGTATGGTATTTTCTATTATTGACCAGCTTAATTAGGCAGGATGAAAAGTCCAGTCCAAAGTTCCCTTATTCCTTTAATAAATTATAGTCTACCACTGAGCACATGAATACCACAAACAGAGTACAAGCACTTTGAAAATGCAATAGAACTCACTGTCTCAAGGGTTGCACAATCTGCTGCCTCAGGATTTGCTGCACTGCTGCATCCCGCATCTCAGATGAATAGAGGATGCCATCCAAGGCAGAGGAGAAGCTGAATAAACTGCAAAGAAACGTGCACATAAAACACATGAACTGAAACAGAAAGGGAGGTCATCACCCTTGTGCAAAATGGGTACCATGGCCTGCTAGTTCCTAGTGTGGCTGCTGATGGAACTGGCCCTCCAAGGGCTGGGTACCACTTTGGCTTTGTCTAGTAGTCAATGTGTAGCAGCTCATCATATGCTGCTAAACTACAGCTTCCATCAGCTCCATCAGGCATGGTCAATAGTGAGGATGATGGAAATTGCAGTCCTAAGAAAGTAAAAAGAACCATGTTGGATCAGATCAATGTGTCATCTAGTCCAACATCCTGTTCTCCAGTGTGCCATCAGATGCCCATGGGAAGCATAAAAGCAGGACATGAGCGCAACAGCACTCTGCCCCCCCACCACCCAACCATTCCCAACAAGAGCTTCCAAATGTGGAGTCCATCTGTAGGGCCCATGTTGGCTACTCCTTGTCTAGTTGGCCATTTTGCAGGAAGGACGGTACCATGAAGATTGCAAAAAAGACCAAAGCACTATGATCAGAAAAAGGCAGCAAAATAAAGGCGAGAAGGGTTTGCTGAATGCAGAAGGCAATGCGGAACGATGGAGAGACCACAGAGCTGGGCCCCAACTAGAGCCAACACTGAACAAACCTGTAGAGGGTAGTGTCTAGGTAGCAGGAGTTGCAATGCCCCTGGATGCCCTTCATGATGCCTTCCATCTTCTGCAGGACGTCATGTTCCCATGCTGCCTCAGCATCATCCTTTGCCAAGTGCTCCATTATGTAACTGCCCTCTAGAAGAACAGATGGGGTATGGTAAATGATGGTCCTGTTATTAACCCTACCTTCACCACAAGAGCCAAAATACCTAAAGAAAGGACATATGGGGGGGATGGACACATGGCTCTCCAGATGTTGCTGCTGAACTCCAATTCACCTCAGCCCCAGCCAGCATGATCAATGGTCAGGGATGACAGTAGTTGTAGTCCCACAACTACAACATGGAGTAGGGCTGCCATATGGCCAGATTTTCCTGGACATTACAGGGATTTCGAAGGCAGAAGTGATGTCCAGGGGGGCAATTTGTCCTGGATCTGCCCTAATGACAGGAAGTGGCAGGAGGTCAGGAGAACTTCAGTAGTTGTATTTATTTTTAACAGCAACTAGCTAGGACTCAGTGCCCAGGCAAGACTAAGGTTCTAGCTCATTCCCACTGAGTTATGTTGGGAACCACACCCAGAGAGGGGAAGGGCATTTCTATTACACAACAGGCATGCCTCTTACAAGCGCATAAACACACTACCAGCCACACCAAGGTCACAAAGCACAAAGCATAACTCATTTGTTTGTGATCTTCCTAGATATCACAAGAACTAAGAAATTAGGGGACAATAATCTCAAAACCATAGATCTCTTTAATAAGGAATATTGTGCAAACAAACTGGAAATTTTAGGGGGCTGAGGTCTTGCAACTTCATCACCGACTCTTACCTTTCTTAAGGGATCTTTGGCCAATCTCTTTGCACCAAATGGGGTTGGTAATACTGGAGCTAACAGCGACAATCTTGCTTGCATCGATTTTCAGCCTGGAGGAGCTGTTACCAAGGGCAATAATTCCTGGATCCTGGTTTAAGAAGAAAAGGAAGTAATAATTGGTGTTGAGAATACTGCTTTTTTGAAGCAATAATCCATACCAAGGATGGGGAACCTGTATCAGTTGGACTACATCTCCCATCATTCCTGATCACTGGCCATGCTGGATAAGGCTGATGGGAGCTATCACATCCCTGATCTATATTTTCCCTCCCAAACTTGTTGCTGCAATGGCAGTACCCGTTTATTTTAGGGACAATTCCATTTGCCGAAGGTTTTATGCATTTAAGAATGGTCATATAGGGGGTATCATAAAGTATATATTTAAGAGTAGGTGATAAAGAGTAAGGGATGCAAATGTGCATAGACAAAGAGGCTAAAGGATTAGGGGATTCAGAGACGGACCTGTGATGAAAAATGGGGAATTTGAAGGCTTTGCTCCACAGCAACTAAAGGCTTGGCCATTAACAGGAGCAGAACAGTACCAGAATACCCTGAAGCTAAGCCCTGCTATGGCCTCACCAGCAACTCCACCTCAATGACGACCATCCTCAGCTCTCCACTGCCCGGTTTCCTGCGCCGTTCCCAGAAGCCCCTCACAATACCAACAGTCGCCACTCTGCCATATCTTAGTTGTAGCACGTCGTGGATCCGCAGGCAGCAAATGGAAGAGAAGAGCTGTTCATTGCAGAACAGGCTATGCCTCTTTTGTGGGCTCTCAATGGTGAGCAACAGGGCAGCCTGGTGTCGGCTGAGAGGTCTTACGTGGCTGCTCATCAGGGCTATGATAGGCCTGGACTTCATGTCAACCATACGACCTTTGCTGTGGTTGCCCTCCACAAAGCATCCTATGGACCCCAAGGGGATCTTCTTCCTGCCAGCACAGATCTCTCGAGTTACGATGAAGGCCTCTTTCTTCTCTGGAGCAAAATCCATGGCAGCGAATACAACCTGTAAACATGAAAAAATCAGGATAGGAGATGATTGCCTCAGAGGCTTGCAAGAGACAAAGTCGGGTCATAAATAGTTGGTGGGGTTTTATAGTGTGTCCAGGGCTGTTGCTCAACTGAATAAATCCATGTTCATTAATTATAGTAGCAGACTAATTGACTTGATTTGCATACAGTTGTATTATTGTGTAGGACAAAAGAGGGATCTTTTAGGGAAGGCACTTTTTAATCTAGTTTTTATATTAAAATTGTATTTTTAAATCTGTTGCCCAGTTAATTTAGAATATAATTTTAATTTATCAAAAATGTTTTAATCAGTTACAATTTATTTATAAGGTTTCTTACCTGCCCTTTACTATCTTAGATGAGTTCCAATAATACAATATACAGCTATAAAAACATGTAGGACAGTTTAAAATGAAGAAGTGTGCATGCACACGAAAGCTCATACCAAGAACAAACTTAGTTGGTCTTTAAGGTGCTACTGGAAGGATTTTTTTTTATTTAGTTTAAAATGAGTAACACAAACTATTCTTACCAAAACAGAACAATATAGATTCAGCAAAATAGACGGGTCCTCCAAAACAAAATACCTTAACTGTCAAAGGCCATTTCTACTTAGAAATAAGTTCCATTGGGTTCACTGGGCTTTACTCCCAGGTAAGTAGGTATGCTTAGGAATGCAGCCTTAGTCAATTAAGCAATGCAGTTGTACATATTATAATGACCTGGCATTTCTATAGCACATTTCCTAAGTGCTCAAACGTCATATACAATATTTTAGTAGCCCAGGGATAGAGCGCCGGTGTTGTCCTAAAGACGTTGTTGGACCACAACTCTGACCAGTGTAGGCCATGGTCAAGAATGATGGGTGTTTTAGTCCAACCAAACTGGAGGGTCTCAGGCTCCTCACCCCTACAATAATCCACTATAACAACTCTGTAAATTTCACCAATATAAGGTTACCAGACATCCCCGTTTCCTGGGGACAGTCCCCAGATTTACAAATTAGTCCCCTGACAAAATCCTATCATTCCTACTGAAGTTGAAAAGTGTCACCGGATTCATTGGAAAAAAATCTGGTAACCTTAGACCAATATCTTCTCCCTATTGACAAATGGGAAACAGAGACAACAGTTGATTGTCTGCTGAGCTTAGTTATGAACTGCAGGATTTCAGCTCAGATTTCTGGCCAGGGACAGCTGCTTCTCTAAGTTCAAGAAGGTGATGGTTGACACAATGCACTTCTTTTCCTACATGCGGCCCAAGAGAGCTCACTCACCTCCCATCACCGCCACCTCCTAGCTGCACATATTAGAGGCAGTGTGCTCAATGAATAGAATGAACAATAGGAAAGCCCCTATTCATGTTCTTTTTCTCCTTCTCAGGGACCTTAAGGCTATGTTAGTGACCCTCTCTGCCCCAGCTCAATCAATCAATGCACCCTTAGCTCAGAAGCGCTATACACCTGCGTTTTTTACAGCCTTCTGTAATGCTAACTTTACCCACAAAACTTATGCCAGATGTAAGTTAATAGTACAGATTAAAGTTATACTGAATTTTTTTAATCTGCTGTTTCCTAGTTTTTGGACTCATCACATGGCAAGATGGGAGATATCATTATACTATTTATATAATTGCAGAAAAGGGGAATTGTACACTTGAAAAAAATCCAAATGCTGAATGTGGAAAACTGCATACCCTCCAACATTTTTCTGATGAAAATAGGGATGCCGCCCCATTCCATAATAATCATTTTACTATTTAAACCCCACACATCTTACTAAAACATTAAACATTAAAGAAAACTTCCCTATACAGGATTGCCTTCAGACAGCTTGAAGGTTGGATAACTCCATACCCTCCAACATTTCTCCATTGAAAATAGGGACTTCCTAAGGAAAAGTGGGACATTCTGGGATCAAATCAGAAACCGGGATGGTTTCTCTAAATCAGTGATGTCCCTGGAAAATAGGGACACTTGGGGGGGGGGAGGCTGAAACTGTGCTTCAGTTTCCCCCTTTCTGAAATACCTGAAATGAAGGTCACCATTGGGTTTGAATGGCATTGTAAAACAACACATTTATTTCAGTGTATCCAATGTTTAGGGGGGGGGGAAGATTTATGTCTGACATTTTGAATGCAAGCTTTCATTTACACATTATAGAAAATACTGGCTGGATGTTATTTTCTCACACCCTGCTCTCCAGCTTTTGTTATATCCAAATCAACCCAAAGACAAAGTCATGAAAGTGGAAAGTTACCGATTTACTAGCTTCATTATTTTTTATTTGTTGTATACAAAGTCTGTCAGTCGCTTTTACATCTAGCCCTACAACGCGGTTTTGCTTACCTGACCTTGGAAGGGATCTGTTTCCTGGCTTGTCAGTCACTGCAAAGAGCCTGCTTTGCTCTTTTTATAAATAGCACCAAGGGTGTGTCCTGCTTCTTCTGTAGCAATACAGCCTCCAGGGTGGATTTTAAGACACAGAACAACATTGGCATATCTAACTTCTGGTCACGCCCTTGGAAAGAAGACCCACAGCACTTTTAAACTGTGGCTACAAATAAGCACTTCCAATGTACAAAGTGCTTAACAGTGTGTGTGTGTGTGTGTGTGTGTGTCCATGTACTATCTACCCCTCCGTAACCTTAAAGGAGTAAACAGGATTTTGTCTTCTGCAAGTCTAACCTCACTACAAGGCTCCTACTTGCCTTCACTATTACACCAGTAACTGTACAGTGACTGCACTCCTATTGCAAGTTAACGATTAGTGCCATCATAAATCAAAACAGAAATCGCCCTGTTGCATTAAAGGGTGCCTCTGGGCTGTTACTACCGGTACTGTATTTTCAGGTGGGATCCAATCAAATAATGCCAGATTCAGGTAGTGCAATTAAAAGTTGATTTGGTGCTCTTGCACAGCAAGCCTTCTCTCCTACCCTTGACAAAATTGGACTTTGTGCAATAACGAAAGAAATGGGAAAATGCACGGGACAAAGCGGGATAACAATTCCTTGGTGCAATGTTGAATAACCTCCCTGCAAACTAATCAGAATGCATGCTCAATAAATAGCCAATGTTATCCAACAAACCTTGCACAAACAAATCAGAGAGAATGCTCGATAATGAGGTCATGTAGAAGCAACCACAAATTGACCATCTGTGCTGAGGCTGGAATCAGCAGCTGGCATTTCTGGGCAGCTTCCAGGGCATTTCTCTCTCTCCTTGATCCCACTTGACCTAGGCTCCTGACCCTTTGGTCCTCCCCCCCTCAGTTCTGACGCATCTAATCCTCATTTCAAAGGTGTGTGTACTGTAAATGTTAAAAAAGGAGATACTAACATTTTTTTCCCATTAGAAGATTGTAGTTGCAAGACATAGTTATGACTAACAAGGAACTCGACCTAGGAGTTGACATAGATGTGACCTCACAGAATTTACAGTTATGCAACCTAAACACACACGCACACATACGTTACTGGCTCAGTTAATTATTATTATTTGCAATAGGCTTATTTTGCCTCATTCACCACAGCTGGTGCATTATGTTCTACATGGTGCATCTACAGCAACCCATAATCGTGTCACAAATTAAGAACTGGGTCATTGAAGGGTGGAGTATTTATGAATATAGTGAAACTCTTCCTCTTAAAAATGTTGATGGACATTTCTCCTGCATTTCATGGCCTCACCCAGCTCCCCTAGGTTGCCCAAAGTTGTTGACCTTTGTTTTAGGAAATAGCTGTTTACCTTTAGAATGGTTGCGAGACGCAGGGACTCACAGCGCCAACCAACGGGGGTGCCAGCACCCCACGCACAGGGGCGTACTAAGATAAGTGCGGGTTCCATGCTGGGGGGGAGGGGACAAAATGTCGGGCGGCACAGTCGCAGCGCTGTACGTCCGCTGCCTTCCCCGCTGCATGGCGGCTAACTGTTTCGGCTGCACGCGCAGCACCCGGAGTGCCATGTAATGTTGTGGGCGCCGCGCGACGCATCTTGTTGTGTGCGCCAAGTTGGGGGAACTTATAGAATAGATTTAGGGGCATTTGTTGTTGCCCCCCCCTTTTTAAAAAAGGAAAACCTTTAATTGGGCAAGCAGTTAAGGCCTGGCATTAAGCTGGTGTGGAATTTTACCTTTTGACATCGCATTTTGTTGTTGTTCAGTCGTGTCCGACTCTTCATGACCCCGTGGACCAGAGCACGCCAGGCACGCCTATCCTTCACTGCCTCTCGCAGTTTGGCCAAACTCATGTTAGTACGGTAGCTTCGAGAACACTGTCCAACCATCTCATCCTCTGCCGTCCCCTTCTCCTTGTGCCCTCCATCTTTCCCAGCATCAGGGTCTTTTCTAGGGAGTCTTCTCTTCTCATGAGGTGGCCAAAGTACTGGAGCCTCAGCTTCAGGATCTGTCCTTCCAGTGAGCACTCAGGGCTGATTTCTTTCAGAACGGATAGGTTTGATCTTCTTGCAGTCCATGGGACTCTCAAGAGTCTCCTCCAGCACCATAATTCAAAAGCATCAATTCTTCGGCGATCAGCTGACTTTAATTGGGCAGCTAAGATGCATATTTTAAATTCATTGCATCCTGCCTCTGAGATAGGGAAAGTTAGAAAATGTAAATAAGCAAACAAACCCAGAACATTGTGCACTTTACAAAATACCAAATGCATTTTAAGTGCCTACATTTGAAAATGCTCTAAAGTTTCTGTGACAGAAACCAAGGATCAAAATTATTTTTCTTATAACACATCAACCCATCTATGTTTGTAATTATATAATCTCAGAACTGTTTTATTGTCTACTTGTTTAGTACTGTATTAGGGGGAACCAGTGGGGACATGCAGTTCTTTTTGTTCTATAGTTAATTAATTAAAGTTAAAGAACTCTTTAGACTAGATATAGGACTCAAGGAGGAGCAGTCAAGTAACCCTTTAATAAACCAAAGTGGTGGCCGTCGCCACGAAGACTGTCCCTTACCAACGTAGCAACTGGGTGAACCGTTAAAAATTAGTTATTTTAAAGTTGTGCATTCTTCCTCTCCATTGCTGGAGCACACATCCAATCTCAATTGAAGAGTCAACCACAAACATCAAGAACTCCCCACCATCACACACACCTAAGTGCATGGAGATCTAGATCAGAGGAAGAAAGGCAATACCCTGCCCATTTCTCTGATATGTTAGTGGTGTGTGCACATGTTAGTGGTGTGTGTCCTGCCCCCACAAACAGGGAAGCACTCAGATATGTGATAGTTCCTCACCCCCACCTGCAGTTCAAAGTGGTACAATCCAGGAACAATTCTGCCATATAGCTGCTACTTGTGTAGGCAACCCATTACAGTATACTTAAAAAGCTTGCCTTGAACCATTTCAGTCCATCCGGTCCATGGGGATACAATATTGTGTCATTAGTGATGGATGGGGCATGCTCAATTACAGTGCTAATAAGAACATAACAGCATAATAAGAGCCTGATTGATCTGGCCAATGGCCCACCTAGTCCAGCATCCTGCTCTCACAGTGGCCAATAAGGTTCCAGTGGGAAGCTTGCAAGTAGGACATGAACACAACTCTCCCCACCTGTGGTTTTCAGTACCGGTAAGTGGTATCCCTGAGGAAGACACAGGGCAGGCCACATGTTATATGCAGCTCTGTCCTCTAACATGTTGCCACCAACCTCCCCCCCCCCCACCCAGTCCCCGTGGCCTGAGATAGTGGTCTCACTCTGCCTGCTGGTAGGGCTAGCTCTGCAGTCACAGTATAGGTAATTTATATAGCATGGACGGAACCCTTCATTTTGAAGCACTCCTATCCAAATACATTTATCAAAATAAAATAAAATGATTTCTCTCATATGATTTGATAGAACTGTATGATTTTTATCTTACTTTTATTTTACCCCCACATTGGGTCTGCTTGTTGATGACAGGTGGGCTTAACATGTTATTAAATAATGCAAATATGATTTAGTTATCTATGTCTGTTTTAAACATTTTACTAATTTTATTCTGTGTTTTACGGATGATCATCTTCTGTATGCTCTACTTGTTCTTAAAAAAAAACCAACTGTGTATTCGAGAATAATTAAGTGATTGAGTGGTATACAAATCTTTCTTAACCATCAGCCTCAGCATCCCTGCACCTGTAACTATGCACACTTCTTCAGATACATGCACACGAAAGCTCATACCAAGAACAAACTTAGTTGGTCTCTAAGGTGCTACTGGAAGGAATTTTTTATTTTATTTTGTTTTGACTATGACAGACCAACACGGCTATCTACCTTTAACTGTAACTATGGTCTTTGCCACACCTGTGCTCACCGAAACTTGTTTCCTCCCCCCTTTTCTTGGGAAGGGGTCCATTTTATGCGAGGCTGGTGTGTGTGTGTGTGTGTGTGTGTGTGTAGACAGATATAGATTAGATTAGATTAGATTAGATTATAGATTTGTGATTTTGTATTAATGCCTCGTTTTTATATGCAACTGCATTTTTGCAATATTTGGATTAAGGTGCCTGTTGTTGCTTCTGTTTCCTGTACACCACTTAGAGATATTCTTCAATCTATTAACCAGCCATCAGCCCGACGGTCCGCCTGGCTCAGGTGGGCGGTCCCTGGGCTCCAAGCCCCGCCCTGCCCTCCTCCCCACTCTCAGCTTCACTTCCGGAGCGGGGTCCTTGGCTCGGAGGCGGCGGCTGCCCGGCCCGCGAGGCGCAGGCAAGCAGGCAGGCAGGCAGGATGGCGGCGGCATCAGCAGCCTCCGCGTCTGCAGCGTCGTCTGCGGCCGGTGCCTCCGAGAAGGAGGCGAGTCAGCAGAGCAGCCTGGGCGCCTACTCGCCCGTCGACTACATGAGCATCACCAGCTTCCCCCGCTTGCCCGAGGAGGAGCCCGGCGGCGGCGGCGGCGCCCCCGAGAGCTGCCTGCGCTCCAGGAAGGAGGAAGACGCGTTTCTGGCCGAGCAGGACACGGGTGAGAGCGGGAGCCGAGGGGCCGCGTCGCCTGCCTGCCTGCCTGCCTGCTCCCTGCACCCTCCATCCGACCAGCCCATGACTCCATGCTCCATCCTCCCATCCAGCCTTCGTGCACAAGTCCTAAGCAAGCATCTTCCCGCATCTCGCCCCCCTCCTGCGCCATCCCTTCCTCCTCCTCCTCCTCCTCCTCCCCTTCCCCAGAAGCATTTGGCACCAGCATTTGGATGGCGCAGCAGCCATCCCTCGCCTCCTCTGAACTTCCCAGCCCAGCGGCCCCGGGAATCTCTGCAGCCATATTTGACTCCTCAGCCTCCTCTCCCCACCCACCCACCCATAGCGGGGGATGGTGCTGCGTGAGCATCCCTCCCCCACCTGGGTACCGGCTCCTTGCACATCCCTGCCATTTCCCTTCCTCCTGTCTTTGCCGCTCTCCACCTTTCTCATCCCCATCTCCCATTTAATTCCCTCTCCCTTTTCTGCTCTGCTACTTTCCCCTATTGGGGCAATAAAGTGAGTGGCTCTCCAGTCCTCCGCCCCTCCAGATCTTGCAGCCCACCCTGTGTTTGCTGCTCCACAGAATACCCTTTTGTGCTGAAGCAGCCTCCTCCATCCTCATTATCTTCCCAACTCTCCCACCTCCTCTGAAAGCTCCAAATCAGCATCTCATGGTTTTACCTCCGCCCCTTTTGGTGGGGGTGGCTGCATGAGCTTCCCCCAAAATGTTGATTTTCACAGTACTGCCAAGTTAATTACCGAGCCTATTCACTCCCATCCTACATAATGTGGAGACTTTATGTGGCATCCTTTTGTTCTGCAATGCCTGAAAAATGGGGAGGGATGGGGGACAGAGGTCCTTCCCTTTCTCTCTGTGAAGATATTGGGAAATATAGCAGGGGCAGAGTTTTCTGTTCTCTCACCAGCTATTGACAAGCATTAAGACTGCCCTTGGAGACTTTTACTATTTTTGTATCACATCTGCACTGCAAAAGCCAGATGAAATTTGGCAGAGGTAGCCAAGACCTATCCAACTTAAATGCAGATTCTACTAGTTCTTGCAATGCCATTGTACAGGGACAACGTGCAAAGTAGAGTTTCTGATTGCTGTCCCCGTCTCATAATTGGAGCTCTCTGAGCCACCCATTGAAACTGATTGGCAGAAGATTTAGGACTGACAAACGGAAGTGCTCCTTCATTCAGTGTGCAGTTACGTTTGCAGTTCACCACCATCAGCTTATATTGCTTTCTAAAAAGGTTTAAACAGACTTATAGTGGATAGGTCAGAATAGCCAAATAGAACCTCTATGTTACAGAGATAACTACTGTGAATCTCAGATACTGGTGATAACTCACAAGAGGAAAGCAAGAAAGATCCATACTTGGCATATTTTTTTGTAACCAGACTTTTGAATGACCTAACAGGTATCAGATTTGTAATTTGGTACATCCTCCTGCAATGAACTTATGGGCTCATCACATTGTGAGAAATCCTCAGTTGGGACTCATGTTAGAGGAGTCAAACCACTAATTCAACAGGTTAAAAAATGAATGAAAAAGCCAATATATTGATAAGAATCTATAGAGACATGCCATCTAAAACATGTTGAGGTAAGTCAACAGAACTCATTGGTTCTGATACAGACCCCCAGTAGTTCAGATAAGTGTTTTGATGTTTTCTCCACTCCCTTTCACTATGAGTTGCTTCCTGTGTAACAATGAAGTACCGGTAGTAAAAGCAAAAGCATGAACCATGCGCTTTTCTTTATCTACTTCTACTATAATGTGGAAAGTGAGACATACAAATCTTTCCTTGAATGAGGTTTGGGAGTCTAATACACTTCTGGAGTTTACAGGTCTTGCATTACTAGACAAAATTATTGATCTCCACTTTAAAATAGAAGCAAAGGATGGAGGGAAGCAGCAGGGTTCCCCCCCCTCCTTTGTAGCATATGAAGGATCTCTTGGAAGATTCAGGACACTGTAAAAGAAGTGCTTCACTTTTATTTCATTGTTCCATCCTGACTCACCACCACTCTTGTGTTTTCGTCTTTTTCATTTCCGTTTGGTCTGCTCACTCCAAGCTTCTGAAATTTGCAAAATCTAAATAAACGTTTCAGTTTGGCACCCCCATGATTATATGTCAATCATTTATTGATTCTATTTTCAGATGCATATGTATCCATTGGTTAGAATCCTGAGTGTTTCCTCATTTGAAGTTTGTTTCATTGTTTGTCAATGTATCAAACTATTGACTCTCCTAACTGGTATCCGATGCCGGTATCTTTCCAAACCTCTGTGCCCAGCATGACACTTTTACATGATGGGTTCTTCCAAGCTCTCAAAACTAGTAGCTGGCATGAAAATACAACAACTGCAAAAAAAAAAAAGCTTTAAATAAATATTTGGGCTATTTCTGTCCCTCTGTATAAATATTAATAAAATGATCTATGCCCATAAAACCTTTGCATTTCACTACATTAGTTATTCATTATAATACTTTTTTTTGCTCATATTGTGCATTTCAAATGTTCAAAGCTCCTCAACATAATTTATCTCAGTAATCATCATAATTCATAGACAAAGTTGCATTTGTGTTGATCTATATTTTGTTTCTCTGTTGGGATCTAGTCCTCATTTTTGTCTCCCTTATGCATGTTTAAATATACTGCCAGACATTGAACTTCCCTGCCAATGGTAGCCTCCAAGCAGGAAGCACCAGATATACCTTTTATCACAGTTTATGTGTGTTTTGGTTCTCCAGATGTTGCTGAAGTACAAATCCTATTAGCTCCAGAAAGTGTGGGCAGAGGGCAGGGGTTATAGGCATTGTAATTCAGCAACATTTATATATTAATGTTATATATGCACACACACACACACACACATATATACATACACGTGTATGTCAACAAGGTTGCAAGTATTGGCCATGAAGTTGCAGTGTACAATATAACTTCTACATTTTCTGCTACACCAACAGCATAGTGATAACTATTTTGTATCACTAACAATTGATTGCCATGCAGTGGGACATCAAAACACATTCTCAGGCATTTGTTTTATATTGAGAAGGAGGGGATGTAAGCAGTAAATGTTATCTTCTGTTATAAATGAAATGCAGTTGGAAGTGGTTTCCCCCAAGGCTACATAGAAAGATTAGTTTGAGTCTGAGTTACCATATCCTTTTATGAAGCAGAATATTTGGGGTGTGTTCAACTAACTCAGAGTAGACCCATTCAAATTAATGGCCATTCCTAATTTAGGTCCATTAATTTTAGTGGGTCTGCTCTTAGTAGTAGTTGAATACAACCCCCTTTTTAACAGAAGGAAAACATAAATCTTTATTTAGCAGAGATAGGTTAAAGTTGGGTGTGTTTCACTTATGCCATAATGTCTCTTGTTGATATTTATTTTGAAAGAAGCAAAGAAGTATGGGCTGATTTGGGAGGAAACAGGGTTGATCCCATTAATTGCCTGCACTGGTGGTCATCGCAAGGGGTGGGACAGTTTCCTGTATTATACTGATTGGAGGGATGAGATGGCACTCTTTCCCCTGACTCAGTGGGCAGGGAGAGGAACACCTGCTCAGCACTGTCAGCTGACAGTACCCCGACAACCTGTTTGGCAGGAGCAGTTCGTTCACACCCCTCAACTGGAGTGATAAGTTTTACATACAAAGAGGAAATTTAGGGAAATAGAATATATATTACTGATTTGTATGTTAAGCCCCCCAAGCACATAGGAGCTTTAGGAATACTTTTTTCAGGCTGCCAGCAGTGGATGTCATGGACCAGACAGCGTAACATATTAATAGTGTAATCCTGTGATTCACATCACAATAAGTTCCATTGAGTTCAATGGCACTTACTCCCAGGTAAGTCTGTGTAGGATTGGAGCCCCAGAGAAAGTGACTACTTCTTAGCAGTAGTGAATAGTGTGGTGGACTGCTGCTACTCACCTGAACTGTGTTTGGTTATGTTGCTGCTTACAGGGGAGGAAGTGAAGGCAGCAGTGAGGTTGGACTGGTGCAAATGCATCTACAGAGTCAATCTGGTACTTCTGCCAGTAAATTTGCACCATGCTGACCTTGCCGCAACTCCCCTTCTATCTCCTAGTAAGTAGCAGCAGTGCAACTAACCAGAGGTCAGGTGAGAAGTGCCATCCCATCACACCAACTGCTACAGCATGCCGGGCTGGTAGATACCTCTTCACAGCATGAAAAATGAGTCACAATTTGGTTATGCCCATTCATAAGCAAGGGATGCATTTTATAACAATTCACTTAATTTACAGACATACCTTTAGGACACAGCTTACTTGATTTCTCAACAATAAACAACACAAACAGCATTTGATGATTTAAGGCTCAAAAGAATTTGTGTATGTACACATTGTATGTATATAAATTTCTTGTAGATGAACCCATATTCAAGCATCAAACTATTGCTTGAAATGAGAGCATTGTTGTTTGTGACGTAATTAACACCATTGCCTGTTTCCATTACAGTGTGGAGCTGTTTTAATGTGTAATTTTATTTCTGTAATATGATCCACAGTAGAATGATCCTGCCAAAGCAAAGCAGTTTTAGCCCCCCTTGATTTCCGTAGGAGAGAGTAAACCACGTCCTTAATATAAATCAAAGGAATGTAAAAGTGCTCAACTTTGGGCAGTTTGCATTCTTTGTAGCGATGATAGTTGTGGCGTCAAGCAGGGGCTGTCAAGAGAACAGAGTAAAAGTATATCACTGTTACATTGAAATACATTTGCATGCAACATTGATTTCACTTTCTTCCTGCCCCCTATTGTGTAACACCAATGCATTCTATAAAACAATGGATCACTGGCTCTGGTGCAAGTGTTGGGTAAATTTACATTACTGGATTTAAAAAAATCAAATCAAATCTGCACAGATGCTTAAATATGACTTTTTATGTATCTCAACTCATGTTTGGGAGGCTTTAAAAGAAAAGGAAGCGGGTGCAGGGATGGAATTGACTGTACATGGCTACGTCTGGGCAAGTAGAATAATAGAATCATAGAGTTGGAAGGGACCCACGGGTCATTTAGTCCAACCCCTTGCAATGCAGGAATCTTGGGAGTTTTAAGGGATCAGGTGTACTCCTGCAGTTCACCTTTGATTACTCCAATCCACATGCTTTGTGGTCTCTATCCCTCATGGATCCATGTCCACATGGATAACGTAAGACACACTATACCTTTAAAGCACATTCGAAGCATGTTCCCTCCCTCAAAGAATTCTGGGCACTGTAGTTTATTAAGGACTATTTGGAATTGTAACTCTGTGAAGGCTAAACTACAGCGCCCAGAATTCTTTGAGGGAAAGACTGTGCTCCAAATGTGCAGTCAAGATATAATTTGTACACAGCAAAAAGGAGACCGCATAACCAGTTTGAATGATGCAGTGAATGGAGCCAGCTTCCTGATGTAGGAATTTATACTGCCTCTGAATACACAGCTTCCATTTTTAGCTGCCATTGCTAATAGTTATTGATATATCAATTCCACAGAAGCTTTTGCCTAAGCCCTTTGTAAAAGCCATCTAAGCTAGGGCAATCACAGCAGGAGGAGGCAGGTAGAAGTTGCAAGACTGCTGCTGGCCCTCTTTGCCCCTGTATCTGGAAAATAGCATATTGGAGGAGCCAGAAGGCCTGGCCATCTAGCCTAGCCCATGAAGAACAAGGACTTCGCCACAGCCACAGCTGGTTCGTTGGGGGTGGGGAGCAGAGAGCCTATTTATATTGAGGCTGCCATTGATGATGGGTCACTGCCGGTAGCCAGCCCTGGTAGGGTGGTCCTGAAGGGGGAGACACCAAGGGGGAGATAATCCCTTTGAGTCTTTCTTTTGGAGCATGGCAAAGGGGAAGGTGCTCCTCACAGATAATAGGGTGTGCTTGCTCCTTGGTGAAAGATTGGAGCAGCTGGAGGGGAGGATGGGAGTTAACTTGGCTTCCAAGTGAGAGGTGCCATGCTGGCAAGTTGTGTCCGTGGCGAGGGCATGAATATCCAATGTGATTGGTGGGTGCTTTGTCGCGGAGGACTCTGGAGTTGCGGCTCTCATCTTGCATTATTGGCCGAGGGAGCCGGCGTACAGCTTCCGGGTCATGTGGCCAGCATGACTAACCTGCTTCTGGCAAACCAGAGCAGCGCACGGAAACGCCGTTTACCTTCCCGCCGGAGCGGTACCTATTTATCTACTTGCACTGTGTGCTTTCGATCTGCTAGGTTGGCAGGAGCAGGGACCAAGCAACGGGAGCTCACCCCGCCGCGGGGATTCGAACCGCCAACCTTCTGATCGGCAAACCCTAGGCTCTGTGGTTTAACCCACAGTGCCACCTGTGTCCCTTTTGAATTACTTATTGTACTTTTATTATTTAGTTATTTTGTATTAATTTGCTGATCACCACTTCGGGGTCCTTTACACCCCAAAGCAGTACTGGCACCTCCCCATTTGTATGTGACCGGCACACATGCAACTGCTGACCAGCACACCATTTTCAGCACTGCAAGCGAGCAAGGCAGGGGCAGAACGGGATGGGGTGGGTTTATGTGCATCCCACTCATGCACACAGCACCCCAGAACATAAATGGGGAGTAGCATAATAGCCTGAGGCAGTAAATTGCCTAAATTTGCCGTATTTTGCAAGAAGATATAGTGTCAGGACTTACAAGGTTCAAGCTAAGAGTTTAAAAGACAAAAGTCTGTCTTCTTTAGCCCCAAATCACTTAAGTGGTGTTAGCATGGGATTAACTGGGAATAAATGGCATTTGGCTTTCCCCATGGGTGATTTCCCATGCTTCTGAAAAAGAGCCAAACTGAGAGCATGGAAGCAGGTGCACAGACACATTGCATGCCCACAAATTCCCGTTCTGTGAAGCACAGATATCTTCCTAACACATGCCGAACTTTCTATACTCCTTGCTGCTAGGTAATGATGAAGGAAAAGGAAATTTCCAGTCCACCAAAGTGGGCTTTGGTTCTCCATTCCACATGGTTGTCAACAATCTTTGTGTTTCTTAGGGTGTGTCCACGCTTCCACTTGTCCTGTGCCTAGAAAGCATGGGGGGGGGGTCCTGAGAGGATTTTCATTTGTCCCACCACTTTCCCTGGGGAAACCCACTGTTTACTGCTGAATTGGAACAAATTTCCATGAACAGTTTGCCTAGGGGAAAGCAGTGGGAGAAGAGGAAGTGTGGGGAGCCCATAGCCATGTAAGAAACACAGGATGAGTTTCTGTAGGCTGTGATAAAGAGCATCCATACCTCAGTGGGAAAGCATTTCACTAAATGTTGTTATAATAATAATAATAATAATAATAATAATAATAATAAGCTATTTGGTTATGAGAAGGAGCCCGCCATTTTGTTTGTGCTGTCTGACCCCCCCCCCCAAAAGGACATTCCAAAATAATCCCTCTGTATTATGGACTTTATGTGATTATAAATGGGACATGTAACAAAGGACCGGATCCAACTCACAGGTCCATCTAACAGAAGCCTGTGCAATTTTCCTGTCACTTTCTTTACTGAAAAAGTTGGAGGCAACCATCAACTGACAAGGACCAAAATACTATGCTGATCACCAAATGGGATGCTTCTGTGGTTGTTGCTGTCTTTGTATCTATAGAATCATAGAATTGTAGAGTTGGAAGGGACCCTGACGACAATCTAGTCCAACCCTCTGCAATGCAGGAATATACAGCTATCCCAGACAGGGATTGAACCTGCAACCTTGGCATTATCAGCACTAGACTCTAACCAACTGAACTATCCAGTGCTGATCTGTAGCTCCTTCTGCCTCCTCCTCTCTGAAGGGAAGAGCCTCAGACCTGGACAATGTCTTGAATGGACAGGGACTGGAGCACTCTGTGGATCGATGGAAGGACTTCTTCTTCCATGGCTTCACATCTTTGCCATTACCCACCTCACGAGCTGATTTGCAGTTCCTTCTGCCACTCCCTCTGGAGGGAAGAGCTTTGAGCAATAACATCAGAGCCTGCCATAAACACCTCTGTGTATTTCTAAGGCAGGTGTAGACATAGGTGCCTTCGATCTCCAGACCTCCCCACTCCACCCAACACAGAAATCTGTGGTGTGGCTTAGAGAAGAACAGAAACACACACAGCCAAGGCAAGGTGGGAAGAGCTGCCTCTCGGGGAGAGGTTTTTTTTAGCAATAGCCAGTGTAAATAGACATGCTGCTGCATTCTTTCCTTTGGGCTGATGGAAGCACAATGGCCATGTTGTGCTCAGGAGATCAGCAAACGGAAGTAATGGTATGTGGCAATAGACAGCACCCAGCGAAACATTGCCATGCATGTTTTAAAAAACAAAAAACCCAACCCACCTACATAATGTACTTCAGTGTATCCACACATAATTTTATTGTTACCAAGGTTGTGTGCCTGCCCCAATCTCTCCAAGATTGAATGGACATTCAATCTCTCGCAACATTACAGGGGGTTCCAGGTGCTCCCCTAGGATTGGCGATTCTGCTGGGAGTCAAGGCGCAGCAGAGACTGTTGTGTGTGTGTTGTGTTGTGTGTCTAAGAAAGATGGTTTTGTACACACATTGACACCTGGGTCTACTTTGGAGAGAGTTCAGAGCATTGCATCTCAAGGAAGGCTTTTTCCACACAGCAGCGTAGCATCAGATTCCAAGACCTCTCTGTCTCTGTCCTAGCCTGCCTTCAGCCAACCTGCCAAGATGGTTCTGACCTTTAGGCCTTATTTCCTGCTTCTCCTTCCCAGAAAACCTCTTGCCAAGCAACTCCTTCCCTTCTCCCAAGTCTAGTTTTAAAAGGTAATTTTCCTGTGTGACACCACACCCAAGTTATGTGGCAACCGCCCCCTTGGTTACCTGTAGGGTTTTTGGTCTTGCAGATACCTTAACTTAAGGATGCCATCATCTGCCTCTGTCCCTGTCTGGAAGAAAAATAAGCTCAGCCCAGCACCCAAGACTCTAGAAATCTGGCACCCAGAGACCTGCGGGATCCCTGTTTTCCCGCTAACCCATAACATTATGTTGGATCTTTCCCCTTACTGGATTATCCACAAATTTGAAAAATTGGATTAAATGGGGTGGGGATGGGGAGTTTGGTTTGCCATTTGGATGAAGATGGTGTTATGTGGATGATGTGAAAAACATACACACATGGGTTGCATCAAACCCACTCCAAACTGCTGTGTGTACTCCCCCTGCATTCTGGCATTGATAACATTGCTATAGTTATTATGAGGTACCGAGACAAATGTTCTTAATACAAAGTGCTTCCTCGCAGTTTAATCTTGTAAATATTAAAGACCGGTATTTTAAATTTTGTGGCGAATACCCTGTCTCCTTAATGAAATGGGAAATGGCATCGCTGCAGCTACTTCTATGTTTCCTGATGCTAACTAGACCCTCCCAGTATCATAAGGAGGAGGCATGACAAGTGGGATGGAAGTAATGACCATGAGTCATAGCTGCATGGGTAAACTGGTCGTCTCCAGGGTATAGAGTGGCCCATTTCATAATTTAATACTGCCATTAAACTCCCAAGAGTTAAAGGGAAGTAATGTGATCCCATAATAGTGGAACCAGAGCCAGAAAACTTTCTGAATGCTCAGGCTGAGCAGAAAAACAATACCATTGGAGCAGGAACAGGTATTCCGTGAGTGTCTTTGTGTATGGTTTTGATTCTGAGTTAGTGTTTTTCAGCATCTCACTCCTGTGTCCGTCGCTTTTCTCTCCTTTGTGAATGAAGATCCAGATTCCTTCTTAAAATCAGCTCGCCTTCAGCGCCTGCCTTCATCTTCATCGGAAATGGGCAGCCAGGATGTCTCGCCCCTCCGGGAGACCAGCAAGGATCCATTCTCCGGGGACTGCAGCTGTCGCCAGGACGGTCTGACTGTGATCATCACCGCCTGCCTAACGTTTGCTACAGGAGTCACGGTGGCCTTAATCATGCAGATCTACTTTGGAGACCCACAGGTAAGAAGAGGTATTTGACTGTTTTTCTCTTGGTAGGGAAGCTTGCATTGAAGTAGGAAGAACCTGCCTTTCACGAATAACGGTAGCTTCTAATTTTGTTTGCTACAGTTAATCATGATGTATTCTTGCATGTAGCAGCGGGATTCAAAGTGCTGTGTTGGGAACTGCCACACTTCTCTTACTGTGCCAGTTCGAGATCAACTACAAATTGCATAACTACTTGCTTATAATAGTGAATGTAATAGTTACTATAGTTACCAGCAGCGTTCAGTGTTGCGAACTTACCATGAGCATGAAGCACTTTGAATGCACCATTTGTCAAAGGGTGAGCCGCACATCGGAACCTCACTTTCCCAGTGCGGGTTCCTCTTTGTCATGCGCTGCACTAAGCATGTAAGGGAGAGCCAGTGTGGTGTAGTGGTTAAGAGCAGTAGTCTCGTAATCTGGGGGACCGGGTTTGCATCTCCCCTCCTCCACATGCAGCTGCTGGGTGACCTTGGGCTAGTCACATTTCTTTGAAGTCTCTCAGCCCCACTCACCTCACAGAGTGTTTGTTGTGGGGGAGGAAGGGAAAGGAGAATGTGAGCCGCTTTGAGACTCCTTCGGGTAGTGGTAAAGCGGGATATCAAATCCAAACTCTTCTTCTCTTCTCTTATCTGCACTTACCTTTTGCCATGCTATTTCTAGGCACAGGTCTGTGCTTTAAAGCTCTGTGTACAAGTGTTCTCCCCATCCCAGAGCTTTCCCCATGAAAACCCACTCTTTAAAGCTGAAGCACGACACACAGCTTTTTGCGGATTGCTGTTTGCTCCAATTCAGCTGTAAAGAGTGTGTTTTCTTGGTGAAAGCTCTGGGACAAGAAAAACAAGGCACCCGGACACAGAGCTTTAAAGTGTGGACCATGCCTGGAAAGCATAGAGGAAAGGCAAGTGTGGATAAGCCCTTAATGTAACCGGGCACATTCTACCCAAGATGGATGGGTCCCACTGCAACACTATTGTTCCTGCTCCTGCAGAGGCAGCATCTAATGCTATTGTACTAGAGCTGAAATGTTTTCACCTACTGGTATATTTTTATCCCATCTTTATGATTGGCCCAAGAAAAGCTAGAGAGCTTCATGGATAAACAGGGAGCTGAACTAGTACCAGAGGAAGTTGCGTTATACCAGGTCAGACAATTTGTCCATCTAAGCCAGTGACTGGCAGGAAGTCTCCAAGGTCCCTGGTGGAGATCTTTCATGTTCTTTACCACCTGGTCCTTTCTTCCGGAGATGCTAGGGACTGAATCTGAACTTTCTGCATTCGACTAATGTGTTCTGAGCTATGGTCTCTTCACTATACAATTGGTTTCTTTGATCATAGTCTAACATCCATTGCACCACACTGACTCTCTTTCCTCACTGAAGCCTTGTGGCTCAAAACATGCATTCAAAGAGAACCTCTTTTGCTTCCTGTATCTCAGTTAATATTTGGGGTGCTTCCAGACAGGTGGTTATTGTGGGATCCGTGCTGCATCAGAATGCCATTTCCTATTTTCCTCTCTCCATTTAATCTGGATGTACCCTTCTTGTGGAAAAACTGACAAGCTTCCTCCCCCCTCAATGTTGCCAGTGACTTGTTTATGATATGACCTGAATGACCCATCTGCTACATACAGCCTCCATTTGAATGATTCCTCAGTAATGATTCATGACATATTAAAAGCAGTCAACAGCATTACCTGTGAAAACAATCTAAAGTCCTAAGTAAGTTGCTCTCTTTGGGCATTAAAGCAGGTACAAAAACCTGTAGCCCTCCAGCAGTGCTTTTTTTCTGGGGGGACGCAGGTGGGACACATACCCCTAAACATTTTGTGAATCTAAGTTTGGCCTCATTGAGGGGCAGTATTTCAATATGAGTAGGAAAATGAGAGTACCCCTAAACATTTTTTTAGGGGGGAAAAGCACTGCCCTCCAGCTGTTGTAGGACCACAACGGCCATCTTTTCTGATCATTGGCCATGTTGGCTTGGGTAGATGGGAGCTGGTGTCCAGCTACATCTGAAGGGCCCCATCCTTTCTTTAACATAAACACATGATGGAGGCTGGACCTTTCTGGACCTACCTAGTCCCCAGCACATGAAGCTTTTGTCTCATAATGTGACTTCCCACAGATATTCCATCAAGGTGCCGTAGTCACAGATGCTGCTCGCTGCACAGCACTGGGGATCGAGGTATTGAACAAGCAAGGCTCCTCTGTGGATGCAGCCATCACCTCAGCCTTATGCTCAGGAATCATCAACCCTCACACGGCCGGCATTGGTGGGTAGGTGTTCGCCACGACCTCCTTTGCTTATCATTTGTCATCCTGTTGTGTCACCCTGGGAAGCCTCCTGGCCCTCATCAGAAAAGAGAGTTCTGTTGTCATTGCTGGGCAAACTCCTACGACTGTTGGGGAAGTGACCTTTGCAAATGCTCCATGGTGATATCGGTCTTGTTGTTCTCACACAGGTCTTATTTGTCTGAGGTGGTGGTGAGGAAGTCCATGCTGGTTTTTAAAGATTTGCATGTGGCAAATCCAGGCTCATGTGGCAGCCTGAAAGTTGAATGAAGCCTCCCGCAAGTTTTGACTGGCTCTTCTGCAGTGGATTGTGGAGGAAAGAAGTTGTGTAAATGTGCCCTACTGAACTAATAACTGTACGCTAATGATACTGTGCCATATAAACTGTTCTAATGAATTATAATTAATGCAAGCCTCAAGAGCTGGTTCACACATCAGCGTCTTAAATGAGGAAATGTGTGGCATATTGTCCTCTGGGAAAAGGGAGCACGATTCCTTCTTCCAATGGCCAGTAAAAGGCAATGGCAGCTGCCAGTTCCTTTCACTATTTGCTTTCTACTGCAGAAGAAAATGAATGCTGGGAGTGACCTCTGGCCACTCTATGCCACAGGTGGGAAACTTTAGGTCTGAGGGCCAAATGTGGCCCCTAAATCACTCTATCTGGCCCTCAGGATTCTTGCCTCACCACATACCCTCCCCTGCTCTGCACCTTCCTTGTGTGTCTTTGCCTGGCTTGAATGGTTCCTTGAATGTTGACAGTGCCTTTGCTTGCCTGGATGAAGGACAGAGAGGAATGTCTGAATTTGTACAGAAACTAATTTACTGTACAAAGGTAAAGTGCCCACCTGTTGCTCTGCTCAGTTTTGGCTTTGATTCTTCTTATCGTTAACATGTGGCCCAGAAGGGAATGTGGCGGCTTGGCTGGAAAAGATTTCTCATTCCTGCTCTATACTGAAAGGAGGCAACCTATCCTTTGCTTCCATCAGTGAGGCCGATCCTATGTATGCCTCTGTAAAAAGAGTGTGTGGATCAACCCATTGTTCTAACAGATCGTAGGGCAGGGGCTTCCTACATATGTTGAGTTTAGGATAGGGTCACCTGGGAAAATGGCCTGGGATGATAATATATTAAATAATCTCCACTGTAGGATTTTTATTGATACTTCCTGGTATTCTAAGCTGTGCAGCTCAGAGACAGATTTATGTGAATCTGAAGGTGGCTTTGGAGGTCAGTTGGGTACAGCGCCATAGAAGGACTGCCATGCATCTTCCTCCAAAAGACAAGCATGTGTCCGTCTGGAACATGATACAGTTTGCTCATCCCTGCCATTTATTTAAGCCAGGGGAGTTTCTGCACTCCAGAGGCCAGATTCAACTGCAAATTTCATCAACCTTTACCTCCTCAACACCTGGCCCTCTGCCCATAGCTGTGGCCTCTTTTCAGCCACCAGAATGTTTGTTTTAATGAGGTTTTATGCAAGAGAGATTTCAAGTGTTTTGATAGCCAGAGCACCAGGAAGTTCTTGAGCATATTACATAAACAGAGACACTCAATAACAGCCCATCAGATGGGATTTGAGAAAACCTTTGTTGAAACTGGAAACCCTAGTTTGCCACCCAAGCTGCTTAATGAAAACATATGTTCAGGAGTAAGACAAAAAACAAAAACAAAAAGGAACAGCAACCAAAATTATCACAAAGGTAAGGCTAGTTGAAGGTTAAGTACTGGCTGATTTAATGCATAGAGCTGCTCTGTTTTAAATAGGGATTAAAGTATCAGGTGAACACCAACCGTTTAAGCAGAGAAGTGCTTATTAGGCATGTTTCCCAGTTACTCTGATGAAAGCTTGACCTGTATTTATAACAACATTCAGAGGGGTAACAGGGTTAGTCTATTAAAGCAATTGCAAGGAAGAGGGTCTTAAAGACTAAGCTCCCCTATAGGAAGGTGTGGGAGAACAGGTGGTGAAATTTGGCTCTTGTTGATGGTCTGGAAATGAGAGCCTCTGAACTGTAATTGCTGCCCCCTGGCTATAGTATATACAGGCCAACTGGTGATTCCTCAACAAGGGAAGTGCACTTCCTATTCGCAGAAACACTTGTTTCATCTGATTCCAGGTGGCCCAAAGATTTTAAGATGTCTTTGGATTTCAGGGTCCAGTATCAAGAAACAGCTTTTAAAATTAATGACAGGGATAAGTCACTTCCCAGGTCTACAGTTGACGCAAAGCAGGCTGCAATGAGCACACAACAAATAGTTGTCTACTTGAGTTGACAACGCCCGGGCACAAAGTTAGCGTTTTGTTTTGATGACTGGGTGTGGAGATGGATGTCTGCATCATTGATTTATGCCTTGGTTATACAACTATTGACGACACAAATATGTACTGCTGGAGGGAGGGAACTGGATGGTTCAGAAGGGCAAAGTTCTTTGGTTACAATTCTATGCTGGCATCACACCTGGTTTTGTGAAGGACTTGCTGATGAACACAAAGCCCCTAAGGCCAAGGCACTGATTTACACCACCAGCTGCATAGAGAGGGAGGGCTTTCTCAGTAGGAAGAGACTGGGAAACCCAATAACATTGTCCTGCACCTATTAAAGGTAAAAGAACCTCTAAAAAGCAACAATGCTTCTTTCTACATCATGTGGTTGAATGAATGGGTTGCATCCGCGGCTAATCCTACTCAGAGTAGACCCACTGAAATTAATGAACATGACTAACTTAGGTCTATTAATTTAAATAGGTCTACTGAGTAAAACATGTTGGCTACAACCCAATGATTCTATCCTTTGCCAGGCTTGTACCCAACAGGTCCCAGCAAACAACAACAACAACAACTTATTATTTGTACCCCGCCCATCTGGCCAGGTCCCCCCAGCCACTCTGGGCAGCTTCCAACAAACATTAAAATACATCAAAAGATATCTGAATTGTTTGGCATGAGCATAAAACACAATCTTTTGTACCTCTCTTTGCAAAACTGCCTAACATGGCTTGCGCATTTGCATTCAAAACAGCCTCTCCATATTTCTTTTAAAAATATTGATCTAAGTTTTCCACACCTAACTGTTGGCTTCCTCATCACTTACCTGTGTAATAAGTCCTTGAATTTTTTTTTGTCACTAATACCCGTTACAAAGGATTAACAAACAGATTAAGAGGGGGGTTGATAGAGGGTAGCCAGAGGACTGAACACCAGATCTTTTGTGCTGGGACCCAGATCTCCCCCCCCCATCTCTTTCCCCATTTTAATGAAAACTGCTTTAAAATAGCTTTGCTTTGAAGTTCAATTGCACTGCTTAAAGGCCTTGCACTTACAGGGGTGGCCAACTCCCAAGAGACTGCGATCTACTCACAGAGTTAAAAACTGGCAGTGATCTATCCCATTTTGGGGGGTTCAGGTCAAAGTTGTTGAGCTTTTATTAGGGGAGCCAAAGTAGTGATCTACTGGTGATCTACCACAGACGTCCAGTGATCTACCGGTAGATCACGGTCTACCCGTTGGACGTGCCTGCGTGCCTAGCAGAACTATTTAACTGGATACAGTCCAGCTGCTTAGTGTATTGATGGAACAGTTGTTTGTTTGTTTGTACCCTGCCCATCTGACTGGGTTGCCCCAGCCACTGGGGGCAGCTTCCAACAGAATGCAAAAATACTAGAAAACACCAGATATTAAAAACTTCCTGATACAGGGCTGCCTTCAGATGTCTCCAGAAAGTCATGTAGTTGTTTAACTCTTTGACATCTGACGGGGTGCACCACTACCAAGAAGGCCCTCTGCCTGGCTCCCTGTAGCTTCACTTCTCACAAGGAGGGAACTGCCAAAAGGCCCTCAGAGCTGGACTTCAGTGTCCGGGTTGAATGATGGGGGTGCAGATGCTCCTTCAGGTATACTGGGCCGAGGCCATTTAGGGCTTTAAAGGTCAACACCAACACTTAAAATTGTGCTTACTTTAAGATGCTGTAGCAATGGTGTTGTGGGACGCGGGTGGCGCTGTGGGTTAAACCTCTGAGCCTCTTGGCTTGCTGATCAGAAGGTCGGCGGTTCGAATCCCCGCAACAGGGTGAGCTCCTGTTGCTCGGTCCCTGCTCCTGCCAACCTAGCAGTTCAAAAGCACGAAGTGCAAGTAGATAAATAGGTACCGCTCCAGCGGGAAGGTAAACGGTGTTTCCGTGCACTGCTCTGGTTCATCAGAAGCGGCTTAGTCATGCTGGCCACATGAACTGGAAGCTGTACGCCGGCTCCCTTGGCCGATAAAGAGAGATGAGCGCCGCAACCCCAGAGTTGTCTGCGACTGGACCTAATGGTCAGGGGTCCCTTTACCTTTAGCAATGGTTTGTACTGGAGCACAGCCTAGGAAGAAGTCATTCCATAGTTGCTGAAGCAATTTTCAATGTGTGTTTCACTCTGGTATTACTCTGTTGTTGCAGAGGAGGAGTTATGCTGGTCCATGACATCAGGAAGAATGAGAGCCGGGTGATTGATTTCCGAGAGACGGCCCCTTTCAGCATCCAAGAAGAGAGCCTTAGGAAGGCTTGGGAAACAAAGGTGCGAGAGAGCCTTTGTTGTTGGGGGGGTGGGGCGGGTACTTGGTTGGTAACTGCCTCAATTTCTTCTCCCTTAACTTACCTGTTCTGGTATCTTCAACCCCACTTTCCTCTTCCAGAGCCCGTTAGGGCTTGCAACTATTAAAAAACTGTCATCTCCTCAATACATTGCTCTTCTTGCTTTCCATCTGGAGATTTATTTATTTCAATGTTATTTATTTCAGACAGATTCGGTTTCACTAGTGCAATTGGCACTTTTGGTTTTCTTTTTACGCTGTCCTTTGTTCCTCCTTTTATCCAGCCAGGTCTTCTGGTTGGTGTTCCAGGCATGATCAAAGGACTTCATGAAGCACATCAGTCTTATGGGAGGTATGAACATTTTCTCTGCTCAGGCATTCCATTGTTCAGCTCCAGTTGGAAGACTGATGCATGCATGTAATAAATGTGTGCTATTTATTATTACATTTATATCCTGCCTTTCCTGTAAGGAACTCAAGGGCTACATTCACACGGCAATTTATTCCATTTTCAAAGACAGCTCACCTGCAACACATGCAGTAATCTTTAACTGTTATATAGCTATCTGCCAGCTGCCATGACATGCATGTTTCTGTGTTTGCCAGACTGCCATGGAGACAGTTGTTGGGCCTTGCTGCAGATGTGGCCCAGGATGGATTCAATGTCACACATGATTTAGGTGAGTGCATTTATGCAACAAATGGTGCAAAGTGAGGTTGTATGTACAAGTTGTCTCACATGATTTGATCCTAGAAAATGCAAAATTTCTCAGACTTTGCAGGCTGAGGCTACAGGCCCAAACCAGCATACATTTTTTAAAAAGTGCCATTGAAATATATGAACGTTTGTTCTCAGCTATGATGTACAGAACTGGAATGTACTAGGCGTTCCTCCTTCCACATTTTTCTATGTCATCTTTTCTTAGGGTGCTTCCAGATTATCTGTTTAATCAACATTAATCTTGATTTGTTTGCTGGGAGATTTGATGACTTTGGCTATTGAAAGCGTATTCATTCTGATTGTGGGAAGGCTAGACAATATTGTGTCCAAGCAAGTATCATCCCACACTTTCCAGTGCCCTTTCCCATCATTTCCCTCATCCCAAAGGGCTGAATTTTTTGTGGAAGCAGGATTGTTGCCCAATACCTCGCAGCCAACCATTATTGTGCAACCTGAGAATTTGCCAGGATATGATTGAATCCCACCTGAAAATAGCAACTGTGTGGAAGTGCCCCAGAGAATCTTGTTCTCAATTCTTTCCCTCCCTGGTTCCTTGTGTAGTGACCTCAGCTTTCCAGATGTGCGATTTAGGGTGCCATGCCAGTGTGTGATTGAATCCCACCCCAAAACAGACAGTCTGGAAGCATCCTTGGCAACCACTAGTGTGGAGCCATTTCACACAACTGGACTGAAAGGATGCTACAGGAAAATTCTAGCTTTACATTTCTCCCCATAGAGTTCCACCTCACTGAAGTAGTTTTCAGGTGCTTTTACATGGGGGCTTTAAGAAACAAAATGGCTGAAGACATGATTTGCTTGTGCCAGTCCAGTTCTCAAAAATGTCTGTGCAGCATCTTTCACCTGGTCCATGACTTGCTTTCCTGATCCAATGGTAGCAAAATCTGATGGGGAATGTTTGTTTACAGTCATCTGGGACCCAGGGAAAAGCCCTTATTTCTAAATGTATTTATGAACCATACCATAGTATGGTTAGGATACAGCAGAGAGCCTCATATACAGTGGGACCTCGATAATGCGTTCCGACGCGATCTTCGTAAGTCGAAAACACTCGTAAGTCAAGTCCCCATAGGGATGCATTGAGCAGAAAAACTTCGTAAGTCGAAGAAACCCGCATCAAATCTTTGTAAGTCGAAAAAATCCTATCAAAAGCGGCCGCAACTTCCTTTCGGAAGTCGAAAAATTCGGATGCGGCGGCCATTTCTTTTCTTCCGGAAGTCATTCGGAAGTCAAAAAACTCGTAAGTCGGGTCACTCGTAAGTCGAGGTCCCACTGTACTTAAAATCTCTCACTCTCACACACATATTTCCATTCTATCTTTCACATGTGCACAAATATATATTTGTTTAAACTCTTTTCAGCCTATTCATTTCTCATTTAAAGTAATATCATCACAAAGCAAAATGATGAATCCCAAACATTGCCACCACACAAAATGCAGCTAAACAGAAGGCAGCATAGAGCAACATACAGTGTAAAAGACTATGTTTTTTTCTGTAAAAATCATGGCAAAAAGTGGGGGTCGTCTTATATATGGGTAGTGCATAGGGTAGACGTTTGATTGGTTGCTGCTGTGACTGTCAGCGGCTATTGTGCATTGTGCGTGTTATTTTTTGCTGCATCAATGGTTGCTGTTGATTGGCTGACGCTTCGGCAGTTGGGCAGGTAATGGGAGAGACGGGAGTCGGATTTTGCGATGTGTGATGGTGAGCGATTTTTGGCAATCCCTCTTAAAAAAAGCTCAACAACCTTGGGTAATCGCCCCCTAAAAAAGCTTAGCAATTCTGGGCAATCCTTCACAAAAAGAAGCTCAACAACTCTATGTCATCTCCCCCCATTTTCTAAAATTTGAGTCCCCCAAAATAGGGGGCGTCTTATAGACGGAAAAGTGGAAAAATTGACCTGTTCAGCTGGTCAATTATCAGTCAAGATCTGGCAAAAAGAACAGTCTTAACACCTGGCACATAAATGCTGGCAAAGTAGGTGATTAGTGGGTAGATGTGTAGAAGCCATTCAGCAAATGAGGCACCACCACCAACAAGGTCTTTACCTCTGAAGGAGGGCCTTATTTGCTGAAGACCTTAATCATGGTTGTGTTCAACATATGCAGGCTGTAGATCCTTTCTGTGTGGGCAGTCTTCCTAGACCTTTACCCCAAAGTTGGTCTGAGCATCTTTTGCGGTAATCGCCACTCACCCTTCTGTTGTCTCTCTCATTGTTGCAGCTATGGCTATAAAAGAAATGAAGGAAGAGCAAAACTACTCAGATAAATTCAGAGAGACCTTCCTTCCAGATGGGCAGCCATTGTTGCCTGGCATGTTTGTGAGAAGACCAGACCTGGCTGCTCTTCTTGACTTTCTTGGGTCGGCAGGGGTCTCAGCTTTCTACAGTGGAAATGTAACACAAGAGATTATTTCAGAGGTGAGTCAACCCGATTCTTTTCTCTGTGTGGATTGTTATGTGCATTTGATGCCAGAGAGGCATTGATACCAGATTGATTTGTTTTGTTCTCATTATAGAACGTCCTAGAAAGTAGTGGAGGCTGGACCATTTGGGTGAATAGGGTGCCAGCCCCACTAATCTCAGCCAGCCTCTGCCTGCCTGCCTACTTACTTACAAGAAGTGGCACTGGCTGCCAGCTTAGTCTCAGTGACACACTAACCCATTTGTAGTACAGAGATATACTTTTTCTAAGTCCAGAAATGCACATGCTCTTCCTCAACATGTGCATGGACTGCTTTCAGTCCCTGAATATCCACAAAACATAATTAAAAACATCAGTAGGTACTAGTTGGTTATAAAGATTGAAAGAAAAGAGAGTGAGATGGACCAAAGGTATCATTTAGCATGAAGCAATATACCTTGTGTTTCTGAAGTGCCCCTGCAAAGGATGTGGACAGGGAGGGATGCCTAAAAAGGTGAATCCCGAAACTACCGTATTTTTCGCTCCATAAGACGCACCCTTTTCCTCCTAAAAAGTAAGGGGAAATGTCTGTGCATCTTATGGAGTGAATGTGTGGCCGATCGCTGGCTCCCTTTCCGGCCCCGCCCCCTTGCCCAGGCCTCCATTGTTGAATGTTCTGCAGGCGGAGGCTGTTTGTTTCCCCAGCGACATGTGACTGGCTGATTAGATTATCTGTCTGGAAACCGTCAAAAACGGCTCCCTTTCCTTTCCTAAAAAAGCAGCAGAGCTGTGAGTTGAACCCCATAAAAACAGGATTTTCCCCTTTGCAAAGTAAGTTCAACAACTTTAAGCTGATCCTCAAAAAAGGGGGCTTTCCCCCTTTGCAAAAGAAGCTGCAGAGCTTTGAGCTGATCCTCAAAAAAATGGGGCTTTCCCCCTTTGCAAAGGAAGCTGAACAACTGTGAGCTGATCCTCAAAAAATCGGGGCTGTCCCCCTTTCCTCCTCTAAAAACTAGGTGCGTCTTATGGTCAGGTGCGTCTTATGGAGCGAAAAATACGGCACTTAACGAGATCTGAACATATTCAGTCAGGATGGAAGGCTGGCTGACTTGGACTGGGGGTATAAAGAAATTGGGGAGGAGGGGCGATGGAATGGAGTATCCTGTAACAGGATACTGAACAGGAGTACTTCACAATGCAGGTCCCACTTACAAACACCAAAGGCATAAATACTGCATTTAGATGATGCAACATGATTTCAACTTTTCAGGTCCCCTCAGTCTGTTTTTTAACCAGCACTTCTGAAAACTCTAAGCAGTGCTAAACATAAAGAGCGGTTTTTTGGAAGGCTGCCAAATCCCAGGGGAAATCTCCCCCTCCCCTCTCTCTTCTTTGTTTCCTGGGAAGGCAAAGGGACATTGCAAGAGAGAGTGATTCAGATATCTACATTTAACTAATCTGCAGTAATCCCCACTTTACTACCTCTGTCCTTTTCGAAATGTATAAAATGGCTGCCATAGAATAAAGAAACGCTAGGACTCAAAAGCTTATAAGAACACAAGGAACTGAGATGAGGCAATGTGTCATAAAAAACCTGGCATTGAAACCAAGCAGTGGGCATTCGAGTCAAAGAAATGCAGGTGGTGGCACTGCACTAGGGTAAATAGTGTGGGAACGCTTGATCCCATAGCATTATTGAAGCAAAAGGCTGAAATGGATACGATTGTGGAGAGATTCTGATTTTGTTCTGGTTAGGGGCAACAGAATATTTAGCCCCTTCCCCCATGCAAAGTTTTTCAGCTCTAAATCCCCAGCCCCCAAGCTATTAGCTTTGCAGACACAAAAGCAAAATGCAGGGATAGTACCAAACAACACAGGATTCAAGTATCATTTTGGATTTTAAAAGCCAAACACATTGATATTTACAATGTTTTAACTATCCTGAAAATGAAGCATATTCATGGTAGTCCACAGAATATGTCCTAGAGAGTCTGATGTAAGTAAGGAAATGCAAGAAGATTTGATTCTTATTCAAGTTTAAAGGAATTGAAAATGGCGGCCTTCAAACTGTGTTCTGGCCAGGATTCCCTCGAAGCTTCATGAGGATTACAGATTGGTAATGGTGACAGCCAAATTTCCTAGGGAAAAGCAGTCACAGCTTATCTTCCTTTGCAATGGGGAATGCTGGTTGTATTCTAAGGTCTAACATGCAGGGCTAACTAGTGTGTGCGCTGCTGATTTTTGTTTTGGTTAAAGAATAAAATACTTGGTATAATAAAAATGAGAATTCCCTAGATGCCTAGTTGCAGGTTTGGGCAAGTACTCTTTGGTGAGAAAGCCCCAGCAGAGATTTAAAATAAAAGTAAAGCATGGAAATATAGGCTGTTAGGTGGGGATGAGT
The DNA here is from genome assembly GCA_034641385.1 of Darevskia mixta. Classification (NCBI taxonomy): domain Eukaryota; kingdom Metazoa; phylum Chordata; class Lepidosauria; order Squamata; family Lacertidae; genus Darevskia; species Darevskia mixta. Next base: position 48,190,175 of record JAWWNH010000029.1, on the reverse strand, counting down.
TCCATAGCTAAGCCTGGCAGGACAGCTTACGGTACTCTATGGTCTTAACCCCTTCATGCATTAATTATAATCAAATAAAGCATGTTGGTTATATGAGACTGATTATCCCACACGTACACCATAGATTAGACCCCAGAATCATCTGTTCAACAGATAGGTTGGTGTGCAAAGAGTTCATTGAACATAAAGACTTTGAAAATCACTGATCTAGAATAAAAATCGGGACCAGGACCAGGAGTCAGCATTGTTGGGAATCTTCTGAGAGTCACATCTCTACAGAAGCCCACAGATGACTTCTGGAGCTTCACAGTCCATTCTGTTTCTCCTCCTTGCCCTGTTGCTGCCCATGGTCCTGCCTTCTCCAAGCATGCAAGCAGTAACAAGAAGAGAGCGTATCTTCTACCGCTTGCTTTGCATTCCCTCTGGTTGTGCAGATTGGGGTCAGAGGGAAAAGGCAAGCGAATTTGTGACAGTGGCAGTGAAATTGGTGGAAAGCTTGGCCCTCTCAGAGAGGGGAGACAGAGGGTATCTTGCCCATGACCCTCCCAAAACGGGAACCATCAATAGCTGCAATTCTTTAGTCAGCTGAACAACACTTAAATGTCCACTTCAAATATTGCTAGCATAATGCATGAAAATAATAATAATAATAATAATAATAATAATAATAATAATAATAATAATAATAATTTATTATTTATACCCCGCCCATCTGGCTAGGTTTCCCTAGCCACTCTGGGCGGCTTCCAACAGAACATTAAAATACAATAATATATTAAACATTAAAAGCCTCCCTAAACAGGGCGGCCTTCAGATGTCTTCTAAAGGTCTGGTAGTTGTTCTCTTTGACATCTGAAGGGAGGGTGTTCCACAGGGCGGGTGCCACTACCGAGAAGGCCCTCTGCCTGGTTCCCTGTAACTTGGCTTCTCGTAGTGACGGAACCGCCAGAAGGGCCTCGGCACTGGACCTCAGTGTCCGGGCAGAATGATGGGGGTGGAGACGCTCCTTCAGGTATACTGGACCGAATACATTGCTGTGATCTTTTCTGCCTAGGTCCTTAACTTTGGAGGCACCTTGTCTGAAGAAGACTTCAGTAACTACACTGTCTTGGTGGAAAATCCAGTCCACACAGTATATCAAGGTAAAATGATGCATCTATGACACCTAGGTTGGCATCTTTTATGCCATGTGATTGATTCCCAGTGTCCCCCCAATTTTAAGTTTATAAAAAATAGGTTTAGGAAGCAGATACATTTTTCTGCACTTTATTGCTAATTAGTGTCATGCTTGGAATACAGGGTAAAAGGAGGAGGCTCTAATCAGGACCGGTGCTGGCAAATTTGGCGCCGTAGGCGAGGGGGCGGGCCACGTGACGTCATTACGTATGACGCATGTTGCGGAGCGGTGCCCCGCCCCCTGCCCTGCCAGGCGCCCCTCGCCACCGCAGTTTGCTTGCTCCGCCACTGGTTGGGGCGGCGGCAGGCGGCGGTGCAGGGCAGGCTGGCCAGCGCCCCCTCCATTTTGGCGCCCTCACCGCTGCGGTTTTTGCCCCAACCTGCTTGCTCTGCCGCTGGTTGGGGCGGCACCGGGCGGCGGCGGGGGGCAGGGGGCAGGCTGGCCAGCGCCCCCTCCATTTTGGCGCCCTAGGCAATTGCCTAGTTCGCCTAAATGGACGCGCCAGCCCTGGCTCTAATGAAACCCACATGCCCAATCCCTGATTCCCCCAAGTTTAATCAAATTATATAACCCTCTCCCTGCCCATAGTCCTCAAAAAAACAGTAGCTAATGAAACCCTCACAAAAGGAAACAAGGCTTGACTTCACCTGTGCTGCTGTAATGCAAATGCAGGTACTAATTGTGGTGCTAAGTCAAGCCTTCTAAACATCTGGCATAGATTGGGGTGTTTTTGTTTTATAACTAATTTTTCTTCCTGCCCGACTTTCTGGCAGACACGAAGACCTGTGAAACACCATGAATTTTAAATAAGTAATATTAGAGATGCAAGCTTGCTTGGAAGTAAATATAAAAAAGAATTATGATTTAAGTTAAGGGATGGAGAGCAAGTTATAATGGTATGAGATAAATAAGTTAAAAGGAAATGAAATTGCCAATGGAAATAATGGGAAAATGAATCACAGGAGGAGGGACAGGAGGAAGTCCAAGGGCAATGTAAAGGGAATTAGAAAAAAGGAAGATGATAAATGTAGTATTGTATTTTTATGTTTTGTATGTTTGTGTTAGTTTTGTGGTTATGTGTTTTTTCTTTTCTGTGTATAAAATTTAATAAATATTACTTTTAAAAAAAAAAGAATTTTAAATAAGTAATCCATGGTTTTAGGCTACCTCAGACGAATATCTCACTTTCCCCTGCCTCATACCCTTGTATATTCAATCTGGCTTTTCTACATCCCACAGAAATAGAATGGCATGAAAGTCTCTGGCACAGAGCTGACCAAGATGGTACCCTCTAGACCAGGCATGTCCAACCAGTAGATTGCAATCTATTGTAGATTCCTGGCTGATTCTGGTAGATCGCGGGATCCTTATCAATTGTGGGATTAAAGAAAGTTTACCAAAAGTTAACAAATAAAAGCTGAAAAACTCTGGGCAATCCTACCCCAAAAAAGCACAACAACTCTGGGCTCAACAACTCGGGGCAATCCTTCGCAAAAAAAGCTCAACAACTCTGGGCAATCCACCCATCCTATGCACGCTCCTCCTCCCTCCAATGACAATCGGTAGATCACTACCAGTTTTTTTTTATACTGGGAGTAGATCACAGTCTCTTGGGAGTTGGACATGCCTGCTCTGGACGTTTCTGGAATCCAGCTTCCACCATCCCTGGTCATTATGGATTCCTCTATCATTGTGTTTATTTAAGGGTTGCAACCCAGACTGTTTTTTTAACCTGTGTGTCCTGCTTTTGAATGAAGCAGGTCATGTTGCAGATCCAGACAGTGTATCATTTGAAGCCCCAGTCCCTATCCATGGCACAAGCAGCTTTTCAAACGCTTGATTCAAAAACAGTTTTCCACACATCAGATGCTGTCACGCTGCAATCTGGGAAAATGAAGTCCAGAGTTGCAATCTTACGGAACCCAGTGAGGCTTGTTTCTGAGTAGACATGAAGATGTTGCACATGAAGTGCCCTTTGGCTTCATAGAACTGTCATTCTGGACAAAAGGTGGAAAGACCTACCTTTCTTCTTCTTCCTTTACTGTAACAGGTCACCTTGTTCTCAGTCCATCACCTCCACACGTAGGTCCTGCCCTGATCACAGCTCTGAACATCCTTGAGGGTTTCAATATCACCAGTCAGGTAGCCAGAGAAAATATTCTCCACTGGATAACAGAGGTATGACTCGTTTAACAGAATATTTTGTTTCTGGCAATGGTGTGATGTGGTCTTGTGCCTTCTCTGGGAACTTTTTGGAAGAATCATATACCGGTAGGAAAGGAAACTGTAAATGGTTGTAATTCAGCATTAGCCAAGACACTTACTTGAATGGGTTATTATGTAGTGACAAAGGGTTGAATCCAACTAAGGTTTACTCAAAGTAAACCTGAAACCACTGAAATTAATACTCTTAAGCTAGTCATGGTAATTTATTTTGATGGGTCTTCTCTGAGAAGGACTAGCATCGGATGCTACACAAAATTTCTATCATCATGGGCTTTGAGTTAATGCTCATTGGAACTGAAATCCGATTTATTTTATCTGTTATGTCCTAAAAGCTTTATTTTGTACTTGCTGGTTAAAATTTCTTCTAGTGAGCCTGCCATGGAAACATCTCTAGTAAAAACAATACTTAGCACTTAATGTGGTCATCACCACCTTGGGCCACATTCACACCATACATTTAAACCTGTATCATACCACTATATACAGCCATGGCTTCCCCAAAGAATTCTGGGAGCTGTAATTTGTTAAGGGTGCAGAGAGTTTTTAGGAGACCCTTATTCCCCTCACAATCCACAGAGTGGTTTAACAATCAATCCTTCTTCACAGGAAACTTTGATGATTGTAGTTTGAGGCAGGGCAAAAGGCTGGACTGGATGAATCCCAAACCGGAATTAAGATTGCCAGAAGAAATATCAACAACCTCATATATGCTGATGATACAACCTTGATGGCAGAAAGTGAGGAGGAATTAAAGAACCTTTTAATGAGGGTGAAAGAGGAGAGCGCAAAATATGGTCTGAAGCTCAACATCAAAAAAACTAAGATCATGGCCACTGGTCCCATCACCTCCTGGCAAATAGAAGGGGAAGAAATGGAGGCAGTGAGAGATTTCACTTTCTTGGGTTCCATGATCACTGCAGATGGTGACAGCAGTCACGAAATTAGAAGACGCCTGCTTCTTGGGAGAAAAGCAATGACAAACCTAGACAGCATCTTAAAAAGCAAAGACATCACCTTGCCGACAAAGGTCTGTATAGTTAAAGCTATGGTTTTCCCAGTTGTGATGTATGGAAGTGAGAGCTGAACCATAAAGAAGGCTGATCGCCGAAGAATTTATGCTTTTGAATTATGGTGCTGGAGGAGACTCTTGAGAGTCCCATGGACTGCAAGAAGATCAAACCTATCAATTCTTAAGGAAATCAACCCTGAGTGCTCACTGGAAGGACAGATCCTGAAGCTGAGGCTCCAATACTTTGGCCACCTCATGAGAAGAGAAGACTCCCTGGAAAAGACCCTGATGTTGGGAAAGATAGAGGGCACAAGGAGAAGGGGACGACAGAGGACAAGACGGTTGGACAGTGTTCTCGAAGCTACCAACATGAGTCTGACCAAACTGCGGGAGGCAGTGGAAGACAGGAGTGCCTGGCATGCTCTGGTCCATGAGGTCACGAAGAGTCGGACACGACTAAACGACTAAACAACAACAACTGTCAGCACCCTTAGCAAACTACAAATCCCAGAATTCTTTGGGAAAAGCCATGGCTGTTTCAAGTGATGTCACAGTGTTTTAAATGTATGGTGTGAATGTGGCTTTGTACATTTGCATGAATGATTTTAGTAACATAAAAATAACAGAAACTTGCTGCATTCTAATGCACTATTGTTAAAAGAAAATAATTAAACTAGTGGTCTTTGCATGAAGGCATTATAGTCTTCAGTCAGCTGATTCAAACTACAAAACTTTTGGAAGAGAAAAGAATATGAACCATCTGTTAGCTGGTTTTTTTGGTATCACTCTTCCTCAAGGCAAACATAGCAAATAATTGACATGTATTAGCTGAAAGCACCTCCTTGTGGCGTATCTTTTAACCATGCATCTTGCATATCATGGGAAATTTGGCCAGTAACATAAAACATTATTACAGACAACAGAAATCAGGTTCAGTGGCCTTTCTGAATGTGACACCTTTTCAGAGGGGCACCAGTTTTTATATAAAGTGGCATATAGATAAGTATTACATGCAGCAGGTGTCAGCAACCATATTTTTTAAAAGAATAAAGGGAACCAAATCTGACCAAGGAATTGCAGACTTTAGAAACTAGTGACAGACAATTTCAACAAAGGAACTTGAAAACTAGAATTTAGCAGTAAGTTTGATTCTGTTGGTGCAGTCCTTATTTGAGACAGTGGTTTCTTCTACTCCATACAACAGGCATCAAATTAGGATAGCAAAACTAAACTATTACTGCTGTTGTGAACAGGCACTATATTTAAGCTTTACATAGAACTGTCACAGATGGGACTTCTTGCATTTCATGGACATTTGGGCCCATTGCTTTCCATGTTTTTCACTCTACACCAGGCATAGGCAAACTCGGCCCTCCAGATGTTTGGGGACTACAACTCCCATCATCCCTAGCTAACAGGAGCAGTGTTCAGGGATGATGGGAGTTGTAGTCCCAAAACATCTGGAGGGCCGAGTTTGCCTATGCCTGCTACACACTAATAAATACCCAAACATATGGCCTATGCTTATGCCACAACAAATTTATCTGCTTTTAAGCTGCCACAAGACTTCCTTTGTTTATGCTGCAACCAGTGATGCAGTGTGGCAGGGGCCACAGGGACACTTGCTCCAGGTGCAAAATTATTAGGGGTGCCAAAATGTCAACACCTGGTGCTGCCTCAATACAGCCGTGCACTTCCATCATTGGGCTCCATTGAAAATGGCTTCTCTATGCAAACCAGGAAGTGACTTCTCCAGACAATGGAACGACTCTTCTTTTCTTATCTCTGTGGCTGCGATCTTCTGGGTGATGTGGCTCTGATCCAGAAGGGATGAGAGGCTTTTCAGGAGGAAAAAAAACCACAATTTTCTCCGTACGACCATGTCTGCTGAAAATGTCACACCCCCCCCCCCAGCTGCTATGTTTAACAAATAGCAGAAAACAGCAGCTTCAGTATTAAGGGTAGGGGTTTGTGGCAAGGATTAAGTCACCCCCCATCAATCACACCCACACCATAGATTTAAAGCAAATTTAAATGCACATTAAAAGCACTTGGCTTACGGTTTCCAGCCACGCCCATGATAAATGGCGTCTGTTCTTCTGGGGGCTGTGAGGAAGTTCAGGCAGGGGGGGAAAGAGGATTTACCGGTATGAGGCATAAATCCTCGCAATGCTCCCCAGTGGGGTCTGGGGAGTTCACTGCAGCCCTCAGTGCCACACAATCCCATGTCTGTCAACTTCAAAGGCAGAGTGGGAGTGACCTAGGAGTGTGTCCCTGCCATGGATAAGCCTCCATTACTGGCATGATTTGTGGATGGTTCCTCCTTAATCTGGACTATTGGCTTTAATTAAGAGGCACTCCTGGACTGACATATGCTAATGGGCTGCAACCAATCAGCTGCCGAAAGGACTGGGCCTGGCTTTCTGAAGGCATTTGAATGTTTTTCTGAAGCTTGGGAATCCCTACAACAGCTGGGAAAGGAAAGGGGAGGACAAGGTGCTTTGTGCTTTCTTATGGTTTTCAAATGGTATTTTATTTTCTTGTCCTCCCCTGCTTTGTTACTCTGTCTGAAACTTCAAAAAAGAGGGGGGAGGCTTTTGATTTATGCTCAATAAGGAATTTGATATGGTTTTGCTGTGCACACCCCACCCCCCCGATCAAAGCTGAATGGATTTTATCTATGACTATCTGGACTGGAGTGTTGTTGGAGGAATGGAGGGGGGGAGAGAGAATGAGCTGCACCCGAACAGATGTGGAAAAGAGAAATTTGAGAAAAGATATTGCTTTTAACTGTGTGCCAAGAAAGAACTCCAGAGGGGAATTTTAATGGCAGAAGCTGGAAGTGTACCCTGTTAGTTATTTATGGCAGCGGCTCCTATGCTAGTCTGTAAACAGCGGTAGGAATGGACTGTGACCTTGTACCATTCAGATAAGCACTGCAAAGAACTGAACAATGGAAATAGTAACGAACTCAGGACATCAGGTCTGGAACAAAAATGTATATGAAGGACTACACATGTGAACTGGATTTTTTATTTATAAGTTGTAACAGAGGCGCTGTTTGTAAGGAGGAAAAGGCAGTCAGCTGGAAGAATGGTTTAACGGCAAGTAAAGGATGACCACTGGACACTAAATAAGAAATGATGCAGCTATGAGAGGAAATGATTGACATATGTTTGCAACAAGAGCGGGAAACCTGATTTTAAGAAATTGTATTAAATTTAAGTAGTTTGGTTTGATTTGTAGTTGTGTGTGTGTGTGTGTGCATGCACTTGGCTTCCTTCAAAGAATCTGGTGAATAGCAGTTTACCCTCCAAGAACTACAATTCCTAAGATGCTAAAAGCATAAAGTACGGGGGGGGGGAAACCATGTTCTTTAAATGTACGGTGTTCATGGAGCACACAAATCACAGCCCCTTTCTTTTCGAAACTAACAGAAGCCATGCTGGGTATGATCTGGAATGGAAGAATCCCAGTCATGGGATCCAAATGTGTAGCTAATGTCTCATCTAGCCTGACTCATTACTGTATAATAGAAAGAATGGAGTGATAATTTTAGACAGAAAGGAAGTGGCACTAGCTTGCCATGAGAGCACACACCTCTCACCGTTCTTTCAATGGAGATGGAATAGGTGGGCTACTTCATAACGTGACTCCTTTTGTCTTCCTTTCTATACAATGTAGACACTAAAAGTCGTATTGGCACTAGCTAGCAGCTTGGGGGACCCTTTCTACGACATGTCCATTTCTCACAGCGTAGAAGACATGATGAGGTAAGTCTAGATTCACAATGAACAATCATTTTTTATGTGGACATATTCTGTGTCATTTAGTTTATAGGCGGCCGACTTCTTCTGGGTCATTCTGTCCTCTGGGCAATGGAGAGTAGGCTGAGACTGTCTGACCTGCTGGGGGTGGCCAGACATTAAGAGAGCTGATGTTGTCTGGCAACAGAGGCTTCACAGATACAGAAAGCTAGCACTCAGGTGATATGATGTCATTGACTGGGGGATGAAGCTGAGGAATTCTGCGTCCTGAGAGAGAAGTGGGACTTGCCACAAGATGTTGCCATATGGAGGGTCCTTGTTCCTGGTTCCAGCCAGTCGGCCATGTCATCTTTCATGTTGCTCTATCCCACCCACCCTGTTTTTCTTCTTAACTGCCAGCCAGTATTCTGAGCCCACTGACCATGCTGACATGATTTGGGAGGGGGAGTTTCACACCCCCTGGGGTTATTGCTCCCCCCAAAAAGTTTTTTGTACTTCTGCAAAATTTTGGGGTCCCTTTGATACTTCTGATGCCTCCCTCTTCTGTATGGGGTGGTGGTGTTATTTTAGCTACCTACCTCTTCCATACTTGGAAGAATAAGGTTGCTGTTGCTATATGCTAACCTTTCCCAGACTGGTACTCGCCAGATATTTTGGACTACAGTTTCCATTAGCTCCAGACAGCATCACCAGTTGTGAAGGAGGAGGATGGGACAAAACACATCATTTAAAATTCAAAAAGCACAACAGAAGAAAACATACTTCTTCTGTTTCATTGGTTTGTTGTTAAATACATTTTTGGGATGGATTTTTATACCTCTTTTCCCTAGTTCTAATCCCCCGCTCCCCCATCGCAGTATGATTTTAAAATTTATTTTTTCCTCCCCCTTCCTCTTGTCAATGCAGTAAATCCAAGGCAAATTTCCTGCGTCAACAGATTGACTCTCAGTCGTTCCCCTCTGATCATGGCATCCCACATTTCTCCATGGAAAGTGGACCCTCTGCAAGTCAGGTCCTTGTCATGGGACCTGATGACTACATTGTTGCAGTTGTAAGGTAAAGCATTTTGGGGGGGCAACATAGTTTTTATTCATTTTCATTTTTAAATAGGTTAACATGCTTGCATTGAGATATATATTTGTTTATATTACAGCATGTGACATGCAACAATTACATAAAATGAAAAATAAAACAAACACTCAGATAAACACTCAGACAAAATTGTGTCAAAGTGTATATACCAAACTTATTACAGTTATTACAGATATGAAATGATGTATTGCTTATTTTGTATCAACAACAATTATAATTTATAGGAAGGAAGAGGGGGAAATAAAACAAAATATATACTTGATGCACACCAAACTGATGCAAACTATGGGTACGCCTCATTATTTGTGTAATCCAGGTATGTCCAACCAGTAGATCGCGATCTACCGGTAGATCCCCGGCTGATCCTGGAAGATCGATCATGGGATTAAATAAAGTTTACCAAAAGTTAACAAATAAAAGGTGAAGAACAATTCACTCACCACATGCACGCTCCTCCTCCCTCCAATGACAATGGGTAGATCACTGCCAGTTTTTTTATACTGGGAGTAGATCACAGTCTCTTGGGAGATGAACGTGCCTGTAATCAATAAAGTCACACCAGACTGCATACAAATTATCATGTTCCTTTGGCCTCCTGCTACCTTTCATTTTTGTGTCAGTTTTTCCAATAATGCTGTTTGCCAAATTGCATTATAACATTGGTCCATAGTTAATGATTTTAATGATTTCCATGCCCTGGCAATAGTTGATCTTGGTGTGTTATGACTATTTCATTTCTAATTTGCAATATATTGTGACTATACGGGTTAAGTAGAGCCAGTCCTGGGGTCATGAGGACTGTCTGCCTTGTAATCCAAGATATTTTTGTAAATACTCCCCCCCCATAAATTTTCTATTTTTGGACACCCCCACTACATGTTCTGATATGTCCCTGTAGTGGTACATCCTTTCCAATACATGGGAGAAATGTTCAGTTTATATACTCTAGGCATCTAGGTGCTGAGCACCTAGGGTACTTTCCCTGGTTGTTGCCAATATAGATTTGTATGGTGCTTTTGTCCACAGTCTGTTCCATGCTTCTTTTTCAATAGTTTTACAAGGGATGGTGACCATTTTGTCTCTTTCTCCACTTGTTTTATGACTCTTACACGTCCATTTCTCTTTTGGCACAAATAATTGAGCTAAGCTTCCCTGTTTGGAATGAAATGCTGCTGTGGACATTCCCTTAGTAAGATTTTTTAAACAAATGCTTTATAATCAGGTGGATTTTAGCAAAATTCGGCACCTGGGAGTGAGAGCTCTGCTCTAAAAAGCAAATAACACTGTGCACTAAACTTGCACTATATTCCACTATATTTCAGAAAGTGGTTTTGATGTCATGTGAAATTTGGATATGATGTGAAAATTAGTAGCTAGGGAAGTGTTGGGAAAACTGAATAAACTGCAGTGTGAATGCAGCCATAGATGGCTTGAAAGGAGGATAAATAAGACAAAATGATGGATGATTAGTCTGTCAACGGCTCATAGTCATGGATGAATTTCCAGGGGCAATATAACATCAAAAATCAGTTGCTGGGAAGCAACAGCAGGAGAGAGCTACTGCCCTCATACCCTACTGCTGGGTTTTCCATAGGCATCTGGTGAAAAATAAGATGCCAGACTAGTCTGAGCTCTGGTCTGATCCAGCAGGATTCTTTTTATTGCCTAAGGTGTTTCAAACATGAGCAAGGGTGTATTAGAGAACTGGGAAGAACAAGGAGCCTGAGAACCATAAGCTCTGGGGCAGCAGGTGAATCACTTTGTGGATTTGGATTCTCACAAACTTTTGTGTGTATCCCTTTCCAGTTCCTTGAACCGGCCATTTGGAAGTGGAATAATGACTTCTTCTGGAATCCTTCTAAACAGTCAGATGCTGGATTTTTCTTGGATGAATGAAACAGAAGGCCATTCATCTTCTGGCTTGGTAATAAATTATGAATTAGTCTGACATGAATAGTGAAATGAATAGTAAGTGTATGCAAGCATGGCACCAATGATTGATGAAGTGCATGTATCCATCAGATAATTAAGATCTAGGAGCCCTTTATTTGCCACAATGTGTGTGGTTTTAGAACCGGGCTGGCAAGTTTAGCTCTTAACCTGGAAAACCCCTGTTTTCAGAGCCTCTTGACTTTCCAATGTGTGTCTACATTTTGTATAAACATGTATAAACATTTTTTCATAAAGAGCCTTGGATTTCCTGCCGTGAATGTTGTTAGATGAATGTGATGTGATATTATCTGGGTGTGTGCTGTGAAAGATACCCTGTTGCTGGAGTGGGGAAACTCTGGCCCATGAGTCTAATTAGGGCTGCTTGGCTTCCCCATTTGGCTCCTGAGGCCATTTTGACCAAACCACTCCCACTTGCTGTACACCTGACACCATATATGGCTCAACTGAAAACATGGTGTACTGCAAGTAAAAACTTCTTAGCTGTGCAAAATAGCTCTTTGAAAGGGGCTTCTGAAGATCCAACAGCCAGCTGACTCAGATCTTCAGAAGGCCCTTTCAAAGTGCTTTGCAAAATAGCATTTTTAGAGAGGTTTCTGCAGATGTCTTCCAAATACCATTTCAAAGTGCTATCTTGCCCAGCTCTTTGAAAAAGGCTTCTGACATTGAGCTGATTTGAGCCTATCTGGTAATTGGGTAATGGTATTTATTACCTCAGAAATTCAAGGAAACAGAAGCTTGAGGGGGAAAGGCTCCTATTGATATATTTAATAGTGCTTTGCAAAATTATTTTTCCTGCAGAGGAACTTTATTCAGCCTGGGAAAAGGCCACTGTCTTTCTTGCTACCCACTGTTGTCCGGCCATCAGAAGGGATGTGTGGGACTTACCTTTGTTTGGGAGCCAATGGTGGCGACAAAGCTTTGAGCAGCATAACACAGGTCAGTCTTTTGAGCACTGCCGGATGCTTGCAATATAATATCCTTTCTTACCAAGAGAAAGAACTGGGTCTCCAGGACCAGCCCTGCCAGGGGCGGGGGGCAGGGGGGAGGGGATAGATGAAGGCAAGAACAAATGTCTGAGCTGATGCAAAAACACTTTTAAAAAGCATTGACCTGTGTGTTTGCGTGTGGTATAGGCGCCATCTTGATTCTGCTTCTGACAGTAAAATGCCTTGGGATGGCACTACAGTTCTTTTGGGCCCAGCTTTTACTGAAGTGGTAAACTGGCTTTGAACTGTGAAAAGTGGTTTGAACTGTGCTACTTAATACTGTCACTCAGTGTCAGCATGTGACCACCATAATAGTCTTAAGCAGGGCTTTTTTCCAGCTGGAATTCCCTGACACTCAGTTCCAGCACCTCTCAGATGGGAGCCATTGCCATTATAAGAGAACAAGGGAGGTGTTCATGGTGAGTTCTGGCACCTCTTTCTCTAGAAAAATAGCACTGGTCTTAAGTACTTCTATGCAGTCAAAGTCCTTATCTTTTTTTGGGAGAGGGAATGAGTTCATAGTGGATGCATAAGTGTAGTGTGTGATCATGACTATAATGCCATCCCTTCAGCATAGCTGACTCCCAGACATTGGAGGACAGGTTTGCAGAATGGTTGGCCCCTGTGAGAACAGGATGCTGGACTAGATGGGTCATTGGTCTGATCCAGCAGGCTCTTCTTATGTTCTTGAATGATGATTTGGTGCAGAAACCAATACTGTGATCCATACACCCTATTTCTTCTAGTGTACAGATCACATAACTGATGCGGTACGTAGGTAGGGGTCCAGAAGCATAAGCCACTATGCAGACATACCCACGAACAGGTGGAAGGCAGGTGTGTCAGCCATGCTCCTGCATCTTCACTTTGAGTACCTGAACAAGACTCAAGATTCCATCACAAACATTTCATCAAAAACCTTAGCATCTGCTTTGTCTGATCTTTCAACAGGTTTTAGTAAACGTTTTGACCTTCAACAAGAACCTGAGTGAGAGTCTTTCACTAGGCCGGCTTCATCCTCAACTTCAGTCTAATATCCTGGAAGTTGACAGTAAGTATGGATCACTGATCTTTGAAGTCTGGACTTCTGTTGTTTCACTTCTATGATTTCAGACACAAGTGAAACAGGGTGAGGGTTTCCCTCTGAGACATCTAAGATTACTCTGTAATTTTGCCTCAACTTGACATGGTTTGTTGAACTTCATCGTATGGCTGTAGTAAGATGGGAGAGTCTTTTTGTATCTGACTACATTGCAGAAGCTGAAAAGGAAACTGCATGCCAGTACTTTGGTGAAGTGGAAACAGTGCTTCTGCTCTTTTGCTTATGTTACCTGCAATGTTAGCCACCTTTCCTCTTCTCCAGTGTTGGCAGATTGAACATAGGAATCTGCCTTATGCAGTCAGGCCATTGGTCCATCTAACATGGAACTGACTGGTAGCGGCTCTCCAAGATTTCAGGCAAAAGACTCTCCCAGCCCTACTTGGATATTCCAGGGACTGGGCCTCAGACCCTCTGCAAGCAAAGCAAACGCTTTGCCGCTGAGCTACGGCCTTTCCCCCGGAAACAGGAACGAGCTCTTCAGTTTGCTACCATGTTTTCCTGAGCATTGACTCAAGAAATTTGGGGGAGATCCAAGCTCTCTTTCATGTTTGTAAAGCACTTTGATCTGCTCTCCAACAGCAGAAAGGCAGGTAAAATCAACAGAGGAATAAGGGAAGGTATTTTCCTCCCCATCATGGCACTTGGGCGCTAAATGGAGGTGGAGAAGAAAATGTGCTTCATTAGTCAGTGCTGTTGCAACTGGTAAATAGGGTTGTGACTGCCCCTTCCCCCTGCCAAAACTTGGTAGGCCAGATCAGAATCGTGGGCTGGAGTTTGACCACCCCTAACTGTATGGTCAAGGGAGTCAAATGCATATTTATTGTGCCATTTTCCTATTATTTAGCTTAGGTACCTAAGCAAATTTTCTCTTCCCTTATTAATACACCAAGCCCTACAACTCTTTTAAAGCACTGATCCTACAGGTAGGAAACGTGAACACAGATGTTCTACATACACAAGAATGCACATGATTCCTCTGCATAAGGGGAGAAAGGGTGGATCCAGGGATCTGCCTTCCTTGTGTACCAGTTGGCACATGGATCAGCACCTTGATGGGGACTGCTCCCAAGCCTTTCAATAAAACTAATCTTTTCTAAAAATTCTCCACCAGGTGAGTTTCCTGAAGAAGATATCAAGTACTTTACAAGCAGCGGTCAGCCAGTGAGCAAAATCGAGGTTCTTTCTCTCGTTCACGGAGCCAGAAGAACCAACAATTTCATAATTGGTGTGAAGGACCCAAGAAGTGTGGATGCAGCAGGAGCCACAATATTATAGCAACTCCCAGATGGGTTTGTTCATGAAATAAGGCTTTTTCCAAAACACATTGTGCATGTTCCCAAACAGTCCCTTTATCATTCCCCCTGAGGCGGAACAAACAGTGTTTGTTATTGGTTTCTCCATTGCTGAATAGACCCCTCTGCACTTCTATGCTAAAACCAATGCAGCAATGAAGGCTGACAAAGGCACAATACAGACCTTAGTTTTTGTTTTGTTTTGTTATTATGAACTTGAGTTAAAAGAATCTCAGGCATTATTATAATATGAGCACAGGGAATAGGTTTAATTTCAGCAGCACCCTGGCAATGGTTGACTCCAGCCATTTAATGCACAGAGAGATATTTCTAAACTAAGCACTGGGAACATTCAGGAAGCAAACCACTGGTTGTGTGCAAATGTACTGTTCTGGGAGCAGTGGTGGCAGGTTCCCTCCTCTGTAAATACACATACTTCTGTTTTGAGACAAGTTCTTTAAACAGGCAAAGAAAGAATCGCAGTTTCACAGGTTTGAGTCTGAATGGGATGAATGAGAAAAAAATCTTATCTGTGGCAGGTGCCTATTGGCTAGTATATGTGACATCATTAGCTCCATCTCCTCCAATCTCTGGAACAGTTCTGCAGTTTAAAATAAGGTTTTCAGTCCCCCTCCTCACCCTGTAAGGCAAGGATAAACACAGAGAGATATAAGTGTGTGTGTGTGTGTGTGTGTGTACAGGCTGCTTTTTTTAAAAAAAGTGGATAGGCTGCCTGACTCATTAAAAAAAGGGTAAACAGTGGCTGATCCAGCATTTCACCTCCCAGTATGTATTTTTGTCATGGATGTTTCAGCTTCACTGTGTGCTAGAGCCACACATACTGGTTTGAGTGCTCTTGAAATGGTACCTTTGTATTCGCCTGAGAAGATGAGGCAAAGATATTTCTGTATCCAGTGCATTTATTTCTGATACTGTACTAGTCAACTCTCTCATTTCTGAATGATTCCTTCTCAAGTAGATGAACAGAGAATAAGAACAATGGGTTAAGTTAGCCCCGGGCATTCTCAGATGTTCCCCGTGAGTCAAATGATTTGTACCAGCATACATGTTCTAATAGGATATCGGCTCCTCTGCACATATTAATGAAAGATTTTATAATTCTGATTTTGCCTCTCTGCCCCAATGGTGTCCTCTTGGTGGCATCAGTGCTATGGTATCTTGCCAGGTACTTCAACAAGTTGCAGGTTCCCCCTATTGTGTTTTGACACAATACATTTATTTATAACTTTGGATCTGGATTATAATGCTATGTACATCTATACTGGGGGGAAAGCTGAGCTTCGGTTTTCTCGTGCTACTGTCCATAGTAGCTCTAACAGCGTAATAACATTGCAAATTTTAATGCAGAAAGAACTCAGGCGGATTCAGTGTAATCTTCTACTGAATAATTTAACTGAAATCTTGGCTTTCCATAGTGCTGCAGTTCCATTTCAGCTTATTGTTGCATTTACTGAGCAAAACCATGGCAATCCAATCATAAAGCAAGGCCCAACATAACCGAAATAAACAAAAAGGCAATCCCTTCTCACCTAAATGTTATGTTAACTGTAATTTTCAAATCATTAACTTTGAAAAACAATTGGCAAAACATGGGGGGTGAGGAGACCCCCCCCCCAAAAGCAGAAGATTTAGGCTCATATGCATTCATATTCACTGTCTCTACCATGGCCCAGTGTACTCGTTTCTTTCTTAATCTATGCTGAAAAGACAGATAATAAAACTAGATCAAGACATTGCCTATTACTCTCCCCCGCCCCATTGTCATTCTCAAATGTAAACTGAAAACAAAAATATTAAGACAGTTCATATTAATGTATTTTAAGGCTTGGCTGTAAATACTAACGGGGCAGGAAAAATATTGTAAGTTCTAATCTTAACCGACTTGTAGCTGACTTCTTGCCAAGTTTATCTCACTTCCCTTCATAAATTCGAAGTGGAGTTTTTTGTAAACAGATATGACCCAGCTGCTCAGCTCCTGCAAAGTTTACCCTGTTCATCCGAATTGCCAACAACATTGCCTACAAAGTGCTAAAGAGATACAAAGAAAGTGTTTCACTGAAATGCAATAGAATCCAGGACAAAAACAAAGTTCTGGGCAATAAAAAGGTACACCATCAATAGAAATGTAGTTTATGCATAACACTGAAAGTCTCCTACCCAAGTGATTCCGTCGGTGTCAAGGAAGATGTACCCAAAGTTACTTTTACACATCCTCCAAATCAGTCTGCCTTAGGCTGATGTGTTTTAATAAGCAGAAGAACAACTACTGCTTATTAAAACTAGAGGCAAATACACAAACAGACATGGGCAACTGTTCCAGATTATTTCTAGACATGGGTGCCGACACACTCAGTTTATTATGTCAGAAATCAATCAAGAGGACCCCACATTGGGAGCACTTTGAGATGTGTAAACATATTTCAGTTCTCTGTGTAGATGATAGTGGGTACATCAGAACAACTAACTCTCTTGATGTGAAATAGTCAGTGAACGCATGGAGGCAGGGCGCATGCCACAGCAGCGCATTCTGCCCTCAGCTTCCACATGTTCAGTGGAAGGTATGCACAGGGAGCCCTACATGTTGGGAGCTGCATTGGTGTGGGTTCTATCTGCCTGATGTGGGAGCCTGGATCCCTGATTGTGCTGACAGAGCCAATGTGTGTACAGCTGCAGGCACAGCTTCAGCTAAAAAATGTGCACGTTGGTGGAGTGAACGGAATAAATGACCCCACCCACCGCCATGTATTCACTGATTGCATGAAGGCCTCTTCTGAATGTGAAACCAAATTCACAGTTCTACACCATATAAATCACAGGAAAAAACTCTGTTTCTAAATAAAAATTACGGTATATCAGTGTACGGAATCCTTCCATTAAGCTTTTAAACAACTTCCCTCCCTGACAAAATGTAATTTCACAGCACTTGACATATTAAATGCACACCCACAAAAATATCTCCCCTATACTGATTTCACATTAAATCAATGCATAACTTTTATTGCTTCCCCCCATCATATTATTGTACCTATGGCTACTGTACATATTCTGTATGTATATCTGCTAATAGCTGTGCTGGTGCTCCAGATCTTATATCCCATGAACTGGAATTGAATGAATACTGTCTTGTTCATGTGCACATCTACATGACAGAAAACCAACTTAATACGAAGAATGGCCCCTCGTACTGTTGGAGGTATAAATGAACAAACACACTGCAGAAGCCATCACTGCTCATGCTTTATGCTTGAATGTTAACTGTCCTTTGATGACCTCAATGTAGTTTACAATCATTCACTAGTTAAGGGCTCATTCAGTTGTTCTGTTTTAAGTCGCTAAATGGCCTACATGAGATTTTTGAATGTTTGTATGGCAACATCAACCAAGCTGCAAGCAGTGGTGTAGTGTGGGTTGCCAGCTTCCGGGGCAAGGCAAGTATTGTGCCCCCTCCTCAGAAAACAACAACAACATGGAACACATAAACGCATACCCCACGTGAAGTTCAGGAGTTGTGGTGCTTCCCCGGCAAAAGCTCAGGCGGCCTTTTCTAGCCATAATGATGATAATAATAATTTATTATCTATACCCCGCCCATCTGGCTGAGTCTCCCCAGCCACTCTGGGCGGCTCCCAATCGAGTGTTAAAAACGATACAGCCATAGTGCAATGGAGGGTGAGGGGAGAGGAGGGGTTGACAACAAGCAGTGACCTGCCTCCACAAGAGGGTGCAAGAAGAAGAAAAAATAATGAGGTGATTCCTTCCACACCACCTTAAACACCATGCAGGCACTGCAATTCAGCTGCTTCAAGGGCTCAGACGAGTGAGGAGCAGAAATTTTGCACCCCTAAGAATTTTGCACATGGGGCAACAGCCCCTGTGGCACCCCCACGCTACGCCACTGGCTGCATGTACCAACATATGCTTACAGTCTGCCTTATGTATCAAACTCCAGGGCCAGTCCATGAATGAGGCAGGGTGAGGTGACTGCCCGAGGCTGCAGGATTCACTGCGGCAGCAGATCCCAATGTCAGTCTCCCCCCCCCCCTTTTCCTGATGTAGATCTTTCCTCACCCCTTCCTCCCTGGTGGGGGAGGGCATTTTGGGGTCCTCTTCAGGTGCTAGGATAGTGATTGAGATGAAGCAGTGGGGCTGTACAGAGTGAGACTCAGTCTGGGACATAGATAATGGAGTCTTCACCCTGCTACTGTCCCTGAGTGTCGTTCACTTTTCTTCAGGGAAAGGGTAGGGCTCCATCTGGGGACAGCTGTCTGGTGAGGGCAAAACTGAACACCCTGACACTGCATGGCCGAGCCTCCATCATCAGGAGCAAGGTTCAGTGCATCTTAGTGCATAGAGTACACAGAAACTGATTTTGTACAGATTTTTAGAGATCCCTGATATGGATCCTTCCTCCATGTCCACTTGCCTGTCCTAATGACAAGACATTTTGTTAAATCTCTAATTAAACTGGAATGAGCAACTGGCATATTGGTTCTTCCTCATGGGAACAGAAGTGGATTTTAGAGGGGGCTAAGAAGAGAAAAATTAGAAACTTGTCCATGAATACAAAGCTATAGAAGATTATTAGAAGTTTTACAATGGATCCCTTAGAGCTATTTCCACATATACATGTTAACGTGTGGATTTCTGCGGCCAGGGAAGATAAAATGAACTGAAGGGATATATCCATATTTTTGCTCTGAGGAGGCAACATACTGCACACACACACACACACACACACACACACACACACACACACACACAGAGAGAGAGAGAGAGAGAGAGAGAGAGTTTACCATGCCACTACAAAGGTTCAGAAAGTGGGATGAGCTGTGCTTGCAAAGGAGCAATCATAGCCTTAGAATGCATTTCAATTGTTTCTTGGCAAGCACAGTTTGCATTCAGCACTAAATTTAGTACCAAATGCAAGCCGACCTGCTTTCTGCTGGGGTTGGATCTACCTGACATCCTGTGACATTAGGTTGGTATCTCTGCCCACCTGTCAAATGTGGCCCATGGAGGTTTGGGCACAATCTGATCCAGCTTTCTGGCCAAGCATGGTTCCCCATGTTAACTCTCCCCTTCCCAGCTGTGACCTCCAAAATCACTTTCCTTCACTGAATTAGACTTGAAAGGAGCCTTCTCTTGTAGCTGTGGCCTCTCCAAATGCTGTCAACACCCCTGCACCCAAATTAGGTTTGAAGACAGCCTTCTTTTCCTACAAGAGAAAGGTGATGGGGTGGGGTGGGGTGGGGGGAGAAAGTTGTGGGTGCTGAGGAAGGCCTCACCTGGTACATGTGTGCTGTGGGTTGGTGGCCCCAAGTCAAGATTAGCTCACAGAGCTACAAACCTATACAAGCTAGGAGTGTGCAGCAGATTTAGATGAATCCTGTATCTTGAAACAAAGTGGAATACTTTGGACAGATTCAGGGCTTATCTTAAGCTGACTCTTTCCAAACTGAGATTTGGAGCCAAACTGAATCAGGCCACCTCCAAAGTGCTTTGGATCTAATTGGACAGTTTTCTGAAGTGTCAAATTTGGTTCTTCTGAATTTTTGGTCAATGCTTGTTCCTTATATACATTTACCTGGCAGTAAGGGGCACTGAATTTAATGGGGGCTTACTTCTGAGTAGGCATGCATAGGACTGCACTGAAAATTGGAGTAGTTAGATTGAACAAGGGTACAAAACAAGTGGCCCTCCAGATGTTCTGCTCCACCTTCCATCAGTATCAACCAAGTTGGCCAATGGACAGGGATGATGGGAGTTTTAAGTTCAGTAGCACCTAGAAGACCACAACTTTCCCAAGTGAAGAGGGAGTATTTAATGATCTGCTCAGTGCCTGCTTAAGGGTGAAACAAGGATTCAAAACTGAATTCATTATGGTGTGTATGCTATAGCACTGGGAGATGGCAGTTATTTAAGTTAATCAGTGGAGGGAAGGATGTGATATCATATATGTGATATAAAATAGTGAATGTTATCCTTTTAGACACTGGTCCTCAGTTGTGTGCAGTCACTCTACTGTAGCTCTGTTCCAGCAATAGGGATCCCTTTCTAGACCACCTACTGCAGGAGAGCACAAAAAACCTGGCCTCTCCTTTTCTAATCTGTGACTGACTGCATATTGTTTTAGTGTCTTACCTTCTAAGCAAATTGTAGTGCAAAGTGTTAGATTGATCAACATATGGATTGTAAAGAGCAAAATACTCAGTGGACTCCCCCACCTATCTTCTAGGCACTGAGCAAAATGTCTGAAGCACCACCTAAACTTACTTTGCTGCTGGGAACCAAAATGCTTAAAGTTTAATTTTACCAGAAGGTAAATTGCAAGAAGAGGGATTTTTAAAAAAAACACAATGTAAACTTTGAAAAACAGAGTTCATGAATACAAATTGTAAAGTTGACATGTTTACTGTATAGCATCATTTTTATTTGGAAACAAGTAACACAAAATGCATTGTTATCACAACTGTGACTTTGGTTGTACAGACAAGAAATATGTTCATGCATTTTCCCACCAATAACAAAAAGGCAGAAATAAAAACACTTTTCTTTTTGTATTATACACTCAAAGGTATTGCATCCTCTTTAGCTTTTCTCTTACTACAGCTATAGTTTTGAAACCCATTGCTCACATGATTAAGCTACTATAACTCATTGGAGTTATTTGTGTGTGTGATAATTTTTAAGACTAAATATGTTCTAAGGGTTCCCTCAACCATTTGGACTTGATTTGGGGAGGGTGCGGGGGACATGTGGGGACAGGAGAGGAAGAGTAAGATCCATTGCACAAGCGGGAATCCTTGTGCTTGTGGATCTAGGAAATTGGTGTTCAGCCAGTGGGTCAGTCGGGACACACTAGTGGATCATGGCCTGATCCAAAGTGGGTCACAACAGGAGCACTACCACCATGCAAATATATGGTAAAAGATTACGAGATGGGTCCTCAAATGCATGTTTGGTCTGAAAGTGCATTCTGGGTCTGAAAAGATTTAAATCAGCTGATCTCTGTAGTGGGATACAACAGAATATGTTCCAAATACCTTATTTCTATGTTGTAGGTGCTGAACATGAGGGCAGGTCTTGAACTTCACCATTCAAGATACTGTAGTTCTGATTCTGTCATCAAGTTTTGCAGCTTTGCCACTCCAGTCCCAGTCATTTGGCACATAAGAACAGGATCAAGGCTAATACTAGTAAATCACTTGGGTTTTAGTCACCACTTTAGCACGTGAGGTAATGAGGCCTGCTTATCACCACCAAGAGCAGAGTCAATATCAAGACTGATCCCCTTTTTTATTTCAGAGTTTTCCAAAATCACCACCTACCCAAGGATATTATGTAGCGTAGAAACAAGCAGGTTGAGGCCTATGCATGTCAAGGTCTGAAACATTGTTTAAATATTTCTTTTGTATATTCATAGCCTGTTTTTTTATCTGAAAAATCTACTAGGTGGCTCACAATTGATTTAAAATCCACAACTTGGCTGGAACTGGAAATGGCTTCAGTCCCCCTGATTAGATTATGTAGATTATGTAGATTATCTACACTGGGAACTAGATACTGGGAGTGGGTCCCTTTTTGCTCTGACCCTCTATTACAGTAGCCCATATTACATATTATAAAGGTAAAGGTAAAGGGACCCCTGACCATTAGGTCCAGTCGCAGATGACTCTGGGGTTGCGGCGCTCATCTTGCTTTACTGGCCGAGGGAGCCGGCATACAGCTTCTGCGTCATGTTACATACCGGTGTTATAGTAACCCAATAATTACATTTTATCCTCACAACAACCCTGTGAGGTAGGTTAGGCTGAGAGACTGGGCTGAAGTCACCTAGCAGGTTTCATGCCTGAACAGAGACCAGGTTCTAGTCCAACACTTTAACCACTACACCACACTGGCTCATGACTGGATCAGCCAAGGTTGGTCTAGTCCAGGATACTGGTTCCAATAGCGGCCAGTTGGAAGGAAGCAAATGATGGCTTATACAGGAAATGTTGTATAGAGGCTCATGTTTCCTCATGCTATGATTATGAGAATGGAAAAGGCTGCTGAGATGGGGATTTTATGGAAGGACCAGAAAACAGGAGCCTGTCTGACCCTGCGCATGTTTATGCATGTTTGCTGGTGTGATTTCCGCAGAGTTCAACCAGGGCCTACTCCCAAGTACTGAATGCACACGTTCCCCCCATTTGCACCCACTTCCTCTACTTTTTCTGTTTCCTCCCCTATTTCAAACTACTATATAAACAGCAAACGCCTTATGACAGGGCAAAATTGTTGTTACTCTATAATGCTTGATGCCCATAAACAACGCATGGAGCCCATGATGCAAACTCTCCAAGTGTCTCTATTTTCCAGGGACGGTCCCAGATTTACAGAAGCCATCCTGGTTTCTGATTTAATCCTGGAATGTCCTGCTTTTCCTTAGAACGTCCCTATTTTCATTGGAGAAATGTTGGAAAGTATGGAGTCATGCGAGCCCCGAGCCAAGGAGATAAGTAACCATACCTTTAGAAAATATCTGAAGGCAGTCCTGTATAGGGAAGTTTTTTAATGTTAAATGTTTTATTGTTTTCTATATGTACTGGAAGCCAACCATAGTAATGTAATAACAATAATTAATAATAATAATAATAATAATGGAATAAAAGGTAAAGGGACCCCTGACCATTAGGTCCAGTCGTGGAGGACTCTGGGGTTGCGGCTCTCATCTCGCATTATTGGCCGAGGGAGCCGGTGTACAGCTTCCGGGTCATGTGGCCAGCATGACAAAGCCGCTTCTGGTGAACCAGAGCAGCGCACGGAAACACTGTTTACCTTCCCGCTGGAGCGGTACCTATTTATCTACTTGCACTTTGACGTGCTTTCGAACTGCTAGGTTGGCAGGAGCAGGGACCGAACAACGGAAGCTCACCCCATTGCGGGGATTCGAACCGCCGACCTTCTGATCGGCAAGCCCTAGTCTCTGTGGTTTAACCCACAGCGCCACCCACGTCCCAATAATGGAATAGGACGTCCCTATTTTCATGGGAGAAGTATTTGAGTATGCGTGATGGTGCTGCATACACAACAGCAACACATGTAAGTATGTACTGGACTACTACCAGACAGAGAAAGTGGTTTAATAGCCTGTGACAAAATTCCCCTCTAGGATTAATGTGGGTTAGATTGGATGAAGCAAGGGTGCGGGATCCTGAAAGACAACAGCTCTGAGGGGACTGAGCCATGGTGGATCCCCGGAAGAGAATCAGGACTGTAGCATAACTGAGGCAAGCGGAGATGGATAAAGCTCTCCTCAGCATCTTTCTTTTTTGAGGAGCCTCTGTAGGTGCTCGTTTTTTACACGGAGGCTTCCTAGCTCTCTGAGGCGCCAAGCAAGGAAGTCGGCTTTTAAGAGCGCGCGAGAGGAGAAACACGTCCATTTCTGTGCTGTTTTTCCCGAGCCGCTGAGATTTGTAAAGTTAACAGAGCCGCTCGAGAGAAGATACTACGCCCGCGCGCGCCAACCCGCCCCCCCCCAACTCCCTCGGTGAGGGAAAGGAGAAGGCGGGCGGGGGTGGGAAATAGAACAGCGCGCTCCCGCCGCCGCCGCCGCCCAAACCGGAGGCGCGTTCCCGGTCCAAGGCGACGCGCGCGCAGCCGGGCCGTCACGTGGCCTCCCTGAGGAGGAGGAGAGGAGGAGGAGGCGGAGCCGCGGCCGGGCTCGAGGGTCGGTGTCCTGGAGGTTCGGGCTCGCGCTGACCTCTCCCCACCCTCAGCCTCCGCCCCCCACCACCCCGCCCGCTTCTCCTTTCCCGCCAGGGCAACCGGCGGCGGCGGAGGAGGAGGAGGAGGAGGAAGGAGCGTGGCGGCGTTGTCGCCCGAAGCCGCCGCTTTCTTTCGGGGGCCGGGAGCGGGCGCGCAGAGCGGGAGCAGCAGCGCCACCAGGTGAACGCGCGCGACCGGGCTCCGTGTGGTGTGTGCGTGTGAGGCGGGGCCGAGCGGGTGGGTTCCCGGCGGGGGTTGCGTGTGTGGGGGGGCGGGAGGGCCGAGCGGAGGAGCAGTTGCCCGGCAGCCCCAGCAGGCGCGAGGGGAGCAGGGCCCGGCTGTGGGAGGGGCTCTGGTGACAGCCGTTGAGAGGGACGGGCCTGGTCAGGGTCGCCCGGGACGAAAGAGGGGGGCGGGGGGGCCTCCCAAGGGCCGTGCGTGGCGACCGGGGAGGCCTGGCACTACCGAGGGCGAGTGACGGACGGTGCCATGTCTTTGGGAACAGGGGGAGGATGTGCTTCAGGAAAAGCAGCGGATTGGCTGAGCCCGGACTTGGGGAGGAGGAAAGTGTGTGTGTGTTGGTGGGGGGGGTGTCCTCGCACTCGGGCCTGGTCTCTCAATTAGCAACCCACCCACCCCAGCTTACTAGATGCCCTTCAACTACGAGAGAATGGCCCAGGTGTAGGCACAAGGTGGGGGGGGGGACCTCCAGGACAAAACACAATGGCCGCCCCTTTGCCTCGTAGCGCCCAATCTCTTAGGCAGTCCTGTTTTTTTGGTACAAAACTCTTGCTTCGTTTGGTTTCCCTTGGTCATTGGTAGTGCACACGTGGAGTTGGCAGCAGGGGTTCGCCCCTGAGTCCAGAAGGACTGGGCCTCCAATGTATTGACCTGCTACCTTTCCAGCACTTGTTTTGTTTTTAAATCGCTTGTCAAATGTGCCAGGCTCCTTGAGGTGGGATTTGTCTCTTTTCAAGATGCCCAGAGTGGTATGTGTAGTTGGGCTTTATGCTTCTCTTAAAGCCCTGAGGAGCCCAGGCTGAATAATTTATCTGTAGCCTGACTTTTTTTCACTAAATTATTCACACACGTCTATTTCAGAATTATCAGATAGACAAAGAGTCACGCTGCTGGTTTATAACTTGGATTGATCGGGATAATGGAAAAAGTTGATATGGATCGGCTTATTGTGTATAGGTGGGCTGCCCATTGCTGTTAACAAATCTCATTAGAACCACAATACTTTTTTGACATGATATGTAGACAAAAATTACTAACCTCAGATGGTCCTGCTGGTGTCACATAAGCTCTGCTGATATGATAGGTTGGATATGAAATAACATGTGATGTATTCATGGAAGTTTTAGTATCCTGTTTGATTATGGGTCTTACCTGATGTTCCAAGAAGCCTTTTGAAATCTTAAAAACTGTAGAGTAATTTTATACTGTTAAGTATGGGAATTGGTAGCACTTAGCGACTTGATCTTAGAGGCTGTTCACACAGCAGTTATCCTACCGGTAGAATAACCCCGGGAAAGAACATTGTCCGAGGGTGACCCTGGGGCCTAAGTTAAGGGACCCAGAACCCCAAGAACACCAGCACTTTTGTTTTTAAAACTTATTGGTTCCTTCTTTATAGAATATTTTGAATGGCACATTTTACTCCTTTGGGTTTATATATTTGTTTGAAAACAAATGATCAAAAACTATCAGCGATGCATATTGTAAGCATTTGTTTTGATCATAGGGCACTCACATTACCATTTAAAATGCGAGAAAATTCAGTCATATCACTACTAACTAGAAATGTCACCGAAATAACAAATGGTGTAACCTGTGAATAGTGGTAACTTCTGCAAATTGCTTGGGACTGTTGGGGGTTTGAGATTCTTTGGTGGCTTAAAGTTTGGCTAATTCTGCTTGTTCAGCCCTTGTTCCTGTAGTTTTAACTCTTGAGGGTTGTTTTGCAGATGGCAAAGTGTAACTTAAACGGCTGCCAAATTTAACATAGGAAAGAGAATTCTAGCTTTGGATTTTGTTTGCATTTAAATTTGATATGCCTTCTCTTCGTCTAAAGAAATTACCTTATAGGGGCAAATACAACCCCTAATAACTTGAGCAAAATACTGGTTTAATATGAGCAATTGTTTTATTGGCACTCTTTTTGTAAAGGAAAATGGAGGGTAGAAAGGGTCCCTCATTCTCTCTAATTCATGCAGAGGCTCATCGTTATTATTTATTATATTTATATACCACCCTTAATCTGAAGATCTCAGGGCGGTTCACAAGATAAAAACACAAATAAATAGTTACAACAAAACAAAACAATGCCCCCACATAAGTACTTGGATGTATTGTGTGGGTTAAGACGCAAAATATATGGGTTTGACCAGGAACTGAAAGAACCTTTCTAAGTGGAGATCCCAATGACTATGATGTGGAAAGTAGTACGTATTATTTACAGACAAGTGATTGACTTTGTTGGAATATGTTCTTTAGTATTACAGTGCTTCAGTGTATATATAAAAATATGCTACTGTTCACATAAAATTTTATAGCAGTGTACAAAGTTCATTGTGCTTTTTTCATAGTACACTAATTGACTGGGCATCAGAGTATTTTTGTTGGTGCTTCTCCCTCAGCTTGACCTCTGTTTTCCATTTATTTGTTGTGAAATGTTCCACCACTCATACATTCCCTAATATGTTATGTTTTAGATTTTTGCAACAGAATATTTTTTCATTTCTATGAATTAATCCAAATCCTGACTTCTTTCTGGTTCTGTTCTGGTTCTGGTTCTGGTCCTGGCCTTTGGGTTGGTTTTAGTTTAACCCTGATGTTTCATTCCTTTATGGTTTGATTGGTGGGCTACTTAAAAATGAGGCTGCATTTTAAACTTTAAATCGTATTTTAACCTGCATTTTAATTGATTGTTTTGTATGTTTTGTTGTGATTTTATGGGTTTTAGCCGCTCTGAGCCCTGTTTTGGCTGGGAAGGGCGGGGTATAAATAAAAATTTATTATTATTATTATTATGGATGTAACTCTTCTATATTGTAAACATTTTGTTGTAAACCATCATGGGAGATGTTTGCCTAAAGGGTGGTATACAAATATACCAAATAAATTTATTTTAAATGCCCTTGTTGCTATTATGTATCTCTGCTACTGTATATGAGAGGGTTTTTAAAGTTGAGAATCTTACGACATATTATGCAAGCAGCTGAACTGAGAAAGAGTAAAACTGCTAGGTTCCATGTTTCGGCTCAGCAGATGCACACATCTTTTTGCAAATACTATTTATTACACTGTGTAATTTATACATATATGTTACATATTCTTCACAATGTGGGACACAATATGTCCCATTGTGGACTGGGCTACAACAAAAAATATGATAAGATCTAAACAAAAAAGTATAAAACACCAATTCACAGTAAAAAAAAAAAAAAAAAAGTACAGTATCAGTTACAAAAGGGAAAACAGATTCAGTCGTCCCCAAAAGTTCAGGTAAAAAGGTGCTCCTTGGCATGGTGCTGAAATGTGTGCAAAATAGGTGCCAGGCACACATTGGGAGAGGGAGTTCCAGACCTTGGAAGCCACTAGAAAGAAATCTCTTCCATGTGCTGCCATGCTTTGAATCTTCTAGGGCAGGGGTGTCAAACTCAAATTCATCGGGGGCCGCATCAGCAGTTTGGTCACCCTCAAAGGGCCGGTTGTATCTGTAGGACTATGTGTCCACTCTTTATTATCATAAATTATTGTCACTGCATTCAATTATTACTGTTTTTTGTAATACAAATCCCAAATACGCCTGCAGCATCCAGTGGCATGGGGGTGGGAGAGAGAAGAGAGAGCTGGTTCAAAAGAGAGCGGGCTACTTTTATAATGTGTCTAAATATGATTCGGAGGCGAGTTCAAAAACAAACCAGAAGGCCAAAGGGGGGGGGGTATTTGGGGTTGTGCTATAGATCTGCTTTGCACGGTTTCCAAACCACAACCGTACCAAACGTGGGGGGGGGGGGGAGTGCGCGAGAGAAAAACGCCGCTTTCAACCTCCTCTCTTTCTTTCGCCCCTCCGAGAAAGCAAGTTAGTCCTGCAGCCCCGCGCTGCTCTCCGCCATAGCTGTCAAGTTTCGGATTTGAAAATAAGGGATCAGCAGCTTCACCTGTCCCGGGGACAATCTACGATTCTCAGGGACAGTCCATGCCGTGGTAATCTCCCCAGGCTACAAATTAATTTACACCAGGCTACACACCATCATCTTTCCCCACCTTCAGAATGTTCTTCAGAATGGACACCACCCTCATTCATCTCCTCGTCCCACCCTCCTCTTCCCCCCTTTTCTTCCCAATGTCTCAATAACCAAAACTGATTTGTTAAAATGTTAGAGGGGGGAAATATGATTTACACACCTCTGTAATTCAAGAAAATCTTTAATAAAAAAATATTCAATTCTTCATGGGGGGATTGATCAGGTTCAGTCTTTTGGCTCTCTGGCATCCATTAATGAGTTATTATACAAATTTGTGGCATGCTTTGCATCCTTTAACACTCTTTTGGAAGGAGTCTATTTGTGGGCTGGGCCATTTGTGCAGGATTTTTGGTGTTTGGGGAGCAATGGGTGGTGCTTTTTCTTTTTGGAATGAGGCTATTAAGAGAGCAAGGGCTGGTCCTTTTCTATGTGGGGTCTTGTTAAAGGTAGATAGCCGTGTTGGTCTGTCATAGTCAAAAAAAAAAAAATAAAAAAATTCCTTCCAGTAGCACCTTTGAGACCAACTAAGTTTGTTCTTGGTATGAGCTTTCGTGTGCATGCACACTTCTTCAGATACACTGAAACAGAAGTCACCAGACCCTGATATATAGTGAGAGGGTGGGGAGGGGTATTACTCAGAGGGGTGGTGGAAATGGGGTCTTGTGGGGTCATGTGGGGTCTTGTTTGCAGACGTTTGAATGAGTGTGTGTGTGTGTGTGTGTGTGTGTGTGTGAGAGAGAGAGAGAGAGAGAGAGAGAGAGAGAGAGAGAGAGGAGCATTGAATGGACTTGGAGAGGAGAGGCAGAGATCAGCCAGCCGGGAGGGGCGGGGGAAGGAGCCGAGGTGGGGGGAGGCTTCAGAGTAAGAGTCTCACTGGCTGAACGACTAAAAGGCAAGAAAGATCAGCTTGAGGTTATCGATCTGAGCGTGCCCCCCACCCCGCCACTCCAACCAGTAGGTTCCTGCCCTTTCTCGTGCCCTCCCAGCGCAGTGGATCAGAGCAGGGGATTCTAAGTGTGGGCTTTTCCACTCTACCCTGCGTTGCAGCCTGCGAGGGTGAGAGAGAGGGAGAGAGAAAGCCTTGCGCGCGTGCACAGGCAAGGCACGTCGCGCGCGATGGGCTTTGGGCTTTTCCTCTCTACCCTGCGTTGCTGCGAGGGTGAGAGAGAGAAAAGCCTCGTGCGCACACACACACACAGAGGTCTTCAGTCCCTGACGCGGGGCCACTTTCGGCCAGTTTGCCTCCCTCCATTCTGCTCCCTTTCCCGGGGAATAAAGCGGGCGGAGGAAATTCTTCCTTCAGCGCAGCCAGTCTGCTCGTAGTTCTCCAGGTCGCTGGCTTAGCTCGCTGCTGCTGCTGCTCAGGCAGGCGATTCCACGGGACCTCGCTCTCCTCCCCTGAAAGCGCCGGGAACCATCTGCGTGGCTGGGGCGGGCAAGCAGCGGGGAGAAAGCGCCCACGTCCCGATGTGGCGGCAGATGGCGCGTCCTTTGGGGGGGGGACTATTTATCCACCCCACCCCTTTCAGGATCGCTCCTGCGGGGTGCAAGATCCCCAGACGGGCGGCCCGGGCTCGTCCGCACGTCCCCGTTCCAGGACCCCTTCTCGCCGCCGAGGGTCCCTCACGCAGGAAGCCGCCCAGCCCGCCCCGTGCCCGTCGCAAGAGCAGCCTCCCGCATCTGCCCCAAGCCCGGGAGCGCTGCTACGATCCCGGGCAAGCGCGTCCTCTTGAGGCGCAGGGGCGGGCTGTGACTGGAAGCGAGGAGAAAAGGCAAACGCCGAGTAACGAGGAGCCGCTACTTCGAGGGAGAGGCCGGTCCTCCTGGCGCGCTTCCTCCGCGCGGTGCGGGGCTGCGGTGCTGACGCTTCCCTCCCCGGGGGAGTTGCTTTTCCCGCCTCTCCCGGGAGGCGCGAGTGGACGGGTGGGGATCCTTCCCGGGGAGCTGAAATCCCATCCAGGAAGGCGGGAGAAACCCGAAGGCGAGCGGCTGGCCGAACGGAGAGCGGGAAAAGAGTGCGGCGCCAGGCTCAGGTGAAGGCTGGTGGCTGGCGGCGGCTACACGGGCCACATGACGAGGTCTGGCGGGCCGGATTAGGCCCCCGGGCCTTCTGTTTGACACCCGTGTTCTAGGGCAACAGAAGTGCTAACAAGGCCTCCCACAGTGGTCTGTTTGGGACAAGTTGATCTTTCATGAACGTCGGATCCATACCATTTAGGACTTTATATGTCAAAGAACAGACTTTCTTCAATGTATAGCCCACCTTTCTGGTGGGCTCACCTGAGGCAGTTTACAATATGACAAAACCGTATAACAAAACAAGGTAAAATTTAGTCAAGGAATAAAGTAACAATAATACTAATAGGAGAACAAAAAGCCAATTGGCGAAAAGATGGCTTTAAAAGTGATTGATGCTGTTCCTTGTGCTGCCTCTGTGGTCTGTTGGAAATTCCAAATCACTTTTTGCAACCAACTTTCTACCTTCTGTTCTTCTCTCTTGAGTCTGAAGGAGAACTTGTTTGTAAAATATGTACCATCTGTATAGGTCACTCACAGATCTAGTTTGCATTCTTTAATACAACATCTAAAGTGGTCCTGGTAGGGCCACTTCAGATATCAAAGTTTTCCTATAGGGAAAGCATTAATGTTAAAACTGCTCATTCGGGGGTGATTCCATATTCCCATGTATATATAGTGTAGCTGTAATTGGCCACACTCAGATGTTTAGAAAAAGTTGGTGTAGCATGTTTCAGTCTACCTGTTGAGTGCTTGGATTTTTGTGTACTAATTTGTGTAGAAAAACCTGTCTGAAGTAGTTTGCAATAATTACCCACTGTTATCCTAGAACAAAGAAATTTTAGACACATAGTGGGATTACTTATCATCTTTTTTCTTTTCTCTAACCTTTTGCAGTCTTTGCCAAATCCTGGTTGTTGCTTTCACTTTTTGCATCTTTGACCCAACATTTGTTCACCCACATCTTATATTACAGCAGTTCCATCTTGCTACTCTTGCTCCAGACTTGATTTGTGGTCTCTAGAAACAAATGCTACATGCACTGACTTCTTGTCTTTTGCTACACCAGGTTCAGTGTCCTGGTCCTTAGAGCTAAGGCTGTTCATGTTCTGCACACTTACCTGTTATCAGTTGTCTTTCTTTCCTTTTCTTACTTTCTATGTGTCTGGTCAAATTTCCCCTATGATGCTGGTTGTCCACCTGTGCCCTAAGTGGTCAGTGCAGGGTTACCAAATAGGCAGAGTAGGCACCAGACTATGGGCCTCATGCCTTTTAGGGGCCCCATGACAATGAATCAAAATAAAATTGAGTTGATCTTGAGAGAAAATTACAAAAATGTATTGGAGATAATTTGTGAGCCCCCCCCCCCGATTTTGATGGCCTAGGGGCCTCCACAGGGTTTAATCCAGCACTGTAAATGGTTTGTGACCTGGATACTTTTAAAGTCTCCTCCTGAACAAATCCTGAATATTTTTATTTGTTGTATCCTTCAAATGAGCATCTAGTTAAGTAAATTAGCCTGAAGTTTAATGTACTTGTCTGGCACTGTGACATGTGTTACAATGGATGTCTAAGATTTGGCAAGTGTCAACAATGGTAGACAAACATTGTGCATGTCAAAACTTGAGACAAACATCACTGAATATTAACACTTAATATACATTAATGTACTCCAAAAAATTGGGCAAAATAACTATTTTCAGACTTAGCAGGGATTCACATGTTAAAGTCAACATGCATTAGATTTTGGCTATTAGTTTAATTAATTAAAAATTACTTTAAACCTTTTTAATTATTTAAAATGCAACCCCCATACATAGACACATAGAAACATAGAATTAGAGAGTTGGACGGGACTCTGAGAGTCATTTAGTACACGCCATCCCCCATCCAATTTGAAATCATCCTTGACCCTGCTGAGCTTGGAAAATGTGCTAGCAGTTTTAATGTTGCACCACTGGAGAAGTGTGATCAAGCAGTCCTGACAGTGATGGGTGCCTCAGTTATATTACTGGGTCATTCCATATCAAGTGATCAAATTGTTAATGATTTTTTTTTTACTTCATGTCATCCAGTTTTCTTAAAATTGTGTACACTTATTGAGCAATCAAAACAGTTTAAATCTAACATTTTATTTTTTTATCTCCTCCCATTTTTGAGTTATGAGGGTGATGTCATGTGTTGTTGTTCATTTGAGGTTGCATTTGCCCAATTTTAAGACCTGCTAAGGAATAGATTATTATTATTATTATTTATTAATATGTAAAACCACAGAATTCAAAGAGGATGTACTTTCTTTTCCTGTGACTGTATATCTGAGCTTTTAACACTGACAAGAATGGTGTTACAATTTTAATGCCCATTACTGTTTTCTCAGACTAATGAAACAATGTTTCATATTTACAAAGCAGAAAAGTAAAATAAATAAATCAGATGCAGTTATAACATTACTGTATTGCCACTTTTAGCTGAACCTCAAGAAGACAGTATTCTCTCACCTACATCTACCTGTTTCAGCAGGTAACACAGCTATATAGACAGGTTTTTAAGGATCTGCCAGTTCTAGTTAACTATAAGCATGAAAGTATTCTATGTTGGTCCTAGCCCATGGTGTGAAGGCACATGTTGTAGCAGTTTTATGGAAGCTAAGCAGATCTAGATCTGGTAAGCATTTGGAAGATAGTCTGCCTAGAAATTCTATGCATGTTGCTTTGAGTTACATCATTTGTGTTCCTTATGTCTTGATGGCTACATGCCAGGTATGGGGAACATTTGGCTCTCCATATGTTGCTGAATGAAACTCACACCACCCCTGGTAATTGGCCATGTTTTCTAAGGCTGATGGGAGTTGAAGTTCAGCAATATCTGGAGGAGGACCAGATATATACTGTCTCTGAATGCCCGTTAGAGTTAGGGAGTCATAGTAGGAGAATGCTGCTCTGTTTGTTTCCTGTTTGTACCGTAGTTGCCAACTTAACATGTATGGGACATATTGGGGTGTTTTACTATCATGGAAGAAAGAGTCTGTCAGGGACCTGACCTCACGCAAGGCACTTGAGACGGGGAAGGAGGGATGGAGGGAAGCGCAGCCTCTCCTGAGAAGCAGCTCTGAGTCCAGCGGGGATAGTAAGGACAGTCCCGGTGGTGAGGAGCAGGAACTGTCAGGCAGTGCGGTGGAGCTGCGGGTCAGAGATGCTGACAGAGCCCTAGATCTACCTGAGGGGGTTGCAGAGCAAAGCGGTCAGCTACTTCCGTCGCTCCAGCTGCATAGAGGGAAAAAGCGTAAGGAAAGGGGGAGACGCTTCGGAATTCCCAAGCTTCTATGTTGGGGGAGGAACCGGCAAAAGCCACTCCCGGATTCTGGAACCGACTCAAGCGGACATGAATCTTAGACGCTCTGATGTACATAGTCTGTAAATAAAGTATTAGCTTCAGAAGAACGGATGTTTCTGCCTCTTTACTCTTGAGGAGACAACCCCGAGCCCTTACAGAGTCTTAGGGCACAGTTGGGAATTCATAAAGAGACAGAATGTTTGAAGGTCATTCTCTGTCACAGAGGTCCAAAGTACCCTAGTAGGGTTTGTGTGTGTGTGTGTGTGTGTGTGTGTGTGAGAGAGAGAGAGAGAGAGAGAGAGAGACTGTTTATGTTAGCTTGGAGTTCTTTTGAAATGAAATCATATTGGACCCCCTTAGCAGATTGACATTGTCAAAATAAATGGTGGAGGTTGCCTGAACCTATGAAGTGCTATGTATCTCAGCTTAGGATCTCATAGGACCAGACACAATGATTCTGACAGTGGCCCAAGTCCATCTGTAGTGGCTTTGAGCTGGGCACAATGCCAGTCTGTCCACACCACCACTTGAATGCAAAGGCACAGAATGCAAGAAGTTCTATACAGTATGTTTGTCAGACCTTTCTAATAAAGGAAAGTTGGTAAACTGAACTGGGCTTTCCTGATAATAAATATAAGAGGAGGAGAATAATGTTTCTTGGAGAAGGGGTAGAGTTAGACAACTGTTGTGGACCATTTGGATTGAACTGTACATCTATGGGAAAACTTGGGCACCCCTTTTATTTTATTTTTGTAATTGGCAGAAGTATTATAGTCTGATATGCTTATGGCACTAATGACCTTATATAAAATGATGTCAAGCTGCTTGTGTGTTTGTCTGGCCTTATATGGATTCAAAAAAGGGCAACCATATTAGATACCTTATTTTACACTTCACGTGTAATTTGGAAATTTTACTCAGTTTCTGGACAAATAGCTTGTAAAGGGTAGGTGCCATAGCTCAGCAATACATAGCATGCATTGCATGCATAATATTCCAGATTCAGCCCCTTGCATCTCAGATAGCAGGGCTTGAAGAGCCTGTCAGAGGGTTAGATTGATCAAGTAGTCTGACTGTACAAGTTACTTTCATAAGCAACATTATACATGTGTGTGTTTTTCTTCTTAGAGTTAAACTCAAAGTGTGCTGAGACATGATCATCTAAAATGCTTGTTAGGTTGAGATAAATGAATGCCATTTTAAACAACATATAATGAAGAGCCTCTGAAAGTTCGTCTTGGTAAGTAAAAAGGGAATAGAGATATTTTGGTTTCATGTATTGCTAATTGTACTTTTCTTTATGCCTTACTTTATGTTCCATAGTTTTGGTGACCCTGTTGGTCTAGCTGTTGGAGTTGGAAACTTTATTATAAGAGGTGTTGAAGTACCCCATCACAAATTCAGTGACATTCGCTTTAGTATAGAGAAAGTCTAGGGTCTGCTGGTTGGTATGGCCAGTGAGCATATTAGTTGTGGTAAGGCTTACAGTCATGCCCTTTTTACTTCTTGAACATATGAGAGGGTTTGTTTGAAAATTCCTATAGCTATATGCCAGGCTGACAGGTGTATTTTAGGTAATTACTTTTTAGAAACTTTATAGGGAAAGCCACTAGAAGAGAATTTGGAGTGTGGAAATTATGGGTAGGGAAATCTTGCTCCTCTACTGCTTCTCCACTCTAAAACTAAAATGGTTTTACTTTCTTTAAACAAATGTTAGGCATTGTTATATATATTGGAGTTTAATGAGTAGATACCTGGTACCACATGAACATATGGTGGGATTCAAAAAAGTTGTTGAGCTTTTTTGGGAGGGCAAAGTTGTTGAGATATTTCTGAGGAAATTCAGAAAAAAACAACTCTGCCAATTTCCACCGGACACTGCAATATTCCGGATATGTCAACCCTAGGTTTTGCAAACATCTTGTCTGTGCAAGGATTGCCAGATGGAACAATCCCCCTCTTCTCCCCTATGCACTGTTCTGGGGGCTCACCCACTCTAGCCAAGCTTGGGGGGCATGTGACAGGGAGGAGAGGGGGAAAGCCCCATTGTGCAAGCAGGCGTGAATCCCCCCCATGGATTCAAATCAAAGTTTCACAGGTCTAAATTCAATGCTTTCCACAATTCTCTTGTTTGTTCACCAGTAGCTAGAGTGTGATAGCATACAACAAACAGCTGAAAGGAGATGTGGTTTGCTAATGTATTTTCTTTTCTTTATTTTTTTTTTTTAAGAAAGAGAGGCTTGTGGAGAGTTAATTATTTTTCCCCTCTTCTTGAAAAATTCTTTTAGGTTTATTGTTATCTAGGAAGGGCAACAGGACCTCATCCAGAATCTAATCCAGATCAGGACCATGTTGTATGATTTTGTGGATAACATGATCGTCATTCAACTTAAGATAATTGTGGAGTTATGACTAACAGGTATCCAACCTCTTAGAAAAACAAGTACAGTATTAGAATGTTAGCAAGCCATTGATGTCTGCAGTGTGAGCTTTTGCTATGCAGATATAGCAGAGAATAATGCAGATCACCTATATACAAATAAAATTAGTCACTAATGAAATGGTTTTAGTATTTCAGAAATTATCAAATGCCAGTTGCAGATTGTCAAATATTCAGAATTTAATAGATACGCAGCCTAATCCAGTCGTGTTAATTTGCAAATAAGTCTAATTTAGCTAAGTATAACTTACTGCCATGTATGTGTGTATAGGCTAAAACCTTATAAAATAATTATAATATTTAATAAAGAAACATTAAGCATATGTGCCCCATTGAACTCAGTGGAACTAACTTGTGAATAGTCATGCATAGGTTCATGTTCTAAGTGAGCTATAAAGTCATCAGCATAAAGGAGGAAAAACTCAACCTTAATGTTGTGTGTTCAGTATGTGTGAGTGGCCTCAGATTTTTAAAATTCCTATGCTGCGTAAATACATGTATACCAATTTATATATCATTTGCCAAGTTTTATCTTGGTATGGGTGGAGAGACTACTTTATTATCAGAAAATGATTTTGGTTGGCTTTATTTATTTAATAGATTTCTAGAACCCCTTCTGTAAACGTCTGCCTCTGCAAACTCTCCCTGTATTAGGGGAATAAAACATGACATGCTGACCTCCTTCTCAGCGCAGATCAAACAAACAAACAAAATTTGTTTATTTTATTTATTTTTTTAACATTCTAAAATTATTTGTAACTATGTTTCTTAATAACTTAAGTTAACATTAAATAATATAGATGTAAGTATGTTAGCCCTATGGTTAATCTCTAAACGGAAAAATGCCTCTACCATATACACAAATTTAATGGAGACTTTCCTGTGTAAATGAAGAACTTTTTAAAAATCACTCCTCGTATTTTCCACTCTGCCTACCAAATATAGGGTTGTATCCAACTAAATCAATGAATGGCTATCCTTTTTTAAAAAAAAGATGGTTTTACTTTTTATCGTTGATAAAAAAATATTTAAAGGATTATGTTTACTTTTGATGAAACACTTAGGAACTAATATAATGATGTCCATGCTTGATTTGGTTCAGAGCAAAAAAACAAACCCACCCCTTAATTAATTTTAACTGAATACATCTGCAGATTTGTCACAGCTGAAGTTTTCAGAGGATTGGACTCCCACTGTCTGCTAAAGCAGACCAGCAACCTGAATGCTCCTATGGCTCAATTTTTCCGGGTTAGCTTAAATTGTCATGCAGCTTCTGATACAGGATCTCCAGGTAAGCTATTTTTTTATTAGCAATATGTATTAATATGTGATAAATGAAAACATTAGTTTCTTTGGATTTACTTTATATCCGCTAAGGCCTTTCTAGATAGGTGCCTTCTCTGGGGAGGAAAACCTGTTCCTTTAGTACTATATTAGTAAATGTACAGCGTCTTAAGAAAGTAGAAAAGCTTTGGTATGTATATCAGTGATGTCATGGGTACCATCCAGTAGATGCTCATGTCACTGCTTTCCCTAATAGTTGTATTATTGTATAATAATTGTACAGTAGTTGCTCAGTATTGTTAAGCTGTATAGTAGTTGTTTTTATTGTGGTGAAGATAGCGGTTTCTCAGCAATTGCATTTGGCAGCCCCATTGCTGGGGAGCAGTGATTCACAGCAGCTGTAGGAGCGCCAGACAATGTGCCAGTGACTACTGGCTAAAGCTGTGTCAGAGCTGTGAAACTCCCTGCCTGTTGACATTAGGCATGCACCTTTGCTGTACTCTTTTTTGGTGCCTGTTTAAAACATTTCTGTTTAGGCAAGCCTATCCTTACAAGTAGAAGTTATGTGTGTTTTATCTTTTTTTTTTTTTTTGAAGTGTTGCTTTTAATTAAACTGTTGAAAGATTTTATATACTCAGTTGTAACTGTTTTTAATGGATATTTTTTAATGTTTTACTTCATATTTTTGTAAACCGCTTAGAGGAGGTTTTTTGTTTTTGTTTTTACAATCAAGCAGTATATAAATGCCAAATACACTTCATTTATTTATATATTTATTTGGTTCATTCGTTAGTTATTGCATTTTCATCTTACCTTAATCTCCAAGGAGCTCAAGGTGGCATACATGATTCTCTCCTTCCTCTTTTAATCTCCACAACAGCCCTGTGATGTAGGGTAAGCTGAGAGGCAGTGAAGATCACCCAGTGAACTTTATGACTGAGTGGGGATTTGAAACCTGGTCTTCCAGGTACTAGACCAGTGATGGCTAACCTTGACACCCCAGATGTTTTGGAACTACAACTCCCATCATCCCTAGCTAACAGGATCAGTGGTCAGAGATGATGGGAGTTGTAGTCCCAAAACATCTGGAGTGTCAAGGTTAGCCATCACTGTACTAGACCAAAACTACACTCTAACTGGATAAATAGAATTAGATCACTTTATCATGCATTCCATAATTCTTTTCTAAAAGAAAAATGAGGAGTGACTTTGCTAAAAGAACCACAGGCGATACCCTTGTGGTTTCATTCTGATGGAGCTTTTTTTTTAGAATTTTAGAATTATTAAAAATAAGAAGACAAATCCTGTGTCAGTTCCCCCCACAGTATGCTTTCCCACCAAATAATCTAAATAATTTTCTTTCCTTGGGGGGCAGAGTGATGAAATGGGTTTTGAGAAAGTCATTGGGACTCTCTCACAGACTCCTTTGGGAGAGTTTTGAGGTGGTGATTTTGATTATTATTATTTTAGGGGGCGGGGGGTTCATTTCAGCCTCAGTTTGTATGTAAGCAGCTTATGAACATAATACGTTTTGAGATCTAAACAAGATAAGAACAAAATAGAAACAGTATTAACAATAAACTATGCTTGTATAGATGTAAAATTGTGCATGCTTATATAAACAATATATTTTAAACTTATTTTCTTTTATAGGTTTGTCTTAATACCTGATTAGCTTCCACTGCAGCAAATTACATAGTCATGGTTTGGGGTGATATGCCTAAATTAAAAGATAACCACACTTCATCGTGTTCTTCAACCATGGAAGACCTAGATGTGGATCTTGACTCTGGACTAGAGGAAGATGACATTAAACATGAGGGCCCTTGTGAAGATTCCACAATCTTTGTAGCTTTTAAAGGCAATCTTGATGATGATGACTTCAAACAGAAATTGGACATCATTTTGAACAATGTTCCTGGCCTTTTACACCTGGGTATTTCACTCTTTTGTATTTTTTTAATGAAAGATTGCTTAATTAACTTTTAAATATTAGATTTAGACATGTAAAATTGCAATGCATTTATTTAAATTGTTCTAGAATATTGCAGACTTTTTACTAGTTATTTTTAGTGAAAAAATATATATCCCACTCTTCTTGCTGAAGTGTACAGTGTACATTTGAATTGCTAGTTGAAATGTCTTGTGTGAAGTAGCTCAGAGTTACTATTACATATTGATATCAATTATTGTACTTGAGTAACCATGTACATTCTCTGTAGTAGTTTAACAAGTTTGTCTTCTTTTTTCTCCTTTTAACAAGAATCTGAAAAGTTAAAACTGAAGAAGGTGGAACCCTGGAACAGTGTACGTGTTACTTTCAATATTCCTCGTGAAGCAGCTGAGCGACTACGATTGCTGGCTCAGAACAACAACCAACAACTTAGAGACTTGGGAATTCTCTCAGTTCAAATTGAAGGTAGCTGAATATACTTTTGCAGTTGTTCTTGAACTACATAGTGTACTTAAGAAACACAGTGTTTGAAAAATAAATATTTCCATTAGCTTTTTGAGTACTAAATAATAGTATACCTCACTGGCATCCTGATATTCTGTCTCAGGGATAGACTACATGTTACACTTTCGTATGTGTACCCTTCATATGTGTACCCTTCTCCCAGCTGTTTCATTTAGCAGCACATGCCTCGTGAATTCTGACCATCAAATAGCCAGCTTCCGTGCCCCTGCTCCATGTCATCTGTGGTTGCTAGACAGTGGGTAAAACCTGCTATATAATAACCAGAATCATTTAATGGTATTAAATGATGGCAGCCTATGACTTTTACATACTGCTTCTCATTTTCACATGCGCTTGAAAATGCCAGTCTGCTGGCAGATCCAAATTATTATTGCTTACATTTTGCATATTTTCCCACTGCTTCATTGATAAGAATGATAAGATGAAGCTGTACTTGAATAACAGCTGCTTCTCTGGTAGTATAATAATATTTCTGCCTTCCAGCTGTCTCATTCATGGCTGCAGAGAAAGAAAATCCTTGCACAGAAATACATGCATGGATTGTTTTCTCTATTTAAAATGAATAGGAAAACTCAACATATATATCATAGCATCTACACCCACAAAAGATTGCTGGATTGGAGCAACTAGAATAAACAACCTTATTTGTTCGTTTTTAATTTATTAAATTTTTATCCCAGCACTTCTTCCCAAAGGAGCCCAG
This sequence comes from Darevskia mixta, assembly GCA_034641385.1. Taxonomy (NCBI): domain Eukaryota; kingdom Metazoa; phylum Chordata; class Lepidosauria; order Squamata; family Lacertidae; genus Darevskia; species Darevskia mixta. Next base: position 48,149,289 of record JAWWNH010000029.1, on the reverse strand, counting down.
GGTGGCAGATGAACTCTCAATATTAAGCTTTCAAGTAACTTTTTAAGGAAAGCTCTATTCCCTCTTATTTGTTGGTTTTAAATGCATGTTGTTGATCTGAATCCAATATACCACTTTTCTACAGCTCTTTTAAAATGCTACTTTGTAGTTTCCTGCCCTGCCATATTGAAGCAATATATATGCTCTGACTTGAATGTTAATGATTGCTTTCAGGTGAAGGTGCCATCAATTTGTCATTGGCTCAAAACCGAGGCCAAGATGTGAGGATTAATGGGCCTATTGGACAAAACAACTCAGTACGAATGGAGACAGGCTTTCCCATACCAGGAAACCAAGGCAAGTTCAGCTTTTTAAAAGTTAGTGATACGTTACTTTGTGAAATATGCAACTGTTCTTTCATACAACTCCAAAGACTTTTCACTCCTTGATTTTTCATGTTTGTGGCATGTTTGTTTGGGTTTTTTTCTGGAACATTTATAGACTGCTAACAATTTTTTGCCACGTACAAATTTTCTTACTATAACTAAGTATAGAAGAATGGAGTTTTTTAAACCTGTTTTAGTGTTTTATCCTCTAAGACAGGCTTCCTCAACCTCGGCCCTCCAAATGTTTTGAGACTACAATTCCCATCATCCCTGATCACTAGTCCTGCTAGCTAGGGATCATGGGAGTTGTAGGCCAAAAACATCTGGAGGGCCAAGGTTGAGGAAGCCTGCTCTACGATCCTACATGGCAGATTTTCCAAAGTTCCCTTCAAGGATAGATGCTGTTCTTATAACCATTCAGAGATAATACATAATTTAACTTCTAATGAGGAAGTTTTGTAATCAGTGTTTAGAAGCCTGTGTAAGTGTCTTTCTTGAGGGTCCTGATTTTTATTTAAAAATAGGAATGTTTCTAAATAGGGAAAGAGAATGTCCCATTGCTTGAGAAGAAATCTGTTTGCACAATGTTGGATTTCACCCATTGGACCCATTGGCATACATTGTTCCCCCACCCCCATATTATTCTCACAACAACCCTTTGAGAAAGTGATTGACCCAAGGTTACCTATCAAGCTACATGGCAGCATGGGGATTTGAACACTGGTCTCCCAGCTTCTGTTCCAAGCCTCTGGCCACTACAACACACTAGATATCTACAATATGGTTTCCTTTAGCAATTCATTCTCCTTTATCGATCCACATTGGAGTGGCTTTTGCCACAGAGACAACCGTTTTGTTAGAATTTCTGCTTTCTTGTATATATTTTCAAAAATCAAATAAATAAATATACCAAACAAAAACAACTTCAAAATTTCAGTGCAGGATTTGAAGCTTTTCTCATTCTGTGTAATGCTGTACTTTGCAATTTGACAATTTGCATCTTTGCACAATGAAAAATATGGTTATGTTTCTAGGGTTAATAAGAATAAACAATCCTGCAACTGTGATGATGCAGCAAAGTGGGAATGTATCATCATCTATGATGACAAGTGCAGCTAACACAGAGTTGCAACCTAGAACACCTCGTCCAACATCTCAGTCAGGTAATCAGCTTAGATCTTATTTGGATAAATATATCTGGAGAAATGTGAATTTGTGTTTTATTTCCCCTGGTTTCTGCTTATTAATCTGGAAACACATTCTAAAATATTTACCCAAGCTCTTAACTAGTTCTTTTCATGGAATGAGCTGCATTTTTAAAAACATTTAAATATTATTGTGGATTTCATGTTGTTGTTGCCTAGTCCTCATCTCTCCAAAAACAATTCTCACAAAAATATGTGAAGTATGGTAAAAAATTATTGAGAAATATCCTGAGCTCTCTGTGTGTGTGTGTGTGTGTGTGCGTGTGCGTGTGCGCTTGTGCGGGACAGAAAGAGAATGCTTGTTTCTCTGAATATTACTAGACTAACTACAGACGATATTTCTGTTTCTTTTCCACTTTTTTTATAGATTCAGTGGATCCACTTTTGTCAGGGCTAGCTATTCAACAGCAAAATCATCCATCTGGATCTGTAGTGCCTCAGCTCCATTCAGTACAGCCAGTTTCTGTTAATAGGCAAATAAACCCAGCCAACTTCCAACAGATGCAGCCACAGCAACAATTGCAGCCACGCCCTCCTCAACAGCACCAGCAACCACAACAGGGTATTCGTCCTTCATTCACAACCCCAACTCAGGTTCCAGTTTCTCCTGGTTGGAACCAGGTGCCTTCTGGAATAGTTCAGCCTCCTCCATCGCAAGGCACAATGGGCACATTGACAGTTAACCAGGGCTGGAAAAAGGGCCCTTTGCCTGGACAAATGCAGCAGCAACTCCAAGTCAGACCATCTTTGGCAACGGTACAAACACCCTCCCATCCTCCACCCCCATACCCTTTTGGAAGCCAACAAGCTTCTCAGGCACACACAAACTTTCCTCAGATGAACAACTCTGGCCAATTTACTGCTCCTCAGATGAAGAACCTTCAGGGAGGGCCTTCACGGGTCCCTACACCACTACAACAATCCCACCTGACCAACAAATCTCCTGCCTCCTCTCCCTCCTCTTTTCAGCAAGGATCTCCTGCATCCTCCCCAACAGTTAACCAAGCACAGCAGCAGATGGGACCAAGGCCTTCCCAGAATAATACTCTCCCCCAGGGGTTCCAGCAGCCTATTAATTCTCCTAGCCGTAATCCTATGGTACAGCAGGGGAATGTACCTCCAAACTTCATGGTAATGCAACAGCAAAACCAGGGTCCACAGGGCTTACATCCCGGGCTAGGAGGTAAGTAATCATTTTATTGCAAAATATTTGTTCCTAGACTTTATAGCAAATTAATAAGTTACCTACGAACACTGAATTAATATGCAACACCACATGAATTTCCTGTTGATATATTCAAGAATTGAACTGCTGAATAATGTTTGCCATTGTTTTTCCTGAAAATGTTGCACATGTTTATATAATAATAATAATAATAATAATAATAATAATAATAACAATAATTTATTATTTATACCCCGCCCATCTGGCTGGGTTTCCCCAGCCACTCTGGGCGGCTTTCAACAGAGCATTAAAATACAATTTTAATTTTTATATTTATATTTTTATGTTGCCTTGCTATTACTATAAAAGCATAAGAGTTGGAAGAAATATCACCTTGCCCAAACCAGTGCTTTGAGACAAAATACTGTAAATCGCTATTGCTTTCCTAACACGCCATTTTTTGCTTGAAATCTTCCAAGGGAGGAGATACCACAACATTCTTAAGCCAATTGTACAGTTGCTGAAATAATTTTATAAATGGGAACTTTCCCTGACAGTTTGATTTTAAATCTCCTGTAATGTAAATCTATTGCTCATTTATCCTCAATTAATAATTAGTAATAAACAATTACTTAGTAGAAGAGTTTGATTATCATTTCTGGGTTTAATAAGCTGAGATATGTAGCCTTTTGGCTGTGTATTCAGCCGTTTTACTCCTCCCTTCATACTGAGAGCAAACAAACCAGGAAGTTTTTTGTTAACTAGTTTTCTGTTTCAAATGAACAAGCCAGGATGTTTAGCTCTGGGCTTAATTTTGACACAATATCCTAGCTTGTTCGGAAGTTGTTAACCATAATTTCCCAATTTGAACAAAATGGAAAACTAGTCTGTTGAAGTCTTCCTGGTTTATTTTCTTGCTCATGCCTAAAGGTGCACATGTAGTTAAAAAGCTTGGTATTAAGCAGTGATATGATTGTCCAAACATGGTTATTCTTTCTCTGATAGTGAAAAACATTATTATCATTTCTAATCTTTGTCTAGGTTGGGCAAACAAGCCTCTCATGACTTGACATAGTCATTGAGTCCATAGTCAGTTTATTTATACATCACAATTTTCACAGATTTGTGCTTAGAGTGGTTTGCCGAAAATCAGTCGGAAAACAATAATACAATAACGACAATATATAACTAAAATTACAATATTCCTATTGTGTTTCAAGAGTTAATTTATTAAAATTTATTAAATTAGCACAAAGTTTACTAGCAGACTAAATAATATTCCATAGTATATTATTATTATATAATATTCCATATTCCATAGTATCTCTAAAGTTAATACAGTCATACCTCATGTTGCGTCCGTTTCAGGTTACGTCTTTTGAAGTTGCGCCCCACTGCAACCTGGAAGTACCGGAACGGTTACTTCCAGGTTTCGCCGCTCACGCATGCACAGAAGCGCTAAATCGCACGCTTCTGGATGTGGACACTTCAAGTTGCGGACGTGCCTCCGGGACAGATTACGTCTGCAACTCGAGGTTCCACTGTAACAGTAGTAACTACTAACACCCTTGTCCAAAAAAACCTTTGCATACATAGAGTCAAAAGACAAGACCACCCCACTCCATTTATTCTGGCTGCTGCTCACTTATTAAGGCTGCTGGGGCTGGAGGGTGGAACATATTTAGTAGAAGCAAAAATCCCCTAATGGCAAACAGCCCCCCCCCCATTTTTCCTGCTTTATTATCCTCTTAACTTCCATCTGACTGTATCATGATAAGAATATCTTAATCAATAATAATATACAATGCAATTAATGAAGTTATTTTTCTGTCCAGGAATGCCCAAGCGTCTCCCACCTGGCTTTCCTGCAGGACAGGCAAATCAGAATTTCATGCAAAGTCAGGTGCCTTCTACAGCACCAGGAACACCTGCAAATAGTGGAACACCCCAATTGCAAACAAGTCAGAGCGTGCAGCACACAGGTCTGGTAGCTGAATTTTAATAGATTATTAAATGCTTTTCTCATTTATGGAAGTGACAATAGTGTTGTATCCAGTGGTGGTTTAGGACTAGCTGAACTGCTTCTGCTAGTACAAGGTGACACTCAGTTTTTGCCAATCCCCCATACTAATTATTACTAAGGGATGCGGGTGGCGCTGTGGTCTAAACCACCGTGCCTAGGGCTTGCCGATCAGAAGGTTGGCGGTTCGAATCCCCGTGACGGGGTGAACTCCCGTTGTCCTGTCCCAGCTCCTGCCCACCTAGCAGTTCGAATGCATGTCAAAGTGCAAGTAGATAAATAGGTACCTCTCTGGCGGGAAGGTAAATGGCATTTCCGTGTGCTGCTCTGGTTCGCAAGAAGTGGCTTAGTCATGCTGGCCACGTGACCCAGAAGCTGTCTACGGACAAACGCCGGCTCCCTCGGCCAGTAAAGCAAGATGAGTGCCGCAACCCCAGAGTCGTCCGCAACTGGACCTAATGGTCAGGGGTACCTTTACCTTCATGCCATATCCAATCTTGAGTGGCCCCTAACCTTCAGGGGAATTTTTTTGGGAGTGGTAGTGGGGAGTGTAGGAGGGATTGGTGAAAAGCAGGTGCCTTACCTTGTGCAAGCACAAAGCTGTCATTAGATACAATCCACATTACTTGGCAAATGATGTTGTATTTTCAATAGTAGTAATTTTTGTATGTGTAGAAACATGACTGCTGTGTTAAATGACACAGAACTGTCAACTTCAAAAGTTAGGTTTATCTGAAAGGATAGTGCAATGAATTTAGTGCCATTTTGAAAAAATGCCTTCTGTTTGCTGTTATGGAGACAGTAAACAGCTGTCTTAGGTAAAGTAGGTGCAATAGAGGCCTTGGCTTTAGAGAGAGAAACACTGGGAAGACCAATTAGAACCTTTCACCCTTTTGTAAAAAAGATTTTGTTCATAGACAATGACCTGGAAACATTATAAAACCTTTTTTGCCTTTCAGTAAAAGATTCTAAATATGACTCTCTTGAATAATATATTATGCTGTTAACTTCTATTTGCTTTGCCCCCCCCATTCTAGTCCACCACTGATCAGTTACCTCTTTCTTTTGCATGTTCTGATCATGTATGATTGGCAGAAATGTTAGAGAATAATTCTTAGGATTTCCAACATTCACAAATACTTTCAGACCATGAATCAAATATTGGAATTTTGATAGTACAGTATTGTAAATGTTAAACACAGAGAATTTTTTTCTGGACTAGTTTATTAATTTACATGCTCTTATACCAATTCAGTTTACAATTGTCTAACCTGAACTATTAAAATTTTTAAGGTGGTCAAGGAAATGGTCCTCCTCAGAATCAGATGCAAGTTCAACATGGCCCATCAAATATGATGCAGACCAACTTAATGGGACTTCATGGAAATATGAGCAACCAGCAGACAGGTACCAGTGGAGTTCCACAAGTTAATATGGGCAACATGCAGGGACAGCCTCCACAAGGACCACAATCTCAGCTAATGGGGATGCACCAACAAATAGTGTCCTCCCAAGGACAGATGGTGAACATTCAGCCTCAGGGATCTCTAAATCCTCAAAACCAGATGATACTTTCTCGAGCTCAGCTCATGCCACAGGGCCAGATGATGGTAGCATCTCAGAACCAAAATCTTGGTCCATCACAGCAAAGGATGACACCACCCAAGCAGATGATTCCACAGCAAGGCCAACAGATGATGGCTGCACATAATCAGATGATGGGACCGCAAGGCCAGGTGTTGCTGCAGCAAAATTCAATGATGGAGCAGATGATGACCAATCAGATGCAAGGAAATAAGCAGCCGTTCGGTGCTCAAAGCCAGTCCAATGTTATGACGGGGCCAGCTCAGATAATGAGAGGACCAACCCCCAATATGCAGGGAAACATGGTGCAGTTCACAGGACAGATGATGGCCCAGCAAGGCCCTGTGAACAGCAATCCTTCTCAGGTTATGGGGATTCAAGGACAAGTTCTGAGACCCACAGGAACTAACCCTCACATGTCTCAGCAACTGGGTGATACCACCACTACTACAAACAGTGATGTGAACTTGACACAAATGCTACCTGATGTTTCTATGCAACAAGGAAACATGGTGCCTCCCCACTTGCAAGGGATGCAGGGAAACAACAATACACCAGGGAGCCATTTTGCTGGGCATGGGATGCCTTTTAGTACTCCTTTTAGTGGAGCTCAAAATGGGAATCAGATTTCCTGTGGACAAAACCCAGGTTTTCCTGTCAACAAGGATGTCACAATAACAAGCCCTTTGTTGGTAAACTTGCTGCAAAGTGATATATCTGCAGGACATTTTGGTGTGAACAGCAAACCGAACAATCAAAATGCCAATAAACCCAAGAAGAAGAAACCTCCAAGGAAGAAGAAAAATAATCAGCAAGTAGAACAAATTAAGTAGGTTTAACATTTTTGTTTCCTACACAACCGAACCAAGTTTGTTTCTATTTCAGTTGAACATAAGGTTTGCATTTGCTAGCAGTTCTTTTGAGTAAATATTTTTAATTCACAAAGCAATACCAGTTTTGCAATTTGCACCTCCATCCCATGCAGAAATAAAGAGAAGATAATTAAAGAAGTAACTTTACCAACAATTCATTCTGTGTTTGTGTTAGTTGTTAAGTTAGAACCCCAAGTGTTGTCACTCTTCAGGTGAAAACTCTTTTTTAAAAAAATAGGGTTGATTGTAGAAGTAACTCAGAAAATCAGCACCAGAAAGAAACCCCAGTGACAGGTTTTTAGTTGAATTATAGGCACAATAAATGATTGAAGAGCACTTTCAGACATGCTACTACATAGTGTGCTTGTCACTGCTGAGGTTTTCAGTGCAGTCTACAGAATGATGAGAAACCAGGGCTGGCTATAGGAAGAGTTTTTTGTATGGTACTGTGCCTATGGACATTGCTGCCAAAATGCCCCAGACACAATTAGATCACAGCCAGCTAGTACTCTCTCTTAACTTTGCTCCCACTCATCTCTCCTTAAGTACACATACCAACTCTCCTTTCCCCATCACTTACCATGGTGTTTCACACCATTTTTGCAGGCCAGAAAATATGCTTGCATTGATAAATAGTATACTATTTCCTTGTCTATTTGACCTGGGAAAAAATTGCCAGACCAGGCCACGTGAAAGCCACAGTGCTAATAGGAAGGAGGCATTGAGCCTTGCCTACCACTTGATGACACTTGCTGGATCATTGATGGGACAAATGACTGTTGTCCTGTTACTACAATAGGTAAAGCTAAAGGGACCCCTGACCATTAGGTCCAGTCGCGGACGACTCTGGGGTTGCGGCGCTCATCTCGCATTATTGGTCGAGGGAGCCGGCGTACAGCTTCCGGGTCATGTGGCCAGCATGACTAAGCCACTTCTGGCAAACCAGAGCAGCGCACGGAAACGCCGTTTACCTTCCCGCCGGAGCGGTACCTATTTATCTATTTGCACTTTGACGTGCTTTCGAACTGCTAGGTGGGCAGGAGCTGGGACCGAGCAACAGGAGCTCACCCCATCGCGGAGATTCGAACCGCTGAGCGCCACCCGCTTCCCACTACAATAGGTAGAACTATATAAAAACAAAGTGTGTAGACTGTAACACAAATAATAATACCTCATTTTCACAATTGGTTACATAACACTAACATGTTCATGAGTGGATTTGTTCACTGGAGACAGTATTCCAGTATTAGAGTAATCCCTACAACAAAATGCTCATTCCATACAATGTGTTGAATTGTATGGTAGCTGTCCCAGAAGTATTCTACTTACAGTAGGCCATAGGGCATTTAAGTGGGTCTCAGGATTGTGCCACCTGCCTCTGCACAAAGGAATGAATTTGTGAGTCAGGATTTTCACAAATTTCCTAATTTCAACAGCATTTTCTTCCTAAAAGGAGCAGGAGAAAGTGGGGATCATGTTTATGTCTGTATCTGTGGATGCCCTAGTCACATGATTTCCTACGTGCAGTAATGAAAAATGTTGTGATAGAAAGTATCAGTCATTAAAAATTGAGAACATTTAAATTTTCAGAATATAATAATAGATTGCAGTGTATGGCTTTTCATTATAATACATTAATAGGAAAAGCCACACAATTTTGAGAAAAGATACTATTTTCTGAATTCTGTTGTTGTTATGACTGGGGGGGGGGAAGCAAGGTTGCCTGTTTTTATAAATGAGTGATGGTCACATGGCTTTTTCATGGGTGGCAGAGAAATGCACAGCACCAATCTTTAAATGTATCTTTTAAGTCCACAAGGCCACATGGACCTTTGAGATTTTGACCATAGTCAGTTAGTCGAGCCTTCCCCAACTTTGTACTCTACAACTGTTTTGGATGACAGCTGCCATTAGTCCAAGCTGGCATAGTCTGTAAGCCAAAACAGTTGAAAGGGACTTGGTTGGGGAAGGCTAGCTTAATCTATTTGCAATACATAGGCAATGTGATCATAACACTGCTGTCTGCTATCTGACTTTTAAGTTGACTGTGGCTTTTACAAACTTCTGTCGCCTTCAGACTCCTTCAAAACCACCCTAACACTCAGCAATTTCCAGTGTTTGAAGTGCTTTGTGTATTTCTAAACCTTGGCACACTTGTAAGATACACTAGTATTATTGCTCTTACAGTGCAAACCATGGGGCAAACAATAAGAAATTAGGTACTTGACCAAGACGAGTCCCCAGCTTTGTGATGTCAGTACAGCTTAAACTTTCAAATAGATTACAAATATTTTTCAAGTCAGCCTCTAGCATAGGTTGTGTTTAGTTGGGGGTCAAGAAAGGGAATAAGCTGAAGAACATGGAGGGGAGAGCTGTCTTTGTTGTGCAAAGAGCTTGATTTTGTAAAGTTTACTTATGCAACTAATGACGTTCCTGACATTTATTCTCTGTAGCTTTTGAAATAGAGTCTAAAGTCAGTGATGTGTTAAACTTAGTGGCTTGTATTGTATAGTATAGTATGGATGGCAGTAGGCCTTTCTAAACCTTATAGCACTGGAAGGAATCATGCTATTGTTTTCTCAAGAATGACATCACAAGAACAATATAAGTTGCACTTCTTATATAGCTATGTTAAGATATCACTAAGAGACCTCTGTATGCGTTTCCCCTATCCTCTATCAGTCCGTTCTGCTTAATCACAGAATGTAAACTTGCAACTCATGTTCCTTGACAGCAGAAGGCTAGAGATGTGAAGGCCCGGAAAAAAACCGGAAAAATTTGGAAAAAAACAGGTTTTTTCCGTTTTTCCCCTGAAGCCTTTTTTGTTTTTCCCCCGAAAAATTGGAAAAATTGGAAAAATAAAAAATAGATTATGGAATGTTTTATTTTAACATGATGAATAAAATATTTTAAGATAAGGGGTTCAAATATTTTATAAATCATTTCTAACAAATATGTATGGTATCAGATTATTCTAATTTCTGTAAGGACAAGCAAGTCCTAGGTTACAAACTGAACTCTCCAATGCAAGAACAAGATACATTTCTTCTTTAAGGAGGTGCTGTTGTCACCAGAAAAGAAAAAGGTTTCAGTTTTGTTTTTGCATGCGTGTGGTATGCATTGGTTCTGTTCCTCTTCACTAGGCCTCAAAGCACTGGAAGAAAATATAGAGCAACAAAAAGGGCCTGAAAGTATATACTTAATTTAAAAAGGTAAGAGCTTTCATTTATCTGATTCCAGAAAACTGAATCATTTAGCTACATTAGTTTATAACCTTTGTGTAAATAATAATTTAATTACTACTAATCTAGTCCTTTACTTCCCCTCTCCACCCACTACCATAGATTAGTGTCTTCTTGCAAACTAACTCACCATTAAATTATTTTTCTTTCTTCCTACTCCCCTCAGGAAAATGGTGAGACCAACATCTAGCATATGGAAGCATTTTCACATTACAAGTTCCTCTGAGAAGAAAAATGTGATTCGCAAGTATTGTCAGATGAAATATGCATTTCCAAATGCTACTAGGATGACAAAACACATTCTTGTATGTAACAAGTGTCCTGTAGATATGAAAAAAAAAATCATGGATCCAAATGAAGAGGACCACAAAGATGAAAATGCACATAGTTTTTTTCAATGTTCTTGTTCAAGAAGTCCTCTCTACTCCATCTGTAATATCAGCAGCAACAAAGCATTTTCCCATCAGCAGCATCTTCGAGTGAACAGATACTGAAGACAGCTGCATCCAAAAATTATTTAGTTAATTCATTTGTAGACAAGATGACACCTGAAGATCTGGAAAAAATTGATCAAGTTCTTGCAAGAGCAATATATTCTTCTGGAACACCATTTTCAATAACTGAAAATACATACTGGCAGGAAGCTTTAAAATTACTAAGACCATCATACCATTTGCCCAGCAGACATTATTTGAGCAAGCCTCTTTTGGAGCCGGAATATGAATGTGTAATGGAATCTGTGCAAGGAAAAATTAATGAAGCACTGTGTCTTGCACTACTTACAGATGGATGGACAAATGTGAGAGGAGAAGGAATTATAAATTTTGTATAACAACACCTCAACCAGTTTTTTTACAAAAGCATTGAAACAGGAGAGAATAGACATACTGCAGCGTATATCAGTTGTAAAATATGTGAAGTCCTACAGGAAATTGGGAGTGGTAAAGTATTTGCTTTGCTGACTGACAATGCCAGCAATATGAAAGCAGCATGGGAGATCATAATAGATAAGTATCCACATATTACTGCAATAGGATGTGCATCTCATGGGCTAAACTTGCTTCTTAATGATATGAAACTGGACACCCTTCAAAGGATCTATAGACAAGCAAAAGAAGTTATAAAATATGTAAAGGGTACTCATATTGTAGCTGCAGTTTTCAAGAAGCATGTAGAAAAAATGTGAAGAATAAAATAGTGACATTGAAGCTCTTTAGTAAAACTTGGTGGGTTGGAGTGGTGATCTCCTTTGAAAGTTTACTAAAAAACAAAGAAGCTCTTCAAGAAATGGTAATAGTTGAAGATCTTAAAGTACCCATGAGTGTAAGAAACACTGTTCTTGATCAGGAAGTCTTCTGGGTTCAGCTGCAAAATTCCCTGAAGATTTTAAAGCCAATTGCTGCAGCAATCAGTGCATCTGAATCAGAAATTTTTCACTGCATCTTTTGTCAGAAATTCCTTATCTAATGACAAAGATAAAAACAACTGTTTTTGAACATCTCAGTATATCTCCACTTACAACTATAGAAGAAAGTAAAGTGAAATATTTTATTTAAAAAAGGGAATAATTTTGTTGCCATCCAATTCATGCTGCTGCAAATCTGCTGGATCCAAGATTCAAAGGTGACAATATAAGTGATGATAGCACTGTTACTGCATTTGACTGGATTACAAAACAAGCATCACATTTAGGACTTGATGTTGGGAAGGTACTTTCAAATGTTGCAGAATATAGAACATCTTCAGGGATTTGGTCCAGGAATGCAATCTGGGATTCTGCCAAACATATTCCTCCTGCAACATGGTGGCAAGGTCTTTGTACAACACAGCCTCTGATTCCTCTTGCTTCTTGCCTTCTTCAGATTCCTCCATCTTCTGCAGCATGTGAAAGAAACTGGTCTATGTTTGGAAACACTCGCACTAAATCAAGAAATAAGCTGACATGTGAAAGGGTAGAGAAGCTTGTTTCAATCCGAGCAAACATTCAGTTTTTAGAAGTCCATAATAACTGTGATCATGACAGACACAACAGAGTAGATGCAGAAGCAGAGACTGAAACTGACACTGATCATTACAGCTCAGAAAATGATTCTGATTAAATTTCATGCCCATTCATTGAAACTTAGTCCCACTTCCTTCTTCGGTTGTTTTTATGAGAATGTTTTTTTTAAATACTGTGGAGAGGAAATATGAATAATTGTTACTTCTGGATTTTTAAAAATTGTTTTGTGGAGTTTTTTTTTGTTCCACATAAACTAGTAAACAGTTCAGGAGATTGTTGCTCCATTTGTTACAAATACTAATAAATGTTATTTTAAAAGTAAATTCTGTTTGTAATAATTGTTTGGATACACTGTATTTTTAATATGCTAGTTGTGATAATTTTATGCCCATTAAAATTGTCCATAGTTATATTTTATGTTTCTAAAGTAACAGAATGCCTTTCAATCTGGAAAAGAAAAAAGAAGTGCTAATGTAGCATTTTTTTTTCAATTTTTCTGAAAATTTCAATTTTCCAGAAAAAAACAGGTTTTTTTCCCGAGCTTCAAAATTTCTGGAAATTCTACATCTCTACTTAAGGCAGGGGTGAGGAACCTTTGGTCCACAGGCCAATCTCAGTATTTTGGGGGTATCACTGCACTCAAGAAAAACCCCAATCACAGATGAACTGCAAAAGCAGGTTTTTTAGTCACTAAAGATATGAAAGGTATGCATGGGCCTCCTATTTCGTGTAGCAGCCTAGCATAGGTGAGTGCCAATGTGAAAGCACTGGATGAAGCTTATAGTAAACAATTCTAAAATTGTGTAGTTTTAATATCCTCTTGCTAATTGCTAATATGCTGTGCTAATGAAATTAGCGTAGCGTATATGTAACAGTGGTGTAAGTTCTTTCTCTCTGGGTGGAAATACAAAAGTAGCTTATCAAGCTTTTCACTCCTTTAGGAAACTTGTTTGAAGCAGAACATAGCAAAACAGTTATCTGGAGGGAATTGATTAGCAGTTTGTAGATTCTGAGACAAAAAGAAAATCTGGTACAAGTAATTGAGATTATTAAAATAAAATAACTGTGGCAGGCATCAGAGATATGATGTTGTTGGAGGTAAGAAGTACAGTTGATGGAGTAAGAAACTTCCAGAGTGATTTCTCCTTTCAGTTGAGAGTTCTGTGCAGTTCATTTATTGATTAATATGCATTAAACCAAGAAACCCATCCCCTTATAACTGATTGTTAACATTCTGTGTCTCCTAATTCTGCTTTCTTATTTCACTGGTACACTGGAATTTTCGATATCTTATATCATGAGAGCATTAGAGCTCATCATATATTTGTGGGTGTTAACAGCTGTAGTGCTTTGTGCCTCTCTCTGCAAACTGGTAATGGCAACAGTAGATGAGATTGCATGCTGAAGCTTATTGGATAGGTTTGCTTTTGTAGATGCACAAATATTTCCAACATTTGAACAATTATCTCAGAGGTTGTATGTTGCCCTTTTAACATAAGCATAATCAGAATGAGAAAACAGTCAGAGGTCTCTTTTCTGAGCTTATAAAATAAGCATGTTTGTTTGTTTGTTTATTAAATATATATCCTGTTCTTCCCCTAAAAGGAGCCTTCATGTATTCTGGATCTTGGAGAGGGTAGCACAGTGACTATTAGTGGCAAAATAAAATATAGCTGCTTGGGGAAAGAAATTTCTCCCACCACCACTGTACCTGCTTCAGATGAAATACTATAAAATAAATAAATATAATGCTCACACTTGAAGTGAAGTAAAACATTACTGCAAAAAATAAGCAAGCAAGTTGCGCCACATTCTATTACCACACATTTATATAGGCAGACACAGCCTCTACTTCCAGCCATGCATCTTACACCTACTCTCCTAATGGGTTTCAGTCCAGAATTGGTTCTACTGCTTCTGGGAACAATGGCTGAGAGGGAGACAACAGAGAATCGGAGAGTGACCCCAACAAGATCTGAGCAACGAAAGAAGAGGTCATAAACTTGAATAAAGTAAAATTTTCACACTTTGTTCTGAATTTAATTTGAGCCCCCCCCAAAAAGCCTGGAATTCATTGGCAATGATTTTGGTGGTGGTAGAAAAAGAGATTGTGTGGATACAGGTGAAAGCCAGAGCATTTGTATAAAGCTGCTGACACTTTCCAGTTCCTAATACTTTCCACACTTAAATATACCTGAACAGAAGATAGCACACTCACTGGAGTTCTTACCATACACAGAATTGAGATTAAATTAGTTTTAAAGTTAAAAAACCTATTTTGAAGCATATGCTCCCCCCCCCCTTTTTTTATTTGTTTAATATTTCCTAAGAAGTCAATAGTGTGCTTTAGATTGTGGAGGAAAACTACCAGAACAAAACTTTTCCATTTGGTCAGAAATCTGGCTGCGATTTATACTACGGGAAACATGGTGCAGGTATATACATAGATAAATGTAAAGTGAAAGTGCCCCACTCCCACCCCGCTGGCCAACTTTCTGTGTGGTGAGTATGGCAGAAGTGGGGAAAAATACCACTAGAGGAAAGTGCAAGAGTAAGAGAGAGAATATCTCAACCAGTATGTTTCAGTGTATGATGACGGTTGATATAGGATGGTGTGCATGTGCAGAAACTAATTTTACTAACAAATACAGCACATCCACTTCTAATTCTGCACCCTTGTCCCTTTTCAGCCTGCGTAGGATTTCTTCAGCAAAAAAATGTTAGCCAGAGTTTTATGGAGGCACTAACATTTTACAAACTCTTCCTCCTGACTTCGGAAAAGAAAATTATGAACATACAACATCTTCTAGACCTTTTCTATCCCTGTCCTTTTAGCAATCCATAGAGTCAAAGGGCTTTCTGCCACTTTATTTTTTCTTAACCTCAAACCCAGCAAGGTTAAGTTTCAGTAAGATCACCTGGCTGTGTGCTGAATAGGCATGTCTTCTTTCGTTTTTTAAACAAATCCTAAGCCATGACCAAAAATGTCCCATTGTATAGCCCACTAATAAAGAAAGGAGAATGCATTTATGTATTACTGAGTAAAACAGTGAATGGAGATGGTAAAAGATAGAATAGTAGAGCAGGTTTGATGTGCAGTTTTAATCACAAATAAGTTGAAAACACTTAACTGTATTTTTGCAAGTGTGTGATTTTAGGTCACTGACAGAGTATAGAAATCCATGGGCAAAAAACCTAGAGTTCATTAAAGGTATAGGGTTATAGCCATTCATGAAACAGACTTCCATGTGTGCAACAGAACTTCCCCTTGCTTTCCTGCAGCCCCTTGCACACCCTCAAAATCTACTTCAATGGGTTTGGGGACCCTGTGGAGCAGATTTAAGAGGTGCATGTGGGGAGAGGAAGGGGAAGTCCCATTGTGTGAGCAAAAATTTTCTTGAGCAGTGTTAGACACAACCCATAAGGATTAGGACAGATTAAATGTGAAAAAGCAAGGAACATTGTCCAGCATAGTAGCCTTAAAGTTATGGGGTGATACTCATCTATTTTTTTATTCAGAGTAGACTCATTGAAACTAATGACCATGACTAAATTAGGTGTATTTCAAACTCTGCATAAATGTGAGTGAATGCAAGCCCCAGTATGATGCGAAGTTGCAAAGAGTACTGAAACTCAGTTTTCAGAGGGCACATGCTT
Organism: Darevskia mixta; assembly: GCA_034641385.1. Lineage (NCBI taxonomy): Eukaryota > Metazoa > Chordata > Lepidosauria > Squamata > Lacertidae > Darevskia > Darevskia mixta. The sequence continues at coordinate 48,133,177 of JAWWNH010000029.1, read as the reverse complement.
GACAGCCATGTGGAATTTGGACAGGTGAGCATTGCAGTTAATGTTAGGGCAGGAAATTTGGGGAAGACAAAACAAAATATCCATTGGGTGACATCTAACATCACTCACATGACAGCATGTCTGCTTCCTCAGGGCTCTGCATTCCCATGTGTTCTGGAAGGTCTCTCAATCCTCAAATAAATATTGGGGGAGTGTGGTGCCAAGTGCGAGAGGCAGGAAAGCAAAAAAGTCCTGTTGCACAAGTGCAAGTCTCTTGTGCTGAGAGATTGGCACCCATTGCTTGCTTTTAAATCTAACAAAAAACAATGTAACACCTTAAAACATCTCCTTATGTTTGTGTTGTGTTTTGTTTGCTTCTGGAAATGATACGTGAATAAGCATTTTAAAAAATAATAGATTGCAGCAGGATTTTTCACAACCGAGAGTATTACTTCATCAGAGGCATGATGAAGAAACACTTGCTCCCAACAGCTTATAAAATATTGTGATGATGCAATATAAGAGTCTCTCTTTTGGTGTAGTAAGGCTGTTTATAATCTCTGCTACAGCAGACTAATATGGTTAGTCTCCTGGAACCTTCCTTTGAGACAAATACTTTATTTGTTCAGGTTTAAACTTTTAAGATACTGTATCCAATAAACTCATGTAGAACTGGCAGTACATTTCTGTTACATTTATTAATGCATGGGTAGCCTACATGGTACTCTGTATGTTTTGGACTACAACCATTGGCTAAGGCTGATAGGTGTTTTAGCCCACAACATCTGGTGGTCACTGCATTTGCTAGCCCTGGATTATCCCGTGTTTCAGAATTGTCTACTGAGCATTCATTCTGATTTGTTTGCAGGGAGCAGGGTCGACCCACCCATGAGATGAGGTGAAGCAGTTGCCTCAGGCAGCAGTTCTGGCCTCCAAGGAGCATGCCACTGCAGTGTGCCACCACCTATTCCTTTCCAGCCTCCTTTTACTCCCCCACTGCATTCAGCGTAGGGGGTGGCAGAGGAGGAGGAAGAGCCAGGTGGCATATTCAGTTTTGCCTCAAGGAGCAAAACATCCTGGGCCAGCCCAGGTAGGGAGGTTAGATACTGTTATGTCAAGCAAATGTTACCACGCAATTCCCAGTGCATTTTCCCATCACTTTCCTTATTGCAAAAAGTTCAGTTTTGGGGGTGAGAAAGCAGGTTTTATGTGCAAGAACTCCATACCCACTTTACTTGTGCAACCTAAATTTCCCAGTCAGTATGTGATTGAAAATAGTGGCACTCTGGAAGAATCCCTGGTGGATATGGAAATAGGGCAGATTTCTGTACAATTGTGTTTGTGCGTCGCAGAGTGCCTGATAACTGTTCATTCTCAATGGGGTTCAGCTGGTTTTCCTTTTGAAACCACTTCCTCTTGGTCCCTCCACATGCCTTGGGGTAGTCATTTGTGTGGAGTTTTGGGGCTAGTATCAAGCAGGGATTGCAGTGCTAATCTCTACCACTGATTTCCAAGGTTGCAGGAGTATAAAAGACAATAGAGTATATGCCACTCACAGTAATGTGTTTACCTTAGAACTGCTCAGCCTTTTCCTTGCTATAACAAATTTCCTGTCCCCCCCCTTTTTTTTGTATTTTGCATGAAATGAGGAGGGAAGTTGTCCATAGAGATAAGACTTCTCAGTTGTAACTTCCCTGGGTAACTTCTTTATCCAATTTCCTAGTTCTAAAGCAGAGATACAAAGGATGTGGAAAGTTGGTGATATATAAGCTACCGGTACAACTCTTAATAGACTCGCTAAAAGTGAACTTTACAGAAAGCTTGTAACGTGTAACATTGACATGCGAGTTAACATCCCTGTTGCCACATCAAAGGCCTTGTGATCAGTTTGCGGAGGGGCAGGTCTCAACAGCAGCTATTTTATTTGCAGAGAAATAGGCAGTGATTAGAGTGAACAGGAAATTTGGTGGTGAGAGGTGGGGAATTCTCAGGCCTCACCCTTCCCCTGGATCAAAGGCTATATCAATGGTTCCATCTCACTGGCTTTTAAAGTCTAATTGGGAAAAAACTAATCATGTGCTACACAGGCCTTATCACACTGGGTCAGAAACTGTATTGCTGTAGCGAACAAGGCAGGAGATGGCTGCCTTACAGTCATTCTGTTGTGTCTATTGTTACTTCACTCCTAAATCTAAAAATAACAGCTTCATATGTGGTGAGTGGCCTTCAAAAGGAAGATCCATAGCTCAATGGAAAAAGCTTGTGTTTTTTCAAGGTGCCAAGTCTATTATCTTTATCTGACATCTCTTAAAAGCAGCTTTCTCTAACCTTGAGTCCCCATATGTTTAACTAAATGCCTGTCAAATCCAGTCAGTGTGGCCAAGGGTCAGAGACGATGGGAATGGTAGTCCCAACATCATTTAGGGACCCAAGGATGGGTTAAAGCTGTCTTAAATGGTCATGGGTTGCAGAACTGGAAAACACCAAACATCTCTGCCTGAAACTGGACAACTGCTGGCTTCATAGGCAATATTAGCTGAGATGGACCATTTTCTGATTCAAGACTGACTAAACTTGGTTATTCAAGTCCAGAGTCTGCTTCAGTCATATTTGTTAACCAAATATTTTTATCATTGTCATTTGTCTCATGATGGAAGGTTCTTAAAGATAATCAGCTTTCAGTAATTCTAATCTGAAGGGGTATCAGCCTCCCTCCTCCACCTGAGCAACTATGGCTGCAATCCTAAACACATTTACCAGGGTGTAAGCACCATTGAACGTGTTGGAAGTTGCTTCTGAATAAACTTGGGCAGGCTTTTGCTATATTCTGCATTACATTTTTTTTGTGCTTTGGCGTAAAAACAGGAGACACAGTTGAGGCTTGAGGGGAATCCTGAGCAAGGTTGCTACAAGGTAGATAAATAGTCCTTTTTGCTTCTTACCTGATATAATTATTTTGAGATCTAGGGATGAAAAATAACTCTGCCTTAAACTAATGAACAAAATAAGCAGTGACCTTGGTTGTTAATACTACTTGTGTCCAGAGGTGGTTGTATGTTACACCTGCAACATTTAGGGCACTGCAGGTGACTCCTCTACACAGGGCACCAAGGCGAGGCGGCACTTGAGTTCCCACTAGGTGTAGTGCACTTGAGAACATGCACAGAATGGAAGGTAAGAGTGGGGAAGGCACCAAATAAATATTCAGCCAAATTACCAAAGTCCGTCCCTGGTTACACACAGCTGGCTATAATATCAAAAGTATGATATAAGAGAAATGCCATGAATGTGCTATACTTCCCCCGTTGTGTAATGTACTGAATTTCAGCTTTCTTTTCTTTTTTAAAAAAATAACTCAAACCGCATTAGTCATATGCATTTCTGTCTTTAGTGCTTCAGAACCACGCCCAGCAGGCCTTGAAGAGTCAGATCAGCCACCATTACCAGGAGAGCAAGGTATAAATTTGGATAACACTGGACATAAGCTTTCGGACTTCACAAACAGGCCACCAGGTGATGAACATGTTTTCATTATTTTTAATGTACTCTTTATATACAATAGTATCGTTTACTGTGCTTCACTCATTGCTTATTAAGACTGAACCCGAATGTGGTATTCCTACTACTTGCAGGTACACTGACAGGGACTGCATCACATGTTAGTTAATCGGGTCCATGTAGCATACCTTCCCCCACTTCAAACTTATTTTATTGTCCCGCCCCTCCAGAACAAGCATTACATTGATATCCAGTATCACAACTTGCATTCCATATTTGCCATAACTAGACAATACAAAAGAGGCCAGTTTTAGTGACATCTTGCAGATTTTTGATAAACGAATGTTTCTATTTATCTCTATAGGCTACCCAGCCCAGCCAATGGAACAAAGAGCTCTTCAGCAAATACCTCCTCAGCTTTTGCAGCATGGACAGCAGCAGCAGCAGCAGCAGCCACCCACACCTCAACAGACACAGTCCCAGCAGCAACAGATGATGATGATGCTCATGATGCAGCAGGACCCTAAATCTGTCAGGCTTCCTGTTTCCCAAGGTGTCCATCAACCTAGAGGCCCTCTGAATGTAGACTCACAAAGAATGCCAATGCAGCAGGGGGGCAACATGTCAGTGATGGTTAATCTTCAAGGTCCTGGTTCAGTGCCTCCATCCCCTGACAAGCAAAGGATCCCAATGCCAAACAATCAACCTCTTGTGAACAGTGCACGAAAGATGGTTTACCCAGATAATGCACAGAATCCAACCAGCTCTCCACTAGGAGAAATTTCATCAGTGCCCTCTGTTTCAGAAGGAAATGGGCCTGAAGTCCCTTTATCATCTGGGCCTCAAAATAATATAGCACCCCATTTAGTAGTTTCACAAAACCAGTTAATGATGGCAGGGCCAAAACCTGGACCTTCTCCAATGTCAGCTCCCCAAGGTACAAGCCCTCAGCAGCAGTCTAATTCTCTTACTGGCCCTCACCCGCATCATTTTCAGAATGTTCCTACCACATCACAAACATCGAGACCCAAAACTCCAAACAGGGCAAGTCCAAGACCATACTATCCGCAGACTCCCAATAACCGTCCACCAAGCACAGAGCCATCAGAAATAAGTTTATCTCCAGAGAGGCTCAATGCTTCTATTGCAGGCCTCTTTCCTCCTCAGATTAATATTCCTTTGCCTCCCAGGCCCCATCTTAATAGAGGATTTGATCAGCAGGGTCTTAATCCAACCACTTTGAAGGCTATTGGGCAAGCACCCTCAAATCTTGCAATGAATAGCCAATCGAGTTTTGTTTCACCACAAGCACATAAGTTGGACTCCATGGCTATTAATTCAGGAAAGCAAACCAATGCTTGTGGAGCAAAGCGAGCCAGTCCGAGTAACAGCAGAAGGTCCAGCCCTGGATCCAGTAGGAAAACAACACCAAGTCCTGGGAGGCAGAACTCAAAAGCAACCAAGTTAGGTTTGACATCTCAGCAGAATCCAGGGCTCATGCAAAACATAGACTTACAAAGAAGTATGATGGTTGGTCCAGCCTCTTTGCAGATGCCTACGCCTGGAAGTTTTCAAAATAATGGTATGATAGCTGCCCAGAATCCTGCAATCCCTGTATCAGTCATGACTGGTATTTCTGAGGATAATAAAGATGGCTTTAGTGCCCCTCAAGAGAGTGTGTGCCAGAATATGCAGGTTGCCCCAGTGAACAAAGATCAGCGCAACATTGAGCTGAAAGGCGTTCCCAGCCAAGAAATTAAAATACTGGTCCATGAAGAGCAACAGAAGAGGGAGGCCCCTCCTATAGAATCCAACAAGCTTCCCAGTCTGGAAGAAAATAAGAATATTATCTCTCCAGCTATGCGGGAGGCACCAACATCCTTAAGTCAACTTCTTGACAATTCTGGGGCTCCTAATGTTACCATTAAGCCTCCTGGTCTCCCTAGCCTTGAAGTGCCTCCACCAGTGACTTATGCAGATGAATTCAAAAAGATTGCTGCCATTCCTCCTCCCCAACAGGATCCTCCTTCTAGTAAAGACTCCGCTTGTTCCCTAAGTTTACCTGCAAATACTGAAGCCTGTTCAACTCAAGTGCAACAAGATCTGGGTGACATAAATTCAAGTGTTTCCCAAAATATTTCTCCAGTAATACAGAGGCCTGTTAGCTCTGCTTCTATTTCTACATCGCTCCCACCCAATCAGATAACAGTATTTGTAACTTCCAACCCTATTACATCATCATCTAACACGCCTGCATCATTGCCCTCTCATCTACAGTCTACATTAATGCCTGCTGTTGTCACCATGCCTAGTGTTGGCAATAAAGTTATTGCTTCTGAAGGACAAACAACAGTTCAGTCCAATGCTCGGCCTCAGTTCATTACGCCAGTTTTTATAAATTCATCCTCAATAATTCAGGTTATGAAAGGATCCCAGCCAAGTACAATTCCTGCAACCCCAATGACTTCTAATTCTAATTTAATGCCACAGTCTGTTGCAGTTGTTGGCCCGTTGCATTTGTCCCAGAATATAAAATTCTCATCAGGGCCTGCTCCTCCTTGCTCATCTTCTAATACTCCTATCTCAAGTATACCAACAAGTCGGCCAGTGGTTATTAATTCATTGCCATCTCCTATTCAGCTTCCTTCTCCCTCATTAATGGCTCCTTCAAGCACTTCTCCGCATCCTTCCATTCAGCAAGTCAAAGATTTCAACCCAGAGGAGTTAAGTTCTCAGATGTCAACATCTGACTCAAATGCTGAAGCAACCTCACAGCCTGGAGCTGTGGTCTCTCCATCTGGTGATCAGAGCCCTGGATCTTCTGTCAACAGACGAAGTCCAGTTTCATCTACAAAGGGAAAAGGGAAGGTGGACAGAATTGGTCAGTTTTTGCTGACAAAAGCATGCAAGAAAGTAACAGACTCTGTTGACAAAGGGGATGATCAATACGGTGTGGAAGGAGAAGTGGAAGGTCAAGGACAAGACATTTCAATCATCAACAGTCTGGAAATGGAACAGTTACCAGTAGAACTAGAAGACAATATGGTGGCCTCTCCGGGTCCCACTCTTTTGAAACAAAGCACTTCCGGAACTGGCCACTTAAGTTCTAGTACTACTACCGCTGTTTCTGCCTCTGTATCTCTAAGCTTACCAGGTAGCACTCCTTCCACTAACGTTCTTTCAGTTGTAACCACTCCAGTGATCTCTGACATCCTAACCACAATTCCAAGCACTAATGGTAACACCTGCAGTTTACCTGCGGAGCAGGTTGGGATTGGACCAGTAGATGAGAAAACAGAAGACCATCATGAATCGCCACAGAATAAGGGTATGTACTCATAAACATATTGAGCTGTTATTCCATTCACTCTGTCGCCAAGAATCCAACTCATCTGAAATACATGTGATGTTATGCTTCTGCAAGTATGAATTAAGGATGGGTCATGGTGACGAGGAGGGAGTTGTGTGTGTGTGTGTGTGTGTGTGTGTGTGTGTGTTGAGGCCTAGAACCGTAGAACTGGAACAATTGGAAGAAGGAATCTCTTACAATAAGCTCTGTTAAGCTAAATGTAACAATACCTACAATATTTAAACATTGCTTTTAAAAGCATTTTAGTCAAAGTATTGCAAATCCCTCTGATCAAAGATTGAGCATTAGTAATGATAGAAGTACAATAGCATTTGAATAACTTATTGAACAACACTATTCAAATGATGAATTCTGTTCTAGAGTGTAATCTGAGAGCCTTCCAAATTTATTGCTTCTGCAGCATAGTGGAAAGATCTTTATATAATGCTTCTGACTCCTATGGTTTCTCACTTGTCTCAGATTCATTTGTCCTCTGTAACAAGTAAAATAATGTGATGAGTATTTGAAAATACATACCTCTGACGAACAAAGTAACATATGAAAAACACTAATGCAATTTGTTCCATATATACTGGGGATATTGGAAATGTCTGCTTTTATACCAAATTTTGTAAACAAACCAAACACTATACCATAATAATGGATCAAAGTGAAATCAGTGCATAGAATAGGCATTCCTTAGCATCCATGTTTATACAATAGTTCCCCCCCCCATCACTTAAACAAGATACTAAGAAGGCCTTAAATGCTTTGAGCAGGGGGATTTTGTTTCATTGTTTTCAGATACTTTTGTCTCCTTTTGACTTATGGCATAACTTGGGGCTATCAATGATATACCTTTAGTTTTCTGCTTAGCATAGGGTTTTCCACTTTGGGGGCATTCATATATTGCAGTGTGATACAGAGCAGTCTGTATTTTCTAGATATTTGTATTCCTTGTTTGTATTTCTTAAGACTGAAAAGTGCATTGGTAGCTTCTTATCTATCTTGTTTCAGCCTCTTTATCCCAGACTCCAATTGCAACACCAGAAAGTACTGTTCAAAGAACAGGTATGTTTTCCCTTAGACTAAATGGCATACATGTTTATAGGGAAATATATATGTGCATAAAACTCTTCCCCGTATTTTATGTTATCTGCAAGATGGATTTTTAATTTATATTGGAAGAAATACTGTATGTAGTCACAGTATTACACTGAAGAGTTCAAAAATAATGTATCACATGGACACTGTTTTGACACTGGTCAGAGCAAAGGAAGTGTACTGCAATAGTTTGCAGCTGTATTAGTTTTGGATTGTTTATGCACAAATTATTTTAAAATGAGCAATAAATTTAGGCATTATGGGGATGAGATTAGAGGCAGTTTATCACAAGGTAAAGAAAAACCTGAATTAAGTTGGTTATGTCTCCTGTTTGGGGTGAGGGGCGATAGGCATTCTGTTCTTCCGAGGATGGTCTGGGGAACACTATCTGACCTCATCTCAAGTGATCAAGCTCCATAATAAAACTGGCAGCATCTAGCAATATGGGCATCGCAGTTATGGAGTGCACATACTCAAAATTCAAAGCTAAATGTAACAGTGATAAAACAATACAAGTTGAAAGCATGCTTTCTTTTCTTTAAAAGTAGGTAAATGTATTTTAGTAAACCGTTAGCTTAACACACATTTAACTAGTGCACATTCAGATTTAAGTGCGGGGCAAAAATAAAAAATAATAAAATCAGGAAGGGGGTGGGGTTTCAGAAAAAATGACTTTGGCATTCCCACTGCCATTGAACCCAATGGGTTTTGACTATACTATACACGATTTTGGCTTTAGGTATGATCCCTGGAACGTAACCCCTGCATAAGTTGCAGGCTTACTGTACTACACTTTGATCAAGTTGACAGGGTTGCACTTCATTTGATCTCTGCTTAGTTTATCGCACTTACTTAGTCAGACAGGGAAAGGGAGTTGGTGGGGGCAGAAGTGTTGCAAATATGATCTGGTGAATTGTGCATATCAGGCCCATTAAAGTCTGAAGTGACCTCCATTTTCTTAGATCAAGATTTATGTGTTACATGACGAGGTTACTAATATCTACTTAGATTTGTCATGATGAAATATTGCTAGTATTAGACCTACGGTATCACTTATTCTCAGAGTAGTAGTTAGATTTCTTAATGATACCCATTTTCTTTTCTTTTCTATATGCTTCAAGCAGTAGAGTAACTGATCACCCACCCCTCCATTTATCTGTTTCAGAACTGGAAGCAAATTCTGCAATTATTTCTGGCCTGGTTACGTAAGTAATTCACTATGGAATGATAGTAAAGGAGAAGTAATTTCTGTTCTTGGTTTATTTAGAAATGTGTATTACATAACTTTAAAGTGTTATGTAATTTCTCTGTCCTTGGCCATGTCTTGTAGAAATCTGCCTAACACAGAGGAAAAGTGCAAACTGGTGGCTGATTCCTGCAAAGACTTGCATGTGAACCTAATTTAGCACCCTGCATTTATTTCAATATAAAAGCAATAATGCTTCTTCCCAGGGTGTGCCAATTGTATCCAATGTTAGTCCTATACAGAGCAGGTCCATTCAATTTAATAAGCATGCATTTCTTAGGTTCATTAATTTCAGTAGGTCTACGAGTAAAATTTAGCTAGATAGAACCCATTCTGTTAAATAGCCTAACATAATTATACCTTTCAGTCAAATGTACTGAACTATGCAGTCCTCCCCTAGATTGGACCAAAACATCTAGGACTAAGGGCTGAACCTTCCCCCTTTGGTTCTTTTCTCAAAAGACCAAATATGCATCTTGCCTGGCTTTTCTGTAGCAAGGGTATTTTGCTTCCAAATAATGATACTTGACATCCCTTCATTGTAAAGAGGAATGTAGTTTCTGGACACCAGTCCTAGCACTGTGTTCCATATGTTCAAATGACTGGACCTATGTTTTTATTTATAAAAGTGTTCTTGGTTCCTTTTATTGTCACCTACTAATATTTCTAGAAGCACACAAAGCAAGAAACTTTAGTGCTGATGTTGCAAGGCTATCTTCCTGTTTTTCTTGTAGCATGAATTGTATATAAATACACAGCTCTTGTATCACTTTTATCAGAAATGAGCCGAAGGAGAGCTGCGAAAAGGCTAAAACTCCGAGCAGAAGAAATTCAAGAACGGAGGAATCGTCAGCACTGCAGGAGACTGTAGAGAATGGGCAGCGCAAGAGGTCCTCCAGACCAGCATCGGCATCCAGCACTGCAAAAGGTAAGGTGCTCAGTTGTTTTCACCCAGTATGTTCCCTTTGGCTTAGAGTTAATTTAATGCGGTGTCGAAATTCTAGAACTAGGAATGAAAAGGAAACAATTTTATTGCATTCAGTTTTATTGTTTTTTTTACCTTTCTCTTCTCCATTCTGAAGGTCTCCTAAAATATTATATGCAGTACCCATTAACACAGCAAATAGGTTGAAAAGTCACTTTATAAATCTTGAATAGATGGAATATTTAAGGATTAGAAGATATTTTCACCCTAAAATATGAAAGGCAGAAGACAAAACCTTGCCTCTCTCTGCAAAATTGGTTTTGCAGATGAATTAATTTACTTATGCTGTCCATGTTTGTCTGTAGACATCAGTATATATGAAAGCAAACTGTGCTGTTGCATCGGGTGTTCCCCAGCCTGGTGCCCTCCAGACAGGGCCGGTCTACCTGTGAGGCAAGGTGTAAGACCATTTTCTGAGAACTTAGTAGACTGACTGGACAAACCTTAAAACAGAAAATATTAGTATGGTTAATACAGCATGAACCCCTCCTCCCTCTAGTTTATTTTTTATTTCTTTAATTAATAATCTTCCAAACTTCTTTCACTCCCCAACAGAAACAAATGCAAGTGTTATGCAGTCAAAAAGAAGAAAATCCAAATGAAGTACTGAGTGGATATGCAAGGCTTGTAAATGTGTGAATTTTTTTACCAATAGCAGTTCTGAGCTGTGATTTCTCACTATATATAAAAACAAAAAAACAAAAAAAACCTAAACAAAAACTCTAAAATTCTGTACAGTAATTAATTTTACTATGATCTGTTCCCAGTAAATGCAAAGTTTCTTTTTTCTGAAGACTAAATGATGAGTTGGGGGAATCAGGTTATTTGTTAAATTCTCTGGTTTTATAAAGTCTATACATAGCACACTAGATTTAGCGTGTTGTAAAGAATCTGAGGAGATAATTGTAAATTTATATCTATGTTTTCACTTTTCATAGGAGAAACTAGAGTACAGGGTTGTCTTTAGATATGAAAATGATGTATTGTGCTGTTGGTCAAGTTCTGTATGTGAATAGCAGTTAAAAGGGTTATATATGGCCCAATCTTGGAAATGTAAATAGTTTTATTATATAGTAGGCTTGATGTATTTGTTGTAGAAAAGGACCAGTGGAAAAAAATGAGAGAGTTTGTGAAATGTGGATTACCTAGTGCTCTAAATAAATGTCATTGATCTATAATTTGTATTGTATGTTATTTAACACCAGCATCCTTTTACATTGGGTGTGGGTTACTGGGGAGTTCAGGGACAACATCAGTAAGAGAAGTGCTTTCTAGTTCTGCAACCTCAATAACTTGTTAAGCCATGTTTTTTTTTTTAAATGAAGCAGCCGAATCCCTTGGTACCATAGGGCAGATCTATTCAAATCTCTTGTCCTTCACTGTCTTCGTTACTCCTTCCTTTACCTGGTTCACTTCCAATCAGACTTGTGATGTGTGGAACCCAGGATATAGCAGAGCAATGTTTCCCACACTTGGGTCTCCAGTTGTTTTTGGACTATAGCTCCCATCATCCCTAGCTAGCAAGACCAGTGGTCTTCAGAGTAATACTGTATACGTGACCATTTTCTGTTGGTTGTTGAGTGCTGGAACACTAGTTGAGAGTGTGTTTTGAGAGTAGAGGCTGCTTCTCAGGAATCCTTTCTTTCTGGGAACATTTAAAGCAGTGGTAACCAATGTGGAAGGACGCGGGTGGCGCTGTGGGTTAAACCACTGAGCCTTGGGCTTGCTGATCAGAAGGTCGGCGGTTCGAATCCCCGCAATGGGGTGAGCTCCCGTTGCTTGGTCTTCTCCTGCCAACCTAGCAGTTTGAAAGCACGTCAAAGTGCAAGTAGATAAATAGGTACCGCTCCGGCGGAAAGGTAAACGGCGTTTCCGTGCGCTGCTCTGGTTCGACAGAAGCGGCTTAGTCATGCGGGCCACATGACCCGGAAGCTCCCTCGGCCAGTAAAACGAGATGAGCGCCGCAACGCCAGAGTTGTCCACGACTGGACCTAATGGTCAGGGGTCCCTTTACCTTTACCTTTAACCAATGTGGAACTCTCCACATGTTGTTGGACTACAACACCCATCATTCTCAGCCAGCATTGCCAGTAGTAAGAAATGATGGGAGTTGTAGTGCAACAAAGTCTAGAGGGCATCACATTAGCTCACCATGCCTTAAAAGTACACTTCAGGACTATGTGCCTCTGCTCCTCTCACTGATCTTCCTGTCCTCATGCATGTAACAAAATTAAACTCTCACAGTATATGTGTTATGCTTTACTCCTTTATGCAAATAATATCTTCTGCAAGAGTTGGAAACAGAATTGTAGATTATCACGGTCACATTAATTTTGGCTGTCTCTTGTCCCAGTTGGGTCAAACCCCATTTTGCTGGGTTTTGTAGTGCTTCAAGCAATTCCTAGGGGGAACTGAAATAAATTCCCTGAAATAGAACTAGCATTTTTGAAATGCATATGTGTACTACTCAGGTGTGTGGTTGTTGTGAACATCTGCTGAGTAGTGATCATTGCAAGTTAAAAAGTCTCTCTTCCCCACCCAAAGCATTCTTAAAACCGTGAACAGAAGTGTCTTTAAAAAGGAAAAAAGTGAAATCTTAGCATATATCTGCTACTATCATGGAGCGTTCATGAATATTTTCATGCTAGGCACATGATAAAGTACTCTTTGTTCCGTGGCAAGGCAGCTCACAACACATGGGAAAAGAGACCCATATGCAAATGGAAGGAATCATAGAATCATAGAGTTGGAAGAGACCACAAGGGCCATCCAGTCCAACCCCCTGCCAAGCAGGAGCATGGAGGCAATGTGGAAGTAGAATGGTATGCAAGGACTTGGCCATGTAAATGTGCAGACAAAGCTTTAGATCAAGTTCCATTATTTTTAGATCCATAGCCCCCCCCATTCAGAAAGGTTTGTTTCATTTTGATTCACATTTGAGAGCCAGTGTGTGTAGTGGTTAAGAGCGGTAGACTTGTAATCTGGTGAACTGGGTTTGTGTCTCCGCTCCTCCACATGCAAATGCTGGGTGACCTTGGGCTAGTCACACTTCTTTGAAGTTTCTCAGCCCCACTCACCTCACAGAATGTTTGTTGTGGGGGAGGAAGGGAAAGGAGAATGTTAGCCGCTTTGAGACTCCTTCGGGTAGTGATAAAGCGGGATATCAAATCCAACCTCCTCCTCCTCCTCCTCCTCCTCTTCTTCTGTGTTTGGTTGGCATGTGAAATCCTTTGCAAATTAACTAGTATGAATCTACTTTCTCTTCCTGGGTCTCAATTGCCAAATGGCCCAATTGCCAAACAAACAAGAGAAATGTCAGCTGGTTTATTCCAGCTATAGCCACTAGGACTAAGTTGGCTTGTATCGAAGTGTTTCCTCAAGTTTATCCCATTTATAAAACCACATAATGTCTCATTCATGCAGGGTTTCAGATATCTTGAGAGTTTGCTATAAGCACTGATAGAATGGAGGATTTATTAAACAAATTTTCTAAAGTGGAGCTGCCTCCTCAGCTACAGTAGGTGGGGCATTTGACTAATTAGAAGCCTTATATCACTGTAACATGTTGTGTCATGTATTTTAAGAAATCCAGTAAACACATCGGTTATGGTTTAAATATATTTTTTTATTTCTTGTCCCACCCCTACCACCCGCCAAAAGAGGACAGCATTACAGTCTAACAATCAAAACCATATTACATACACACAGGCACACCACAGAACACTTTGAGGCAGTTGTGTCCTTTGCTCTGTCAACTCCTTGCAAAAGCCTAAACAGTACCCTACAAGCAATGGGCTTCCACCTTCCATTAGCCAATGCTACACTTCTTCAGCAGGTAACAAACACATAAGGACACATTTTGTTTAAACAAGGTATTTGTTCTATGGTATAAGTGATGCGGAAAAGGTTGGTGGGCAGACTTTCATCTAGTCAAACCCTCTATTGTAAGGCATACAATAAGGATCTATGCTTAAAAACCATGCCCCCGCTTCCCCGTCAGCAGAACAGAACAGAGTGAATGACCAGAAATGAATTTGCCTCGAACACAGATGAGGCTCTTCTCTAGCATGTGCATTTGAAATGCAAAGGTTCCCCCTCCCACCTTTGGAAGTGGCATTATAACAGCAGAGAAGGGGGTAAGTGTGTTTGTGTGTCTAAAAAATAAATAAATGCTTTAATACATTTTTAATGGGTTTTTAAGACTAAAACCAAAACAGCACTTTTTGGTTCAAAAAGCCTGCGGAAAAGAAACAAAAGGTAGCTACCCTAATACGATTTTGACAAAATGCTGGTGGTAGGGAAAGGGCTGTAGCTCAGTGGTACAGCATCTGCTTTACACACAGAAGGCCCTCTGTTTATCCCCAGCAGCTCCAGGTAGGGCTGGGAGAGACCCCCACCTGAAATCCTGGAGAGCCACTGCCAGTCAGTGTGAACTATACTGAGCAAGGTGGACCCACCGGCCTGACTTGGTGTAAGAATTACAGGTAGGTAACCGTGTTGGTCTGCCATAGTCAAAACAAAACAAAAAATAAAATTCCTTCCAGTAGCACCTTAGAGACCAACTAAGGTTGTTCTTGGTATGAGATTTCGTGTGTATCTGAAGAAGTGTGCATGCACATGAAAGCTCATACCAAGAACAAACTTAGTTGGTCTCTAAGGTGCTACTGGAAGGAATTTTTTTATTTTTTGTTTTGTTTTGGTGTAAGAATGTGAGAATTTGAGAATGCAGCAAAGATTTTCCATGGGAAAGGTGGCTGGATCCATATTCTTTATGGTTCTATGCTGCAGAAATGTCCCTAGCTCAATTGACAGGTTGCGGAAATCAGTGGTGGCTGCTTTCTACATTTTGTTTTGTTTTAAGCAGTCAAATGACTCATTTTTGTAACCAAAATCACAATGTTCTTCTGTGACTGATGCGGGAATCTGCAGAGAGATTCCTGGTTTCACAGTGTGCTTTTGTCCGGAAGCATGATTAAAACATGGGTACAAATGGAGGAGGCCTAACCTTTCAACATCTGGGTTTATGTCTGTTCCATGGTTGTGTAGAAGTGGAATTCCAGCAGGTATAGCTTATTGTCATGTCACAGTGCTGAAGGGGTCTAAAAACCTGCACTTGTTGAAATTTCCCCACCTATGTACTTGCTAAAGGTATAGATGACCTTGTGTTGAAAGGTTGGCCATGTATTGTATTGTATTGTATTGTTGTGTTGTGTTGTTTTTCGTGTTTGTGACTCTCATCCTGAAAATTACTTATACTGAGAACAAAGGAACAAAACTGCAACTTGCCAAAAGGCCCTTAGCTTGGCAATATACAGTATTTATCAAATCAAGCCCTTAGTATCCTTTAAAAAAAAAAGCTTGGAATTTTAAAACTACCATACATATATTTGTAGCATTTAATCTGCAGCCATCTTTGCGTAGTAGGACATTAACTATGGTGGCCTGAATCAATTTGTGTCATTTCTTTGATGTATATGTTCCTTAGAGAATAGTGAAGCCAAACCATGCGAAAGTGGGCGAGGGGCATATGAAAGACACAAATCAATAATAAATACAGTGTGAAGATGTATAATGCAGAAGTGAAGCAATATGAGTAGAAAGCAGGGCTGATTATAAGGAAATATTGTACCACTCAAATGCTACTTGACAGGTCAAATTAGGCTATAATAGGAAAAGACCAGGAATGTGGTTGTTAGGAGAATAAACTATATTTTCATCATAAGGAAGAACAACTGAAGAAGGAGTTAAAATGCAGTTGGGAGACCTGGAGCCACAATCCAATTGTGGAAAGAGGTGCCACTCATCTCTGCCTCAATATTTCCCTAGTAAATTCAGGAAAAGGACCTAGGCTAGAATACCCCCTTCAGTCCTCTAGGTACCTTCCCCACCTTTCTTTGGCCTTGCCTCCAGGTTAGGCATCCCCCCGCCCCTGTTAACATTAATGAATCTGAAACATCCATTCCAACTGGCATCAGAAATGCAGTATATCGCTAAGGAAGTTTGTTTCCTTGCACTTCAAGATGGAAGCGTGCATCCCCAACACTGTCAAAGACATATGCAGTGTCAGAAGTGCATACTGTTAGTTCCAGATCAGAGACAAATTATGAAAATGTGTTTTGATGTGGACATCCATACAGCAAGGATGGGAAACTTGTGGCTCTGTAGCTGTTGGGCTCCCAACTCCCACCAGCCTCAGAGAACATGGCCATTGAATAGAAATAATGAGAGTTGGAGTCAAACAGCATCTAGAAGGCCATAGGTTTCCTGTCCTCACCATACAGGACACAAAGCTAATGAGGGAGCTGGGTTAGGGCTGTTGCTTTTAATGGCAATGGTGGTCTGAATCTCTGAATGCTTTATCCAAAAGCATGCAGCTACATGTTTACACACGGTGCAGCCATTGTGATGATAATCGCATATCACAAAAGGTGCTGTAATGTCAACACTATGGACACTCTGGACACATTCCTCTAGCATAACCGTTTCAATCAGGTGTGTAAGATTTCCCTGAAAAACTAGTTGCTGGAGATTTGCCATGTGGAATCCACCTTTAGACTGTTACATGGATAAGGAAGCAGATATTGTTGAACTCTTAATTCCCATCATCCTGCAATCAGCATGACTAGTGGCTAGGGGTGATGGATGCTGTTGTCCAACAATGTCCGATGCGCCATTTTCCCCATCTCTAGTCTATTATTTACATTAAGATTTATTTCTTAGTTTCAGTGAGATGTAAGTTTAAATAGTAAAAGGGGCGATATGGAAAATTATGTGGATTTTTTTTTTTTAAAAAAATATTACCATGACCATGACCAATTTTGAGGATAACTTCAGTTCAAAATGGAGGTCTGGATAATGTAAAGTGAGAACTAAAATAAAATAAAATAAATCACCTTCTCTTAAAAACAAAGGAAAGAAGAGGACTGAAAAATGAGATGGAAGCATGCGTCAAGTCATGTCACTAGCAAAAACCAGCCAATTATGCTTTACTTTGTATTCTATCAATTTGCTCTTGAGCTATGCATGAGCTGAAATGAGCACAAATGAATGGGTATTACACTTTAAGTAATCAAAAGAATGGTATCCCTAGCCACCTGCTCTAGCTTTTTTGTGTCCCGCAAATCAGTTCTGAAATCAGCAATTGGATATTGGCTGGTTGCCCACACAAGCTTCACCCTTCTGTAAGAATTTAGGAACTGCCAGAAAATAAGAGTGAAAGGGGGCACTACATTTTTCCATTTAGTGCATCTGGCTGAAAATTAACATGATTTTGTTTCTAAGGGGGGGGGGGACGACGAAACAAATGACCATACAGAGCAGTTGTCATTGTTTATGTGACATTATGGTCAAATAAAGATTGTTCTTTTCAGAAGGCTTCTTATGAGCTCTGTGACAAGGTTACCAAACTTTCTCTGCAATGTATAACCACAGGTTGGGATTATTGGATATAGTCTAGAATTTACTCTTAGTTTGCATAGGTTGACTGGCCCAACAGGCTTCTCTGGCATCCATTGTGGGTCCTAGAATGTGTTCCAGAATCTTCTGCAACACTCACGGGTTCTGCATCAAACAAATCAATACAGAAAAGGTTTTCTGAGGTAGGAATTTTGAACTCCATTGGATTATTAAAAGGCATCACCAATTGTATATTTTGAAATAAAGATATATGGATATAACAAAACCACATATTTAAATTTAGTTATCCTACTGTGTATCCTCACAGTAAAGATGGCTGCTTTCTGTGTCAATAGAACAGATGTTTCCATTATATGTAGAACATCAATAGAACTGATGTTTCCATTATATGTAGTCTGGCCTATCAAACTAAACTTTTCTTCCTATTATTTAAATTGGGGCTTACTCATGTCTCTGAAATCGTACAGCAAAGACATCAATGAAACACTGTGGAGACCTATTTTCCCCCCTTTAATGTTTGAGATGGCCTTGACCATCCATTCCAAACAGAAACAAGTTTCTCTCAGTTAAATGAGACTTATTTTCTAGTTGGTGTGTTTAGGCATCTGACTTCAGTTTCCTCTTTACTGCCTAGTCAGGAAGGATCTACAGCTGCTAGCAGTTCACAGAAACAAAACTAATTTAAATGTGACTGAGAAAATAAATCTCTGTCAATGATGTATGATTGCCATTGAGCGCTTTAGCCTTCCTTGCTTTTCTTTTTGCTTTTAAGTGCAACTGACTAATTACATTATTACTAAACTAATCAAATGAATGTTGAGGTGTCCCTTCCCTATGCCATTTATTGCAAATATCCCAGAGTATTCTCTGCCAGTGAAATTCTACCTCATTCCCATTGACTTCCAGTGGTGGGCAAGAGCTCCTCCATGGTTTGTAGCTCAGTGATAGGCTTGGCTATGGTTTTCTCCAGAGCACAGGCCTTGGCTCACTTTGCCTCCTTAGTGCCCCTCAAAACGCTAGGGGACTTTGACAAAAATATTGCTTAAATATATTTATATTATATAATTGTACGTATGTAACAGTATTTACAAGAGAACAGGTCTAAAGGAGGAAGTGAGTTACAAATGGCCACTCTCACTTTTCCAACTTGTCATCCACACCATGCCGTGCGGGAGTACCGCAATACGGCCGTGCCATTGTAAAAAAACTGGTCACATCCCAAAGACTGGCTTTCATTCTGTTATACAGCCAAGCCAGTGGCAACCGAGTCCTTTTTCCTTGACCGAAAGGCAGCAGCTAGTTGCAGAGTATGTTTCACAAATTATGCTAAGGTATATCTTTCTTTTTTTAAGAAAAACAAAACAGCAGTTCTATCAAGTTCGTAAATTTCTTTAGGACATGCAAATTTGTATCAACAGACTCATACATACAACGACAAAATACCCATCCAAATCAAACAGTTCTAAAACATGTGTTTTTAAGGTAACAACATTGTTTGTTTTGTCCCTGAGTCCATGCTGTAAATTTTCCTTTTGCAAAATAAAAAAGAAGTTAGAACTCAACTGATCCCAGGGGTAGCCAAGCCAACACAGTGCTTTCCAGATGTTTTGGCCCACAACTCCCATGAACTGGAGTCAGTATGGCCAATGGACAGGAATCATGGGAGCTGCAATCCTGCAACATCTGGAGAGCACTACATTGGCTGCCCCTGGCCTATCCCATAAACAATGCCATTGCAACACTCTACCAGCCATCCATTCAGGAGCATTACAGCTAGTCACAACTTTTAAATGGTTGAAGTTTAAAACAAAATGCTTGCATCCTCTCATCGTTGTAACATATTTAGAAATGTGAATGCACACCCACATACACAAACACACACAGAAGTTATTATTTGAAGCACCTTTCCTTCAGCTTAACACAGGAGAGCACTATGTAGTTGGTATTTTTGAACACCATTCTTGGGACTGATCACTAAATTGCCAGGATGAGAATGTTAAGATGGCTTTCCTGAACTGCTAGTGACAGCAAAAACAATGCAGATATTATACAGGTGTTTTAAATTACAGTGTTTATAGGATGTAGACAAAGAGCAGGTTAACATTTTATCATTAGACTTTGGAATTCGCTCTGCAGTAAGGAGGTTTTTGTGTTTACCGTAAGAACTCTAGATCCTGCTTTATTCTCAGAAAGATTTGGTCTGTGACCGTTCAATAAATTTGTTGTTGTATTCTCAGAACATGGCTATGAGGCTCCCGTTTTACAGATGGGAACTAAATCCAGGAAAAATAGCTTGAATTTCTGTTTTCTGAATTCAGCTATCGCACACTCAACCATTGCACCTTTTCTCCTTCCCAAAATTTGTACTGTTCTACGAGCTTAAGAAATTGGTTACATTTCTGCACCTTTGAGGGATTACCCCCTTAGCTTTGAAGTGATGTTGGATCATGGCCAGCATGTGAAGGAGAAAACATGGTTGAATGGTTTTTGTTATGAAACTGATCAAGTTTTGAAAGGGTGACAGGTGATGTCATCCAGCTCTTTATTCACCCTTCAGCAAAGCTATTTATTTTTCTAGGTAGCATTGTTGCCTCATAATGCCCTTTTTTGCTTCTCCTGCATTGTAAGAACTGTCTTGTTGGATCAGACCAAGAGTCCCTCTAATCCACCAATCTGTCTCTGACATTAGCCAGGAAAATCCCTCGGGGAATCTCACCGGCAGGACATGATGCAATAGCCCCGTTTGCCTTTAGCATCACAGGGACATAATGAAACTCTAGTGCTCCACTTGTCAGCATATTAAAAACATTAAAAACCTGTCCTAGCATTTTAAAAAAGCCTGGGGCATGATGGTGTCACAAATCTGGTCAACATAAACTACACAGGGCATGTTTTGAGCTCAGGCTGAGCTAGCAATAGTCTTCAGAGTGGAAGCAATAGTATTATGGGATAAGTACTTGTTGTTAGGGCTGACACTGCCATTAGGCAGAATGAGGCAGCTGCTTCAAGCAGATGATTTTGGGTATCATTAAAGGGCAACAACTTGTGAGCTGTTAAAGTATTATTATTATTATTATTATTATTATTATTATTATTATTATTATTATTATATATTTTACTCTCATTGTGAAAGGAATGCCACTACCCTGGGAGCCTTTTCGAAGGCCAAGTGCTCAAGTATAATTGAAAAATGGTGGGAAGACCTGCAAAATTGTGCCAGTACAATACTTCTTTTTCCTGTTAACCGCTGTCTGCATTTCTTTGTGTGCACTGCTAAGGCACCAAACCAGCAGGAACAATCGAAAGGTGCAAGTGCTCACATAATAAAGTCACCCAGTTGAGAAACCAAGTTGATCTCACAAATTTGCTACGAGATTATACGGTATCACCAGAGGACGGAATCACGCAACTTACTATAGCATGTTTAAAGTTGTAGTCAAAGATACGATGCTAATTTTAATGGGGCGCCAGTAGGAAGCCAGGCCCCATTGCTCAGAGTGAAACACTGCCATAATTTTTGACCCCCATAGGAAGGCAACATCTCTAGAAGGAATCTAACACTGGGACTGCCCCCCTCCCCCGAGCACACCTGCAAGATAACCCATTGAAGCCAATATCATTTTTTCTAAGTGTGTTGGTTTCAGGCAGGGATGGGGAAACTGTGGCCCTCCAGATATTGTAAGACTCAAACTTCCATCAACTCTAGCCAACATAGCCAGTGTTCAGGGATTATGGGAGCTGCAGTCCAACAACATCTGGAGGGCCACTGGTTCCCCATCTCTGCGTTAAGGTGTCAGAACCTCTTGGACATGTTGCAGAGGTGGGGACAGAAAGTAGCATTGGAAGCAAAGGTAAATAAATGACCTAATCCAGTTTTTACTTAGAAAAATGGACTTTCTAACGTTCCTTTGGAGATATGAAACTGTTTGGATTCTTAAGGACATGGGGAAAGAAGGAAGGAGAGGCTCCAAACTCATCTACTGTTTGAAGCCACTGTTTGGAATACAGGTGTTTTCAGAAGTCTGTCTGTAAATCATGATTCACTGACAATGAAGCATAGATGGTGGGAATAAATTTCACCTACAGCTTGTAAGACTAAGTGGTAGTAAGAGGTGGTGTCCACATTTTAAACGGATCGGGTCTTCCGGCCCTTTCAGAGCTTTGAGGTGTAGTTCCCCCATCACAACCAGACATCATGGTGTGTGTCACAGGGCTGTAGAGCTGCATACTTAAAGGGACAGAGGCCCTATTCTGGTGAGATGCCCCCTCCCAAAATTGATTTCCGCAGCAATGAAAATAAAGAGTACCCAGTGAATCAAAACAGAAATTGCCAACATCACTCTCTTTCTCATAAATGACATTTAAAAAGCAGAGATAGTCAATATTTGTGATTTTTTAGGGGAGGGGGATGTCAAAAGTCTTATTTCCAGAATTTGAATATTAAGCTATATAGACTCATCAACATATGAAATCCACCCCAAAATTAACTCCTAATGTTCCATATTAAATTATCACATTCAAGATGCAGCTTTCAATATCTTTGAATTGTCAGATTCAAAGCAGATCTGGGCATTTGTGTGATGATTCCTATATGCAAAACTCATTGAATTTGCACTCCCTGCCCCCACCCCCCAATGTGTTTCAGCTCTTCAAATAAACCACCTTGATTTGTTCAAGAGCTGCTATAGTGGTAAAAGGCATTTAATGTGACATGACAGAGGCAAAAAGATGTAAACACTTCACAAGATTAGAGAAAGTGTTAATCTCCCTATTTTAATCAGACACAAATGAAGCCAACATAATCTGTGACCACCACCATACAGGTACATAGGACTCACGCTCAAGCCTGCCAGCTCTATCGCTTTCCCAGTAAGTCAAAGGAGAAGTGGGAGAATCAGTCATAAATTTAACTGTTCTGCTTTCAGTTCTAGGTCAAGTGCATTTGCTCCAGAACTAAAATTTAATCAATTAGCTTTGACATTCTCTATCTGATAGGTCGGTTCCATAGCTTTCTGCGGAAGTGTTAGCACTCACACATAAAACGAAATTTGGGCAACTGTCTAGTGTTATCATCAGAAATGAAGAACCAGGATTTTGGCATGTCTTTCTCAACTGCTACTCCTGGAGGTAACATGCAGCTGGTGACAAGGTTTTGAGGTTCTGCCCTTGTTAAGGTGCCTTGCCAAGTCCTCTGTACCAATAACTGGCTGAAACTGATGCCTCTTCAGCAGCAGCTGAAAGGCACAAAGGCTGATCCTATATGGGGGTTTTGCCATCAATTTCATAAGGACAAGGTGATGAACACCAGAGTCATGAAGACAGCAAATAGGCAAATGCAGGTGGGAATGGCAGAAGAACAGGAAGAAGTCAACATTTTAGGGTGAGATCTGGTCTTTATTTACCTTCTTCACCAGCAGCTCAAATGTATAGTAAATCTAAGTTTCCGACATCTGTTCGGATGAGTAGTTTAAATTTTGGAGAAACATTTAGGGTGACTTTTTTTGCTCATCTGACAGCAGTGGAACAGGCAGACATTCAATAGGGGCAACTTTCCCAACACTGACATGACTGACAAAGCTGGATTTCTACTATGCTGTTCTGCCAAGGTATAGTGCCAGTATCGGGTAGGTGGAAGACAATTTTAGTCTGATTTGAGTTCAGATGGAAATCTGTTCAGTTGTGTCATGTGAATATAAAGCTATTGGCATTTGAAACACAGCCCAGGACCCCCCAGGACCACACAGCTAATTCCCTTAGCCAAGAGGCTTTAGGCTTATATTTCTTGAATAGCAGCCCCCTTCTCCAAATTTCACATGGTAAACCACTTTTGAAACACATGCAGAATGTGATATGATACAGTATAAGGGGTGGGTGGCTCTAAAACCTAGGGTTGCTCAACAACTTTTCACTTTTGGGAATATGGCAACCCTATAAAACCACAGCACTGAAATGTTACCTTTTTTCCCCTTTCAACTGAGTTTCAACACGTAATTTACTTTCTTATTCTAAACATGTATCAAGCTTATTTTTTAAAATGTATATATAGACAGTACCAAATGGTCATTATGATGTTTTATATAGGAAATTCCTAAGCTCAGTACAGATTAAATATGACAGAAAATTGCAGATCTCAACCAGACTGAGCAAGTGTTTAAGAAACAATGGTCATTGTGACCATAATCAGGATGTGAACACTGTGATTAACTTGATAGAAGGGGTGGGTGGGGAAATGAACAAGAATACAGTATAAATTGTTAAAAATAAATACAGTTTTGTTGCAGGCATTTCATATGGGATTATTTTTAACAGGACAATGCTTGTCTAAAATAATTAGAGTGAACCTCAATTATTCCTGAAATGGTCTTGATCAGAGGAGACCTCCTCCATGCATCTGACTACATAATCAAAGCTATTTGTTCTCATAATCTAATGACCATGTTTATTGGGTGCTCTAGATTCTAAAAGGCTTTCTTCAAAGTGTGGGTACTCATGCTGTTCTAGAGGGTATTCATTCTACTCTCTAGGGTCCAGACCTCCATGTCTTTGGCTTACACCTGGTCAACAGCTACAGATCCCTTCGTCACTGAAACGCAGCTTGAACCTATGTATCCACTGAATTCAGTGGTGCTTACTCTCGAGAAAGTGTGCACAGGACACTTTATTTTACCTTCTGTCTTTGACCCACTTACTTCATCACTCCAGCCTCATTCAATCTCTTATCTAACATCCTTCATTACTTCCTCCAACATACTTTATTACCTCTAAAATCATGTGTAAGCCCCTTTCTTTGCTGAGGTCCTTGGCATTAGCATCTACACCAGAATAAGATAACATGAATGAATATGAAGTGCTCTACTGTTGGCAAGGATCGGAAAATGATGTTTCCCCACTAAACATAATATTAAGGCATGATCCTGCCATCCCACTGAAATCAATGGAAGAAATGTGACTATTTACATATCTGTTTCCCATTGAAAGCAATTGTCACGGACTTATCTGGTTGGTGCCCTTAGAACTCAACCTGATAAAAGTCCTCAGAACTAGAGTCTCTGTCAAACGTCTGTTTTTATTTTATTCAGATTACTTTTAATAATTTCCTTCCTTAGGACAAGGAAATATTTTCATTAGAGGAAGTTTGCCATGATCAGCCTCAGGATAAAATGCATGGGGTAAAGATGCAAATTTAGGATTTTAAAATTTGTTTTTCTTTTCTTTTTAGATGTTATTTTATTTTACACTCACACACACACACACACACACACACACACACACACACACACTGATGTCCTTCTAGAAAGTACCACATCCAACTGTGCTCTGTACACATGGGTTTAAACACTTGCTCATGAAGTTATGGAGCCATGAATGATATTGCAAGAAAAACTAGGATAGCTTTTATGCAAGTAATCAGAGGGAGGAAGAGCCCACTGCATGCATTTCAAAAAGGCCATGTGTGATTAAGAACAACGTTAATACAAGCTTGACCTTTCAATAACTGTGAACCTCTGCAGCACCCATAAACCACTGCTGGCAGCTACAGCTGCTCAAAATGAACTTTCAAAGGGTCCATTTCACATCACATGACACTACTGAACTGAAGATTCAGACTCAATCCATCTTCTATTTGAAGTCAATGGCAAAACTCCCATAGATTTTCATGGGTCTTATAACCCCAATAAAATTAAGGATATGCCAGAATGCCTCACATCAGCCCAGTGAAAGGAACAAATATGCAATTCGTGTATTTTTAAAGGAAGGACACCTGTCATAAGATAGAGTTTTAAGTAGTTCCATTGGGTCTTGTTTAGCTTATTTGTTATTTTTGTGTTCCAGTTTGCACATGAACCTGGTATCTCAATTTGTGACACCACACTGTAGAGAGTGTGATGTCATAAAGAAAGGCACTGATGTCATAGGCTCCCTAGTGCAACAACAAGGGACCAAAGGAAATGACAAGGCCATTTGGCCCTACTATGCACGTCACTCACTGGAAATAAATTGAAATGTGATATTTTCACTGGAAGCACCTATTAGCCTAACACTGGTAATTTCTACAATAACCAGTGTGTGGTTTCATGCCGCTTGGTGACCAAGAATATAACCAGAGATAAATGGCCTTTCTTGGTAACTAAGAGGCATGCATATTTCTCCAACACTTCTTTAAAAACAACAACCCACATTGGAGTTTCAAAATAGACCTGCAGCCTTATTACTGGGACATTTTACTGGGTCGTGTTGGGTTTCTCTCACCTTCAGATCCAAATCAAAATCCACGCTCGTGGATGGAGGGATGGGAATGGGGAAGATTAAACCCAAAAAGGAAAGGAAGCCGTAGATCAGAAAATGTATTTCTTGCTGGAAAAGGGGTGGGTGGAGATATAAAGCCCATGAAAAGCCCACAAAAGAACAACTATTGAACGTTGCCAGTTCAGGAGAATGTAGGAGGTTTTCTCAAAGGGGTGAGGGGAGTGGGTTTATTCAGAAAATGGACGGAGATGACCCTCTTGGCTGAAGAAAGCATTGTGAGGAACTGGTGAAGCTGAAAGTTAAAAGGATAATGCCCCACAGTGTAGACTTCCTGAAGTAGCTTAGTAGTTGTATTGGCGCTGGCATGGCTGGTAGACAAAGCTGCCTTGGTGTTTGGCCCGTCGCGGGCGGCACTCTCTGGTGCGGTTCTGCCGCTGCATGACTTTCTGACTGAACTTGTGCTTCTCCGACAGCTGCTTTGCCCTCTGAATCCGACGCACTTGGTTGACCTTCTCCAAGATGGCGGCCTTGGTAGCAAGAGAGGTGGAGTGGTGAGGGGCATGACGCTGCAAACGGCGTTCAGGTACCTCACTGCAGAAACAAAGGCACACAAGACTCAGGGTGGTTCAAGGCTCTTGACAGGATTAGGCCTACTTGAAAGGACATAAGAGACTTCCCCTAAAGTTGCAAAAGGCCTTCTTCATCAAAGCTACTGAAAGCAGCCCACTCATAAGTGTAGCGGGGAAGCAGAAATAGTTGTGCCCTCCCAATGCGCCTGCCACAAAACATGGAACCAGGTTGTATGCATAGACAGCTCATGCGATCTCCCTCCTCTTTGCAGGGATAGGAATGGAATGAACTGTCTGTGCATTTGAACATGTTACACATTACACTGTATACATGGTGGGAACATATGAGCTTCACTGTCATCCTCCAGGTCTCAGGACTATTTTTACACCCTAGTCGCTTAAATTAAAAAAAAAGTGTGTGTAGGAAATCAGCTATGTTTGAATGCGTTTGCATTTACAACATCAAAACAGTCAGATGCAAGAATAACACACCCAATTCTTTTAAAATGAAGTTATCATGTTCAATGATGGAGGAAGTAGAAAAGGCAAAAGTACAGAACTGATAAACATTCTGCTTCAGTGGCTGTCCCTGAGTTATTCTTATTCAATTTATTAAATTTGTATACCACCCTTCATACAAAGATCCCAGTAGAAAAATGCAGAATAAGAACACAAAATACATAATAATAATAATAATAATAATAATAATAATAATAATAATAATAATACCGTGTTTCCCACTTTTTAAGACGTAGTCATAAAGTAAGCCATGGCAGGGTTTTTTCACATTTGCGAGAAATAAGCCACACCCCGAAAATAAGCCATAGTGATAGGCGGGGGGGCGGGGGCTTTGAAAGCGAAGGAGAGTTCCTGCGTCCTCTCTTTCTCTCCCCGCACTCGCTGGAGAATGCCTTCCTCCGCTCTGCCGATCAGCTGAGGGGCGCAGAGCAGGCAGCTCTCCCACATGTCTCCTTGCATAAAGCAGCCTTTTAAAATGCCTGCTGCAGTGAGGATTGTCTGTGGAGCTGCCCCTTCAAGGATTTGTAGTAGTTTGGAAAGGTCCTCTCTTTCTCTCCCCCGTCCTCTCTTTCACTTCCCCTCTTGCCGATTAGCTGCTAGGCGCAGAGCAGGCAGCGGTCCCTTCTCCCACGTGTCTTGATTGTTGTCTCCTTGCATAAAGCAGCCTTTATGCATGCCTGCTGCTTTGAGGGCTTTTTCCTTCTCGCTGTTTGCAAGCTGCCCTACACCATCACGAAAGGTAACATTTTGTGGGTAAAGGACGCTGGCTCATTTGCACCTTAATTGCTACCATTTAATCTTAATTGCTGCTCAGCTGGCTTCTTTGTTTTCTATCTCTGTTTTCTCTGTTCTCAGCCGGTACCTGTTTGCTATCAGTGTTTGCTGCAAAGTGCATTGTTGGAACTTAAGTCTTGGGCAGCTGGCTAGTAGAGATCCTTATTTAAGTATAGGCTACTGCACAGATAGATTCCATTATACTGGTTTAAATTTAAGAAGCTCCAGTGTAGCAGATTGCTATTAAGCGAGCCCCCCCCCCAGGAGAGTGAGTGAGAGCAGCCCTTCGGAGGAGCTCCCTCCCTCCCTCGCCAATTGCCATTCCCTCCCCTGGAACATCCCAGGGCTGGGGAGAGAGGGCTGGAAGTCAATGCTGGCGAAGCACACACATCCCTTCCCTCAGACTCTCTCTCACGGTGCTTGGCGGTGGCTGTTGCCCGCCCTTTTCTTTCAGTCAAGAGTCATAGAATCATAGAGTTGGAAGAGACCACAAGGGCCATCCAGTCCAACCCCCTGCCAAGCAGGAAACACCATCAAAGCATTCTTGACAGATGGCTGTCAAGCCTCTGCTTAAAGACCTCCAAAGAAGGAGACTCCACCACACTCCTTGGCAGCAAATTCCACTGTCGAACAGCTCTTACTGTCAGGAAGTTCTTCCTAATGTTTAGGTGGAATCTTCTTTCTTGTAGTTTGAATCCATTGCTCCATGTCCGCTTCTCTGGAGCAGCAGAAAACAACCTTACTCCCTCCTCTATATGACATCCTTTTATATATTTGAACATGGCTATCATATCACCCCTTAACCTTCTCTTCTCCAGGCTAAACATACCCAGCTCCCTAAGCCGTTCCTCATAAGGCATAGTTTCCAAGCCTTTGATCATTTTGGTTGCCCTCTTCTGGACACGTTCCAGCTTGTCAGTATCCTTCTTGAACTGTGGTGCCCAGAATTGGACACAGTATTCCAGGTGGGGTCTGACCAGAGCGGAATACAGTGGTACTATTACTTCCCTTGATCTAGATGCTATACTCCTATTGATGCAGCCCAGAATTGCATTGGCTTTTTTAGCTGCTGCATCACACTGTTGACTCATGTCAAGTTTATGGTCTACCAAGACTCCTAGATCCTTTTCACATGTACTGCTCTCAAGCTAGGTGTCAACCATCCTGTATTTGTGCCTCATTTTTTTTTTGCCCAAGTGTAGTACTTTACATTTCTCCCTGCCCCGCAGGGAGCCAGCAAGCCAGCGAGAGGCACAGAAAATAAAAGCCTCTGACCCGAGTCCTGCCTGCTCCTCGCACGCAGGGAGCCAGCGAACGAGAGATGTGCTGCTCCTGACATAATAAAAAACAAGACACCCCCTGAAAATAAGCCACCCTGTGTTTTTTTGAGGAAAAAAAGTTATAAGACGGTGTCTTAAAAAAGGGGAAACACGGTAACAACAACAACAATAACCCCCTCTCTCACATAGTATTATGAGCAGGGGGAAGACAAATTTTTTCCACACAGGTAAAAAAAAGGTAAAGGATCCCTGGACAGTTAAGTCCAGTCAAAGGTGACTATGGGGTGTGGCACTCATCTTGCTTTTAGGCTAAGGGAGTCGAGTCGGTGTTTATCCACAGACATCTTTCCAGGTCATGTGGCCAGCATGACTAAACTGCTTCTGGCACCACGGGACACCGTGACAGAAGCCAAAGCGCACAGAAATGCCATTTACCTTCCTGCCGCAGCAGTACCTATTTATCTACTTGCACTGGTATGCTTTTGAACTGCTAGGCTGGCAGAAGCTCGGACAGAGCAATGGGAGCTGACCCCGTTGTGCGGATTTGAACCGCCAACCTTCTGATCAGCAAGCCCAAGAGGCTCAGTGGTTTAGATCACAGTGCCACCCGCACATTACTTAATTTCATAGACATCTATATTTCTAAACATTGTGGCAATTGCCACTTTGGACACTATTTGCATAAGCTCTTCATCAGTTAATGAATTAATTTTAAAATGATCCCTGATCGTCAGTCAAGACTTATTTGCCTAAATTAATTTTATTATTATTATGGCAATGAAATCTGATAGTGGGTGAGGTTGTTCTTAGTAGCCAATGTCTTGGCCCATTTCCCTGAAAGATCTGAGCTTACCCTTCAGGGATGTGCTCCTCAGGATTCTCCCTTTCCACAATGATGCTGCTGCTGGTGACATAGACGGACATACTGGGATGTTCAATCAAAAGGTCCTCCATGGGGTTGCTCTCCATGCTGACGGGGTCAGGACCTTCTGCAGTAAAACAGGGGGGAGGGGTAACAAACCAACTCTCGTCCATCAAGCAGGGGTCAGGCTGAGAGGGCATGGACCTGCTGACACAGTCACTGAGGGAGTGGGGCGAAGACGTGGTAGGTGGAGGGGACCCACGGCGGCAACGAGAAGCACAAACAGAATCCTTCTCACCTACCCGCCGCTCCTTACTGGAGGCTGAAGCGTAACTATCTAATGAGAGACAACAAGAGTCACCACCCACACAAAAACAGGAGGACAGCCAGAACAAGAGCAACGACAGCAAAATAATAATAAAAAAAAAAATTCAAAACCAAACAAAAAAAAAAAGGTAGTTACCGTTGTTCAAAGCCATGCAAGGGTTGTGCAAGGCAGTGCAGGGGTGGGGAGAGGATTAAGAGGGGAGAAGTGGCACACACATTCAATATACAATGGATGGGAAGGAAGGGGTGAGGGAGGGAGAAGAGAAAGGGGGCATTATTAGTACAAATGACACCCCAAAGGCATTTTTGTAATTCATCCCGAAACCTTCCCTGAGGAGTCAGGGCTGGCTCAAGATGTTTTGCCACCCCAGGTAGCTGCGCCTTGCCACCCGAGCGGTGAGCCCCAGCAGAACTTGCAACTGCAGCTGCACCCCATCTGAGATTAGTTCCCCAGCATCCTTTGCAACAACGGCAGGGAACCTGGAGGTGCTCCTCTCAGAGTGTCTGTTGCCATGTCAATGCCCCTAAAAACATGGCGGTCCCCAAGAGACGCCTTGGGTTGCTTGTACACACAGTCCAGCCTTGCCAAAAGTGTGAGCCACCATGCTGGTTGAAGGAGGGGAAATCAACAAGAGTGACGACCCACAAGCAAAGCAAGGAAGTCCTCCCATGGTGGGTTATCAAAGTGCCAGAGGAACATGGAGCTACAAAGAGCGTTGCCAAATAGTAAGAGTGCCTAGCTCTCCCAAGATGGTGAAAACCAGACATATCCTACCCATGTGTGCTAATATATTTAAATGTATGGTTCAAAAGAAGAACGAAAAGAAGTAATAAATAGAAGAATGAAATGGATGGCAAAACAATAAATAAGGTACAAGAAACAGGCAGGCTGGTATAGATGGCATCCCTAGTGGAGAAGGATAGAAGAAAGAGACCTCACCAGTTCATCTCCCTTTCCAATCTATCCAACAGATCCAAATCCAGACACAGTGACTGGGCAGAGGGAAAACAGAAATGCTCCATTTGACATTAAGACACCAACCCTACACACAGTGATGTGCCACCAAGTCCCACTTACATACACATATAATATATAGACACACACACACACACACACACACAATTTTAACACCAATATTACCCACTTGAGTGAGCACAATTATCCACCAGGACTTCCTTTTGTCTGTCCTAAATTTTCCAACTTTCTGCTTCATTGGACGACCCTGGGTTCTCATATTATGGGAAAGCGAGAAAAACTTATCTCTATCCTCCAGGTAAAGGAGGAAAAGCGAAGCAGGTCTGGGTGCCAAAATCGGTAGAGTTGGAATGCAGGGCAACTGCCGATCACCATGGAGAGAACTCACTAGTTCACAAATCATTGCTTCCCCCTGTCATAATTAGGGGGGACATCGGGATACTCAGAAAACTTGGCAACTGGCTAACCACTAGGGGCTGTAATATGAAGCAGCAGCCTAGTCAAGAAGACAGCAGCAGAGTCACACTCTGGATGTTGTAACTCGGACACTGTTGTAACCTGTTATGAAAATGCACAACCTTCAGAGAGTGTGAAGAACATGTTCTGCAACTTCCCACTAGCTTACGAGAAATTGGCTTTAAAAAATAGCCACGGAGAAGCTCATAGCAGACCAGTGATGAGCACTAGAATACCATGAAGTTCCATCAAGGTGGGAAAGCAGTAAGCACAAGCTACCAGCATCTGATTCTCCCATGCAGACTGCAATCCCCTACTCCATATCCCAGGCCTTTCCTGGGGGTACCCTGATCCTAGGAGATGCTTCGCAGGGCATGCAGGTGGGAAAGGGGGGGCATTTCCTTTGCACAAGCGCTGCATTCATGCAACCTGTATCAGCACACAGAAACATATTTGCACATACCAGTATTCCTCTCCCTTTACCCTTGCCTCTTCCTTTCTCTATTGGCCCCTCTGCTTGAAACATAAACCAAGCAGGGAGCCATGTTTTAACTTACTGTACATTATCCATCAAAGTTTATATTGATGATAATGTGTATCACATACATAGATTAATGTGTGCTCCTGTGCGAATTAAGGTTGCCATATGCCCTCTTTTTCCAGGACATGTCCTCTTTTTCATGGGTATGTAAAATGAGAGACATAGCAATCCATAGTTAAAAATAGAAGCTGGCAAATGTGTCCTCTTTTTTGCTCTTCAAAATATGGCAAAATGTGCAAATAATGTTCATTTTAGTGGGCCTTAGGTCACAACCATACCATATATTTAAAGAACTCTTATGTCAGTCTAACAGGCATGGCTTCCTCCCAAAGAATCCTGGGAGCTCCAGTTTCTTAAGGGTGCTGGGAATTGTAGCTCTTTGAGCTGTCTCCTAATAAATCTTGACACCTTTAACAAACTAAAACTCCCATGAATTATTATTATTAGAGGGGAGCCATGTCTGTTAAAGTCCTTTGAATGTATGGGTAGATGTGACTTCCGTATACAAGCTCCTGGTGCACTTTGACCTTTCTTTCTTTCTTTCTTTCTTTCTTTCTTTCTTTCTTTCTTTCTTTCTCCCAGTTTGAGTTACTCTGGCTATCCTAAGTCATCTCACAAAATATGACCAAAATGTCAAAAGGCATGCCTGCAAAGTGTTTGTGACAGACCTGAGTTAGCCTCCCCACACTGGGTATCATTCCCTCTGACATTGGATCTGGCACTATTATTAGATATGTGGTGAGGTACTGCCGGAGGGCTGCAAAATGGGTTAGAGGGCCAAAATGACATCATATGGCGGATCTGAGAGTGGATGTCCAAACTTTTTTTGGGGGGTGGAGGTGCTACTTGAACGAAGTTGGAGGTCCATCCAGTTTAGATTAGCAGTTGCACTGGAGGAACATGTGTTTAACCCTTTTCCCTGTGAAGTTTCCCTGTCCTAAATCGCCCCCAAGCTGCTATTAGCTCTGCTAGGAGAAAAACACAGTGTCCCTCTATCCAGCTTCTATTTGGCCCTCTAGAGAGGTCAATTAACAGAGCAACTCCTCTGATCAAAATCAGAGCTCTCCTGCAGCTACTTTAAAGTTAAAGGTTACTTGGGAAATCCATTGTTGAAGGTTAATTGAGGACTGACCATGGGAAAAAATAGTTTTAATAGTTTTAAAAACCCTGACACACACACACACACACACACACACACAGAGAGAGAGAGAGAGAGAGAGAGAGAGAGAGAGAGAGAGTTTTGCAGTGTTGCCAAGTTGGGGGTAGCTTGTTGTGAGAAAATCTTGTATATTTCAGTATGAGAATGCAACGTGTCTCATTCCTCTTATGGATGCCCCTTATTCATGCATACGTGCAAGAATTCTCAAATATTTGGCAACACGGCTGCATCTCATTGGTCCAGCTGACTGGCCCTGTGTCTCATAGGATGTTACTCAATCTAGACAGTATTAGCTCATCACCAAAGAGATATTTCAGTGAAAGGTGGAAGTTCAGCAGGGGCCTTGGTTAGGGCTTGTGCAATTCCAGTACCAGGAAGAAGGTGGCAATAATTAGCCCTGACTGACAGGAGGAATGCAGGATCTTAAAAAAGAAAAGAAAATGTAAACAGCATCGCTTCTTGGCAGGGTGTGTAGCTGAATGAACACAGAGATCAAAATACCAACAAGCATGCTAAGTGTTATTAAAGCAAGAGTGGGGAATCTGCAGCCTTTTAGATGTTGCTGGACTACAACTCCCATTATCCCATTCGCCGTACTGCCTGGGACTGACAGGAGCTGGAGCCTAACAGCATCTGCCGGACCACAGGGCCCCACCCCTTGGCTTGAAGTATTTTTAGATTTTCAAAACAAAGGGGAAAAGAAAAAGGTGGGATTGTTGTGCTAAAAGTTTCAAAATGTGCCCCTAACCTAGACAAATTAAGGAAACTGTTTTCCTTCAAGCATTTTCCTGATGTGTCCATCAAACTCACTAATCCTGCTCATCATGCCATCTTTTGCTAACAACATCCTTGTCAACAACATGGGCTAATTGGAAGAATACAGCATAGCAGTTAAGAAGCTGGAGAAAATGGCACCCGTGGTTAAGTGCTAATGTGGAGATCTTGAATTAAGGCTCTGATTTCGGCATCAAGACTCTGGCAATGGGACAGCATCCTTCACCTCACCTGAGAGCAGCAAACTAGTTAGGGGGCGGGCTGCATGGGGTGGCACACACAGCTCTGCCCTCTAACCCCTGGCCACCACTGGCCACCACCCCAGCACCTGCTGCCTGAAGTGTCCCCTTCACTTTGTCTAATGGCAGGCCCGGCCCTATTCCTTTCTTCTATTTTATAGAAGTGTGGAATATCAGTCAAGGCTAGAAGCTGCATCCTCTACCTCAGAAGTTTTTTCTTTTCTTTCTCTCTCCTAATCCCTGATGTGCACAGACTGACTGTCATTAACTTGTATTATAAGGCAATGACAACATGCTGCTTCTCCTCCCAGAGGCCTAGTTTTATAAATAAGTCCTTGGCCAAACCCTGGTCCAAAATAAGCTTTGCTTTAGACAGGGGTGCCAACTTGAATAAGCCCCGTCCCACATAATCAATCACATGATGCAGTGCACACCCCGTTTGAATGGGAATGCCCATCAACTTTGCGGGGGCCTGCCCCCCTCAAATATTTTATTATGGGGGCCAAAGCTCCCACAATCCCTAGGAGTTGGCTCCTATGGCTCTAGATCAGATAAAGGAAACCTAAGGCACTCCAAATGTAGCTGGGACTCCAACTCCCATCAACCCCAGCCATCATGGCTAGCTTTATCTGTTTCTCCACCTTCTCCTGTGCACCACATCCAAGTTTCCTAGCCAGGGCTCGCTTCTTTGTACTAGGCAACCTTTGCATTTCAAAGCATGCAACTAATGAATACACCAGATGCATTTCTCACTCAAATATGGCCAGCCTCTTTTGTTCCCTCTCTGCGTGCAACAAGTTGCACTGCATACAGTAAAGGTGAGGACAGGAAGTGAAGCTGAAATCAGTGTTGCGGCATCTGTATTGCTAGATGTGGTTTTCCAAGGTAATTATGTTTTTCTTGGTGTGGAGCAAATGTCTTGGGACAGCCTTGTTTTGTTATTACCGGTAGTCTGGGCTGTGGAAGCTGAGAGAGGGAGTGGAATGAGCGGAAAACAGAAGTTGAGTTTCTGATCACTGTAAAGCTTTGAGAAAGGAGGAGACCCAGTGAGGCCTTTTCAGATTATCAAGGATAGAATGTTAAACCCACTCAGAGAGTAATCCTAACTGAATACAGTCAGATTTATGTCCACATGTTCATTATTGCTGTGCAGTGAACTAGGAGAAGAGAAATACTCTTCCTGCCCCTTAACTCAACATTCACACATTGGGGGATAACCATAGCTCAGTGGGAGAGCACCTGCCAGGTTTAATCTCCGAGGTTTTTTGTCTCACTTTTTGTTACACAAGAGGTGCCCTTTCAGTTGGCTATAATGCAGCAACACTGGGGAAAACATCACAGAACTAGTAAAGCAAAAACGATGTGCGGATAGTCAAGTCAATCCACCACTAATGCACTATTATTGTGTCAATGACATATTGAAAGTACACCTGTAAAACAAAACACAACACCTCAGGGACCCTCAGGTAATCTCCAAAGGTCAGGCAAAAAGCATTCTAAGGACGTAACAAACAGGGCTTGCTTTCCAACTGATAGGTAGCTTTATTCTTAGCTCCCTCTTAAGCTATCTAAAAATATCTGTAACACAAGCATGAGCCTGGTGGATGTCCCCCCCCCCCCAACATGGCAGTGGTTTGTCAGCAGGAACAGAAAAGGGTGGATCTGTGCAGCACAGAGCATTGTTTACTTGGGTTCTCTCTGCTAAATTTGCAAGCAAAAAGGGCCATAGATTGGTTGCCACTGGATGCTGAGTCATCTGACTTCCTCTCAGCAAAATGGCAAAGGCAAAAATCAGTGACTAAGATGGAGGAGCTTTCAATTGCCTGAGAAACTAGCAGCTAGGCAGCCATGAAGACCTTCAAAGCGAAGGATGCAGCCTTAAGCACACTTACCGGTACTTGGGAGTAAGTTTTGAATAAGCTTCTTTGGATTTGGTAAAGGAGACCTTGAATTAGCACTGATTCTTTAAAAGTGGTATGTCATGTGAGTTATCAACAATATCAAGTCAATCTTTTTAAAAATAAAAGAAAGCACAAAGTTCTCCTAGAGAAGTATTGGAAACAATTGCTTTCAGAAAAAGCTGTTTTCTATGACACCTATGCAAAAACCAGCAGCTAAAGATAAACACGATCACCTGCTAGCTGCTCCAGATCAATCCAGTTTTAAAGGAACAGCCACAGAGGTGGATTCAAAAGCTTGTAACACAAAGCTGGAGCCCATGAAGAAGGCTGATAGGGCAGAAAGCTGGGAGATGAATACTAGGGAGAGCCAGAGCCAATAACAGGCACAGCCAAATAATTCTAATTTTCCCCCTATCCTCGTTCCTGCTGAATTCTACAAGGGCAACACTTGAGACCAAGGAGAAGGAGATACAGGCAGTGCTATCCCTTGGACTGGTTGTAAGCAAGAAGTTAGGCAGGTGGGGCTGTCTGAGGGCAGATTGAGGTTGGGGTGGGCAGGCTCCATTTGCCCAAATGGATCAACTTTCACTGAATATAAACCCTGCCTGTTGGACAAGTA
This sequence comes from Darevskia mixta, assembly GCA_034641385.1. Taxonomy (NCBI): domain Eukaryota; kingdom Metazoa; phylum Chordata; class Lepidosauria; order Squamata; family Lacertidae; genus Darevskia; species Darevskia mixta. The sequence goes on along the minus strand of JAWWNH010000029.1, from coordinate 48,096,357 downwards.
TGGTGGTCTCAGCTTAGTAAGCTGTAGATGTAGAATCAGGTTTCATGTCTAGAAGTTTGACACTTCTGTGTATTTTGTTTATATACAGTGGTACCTCCGGTTATGAACTTAATTCGTTCCAGAGGTCCGTTCTTAACCCAAAACCATTCTTAACACGAGGCACGTTTTCGCTAATGGGGGCCTTCTGCTGCCGCCGCGCCGCCAGCACGTGACTTCCGCTCACATCCTGGGGCAAAGTTTGCAACCAGGAGCATCTACTTCCGGGTTAGCGGAGCTTGTTACCCGAAGCATTCGTAAGGAGGATGGTAGGTAACCTGAGGTTCCACTGTATTAAGGAATCAATAAAGATCTACAGCCAGGCTGCATTCAATCAAGGTAGATGATGCTTATAAATAGACCTCATCACTCAAAAAGAAGGAAGGAGGGAGAGAGAGAAATACTTTCAGCCGCTAGGAAACAAATGTCTCCAGCTATTCCATCACCAAATAACAAGTACTTGTGGCTTTTTTTTTTTTAGCATAAAGCGGGTGTTCAAAAATAAAAATGCTGACTGCAGTTTGACTTCAAGAAAGACGATGTGATGCTTTCAAATTTTATGAAATCAGCCTGGTGCATTCATTCATTGGTGCCAGCCCATTCATTGGAAGGACAGGGCATTTGCTGTATGAAGCTCTTGCAAGTGCTGCTATTGCCAGGATTGGGAATTAGAGTATGGGTTAGAGTATGGATTAGGAACAATGGCACAACTGAATCCTGAACACAAGATCAGAGCAAATTTATAGCCAGCATAAAGTCATGGCAAGGATAGCCTCTATCACAATTGTTCTGAGATGAGCAAGGAGGTAGCTCACTCGCCAGCTGGGATCCACCCTGGAGCCTGGATCTGCCTGCAAAGGCAGAGCTAATCTGCTGGCTGCACTTGGCTGCCAACCCTTAACTCATTCTTTCTCTCTGCTTCCATTTTAGGCATATAGAACGGGCTCAGCACTGAGAGAGAAATACATGCTAAGTTGGGAACAGGATAAGTCAGGAATAGCCAGCTAGGGAGTTTTTTTGTTTGTTGCATAAGATGAGCCCAAGGGAAAAGCAACTGCCCAGATGCCTGCTTTCCTTCCCTGGTTTGCTGCTATATCATGCAACCATTAAGTCCAGGATAGTTGGAGAAGGAGGACAGGCAGCTGGGCTGCTGCATCACCGGAGCAGGAAAAGACAGGCAACTGGCAAGTTAACTGACTCAAAGAGTTACAAGAGTTCTAGCTTGGCTGAAAAGTGGCACTATACACCTGAGTGCCTTATTCAGAACCAGGTTTGTGAGACACTCCGGCATCTGCAGGTAGCTGTGACTTCCAGGCAGAACAGAAGCATCTTCCACCCTAGGTAATGTAGCCAAAATGAGCATACATTCACCTTGCTAGGCCATAGCAAAGGTCAATGCAGTCCAGAATTCAGTCTCCAGCTGTAGTCAGCCACATGACCTTCTCATCTCGTGTGTGTTTTTAGAATTTTTTCAGATATCCCCTGATCTGTGGAGGGCACAGTAACACCTTTCATTCCGGAACCTAGAGAACTAAAACTACTTAGAAAGTTCTGTCTTTTGTGGAACCTCTTAAACTGCCTTTTGCAACCTCTTAAACTGATCTGAATTTTGGGAAACACTACCAAGGCCAAGGGTACCTCAGCTTGCAGCTGAGTTCTAGTTTTAGTGCTCAGCGTTGAAGGTTTGAAGAAGCAGAGACTATGTGGGTGTGAGACAATAAGAAACTGAGGAAGGAAGAAGGCAGAGTACGAGTTAGGGGTGGCAGTCAGCTAAGCTTTACTCAGAATAGACCCATTTAAAGTAATGAACCTGACTAAGCTTGGCCCATTAATTTTGGTGGGTCTACTCTGAGTAAAACAGTTGAATACCACCCAGTATTATTTCGTGGGAGAGGATTGGAAAAATGCGAACACAAATGGTAAGCTGCAAAGAGGGAGGCTGGGACAGACTTAAAAACTTGTTTGGGGAGGACTCTAGCCACTAAGCAACCACACAACTAAATGGTACTGACCCCAGCCACAACCTCTCTCCATGGCTCCCTCATGGCGCCTGCCAATAGGGGCCTGGAGGGTCCCCACACCTCCTGCTTAGGACTGGTGGCCTCTTTCTACCCCTTCCTGGCCAGTGCTGCCCTACAGGCAAATCTTGTCCAGACTGAGCTTCAGATCCTCCACACACTGACACTACCCTTCCCCCAGAAACAACTTCTTATCGTTGAAGAAAGCGGAGCTGCTAGCCCTCAGGAAGGAGCTCTATTATCTAGTAGCAACAAACCACAATTCCTCAGTTCTCCAGTTTGAGAGTTATGGCTCTGAAGTCAGGGATGGGGAACCATTGGCCCTCTAGATCAGGGTCTCCAGTTGTTTTTGGACTACAACTCCCATCTTCCCTAGCTAGCAAGACAAAGTGGCCAGGGATGATGGGAATTGTCGTCCCAAAACAGCTGGAGACCCACGGTTGGGGAAACCCTGCTCTAGATGTCGCTGAACTATAACTCTCCTCAGCCCCAGCAAGCATGGCCAACGGCCAGGGATGATGGTAGTTGAAGTTCAGCAACATCTGGAGGGCCAGACGTGCCCTGCCCCAGCACCCGTTCTAGGTAGACCCTGGCCATTCCCTCTCATATTTCTCACCTGGAAGATCAATAATGAGCCACCCATCTTCTTCTTCCTCTTTAGAGACAAACGGCTTAGGTTCCTCAAGGTCCTCAGGTGCGCTGCTGTCACTGAAGAAGAGGCTGGTGAGGCGCTGGAACATGGCTGGATAATTATTTCAGAGGTGGACTTGGGAACAAAAGGCGGGGATGAGTTTGTAGGCGCTGGCTTGAGCGTGTGGAAGCTGGTGTGGAGGCAGGAGCACGAGGCGGGGAGTGTTGAATGGACGGATTCCTTGCCAAGGGTGAGAGCTGCTTGTTTTCCTAAGCGGAGTCTTATCTGAGTTGAGTTACGTAGATAGTGCAATCATAAGGTTCTTCACTTGGCTTCAGTGCAAAGGCCTGCCAAAGAAAGGGAAAATTCATTCAGGCCAAACACTGATGGAATCACGAGGAACTCAGATGGCCTGGAGAAGGGAACCCTTGCACGGACCGTCATCCCAATTCACCACGGCCATTTCCCTTTATTCTGCCTCCTATACATAGTGCCTTCTCAGCTGCATTGCCACTGGGCTGCCTGATGGGCCTTCCTCACTTTTACTATAGAAATAAACACCTCGCAAGACGGCTGAGTCGAGTCCTCTCACCCTACGGGGTGCCCCAGGCAAGGAGCAGCCTGTTCGCTTTGATTACGGTTAACCTACTTCCCCTCACATGCAGGCAAAGAAAACAAGTGTGGCTTCTCTTGTGCCAACCTGGTGCCCTCCAGATGTTTTGGATGCCAACTCCCATCAGCCCCAGCTAGCTGAGGGGGCACCAGGTGGGCTAAGGAGGCCCTAAGCCAGGGGTCAGCAACCTAAGGCCCATGGGCCACAAGCGGCCCATGGGGTTCATTTAACCGGCCCATGGACCCCCGCCACCCACTTGGGCGGCTCCCGTGCGCCGTGCTAAACCGGCGCGGAGCAGAGCGGGGACCGCCTTCCGCAACACTGGCTGACTTCCCATTGGCTGCAGGAAGCTCCTGCAGCCAATGGGAAGCTGCGCATTCCTCCTCCACGCCGGAAATGGTGTTTGCGCATGCGTGCGTGCGCACTCCGCCCCACCGCGGCATCTGCGGGACCGTGAACTGGCCCAAGCCACAAAAACTTTGCCAACAACTGCCCTAAGCCTTGTGCTGCATGTGCTAAGCACCAGTCAGGAATACTGTAAGGAAAAGTAGATCATCATAGTGTGAGTTTCTATGTGTGCCTGTCACAGCTCAGACAACTGCCCCTTTCCATATCCCCCCTGACCACAGCAGTGGGAGATAGGTGGCATGGTTCGTTTATATTCAGATACATCCCTGCCTGAGATCTTTGTTCCTCCAGCTCTTCCATCCCTCACCATCTTAGGAGGTTTCTTGCTCCCTCCAAAGACTTTGCACTTTCTCCCTTGCTGCCCCCATGATATAGCACCCCTGAACACCTCTGTGATGCTCTTTCCCTTTCTTTAGATCCCTCCCCAAAGTCCACCATTCCAAGCATTTGGCACAACACTGTCATTCCCTTGCTCCACTGTAATTCAGCTTGTAATTAAAGATGCCCTCCAGGATTTGTGCTCTTGATGCCATGGGGGTAGCTGTACGAGAGCCATATGAGCTATATGAGAGCCAGTGTGGTGTAGCCGTTAAGAGTGCTAAATTAGGTCCTTGGAAAACTATGGTTCAGATCCCCACTCAGCCATGAAGCTCACTAGGCGGTCTTGGGCCAGTCAGCTCCTCTCAGCCTAGCTTTGGTTTGTTCTGTGATGCTTCTTCAAATCCACCACGTTATTGCTATAGGGGCTATAGCACAACTAAAGCAGGACAACCCGTACCCTACCCCAAGAACAAATGCTCTGGTTTTCATGGCCTGCTTTTGTTGCAGTATAGTCCATCTGGACAGCATAACTGGTAGCATTAAGGAAGCATCACAGAACCATTAATAAAGCAGAATAAATCCACCGACCCAGTATACTATTATTGTGTCAAGCACATGTTGCAGAATACTATCCAATATTCTTAAACCCTGTGCTATGCTGGCTCTGAACTTGTCAAAACTCAGTGAATGAGGTGAACAGCTTGCTTTCTTGGACTCAGCTATACAGCTGCAAATAAAACGTTTTAAATGTGCTGTAAAGCGCAACATACAAATGTGACACTAGATGGCAGCAGTGAGCTTTGCCAAATTCAATGTATTTTTCAAAACGTTTTTTAAAAAAGCATTTTCACAGCGTTTTTTATAAGTGTGTAGATTCCACCCTTTTGTCTTTTTAAGTATTTGAAAACTGGCAGCATGTTTATCCAGAACCAGAGGAGAGACATCTCTTTTGGGATCTTTTAGACTGTGATGGATCAGATCTCCAATAATCTTTTAGAAGAGGGAACATTTGGATTTGTTTGTCAGAGAAATTCCTTCCTGTCATTTTGCCTATATCTGCTCAGCTTCCATCTGTTCCTACAGCAAAGGGTTTCCATTAATCAGCGCAGCCTATTTAATCAGCACGATGCATCACTAATAACTGCACCCATTTATTACAAAGTGCTGTCTGGTCAGACCCGTGGGCATTGGGCAGCGCTATAGCAAATCAATCTGACATGTAACCACCCCATGAGGGATCTGCTGGAAGTCTCAAGACCACAGAAAATAGCATTTTCATGGAGGAACAAAGTGATCCTGTGTTGTTGCCACAACAATCCTTTGACATAGGTTAGACTAGAAGAGAGCAACTGGCCTGATATCACATACATAGCAAGCTTCAGGGCCGGGCAGTGATTTGAATTCAGAACTCTACTATATCACATTATCTTTCCCCAACTCTGTTGCCCATGGAGGCTAGCCTTAAGGCCTTCTTATGTGCCCAGGAAAGCTTTCAATTAGGGACTTCAGGGATGAACCTACTTACTCCATTATGCTATATGGTTCCTTTCCCTGCATATCAAAGAACATAAATGCTCTGTTGGATCAGGCCAAAGACCCATCTAGTCCAGTGTCCTGTTCTCACAGCAACCAACCAGATACATATTGGAAGCCCACAAGCAGCATCTGAACACATCAGCCCTCTCCACACTCATGTTCCCCAGCAAATGAAGTTCAGAGGCACTAGTTTTACCCTTGCCCTTACCCCACTCTTTTCCCAGGAAAAAACCCCCGCTCTTTAGTGCTAAATCAGAGCTAACGTCAATCAAGGGGAAACACAGCTGGTGGAATGTGATTTCCTAGCCAGAAGTGTCAATACATCCTGACAGCTTTTCAAATAGGTTAATACTTGCCCCACATCTTATTGAATTGATGCCTTTTCCTCCTGGTTTTCCTCCATCCCCTCTGCCTAAGTATAGAAGTTCTTCTCTTGCCACATCCCACTGATTGTGTCCAATTGGATTTGCAAAGGACTATGATTTGGCTCAAAGGCAGATGGTTGCTCCTTCCTCCTTCATAATGACCCCTTTCCTGTTCAGAGCCTTTAGGGACCTACACATGACAGTGATGGCTTGCTGCAATTACCTAGGCAGGGAGCTGCAGTGGAAGCCATTATGATGGCAGCAAACACATATACTACTTGGCACCAATGGATGGATCCTGTAGGCATAGCAGGCAGCACAGGAGAAGCCTGGTAGGGTAGTTTATCTCAGAGGTCTGTGAGACAAGTAAGTTGGCATTCATACTCAGCATATAGCTGGGGCTGTATTTGTTTCCTTAGAAATGTGTCTGACTTATTTCAATGGAATTTGCTTGAGCTCATTGCCTTTTGCAGTGGTGAGCTTCTGTTACATTGGGACCTGCTGGTCAATCTCTAATCATTTGCGGTAGATGTGCAAGGAATTAAGGTTATGAATTGTTTGACAACAACAGCAACAGAATCACCCCTCTCCACCTGAAATTATACTACTTGAAATGAAGAAAGATTGGGGGTAAACTGGAATGGGTTTTTGGGTGGAACGACTGTGAGCTCCGTTTTGTTCCAGTACTCAAAACAAAGTCCTGGACTCAGAATTATTTAATTCTAAATGTATGTCTTTTGCACCAGGCTCTGCTCAGTGAATCTTGGGGGTCTAATTAGAAACAAAGTAAATCCCACTGGAAGTGGCTCATGGGGTACAGCAGAGCTGCTATTCCAGCTTCCCAGCAGGTGGGTCACTTCATCTTTCAGGATGAAGAGGGGGAGGCAGTGAGGAGGTCAGCACAGTGTAAATGCAGTGGCGGAACCAATCTAGTGGCACTGCTGGTGTGTTTGCACCATGCTGACATCCCCACCACCTCGTTCTCTCTCTCTTTTCCTTCTGGTAAGCAACACGAAGCTAAGATAGCAGCTCTGCCTCACCCAGAGAGCTGCTTTTGGATGCCACAAGCCTGGCATCTGCCCAGCTCTGGTGAGGTGGAGCTGGGACAGGCAGGGATGAAGCACACCACTTATTTCACAGCATTGCTGCTGTTGTTAATATCTGCCAGTCTCTTGCATGCCAAATAAATAAGACCCCCCCCCCAACAGAACCCACCAAATAAACTAAGCAGAGGAAGGGATAGGTTACATTTGCACAAATGGCTAAGGATTAAATTGTGGTCTTTAAAATTTTTGAAGCCACTTTATTATGACCAACCGAAACGCTGCAAAATGACAAACAAGCTTTTGAGTCCACCAGAACTTTCCATCAGGGTGAATGTTAAGCAACATTTAAATAAAACAGATATCACACCTAAGAGTCTTTGCCAACTGGTTCTTACTGATATAAGAGCCAGTGTGGTCCAGTGGTTAGAGTGCTGGATTAGGCCCGGGGAAACCAGAGTTAAGATCCCCACTCAGCCATGAAGCTCACTGGGTGACCTTGAGCTAGTCACTGCCTCTCAGCCTAACCCACCTCACAGGGTTGTTGTGAGAATTAAATGAGGAGGGGCAGAGGCACGTATGGCACCGTGAGCTCCTTGGAGAAAAAGGTGGAATATAAATGCAATGAATGAATGAATGAATGAATGAATGAATCTGATCTTTTTATAGTTCTCATTGTATTACTGTGTTTTCTGTCTGTATTCCACCTTGCAACAGAATTACTGATAGAACTATGTGAAAACCAGCAAGGGGACTTAAAATAAAAAAAAATGGTGGTGCTGGCAAGTTGCTGTTAGCACAAATGCTGGGATCTAATGTGAGCCCTGCAATTCGTTCCTGAATGCTCCGGGCTCCTTTCAAAGCCCACTCAGCTCCAGCCTTGAGCAGAGTCCTTCACAAACAAGCTCAGCTGTGCTCTTAGGGGGAGACAATGATGGGTTTTTCTGCCTTTCAACCAATCAGCAAATCCATCCTGAAATTCAGTCACATTAGTGACATTGAAAAGAGGATTGTGTGGGGCCGGGGGAGGGAGTGTATGTTCATGTTGCAAAGAACTGAGACAGCTGAGAACAGGAAATGTGAGCTATGCAGATGGAAAATACACAGGAGGTGGGGGCCGGGGAGACAGCAGTTCATCCAGAGAGCACAGGGAGTATTTGAGGGGCTTCTGGCTGGCAGGTCTGCCCATGATAAGACATTGCCTGTATCTTGCCATTGCCTGTATCACAGAAGCAAGAAGGGAAAGGATCTTTAAGGGGGGCGGGATGTACATCTGGGGGAAATGTAATTTCTGCAAAGTAATGAGAGGCTGCCTGATCATGAGAGATGGAAGAATTGGCTTTCGCTCCAAAAACTTTTGGACCACAACACCATCATGCCAGACCACTGGCCATGGCCATGCTTCCTGGGACTGATGGGAGGTGTAATCCAAAGCTTCTGGAGGAAAGATGCCAAGTTGGTGGAGGTTTGCTTTATATCATGAAGCCACTTGTTACTCTCTTGGGTTTCTGTAGTGTCACTAGCTATCAGAGATGTTGCTGGACCAAAACTGATCCATCCAGTTTGGTGTGCATGTGGCCTGAGGTTCTCTACCTTTGATATATAGGATTCCAGTTTTACAAATTATATGGGTTATATCCTTACTTTGGGGGGGGGAAGTATTTCACTAACTTGCAAAGATCCTGATGCTCAGTACATATTCTTTTTCCTGCCTATGCATTGTTTGTTGCACACCTCAACTTTTCCTCATCCCTGGATTGGCCTGCCGTAGTCTTAATTATCAAATAATGTGGTGTGTGCACAAAATGATTTTGCATCGTATCACAAACCTCCCTAATCATGTTTGGAAAAAGAAAAGACCATCGAAATCAAGACATGCCCCCATGCCTTTTGCAATTGATGTGTTACATGTGCATTGTGCGCTCTGGGTAAAATGGGTAAACAAGATTCCATCCCTGAATATTCTCTTGGAATATTCTGACACTTCCTTTGTTGAAACCAAAGAGCCTAGCATCTACTTATTCAAATACTTGTTCAAGAGTTCCTCAGAGGCCTCCCAACCCATCACTAATCTCAGCATCATCTTTCAGCTCTTTCTTCACCTCCCTTTCATTATATACATTTTTATACAGCCACTATATCTGAATTATCAAAGAGTTTATATAAATCAATTCCTACTATTGAGCTAAAAAAAATGGTCTGCCGTTCTCGGCAGAAAACGAAATGAACAAAATTTCCTATCTGTTTCTGACCACACAGGCAATTGTTTTGTTTTATACCAGCCAGAGTGTAAATCTGCAGGACCTCTTGAATTTCATGGGTGAGATCAGATTAGTATGAATGTATGTTATTTGATCTAGTTATCTGATTAACTCATTTATACAGTGGGTGAGACACCAACCCTGCAAGGCATAACACTGCAGGGGTAACTTCAGTTATAGAACTAGGCACCTGGCAGGGAGTGTAATGAAGTAAGAAACGATTAGCCTCGTTGAACTGCTCGATAAACAGACTAGAGAGGCCCAGATTTCACTGACTCAGAACCACCAGAATAGCCACATGCTGTGGGCATGATTCAGAGAGAGAGAGATGTCCTACCTTACAGTGGGCAGTCCTCTATTTGAAGGTGCCCTCCAAAGGGCTGTTTAGTCCAAGTGTGGTTTAAAGAAACAGAACTGTAAGGAGGGAGAGCAGGGGCCCTGAAGCTGCCCATCAACAGCTCTTGAGCTGCTGGTACACAGATCACCTGTTCACAAAGCCTTCTCCATTATGGTTAAGGGTGGAAGAATCTGACCATTGCCGTCCTCTCAGTTCCTCAGGGTTCCAATCTTAAACTTGGTTCTCCACATTTCTGCAGCAATTTTATTTGTTTTTTTTATTAAATCCTCATGAAAATTCTTAGTTATTTTAGTGCAAATTTCTCTAGATGAAAACATTTTTGTATACTGTTTTGACTAATGTATACATTTTTTGCAAGCAATTTCTCCGAATGTAATGCATTTTGTATGTTATTTTCATGCATATATATTCATTTTTATGCACACTTTTACCTAATATAGGCATTTTTTGTAAACACTGGTCGGTTGGAGAACTGTACCACAAAATTCGGATAAATGCAATTTTCAAAGGATGGCTATGTTTCAGTTCTCAGACCATCAAAATTGAATCAAAAACTCAATTTGATAAATTTGGCTTTAAATGTGAACTGAATCAAATTTCTCCCCCATCCCCAACTATGGTAAGATGCACTGAATTTCTATTTAAACTATATACATTATTTCTAAATTTGCATCTATATTTATTCATTAGGAATCTTTTCCCCAATGTGGGACTCAAACCCATAAACCCCGAATTTAAGAATTTCATGCTCTACCTAATGAGCTATCCCTGCTAAAGACATGTGCCCAAAGTTTGGTGTAAGTCCATGAAAGGTGCACTGCTAATCAATTCTTTTCCTGTTTCTTACGTTTGTGGCTAATTCCCTTCACAGAAAAGGCACTAAAAGCCATCAATAATCCAAGCTGATTTTCAGGGTAGTAAATATGATGGCAGATGCCCATACCAGAAGTTCACAGGATCACATCATGAAATGTCCAGCAACATAGCCCTGAAATTTCACCAGCTCTTTTTTCACAACACCGTCTAAATGACTGAACTGTGAACAGAATCTGCACCACTCTGACCCATCTTTAAAGCCCTTCTATAAACACACAGAAGGCTAGTAAGTTCTATTGATTTTATTAACCAAAGCTTTTAAAGCAAGAATAATGTTTGGCGTTTATAGGCACTGTTTCTAAGTGCCTTATCCCTCCTAGCCATCTTTAGAGCAGCCCTGCTCCCTAATGTATAATAACCTCCCCATGTATTAAAACCACTAAGTAAGGCTTTCCTTTGGATGCCCTTGCCACCTCCAGACAAGTGGGGCGGTCAGTGGAGCAAGGGTCTTCTCAGTGGTGCCACCCTGTCCTATCTTGTGAGCATTGGGGCTGGAGAACAGAATATCCCAATGGGGCAACGGATGAGGAGAGGCAGGCATCACTGGCTGGCTTGAACACAGATCAAAAGCTCCCCACACTACAACATATTCTTGCAGATCTCACTTGCGGCTATAACCATTACGTTATGCCAGATCTCCCTTGAATATCTCAGTAATACCCTTTAAACAGTGGGAGTTGGCAAGCCTTACTTGCTTTGGGAACTGACAGAAAAGTAGGAAATGTGACCAGGGGAGAAAAAACCTGCAGTGGGACTTGAGGAGGTACTCACTACTGAGCAAAGCAAGCATGCTGGGATGCTATATCCTGTGTGTCTTTATGTGACCCAATTCTGCAGCAGTTTGGCCCAGCATAAGGTGGGAAATAGGGGGTAACTGAATGAGCTCCCTGCCCCTGCTTCTCCCCCCCTCGTATAAATAAGAAAGTGACATGATGCAGCTCAGACTGTATGCCAGTAAGCCTAGCAGGGGCCATCTGCTCACAGTGAGAGGGGATTACACTTTCAGGCAACAAAGGCCTTTCCAACCCCCTCCTCCAGCACAAAGGAAGAGATGGCTGGTGCCACCAAGCTCTGCTGGGGAAATCAACCTTCTGTGTGCAACTGCCCCTCCCCATTCACCGACAAAGACTCCTGGTAATCTCAGCTTCTTGCCACAGGGTGGTCATTCCCAAACAATGTATGGGAGAAACTGCTAACTCACAGTGAGGTACTCTGTTCCTCTGTTGAACAGCTATCAGAGGGCTTTTTCTCCCAGTGTTTAACTCAGGGGTCAGCAAACTTTTTTCAGCAGGGGGCTGGTCCACTGTCCCTCAGACCTGGGGGGGGGGCGGACTATATTTTGAAAAAAAATATGAACGAATTCCTATGCCCCACAAATAACCCAGAGATGCATTTTAAATAAAAGGACACATTCTACTCATGTAAAAACACGCTGATTCCCGTCTGCGGGCCGGATTTAGAAGGTGATTGGGCCGCATCCGGCCCCCGGGCCTTAGTTTGGGGACTCCTGGTTTAACTGGAAGATTCCACACAGCCTCTGCTGGGGGAAGAACATTCAGGGACATCTCTTGCAATAAGTGTGATTGGGTTATTCAGAGTTAATCCTCATGGGTCAATAGCCAGGGATGATGGGAACCTAGAACACCTGGAGGCCCAAAACTCCCTCATCTCTAAAGGGTGGGTAATTTTTATTCTTATGTATTCTAAAAGCAAACCATTTTAGATCCAAGACCAAAGTGTGTCTCCAGTTTTAACTGGGGCAGTGCATGTCCCGGTTACAGTAATTTGGGAAATGCCTGCAATATGCAAAGGGCGGTGAGGAGGTAGTGGATGTGGCAGCAGGGATCCCACAGATATCCATGTGGCCACTGTGAGAACAGGATGCTGGACTAGATGGGCCACAGGCCTGATCCAGCAAGCTCTTCTTAGCTTCTTATGTATTTGTCCTTCCTGGAAATTGGGTATTTTTTCAGTTATTAATGGCTGCACATTATTTTGATAAATCCAAGTGAACTCCAGAGAGGTTTTTGTTTGGCAAAAGGAAACTAAAGCCAGAAAGAAAATGAGCTATTCTCCTTTCTCTCAACCTGGCATATATTGTTATCCTTCTTTTGTGAATCACTGGCTCTCCATAATAACCCTGTTAGGTAAGACCAGGAGCGAGAGAGAGAGAGAAAGCACAATTGAAACCAAGACCAATGAAGCACAAGAACATTACAAAATAGGCAGGAAGGAGTGGGTTGCTCTTGTTTTTGTAATTAACAGGGACAGGACTTCCAGAACTGTTACGAGCATTGCAAATACCTATTTAGAATCAAGACGCTGCTCCCAAAAATAAACCCTTTCCAAATTCTTTGGAGCCAAATGCCAAGAGTCGCCAAGGAAAACATTCCGAAATAGATCTAAGAATGCCTCCACTGTCATCACGACACTGTAGAATGGCAATATGTGCTCATGATGCTTGAGAATTGCTATCTTCATCACCTCCTACTCAAGAGGGGATGGCTATGGTGGTTGGGAGGGTGGAAGCTTCATCTGTCACACTGGTGTTTATACTGTAGATTTAATGTGTCACAGTTTAGTATTAGATTGCACAATCTTCACCCCAAACTTTAGAATGCATAAAGGCACAAAAACTCCCATTTCTTAATGCAGTGGGCTAACCCCATAACCTTCAAGGACAGTTGCTATGTACTCATACAGATGGAAGCTGGATTAGAGGGAAATTCACCAAACCTCAATGTTTCATGGAATTATAGAATCATAAAATTGTAGAGTTGGAATGGACCGCAATGCAGGAATCTCAACTGGGTCATACATGAGAGATGGCCATCTAACCCCTGCATAAAAGCCTTCAAGGAAGGAGAGTCCACCACCTCTCATAGAAGTCTCTGTCAAATAGCACTTACTGTCAGAAAGTTCTTACTGTTGTTTATTTGGAATCTCCTTTCTTGTAACTTGAATCATTGATTCAGGTCCTACCCTCCAGAGCAGGACAAAATAAGCTAGCTCCATTCTCCATGTGACAGCCCTTTAGATATATGAAGATGGCTATCATATCTCCTCTCAGTCTCCTCTTTTCCAGGCTAAACATACCCAGCTCCCTCAAACGTTGCTCATAAGGCTGGGTTTCCAGACCCTTTATCAACTTGTTTGCCCTCCTCTTCACACCTTCCATATTGTCAATATCCTTCTTAAATTGTAGTGCACAGAACTGGACACAGTACTCCAGGTGTGGTCTGACCAAGACAGAATTAGAGCAGGACTATTGCTTCCCTTGATTGGGGTACTTGTTATTGTTTAGTCGTTTAGTCGTGTCTGACTCTTTGTGACCCCATGGACCAGAGCACCAGGGTACTAGGCTTCTGTTAATGCCACACTGTTGACTTATGTTAAGCTTATAGTCTATAAGACCCCCATATCCTTTTCACATGTACAACTGGCAATCCAGATGTTCCCCATCTTATATTTGTGCAGCTGGTTCTTCATGCCTAAGTACAGAACCTTACATTTGCCCCTATTGAAATTCATTTTGCTGGTTTATAGCCAATTCTCCAATACGTTAAGGTCATATTGAATCCCAATTCTGTCTTCAGTTGCATGGGTACACCTCCCAGTTTCATGTCATCTGCAAATTTGATTAGCATCCCCTCAATACTTTCATCCACATCATTTATAACAATGTTTAACAACCCTGGGCCCAGGACAGAACTCTGCAGCAGTATGCTGCACCCCCCTTTTCTCCAGGATGACTCGTTAGCGAGTACTCGTTAGCGAGTACTCTGTGGGTTTAGTCAGCCAACCAGCTACAAATCCACCTGACAGTTACCTCATCCAGTCTACATTTTACCAGCTTCTCCAGAAGAGTATCATGAGGGACTTTGTCAAAAGCCTTACTGAAATCAAGATACACTACGTCCGCAGCATTCCCCTAATCCATCAAGCCTGTAACTCTATCAAAAAACAAAGAAAACAATGAGATTTGTCTGGCATGACTTGTTTTTGAGGAACCCATGCTGGGTCTTAGTAATCACAGCATCCTTTTCTAAGTGCTCACAGCCCTTTCCTGGTATTGAGGGCCCACAAACCAGGTTTAATAAGAAATGACAGGACAGATACAGCTAACATCTGCGATTGTATACCACTTCCCAAACCTGCAGCTGGAGCACACTGGATGCAGAGTAAATGGGAGTGTGTACACAGCTGCATCATAGCTTCCTGTCACACAGCTGTAAAATGAATGGTCATAGATGAATATGGTGTCTGCAACTTTGCAGTTTGCTTATGCATTTAATCTGCAGAGTAGCTGATATGCAGGAGTCTGTCACTTGTAGTCCTATGGATACAAATGAACATCTAAATCTTTTCCCTAGAGCATGCGACTACAGGGGGTAAAACTCAGAGTGGTGACTACACTTCAGTTTCATTGCAACAGCCATCAACTTTAACACACAAATCAATAAAGGACCAGGCACTTCAGCTCCAACACTAGTGCCTCTGGCCTTTTTGTCACCCACAAATCAGGTTTAATTATCACTTGTGAAAAACAGGACACCAGAGCAGCAGCACATCAAAAGGGAATGTGATAAACTTCCTTACCATATACTGTATACTGTCAGTGCCAGCATCGCTCCTCTTGCAAGTTATCCAAAGCTGGACTAGTCTAAGGCCCCCAAAAGGACAGATGTTAAAAGCAGCAAGCTAACCAAACTCTTGAGCACAATGGTTTCAAATGCTGGCTAGGGTGGTGTGATGATTAGAGCATTGAACTAGGACCTAGAAAACCAGGGTACAAATCCTGATTTAGCCATGAAGCTCACTTGATGGCCATGGGCCAGTCATTGTCTCTCAGCTTAACCCTACCTCACATGGTTGTCGTGAGGATAAAGTGGAGATGTGTGGAAAAACCCCAATGTGTGACACCTTGAGCTCTGTGGAGGAAAGCTGGGACATAAATGTAATAATAAATACATCAACACATTTTCTGTTGGGCTCACACCCTGAATTCTCCACAAGCAAGCCATCATTCTTTTGCACATTCGGCTATTCCGCTTTAATAGTGCATAAAGGATTTTGCTTTTCTGGGAAGATATGGACACTGATTGGCAGCAGCTCTCCAGGGTTCCAGGCAGGGGATCTCTTTCAGAGGCTAAGGATTTAGCCACAGCCCTTATGCAAGCCAGGCCAATGTTCCACCACTGAGCTACTGCCCCTCCTCTTCCCAGCTACGCCCACAATTAAATTATGTGTGTTAAAATATAACATGCTGAATGAGCCCGAAATCCAAACTACCACTCAAAGCTATAAAAAAAGATGAGTAAAGTGGGCCAAAGGAGAGGCACACCGAGCCCTAGTTCTCCTTTCCCTTGGGTGCTTTATTTGCTGTGACACCGACCCTACCAGCTTCTTGCTCAGCAATGCAAATACAAAATAACATGACATTGCTCCATGCAGTCCTCTGCCCACCGAATTATCAAAGAAATGCAATGCACCGATCTTCAGCGCTCTTCAGTATATGGCAGCCTTCCACACAGCAGGTCAAAAGAGGACAACTTCAATACGCGCGGGGAGGGGGAGCGGGGGGGGAGGATTAGAAAGGGCCGGCCTTGGTGACGTCTCAATGTCATATGCAAATGACGGCGACGTCACCCCAGGCTTCCAATCCCAGGCAGCCAATGGGGGTGGGGGCTGAGATCAACCTTTAATCTTAATCCGCTGGTGGAGAAACAAGTAACAAAAGAGGCAAAGACAAGGGAATGTTAAGAATCAAGCAGGGCCGTGAAAATGACCGAGCGCAGAGCGGCTGCTGGTGCTCCAGGTCGAGGAAACGCGACGCCTTGTTTGTCGTTTCAACAGCTCTGCCTTTTGTTCCCTTTTACCTACGTCAAGAGGAGGGACCTGGGCACCGATCCTGCCTCCTGCAAGCCCGACGAAGTGGGGGACTCGCATAGGTCACGGAAGCTTGTTGTTGTTGTTACGCCACAACAGCGCATCTGTTCGCGCTTGGCGCGGAGATAAATTTCCATAGAAGGCCGGACGCTGCGGGTTCTCGCCTTCCCTGCCCTCCACCGCACCCCGATCCACAAGTGCATGCTCGGTTTATAAACTATAAGCCAAGAGGCGACCCAGTAAGGCACGTTCGTAGTTCTCTTGCAAAGAGTCACACACAAGTGAGAACTCTTCTCGTTTTTATTTTTGAACAAACAAGCGGCGGGAGTGACGCCAAGGACAACAAATCAAGTCCGCATTTTGCATTAGGAGCCCATATGCAGCGGTAGCTGGCAGGATTGCAGTGGGTAACAAGAGCTTGCTCTCAAGGAAACAGCTGAGCGAAAAAGCAGGCAGCCAACCCACCACACTGATCTGCAGTTGATTATGATGAACATTTTCCATTCGCCTGTTATGACCTCAATGAGACAAGCTCCACACAAACAAGGGGATGTTTTGCCTTCTTTCCGCTCCTTCGCCTCTCCCTCCCCACCCGCATCACCTTCCCAGTGTATTATTAATATCTGCAACATTTTGTTGTTGTTAATAGCTGAAGACAGTCAAGACAAAAGGCTCTTTCTGCATTTTGAAGCTAAGAAAGAGAGTCAGTTACAAACCAGTCAGATCTCGAACCCCAGCCTATTATTCCTGGCTGTCTCTTGCGCAGCCTTTTGTTTATTACCGGAGGCTCTTCAAAATCGTAAAAAAAAAAGCAACCATGATTATTAATGATTCTGCAATTACTTACATTCGGGGATCCGGTTTTAATGTGGGATATTTTACTCTCAAAAACCAACGATGAGATTACACAGACATAGATACACGCACCACATATGTCAATTTTTCATTTGCAAGCCAAAGCAAAGGACGAGTCTGGATGTTTCAAAGTAAACAGGAGCCTTTCTTCGTCGCCGCCCGCCCCCCCCTCCAGGCCCCCAGTCTCTCTCTCCCTGGTGACTCTAGAGGTCAAGATAGCCTGCTTCTAAATTCAACACAAAGATCTGTCCCTCCTGAGGTTTAGATGGTCTCCTACCTCAATATAATGTATTCGTGAGTTCCCTGCCAACCAGAGGATGAAATCGCAACGCGTCCATAACAACATATTGAGAAACATAAAGCGAAGCACCCGGCCGCATAGAGACTGCCAAATACAAAAGAGAATTCAAATGGCACACCAGAAGGGAAATCGATATCAGAGATGAACGTCCCTCTCTCACACACACACACTACATGCAAAGAGATGGACTCTTAAAACGTCGACAGCAGCAAAACAAAAATAACTCGCAAGCTTCCTTTCGCCACAAAAATACAAGTTTGGAAATAAACCAACCGCCCTGGGCAAAGGGAATTGGGGAAGCGCGGGGGGGGGGGGAGTAGAGCAGCACTTACCTTGCCTTTAATGTCATCAAATGTTTTGTAAACAACACCACACACACAAAAAGAAAACCCACAAGATTATTATTATTATTATTATTTAAGCACCAGCTTTAGGCAGAGTCTGTGAGGTAGTTTTAATTGAAATCAACTAAGATCAATAATAGAAACGATTAAAAAAAAGACCCTTCCCCCCAAAAAAGGATGCAGGAGGAGGAAGAGCAGGAGGTGGTGGTGATGTGAATGGTGTCTCAGGTCTTCTCAGAAGATATGCACCATTTGCAAACTGCAAGCAGCTGCCCTCGCGTCCGGACGCCCTCCCTCCCCTGGCTGTAGTCTTGGTATTATTTTTTTTCTGTTATTGCTGAATCCCCGGTTGATCTCGGCTCAGAAATTAGAACGTTCAAACAGCTGATCGTGGCGTCACAAAGGGGCCCGCCCGCCGCCGGAGCGGCAGCCGCTCTCTGCAGCCAATGGGAGGCGGACAACGGCTGGAAGGCGGGGCTTTGGCGCAGCGGTGGGGGGGAGCTCTTAGCGCTCCACGTGAGCGCTGGAACCCGTGGAGCGGGGAGGGCTCGCGGGGAGGCTGTGGTAGAGGTAGGATCCTGTGCACTGCTGGGTGCCGTGTGGTCAGCGGGGCCCGGGATTTGCCGGGGAAAAAAGAGGACGCCTCCCTCCCGAAAAGACTTGGGGTAGATTGAAGAAAGTGTGCCCGGCTGCTCCCTGGAAACTTGTAACTCGAGCGGTTGGGGATCGGGACCCTTCCAAGTTCTCCCTCTGAGCCAAAGTTTCCCTATCGAAATAAAAAAAAGTTTTTCTACAGGACTGTCACGGTTGAACTGCGGGACTGTCGCGCTTATTGAAGTTAAGAAATAGTCATCTGTTAGGTGTGGCTAACAGGTGGTAGAAGATTGGTCTGTAGGGATGTGGCCCTCAGGAGTTGGAGTCCACCGAGATCCGATCATTCCTGACCATTGGCCATGTTGGTGGGGGCTGGTGGGAGTTCAACAGTTTCTGGAGGGTAATATGGAGGTTCCTCAGCCCTGGTCAACCGGGGAGGTTTGTGCCACCTGATTGACAGTGGGGTGTACACTGCCTCAGAAGATGGTGGACTCTAGTGTATTCCAGGATTTTGAGGCTGGATGGCCATCTGTCAAGTATGCTGTCATAGTTTCCTGCATTCTCATCCCATGAGGCAAGGTGAGGTGACCACCTCAAGTGGTAGGAGCCACCGGGACAGCAGATCCCAATGTCAATATTTCTTCCCTTGTTCCTGATGTAGCTCTTCCCCCACCCCTTCTTCCCTGGTGCCATTTTGGGGTCTGCCTCAGGTGCTATATATAATGTCTTGGGCTGGCCCTACCTGCATGGATTGAGGTATATATTTTGCGTGTGTGTGTGTTATTGGACTTGTCATAAATTATGCCTTTTTCATGTTATTGTCATATGACCTTGCTGTTTTAGATTTCTCATTTGTTCTCACTCTTCATACAGGTGTATGCCTACCAAATGGTGATAATATTCTATGCAACGGTGTGGATAACCTGTGGCTTTCCAGATCTGGCTGGTCCACAAGTCCCACCACCCTCTCTGACCACTGGTGTACTGGTTGGAGCCAAAGGGATTGGGGGCCCAGCAAAATCTGGAGGGTTGCAGGCTACCCACTCCTCTTCTAATCCATAAAGGCTTGTGCCATAATGTCATTGATTAGCTTCAAAGGTGACACTAGACACTTCATTGGTCTGGTGTCAGTGATTCAAATGAGGGCCAAGTTCAGATGCTCAAGGTCACAAAAATAAAACTTTTAGTAGGACTAGCCCATGTGCACAATGCAATATGCAAGATTTTGAGATAGCACAGCTCATCATCTGCCTGCATATTCATGCAATGGGACAAAACCCCTGGAAGAGTCAAAGATGTATTTCTGAGTGAAAGCATACTGTTAATACATTATTTCAATATTAAGATGGTATTGGAGGGAATTCCAAAGTTAGGTTAACTTTGGATGCATCCAGGCAGAGGCGATATTTCACAAATGAGATGTTTAATTTTGATTGTATCTTTAAGTGCATGGTTTGTCTTATGCTTCCCACAGTTATACTGCTATTTCCTGTCCACATCAGTGGGGAGTTGATGGCATATTTCAGCTTTGTGTGTTCTGGCTCCTCCCCTCAATTACCGGTACCTCTCTGCCTCTCTCCACAACCTATTATTCGGCATGCACGCAGGTATTTCTGCCTCTCTCTCTCTCTGTGTGTGTGTGTGTGTGTGTATATCTTTAATTTGTTTTCAAGTGTGCAAGACAGCAAGAGCAAACAATGCCAGCCCTTATTAATGTTGTTTCACAATGAACAGAGTGAAGAGTTGTGTTTATTTATTTCTTTAGGGGCGTGTTTGCACAGCATCCATTTCCATTGGACTTTAACAATAAGAATAAGAATAATGCAAGAGATCTTGCACAAGGCCTCTGTATTAAAAAAAATATTTTTTAAAAAAAATCAGGGTGTACGTACTACAATTACAGTCTGCAAGGCTGAGATCATGAGACAACAGCTGCTCCCATCTGGGTTGTTGAGATTCCTATGTGCCTTCAGCATGTAGCAATTGGCACATTGGCTGGGCTGCTGGAAACAAAATGGCCAGGTTGTGCCCAGGTGAGGAGCAAATGGAAGTACAGTGGTACCTCGGGTTAAGTACACTTCAGGTTAAGTACGCTTCAGGTTAAGAACTCCGCTAAGAACAGAAATCGTGCTCTGGCGGCACAGCGGCAGCAGGAGGTCCCATTAGCTAAAGTGGTGCTTCAGGTTAAGTACGCTTCAGGTTAAGAACGGACCTCTGGAACGAATTAAGTACTTAACCCGAGGTACCACTGTACGGTATAGTGTCAGAAGCCACTCACTGAAATGACACCACACACCAGAAAAAATGCACTAACAAGTTTCCACGCCAATAGAAATTTGTTATGGGTGCTGAGAGTTGTTAGGAGACCTCTGTTCTCACAGAGCTATTTAACAGTCAATCCCTCTTCACATGGAATTCTGGGAATTGTAGCTCATTAAGGGGAATAGGGGCCTCCTAACAACTCTCACTCAGAATTATCCTTTGGGGGACGCCATGACGGTTTGAAGTGGTCTCGTAGTGCTTTAAATGTATGGCCTGGATGGGCCCTTATTGCAGCAAAAGAGTGGTATTCAATTAAGTTGTACTCGGAGTAGACGTGTTGCAATTAATGAACACTACTAAGTTAGGTCCATTAATTTCAATTGGTCTAGTCTGAATAAAACTTAGTTGAATGCCACCCTAAGTTGATAAAGTGGCCTCTAATCCGCAAAAGTTTATGCCACAATACATATTTCTTAGCTTTAAGCTGCTGCAAGAATCTTTTATAGTGATGCTGTAAGAGACTAGTCTGCCTACCCTTCTGCACATTATTATCCAAATGCTGAATGTTGTTCTCCTCTCTAGGGGAAGTGGCTATCATAGTAGCAGCAAAGATAGTTTCAGCTAAAAACAGCTGAAGAGCCAGGAAGTGGTGGAAATGATAAAACGAACCCCCACTTGCCTGGTTAAAAAGGCAATGAAATAAACAATATCTGCCTTACCAGAAAAATGGGGGTGGAGGCTGCATCTTGAAGCTCCCCACGTTAGCTGTGGGGCTGAGGGCAGGTTACCCACCTCTTGGTTTTCCTGCCTGTCTGTTATTCAGTTCAGTGGCTCATATAAACAATAGCCAGTGAACACTCTGGCATCTATAACTTTGGCACATCCTCTGTGAGCTAGGAATTTCAAGCCAACTTTAGCAGTTGACTTGAGAATAGTAGACAACTCTACATCAGGATAGGGGATTGGATCTGGCTGGTATGCTGGAACTTTATCTTCCCCCATGAGGCAGGAAGGCAGACCCCCACCTGTCAATCACAGGACATCAATGACATCAGGTTAACTATTTTTGCCTGCGTGGTTTGAAATTAAACCATGCACAGTGCTTTGAAGCACCAGCAGTTAGCTGGTGGTTGTGGCTTCAGAGCACCACGCAAGGCTCTCTGCAAGCATCAATGATCAGCTGGGTGAAAATGGGTCAATAGATGTCATTGCTGTGTTGGGCGATTGACAGGTGCATGGCGCCATGGGGTGGGAGGGGTGTGTGCTGGACCAAAACAGCCTCATGTGCTCCTGCTTGGTGCACATGTTGCCAGTGGTTGAAGCTGAGCATGTCCTCCCTCTTACATTAAGATGGAACATACATTAGAGAGAGGTGGTTTATCTGCATAAACATGTATATTAGCAGACTCATTTAAATAACGACTTAACCAGTTTGTAAATAGAGCTAATTTGGCAGTTCTCTGTGCTCTGTCATTAGAATCCTGTGAGTTCCCAGACATGTGGACAAACTAAATTAACTTGCCTTTGTTTATGTGGTTGCCTTACATTAAATAACTCTACTTTGCTCTGGCATAACACATTGTAATGGTAGTCATGGGTTAAGAACAAATTAAGC
Source organism: Darevskia mixta (assembly GCA_034641385.1). Classification (NCBI taxonomy): domain Eukaryota; kingdom Metazoa; phylum Chordata; class Lepidosauria; order Squamata; family Lacertidae; genus Darevskia; species Darevskia mixta. Next base: position 48,074,031 of record JAWWNH010000029.1, on the reverse strand, counting down.
AATGCTTATTACAACACCCTCTAGATGTGCAAGGGCATTCGTTGCCCTCCACTTTTAATAACAAAGAAGATGCTGAAGTCAAAATGTTCCTTGATTATTATTTTTCAGGCACCACACAGTGTAACTGCAAGTCTTACCTCACCAGGATTCCAGGGGCACTTAATTGTGCAAAGCAAGGATGAGATGGCTCACTAGGGATATTAAGAAACACACACACCTGTATGTTCTTTCTTCGCAACAGCCTTTGCTGCAACATGAAACATGCACAGCACCGGACAGAGCCTCATTTGAATGTCTGCATCCTCCTCCCAGCTTGAAACTGAGCAGATGTAGGCTCCAAAGTTTCACCATCAGCCAACTCCTTTCCGCCACACATACAAACACCCCAAAACATCTAAACCTTCTGGCGGTTCCCTCGCTGCGTGAAGCCAAGTTACAGGGAACCAGGCAGAGGGCCTTCTCGGTAGTGGCGCCCGCCCTGTGGAACGCCCTCCCTTCAGATGTCAAAGAGAACAACAACTACCAGACCTTTAGAAGACATCTGAAGGCAGCCCTGTTTAGGGAGGCTTTTAATGTTTAATAGATTACTGTATTTTAATGTTCTTTTGGAAGCCGCCCAGAGTGGCTGGGGAGACCCAGCCAGATGGGCGGGGTATAAATAATAAATTATTATTATTATTATTATATTATTAATAGGGATCTCTTTTGTTCTACATTGAGCCAGATCTATCAGGTGGTACTCTATATAGCTAGGACCAGCAAAATGTTACTATCACACTGTGCCAGTTAGGCACACATCACACTTTCTGTGTGGTGCATGCTTTGGGTTTCTTCGCATCCTTTTATACTTGGCAATGCTTATTGTGAGAAAGTACCTGCCTTACACTAAATCTATTAACGCTAGATCTTCAGAAATAGCAGCACAACCCTAAGCATGTCTGCTTATAAGCAATCCCTATCAAATTCAGTGGGGCTTACTATCGGGTAAGTAGGGTTATGATTGCAGCAAGATGCTTGTTTATCAGTGAGTATATACCGGTACTGATATATGCTGTACACACACATGCAGTTTGAAAGTAGCTCCTCTGAAGCCTTGTATGATACCATATACACCCTGATATACCATTTTATGAAATAAGTTGAATCCAGAAGAAGTTAGTTCTCCTCAATTCCCAGTGAAATCAGCAAAAGCCCCTTCCATTTTAATGAATCGTAACTAACTTAGTCTTGATTCAGTATCCCTAATATTGTAACATCTTGTACCGGTATTTTAATGCAGGGACCTTCTAACTGGCATAAATGCCCAGTAGCAAGTGCCCATTTCAGGAATGCACAAATATTTTCCCCAATCACACTACAAAGCACCCTGAAGGAACTGAAATTCTAATTTCTGTAGAACCTGACAGGTGAAGAGTGCTAGCCTATCAGTAAATGTCTCACACTATCTTTGGCTGTGTGTACTTTGGCAGGGCTCTGTATGCTCAGCAGCATGGAAATTTCAGCAAATACATATGCACTGTGCACCGTTTGTTCCCAAGAGCTGCTATTATTATTATTATTATTATTATTATTATTATTATTATTATTATGTAATCAAGTTATAAAAATGGAGCCCAGGTAGGGAAGTCCCACTCCAGGAGCAGCTAAGATCTGTCTGCTCTGGAAGCCATTTCTGGGTCCAGGTTAGTTCTTCTAAACTCCACCATTGTCCAGAGATTCAGAAGCAAGAGTAGCAGCTGGAACATCTGTAAGAAAGCTCGCATACACCCTTGCTACTCCCTGTTAAAGCTGGCTTGCCCATGAGGCGGGGTAAAGTGGGTGCCTCAGGCGGCAGAAGCACAAGAGGCAACACTCTGCCTGCTGGAACGAGGGAGGCATTTTGGTGTGCGGAGAAGCCAAATAACAAAAAGCTTTGCAAAAAGCCCTAGTTCCTGCCAAGTTCAGCAAGAGCCAGGGTGTTCCTGGGCACCATGTTGGTGCTCGGTTTCCCCAACCCCTGGGCAGAGAAGCCAAATGGCAGGTTCTTTGCGGTACACGTTGCTCTTGCCAAGCTTGGTGAGAGCCAGGGCATTCCATCAGCAGAAGTTGCAGGGTGGGCAGGAGCAGGAGGCAGCAATTCCCATGTCGCCTAAGGTGATGAAATGGGACAAGTCGCCCCTGCTCCTTAGTAACTAAGTTTGCCTAAATTTGTTTTTTTGAGTTTATGGTAAGGTGCCTCAAGAACTTTGGGTTGTAAATAAAAGCTCACAGTTAAGGTATTCCATGGTCCACATGTTGTTAAGAGTAGATAAGGGGGGTAGTAGCTCATAAAAGGCTAACGCTATATTTTCTTTTTAAAAAAAATATGATATGAATTGTGGTTTGAGCCAGACAGGTGCTTTGTTTTGTTTTAAAGTACAGACCAGGCCCCATTCAGATAGTTTGAGATGTTATCCCATTGAGGAGACACTTTAATATTTGTTGAACCAAATGTGTGTGTACATTCATGTGCACACATACTTTTAAAATTGCACAAAACACCAGGTGAAAATGAGGAGCATAAACTGGACAACACTCGTCTTGTTGATCAAAGGTTGCATCATGTCATGAGTCAATGATTCTGCCCTTTAAAATAGTCTTCCTGCTTGCATACAGTGGGCTCTTGAATCACTTGATGGTGAGCCTCCAGGCAGCCTGGGTGTGGTGACTTGGTCACTGTAAAAGCAAACTCCAAATGAGTGTTAAGATGTTAGCTTTATTACATTTAGTTTCCTCAGGGGGCTCCACCCTCTGTTCAAATTTGTCAGTATCCAGGAAGGTCAGTTTAAGGAGACTTCCAGTTTACTCATTTGTTGTTGCTTTTGCTGTTACCATTTTGCTGCCTGGGGATCCTAGAAGCAGGATTGTGAAGTTGCAGCAATTGCTCTATTAAATAATTTAATTTAGGAGATTAGACCCTGACCTTGTTGATTTATAGCACAATAGTTGACAGGGAGAGTTGTCCATTTAAGATTATTAAAATTTATCTTATTGAAAGTTAATCAATAAGGGGCCCTCGCCTCAACCATGACATGATAGTCTTTGTTACAGGTAGGTAGCGGTGTTGGTCTGTCATAGTCAAAACAAAACTGTCATAGTCAAAACACGAAAGCTCATACCAAGAACAAACTTAGTTGGTCTTTAAGGTGCTACTGGAAGGAATTTTTTTATTTTTTATTTTGTTATGATAGTCTTTGAGCCTATTTCACTTAAGTTTTATTTGATTTTTTTCAACCCCAAAAATGTCAATATTTATTTATTTATTGGTCTTAGATTTTTGTATGTTAGTTAATGGGATAATCACTTTTAGTAAGACAGAGCCCTCACCTAGTCAAAGAATGTCTCTGTTTTACTACAATACAGATAAGAAAAGAAGAAAAGCCTACTGGATTCGGCCAATGGTCCATCTAGCCCAGCATCCTGTTTGCACAGTGGCCAATCAGATGCCCATGGGAAGCCTGCAAAGCTCCCTGTCCACCTGTGATTCCTAGCAAGTAGAACTCAGGGGCACACTGTGTCTGGCAGTGGAGGTAGAGAATAGCCATTGTGGCTAGTACTAGATATGTGTGTGTATGTGGGTGTACGTGTGTGGGTGTTACATATATGCTCATTAAAATAATGATACTGAAGCAATTAAAGTACCTTAAGTGTCTTCAAGGAATCCAAGAACCCTATTGCACATCCTCCAATCTTCTTATAGTCTGACAAATGTCTTTAGCCATGGTGGTAAATTCCTCCTCTTCCATGTCCTCCATTGCTGATACTGACTTTGAAGTTCTCCTCACATATGCCTCCACAACTTCCATCTCCATAGCCACCTCATTGCATTAAACCTGAGAGGGTTCGGAAGCTTCTTGTCAGACTCTGTTAGGTGTGGCCTGGAATTGATACGTCTTGGGGTTCTGTGAACATGACAAGGTTGGTTTCATCTGCCTGTCCCTTATCTGGAGTTTCCAGAGCCACACCTTCTCAGATGCCTGTAAAGGAGTCGGTACCTTCAGTGTATTTTAGCAGAGATAATTGTGCTCAGCTGAACAGGAACCTTTACTCTGCCCAATGCTATGCTTGTAATTAGCTGAATAATACTTGCAGGGTCAAGTTAAAGAGTCTCGCTGGAAGTAGTTCCTGCTTCTTGTGTGCACATTGGCTATTTTGCAGCTGAAGACATCTGTCACTTTGCCTCATCTTTTGAAACTTCCTGTTCCTTTTACTGCTTAAAGTCACAATCCAGTTGGGCATCTGTAGAACCATGCTTCAAGATGGTCTCATCTGATCTATCAAATAGAAGTTAAAACATGATGGTTGGGTACTTCTCCACAATGTAAAGCTTCTTGTCATACTCCATGATGACATAATGGCTGCTTTTAAGTAAAATTTGAGAATGAATTTATCAATCTAAGCAAGAACAAAGTTGCCTGTGGGCTGAAATCTAGAACGTTTTGTGAAAAAAATAACATAAAATGTTGGAGTGCAATCTGATCTGCCATGTTGCTGTAGGTAGATTCATACCATGAATGCTGTACAGTTCATAAAGATGTTTTGTGGAACCTTTCAAGAATTTTCTGACTCAATGGGCAATTACTTAGAAGAGCTTGATAAACAACTTTATTTTGCCAGTGTTGCTTCTTGGCTCACAGACAACAAGGAAGCACAAAGACATAGAGATATGCCTGCTCCTCTTACCTTTGGCATTCTTGGGTGTGTTCATTCATTCTATATAAATCTTGCAGCTTCTGTGTAATGATCACAAACATCTTCTATCCAAAAGAGAACACTAAACAACAGGTGGGCCATAGATCTTTGAACTGCCACATCACTGAACTTGACTGTGAACTTTCTGTTAGTCTTTTTTCAACAGGAGTCAATGACCTTATGGCCCAATCCTGTGCATCTTTACTTAGAAGAAATTCCTACTGAGGTTAGTGGGACTTGCCAATGGGAACTCCTATTTAACGTGCATAGGATTGCAGCTTTAGTCTAACTTTTCTGCATACAATGTGAACACCAGTTTTATGGACAACCTAAAACACAGTGACTCGCCTCACTTTCAGCTGAAGGGAGGAGATCATCAGGTCACGAACATGAGGAAACCCATTTGTTATGGAAACAGAGCCATATGAGGAAATCTGGGAATGCTATGGCAATAACATGATGAAAGCAGCATAGAAATACAAGAAATCAAATCAAACATTGCACTCTTCCTCCAAGCTGCGCAAGGTGAATATATGGGGAATCCCCATTTTATCCTCACAGCAAACCTGGGAAATAAACCAGACTAAGAGATAGTGACTGGGCCAAGATCACACAGTGAACTTTGTGACTGAGTGACAATTCGCATCTTCCCAGTCCAAGCCTGACAGTCTAACCGTTGAACAACAATGGGTAGAGTTGTTCCTTCTAGAGTGTGATCTTTTAGCTTTGTCGAAATCCTGAGAAATTAGTTATGATGTTATGACTTAAGATAAAAGTCTAAATACATGTATGCAGTGGATTAACAGAACCAGAAATTAACAGATTCAGAAATGAGAGATTATTAGGGCAGGGCCGGCCCACTCATGAGGAAAGGTGAGGCAACCACCTCAGGTGGCAGGATCCACAGGGGCTGTAGTTCTCAATGTCAAGCTTTATTCCCTCCTTGTTTCTGATATAGATCTTCACCCATCCCTTCTTCCCTGGCAGGGAAGGGGGCATCATTTTGCCATTTGCATCAGGTACCATCAGGGACGCGGGTGGCGCTGTGGGTTAAACCACAGAGCCTATGGCTTGCCGATCAGAAGGTCGGCGGTTCGAATCCCCGCGATGGGGTGAGCTCCCGTTGCTTGGTCCCGGCTCCTGCCAACCTAGCAGTTCGAAAGCACGTCAAAGTGCAAGTAGATAAATAGGAACCGTTGCAGCGGGAAGGTAAACGGCGTTTCCGTGTGCTGCTCTGGTTTGCCAGAAGCGGCTTTGTCATGCTGGCCACATGACCTGGAAGCTGTACGCCGGCTCCCTCGGCCAATAATGCGAGATGAGCGTGCAACCCCAGAGTCGGTCACGACTGGACCTAATGGTCAGGGGTCCCTTTACCTTTACCTTACCAAAATGTCTTGGGCCGGCCCTGTATTGGAGTAAGCAACCTTTGGCTCAGGCTCTGAAGCTGTTGCATCCTACATAGTATTTCTAATCATTGCCATGGACCCCTTCTCCTCCTATGCTGACTCTAACATCCTATGGAACTTACTCCTTTGTTTCAGTCATCCTAGAACATGCTGGAAAAACCCTAGATTGATGTTAGTGTGATTCATTCTCAGAGTATTTTGTTCTTGTATCTCTTGTCAGCACAATGGAAAGATGGAAAAGACTATTATGTCATGATCTCTGGCTGGAAATGTGTGTGCTTGCATGTATACACATACAAACACACACAAACAAACTATTTCAGCTCCCATAATAACTGTATCTCCAGGAGTGAGATGCAGGAGATCCCATCACCTTTGTCTGATGGATTGCAAAGCTTTCTAAATGCACCATTTTTCTATGTGTTGTGTCTTTTAACAGGCTTGACCAGACTGGAAAATACATTTCTATTATTGCAATTAGTCCAACATCCTCTAGGAGTTCCCTTCATTATAAATCATTCCCATCGTGTGTTGTCCCCCCTCCCCTTCCTGTTGTTTAAAATTCGTGGCATGGGCTCCTGTGAAGTGTTTTGTTTATCTTTCCTGAGATGAGTGGCAATTTAGATAGATCTAGTCTCTCCATAGCATCACAGGTGTCTATTTCTATTATTTTGTATGTTATCTGAATAGGGGAAAGGATGCTAGAGAACAGCAAAGCTTATGCCCTAGAAAATTTGGGCACTTCCAGACTGTCATTAATTTGTGGTGAGATTCAGCCGCATACCAGAAAATTCAGGTTTTGTAGTTGAAATGGATTTGGCGCTATTGTGCAGGGAATATGCTTTCTGCATCCACCTTTACATAATAAGGAAAGTAACAGGAAAATGCATTGGAAAATGTGGAATAACAGTTGTTTGACCCAACATAATACTAACCTCCCCGCAAAGAAACCTGAATGTTCAATAAACAACTGCTGTCTCATAACCTCACCACAAAATGTCTGCAAACAAATAAGGATGAATGTTCAGTTAGTAGGTCAGTTGGAAGTCTTTAGGGTGCCACAAGACTCTACATTGATTTATCTGCAGCAGACTAACACTGGCAGCTATCACTGTGGAAGAAGAATACAGGGAGACTTGAAATAGTGACTAGCTAGGCTCTTTTGGAAAGACTGCAACTGATTTGAATAGGTGGTTTTTGAAATCTGAGTGGTTTAATTTGGAGTGTTTTACTTATTGCATCTTTGCAGGCTTGTTCAGGCAGGGGAATTTGGACTAATGTGCCAAGAATGAAATTTATTGTAATCCGCCCTGGGATCCACAGATGAAGGGCGGTATAGAAATATAAAATAATGGATAAGTAATGGAAGGGGCATGATCTCAGTGCTGCTGTCAAAACAAGACTTCAGGGCCCTCACTCAGCGGAATAAGTAGGAGTGACCCTCTACACAAGAGGGCTGGGCTTACCAAATTTCAAAATAGGTGAATGCATTTATAAATATATGTTAAATATAAATGTAAATATATTTATAAATAAACATATTTATAAATATGTTAATACTGTTTATATGTTTTAATATAAAGCAGTATGCAAGTGTTTTAAATGAAGCAAAACAAAGATTTAAAACATTTCTTTTGCATCTTTCCAGTCTGCAATGATCCACTGGCCACGGCCAGTGTGAATGTAGCCATGGGAGATTAATGGTGCACATGACCTCATGACTCCTACAGAGTTTGAGCCCTCACATGTCCAGCCGAACATCTGAGCAGAGCTTGTAAACAGCACTGCTGGTAAATGATACTGGGTAGACCACTGATTTCACAACCTTCCCTTCTTCCCCATCTCTCTGTTTATACAGCATATAATTACTAGCTTAGTACATTTACTTCGGAGAGAGGAAGAAGTCCCAGAGGAACACCTTCATGGATAAATATATTGCAGAATGTATTAATCCAGTGGTTTCAGTCTGACAGCATCTCCCTGCAGGATTTCAAGATAAGATTATGAAAGCCAGGTCTCAAAGGTAATTTGGGCTTCAGGTAGTGAAATAATCGCACTCCTTCATTGGAGGTTTTTAAGCAGAGGGTGGATGGCCCTTCTTGTCATGGATGCTTTAGTAGAGATTCCTGCATTGCTGGAGATTGGACTAGATGGCCCTTCTAACTGTACAATTCTATGATTCTATTATTGTAGACTGGAGGAAATAGATAGCCAGAGAGAAATGATATTGATGGATTAGTCAAGGGTGGTGCAAAAATGCAGCTCTCTGGTTTTCAACTTTGTGTACTGGCACCTGATCCACATTGCTGTAATAAGTTTTATGTGTCTGTATGTAGAAAAGATGCAGCTATATTTGCCTCACTGTGACTTTGTGGTAAACATCTGTTGCTATCATTATCTAAGAAGGCTTAAGAGAAATAACATGCATGCCCTAGCATGCCTAAATTTATCCACCTGTTTTGCCCAGAGTTGTGGGTTCCTTAAATGAAAGGGAATATTTTCCCCTCCCTCTAAGCTTCATGCTCTCATTTCCTCTACCACCACAGATCCTAACAGGAACATTAAAATGACTTGCTTTGCCTATTTACATGAACTGCTTTGTAGAGTCATGCCTCTGCTCCGCCTCTTACTTTTGCTGCAATCTCAACAACTTTGCTGGCAATTTTTTCTAACCCCCCCCCACTGCCCCAGAACTCACTTTTGCAGTAGACACAACACTGGCTGGGGAAGGGGGGAGGAAGGCAGAGTCCTGCACTCTGAGGAGGGGGTGAATTGCCCCCTCCCAGGTCATCAGAGTGAACTTTTGATGATAAGAGAGGGGATGATAGCTGCCATGCTCAGCTGATTTGCATGGAGCAACTGAGGAAGGATGTGGGCTCTGTATATGCAAGAGTGTTGGGGGGGCACCTGCAACCCCCCCCCCCAAAGAGTCGGTCCAAGATGAATGTGGCCCTTTGGCCAAAAGGAAGCAGCTGTAGGGATAAGCCACAATAAAATAGCAGTAAAACAACAACAGCAACAAGCAGATCAAGGAGCAACAGGATCATATACCTTCAAGAAAAAGTGCTTTGGAAGAACAAGTAGGTGTTTAATGCCTATTTGAATACCTTCCAGACCACCTGTTTCCTAAGCATTCAACTTTACCATATTGACTGTGAGTCCTGAAAGACTTGCTCCTTGCCTTGCAAGCCTTTTCCAACTGGCCTGGGAGGCTGGGGGTGTGACTGACTCCAGATGCAAATTCTGGTGCTGCTGAACAGAATATTGGGCTGGGGTATTGTTTAGGGGAGAGGGCTTGTTACTGTTGTAGATGTTAATTTTTTCTATTTTTATTTTGGATCTTACATTTTATGTGGAAATTGTTTGGTTGTGTACTTTTTGATATTTTCTTTACTGTTCATGGCTCCTTCTGCTATGCTTGTAATTGTGCAGTTTTTAAAATATGCTGTAAGCCTGCTTCAGCATGGTTTTAACTTTGTAAAGGTAGCATACAAATAAAAGCATTGATTGATTGATTGATTGATTGATTGATTTGCAGTTTCATCACAGTAAGTCTTATCTGACATTCTCCAATGCAATTTCTCATTACATTACTTTTCCCAAAAAAGGTCTGATCTTTTGGGGAAGCGGGTTTGTTGTGCCAGATCTCCCAATCCACAATAATGGCAAGGCCTGGATTTGCTGGTATGTGATTGAATCCCACACAAAAATAGTGACAGTCTGGAAGTGCCTTTCCTGATGGGGCCATAAGAGACCCAGTTGGAACAGAGCTCACTCATTGAGTGTTCCACTTAAATAAGTGCTTTGAACATTCCAAAAGACACATAAGCTCACTATTATTAATAGTCTCTGCACTGCTGCTAATCACCCTGGGTGCTGCTGCTGCTGCTGCTGCTCTTGAAAACCAAACCTGGCACAAAGATCATGCTTGTTGCTAATGTTGCCACATCCGAGCACTGGGGACTTGGGACTCTTTTATTTGCATCTAGTACAAATCCCATGGGTAAGCCAGCTCTGCTGATTGGAACAGCTAGGACAGTGGCGTGTTACTAACTTTCTCTCTTAAGAGTATTCACTGGTGGATTTGTTCAGAATTCACCTTTTAAGCAGAGACATAAGAGGACAAGAATCGCTTGCAGGATCAGGCCCATGGCCCATCTAGTCCAGCATCCTGTTCTCACAGTGGCAACCCAGATGCCTGTGGGAAACATGCAGAACCTGAGCAAAAATCACCGTTCTGTGGTTTCCACCAACTAGTATTCAGAAGCATTTTTGCGTCTGAGACCTGTGTGTTCATTTGGCGTCGGTGTACATGTCCCTCACCACTCACAATTGCACATATTGCCCCGCATTCTAATGGTGCTTTTGCCTGACTCCTTTTGCCTATTATGGGTGGAGCAGGAGAGCGCAGCCCAACAGCAACAACAACAATCAATAATAAGTTATTATTTATACCCCGCCCATCTGACTGGGTTGCCCCAGCCACTCTGGGCAGCTTCCAACAAATTATAAATGCAGCCCTATGCACACAAACAGAGCTATAAGCAATGAATTCCATATGCATGGAATTTCATCTGCCATAGTAAGCAACAGCGATCGCTATGCATCTAAAGGGCTTTGGGTCACAGCCTGTGATGGTATGAGGGACCTGTCAATCATTTTGTTCTCATCCATAGCAAGAGACCGGACCACTCTATTAATAACATATTTGCAAAAACAGCAAATGCTGACATGCAGAACTATTTTCTGGGTGGATGGGTGGGTGGGGGGGGAATCCTGTCTGGGTTACAGTGAATGAGAGGGCAGGCTAGGATAAAATGACATTCAGTGCCCTAGTACCATGTTAGTGACTCACCTAATTACCTTCCGGAGAAGAGAGCGATGACAAAAATGGGAGATAGCAACTCTGGGGGCATTCATGTTGATGAATGTGGAATTTGTGATCGTTAACATGTTAAATTATTAAGATTTAAAAAAAAAAAAAAACCAACAGCAAAGGGAAGAGGTTCTCATTAAGAAACTGACTCATTCCAAGGGAGAATATTGGTCCATCTAGCTTTGTACTGTCTAGGATTGTCATATTTCAAAAAGTGAAAATCCAGACACAAAAGTTGCTGAGCTTCAAAAAGTTGCTTTTGAACTTCAATTCCAAAATGGGTTGCCATACGTCCGGGTTTTCATGGACATTTTGCCAATTTGTGAAAATCCCCCCCGGATGCCATTTTCGATGGCCGAATCCCAGATATCTCTGGGGAAACCCGGATGTTTGGCAGCCCTAGTGTACACAGATTGGCAGCTGCTGTTCAGGGTTTCAAGCAGAGGTCTTTCCCAGCCCTGCCAGGAGAAGCCAGGACTGAACCAGGGACATTCTGCATGCAAAGCATGTGCTCTAATGCCAAGCTATGTTTCACTTGTTAAACATAAAATAAGAGCCCGGTCCTCAAGGTTCTGAACAAGTTGGTTGGCCTCCATCCATCTTGGGAGACTGTGGAGGAGTGTGCCTTTGGGGGTGAAGTCAAACTGTTCAAAGGTTACAGCGCCTGCTGTGGCTGTAAAGACCAATGCAGGAAAGACATGTTTTGTTGCAGTTGGGGCAGATGAAGGCACCTGGTTGTGCTGCTGCACTTGCACCATGGCATTTCTTCTCTCTGCACTCCTCCCAGTGGTCATTCCTCCTCTGGTCACTGCACATGAATGCACAACCTGACTGTGGTTGTCTGCAAGGGTTTCCCCTTTCCATATTGCTTCTAATGGTGGCTGCACAGTGATGGCCATGTAAGATGTGCGGTAAATGAAGAGTCACAGGCTGTAGGGGAACCACTGGCCCAGAAATCTTATTAAATTACAATGTACGGCCATTTTAGCTTTGTTTTAAAAGTCTCACAAAAATGTCCCAAGTCTGCCACTTATCAAGGAAGCCCAGAGTAGGAGGTTTTCCTGTTCTGCTGACTGTTTATTCTGCTCTCTTTCTGACTCCCATAGTTGTTTATCTTCAAGAGCAGAGTGGTAATGTAAAGGTCCTTCTAATCTCCTACTTAGGAATACTGAAATACAAGACAGACTTTGAGGACTATCTGTTCTTTTGATAAACAAGACCATCCGGTGAGTATTCCAAGAATCATTGATGACTTTGCTCATCTCAAAGGGCGGAGGAAGGTGCAATGGCACTCAAGCTGAAAAGCTGTGGATTTTGTTAGAGAAGGTTTGAAGTTATTTATCTTTAATAATAATAATAATAATAAATTATTCTAATAAAGCTTTGTCATGTCAGTTAATACCACATATAAAGATACATGTGTAATGTATATCCATTCTGAAGATATGTACTTCATCTTTAATTAAATTTCTTCTTCTCATAATCATGTTTCACCTCCAGTCAGAATGCATGTCATTGGATACTTGGTGTATAAGCAAATTATCCTCCACAAGGGCCAGGGCTTTTTCAGTGTTGGCTCTGACCTGGTGGAATGCTCTGTCCCATGAGACTAGGGCCCTGCGGGACCTGACTTCCTTCCGCAGGGCCTGTAAGACAGTTATTCCGCCTGGCCTTCAATCTAGCCTGATCCCCTATTCCTTTTCCCCCTTCCCTTTTTCTGAAGAAACCCTTCTGGGTCCCCACATTAAAAATTATTCCCTGGTCTCCCTACTGGCCTAGCAAGACTGACTTGGCCAGTTAGCCCTGGTGATCCCACTGGTGTTTGTTTTTATGCTGTTTTTAGCTGTTTTTAAGTTGTTTTTAATCATTGTTTTGTATCTGTTGTTGGCCGCCCTGAGCCCGGTTTTTGGACCGGGAAGGGCGGGGTATAAATAAAATTTATTATTATTATTATTATTATTATTATTATTATTATTATTATTATTAAATTGGGAATCCCCCTCCACGAAGGACCACTACAAAGCATGGCCACCATGGCTGCTACAGCATTTGCACAGCACAGTTAGCAACCTGTACTTACTTGGCCATCCTTCCCTGATCTGTTTGGACTGTGAGCTTAGTACAATGTGTTTGGGTCATATCCTGTGGTCACAATGCTGGAGTACAAAACAGGAGTGAGGAGACGTTTGACACGGCTGTGCATATACTCAGTGCCTTGCTCCCAGCAGCAGGCAGCATGGTGGGACTGCACTGCTTGCCTGACCTCTGGCTGCCTGTGCCATTGCAGCATATCGGGATGGAGAGATGGAGGGGCACGTGGAATGGACTCCCTCAGAAGGTGGTGGACTCTCCTTCCTTGCAGGTTTTTAAACAGAAGTTGGATGGACACCTGTCACTGATGCTTTAGTTGAGATTCCTGCAATGGAGGATTCTACAATTCTGTTATTCCTGCTGGTGCCAGTCTCTCTGCTATTGCTGCACCCCACCTTTTCTATCCAGGTGTGCTGCAGTGACTCAGCTGGATTGAGGTCAGGTGAGCCCCAGAGCCCCATCATGTTGTCCACTGCTGGTTGCTCTCTGTCTTGCATTTCCCCCAGCTCTTCTTCAACTATCTCTCCAAGGCTTTTCATTTTGCAATTGCAGAGTGGAATTTGTTGCATCAGTACACTACCTTGAATGTTTTGCTCTACTAGTGATCTGACTGTTTATTAAAACAAATCCCAGTCTCGGTGTTGGGTAACATACTCCATTATGCAATGAAGAAGGTGGGGTGCAGCCAATGGGTGTGATCGCCCTTGAAGACCAATAGTCTCCTTCTCCAAGCTGGTAGAAGATGGCCGATGGCTCATTAAGAGTAGTTTGTGCCACATTATCTGTGAGACAACCAGCATGTTCAGAGACTAGTTCTAGACTAGGACTGGGGAAACCGGAGTTTGAATGCAGCCATGAGGCTCACTGGGTGACCTTTGACCAGGTACTCTTGCTCATCCTAACGCACCTCAATGGACGTGCAGTGAGATTAAAGTTGCAGTGTGGTTCAGGAGAGGGACCATGTATGGTTCTGTGAACATCTTGAAGGCAGGTTAAGATATAAATGAAATAAATACATAACTATTAATGCTTTGGATTTGCTACCTAAATCTACTTAGAGTCAATTTAGAAACATGCAAAGGATAAATGTTTTAATAAATATTTCAGTGTATTCCTTTCCTTTCAGTACTGGCAGATATGGAATTGCAATAGCCACTAACCCTAGCAGGCTCATTCTTCTGTTCCCCACGATATGGAGCAGAAAGTTCCTCAGAGAACTTGAGCGGACAAGAATGTAATTTGATGCTGGGAGCTGACAGAGAACAAGGGTGTTCTGGTTGTGGAAACAGATGGGAAGGAAGACTTTTGTTAAGCATCTCCTGTCTCTTTCCCCTGCTGGTGGGATAGACTTTTCTCCCTCGTTATCTGTGTAGTGTCCTCGTTGTGACACTCAGAAGAGCCCAGATGGCTGAGTCTGATTAATCAGAGCTTTAGTTTTAATCTGTAATCAAACTATAAATCGGTCCATCAGTCAGATGAATCGATTTTAAAGCCTTCTGCTGTAGTAAGGGTTGGTTTGTTTTTTGCTGTCTATTCGTTGGTGGTCATCAACGGTATAGCAAAGGGATCCTGTTTTGCATGAAGAGCCCCAGTTTTAAATGGGGAGGGGAAAATGTGACGATGGGTGTGATTGATGGGATGGTGTCTCAGGTCGGAAAAAGTATTACCATACATCAGTGGCATGGGGAGAGTCCACAGGGGCGGTTGACCCGGGTGCAAAATTGTTAGGTGGCACAAAATTTCAACACTCGGTACTGCCTCAATACAGCTGTGCGCTTCTGTCAGTGGGCTGCATTGAAAACGACTTCTCCATGCGAGCCAGGAAGTGACCTCTTCAGGCAACGAAACGACTCTTCTTTTCTTGTTACAGGTAGGTAGCCGTGTTGGTCTGCTGTAGTCGAAACAAAATAAAAAAATTCCTTCCAGTAGCACCTTGGAGACCAACTAAGTTTGTTATTGGTATGAACTTTCGTGTATATCTGAAGAAGTGTGCATGCACACGAAACGCATACCAATAACAAACTTAGTTGGTCTCTAAGGTGCTACTGGAAGGATTTTTTTTTAAATTTTGTTTCTTTTCTTATCTCTGCAGCTGAGATCTCCTGGGTGACATGGACGCTGTTAGGCAGTTGAATGTGCATGCATACTGTCATCTTGCACAGTGCCCAAAAAATGCATTTTGGGGCACTGTTCCCCCCCCAAAAAAGTGTTTTTTGGGCTGCAACCTCGTGTGGGTCATGTGACTCACAAGGGAATGTGGACTTGGAAGATGGCATCCCAGATTTGGGCCAGGTCATCTTGGAAGGTATGCCATTACATCCAGACAGATCGGAGCAATGTTTCTGTATAACACACTTTCCTCCCTGTGCTGGATGAAATGGGAAATTTAAAGGTCGAATTTCCTTCTCGCTGACCCATAGCTAAGAGATATTCTTCATTTCTACTATTGCTACCCTTCTGTAGGAAGAGCCACAGGAAACTAACGCTGGCAGTACTCAGTTAAAGATGGGTAACTCTACCCGAGGGGATTGAACTTGTTTTGGAAGCCATGTTGGCACTGAATGATCCGTTACTCATTACTGTAATAGAAAAGATTCTCTGTTTCATATTCCCAAATTAATGAAAAATAAAATATTAAAGATGACCTTTCTAAAAGATTGTATTGAGTGGCAGATTTATTTATTGCCATACGCGAGATAAAATGTAAATTTATACATCCTCAAAAGGCACAAATATTTATTTATTTATCTATCTATTTATTTAGAAAATGTCTGAATCACTTTACATTCAAAAGAATGTCAGAGCAATGGAAACATGCAAGTGTATTTACTGTAAATCTAATCATTTGTTAGTGCTTGTTCTCAGCTGGGTCATTGCCGAATCTGTTAGCCGCTAGGTGCCAGCGTTGGATTTGACCTGAATTGACATCTGTTTAGTTACCTCCAATTCTTTTAATCTTCTACTGCTCTATTATCTGCGCTCTGCCTTCAGAAGCCTCGGGGCACCGGGCATGGCACAACCTCCTAAAATGAATCATTTGAGTTTCTGTATATTTCCTGGCTGGAAATTTTCCTGGTTGGAAAAAAATTCCACTGTATCAAGCTGAAATATTTGGCTGAAAGCCTTTGAGCTGTGTGTAATTTAATTGCCTTTGCCCATATGCCAGACTGTTTTGTAAACCAGCTACAATAAAATCTCACAACCCTTTGTTTCACAAAACCCTCAGCTTAGCTGGGCAAACATCAATCTTCTAGTGTGACCTATTCCTTAAGCATGTATATAGTATTTAGGAAAAAGCCATACACTGACTTCAGTGGGACTTACTGCATTTAAGATCAGTCACGCTGCTTTTGCAACTTGCTTTTATCTTTTTTTGGCCATTTGTTGGTCAGATAAAAAGGTGTTTTCTCACTTGCCTCTTGTCTCTGTCATCTAGTGGATCAAATGTAGCTCCTGAAACTCCTGACTTTAAATGGCATGTCCTTTAATTTATATAAAGCCACTCTCAACTTGGAGCTCTTTTCTTGGTGCTGTCAAGCAGCACCAAACAGGAAGAAGGAGTCATCTATTTTAGTTTGTTGATGTCCTTGGGTCAACTGCTGGCTAGACACACATGCTTGTGTAATCCTATGGTGTGGGGGGAGAAGGGAGGAGAGAGGCTGTAAATCACAGCCGTAATATTGGACACCAGGATAGCTATAAATGTCTTGGTGTGTATGCTGAAGAGAGCTAGGGGACACTAAAGTCCTCTCCTAATCCCCCAAGATTCCTAGCCTTGGTGTAGATCTTGCCTTGCGTGTTATGTGTCTCACACATACCATCTGTGAATATCTGAAATATGAAGAATATCAACATTGATGTGGGAATGTTGAGAATCCCAGGTAAGTTTTGTGAATGTCTCAAAAACTCCATTGACGCACCAGTGAAGAACGACAGCAATCTACTAAAAACGATTGTCAACATCCACTTACGTATATCTGAAAAATGTGGCAACATCTCTCTCTTTGGATAGTCACAAAATGCACCTGGGATTGTCAGCATTCACATGTGAATGTCAGCACCCACCAAATTTCGAAGATTCACGTGCATGCATTTTCGTAGGGTACGAGGCACTAACAGGAGGCACTAACAGTGCAATGGGGCATACTTCAAGGTAAGTTGGTAGAGGATTGCAGCCTAAAGGCTCCCTCCATTTGAACTGACATGCCTGCGGCAGGAAGGGGTGAGGATGATTAACGCGATCTGACTAAAATGAGCTTGGGAGGGTTTCCAGTCATACCACAGACATTCCCAGACTCTCATAAAAAATACCATAACCTGTATAATTTAAAAGCAAAACCCTCAGTTTTGTCCTGCTAATTATCAAATCTAAAAGGTAGATAGCATGTTCTTTCTCTTCTCTGTGGCCTTCTAGATGTTTTTGGCTTACACTTTCCATCATCCCTGACCACTGGCTGCAGCTGATGTGAGTTGGACTCCTGTAACACCTGTAATCAGTTTTAAAATAAAAGGAAAAAGGAAAGGAAAGGAAAGGGGGAAAGAAGAGAAAGAGGATACAAGGTCCTCTATTACAATTACTGTATATCTTAAACCCACAGAAGAGTGAACCCTCTCAATTAAAGTTCATATAAAAGTAAGGTTAAAAAAGAAATATAAGAGAATAAGAAGGGCTTCCCATTCTCTGCCAATTATGTATATGACAATTATTCAAAATATTCAATATATGCATTCCAGGATAACATCTAGCTGTATTAATCTTCAGCTGTTTCTCAATCTGCTGGACTCCTGCTTCTATCCCTGTGGTCACTGATCTTCAGTCTGACCACATCTGACCCAAAATGATACCTAGGGATGAGGAATCAGCACCTTTGTAGTGGAGAGAGTTGCATCAGCTGAATTTCTGCTTGCTGTTCAGTTGTTAAAAGCACAAGAGCCCTCCCACAGAAACAACGGGAACCTCAGGTGGGAGAAAAACCCCATGTCTGCCTTTTAGGGGTCTGGGTGCTCTCAACATGACAAAATGCTTCAGGGCCAGCCCTATCATTAGGCAAACTGAGGTGACTGCCCTCAGGCGGCAGCAGCCCCCTGAATGTTTCTCCTAAGTCCATTGGCCATTTTCCTCTGACGGAAGACAGAGCTGTGAATGCTGCACAGCCTGTCCTCCCCCCTGTAGTGTGCTCTAATGGATTCAGTCAGCAGTCTTATCCTGCCTGGAGATAGGGTGCCATCTTGCCCTTTGCCTCAGGCAGCAAAATGTCTTGTGCCAGCCCTGAACTGCTCTATGCTTTGAGGAGTTTATGGGAGTGAAAGGCAAAAAGATGATATGGTGGGAATTCAGATCTCTGAGAGGGAAAGGGGAGCTGGAAGACTCCAAAGGAGAGCTTTCACATGTCCAAGCATCCATCTGAAGGACCCTCTCCCCGCACTGAATATCCAGTGGGAAGTGTTTGCATTGATGTAGGCCTGTGCTTTAAAATTCATAATCTGGCCTTTTGCAATAAAAGGCCTATTTCTGTTTCTACCTGTTTGAACACTCACCCTGGGCGGTTATTCATCCCAGCAGGCTGTACTTGCAAAGGTCACAGATACGTTTTCTAAAAATGTGGCCTATAAATAGTTTACCAGTTAACATGGAGTGAAATGCTGACTAAATTAGGGCAAGCTGTGGGTCAAGCTGGCCTCAGAGGGCGCTGGCCAAGCATTCCTCAGGCTTTCTTCTAAGGGGAACATATGATGCTGACTTGAGTTGCATTCACATGTCAGTTTATTGCATTCCCCTGACATTCCCCTAGGTGTTACTTTCCACATTATATTCCACATTCTATTATATTCCACACAACATAAAAGCTACTTGCAGAAATATAGTAAAATATAACACAAGTTTACCTCTCACTTCCATGTTATTTGCATCCCTCCCCCCCCCATGGAAGCAAGTAACATGCAAATGAGCACCAAATTTGCGTTATATTCCACTGTATTTCCAGAACTGGCTTTTCCGCCATATGAAAGTTCAAATATATAATGCAGAAATTAACAGTTAAGGAAACGTCTAGAAAATGAAATAAACTGTGAGTGCAACCTTAAAAGCCGCTTCCAGAAATATACCAGAATATAGTGCAAAACGGCATTCACATGACATGTTTATTCTACTTTACCGACTTCTGTGTCGTGTAAAAGCCCAAATACAATGTGGAGATTAACAGGAAATTGTTGAGAAAGCAGGATAAACAGCTGTGAGAATGCAGTCTTGCACAATGTTCCAGGAAGTGTCATTTATGTAATGTGAAAGCTCAGATAGGATACAGAAATGAACAGTTAGGGAAATGTGTGGAAGATGGAATAAACCGCCATGAAAAAGCAGCCTTCTACAAGGTCAGACTATTTCTCCATCTAGCTTAGTAATGTCTACTCTGACTGGCAGTAGTTCACCAGGGTCTTGGACAGATGCCTCTTGCATCACCTGAAACCTTATCCTTTTAAATGGAGATACAATGCATGTGCTCTACCACTGTGCTACAGATCTGGTGTCTTTGTATGTTGAAAATCATGTCTGAAATACATCCAAACTGCTGCAGTTAAATCTATTAATAAAGGGCTACAAACCATCTATGAAGATGTGATTGTTTACTGGGCAGAGATGATAACTAGAGAATAAATAAGTATCTATTCCCATTAGAGATGCCGCATGCCTGCCTTGTAAAGTTTGCCTTCCAATGGTACATAGTTTTGATGCATCCGCATGTTCCTCTCTGGCTCTCATTCAAATACAAGTTGGAGAAGAGCTCTCAGCTTAATTGGAGCCACTGGAGCCTCAGGAGAGGCCTTCATCCCTGGTTCCTTGATCACAGCCACACAGTTGTGTACCAGGTGGTAGCGACAATGGGAAATGTAGTTTTTGAAGGGCACTCCAGTTCTTCGGATAAATGTCAAACTATTTACTTATTTACGCCCCAATGTAAGCATAAAAATAAATGAGGGAGTCCCGGTGAGGGAGACCAGGAGGTCTCTGGGGAGTCTGTGCTTCTGTCACCACCAGACCAGGAAAAAGAGAGCAGGGCAGGCTATAGGAACGCTCTGGGGCTCATGAGAGGTTTGGGAAGGTGTTTGGATCCTGTTATGCTCCCAATGTCAGTGGGAGCATGAAGAGTCCCAATTCGACCCAGAATGAACGAATCTATTATTTTTGTTTCATAAGGTAATAGATGAGTTTGCAAAACCTAATTTTGAGCCAGGTGTGTGGGGTTTTACAGTCTTTTAATTTGCATTTTGAACTCTGTGCTTTTGTTGTTTTGTGCTGTTTTCAGTATTATTATTATTATTGGTGTTGTTGTCATTGTTGAAGTTTATGTATACATAGGTAAAGGTAAAGGGACCCCTGACCATTAGGTCCAGTCGTGTCCGACTCTAGGGTTGCGGCGCTCATCTCGCTTTATTGGCCGAGAGCCAGCGTACAGCTTCCAGGTCATGTGGCCAGCATGACAAAGCCGCTTCTGGCGAACCAGAGCAGCACATGGAAACGCCGTTTACCTTCCCACCAGAGCGGTTCCTATTTATCTACTTGCACTTTGATGTGCTTTTGAACTGCTAGGTGGGCAGGAGCTGGGACCGAGCAACGGGAGCTCACCCCATCGCAGGGATTTGAACAGCCGACCTTCTGATCGGCAAGCCCTAGGCTCTGTGGTTTAACCCACAGCGCCACCTGGGTATGTATACATACCGGTAAACAAATTTACCCATCAACTCATCCGCATGGTGAATTTCTCATGGATGTCTGGGATGCATCTCTGCTAATAAACAGATGACAGAAGTACTAAATATTCAACTACGTTTCACAAAAATGTAGACATTTCATAAGTGGAAGAAGACTCTGTTTGATTCCCTGCTCTCAACTGGTCACCACAATTTACTGTCAGCATCCTACAAAGTTGTGGCAGCAAAGTGCCTCTTCTTGGGGTCTGTTTTGTGCCTCGCTGAGTTTTAAAGGATTGCTTTCTGCTAACTGAAGGGCTGCTTTTTACAAGGCTGTCCTCCACAGATAGGAACTTCACCTGCTGCCTCATGAATGCATTCCCAACCAGGACACCGACATACAGAAGGATTGAGTATCCCCCGCAAGCCAGCGCTTGCTTGCTGTGTATCATTTATCTCAGCTGTTTGTCTCAGTGATCCAGAACACAAATTGGTATGTAGATAGGCCCTGGGTTGGAAAATTAATCTAACGATCCTGGAGAAAAGAGGAGGAGGTGGATAAATTTAGCATCTGTCTGAGTTATTCTGGGTCCTGGAAAAAAAGAGAAAAAGAAAAGTCAAGGTGAAAGGGATTTCAAAGAGTTATTGGTACTGCTGACAGAAACTCTACACTCCCACAGTGCTTTCCTTTGTGATTTCAAAGCAGAACAGCAATGTAATTTAGGCCCCTGAATCCCAGGGGTTACAGAAAAGAGGCCATAACTGTATAAAGTCAAAATATTTCCTCTTCCTCACGTGGTCAGTCCCATACTTATAGCAGCAGGCTGCTCAGAGCTGAGCGAGCATGTGCAAAAAGTCGTAAGCCCTAGGACATTTGCAGGAGGGTGCCGCCATCTCAGTGCTTGGTAACCAAACTTCATGAAACTTCACAGCATCACAAAATGGTAGAGTTGGGAGGGACCATGAGGATCATCTAGTCCAACCTTCTGCAGTGCAGGACTCTTTCACCCAACATGGGACTTGAACCCATGACTCTGAGATTAAGATTCTCATGCTCTACCAGCTGAGCTACCTCAGTGTTCAAAAAGGAATGACAGCAGTGGTAGTGAAGTATGGAACCTGGTATGATGTTCGGCACAAGGATCTCCTCATCTTCTCCTGTGGTAGCCAGAATAACCATTGCCATATACTGGAAGATAATGGGGAAATGGAGGACTAGTACAGACAAACAGGGAGAGTGGCACGGATGGAGAACTTCTAACTAAATGTGTTAGAGCACCAAAGACTTCAATTTACACCATGGACAGTTTCGTGAACAGTAGTGTTTTATTGCAAACATCTCAGAGTTGTCCAATGATGCTTCATTAAGCGGGTCAGACTTCTACTGAAGGGTCTCAGGCTGACAGATGGGGGCCTTTCACCTCACCTGCTACCTCAGGGGTAGGCAACCTAAGGCCCGTGGGCCAGATGCGGCCCAATCGCCTTCTCAATCCGGCCCGCGGACGGTCCGGGAATCAGCGTGTTTTTACATGAGTAGAATGTGTGCTTTTATTTAAAATGCATCTCTGGGTTATTTGTAGGGCACAGGAATTCGTTCATTCCCCCCCCCCAAAAAAATAGTCTGGCCCACCACATGGTCTGAGGGACAGTGGACCGGCCCACGGCTGGAAAAGGTTGCTGACCCCTGTGCTCCTTTTTAAAGGATGAGATGCTACTGTTTGAACCTGGCCCTTCCGCATGCAAGCATGGGCTTTGCCACTTTGCTGCAGGCCTTTCCCCACTGCAAAACAGCCATTGAACAATGGTCTCGTTCCCATTTGTAGCAGTGTGTGAGAAAGGTATGGCAAGCATGTTTTGCATTTCATAGCTTCCAGTTACCCCCAGGATTAAAAAAAGGGGGGAGGCGGGAGATAAGAAGAGAGGAGGAAGCAGGGTTGTGTGCCTTGCTAGCTGGGAAGCTGGAGAGTCTGCTCCATCTGATCTGGCAAACTCTGCTCCCAAAAATAGAAGAAGGCCAGGCATGGGAATGAAATTATCAGCACACAGAATTTGATAACCACCAGTGCATAAATATGATTTGCACACAGTCACACACTGTGTTCCTGTTAAATACTCAGCATAGGCTATTGCAGTTTAGAATCCATGTTTTGGATTTATGGTACAAGCTTTCTGAATACTTTGGGATTAAAGGGAAAATTGGGTGACGTTTTGAGAGGAAAAGTTGTTTGTGGCTACTTCCTGAACAGTATTATCTCCCGGTTTCCAGGCATCGTACAATAATTTATCTTCAAGGAACAACTTTAGGATGTAACCCTGTGGAGGTATCATAACAAGCAGATGTGCTTAAGCATGCCAAGTAACATGTAGATTTGCTTCGGGAGTGCCTTGTCGTGGCAATGAAGCTCCATTCATTAGCTAAACTATGTGCATGTAAGTTTATTACATTAAATATTTCCCATTATTGATGTTAAATCCAAAAAGCATCTGAACTCCCATGTAGGAACATCTGCTATCTAAATCATTCCTGGGGAAACAGAATTCCCCATGGAGGAAAACATGTGGAAAGTGTTCACTGGAAAGACAAACAAATCCACATGGATTAAATTTTTTTTTTTACTTCAATGTAGGGATGGATGAATCTGTCAGGTTTAATTTCTCTTAGTTTCTCATTTTTTCCAGTCTTAAATTCAGTTACCCACACTTCCTCATCAGTTTGCTCTTTTATTTTTTATTTTTTTTGGGGGGGGGGGACTCCTCATGGAAATTCACCAGCATATTTTTGTATGCAGTTTCTCCAAATATATACATTTTTGCAAACTGATTCCCCTAATATAATTGGTTTTTTATATAATTCTCACCAATGTGTGCATTTTCCAGCGCGCATACGCCTTGTTTTGGTTGAAGAACTGCATTGCAAAATGTGGAGAAGTGCAAAAATTCAGAGAATAGCTGTGGTGTTTCAGTTTGCAGAGTGCAAATTAGGTAGGTTCGCTTTAAAATGCAAACCAAACTGAATTTCTCCCTTGTCCCTGCTCCAGGTAGTGTTTCCTTCTTGAATGGGCTGCCAAACACCCAATTAGTTATGGTAAACATGACTATATATTCGTAAAGCAGTTTGATTGGAATATTAACACCAGAAGAGAGCAGCAGAGATGGCAACACATAGTGAAAAAATAAAAGTGCTTAAAATCTGCATGAAGTGGATATTTATCCATTCCCAGCAGGAGCCCCCAATCCGTTTGGACATGCCGGCCAGCCGGGGTAATGACTTCACATCAAAGGATTCAACACTTGACTTCTGCTCTTTCCAGGAAATAGTTATTTAAAAGTAGGGAACAGGATGGAAAACATGAAAACATTTTACTCATTTTATTTATTTATTTAAAGGCATTGCTAAACAGCTTCACAAAAAAATATCCAAGCAGTGTACACTGCATGCAATATAAAAGCAACGGGTGGAATCCAATGTCATACTAACTCCCTCTTTCCATTTGCACAAAGAATTTCCACTTGTGCAATGGAACCTCTACTGCCCCTCCTCTCCCTGCGTGGCCCCTAAATGGGTTCTGGGTTTCCTCCCTACCCTCTTGAGCAGATTTGGGGAAGGTGTGGTGCACACATGTGAGAAGACAGGGTGGAGTTCCATTGCGCAAGTGGAAATCCTTGTGTTGACAGAATGAGGGAGATGGAGGCAGCTAGATGCGACATCTGTTAAAACAGGACAAAACAACACAACCTCACGGACTTTTGTTTTTCTCTTAAGGGTGGGTGAACAGCACCATACCCAAGAACAGGCTCAGTCCCTGGCATCTCCTGGTACTGATGGGAAAGAGTCCTCAGAGAGCCAGTGTGGTGTAGTGGTTAAGAGCGGTAGGCTCGTAATCTGGGGAACCGGGTTCGTGTCTCCGCTCCTCCACATGCAGCTGCTGGGTGACCTTGGGCTAGTCACACTTCTTTGAAGTCTCTCAGCCCCACTCACCTCACAGAGTGTTTGTTGTGGGGAAGGAAGGGGAAGGAGAATGTTAGCCGCTTTGAGACTCCTTCGGGTAGTGATAAAGCGGGATATCAAATCCAAACTCTTCTTCTCCTTCTCTCTGAAACGTAGGAGAGTTGCTGGCAAGTCTGTGTGGAGCAGTTTCCCCCAGACTTGGGTTCCATAGTGTTGATGGGCCACATATCCCATCGTCCCTGACGATGCTGGTTGGGGCTGATGGAAGTTGGAGTCCAACAATATCTGGGGACCCAAGGTTGGGGTCTGGTGTAGACAGTACGGAACTATGGACCAATGGACTGGCTTGGTATAAGGCAGGCATGTCCAACCAGTAGATCATGATCTACTGGTAGATCCCCAGCTGATCCTGGTAGATCACTGGATCCTTATCTAAAGTGTCCTTATCTAAAGGCTTAAATAAAGTGTACAAAAAGTTAACTAAAAAAAAAAAGCTCAAAAACTCTGTGGAATCCTCTCCCCAAAAAGCTCAACAACTCTAGCAATCCACCCCCCCCCCACTCCTCCTCCCTCCAATGACAATGGGTAGATCACTGCCAGTTTTTTTATACTGGGAGTCGATCACAGTCTCTTGGGAGTTGGACGTGCCTGGTATAAGGCAACTATTTCTTTGTTTATATGTATCACTTATATTCCACTTAATATAGCAACATCTCTAAGCAGTTCTCAGAAATTAGAAACATAAAACCACAAGCAAATACACAACATCAAAATGCAATGAAAATCCAATAAAATGTTAAGCAAAACATGAAAGCATAAATGCTGAGTGGCGTAATAAGCAAATTAAGTGCCAGGGGAAGCCTGACAAAACAAGCAAGTTTTCAGTTTAAATTGCACCACAGTGATAATAATAATAATAATAATAATTTATTATTTATACCCCGCCCATCTGGCTGGGTTTCCCCAGCCACTCTGGGCGGCTTTCAACAGAGCATTAAAATACAATAATCTATAAAACATTAAAAGCCTCCCTAAACAGGGCTGCCTTCAGATGTCTTCTAAAGGTCTGGTAGTTGTTGTTTTCTTTGACATCTGAAGGGAGGGCGTTCCACAGGGCGGGCGCCACTACCGAGAAGGCCCTCTGCCTGGTTCCCTGTAACTTGGCTTCACGCAGCGAGGGAACCGCCAGAAGGCCCTCGGCACTGGACCTCAGTGTCCGGGCTGACCGATGGGGGTGGAGACGCTCCTTCAGGTATACAGGACCGAAGCCATTTAGGGCTTTAAAGGTCAGCACCAACACTTTGAATTGTGCTCGGAAACGTACTGGGAGCCAGTGTAGGTCTTTCAAGACCGGTGTTATGTGGTCTCGGCGGCCGCTCCCAGTCACCAGTCTAGCTGCCGCATTCTGGATTAGTTGTAGTTTCCGGGTCACCTTCAAAGGTAGCCCCACGTAGAGCGCATTGCAGTAGTCCAAGCGAGAGATAACTAGAGCATGTACCACTCTGGCGAGACAGTCCGCGGGCAGGTAGGGTCTCAGCCTGCGTACCAGATGGAGCTGGTAGACAGCTGCCCTGGATACAGAATTAATCTGTGCCTCCATGGACAGCTGTGAGTCCAAAATGACTCCCAGGCTGCGCACCTGGTCCTTCAGGGGCACAGTTACCCCATTCAGGACCAGGGAGTCCTCCACACCTGCCCGCCTCCTGTCCCCCAAAAACAGCACTTCTGTCTTGTCAGGATTCAACCTCAATCTGTTAGCCGCCATCCATCCTCCAACCGCCTCCAAACACTCACACAGGACCTTCACCGCCTTCACTGGTTCTGATTTGAAAGAGAGGTAGAGCTGGGTATCATCCGCATACTGATGAACACCCAGCCCAAACCCCCTGATGATCTCTCCCAGCGGCTGCATATAGATGTTAAAAAGCATGGGGGAGAGGACAGAACCCTGAGGTACCCCACAAGTGAGAGCCCAGGGGTCTGAACACTCATCCCCCACCACCACTTTCTGAACACGGCCCAGGAGGAAGGAGTGGAACCACTGTATAACAGTGCCCCCAGCTCCCAAACCCTCTAGACGGTCCAGAAGGATGTTATGGTCGATGGTGTCAAAGGCCGCTGAGAGATCCAGCAGAACCAGGAAACAGCTCTCACCTTTGTCCCTAGCCCGCCGGAGATCATCGACCAGTGCGACCAAGGCAGTTTCAGTGACTGCCTACACAGTATCTGCCAATGGGGCAGTCCATGATCCTTACAATGGTATTTTTATAGAAAGTCACTTGCAGAAATGGTGCCGGTTCAAGGACTATTTGCTTAAAAAAGAAATGGGGATAGGGATTTTTTGGAAGCCAGATAATTCTCCCCAGAATTTTGGTATGCAGTTCTTATGAATTTACAATTCTTCTGATTGTGGTTATCCTGTTTAGAATGGCATCACCAAGGAAACAATCTTTTGATGTGAAATGTGTGTTGTGTGAATGAACTCAGTGTCATCAATATACTTCTCAGTACTAGCTTTAAAGGTGCCCAACATAAGAAAAAAACAAAACTGGCGTTATTCCCTGGTATGCTTAATGACGTAGAAGAGAACCAGAAATAGCTGAGCTAAGAACATGCAAGCAGGAATCTTTTGTCAATCACTTCCTCTATTTTGAAACTCATAGGTGAATGTTGATTCTTAAGCAGCCAAAATAGAATCAACCACACATACAAAAGGAGGCAGCGTCAGCCAGTTGGAGGGAACCCCAAGGTTTGCGGAAATACCATTGTTCTGTAGGGGGAGCTAAGTGGACAGACTTCCCAAAACAGAACATTGAGGACTGAGAGCAATCAAGGGCCACAGAATGCTGCCTGACCATTGTAGGTGAATGGAGGAGTGAATGGAAAACTGAGTAGGAGGGGCAAGGGAATGGAGTATCCAGTAGGAGGTCATGGCTGGCTGACTAGGGCAGAGAACAGGAGCAATCCACCCTGTAACATCTGTTTCAGGTCCCACTTTTGTCATTGTTCCAAAGGACTCAAAAGAATAGGAAAGACAGCTTTTCACTAAAAAACACACACCAATTTGTGCATAATTTATTATGTTCCTGCTAGTCATGGGAATGGGAAAAGAAACCATATCCAGTCACTGACCACCGAGAATATTCAGCAGTGAGCAATTCTGGCAAGGCAGATTACACCAGGCATTCCCCATATTCATGAAAACAACTTTGCAACCATAAGGACTGGAAACATGACAAAAGAAAGAAAAGAAAGGAGGGGGGAGAAAGGAAAAGAGAAAAGCAAAGAAAATCCACAAACACCTCAGATTCCCTGGGAGTAATTTCTGCACCTCACGCTATGCATCATGTTTGTGTGGAATCATGGTCCTGTCTGTGACTGAGTGTGCAGAAACAACACATGTGCATGGAGGAATTTTGGAAGAACTTTGACAGAAAATACACTACTTCAGACTTGAATTTCTATCACACACACACACACACACACAGCTGGCATCAGGTGTTGGAGTTCCCAGGAGAGGTCCTGCCTCCAGATCCTAAAAATTCCCCGCTCTGCTTCTCATTTGCTGCCTGATCACTTCTGAAAGAAAGAGGTAGTGACTGAGAGCACATCAGCGTCCATTTACACCTCTGCCTTTCCTTCTGGATGGTGGAGCAGACTGGGCCCAGAGGAAGGACGCAAGTGACTAGGAGTGGAGATAGCAGCATGAAGACGGAGGTCCAAGGAGGGCATCTTATCCAATAACTCCCCAAACCCTGTGGTCAGTGCTAACAAGACCCTCTCAGATAAGTGGTATTGCCTGCTTTAATATGCTGTTGTACTTTATTATTGTGAAATTTTGAAGTGGCTGACGTTCATTATTTTTGTGTGATGCATTTCTGTCCTGGGACCATGTGGTAAAGCAGTGGCTTTCAGCCACTCTGGGGTGCCTTGAATGATGGTCAGGGGTGCCGCGGACAACACTGGCCTCTGTCCCTCTTTCTTTCTTTCTTTCTTTCCCTCCCTCCTTTGATGCCCTCTCACATCTCTGCCTCCCAAAGGCTTGTGTGGCTGTTTGTTGCAGCAGCCCTGGCTACGTACAAGCTCCCCAGGTGAATGGTGCCTCTGGGGCTGGCCAGGGAGTGCTTCCCAGGCCCCTGTGGGGCAGTGTGAAGAGGCACCTCCCTTTGGGGCGGGGGGGGCAGCTAAGAGACCAGGGGTGGGCAGTAATGGCTGCCCAGAGGACTCCCAAGGAGAGGGGAGAGGAGAGGAGGCTGAGGGGACACTCCACAAGGGAGGGTGTTCAAAAAGGGATGAGGGGCTGCTGGCTCTGTGGGCAAGGGGTGCCACCGAATAAATGTAGTTGGTCAAGGGAGCCGTGGACTCTGCGGTAATAGGTTGAAAACCTCTGTGGTAAAGGGTGGATTATAAATTAGTTAGACAGATAAGAAGCATTAAATAAAACAACAACCAGCACCGTTGCTTATTTGTGCATTTTAAAGAGCTGCCATCACTCCCCACAAACTTATATACCCACAACAAAATGCTTGTTTGTGTCTAAGCACAAGAGTCTTACTTAAGCCAGTGTAACTATAGAGCTATAGAAGATCTTGGCTTTCTGAAAAATGCACTAAATATAGACGACAGAATTGGACTTTGTGTGCTGCAACACTTCTGAGCTCTCCTTTCTTTCCTCACTCAAGTTGCTAAATGTCACTTGCAAGCAGCCCTCAGCCCTCTTGCATTCTTTATGCACACAGAGAGTTATAAAAGGGTTGGCTCAGCAGTTCAGCAAAAGGCTAGCGTATATTTTTATCATCAAAGGGCCCCAGGACACTGTGAATGATAAGCTGCGAATGCAAATGAGATAGGAGCTGGTGCCATATCACAAAGGCCTCCTGCTCAGACAATAACCTTAATTGGCAAGAGATGGAGCAATTTCATTGCTGAGCTTCGTTAGTGTGCACCGGAGGTCATATGTGGAGCCAATAGAATTTCCTGTTAAACTCAACCACACTAAATGGGTCCCACTCTGCACCATAACTGCTATGCCCCATGATTCACGATTTCCTCAAGGGTTTTGCTGTGAGTTGTATGTCCTTGGGTCACATAATACATGCCACTCTCTGTACAACACTGTGTAAGTATCTTGATACATTCTCAATAATTAAAGTCACCATTAGGGAGGTTTTTCAGGTTACTTCCTGGTGCTATTTTGTTTCCAACTCTCCTTTTAGTTTCTGTATGTGGTTCCTTCTCTGGAATTGTCGACTTTTGTCCCAGCAGAGCTCTTTAGAATTCCCCTAAAGTGCTATTTTGGAGTGCTAATTTTAAACAAGGTTTTAGGGGTGAGTTGTTGCCCCAATCCTTCAGAGGGGGTTTCAAGTCTGTGCGGCTGCTAAATCCTATTTTAGCTGAAGCGCCTGAAAGGCTTTAATATTGTTTTAGAGGTGAGCTGCAATCGTCCCACCCCCCACCACTTGTAAGGAATGGATTTTGAGTCTCCCTGACCTTCTGTGTGGTTCCCAAACCCAGATGTTGAAGTGAGGAACGTAGGTTTGTTTTGGCACATTGTGGCAACCATTGCACATTGTGGCAATGACTGGCTCAGCGCCCTCAGTCCTATGGAATTCAGTACTGGGATTGTTTTTATGTATGAAATGGTTTTAATTATTTTTATATATGGAATTGTTTTTACCATGACATTTTATAAATGAAATAAAAATAAATGGAATGACATAAAAACAATAAATAGGCTCTGGAAAATCTCAAATGTGTCATGTCTACCAGCTTGCCCATACCCATGTGCTTGTTGACATCTCAAAGAGATTTCCTCAGCAAGTCTTGCTTATTTATACGTTTAATCATTCTGGTTTTAATAATGTGCTCAACCAATTTACTCAGGAGAGACATTACGTTAAACAGTGTGTTAATTTCTAGTCTCCCCATCCCCCACACAATCCCTCTAGTGTTTCCTTGGCTATCTTCCAGTCCTCCAGCAAAGAGGCTGATCTGAACGACAAGGTGCATATTTCTGCCAGGAGGTCAGCAGTTTTGCATTTGAAGGCCTTCAGAACTCTTGGGTATATAATCAACTTGCTCATTTCCAAATTCCAATTAGCCACAGAGCAGCAGTGGGGAGGAAGTGGCCTTCCAGGCATTGCTGGACTACAGCTCCCATCATCATTGACCATTGGCCATGCTGGCTGGGGCTGGTGGGAGTTGGAGTCCAACATCTGGAGGGCCACATGTTTCCCATCTGTGCCCTAGAGCTTCACTGCTTGTCATCTCAATTTAATTTATTTCTTCAGACAGATCTTTCCCAATAATCCAGGTGTCTGTCCAACATCTCCCACAGTTAAAATCAATGCAAATAATTAATTCAATGACTCTACTATTTCCCTTTCTTTCTTCTTCACCACTACCACCCCTTGTTGGTTTCATACTCTGAATGTATTTAAAGAATTTTTTTATTTGCTGCTTTATCAATGGTTTTTACTTACACGAACGCACGCATGCACGCACATGCACACACAATCTTACTGTCAGTTTCCAGGGTTTTTTGTGTTTTTTCTTGTTTCCTTCACTTGGGCAAGACTTCCATTTTTCAAAGGAACCACTCTTGCCTTTTTTTTTAGCTTCCTTGACTCTCTTCGTTAGCTGTAATTGCATCCTCTTGGAATTATTTGTACTTGTACCTTCCCTAATCTGTAGTATACATTCTGTCTAAGCTTCTATTATCTTATCATGGTTTTAAATGACCTCCAGACATCCTGAAGGGATCTGACCTTCTTGAATCTCCCTTTCAACCTCCTTTTAATTAATCACCTCAGCTTGAAGGAGTTTCCCCTTTTAAAATTAAAGATGACTTCCTGGGCAACTTGTCACTTAAGTATATGTTACACTCAATGTCATTTTGGTCACTCTTCCTCATCAGTTAAACAAGAATTATATTTTTTACCAGATTCTGGGCAGCGTACAGGATTAATTCCAAGGTTGCCATGCTTGTAGTTAATTCCATGACCAACTCTTCTGAGGCATAGCCATAATTTATATGCACAAAGTTAGTCTCTCTGTTGCAACCTGAACAAACGTTTTCCAAGTGAAGGGGGTGTAGGTAGCATCCCCCGGTGTGAAAGAAAGAAAGAAAGAAAGAAAGAAAGAAAGAAAGAAAGAAGAGGAGCAGCTTACACCACAGAACCATTGGAGAAGTAGTCATTTGGGGCCCAAATAATCAATTAGTACATCTGTGTTATGAAAGCAAAGATCTATGGGCCATGTAGGGTAAAGGGACCCCTGACCATTAGGTCCAGTCGTGACCGACTCTGGGGTTGCGGCGCTCATCTCGCATTATTGGCCGAGGGAGCCAGCGTACAGCTTCCGGGTCATGTGGCCAGCATGACTAAGCCACTTCTGGCGAACCAGAGCAGCGCACCGAAATGCCGTTTACCTTCCCGTCAGAGCGATATCAGCTATTTATCTACTTGCACTTTGATGTGCTTTTGAACTGCTAGGTTGGCAGGAGCAGGGACCGAGCAACGTGAGCTCACCCCATCACAGGGATTCGAACTGCCGACCTTCCGATCGGCAAGCCCTAGGCTCAGTGGTTTAGACCACAGCACAACCTGCATCCCATATTTTTATTTTTACTTTTGGTAAAAACGGGGAGGGGTCACCTGTCACTTTTTTCATTTCAAAAAGTAGTCACAATTGTCTTAGGACCTAAGGCAGCTCACAACATGAATTAAAAAGAGATGCAACTGGAACACACACCAATCACTCCATCCTCTAGGCTTTTCACAAGCCACCATAGGAAAAGTAAATAAGCACAGGTGTGAAAACAGCATTTTCAGTTAGGACTGTTCAATAAATAACTTTTGATCTGCCTGTTTCAGGAAATGCCCTTTGGTTTATGGATGTGGGGTGTACAATATTGCAAAGTGTTCGACCTTGGAACTTTCCCCTTGCTGATTCAGGGGGAGGCAGTTTTGAATTTCTCTGGGTGTGTCTCAGGACTGCAGGCAAAATGGTTAACAGCCTCACTGCAACTCACTGCCTAGTCCTCTGTTTGTACAACGCTGGCCAGATATGCTACCCTAGTTGTAAAATGTTTGACTATCATCAGTCTACACCACTGAGCCTCTTGGGCTTGCCGATCAGAAGGTCGGTGGTTCGAATCCCCGTGACAGGGTGAGCTCCTGTTGCTCTTTCCCAGCTCCTGCCAACCTAGCAGTTCAAAAGCACGCCAGTGCA
This sequence comes from Darevskia mixta, assembly GCA_034641385.1. NCBI lineage: Eukaryota > Metazoa > Chordata > Lepidosauria > Squamata > Lacertidae > Darevskia > Darevskia mixta. Next base: position 48,041,078 of record JAWWNH010000029.1, on the reverse strand, counting down.
AGTAGATAAATAGGTACCGCCAGGGCCGGCGCGTCCATTAAGGCGAACTAGGCAGTTGCCTAGGGCGCCAAAATGGAGGGGGCGCTGGCCAGCCTGCCCCCCGCCCCCCGCCCCCCGCTGCCCGGTGCCGCCCCAACCAGCGGCGGAGCAAGTAGCTTGGGGCAAAAACCGCGGCAGCGGGGGCGCCAAAATGGAGGGGGTGCTGGCCAGCCTGCCCCTCGCCCCCTGCCGCCGCCCTGTGCCGCCCCAACCAGCGGCGGAGCAAGGAACTTGGGGTGAAAACCGTGGCGGTGGGGTTAGGGTTAGGACGCAACGTGCGTCATGCGCAATGATGTCACGTGGCCCCGCCCCCTCGCCTAGGGCGCCAAAATCGCTAGCACCGGTCCTGGGTACCGCTGCAGCAGGAAGATAAACGGCGTTTCCAACCCTACAGTCCCTGTGGAAGGGAGACACTTGAAGTCATGGTGTGGCCATGTGTCCTACTCCACAGAGGGCAGCCCTCCATATGAAAGGTTGTTTGTTTGAGATGACAAAGCAGATTGCGGCACTGACAAAGCCAGCCCTGTCTTTAAGGAGTCCAGACAGAAACTGGAATAAAATGATGAAATGGGTGGTTGAGAATTTGGCCATCTGGGTGTAGCACTCCCCTTTCTGTTACATGCGTGTGAGTCAGGGATCAGACAAATCTAGAAGTTCTAGAAGGTGCCAGGAGTACTGGGGGAAGTCCAGTTAACCCATGTTGATGCTACTAGGATGAGCAGGACACATTTAGAACCTGATATCATTCCTAGGAGTACTTTAAATTGTATGCCCTTTGGGACCAGGTCCTGCCCCCTTTTTTTGTTATAATTTCTAACAGGGACAGTCCTACAGGTAGGCAGAGTGAGGCGTCCATCTCAGGTAGCAGTTTCTGGGGATGGGCAGCAGTGATGGCAGGCATTGGAAGATGTACCACGCAGCCTCCCTGCACCCCCAAAGCTAGCCTGCTGCACTCATATATGTTGTAGAATGCTGTCCTGTCACCATTGCTGACCAACTGGAAACCTTGGTCAGCTTCTGTACATGGCATTGTGATGACATCATCTTTTCTATTGCCTCAAGTAGCAAAATGCCTTAGTCGAGCCCTGAGGTTTTGCTTACGCTGTAAGTGCCATGTGCAATGATGATACACACTATCTACATAAAAACAACAACAATGGCACCTTCATGACACAAACCTGAAGGAAAAGTAATGTTGAAAAGATTTCCTAGCTCTGTATTTTCCAAACTTTCAGTGTGCATCGGACGGCAGCCCTAGTCTCTCTTGATGCAATAGTTGCCCTGCAATTCTTATTGAATGAAATGGTCACAAATGGCCGGGGGATCAGAATTTGCAAACTGTGCAGGGAATGTTTCTTCTGGTTCTGTTGGGAATGTATGAGTGTGACGGCAATTACATTAAGAAAAAGAGGAAGAGTAAAGTCCATTTAAAACACAATTCTGGGAATGCTTATTCATAGTAAGCTGTCATATTAAGTTCAGTGGAAACTTACACCCAGTTATGTTTGCACAAAACTGAAGTGTCATTGACTAAGCATTAGATGGAACTTGCTAAGCATTCTTTTTAGAATTCCTATCTTTGTTCACGCTACTAAGCGGCACATGAATCCATCATTTCTGGAAAGCACAGTTATAGCATTATATTAGCCCTGGTGAAATGCAAGAGCAAATCCACCAACTGGATTCATTCTACTGAAATGAATTGAAGTTGCCTAGCAACAGGGGATGGGCCCACATTCAACAACCTCTCAAGCCCCTAACTTCTCTTAAGAATGTCTTCCGCAATTTTGATTTGTTTGCTTCTGTCAGTAACAGCCATGACACAACTCTTCCCTTACACAATTGCGTCATAGGCATGACTTATTTTCCCCTTGTCAAAATCAGAGCACCCGGCAATTACCGGTATAAGAGCCACAGCCAAGGAACATGACTGGGCTGTCAGGTGGTGTGAGTTGCTGAACAGGTTCCCATTGTTACTGCAGGAGCTCACAGAGCCGCATTGTGTATGGCTGAATTGTTGTCCCAAGTGAGCAAGGGTGAGACAGGGAGTTGGCAAATGGATAAAAAAGGCACATGTGGTTAAGGGGAGGAACAGGCTGGGTAAGTGGGGTGGGGGAATAATCTCTTAATCACTTGAAAAATGAAGGGAAAACAGGATCTGTGCAGTAACCTGCAAATACTTTTTAGACAAGTTAACATTTTGCCTTCTGGTGTCTGACATATGACTTCCCCCAAAGAATCTCAGGAACTGTAGTTTGTTCAAGGTGCTGGGAACTGCAGCTCTGTGAGGGGAGGAAACTACAATTTCCAGGATTCTTTGGGGAATTTACATGCTTTAAAGGTGATTTATATGTAGGGTGTGTACACAGCCTTTGACTTGAGTTCGTTTTCTGTTATCCTGGTGCCCTGGGAAGTGGTGCAGGGAACTGCTGTTTCTCACACTGTCTAGATAACTTGGAAAGCCCTAGCCCCTATCAGATGAGCCCACACTTCACAGGGGACAGGAATTAGAAAACACCATTGTGAGATAGTTTGAAAACATGCCCACCTGTGTGTACAGACAGCACAGGTGGTAGCTGCCGCTTTAGATGATGTTATTGTTGTAGCATGGGGTTAATGATTTCAGCAAGTGATTTCAGCTCTCTGACATAGCAGGCAGGAGACAGCTTCTTCAGGTAGCAATTCTTTATTCAGGCAAAACAAGACTGAGGGAACTGAGGGTAGGGAAGCTACATTTATAGGGACAGAGGACTGGCTAGGAAAAGATACATTTTGGAGGGAACAATCTCAAGCAATCACACAGCTGCTTTTTGGTGGGAACCAATAAGACTCAGGATCCAAATGCAGCAACTTGAATGCACCAATAGTAACTGTTCCTTCTGGGACAGGAAGGCAGTTACTTTACCCTAATGTGATTACAGGCAATAGTAATACAGATATGATAACACTTTGAATCAATACACAACACCCATTGCATCAAAGTGTGTGCAATTACAAACAACAGAAAAGTGCACTGCAAAAAAATGACCTCTACATGTTTCAAAGGCCACATCTGTACAGAGCCTTTGGTTACCTGTAGGTCAGGTAGGCTGGCATCTCACTGAAGACCACAAGAGCCTACTAATGTCACAGGAGTATTTGGAGGAGTAGCAAACGTTTGCATCAGAGATGGAAAACTGCTGTGACCCTTCAGAAGATGTTGGACTCAAAGTCCCATCACTCCAGCCAGCAAATGCAGTGGTCAGGGTCGATGGGAGTTCTGGTCAAGGAATATTTTGAGGACCACACCTTCCCCATCCCTGCTTTACACACTTCGAAAAGTTCTACATTTTTCTAGTGATATTATTATTCTCATTTATTGGTTGTTATGCAGAGATAAACAAGACACTTGATTGCAATCATTCACCAGTCTCTTTTCTTAATGAGCATTTAGCATAACTAGTAATTTGCTGATTATCATAATTAATGGTGAGTCACAACAATTGGGAGTAAGCTCACTGAGCTTAGTGAGGCTTACCTCCAAGTAAAGTTGTTGTTAACAGACTACGCTGCTACTATGGTTAATGAAGTTGCAATATATTGCAGCACATTAGCAAAGTATGTGAGCCATCCACACAACAGCTGTTTCAGAGTTATCTATCAGCAATCCCATAAACTTCAATAGGGCTTTGCTGACATTAATACACAGGTGGTGGTGATTTGTTTCTTGCAACCATATATATGAAGAGACAGGTGGATGAATTTGTTGTTGAGAAACCTGCTCCAGGATTTAATGTTGACAATTGCAAACCTGTACTGTGTATCAGCTGGCATGTACAAAGCTGTCCATTCATTTACAAAGTCTGTACCTTTGTAAGCCTAGGCTGCATAAAAATGCACGAGTGAGGGTTAAACTGCCACTTTTACTTTAAAGATTTTCCAAAATCTCTTTGATTATGACCAACGGTGAGCAACTGTTTGAGCCTGCCAGAACTCTTCATAAGGTTGAACATTAACCAAAGTGGCCTGCAGGGAGTGTGAATAATGCTGACTTGGCATCATTGGTCAAATGCTCGCTTTTGTTGCATAGTCTGGCACAAAACATGGCGACGAGGATCAGGTTATTGGGCTTGTTGTGAAGATCACCTGCACTTAAGAATTTACCACCACATCCCTGTTGGACTTTCTTCACCCCTGGATGCAGAAAAGGTGCTGAGCTCTGCCCCAGAATCACCAAGGAGCTCTCCTCCTTTCCCAAACCTAGCCAGAATTAATGATATCAAGAGTCAGTGATGCTAAGTAAGTCCCACTGAACTCAGCTGAATTTTAACATGCTTAGGATCAAGCAGTTGGAAATGCACAAACTGTACAAGTTACAGAAGATTCCAACTAACATCAGGAAGAACTTTCTGACAGTAAGATCTGTTCAACAGTGGAACAGTCTCCCTTGGAAGGGGGTGGACTCTCCTTCCTTGGAAGCTTTTAAGCAGAGGTTGGATGGCCGTCTGTCGTGGATGCTCTAGTTGAGATTCCTGCATTGCAGGTTGTTGCACTAGATCAGGGGTAGTCAACCTGGTCCCTACCGCCCACTAGTGGGTGTTTCAGGATTCCAGGTGGGCGGTAGGATAACTGATGAAGTGCAGCCCATCTGGAAATGACTATCCATAAATTTCAAATTGTGTGGCTTCTGCACAAAGTGATGCCATTGTGAACCATATTGGCAGACAATCACCAAGCTGGACCTTTAACATCTGCCGGAAGCAATGTAAGTTATTATTATTGTTGCTGTTGTTGTTGTTGTTGCTATTAGCTTTGGGTGAGTCAAGCATGGGTGAACTAGAGCAGGGTAATCTCTAGTCCTCCAGATGTTATTGACATGACACTTCCCATCACTTTCAGACAGTAGAGCTAATGACAAGGGATGAGGGTTGGATACTTGTTACGTTTTTAACAATGTTGTTATTGATTCCTGTTATTGGACTAGATGATCCTTAAGGTCCTTCCAGCCCTACAATTCCATGATTCTATTATCTAAACCTTTGGAATGGCTACAAAAGAAATTAACAAAGCACATTGAATTCCTGTTGTTGGCAGTATGTTGCAAGATGGGTTAGTTAATTGGTTGGCTTAGGTTGTTGGAACAGGGCACCACTCCCTGCGAACTACACTTATTTAAAAGAGGGCTCCATACACCTACACTCTGCAGTCTTCTAGCCACTCACCAGGAAGTAACCCTTTACCTACTGCAGTTGCAGTCATGGGGAAATCAAACAGGTAACACGTATCAAGTGAAGAAATCCTCAACCCCTCTCTGGTGTGTACTGCAATGTGCAATGAGAACTTCATGAATAAGAGTTTGAGGGGGTTGCATGAGTAGGAAAACCAAACAGGTAATGCAAATCAGGTGAAGACAGCCCTGCTTCTTCCCTGGTGTGTAGTGCAACTTGAAACACAGCAGTGGAGAATGACCTTGTTGCATTTTAAGCAGCTAATGTATACATACCCTTTGTCTTGGCCTTTATGTAGCTTTCCTATCTCTGGAATAAGCAAAGCCCTTCTAATCTCCCCAACTGACCTTTCTCTGCCTCTTTTTATCAGGCCCCACCCCCACCCTCACCGCCTTCCTCTTTGGAAATGACCCACTTCCTTCCTAACCATCCTGGCTGGTCACTTAACAAATCCATTTCTCAGTAACTCCAACAAGCAGTTCTCACCATCTTCCTCCATCAGCCACCAATGTGTTTGTTTACAAGCCATCCTCCAACTCAACTTCTCAAACTGGCAGGCTGTCAAAGGGCAAGAACCAGTTTCCAAACTGGTTGTGTAAGATAATGGCATTTTGCACAAGCTCAGAATGTGGTAAGGGATCCTCGCCATGACTAGATGCCAACATATATATTATTTAGTGTGGTTAATTGTAGAAACTCTAGGTGGCAAAGGGACTTGCCTAGTGTAACAGAGTGACTAAGAAATTGAAACCCAGGACTCTCCAGCAACGTGGTGCCCTCCAGATGTTGCAGACTCCAACGTCCACCAGCCTCAGCCGGCATGCTAAATGGTCAGGGGTGATGAGTGATGTAGAAACTGGGAGGTTGACAGATTCATCCACCCACATCTTAAGTAAGACTCCTATTTGCCCTGTGACAAAATATTGTGGTTGGAGTGCTGGGAAACGGCAATATATGTGCAACTGATATGTTACCTTGAGAGAAGATCTCTGGGTGTTATGCAACAGACAAGCAACAACTATATATTTATTGCACTACCTTTTGATGACCTAGAAAGGTCCCCCCCCCCCTTAAGCAGTCACCAATTTTACATACAATGAATTCTGGCATAGAGCTGGATCTATGCTATGTTGGTGGGTTATAAACATTCCTCTTCTTCCTCCCCCCACCCCGTATTGTTGTTGTTGTTGTTGTTGTTGTTTCCTCTTCTTCTTCTTCCTGCTGATTTCTGGAAGCCTGCATGCATGCAGTTGATCCTGCTAAAGCCGTCCATAGGAACAGCTTATAACAGGGTGAGAGAAAGGGAAGGGAAGGGGTATAACCAACATTCCCATATATGTTGTTGTTGTTAATAAAATTTCTGTACTGCGCTTTATCTGAAGATCACATGGCGGTTTACAATATAACAATATTGTAAAAGCACAAGTATACATACAATAGGTAAAGGTAAAGGGACCCCTGACCGTTAGGTCCAGACGACTCTGGGGTTGCGGCGCTCATCTAGCTCTATAGGCCGAGGGAGCCGGCGTTTGTCCACAGACACCTTCCAGGTCATGTGGCCAGCATGACTAAGCGGCTTCTGGCGAACCAGAGCAGCGCAGGGAAACGCCGTTCACCTTCCCGCCGGAGCAGTACCTATTTATCTACTTGCACTTTGACGTGCTTTCGAACTGCTAGGTGGGCAGGAGCTGGGACCGAACAACGGGAGCTCACCCCATTGCGGGAATTCAAACCGCCGACCTTCTGATCAGCAAGCCCTAGGCTCAGTGGATTAGACAGCGCCACCCGCGTCCCTATCCCATACATATCTACTTGGAATTAATTATCATTGTGTTTCATATTTATTTACTTACTTACTTACTTACTTACTTACTTACTTACTTACTTACTGCATTTTTTACCCTGCCTTTCCTCCAAGGAACTCAAGGAGGTATACATAGTTCTCTTCCTCCCCATTTTATCCTCACAACAACCCTGTGGGGTAGGGCAGTTCACCCCGGGCAGTTCGCCCCGCCCCTCAGCACCCCGCCCCGGGTGCTGAAGAGGGTTCCTCCGCCACTGCCCAAGTGCAGCAGCACAAATATTCTTCAAACATTGTCTTTATTGAAATAGTGCACAGTGGTACCTTGGTTCTCAAATGCCTTGGTTCTCAAACACTGAAAACCCAGAAGTGTTCCGGTTTTCGAATGATTTGTTTCTGGCCTCTGCAGTAGGAAAATGAAAAGTTATACTTCTTGCTGATGCAAAATTATTTGTTGTGCCACTTTGTGGAACAATAAATGCAACTTAGTGCTGACATTTTAAACACACTGAATTATTTTGCAGGGGGCCAGGAGAATTGGTTCAGTTTTGTCATTGCTGCTTCCTTCGTATCAACAATACAGAGCATTTTAATATTTTACTTCCATGTGTTGCTGCAAATAATTGCAACGATTTCCTATACAATGGATATTTAAGGAATTTGGGGGTTTGCTTTTAATTGTTCGTTATTTTCTTGACAATGGCTTCCAAACTATCCAGTATGTCACTGAGTAGGATTGCACATTTCTAATTTAGTACATTTATTTTAAAAATTGGGTGGTGTATTAGACTTTAAGAATCCAGCCATTGTTCATTTTCCCAAGGAACTCTGGGAATGGAGATGAGCAAGATACAAACATAGCACAGCTCTGCCTCTGACCTTTGCAAATAAAGAGGGCTGACCACAAGTGACTATTTGAATAACATTGCAACAGAGACACAAACCACTCCCATACAGTCATGTGCAGTGAGCTGATGTGAAACTACCCTGAAGATTACCAAAAGAAACAACCCAGCCACAAAGTTAACTTGGCAGTCATAAGCTCATGTCTGCATCACTTCTACTGAAACCAACAGGACTTTTAAAATCTTTATTTTGGTTGAACAACACCCAGTGCCTTGGAATTTAATGTAGCCTGATGGCCTGTGTTCTTTTGATGTAATAAGCATGGATCTGCACATTGTTTAGTCTATGCAAGGGAGAAATTTGACATGGAACTACCGTAAGCACTCTGTGAATTCATTTTGCCACTTGCTGGAAACTGCAGGAGGGGAGAATGCTCTTATGCCTCTGCCTGCTTGTGGGTTTCCCACGGGCATCTGTTTAGAGACTGTGAGAACAGGATACTAAACTAGATTGGCCTGATTGACTAAACTAGATTGGCTGCTTCTTGTGTTCTGCATGTTTAAAACTTCAAATCCCACAGGTAAACTGTTCCCAGGTTCTTAGGCCTTTATATACTAATAGTAACACGTTGAACTTGTCCCAGGTTCTGGAGATACAGTTTTTATTACAATGTTTGTGCTTAACATTGTCTGGATGATCATATATTATGAAAGAGATCCAACAGAAGCCCATACACCTCCAGGAAGTTTAAGACTATTTAAGAGTCTTAAACCAATTGAACCAATTACCTCTGATTGCATGGTCAGCATATTTCCAGATGTTCTTGCCACACACATTCATTCTCCTGGCTCACACGATGGTTTCTCATATGTACCACATTATATTTTTCATGCATGGGGATAGTATTCATGTAGTAAGAGAGGAAGCCTATGTCATCATATGTGCGGTGAGAAGCATGTGGCTGTTTTGCTGTGAGAATGTGGAACAGGAAGCCGGAGTCAACTTCCTTACCAATATGCCAGGGATGGAGAATCTGTGCCCTGCTCCCATGCTTGGACTACAACCTCTGGCAGCCCTACAGCTGGAGATCCAAGTTTGGGAAACCTTGGTGTAGACAATACAGAGCTAGACGGACCAATGGTCTGATTCAGCATAAGGAAACTTCCTGTGTTCCTATATTCCTAATTTCTTCTTAAGTGCACAAACAAAACCTACAGTTGTTCATCACAAGGGATCTCAGCAACAAGCGCAAATACCAATGTAGATACCAGCTGTCAAACTTGAGCAGATATATTGCCCAATGTACAACCACCTGTCAACACAAGAAGGTCAGAGTTGAGGCTACATACAAAAGTGTGTCATCTTCTTGTTTTGGGCAAATAATGGGCATCCTGAGAGTTTTAACTTCAGGAAACAGAATGTTTAAATCAGCAACATTACATAAACAGCCAGCTTCATGGGTGTCCTTGATCATGGGCAGTGGATGCCTTCATCACTGTATAGCAGCAATAAGTCCTGTTCCACAACTGGCTCTGCACTAAGAGACAGCCAAGGTGGTCTCTGGCTTCTTCAGCAGCCTCAGCTTTTGCAGCTGGCGTCAATCAGGGCGCTGCCCTCCCAGGCCATGTGGAAAAAGATCTGTAAGGCAGGGAGCAGGTCTTCCAGGACTCACAGCCAAGATGTCCACACCGTGGCTTGTCTCTTCAAACCTTGGTTTGCTTTCCAGCTGGTCTTGGCTTGTGCCTCTACAATGTGGGAAGTGTCTGGGGTGGCCAAGCAAACCAGGTGCTATGCAGGCTGCATCCCTATCCGGAGAGAGCAAACCTTGGCTTAGTTATCAATGCACTAGTGGCATCCAGACTAGACTATTGTAATGCGGACCTGTCTTTAAAATGGCTACAAAATGCAGCCGCCTGACTATTGGTTGGAGCCAGGCAGTCAGAGCATATTACACCTATATTGTACCAGCTGTAATGACTGCCAGTGCATATCTGTGCCCTATTAAAAATGCCGGTTAGGACTTTTAAAACCCTAAATGGCTTGGATACGGGTTACCTAAAGGACCACAATCTTCTGCTGCATCCTGCCCATACCTTAATATCTGCCTTGAAGCTCTGCTATGGTGCCTTCCTAGAATGAAAGTTAGACTGACAAGCACTTGGATGAACACATTTTCAACGGTGGCCTCACAACTGTAGAATGCATTTCCACAGTACATCAGACAAGCCCTTGCAGATTTGGAAAGAGCCTCAAAGAGCCTCTTTACTGCAACGTGTAGCAAGTAATCTGATCAGAGCTGTAGAATTTGCATTTCCCCTTGGTTTTGGTAGCAAGTTCAGAGCTGAACGGGCACATCAGTGGGAGCACTGGGTTGGCTCTGGCGTTGCATCTGAGCAGCTGTGATCTTGCCACTGCCGTACTCTGCCCCCACCTTGGTAAACAGCAGCAATGCCTCAATCCATAGCTGTCAACCCTCCCTTTTTTGCGGGAAACTCCCTTGTTCCAATGCCGTTTCCCGCTGCTATCCCGGATTGTTGATATCCCTTAAATTTCCCGGATTTCAAAGGAAGCAGCTCCTCTCCCTCCCTGCCGGCCAGGGAGGCTCCTCAGCTGCGTTGCTCGGCTGCCAATAAGGAGTCTGAGACCGACTGGGGGGCGGAGCTTGCATGCCTTGTGCAGCCAGACCCTCACGCCCAACCAGACAGACAGCCTGCCTGCCGGCTGTCTATGCGCTCGCTCTTTCGCTCACCCGTTCGCGCGCAGCCTCTGGAGCGCAGGGTGGCGAGGCTTCTTGGTGCCATTGCACCGCCCTCGCGGCATCCCTTATTTTCAAATCTGAAAGATCACAGCTATGCCTCAATCCGGAGAGTGGGCATGTGTCAATACCCCACTGCACCAGCCACTTCTGCAGGTACATATTCAAATTTTTGTGTACTTCAAGGAGGAGGAGGAGGAGGAGAAGAAAGCTGCCCTAATATAATTAGAACTGTAGCCTACCAGTAATAGTTGGAGTCAAACTGAAGAAGTAATGCTTCCTGTGGACACTAGATGGTACCATTGCACAAAACTAATTTAAGACTTCCTTGTTGGGGCTCATATTTCACAAACCCCTAAACGATGATGTGTATTTTGCTCCATTCTTAGGCTGCTTACGCACTGTGCCTTCAAAGCACATTCAAAGTACATTCTTTAATGTAAAGCACTGAGTATTGGGGGGAAAGAAGAAGTAAAGTCCTGCTAATAATGATCGGTAATATCAATTATAGCTCATAATATCCCTTTAAGTTTCAACAGTGTTTTAAAAGAAAGGTTGGAAGAGCATACTTAACCTGCAAAGCATAGTACGAATTCATTTTGGAAAAAGAGCACATTTTCGTTATTTTAATAGTCACGCCTACCAGTCCCCTCAGCAAGCAAACCCAAATATTTACATGTCCTGAATTAAGGTCCACATTTGGGTGTGCTGCTTTTCATATTTCAGAAGCTCTTCACAAGTTTCTGAAATAGGAAAAACAGAACACGCAAATTTAGTACTCTTTCAATGCATCTATGCTTAAGCAATAAACTACCCCATTGTGCCATGAGGGGAAGAGCTGCTCTGTATCTGGGGGGGGGGGGTTAGGGGGCAGTATTTCAGTTATCCTATAAGCCCTATATTTGGAAATAGGTAAAGCCTTATTTAAAATCTTTTGTTTTGTTTTTTTGTTTTTGTTTTAAAAACAACAACAACCCTGCTGGTTTAAGGCCAAAGTTAAGGCTTCCTCATACCGGCTCAAGTTCCACAAAGCCAGAAAACTGGAAGCTAAGGCTGATGGCTTAACAGGTATGCCCAGTAACGATTTGAAATTATTTTGTACAATGTCACAAATTGTGCTTCCTTACAACTTACCCTCCACACACCCACATCTCTCCTTGGTGTTTCAGGCCCAAATCTAGATGGAGAGGATGGAGCATTTGGGCAGCGGTGGCAAAAAAAAAATGTGCCACATGTACCTGTTTTTATCTATTAAATTGTGTTTATATATGAGTCAAACCGCATACAAACACCTTGGTATTTTACCTTTCCTTTCACTTTTGTGAGTAAAAGAAAATATGAAACACTTTCTCATCTAGCATCAGATTAATGTTAGTCTGCAGTACTAGTGTACAGCTCTTGCAGAAAAGTTAAGACCATCATGGATTTTCTGGACAGAAAGGTATTTATTTGCCTGCCGAGGAGGACAGCAGGGTGGGGTGGGGGGTATTTGTACGCATGTGTGTCTGGGTGTACCAATGGAATGGGGAGGAGAGGGGAAATGGAGTGTACTAAGGGTGGTGGAAGGCACTCAGTCTCCGCAATAGCTTCGCAAGAATAAGATAATGAAAGCTTTCTTAGCCTCTTTTGAAAGTAATTTACAAGCTATGGGGCTTGTGTTTGAACCTTAGTGTAGGTTTTTACCTTGGAGAAGAAGCTAAATCAGGTGTTATGAGTGGACAATTACCACGTTTTGTTTGGGAGTTTTCTTTTTGAAGTCCTTTTGATTCTCCCCTTAAACCTAACAGCAATTATGCCTTTTTGAATTATAGTTAACGTATTACCCTCTTTTTTCCTTCTGAGGAAACTGTTAGACTTTCAGTGAAACGAGTTTTATAGCTGGCACCTCGTTAAGGTTGTTTTGCAGTATTTTCATTATTTGTAATTTAGTAAGGTTGTTTTGTAGTATATTACATTAATTGAAGTTTAGTTGGAGGGTTCTTGCCATTATTTATATCCGGGTTCTTTTCATTATTTATAATCTTTTGAGTTAGTTTATAATGTGTCTGAGCATTTTTGCTTAAAAGCAACCCAAAGAATGTTTTTGAATTTTTTTGAAAATAACTCAACATATTTTTTGAATACATATTCACCTCGTTTCAGGGGTCTTTCACAGTGTTATTTCCCTTCTTTTTTGTTGCAAGATGTCCTGGGCAGGGGGCGGGGTGCCTCATGGTAGCAAAATTAGTTGGACGTGGTGGCAAAAATATCCAAACTGCTCCTCCATGTTGAAATAATTGCATACCCCTGAATCAGTAAGGCAGACCTGCTAACAGAAGTCCATAACAAATGAGTGGGTTGGTTGAGTTGTGTGCTATTAGAACTGGTCCCCTCTTTGCAAAGCATTATATTTTGGAACAGCCAGTATTCCTCCTCCCTCTCCATTTCTGCCTCTTCCCACACAAGTGAGAACATACTTCTGTAGGTTAATTTCATATTATATTCACTGAAACCGTGTTCTTTGTGAGTCACTGCTTTGAGTTGAAGAGTGAAAATAATGAAGCAGAAAAGAGAGTGGAGAGTTCCTCTGTTGGACTGCTGACTGAATTACTGGTTTCGGTTCTTTACTATTATTTCTTTGCTACCCAACTACCAAGGCCACTTTTTCGTGCAGTACTTTGAAGTTCTATTTATTGCATTGTGGTCTGTTGTTTCCTTTTGTGTTCGTTCTCAAGTTTGTGCAGGCCCTGCCTCCTCTTGCTCTCTTCATATGCCACTAGAATACAATAGTAACTATACATTCCATTAATAAATTTCATTTATAAGTCAAATTCTAACTGAGTGCCTGTCAGGGCCGGCCCAATACTACTACACTATAGATGTGCGTGGGTGTTAGATAATCCCCCCTTGCCCCCAAAAGGCAAATGGGAAAACTTTGCAAAGAAGCTTAGGCATGTATTCTGCAGTACATGCGCTAAAAGACATTCAATAAGAATTCACTGTCTCCTTACAGTACAGTGGTATACATGCCTCCTTCAGGTGTCAGTCTCTCTGTCTTTAATGGATCTCACTCTCATGTTGTGTTACTATGCCCCCATGGCAGCCATTTTGTGACTGGCACCCACAAAACTCTCTCAGAATTGGTCCAAAATGGTTGGTGAACTGTGTTGCAAGAACTGAGATTGTTGACAAACAGAGCAGGCATTTTCTCCAAGAGTACCTCCCTCCGGCAACTGAAAAATGCCAGCATCGCAGAACATTTCCAATTGCCTTCCGTATAAGTACATAGCACATAAAAAATGCTTTTGCACTATGGATATCGATTCAATGTCCTCTTTTTGACATGCCACAGAATGAAAATATAGCTCCTTCCTTCAAAAAAACTCCAGCATCACACCAACAAATAAACACCTCAGGCAGTGTTTGCATATTGTATCAACCAAAACACAATGCATTTCATTGACGTATTCCAGCTCATCAGCTTATTAGATTCCTCATGTTCTAGCAGTGTTTTAAATGAAAGTATATAAAAAAATAGATCACTAGCCTGCAAAATAGAAAGCAAATTAATTCTCATAATGTTTGTGGCTGTTATGACCTTTACACAGTAGCTTTTCAAAGTCATACCTATCAGACTTTTCCATGGACAAAACCAAATATTTGCATGTCCTGAATAAAGGCCAAAATATGCACACACTCTCATATTTCAGACTGGTGTTCTTTGACTGCTGAAAGGTGAGGGAGAATTCAGGTGTTGGGTTTCCTTTGAAACTCTTCCAACAGGTAACGTTCCGTTCCAGCAGTTAGAGCTGACCACCTAGAGATCTCTTAGAAACTCAGACAAGCCAGATGTAAATAAAACACAGTGGGTGAAAATCAGAGGTGCCCATCTGCCAGTAGAACAGACACAATGGACAGAATGGATTTTTCCTCCTGCTTATGCTGTCTGCGGACAAACGCCAGCTCCCTCAGTCTATAGAGCGAGATGAGCTCCGCAACCCCAGAGTCGTCCGCGACTGGACCTAATGGTCAGGGGTACCTTTACCTTTACCTTTACGCTGAAGAGGTTTTGGGGACCCTCCAGGAGGTGCTTTGGGAGCCCCAGGGGGAAAGAAGAAGGCGAAGTCCATTTATTGGATACCATCCTTTTATTCTAATTTTACACAAGTTTGGCATATGCTTAGTTTGCCTTCGGCCATGTTTCAAATACCCAGAGTGGAAAGAAACTTGCAGTATGTTTATCTACATCGCCCAGACTTGTAACCCCAAGCAGAGACAGCCAGAAGACACAAGCAGGAATTACAGCCAGTAGCCAAGATCCAGTTGACTACATGGACTATCTTCTATCTTGAGACTGGTGTCATTGTAGGGAATTAACAACTCCATATTTAGGAATTGTGTCACGTGCAACTTTGTGTCTCGAAAAGCCCAAAGAAGGGAATGCAGCATATTTCAGTCACACATCATTTTTGTGGAGTTTGGTTTTTGTATTTTAATTTGGCAATTTTCCATGTTGTTTTCAATGGCTCCTCTAGAAAATTCTTTATCCCAGAGTCTGCAGCACCTAGGAAAGACTTAGTCAGCCTACAAGTCTGAGACTTACAAGCCGACCTTGTGGCTACAGCTGCCCATTTTTTTGTACCCCCCCCCATTTTTCTGTGTCCCACTCACCCTCTGCTTTGTGTAGCAACTTGCCCAACAGAATTATGGAGAACCCAGAAGCTTGCCACATTTTTGTTTTTGGTATTAATATTATTAGTAGTATAAAGGGTATTGTTGAGATTTTAGTAAATACTGTCTGTTCTGTACAAATTACTACACCTTTGTTTTATCAGTTCAATATATAAGGAACTCTAGATGTCCTGGCAAAGAACAACCCCTCCTTTGAGGCACCCTTGCCACAGATGTGGATTCCTACTGCTATCGAGCCAGCTGTCTGCAGAAATAACTGTAGGCAGGAGTGATCCTGTCCTCCTGGCCCAGGTATTGCCACCTGCTCTGCTCCCTGAATCTCGACTGGGGAGGTGAGGTATTGCTCTCTTATACATTGCTCTCTATTTCTCCATTGGTACCAAGGCTGTTTCCAGGCTGCCAGTATTTTGTGGGAAGGATTTCAGTGCATACCGGAACTTTAGCTTTGTGGGATTAAAGCGGATAAAGTGCAGTGTCACCTTAGCACAACAAATCCTTTTTCTTTTTTGCGGTTTAGAAAGCAACAAGGAAATGCATTGGAAAGTATGGAATGAACAGATGATTAATGGGAAGACGTGTAAATATCCCACAAGCAAATTGAGAAGAATACTGATTATAGTATAGACTACCCTCTAAACAAATCAGAACAATTGCTAAATAAAGGCTGGACATAGTCTAACCACCGTATAAGCTTTGTACAAGCAAATCAAGAAGAATACTTCAAGTATTTATTGTTAAGCAAGAACCTACCTCTCCTATAACTATTTGATTTATTGTGTTAGTCTGAAAGCTTCTATTTCACCCACTGCAATCTGTCACTCTTGGCTTGTATGCTCTCTCCTCTATTGTTTTCTGTTCCTAGATTTTTTTGGCAGATACGGAAACAAAATGCAGTAAGGCAATCCAATTGCTGGAACAAGTCTTGGGTTGGGGCAACTGGCTAAAATGTTTTACAATATTTTAAACAATTTTAACTTTGGTTCCTCTTGTTTTTGTTGGGTTGGGGTTGGTTGAATGTTTAGTTGGGGTTGGCGGTTATTTTAAATTGGGTATAACTGTAAACTGTTATTATTGGTTTCTATTGATTTATTGATTTATTGGTTTGTTTGTTGCCTGTATAGGATATTCTGGTTTTTTAAATGTTTGATGTTTTCTTGTATTTTTATATATGCTAGTATAAGCCACCCAGAGTGGCTGGGGAAACCCAGCCAGATGTGTGGGATATGATGATGATGATGATGATGATGATGTTTCCAACAAATAAGTAAAAAGCTCTTTCTGGATCTGTGTAGATTCCCCTCCCTTTTTCCATGGACTTGTAGAATTAGAAGGGAAGAGGTAATCTCATCTGGCTACTTGCCAAACCATAATACACTGCAGGGTATTATGCAAAATGAGCCTTTGAATCCAAAATGGAAAAACATGGAAAGATGCATAAATAAAAATGGCATCATGTCGCTATTTCATCTGCATTATATTAGATGAAGATCATCCAAAATAATGTCACTTCTAAGCAGAGATTTGCAAGGCTCATGTAACAAACTCAAAAGGCTTCCAACATACATCAGGCCCAAAATTAGGTTGGCTTCTTGCTTTACAGAAGGACAGGTCTCTATTTGAAGGACTAACAGAGGACAGTCTTCTATTTGAAAGAGTTTCCTATTTGGGAGGCTTCCAGGCCAGTTTAAATAGAGCAGTTGAGGTCTTTAGAAGCTGCTCACCAGTAGTTGCACCTGGATAGCAGACTGAATATATATCGATCTGACCACTTGACACAGGGCAATTTATTGTGGGCTCAGCGCTGCCCATTCAGGCAAGCTTTTTGCAGCATTGACATGGTGCTGCAAAGGTAATGGGAAGGTAATGAATTAGCAGCAGCAGCAGCAACCATGGCATCCTATTTCCCCACCTCACCCCGTTCAATACAGGTTTACTATTTCCAGGTTTGCTTGTTTTTTAAAAACAAAAACTTACTATTTTCTGCAGAAATGGTAGCTCTGATTTAAATGAGAAAATTATATGGGACAGCAACCAGTTCTGCATGTTTGCAACAAAAGCCATCTTTGCACAGCCCTGATTGGCTAGAACCAGTGATATCAGAAAGCCACCACTCCTCCCCATACAAGCTGTGCTAAAAAAAATCTTGAAGTATGTAGGAAGGAAAAGACAAGTGGGTGAACCAGTATTCTAATTGCTGATTATGGTAGTTGCTTTCCAAATACAGTGGAACCTCGGGTTACGTACCGTCCTCCTTACGAATGCTTTGGGTAACAAGCTCCGCTAACTTGGAAGTAGATGCCCCTACTTGTGAACTTTCCCCCGGGATGCAAGCGGAAGTTTCAGCTTAAGAACGGACCTCCAGAACAAATTAAGTTCGTAACCGGAGGTACCACTGTACAGGAGGAAATTCGCCTGAACCTTGCAGAGAAACATGCATAGCAACACTTGTTTTTGGTACATCTGTATGCATCTAATTCTCTTTCTGGACTACTGCAAACCAAGTTGCAGGAGATAGTTGCAGGATCCATTTTCTGTTGCTTGTCAGATCACTGGAAATCTATGTTGTTGTTGTTGTTGTTGTTGTTGTTGTTGTTGTTGTTGTTTTACTAACAGACATATTGAGAAGGAATGACAGCTAAGTCAGTAACTGCTGAGGCTGCTACCACCAGGGAGGACTCCCCTGCCCAGCGCCTGAGGGCCCCAGTCCTGCCACTCACCATCTGGCCTAGGGGGGCCTGACAGGCCTACAAGAACTGCTGAGGCTGCTACCACCAGGGAGGACTCCCCTGCCCAGCGCCTGAGGGCCCCAGTCCTGCCACTCACCATCTGGCCTAGGGGGGGCCTGACAGGCCTACAAGAACTGCTGAGGCTGCTACCACCAGGGAGGACTCCCCTGCCCAGCGCCTGAGGGCCCCAGTCCTGCCACTCACCATCTGGCCTAGGGGGGGCCTGACAGGCCTACAAGAACTGCTGAGGCTGCTACCACCAGGGAGGACTCCCCTGCCCAGCGCCTGAGGGCCCCAGTCCTGCCACTCACCATCTGGCCTAGGGGGGGCCTGACAGGCCTACAAGAACTGCTGAGGCTGCTACCACCAGGGAGGACTCCCCTGCCCAGCGCCTGAGGGCCCCAGTCCTGCCACTCACCATCTGGCCTAGGGCAGAACCAGACAGGCCTAGAAGAACTGCTGAGGCTGCTACCACCGCTTGGCAGAGAGGCCTGTTTTGTTTTGTTTTTGATTTTTGTTTAAATTTCTGTTATTTCTAATAAGAGTTCTAAGATGGCGGCGCGCATAGACGCAGCGGCTGCTCAGTGCTCTCCCTTATTTTTAAGTGTTTCGTATGGCTTTTACTGCTGTTAAATGAACTTTTTTTAAAAAATTATTTAATTATTATTATTATTATTATTATTATTATTATTATTATTTTAAATCCAATTTCGTTGTACTTGTACAATGACAATAAAGATATATACATATACTAACAGACATATTGAGAAGGAATGACAGCTAAGTCAGTAACCAGCACAAACCAATGCTACTTCAAAACTTACAGAATCCAGGTAGCTCAGATAACAAGATATTGCTTTTGCCCAGTGTGTTTCCAACTTAACTGGAACGAAGCTTTTCCTGAAGCTATCCCTTTCAGGGCTGTTGACTATTCAAGTGGTGTTGAAAATCAGAGACTGGACTGGGAACCTGTGGCCCTCCTTGACCATTGGACATGCTTGCTGGGGCTAATAGGAGTTGAGTCCAACAACATTTGGGTGACTACAGGTTCTCCATCGCTGCCGTAAATGAACTGTGTGCATCTTTTCATTGAGGCAATGCTTTTAAAATTATTGTGCAAACAATATTTATTCTTTTTGTAGCATTCTATTTAACCAAGGGAAATTCATCATCAATGAGTACCGGTACATTCAGAATGGTGTATGTTATCAAGATAGCCTCATACAACAAATACTGCAGTTCTTTTAAAGCAGCCAAATAGGAAAAGAAGTCATAACAGAGGATTACACAGAGTGAGAGCCTTAATCTAAACATCCACCAAGCCTTGTGAATGCCGGATGAAAGGTCTATCAACAAAACAGTTATTCAGTCTATCACTTAATTGTCTCCTTAATATTACATCACTGTCACGTATTACAACTTCCCATCTTTTCAACATCAACATATTTTTTTTGTAACAGCAACCATGTAATGCAGATAAGCTGCCCCCAATCCACTTTAACAAATACTTCAACATACGATCAGGGTAATTGAAACCTTATTCTTCTATACTGTTGAACACAAGTGGCACATTGCTTGCAAAACCTTCCAAGTTGGTGGTCTGGCAACTTTGCTTTATCAAGAGTGCCAGCTTCCTAGTCTTTCAATGCCTATTTAAATGTGACCATGTTAATTTCCAATGGTGATTCTGAGTACAAAACCATAAATAAGATAGTTGTCTTGATTTAATTAACCCAGAATAAAGGATGTTATCTTAAGTCTGTGCCAGCAGTGCTCCATTTTTAAGAGTACAGTATCCATGGTCTTTGTAGAACGTGCACATTTAGAGTTTGAGTGAATTTTATATGTTGCATACTGAAATACCATAACCATATTTGTGATAATACAACAAGCAATAACTGCACCCAAGGGCCATTGTTGGTAATTGTATTGTTGTTTTCCTTGGACTTGGATCTAGGTAAAGGTAAAGGGACCCCTGACCATTAGGTCCAGTCGTGACTGACTCTGGGGTTGCGGCGCTCATCTCACATTATTGGCCAAGGGAGCCGGCGTACAGCTTCCAGGTCATGTGGCCAGCATGACTAAGCCGCTTCTGGCGAACCAGAGCAGCGCATGGAAACGCCATTTACCTTCCCGCTGCAGCGGTACCTATTGATCTACTTGCACTTTGACATGCTTTTGAACTGCTAGGTTGGCAGGAGCAGGGACCAAACAACAGGAGCTCACCCCATCACAGGGATTCGAACCGCCGACCTTCTGATCTGCAAGCCCTAGGCTCTGTGGTTTAACCCACAGCACCACCTGCGTCCCTTGGATCTACAAAGGGCCATTTTCCAAGTTTGTACAGAGAAGAAATATTCTGCTCTGTAGAGATTTCAGTGTTCTGTGGGGTTTTTTAAAAGCTCTGTACTATCCCTTTTCCTCTGCTTATTTATGTAAACCAGAACCTAGTTAGAACAATTTTTGAGAGAGCAACATGCTTCTGCACTCTGCATTATAATTCATGCCCATAAATCCATGCTGCATTTATTCTATGAAATCCAGGAGGCTGCAATCCAATGCATCCAAGCAAACGTCTGGTGCTTCAAGAGAAGTGCACATTTCTAAAAGATAACAGGACCAGCTCCATCATTAGGGAGAGTGAGGTGGCCACTTCAGGCAGCAGATTCTGTGGGACAGGGGGTGACAGTGACACGGAGGCAGAGATGTGTAGTCCTACACTCCTTAAACGAGCCAATGTTCAATTGTCAATTCCATACATGGAAATAAGGGGGCCATCTTGTCCTTTACCTCAGGCAGCAAAATATCTCTGGCCAGCCCTGTCCACAAAGGAGCTTGCAGTGCAATAGGATAAGGACTGCACATCCCAACACAACAGCCACCCTAAACAAAATGGCAGACACCAACTGTGCTATCGGTTGCTCTCTGGGCGGAACATCTTCTTGAGGACTGCCACACAGGCAGGGGCAGAGCTGTGCTCCTCCTGTGAGCAGGCGGCATCCTGAGAGGTCGATATCAGCACCGGCTTGTTGAACAGCTCCCGAACCCCCTGACGGAACTTGGGATCCCAAACACTGTAGATGGCCACGTTCCAACAGCTGTTGGAAGTGAGGATCCAGAAGGCGTAAAAAGAGAACTTGCACCACTGGTATCCCACTACTGACCCCACAACAAATACTGCAATGGGGAGGAAGGAAACGGAGAAAGCAAAAGTTAGAATGCCAATGGTCTTGGCAGCGGTAATGTCTGAGAAAGAGACCTGGTTGCTACCGCCCTGTGCCTCTTCTCCCAGTTGCTTCCGTTTCTTGCCATATTGGTGGACGGCTGCAAAGGTGACGGCATTGATCGCAAAGGTCCCGCTCAAAACTGAGAAATCAAAGACCGGGTACAGTAGCATGATATTCCAATGGGATTCGGGCGGCTTGTCTGTTGGAAAGGCATAGTTGCACATCTTGCTGCAGGCATTGTACTGGAAGGTGATATCAGGGCTGGAGAGCAAGGGCACCACTGCCAAGCAGCAGCTCATGGCCCAAGAGGCCACAATGAGCCAAATAGTCCTGCGCTTGGTGATCACTGCTTTCCTGTGCAGAGGCTTCAGCACAGCTACACTCCTCTCGACCGAGAGCAGAAAGATGGTGCTGATCGAGACAAAGGTGCATCCTGCAAAGATGGGCCCAGTGATGAAGCAGGCAGGCTTCTCATATTTATCCGTCTCTGGTTCCATCCCCCAGGTCAACCTGTTCACCTCCCTGTAAACGGAGTAAGGCACGACGATGAGCCCCACCGCCAAGTCAGCTAGGGCCAAGGAGGCCTTCAGGTAGCCTTGGGAGGTTCTGAATTGCCTGACACGGAAGAAAACCAGGAGGCTCACCAGGTTGCCAAGGCTGATGACCACCACCAGGAGGACCATGAGGAACAGCTTGCAGACGTCCCCAGCAGAGGCCTGGCTCCAGTCTGTGCAATTGGGGCTCCTGCCACTGCTGTTTCCCAACATTGACCAGGTTGTATTTCCTTCCTAAGACAAGCAGGGAGCTACAAAAGTTACAGGCTAAGGTTTCATCACCTCTGAAATTCCATGGGAGGTGCTTCACAGGGTGCTTTCTCCATACTGAATTTCCAGAAGCAGAGTTTGCAATAAATAGCAGCACAAACAATCTGAGTGGAAGTCCGGGTCAAACTGCAGCCGATTCACAAATGTAGGATCGACTGCTGTGCCTGCAAAGATGTGAAGTGCAGATCCACATAGGAACAAGCTTGAGGTGCCAGTCAGGTCCGCAGCCCCCCCCCAATCTTCTGTAACGAGTTCCTTCCCTCCCTCCCTCCCTCCCTCTCTCTCTCTCTCTCTCACACACACAGGAGTCTAACTATAGTAGTGCATAGTTCACACAAGCAAAGAATTATTCAAATGTCATCTACAAATACTGTGATCTTGCATCACTTTGTTCAAAACACATGCGTTGATAATGCAATTGCATACAAACCCTCAGATCTTTGCAGAAGCATCTCTCAGGCACACCTTGCGCACACGCACACACAAATATAATAACAGACCTGTCACCTATCTTATATGAGAGCCCTTGAAGTATTCAGGTGGCATTTGCCCTGGGATAATACTATGAGAGGTAGGTTGCTGCTATCCCACAGACTGTCGCTCGCTTCTCCCTCTCTTGAAGAGGATAACCTCCCGTGCCTAGACCTAGGGTTACAGCAGCCTCCGGCGTAGTATGAGCAAGGAAAGGGCGAATCTAAACATTCCGCCATAGATTCACATGCTGGCAATTTCTCGCATCGGTGAGAAGTCTTTACGCGGATTATCTGCACAGTCTCCTCCTCAAAACAAAGCAAAGGAACAAAGCAATCATCGGGCCCTTTCCTGGAGTATTCACATGCGCTCCGAAGTGGCTCCGCTCTTCTGGAAGGAACGTGCGCTCGAGCGCAGGCGAGCGAAAAAACCAGCACAAACTGGGAGACCCATCAGCCTGTAGGGCTCCCGGTTCGCGCTCTCAAGCTTTGCGGCGCTGCGCGCAGCTCCGGGCTGTTTGCATCCTCCGCCTCTCCCAGCATCGCTAGTCCGACGGCCGCCTCAAAGTTCAAGGCACCCTTGGCGAGAGTCCCTGCGACAACTCCGCTGCGCTCCCGTCCTGGGGAGAAGACGCTCCGGGGGTTACTCTAGAGACCGGCGAGACGCTTCCCGCGACAAATAGCCTCTCTACTGCAACCCCAAAATGTGGTTACCCGAAAATCCATGCAACAGGTTCCTGGGGTTTCCAAAAAGGAGGATGCTGCTGGAAACATTCACCATGCGCCTCCAGATTGAATATATCCAGCCTTCTCTGCTCTCCAGTCCTTCGGCTGCTCAGCCAAAGCTAACCCACGCGCCTGAGTTTCCAGGTCTTCTTGCGTAGTCGCTTTTGGCGACGCCTCCTGCCTCCTGGGACTGGGTTGCGAGCGGCTCTTGCCCCATCGGGCACTCCCTGCTTCTCTCACCTAAGCGAGCAAAAGGCGAGAGGGACTGCAGACTGGAGACGCGCGAAACAAGGATCCCGAGATTCTGGGCGAGATTATTTGCAGTGCTGGGGGCGTTGCTCAGATTTCCCCCGCACTCGCCGGCTCCAGCTTGGGCAGAGGGAGGGGTGCGAGGGGCACACATCAGGGTCAGTTTCTTCTGGGAGCGCGTGCGTGTGAGTGCTCTTAAGGGCCGGCCCCACATTGGCTGGCGGAACACAATGTTGCGTTATGCAGCGCTGCTACCCCGGAGACCACGGGGGCGTCTACGCTAGGATTCTACGATTCTGTCCCTCTCATCCTACGACCAATCACCGGTTTCCTTCCCCACTCCCACCCCCACCCCCGTAAAATTCTTTGGACAAAAGAAACCTCTCGAAGACCATTCCCTGCACCGCTTTTTAATACAGGAGCAGTTCCATACATTCTCGAGATTTATTGCTAATGCTAAACCCCTTTTGTCATAAACATTGCTACGTTTCTCCCGCCCTTCCCAAATTGTCCTTCAGTTGAGAACTTAAGAGACGCTTCTCCATACACAGTGGCCACGTCGGGGCGTGTGGTGGGGGTGAGGCGGAAGACAGGGACAGAATTGTAGAATCCTAGAGTTGGAAGGGACCCCAAGGGTCATCTAGTAGTCCAACCCCCTGCAATGCAGGAATCTCAGCTGAAGTATCCATGGCAGATGGGCCAAGGTGCGTTTCTAGTGCCTGTTTGTCCCATCCTCAGATTTCTAAGGAAAATTGATGATGTGGTGGCCCCCTGTGTCCAGCCTTCTCTTGGGAGGAGTCCTCTCTTTGAAGGGATGTCCTGCATGTGTTGTTTGGCCATGTAGAAATTCACTGCAAGGTGAGTTGGTGGTTAACCAGACTTTATCTCCAATGTGGCCTGGCAGGTGCCTGCAATGAGTAGAATCCAGCCTCTCCTGCCAGGCCACCTCTTTAAGCAAAGGATCATAACTCAGTGGTAGAGCAGCTGCTTGACATACAAAAGGTTCCAGGTTGAATTGCCAGCATCTCCTGGTAGGGATGGGAGAACCCTCTGCCTGAAACGCTGGAGAGCTGCTGGATAATCACGGCAGGTAGTCCTGAGCTAGTGAGCCAATGTAAGTCGGTTTCCAGTGTTCTCTGAGTCAGCTCTCCAGGAGCCAGCCTCCTGGGTCATACTGCTTCTCTCAAAGGAGCCACATGCCAGATATTTAGCTGATAACACATACATTGCACACACACACACGCCCCGTCTACCAGTAAAACAGGAAATGGAAATATCCCTAGATGTTTACAGCAAGGAAGCAGATACAGGGCTAAATCATTGCTTTTTGCTCTGCAACACAGGCCTCCCACTCTTTGGGTTTGAATTTCCTTCCATACCTTGAGTGGGTGTTGCTTTCACTTGCTGGTGCATCTGGTCTACAAGCAAGTTTTTACCCACCTCTGGGTGGGTGGGTCGTGGGCATTTCCAGAGCAAGAGTGATGGGTGGGAGGGGTATATTTAACTCTTTCACCAGTTGCTAGTTCTCCTTCTAGTGAGGTAGCAAGAAAACTGCTTGCGTATTTGCAATGTGCAAAGTTAGGCAGGGTCTGGTATGGTGTCAAATAGTTTAAACAAGCCAGAAATTCCCAGAATGATAACAGACACTTCATATTAAAACTAAAAGTTCTCCCTGTTTATCACATTTCTCAGCCAACAGAAGCTGTTTCAGTAAAAGATTAGTCCTTGTCCTCATTATGTCTCTCAAAGAAGTCTATTCATCTCCTGATGGTTAAAATGTGTTAATGATCTGCAGATCCTTCACCAATCCTTCTCTGATAATATCGGCCATCCAGACATAAATAATCTCTCACAGTAAAAGATAAGTTGCTCACTTTAGATTTCCAATAGAACTTGGTTAAGTGATCATCTATCAAGTGTTTGTGAATCCTCTCCAAATCCTTCAGAAACAGGAAGTGCAAGCCATCCATTTGGACAGAGAACAGCATGAACTTCAGAGTAACTGATAAGCATGAAATAATAATAAGTCACAGTACTTGGCATCATTTCATCCTGCCTAATTTTTTCACTCTATCCTTGGGGGCACCCTAAGGATGAAACAGCCAGAGAAGATTTGTCCACTCTGCATTGCCAACACTTTTATCAACCCTCACTGGAGCCTGAGGGAAGTGTAGCTGGTCTTGAATCAGGGATCTAGCTTTGGCCGGACATCCTATTCACTGTGCGTTCATGATGGCTTTTGCTAATGCTGCAGCTGTACGTGACCCACTTTTCAATACTGTTAGCACCTGCAAAAGTGTTAGGGCGGTCACACTCTTTCATTTCCAATCAGTGCATATCCTGCTTAAATCCTATAACTATTTATGCCTCAAATGTTCTGGTTTGTTTTTAAACCAGTTTCATTGCACTGTAGCCTCTCTAGATAGCAGTATTGTGATAGCAGTGGAGAAGCACTGGACACCAGACTAAAGCAGAATAAATCCTCCACCACTATTATTGCAGGAAGGCCATGTTGCAGAGTACACTCACAATAAAATAGCAACCTGTGGGGGGCACAGGGGTGCAAATAGGCACAGCTGGTGGGAAGAGCCATTTCTTATCTGCGCTGTTGAAGGGGCAAACTGTGAAGGCTTCCCTTCCCATGCCATGGTTTGGGGGGACCCTTTACCAGCCATTTTAAAAACTACAGGTAATTGCTATGTAAGTGACACGTCATGTCCAATTTGACCCTTAGACTGTCCTTTGCCTTTATGTAACCATAGCTTCCCAATACCATACAAACTGAGAAAAAGTCACCTGAAGGACAACAAGAATTTCACTCCTGTTTTACTGGAAGTCAAATATATGGGCTGTTTACATGGGCATGCCTTAAAATAGTTCAGCTGCTGTCTTAAAAGATGTACAGACATAATTTTGGGTGGTGTTTTCTCCCGGTAGCAGACCATTATCAAGGCTGGTATATATATATAAAAATAAATTCTCCCAAGATTGTTGATCCAGCCCTGCCAGGCCTAAGGTAGCACTGGAATCTTTAAATCCACGATGGAATGAAATGGATACAGTAGTAAAGGGGGGGGGGAAAATCCAACCTCCGAGAAATCAAGGAAAGTGCTTGTGAGTCAAAAGTAACTCCTTTGAGGTACTTCTTGGGAGGTGGAAATGCTAATCTCCGGGCACAGCTCCTTATGTCACAAAGGCTGCTAGTCCTACTCAGAGTAGACCCAAGGAAATTAATGAATATGACTAACTTGGGTCCATTAATTTCAGTGGGTATATAATCTGAGCAAA
The DNA here is from genome assembly GCA_034641385.1 of Darevskia mixta. Lineage (NCBI taxonomy): Eukaryota > Metazoa > Chordata > Lepidosauria > Squamata > Lacertidae > Darevskia > Darevskia mixta. The sequence goes on along the minus strand of JAWWNH010000029.1, from coordinate 48,014,249 downwards.
ACGTAGCTGGTTACAACCCCTAGCCTATCTCTGATCAACATAACATGTATATGTCCAGACGTCCAAGTACTTTCTATATATCTTTCCTGTTGTTTTGCTTTCTCTTCCTTCCTTCCTTCCTTCCTTCCTTCCTTCCTTCCTTCCTTCCATCCTTCCTTCCTTCCTTCCTTCCTTTTCTAAAAAAAAAAAATCTGGCAAATGAATATTTTTGAATTGTTCTTCCAACTGCTGTCATGTGTTGCTTTATAATGATGTTTTCAGCCTTACTCAGCTTTCAAAATCTCTGACACAAAGACTATTCAAATAATTCTAGCTATGTTCTCCTTTAGTTCGATATTTGAAACAGGAAATGTTTGGCTATTGTTTTTGAAGCAAGTGTGTGCCCAGGAGAGCTTCTGTACAAGACATCCAATGGGTGGAATAGGTAGACTGTAGATAAGGCAAGTTCATCTGGCTACCTAGACATAAATTAACGGTTAGACATGTCCTTGCAATGGCCGCAATGGAAAAATATCAGCCAGTGGGCATGGGATAGCTTCCCAGAATTCAGTGTGTTTTGAGAAAAAATGGAAGGGAAATCTTAATGTAAACTATCCTGAAAGGTAGTGTGTACGTTAGGAAAGAAGCTGGTTAGCACAGAAGTTAGGACAGGATTATACTTTCAGCAGTCCTGCATTAAACCATCTTCCTAAACATACCGGTACATTCTCATGAAAGTGAGATTTAGTCAGTAGTCAAAGGGCTCATATCCATAGTACTTTTTAAAAGTGCCTATTTTATTATTACAATTTACCTTCCTCTGCTTATTTCAAACATGATGGCTTTTAACTGAGGGAGCTAAGCACCAGCTTGCATAACCTGCTGTTCAAACCCACACCCACCCACTCACAATCCAGAGTCCTAATGAATCCAAATACACAGCCACAAAAAAAGCTTTTAATGGTGCTTGATGTTTTAAGGAGAAACTGAAAGCATTGCAGCACAAATGGGAGGAAGAAAAAATCGGAAGACATGTGGAACTGAAAACCACACCTACAACGCTGAGGACTTTTCCCAGAATTCATGCCATGCTGTTGGAAATACAGAACCTCTAGTTACGAACTTAATTCGTTCTGGAGGTCCGTTATTAACCCGAAACTGTTCTTAACCTGAGGTGTGCTTTCGCTAATGGGGCCTCCCGCTGCCGCCGGCACGCAATTTCCGTTCTCATCCTGGGGCAAAGTTCTCAACCCGAGGTACTACTTCCGGGTTAGCGGTGTTTGTAACCCGAAGCGTTTGTAACCCGAGGCACCACTGCATCTGAAATCCAACAAAATGGTGTAATGGAGAGACCTGGTGGGGTTTTGTTCCAAAGAATCATAGCCTTTCCAGGATTAACGAAGCATAACATTACTACATGCCCTAAGATGCCCCAAGTTATTACACAGAATTTATGTGCTATAAGAGATGCACATGATATGGATAGCTTAGGGAATTTTCAGAAGGCGGTGGTTTGTCCTGGATCTCCAGCAAGTAAACTGAGGAAGAAAAGCTCAACAATTTAGGGGTCTCCCTAAAAAAAAAGATCAACAACGGCAACCCTAAGATAGATGGGTCTTCTGTTATTAACTGCAACAAGGGCTGCTCTGTAGATGGTTCTCTCTTGCATTTATAACTTGTCCTGGAAATTTGATTTAACGATAGCATACGCACCTGTCCATAATTAAATAATGGCACAATCCTATACTGAAGATCCATCAACTGAGGGCCTATAGAAATCAGTGGAATGTCAACTATGCCCCCCACCATGACAGAGAAAGTGGCCGAACACATCAGATTTGCTGACAAACCCATTCTGCTTCTGAAGATACACCGATGGATCGAGCAAGTATTTTCCACCCATGTGTTTTTCCTCTCCAGACCAAGTACACCTTGATTACAGTAGCTTAGCTTCCATGTCATGCAAAGCCATGTTTTAAAGCATGGCTTAATTGTGATGTGCCTCACCTCCCCTACCCCCCAAATTGTGTTCTACTTGTTTAAAATAAACCACATGTGGTAAGCCAGTAATAAGACAAAGGACTTATGCAGCAGAACAGGAGGCATGTTCATGATTAAGTCCAAGTTTGGCTTAGCAAGACATGCAAACAAGACATTCCATTGGCCTAGCAGCTGTGTATCTCTGGTACTGGCATAATGTGAGACTAGGATTGTCACTCAGTTCATTAGGTCATATACAGATTGGTTTATACAATCTTAGGTTGCTTCCAGATTACTCGGTTATTCAGTATTCATCCTGATTCATTCATACAATGTTTGCAGAGAGGTTAAGCTATGTCGGTTATTTACTGAGAATTCATTCTGATTTGTTAGGTGGGACTCTGCCAGGGAGGTTGCATCAAGCAATTGTTCTCCCATGCTTTCCAGTGTATATTCCTGTCATTTTCCTTATTGCAAAAAGTCTGGTTTGGAGGAGGGGACTTGTCCAAGTGCACCAAATCAACTCTAATTGTGCAACCTCAGTTTGGCAGTATGTAACTGAATCCACTTGAAAATAACAACAGCTGGGAAGTGTCGTTATTGTGTGAGATTGCACAGCAGTAGAGTAGCAATACTGGTACTCGTTTTGAGCCACACATAGTCCCTTTATTAATAAAATAAATCTCACCTAGGAAAAAGTTGTGAAGTTCAGAATGGGTTGCAGGCGCTTTAAAAAAATCTTCTTGCTGAATTCCTTGTAAAAAATTTTCTGTTTTAAAACCCACATGAGTCACACTTGTTCAACATTGTTCCACTCACAACCCCAACTCCCAGATGGAGCTGAACCCCCATATGTGAAATTATAGATCTGGTCTATGATTTCCTATAATAACTTTATGAATCACTGCTATTCATGGCCTTGGAACCAAAGCACAACACTACTTCAGAAGCCAACCAATTACAGCACAATTTTTTAATATAAGAAATGCTGTGGCATTGCAAAGCTTACTTCACTCCTGTAATAGCTTTTGTTATATGTTGTTCAATAAAAATTACCCAGGGTGATGAATGGTATGGTAAACCTTTACTGACTCACCTGCACGTAAGGGCTGATTCATACCTATGTAATGTCCCCATGAACAGACCTAGTCCCCATGAAACTCAATCATATACCATATACATGTTTAAAACAATGAATGGTGTTTGAGATTATGTGAGATGCTATTAAGGCTCAGCCTGTTGTTGTTTCATAGGTCATTGTTTCACCTATGAGTGTCATCCAGTTGGACAATGAATTCATGCTGTGATGAGTTTGCCAGCTACATCACAGAGAATGCTATTATTACTCAGAATGAAAAGAAGACAAACAACTGCATTGTAGATTTGGAGTGCAAAATAGAGAAGATTGCATGGGACATGGTAAGCTTGCTACATCATTGAACTAGGACTGGGTGAGCACATCAGAGGTGTGTTGGCTGATCTAGAGCAACTGTGACATTGGAGGCAAAACATAGCCTCCATCATGGTAAGCAGCAAACGTATCCTACATGGTCAAAATAAATAAATAATTTTATTTATTTATTTTGACTGCGTCAGACCAACACTACCTGAATCTCTTATCCTACAGGGATTTGTCTAATATTCTTTTGAAGCCATCCAAGTTGGTGGCTGCCACTGCCTCCTATGAGATAAAATTCCACCGCACTTTCTTTTTATCTGTCCTGAAACTTCCATCCTGTTTGTGTCATTTTAGTCCATTCGATTTAATATTTGCTCCCTTTGGCTTTTGGTTCTGTCTCAACAATGACCACACATGTGCAGAAATATACTGGGACCATCTGGGTGCAAAGCATTACCACCACTGAGCTACAGCTTGCACTACTAAGGTCTTGTTGCCCTTGACAGAAACTCGTATAAAGAGACCTTCCAGCTTTCCTTGCTTTTAAGAGCTTGCTATTCTCTGTTTCATTATTCAGACCCATAGCTTTGATTTCTCTATTATTAAATCCCCAGTTATTCAATTATCAGGAAGACTTTCCCTTTGTGCTTCCAGTAGCAAAGAGAAAATAAATGGTATGCTCTTTATGAGGCATACACCGCTTCTCTATAACATTAAAAGGAACAAAAAGCCAGTTGTTCTGAAGGTCTATTAGTGCAAGAGGACATCTCTTGCTAATGAAAAGCAGAAAGATGCAGTCCACTGTGTAGAATAAATCTGAGTCATCAACACTACTGGCTCTGGGTTTCCAGCAAGGGAGCGTTTAACGAACCAATGTTTTTCTGTTTATGAGGTCATTTCCAAGACCTTGCGTTTGTATTGCATGCTTTCTGCAACATCTTTATGGTCTTATCTGTGATATACAGAATTTCAGTACTAAATGCAATGGTCAATCAACCACACTATGTATGATAAGCCACTGTTTTATAATGGGTTTTCTATTGCAGAGGGCCTTCTCGGTAGTGGCACCAGGCCCGGCGCTTCCATTTAGGCGAACTAGCCGGTTGCCTAGGGCGCCAAAATGGAGGGGGCGCTGGCCAGCCTGCCCGCCACCCCCCGCCGCCGCCCCAACCAGCGGCGGAGCGAGCAGGTTGGGGCGAAAACTGCAGCGGCGGCGCCAAAATGGAGGGAGTGCTGGCCAGCCTGCCCCTCGCCCCCCGCCGCCGCCCCAACCAGCGGCGAAAATCACGGCGGCGCGGGGCGCCCGACGGGCAGGGGGCGGGGCACCGTACGTCATTGCGCATGACGTACGGTGCCCTGCCCCCTCGCCTAGGGCGCCAGAAACCCTGGCACCGGTCCTGAGTGGCACCCACCCTGTGGAACGCCCTCCCATCAGATGTCAAGGAAATACAACTATCTGACTTTTAGAAGACATCTGAAGGCAGTCCTGTTTAAGGAACTTTCTAATGTTTGATGTTTTATCGCTTTCTATTATTATTATTAATATTCTGTTGGGCGCTGCCCAGAGTGACTGGGGAAACCCAGCCAGATGGGCGGGGTATAAATAATAAAATTATTATTATTATTATTATTATTATTATTATTATTATTATTACCCATGCCTGATGCAAGGAATTTGGCCAAGCGGATGTCACCCAAGAAATAATAAAATAATAAATAAATAATAATAAAACCATCAAATAGCAAAGGAACTGAAGGGCCGTCTGCTGTGCTTGGAATTAAGACTATGGAGGGCAAGTCCATCAATAGCAATCCTATACACCATGGAACCTCATGTAGCCAGAATTGCATAATCTGTGCACAAAATGGAGATATCAGAAAGCATGGAGGAACCTTGAGGTTTGCAGAAGTCCCCCCCCCAAAAAAAAACCAAAATCCTAATTGTGGCAGGGTAGAAATCCCAGAACAGGCAATGGAGGACTGAGCATGCTCAGTGGCCATGGAATGCTGGCTGATGATGTGGAGGGACAGAAAAGCAGGGGAGAGGGGAATGGAATGAAGTAGGCTTGGAAAGGGTGTGGCCACCTTGAACAGGTTCGCCCATGCTGGGATCCAGCAAGGCAGGTTTGCAGTGATGAGAAACTTGTGGTCCTCCAGATGCTGCTGGACTACAGCTACCATCATCCCTGATTATTGGCCATGTTAGGTGGACTGATGGGAGTTGGAGTTCAATAGTATCGGGAGGTCCATAGGTTCCCCACACCTATCTTAAGAGTTGATCACCCAGTATAATGAAAAGATTCTCAGTCTGTAAACTCCCAATGATAGATTTTAACCTTGTATTGTCCTCAGCATTCCAGAGAAGGTGATTCTACAAGAGGACAACTTGTTGCATTGCCCAACCATTTATACAAGTGCTCCTCCATATCTAGCAAGCCTGTTTTGCTGTGAATAGGAATCCATTGCCCGAAGCTCATCTCTTAATGTTTCTGGGTTTTCCCCCTGCAGGCTTTCAGATTTTTTTGGAGGAAAAAAGTTATCATCGTGCTATTCCACCCCCACACCCCCACCCATCTCAGTTAAATACCCACTGTAGATTACACATTCCACACATTTTATCATGGCGATATAAATTAAACAATCACATGGCCATTGGTTACTTTCTTTCCCCCGGAAAATCCCATGTCTGGTTTAAATCAACTGCGCACACTGTGCTGTTCTTGGCCACCAGCCACTAGCTATCTCTCATGAACTCGACCATGAGCATTAGCCAGAATGCTTACATAGAGGAGAAGGTAAAGGTGCCAGTTAGATTGGGGGACCAGTAATGTAAGCTATGGAGGTGCTGAACTCAGAACCAGGCCATGACACTGAGCTTGATCCATAGTCTGTCAACCAGAAGCCCTCTGAATCACAAGTCCCAAAACTGGGAACACCTCCTGAGCCATAGTCTCCCAGAGAGGAGATTCTCCCCTCTATACTAGGGTCCTCATGCTCCCCAGTGCCTTCTTGCTAGTGATGGTAATGCACAAGGCAGGAGTTGGTGGTTATGGATCACAAGACTTCAGGCCAGAGGACTGCCCCTTTAAAACGTTCCAATCTTCAAGGTGGAGGTGGAGCCTGGGAATGGTAGTTGGCCCCAAAGGCCTCCAATGGTGTTCCTGGCCTTGTTGAAAGTAGGTTGTCTGCTTGGAACTATCCAAGGTCCTGTACACCAGCATGACCCTACAGTACTTGCTACAACAGACCAAATCTCCTTCAGGTATCCATTGTGGTTTGTGTGTTCCTGTTATGATCGAGACATTCATTCATTCAAAGAATTTATAACCTGTCTTTCATGGCACACTACTCTCACAAGGTAGTTTACAGAAGAAGGCTATAAAGAGATAGAAAAAACCCTTCTTCACAAACATGGACTTTCTCATACTTCTCTTGAGCTTACTAATACCGGTAACACCAGCTGGTTGGTTGTTTTCTGCTGGGAAGAGAGTGGGGAGAAATGAAATCATGAAAGTAAGTATTTGTGAGTTTTAACTTTCATGGCATGTTTTGGACACAGTTTGAATAAGTTGCATTCCGCATACAAAAAGATTATGATAAGCAGAAAGGTTGACTATAAACACTGCAAGGAAGGAATAAGGATATCAGGCAGGATTTTGGAGTATTCCTTATCTCCCACCTTTCCTGCAAGGAGTTCCAGGGGGAGCACACAGTTTTCCCTGTCCCTTTTTATCCTTACAACAACCCTGTGCTTTAGGGACGGCTAAGATATTATGGATGGCCCAAAGTTAATGAGTGAGGTTCATGGCTAAGTGGGGATTTGAGGCTGAGTCCCCAAACCATGGTCTGATACCATAACCACCCTGACCTCCATCCTTCTGGACCTATGGAGAAACATGTATATGTTTTTAAAGCAGGTAAATATTAGTGAATCTCTCAGTGTTAGTCTTCAGGAAAACCCTAAATACTTCTCCCCACATTGCACTTGGTTGATTTTATGGTGCTGTGCTTCCATAATGAAGAAGAAGAAGAGTTTGGATTTGATATCCCGCTTTATCACTACCCGAAGGAGTCTCAAAGCTGCTAACATTCTCCTTTCCCTTCCTCCCCCACAACAAACACTCTGTGAGGTGAGTGGGGCTGAGAGACTTCAGAGAAGTGTGACTAGCCCAAGGTCACCCAGCAGCTGCATGTAGAGGAGTGGAGATGCAAACCCGGTTCACCAGATTACAAGTCTCCCACTCTTTACCACTACACTACAATGGTTTTATCTGCCACTGTTATCTTAACATTGCTTATTTTGTTGTTAACTGTTTCAATAATTTTATATATTATTGCAATGATCTTTTGATTAAAATCTACTCGACTACACTGTGGCTGCATACATGCCACAAATTTAAGGTTCATCTAAAGCATCACCCCAAAGAATCCTGGGAATCCTGGTAGTTCGTTAAAGGTGCTGGGAATTGTAGCTCTGTGAGGGGTAAATGAAAGTTCCCAGAATTCTTTGGGAGAAGCCATGTGCTTTGAATGTATGGTGCACGTGCAGCCTGTATCAAACAGTTACATGAACCCACCACAACCATCAATTCATATGTTTTAAAATGTTATATATAAAATACCAGAGGTGGTTAACCTGTGGCCATCCAAGATGTTGTTGGACTACAACTCCCATCACCCCTGACCACTGGCCATGTTGGCTGGGGATGATGGGAGTTGAAGTCCAACAGCATCTGGAGAGTCATGCTTTGTACCATTTTTTGGTATCATTGACACTGGTTTGTGGAGACGCTTCAGGGGTTCAGGTTGGAGGTCTTCCCTAGCCCTGTTACATGAGATTATGTAGCTTAGGTGCTAGGGACTGACTCTCAAACAAGGCATGTGCTCTGCTGCTGAGTTAAGAGCCTTCTCCTCTGAGTGTGGCCTTGTGTGGGAATTGTTGTCCAGTGCTTATCTTTGACTACTATGAAGCTACCTAGATGCAATGCAGTAACCCAACGGATGAAATCAACAGTAAGTGTATAACTCCACTGATGCAAACGTAAGTTCTGTTGATTTACACACACGTGTACATTCTCGTGCAATTAGTAGCAAGCCAATGCTCTTTTATAGTTGATGTTTGTGGCTTGGTTTAATATATATATATCCATGAGAGAGTTGGGGGGAAGGAGAGCCTTGAATAATACATCTGTAAATAGTTCAGATATGTTTGCTCAATTGGAAATATTCATAACTGCTATTCATTGTGACAACTTAATCAGATTTATGAAATGGTTTGAGAGGTCTGAACAATCAGGGGAAATGAGAAGGAGGAAAAAAACTTCCATATTTTTATTGTTGTTAAAGGAAAGCGTTTCTGCTGTTGCGGGGGCAATCACCGGGCTGCCACGGAAACACTTTTGCAATGACGACTGCATGTTTCAAAGCCACCCAAAGGCGTATAAATAGTGTATTCTAAGGTTCATAGTATCACACCCTTTCCTGATTTTTATCCTGACCTGGTTATTCAGCAAGCAGGGAGCCCACAAAATAGACCCAGGTGAAAAAAAGCCATGCTATTTGAAGTGATTCTTTGTGCAACCAACCTCCCTAGGTTTACATGTCCGTAGGGCAAAATCATATGTAGGGGAAACTGTAAATAAATAATGAATACACTTGTAATATTATTAAATTCTTGAACACGAGCAATGCCACATTTTGTGACTGAGGGTATTGGCCGGGAGGGAAAAGAAGCAGTGAGGTACCCTTCCATTGTGCTTAGATCCAGCACCATGATCCACTGGATTACTGCTTTTCACGCAGAGGCATGAAGGGATTTGGAGAGCAGAAAGCTGAGATGGTTTAAACCAGGGACCACCAATTTTTTGAGGCCCGTGGGCACATTTCGAATTTTGAGCTTCTGCTGTGGGCACCACCCCCTCTGGCCACTTCTCTCTTCCTCCTCCCAGATCAGACTCTCCACCCTGTTCCCAAGAGATAGAAAATAAAAAGTGTACATGCACAAACACTTTGCTTTTGCAAAGGATCTGGGTAAAAGTCAGATCAAGCAGAATTAATATGAACCTTATTCAGCAAATGGAGCTGAAAGAGGAAGTGAGAAGGAGCACCACTCTATCGACTTCATCTGACAACTCTGTCTACTTTTCAACAGAGAAAAAGCTAAGCAACCTCACCATCTCATGTCCAAGGGGGCATTACATTTTGAGGGCTACTGAAAAGGAGAAGGAAATCTTAATTCTTAAAAAAAAAAAAAGGATTGACAAACATGGCTGACAGGAAATGGGATTGGAAGACATGGATTTGGGTGTGAATCAGTGATTATATAATAACTGAATAATTATGGGTTGGTGTCCTAATATATAACCACAGTGAAGAAATTTTGGAGGGAATAAAGAATAAGGTTTGAATGTTTCTTAATACTGGAGGTAACGCTGTGATGTTTGACTGGAGAAGAACTATTGTAGATTCATATATAACAAGAATTGGAGAACGTCCTTTGGACTTTTGCATCGAAAGAAATGAATGAACTGGAAAGTCCTAGACTGAAGAGTGGAAAAACATCATCTAGCAGAGGAAGGAACAGCTGGATATTAATCTAGACTGAACATTTGACTATTTTGAAGAATTATTGTATATATAACTGATGGATAGTAGGAAGTCCTTTTTGCCTATTATTTTTTCTTTTACTGTTTATTTATATTTCACAAAATTATACAGCAATATATTATATTACAATTCGTATCCCATCCCATACCGCAGAAAAACTAAAAATACAAATCTTTTTAAAAAGACCTAAAATAGACTTTCAATTGTTCTATATATATAAAAAACTACATTACACTTGTTATATTTTACACAGTATCCTATTAATATATTATTTTCTTAAATCTTTTTGATAAAAAAGAAAAGAAAAAAGAAAAGTTAAATAAAATCATTAAATTTACATATATTATCTATACAATGCAAGACTCATTCAAGATCTTCCAGGAGGTTTTTGCTGCCACAGTAGTTTTTCAGGTACTCCTTGAAGACAATTCAAGTTTCAGGGCCCCAAAAACGTTGCCCTCTCCCCTGGTCTTAAACCATGTTTGGGAGTTCAGTTTAGAAAATAGGGTTGTATTTAACAGGGCCATATCCAGAGTAGACCCACTGAAATGAATGAATCTAAGTTAGTTGTGCCCATTAACTTCAATGGATTTACTCTCAGTAGGCCTAGCATTGAATGCCACCCAAAGTCTCAGACTGAGCTATGGGCTGTGCAAAGAGAGAGGTGGAACCAGGTGGAGAAAGGGATTAAAAACTGGACAAAACTCCTGTTGGTATGCACTGCAGAATGGATCACAAGTGAATGGGTAAAAGGAAGATTATGGAGCGGGGTGCGTTGACAGGTAGCATTGCAAGTGAATTGTGCCCCATTTGGAAGCATGGGGGTGAAACCCAGCAGTGCTGGTCCACCGGTGGCATGGAAACTGTTGACAAAACAGGTGCCATCTTCCCCTGAAGCCCTTCTGCGATGCTGTCCAAATGTTTTGGAAGGTCCCCAACCCTCCAGATTCAGCAGCACAGGGGTTGCTGTGGGGTGGAGAGAAAAGGCAACTTCTATCGCACAAATGGAAAGCTGTTCGCATGATGTTGGATGCCACACGTAACGTTCCTGCTCTGTGTATGAAGATAAATTATCTTTTGCAAGGCACCTTGAGATGTCTTTGTCTGGAAATGTGACACATAAACACCAAGGTGCTACTGGAAGGGGGAGGAAATTATTTTGTTTCGACTACGGCAGACCAATACAGCTACCTACCTGTATCTAGAACCGTAGGCAAATAAATCCATTTTAATTTCCATCCTAAATGCCCAAGGAATCTTGCTGCTCTGCACTGTTTCTCTCTGCTGCAAAAGACAATAAAACGTGCTGAGTGCATCAGTGCAAGGGCTTTCATGAGCAATCTTCTTCTAAATGAGTACAAATAAGGTACATTGGTTATAAAAACATTTATCCTGGGAATCAGCAGGCCACTGCTGGCTCTGTAGCAATGGTAATGGCGATAGCTTGAATAAACAAGCAGTGAAGTTGTTGCTAAGAGTCCAGGGAATGTAAGAAGTGCAGTAGAAATAGGCATTTTCTTGAAAGTTACAGAATCATAATACAGATTCACTTCTGTTAACCAGTTTCCCCCACTGTATTTTTTTTGGCCAGTCTTTTAAAAAAACGGATTCCATTTTTGTAACCTTTTCAGTATCGTTTTTTTGTATATGCTGCAAATACGTGTGAGAGAAATAGTTTGAATGAGACCAACAAAGAGTATTCTAAGAAATGCTATGCTTAGATGGTATGTTCATCATGTACAAATGTGGGACCAGAGATTCTAAATGCCATGGAGCCGGGTGGTGATTAATTCTTACAGTTATCCCATACATATCTAAAAATAGCTGTTTATTTCTTCATTCTTTTCATCTCCTAAAATCAGAGGAATAACATGGAATGAGGCTGTGTTTGCTCTTCTGAGGTCAAGGTTGGAAACGGAGCAGGGATCAGATTGTGTACATAATTGCTGTCCAAAGCCTGATTTATCTTTTTATTTTTGAGGGAATAAAATGTAGGCCTGGAAACTTTGCCACCTTCATTTCATGTGAAAAGTGGGGTGGGGGGGATGTAAGAAGAAGAAGAAAATCTATTGCAGTGACAATTTTGTCTTGTGGCACTACTCTTTCTACAAACACACTTTCTTGACCAAGTGAGCAACACTGGACACAACAAAATTTACTTCTGAATAAACATGCTTAGTGTATACGTGAGATTAAGATTTTTATGCCCCAGTGTGTGTCACGTGACACTTGTTTACACTGAATTGCATTAGTGATTTTACTGCTTATTCACTCAGTTTGGAGAAATCCTTTTGAAGCTCTTCGCAATCTCTTTCCTGTTAAGCGCCCTGAACAAAAGTGTTTCATTAAAACATTGTATTTTTAATTCTACAGTTATAATTATAAAGCTATACAAGTCCTGCTGAAAAACTATCATGGTAAAAGCCTCAGAAAAGGGGGGTGGGGTAGGAAATGTACAGGCTCCATTTTCATTGGCATAGTTATACACAGCTAACCTTAGCATGAAGGGACCCAGGTGGCGCTGTGGGTAAAACCACAGAGCCTAGGGCTTGCTGATCAGAAGGTCGGCAGTTCGAATCCCTGCAACAGGGTGAGCTCCCGTTGCTCGGTCCCAGCTCCTGCCCACCTAGCAGTTCAAAAGCATGTCAAAGTGCAAGTAGATAAATAGGAACCGCTCCAGCGGGAAGGTAAACGGCGTTTCCGTGCGCTGCTCTGGTTCGCCAGAAGCGGCTTTGTCATGCTGGCCACATGATCTGGAAGCTGTACGCCGGCTCTCGGCCAATAAAGCGAGATGAGCACCAGAACCCCAGAGTCGGGCACGACTGGACCTAATGGTCAGGGGTCCCTTTACCTTTACCTTAGCATGGGACAGGCAAACTGCAAATGAGAATTTGCCTTATCCAACAACATTTTGGTTGTATATTTCTGCCAGCCAGGATGAACAAAAGGAAAAGGATGGAAAACTTAATGCATTCTTTAAGGTTAATGGAATCCCCCCCCCCCCGGAGACCTGCCCTAGCACCTACCTTTTTGGGGGGGAGGGGGTGCCAAACAAAGATGGCAAGAGTGCCAACATATTGTCCCATTCAGCTGGCAGCAAGAGGGTTCTTTGAATTAACATCTCCAGCCTAAATGAATCACATACAGAGTTGAATATTATTCTGTCTGCTAAATGTTATCAGCCATGTGAATATGGATACCTGACTATTTGACAGTGACGAAATCAATGGGCTTCATGTTCAAGGGCCTAGACAGATAAATCCACCCATGGGTAAGATAATTTTTAAAAGTCAAATAAACATATTCAAAGAGATGCATTACATGGCAGCAGATGTACAAACATATAAGAATATTATTAATCACACTAGCATTTTAATAGCTGAAGAGAGATGTAGGATGGCACATATGTTGCATCCTATCACTGGCATAGTAACGTGGCTCTCTTCCATAGTAACGTGGCAGAAGGGGATCGATAGCAGTATGGTTCATTGCTTTTTCATTAGCTGATATGCTCAATACATCCAGGTGTTTGAATTGTCTGCCCGTAGAACATTCATAATTGGAAAAATCTAGGACTGAACATGTTCAAAATGTTGCTGCAGAGTAACAGTTGAATTTAACATTTCATCAAGTTAATTACTAGCACTTTGGAGCTCTTTAGAAGGTCACATAAATCATGGCTAGATAGGTCACTGGTGGCAAAAGAACATTCCCAAGAGCAATGGAAAAGGAGATTTATAGAAAATAAAGCACAACAGTTCTTGGGTTAGAACAAACTAACTTGGAACAACCACCATCCAGTATATATGAATAGCAGAATGGGGGATCCTCAAGTTGCCAAAATCTGTGGCACCATCCATGCAAAAGAGAGGGGCAAACACTGGCATAGGGGTATGCTAAGACTTGCAGAGCCCAAAAAATATTTTGTGGAAACCTAAAGGAAGTACCATCTTGGCTGTCTCTTAGTGCAGATCAGGTCATTGAGCCTAACTGCTTGCGGGGGAGGAATAAAAACTCACAGGGAGATGGAATAGAATGGAGTATCCTGGTCAGGGCATGGTTGGATGCCTGGTATCCTGAATAGGAATACTCCACACTGCAACATTTTGTTGCAGGACTCCTCTTTAGAATCAAGGAAATTGCACCATTACTATTATCTTGCCTTCAATGTTTGCCTACAGGCATTCTCTCCTTCCTCCTTCACAAGCCTCAAGTTTTCCTTGCTTAGAAAAAAAATCCCTTAGGGATGCATTCTTAAGCTAGAGGTCAAATTCATTTGATTTGCTTGGAAGATTTTTTAAAAAACAAAACAAAACAGTAAGATGCTTAAGGGATATGCAAAAGCTTACTTGTGCATATATTATATATAGATGCCTCACTAAAGTTGGATAAATAGGAATGCAAAGAAATTTCAAGGGTCCCATATATAGCAGGCTCTGTTGATGTGACTTGCCTGTGAAAATAAAGGACATTCATGTGACACTCAGAAGCAGTTATACTTTTTAGTCTTCTAATCTGCTGCTGCTTTGATTTTGTTGTGTTTCGCAGATTGCATTATTTTAAATTGTTTCTGCTTTTGCTGTTTTATTGTTAGAGAGCCTTAGGACATTCGGTTTACACTGAAAAGTGATGTACCAATTTGAGAAATCAGGGTGTGTAAGTGCGTGAAGGAGAGGGATTGCAGCCTTACTCCAGCTTTCTGCTTGTGTGTAAACCCTCCATGAGTCGTGTGTGTGTGCGTGTGTAATTTGCTCAACTCAACTCCCTGCATAACAGTTCCTAACTGTAGAGTGGAGAAGGCTGCCTGCTTCACACAACGCCCTCCATGAACTGGAGGGTGCCAGGGTGGCAAGACAAGGGGTGAAGCTTAGTGTGCACCCACCACCCCACTTGCCAAGCTCATGTGAATGACCTACTAAATAAACAGGGCCTATGCTTCTTCATCAGTGATGTAGAAAAGTGTTGGCTATTAATTATGGTAAAAGAAGCCAGTATGTTCTGAACCAAAAAGTCTGTTGATCAGAAAAAATACAAAATGGCTAATATTAAAAAAAAAAATCTCCCTACTGTACATTGTCCAGTTTTGATCCCCCCCACCCCCAGTTGTAACTCCTTTAAACATTCTATTGCTCTACATTGCAGCAGACTGGGCTTGGCTTGGTTGCTGACACCACTGTGACAATGAGTGTTGTGGCCCCACCTTCACTTTCCACCTTTCGGAGTGTAAACCAGGAAAGGGAAGATTTTAAAGAACCGGTAATACAAGATGAACAGGGATATAAGCTTGGAGATTAATTGACTCTAAACATCTGATCTGCATGTGTAAGTGGAAGAGATGTCATTAACAGGAGTCAATTATGGCTTAAATGGTTTCAATAAATGCTGATTTGTAGCATTTACAGAAACTCGGCAGCAAAGCTACATTTCCCCTGTTTTCGTAAACTCTGTAATTTAGCATTTGATGGAAAGAAGAATCATCCTCTGGCTTCTCATAGCATTATGAAATATATTTCAAAGCTCCACTAAGAGGCATCTTAGTATTAATAAATACAGACAACTTACACATATCTATTAGCAATCACACCCCCAGTTTGCTATTCAAAATAATACAATAGCAGCCTTTTGGACTGAGACCAAACATCCATCTACTCCAGCATACTGTTACCCCAAAGTGATCTGGCAGGTACTGGCTATGCACACGCCAAACATTCAAAGCACATTTAAAGCGCTACTAATCACCGAGCTGTAGTTTGCTAAAGGTGTCAGGGACTGTAGCTCTCTGAGGGGTAATCTATAGGGTGCAGGATTCTTTTTTGGCAGAGAAATGTGCTTTAAATTTGCTTTTAATGCATGGTGGGTATGCAGCCACTTGGTGGAAGTACACAAAACAGACACTAAGGGAATAGATCTCCTGCACCGTTGCTACCCTAATACCGTACATGGCAGGACTGACCCTACCATGTGGCAGGGCAAAGCAGCTGCCTCAGGCGACAGATTATCCGGGGCAAGGAGCAGCAGTGAGGTGTTGGGAGGACAAAGCGGTGCTTGCTGTGGATTCCACGTATGTAAAGAAACCACACATATACCGGTATATACACTGGGCTTTGTTTTCAGAATATATATTCACTGTATTCAAATAAATGGGGATAGAACTTGCTCCTTGATTGTTTTTGTGGACAGATTACAATTGCTTCCTTTTGAAGCAAAGGCATTATATACATGATCAGAAATTCTAAAGAAATCACATAGTGGTTGAGGGGCCATGACCTCAGATGTAAGGGGTGGTGCTAAATTGGTGTAGTTAAAGGAGGGGATGACTACAAATCCAAGATAGTTTTTCTCCTTACCCCACTGAGTAAGGGAAGGGAAGGTTGTTAGCTTTAGAGATGTACCTCTCATGTTGCTAAAACATGTGAAACAATTTGGGCAATATATTTCAGTGTCCTCCAAACACATTACACTCTGTGAACCTTTTTATTTACCATTACATTTTCCTATTAGTATAAAACAGCAGCCATGATGATACAGCACTTTAAGCAGAAGATAATGAGTCATTAAGAGAAGATCTTCAGTAAATACCTGCATCTGTGTTTAGGCCATTAAAATGCCCTGGGATTGTTTGATAGTTTCTGCTGTAGAGGAAAGTATGGCACATCGTTGATCTTAAAGTGGTTTGGGGCTAATGTGTTAGCATTCTGGATGAACAGATTGGGGCCATGTTTATCCTGTTACACTCTCTGCCAGTAATAAACCTATCAAGTGATTAGACTTGTGTCAACATAGAGGGCTACATGGTGGCCAGAATACTTTGAGGATGTTGCGTGTAAGTCCCTGTGAAAACAGTGGATACTACTTCTGAGTAAACAGATTTAAAATTATGCGACATGTTAGCAAGACTAATGTAACACAGTAACTAAGAGTGAAACTGGATGTAAGTTTTATCACGTAGTTTGGTGCTGCATAGCTGTTTCTTGTTTAATAAATAGGGTGGAGTGGGGAGCAGGACTGGGAAATTGGCACCGTGAAGGAAGCTTTCACCCCCTGCTTGCCTCAGTCCTAGTTGGAATCAGGCCTACCCCTTATGCCTGCTATTCACTATGTGAGAAAAAAGACAGGTATATGGACATGGAAATAGGTGAGCCTGTATTTTATTTTGACAGCCAGCATAGTAACCCATAAAAGGGATGCGGGTGGCGCTGTGGTCTAAACCACAGAGCCTAGGGCTTGCTGATCAGAAGGTCGGCAGTTCGAATCTCCGTGCCGGGGTGAGCTCCTGTTGTTCGGTCCCAGCTCCTGCCCACCTAGCAGTTCGAAAGCACGTCAAGTGCTAGTAGATAACTAGGTACCGCTCCAGCGGGAAGGTAAACGGTGTTTCCGTGCGCTGCTCTGGTTCACCAGAAGCAGCTTAGTCATGCTGGCCACATGACCCAGAAGCTGTCTGCGGACAAACACCGGCTCCCTCAGCCTATTGAGCGAGATGAGCGCCGCAACCCCAGAGTCGTCTGTGACTGGACCTAATGGTCAGGGGTACCTTTACCTTTATAGTAACCCATAAGATAGATCCCTACCCCTAAGTTAGCCTTGCAAATTGCCCTATAACTCTGCTTATGTCTTAAAGGAGGCTTACCTCTGAATACTGCAATTGATTTCTCTAGCTCTGTAAAGAGACTTGCTTTTACTACCCAGTATTTCCCCCCTTTTGTCCCATTAAAACCTTTGAAGGACTGTCTTTTGTGGGGAATTATATTCCGTTCTTGTGGAATGCTCTCCCCAAGAGGCTCACCTGGCTCCTTCGTTACATATCTTTAGATGCCAGGCAGTGGCGGAGCTTCATGCTCTGGCACGGGGGGGGGGGAGAGAGCAGGCGGGGGCGGCACACGTCCCAGGGGCGTGGCGTACGTCCCGGGAGATGGCTCAATCCCGGGGGCGTGCCATCTGTGGGGGCTTGGTGCCCAGCACGGGGGGGGGCAGCCACGAGGGCACCCCACCGGGACCCCGCCCCATCTTCCTCCGCCAGTGATGCCAGGCATTCCTCTTCTCCCAGGCCTTTGGCTACCGGTAATTGAACAGCCTATGGCCTTTTGAAATGTGTTTGAGGGATGTGTGGATTGGTTTTGTTTGTTATTAGGGCATGTACAGTATTTTTGTGCTTTTATATAGTAAACCGCCCTGTGGTCTTCAGATGAAGCATGGTATAGAAATTTAATGAAATAAATAAATGAATAAATTCTTACCACAGTGTAAACTTTAGCTCTTCCTAGGTCTGTTAGTGTTGCTGCTGCAAGACACAAGCACCATGGCCAGCCCCACCGTTAGGCAAAGTGAGGTGACTGCCTCAGGTGGCATAGGGTGTAGTAGCAGTAGCACCTGGCTCTTCCTCCTTAGCTCCCCAGCCATTCCTGGCATCTCTTTATCCCCTCATTAAATGCTCTTATTCCCAGACAAGTCCTACTCAACAGCTTAGTGTACGTAATTTTACATAATAATCCTTGGATGCATTATCAAAAGTGCCAATGACAACTTATCCTTGTGTCTGTTGGTATAATTTCTGCTATCATTGCTCATGTTTTCAGCACAACAACAATCAGGATGTAACATTATCATAACAAAAAATGTCAGTACTGTATTATTACTAGAATCCTCTTTTTGGGGGTGGGTGGGAGGCTGTTCAAAAGCTGCTCCAAAACTGTTCAGAAGCTTCGAAACTTTGGTTAGATGCAATGTGCTACATAAATATTTGCTTTAGAATGACACTCCAGAGAGATGTGCAGGGAGCCTTAGCTCCTCTACATTGCTGATGGTGATTCAGAGGCTCCTAAAGTAGAATTTAGCTTGTAAACTGTACTTTGTTGTTAAGCCCGGTACCTCACAGTCACAAGAAAAGAATTTGAGTAAATGTCATATCAGGTGATTCACTGTTACACTTCCCAAATAGTACTCATTTGGTGTATATATACGGTATGCGTGTTTGTGTGTGTGTATGCCTGCATGCATGTAGGCTGTTAAGATCCAACTAAACAAGGTCTTAATAATGGCAAAAGCAGAGTGACATATGGTTGGTGCTTGCCTTGTTAGGGTATTAGGATCTCCTAGGTGCTCCTTTTGTCCTTTTGTGATCACATGCATGGCACTGCAAAGACTGATAAAACTGACATGCACAATCCTATGGATTAGGCATGAGAAAACATAAGACATTGCTAGGGGAAATCTTATCAAGTCTATCTTTGACTCCCCCTCCCCCGCTGTAGTTTGTGCACATAACAAATGGGTATATACTGCTTTGGTTTGGAATATAAACCTCTCCTCCTCCAGCATAGCAGAACATGAGATCAAGTGTGTTATAATTAATAGTCTTGGACTAGGGAGATCTGGGTTCAAATGTTTGCTCAGCCATGAAACTCATTGAGTCGGTCATTATGTCACACCTCAAGTAGCTGTTGTGAAAATAAAAATGGCCAGAGCTCATGTGCGCTCTGCTGAGCACTTTGGAGAAAAGATACACTACAAATGTGACTAAGTATTTGTGGGTTATGCTGATGGGTGTGATTAATAGAGATAATATCTATTTTTATATGCTTTATTTTTTTGTAGAACTCTAATACATGTTGTACAATAGCTTTTCTGCCCCCCTGCTCTGCTTTACGCAAGGCTCGTGTTAGGTTGAACATTGTCTAAACATGCCTATGTCTTTGTTTTGACTTAGTTATACTTGAGGAAATTCACCTTTTTTGTCATGTTGTAGGGAAGTTCACACACTTTGGGAAGCCTTGTTTCATAGTACTCCACCTACCGGCAGATGCTCATATTGTTAAATTTAGTCTGTTAATAAAATTCAGAGGCCGTTTTAGACTACTGAATTGCGCAGGAAACATTTCTTTGGATCAGTAGCACTTTGTAGAAAATTTTGTTTACTAACACTCAAATTAAAGAGTGTGTATGGTTTTTTATATATATAAAATGGAGATGTTCCTAAATTAAATTATGTATTCCAGTTAGCACTTTACACTCATGGCAAAATGAACAAAATGAATGAAACAACTGGAAGATTCACCAAAGGAAATTTGTAAGAAATGAATTAGTGAAATTCTAAATCGGTAACTTTTCCAGTAAGATTAAAGAAAGCATAATCTTCCCAGAGGTATTCAGCTTCTGACTCCCTGCAGAATGAGTATACAGTATACCATGATGCCACCTGCAGTAAAAGCAGAAGCACTACATTAGTCTTTAATTATTATTTCTGTAGCAGTTGAAGAAGCCTATCATTTGTAGTCCCCTTTCTTACAGAGTGCATACAGAGAGTCTCTAAACAAGTTACTGTGCATTTAAACATTCACTCCCTTTGAGACTCATGTAGTTTATCCCAAAAGAAGGAACATTAGTGGAAAATAAACTTGATTGTTGTATCCAAAACAAAATAAAAAATAAAAAAAATCCTTCCAGTTGCGCCTTAGAGACCAACTAAGTTTGTTCTTGGTATGAGCTTTCGTGTGCATGCACACTTCTTCAGTTGTATGATTTGTATGTTGTATGATTGTATACAGTGCTTTTTCGGGGGGGGGGAGACGCGGGGCTATACATACCCCTAAACATTTTGTAAATCTAAGTTTGGCCTCATTGAGAGGCAGTATTTCAATATGAGTAGGAAAATGAGAGTAAACATTTTTTTTAGAAAAAAAGCACTGATTGTATACTTATTTCCAGAGGGGTGGTAGCAATGTTAGTTTGCTAAAGCAAAATCAACGAAGTCTTGTACCACCTTAAAGACTCACACATTTTGTTTATAGCATCAGTTTTCATGGACTCCAGTGCACTTCACTTCATGCATCTAATGAAGTGGACTTACTAGGTTCGTCTTAATTTTAAGTAATTAAATGTCACAAAGCCTTACTGCAACCCTGTGCAAGCCTCATTTAGTTCAATGGGACTTACTTCCATCTAGGCAGGTAAAAGGACTGCAGCCTAACAGGAAAAAAATCCTATACATAAGTCCCACTGAGTTCAAGGGAGCTTACTCCTAGGTAAACGCATACGCCCCTGACTGAATGAATTGGAAATTGCAAGGGGACATATGCTTCAGGGAAGCGACATTGAAATGCACTGAGTTGCTAAACAACGTCTGCTGCTTGGGGGCTAGTGAAATAAGGCAGCATCCTGTAACTAAAGAAGGTTAAATCTAAAACGACGCGCGCACAGCCCTTACCTAAGAAGAAGAGCAACTCTCCGCTCGTTGTTAGCCCGGCTATATTTTGTCCTGCTTCCCTTGCCGTCGGTTCTCGGGAAGCAAAGGCTTCCTCAGCCGATGGGATTCTGGGAGTTGTAGTCTCTTCGCCCTAGCCCGCTCTGTAGACGCCCAGCTGTAGGGGCGAGCCTGGGAACTACCGCTGGCACAGGCCGGTGTGTCCTGCCGCTAAGATGGCGGCTCCCTTGGTGCTGGTGCTCTTGGTGGCCGTGACAGTTCGGGCCGTGCTGTTTCGCTCCAGCCTGGCCGGGCTCATCTCGGAGAGGGTGGAGGTGGCGTCCCCTTTAAATGCCTGGAAACGAGGTGAGAGGCCTGAGGTTAGGTGGGGGGTGGAGGTGGGCATATTCCCCCGCGCCTGGGGTGGCTCCCTCGAAGGAGGGGACCCCAAGCCCTACTCGTGGGCTGCCTTCTGACGGCCGGACCCAGGATCTCTCGTGGGAAGGGGGGTGGGCGACCTGCCGCCGCCCCCCTTCGACTTGTGCCCTGGAGCTAAGCGCTCCTTGGGCGCGGAGAGGGTTTCAAAAAGTGCACCCGCGGGAGAGGTTGCCAAAAGGGCTCCTGAAATATACTCAGCTTAATACATGACAGCTCCTCTTCCCATTGAATGGCAGAAGCCTTTCTTCGCATGGAGAAACAGTACTGTAATTAATGGGGGGGGGACGTCACCTATTGAACTTCTTTTTACCTGTTCTTCAAGTCCCAAGGGCACAGGAGCTTTGCAAAGTAAACAAAACAAAAAGAAGTAACTCTGTTTTCTCTCTGTACAATTAATGTCTGCAGAAAAGGCCCACGTGGTAAAAAGGTGTAATAGGAAGAGGGCTCTTTTGGGCAAGAGAAAACAACCCGCTGAGGTCTGGTCAACTGTTTGCTGTTTTTAAAGAGTTACAATTTAAGCCATTCAAACTTCTTTCTGCCTTATTTCTGTCCTCCTGTTGCCGCATGATCAAATTCCATATAAGGTGCATAGAACATTCAAGGGGTGTTTGCCCAGCTGCTACCATCAAAAGAACTGGTAGCTAAAAAGATGACTTCTCTTTGTAAAACTTATGTTATCAAAAATAATAATAACTTGCTGTCTCTGTGTTAGTTAATAATGGAAAACTCTGATAACTGGAAGTATGTCATCTGAAATCCAGTACGGTGTTATGTACCAATTATATGAAATGCGTATGTATGTACACACATACATATAATGATCTGCAAAATTTTCAAAACAACAATTCCATTCAAAATGCTGTTTTTGACCTTTAAAGTGCATAAGAAAGCAATACCTGAAGGATCACCTCTCCCCATGAGGACCAGCCCATGCCCTGCAATCATCATCAGAGTGTCTCTGTGTGGCACACCTGAGGGAAGAGTGGAGGGTGGCAAAACAAGAAGGGGCCTTTTCAGTGTTGCCCCATCATCTGTAGAATGCTGTTTTCAGGAAGTTGCTCCTGGTGCCATTTCTGTCAGGTTTTTAGATGCCAGGCTAAGACTTTACCCAGGGCTTTGGTTAATTAAAGTTGTCTCCTATGGTGGTGCTTATCAATTAATGGGATGGGTAAGACTTTGCCCATATGGATTTACTCTTGGATGAGAATTTCTATGTCTTGTGACCAAAATTATGGTCTTTGGGAAGCGTAGTCCCAGATTCAAATGGAAAATGGATCAGCAGAATCTGGAGCAAACACGCTCCTTCAGATATCTGGGAGTTCTCTTCACTGAGACGCTATCATGGAAGGGGCACATTGAGGCTATGAAACTCAAAGCGCAGAAAGCTTGTGGGGCACAAATGAAATTCTATTTTACTGTGGGTGGCCAGTTACTAGAACCTGTGCTGAAAATCTTTGCCAGCAAAGTGGTTTCCCAGATGCTCCATGGAGTAGCGATATGGGCATGGACCCAAATGCTAACAAAGCCTTAGAAATAGTGCAGAACAAATTCCCAGGAAAGTGCTCTCGCTCCCCAATGGGACCCCAGCTGCTCTTCTTTGTGCTGAAGCTGACGTGACGACAATACAGGCTAGAATTGATTACCTGTGCCTAAATTACGTGAAAAGACTTCAATCTCTTTCGGAGGAGAGATTCCCCGCTTTGTCTTACACAGAACGGAACAGACCAAATGCTGGAAGGCTGGCATCCACTGCCTCTTGTCCCAATATCAATTACAAGATCTTCAGGTGACCATGAAGATGGATAAGAGGCACTTAAGAGACTGTCTCTTTAGGTCCGATGCAGAAAGGGATCTAACAATGATTGCTTCTACCAAGATCTCACCATGGTTCCCACTTATCAAAACAGAGCATGCCCGAGCCAGATACCTGACAAAGCTCCCACTTGCCGTACTAAGAATTGCTTTTACAGAACTACGATTCCAATTGATGCCCTCGGCGGTGTTGGATGGACGGTACGGCAAAGTACATTACGAAGAGATACTCTGTGTGGACAACCCTGCGTCGAGGACCTGTGCCATTATTTATTGCAGTGCCCATTATATAGAGACTGATTTATAAAATCCCTGTTTACGAATGGAACACATTTGAATAGGCTGGAAAGGGTGAAATGGCTGCTGAGCGACACCGACGGCTTTGTTACTTATAAAGTAGCACTCTGTGCGCTGGCAGCTAAGAAGATCAGGAGGAAGGAACTAGACAAAATAGCAGTCAGCTGCAAAGGGGATTCGGATATTTAATTTGGCACATCTTACCTGAGAATCTTCTGCAATTCTATTCTATTTAATGCAACAAATATTTTTAGTAGCCGTGACCGTGGTTTTATTGTATGTCTGTGCCCGATGATTTGGTTATATGGTTATTGTTGTTTTTTCTTTTTTCTTTTTGTTCTCCTTCTGAATGATGCCATGGCCTATGGCTAGTGCAATAAAAAGTTTAATTGGAATAGTCTATGTCTTGTGTAGTTAGTCTTTCAAATTTACTCTGATTTTAAATTTGTATATGCTGTGATTTATTATTGTCAATGTCACTTTAAGACTTTTTAATGTAAAAAGCAACTCATGAAACAGAAGACAGTAACTAACAAAATAATAATACATAGGATATGTTTACGTGGTGAATTTGTGTTTGGATCTATATGAATGAACCCTCACTATTTTCAATCTTTAAACCAATTACAATTATTTAAACCAATAACAGCAATTTTGCATAATGTTTTTTTCAGTGGTCGAGGGACTAGCCTTACTTGATTTGGGCGTGTCTCCATATTCTGGTGATGTATTTCATGAAGTAAGTATGCAGTGATTCATTTTTATAAAATATATTGAAATGTTATTTATCTTGGAAATTCTGAAGTCAAGAGGGCACATGTTTTCCCACATGAGGGCATGGTAACTCATGTGGAGGGTCTTTGAGACACTGCACAGAATCCTGTTATTCCTTTCTCACTTCTAATATGTGTACCTACATAGGTATAGGATGAGATGGGATTGGCTGGTTTTAACATTTTGGCACCATGCTAATTGATTGGTGATTTGACATCCTTGGGCAGAGCAGAGGTATTGCTGTTGCATTGTGGTATATTTTAATTGCTGCAAAAAAAATTTTTAGAAAAAGGTATCTAATAAATTTACTGAAGTTATATGTGCACATACAGTTAGTGTAGCAGGGCAATCTGGGGAATGGGAGGGTTGTCTGCATCTTTCATATCCTCATCCAGCTTTTCCTCAATGTACTGTGGAAGTTACTGAATCTCAAGTAACTGATACTTTGGTTCTGGTTCTCAAGTAATTCATTCTTTTATTCTGTTGTTATGCACTCTGGAAGTTTATTTTCAAATGAAAAGACTGCTATAAAATATTAATTAAAATAAATGAGCCAATACAGTTCCACATTGTGAGTGAGAATTGCATGGATAGTGATACAGGGAGAGCTCACAAAGATCTGGTCCAAGACTTTGCTTCCTGAGGCAAAGGTCAAGATGGCAACCTTTCCCTGTACATGAGTTGACCAGTCTGACAGCTAAATTTTATTTCAACATTGGTGATGGTACAATGTCAACAGTAGCAATTTAGGGCAGTAGGCTGGTTTAGGAATGCAGGCCAGGCCATGTGACACACATGGCTCTGTCTTCCTATATCTTGCTGCTTCTGTCTGCTTCTCAGAACTTGCCGCCTGAAGTGGCTGCCTTACTCTACGCAGGGGTGTCAAACTCCGGCCCTCCAGATGTTTTGGAACTACAATTCCCATCAGCCCTAGCTAACAGGACCAGTGGTCAGGGATGATGGGAATTGTAGTATCAAAACATCTGGAGGGCCAGAGTTTGACACCCCTGCGAGTCTACCTAATACTAGGGTTGGCCCTACTCCCGTTCCTCTGATCACCTGGATACAAGGAAGGAACATACCCAGGTCCCCCCCCCCTGAACAGCTTTAAATAATTATAATGGCTATATTAACTTCTTTTTGGATAGGAAATCCTATTTGTCCAGTGTAAACTCAGAGGATTTGTTGTTATTTGTTAGCCTGAAGAAGGCAGTAGCTGACCTAACTATGCATTATCATTGGAGCATGGCTGGAAATTGGTGTAATACTTTGGTTTTTTGCTTTGTAATATAAAATTGAAATTAGGGTGGTAGCTAAAGTGCAATCTTACGCTTGATGGGGGAAGGGACAGAGCTTTCTCGTTTGGCCCTATATGCTACTAAATTACTCCTTATGCAGATAGGCTCCATAACTTGGGGGGGGGGGGGAGGCAAGAGATGTTCTCCACCTATTCCCATCCCCAACACTTTCAGAGTGTGAGGAATGCTTGCTTGTCTCTTCACCAAAATGATATTGAGGGGCAACTGGTTATTTGTTTTGGAGTGGGGGGCAAGAAGAGAGGCACAAAAGAGTTATCCTCCGCTCTCCTCAATGCTTGTGAGTCCCTACTTGTAATATTAAAGACAAAGGCACACTGCTTCTCCAAAGAGGAGGCTGTGGGGCTGTTTGAGTTGCCTTTGGGAATAACACTCCTCTTCCTTGCCCTTCTTTGCCCATGTCAGTACAGCGTATATACCCTTGTGGGGCACTTAACAAAGTACACAGGAAGTCAGGAACAATCATAAATGCCACAGCTCCAACATCAGCCATGGCTGAAGCACTGGTCTAGTTACAATAGGTTCCTAGCACAGATATGAATGATAGCTGGATTAGTGGCTCTGCATTACATCATGCCATACTCTGAAGATACCACGGGTTGCATTCACCTAAGCTTTACTCTGAGTAGACCCATTGAAATTCATACTCATCACTCATGTAGGTCTATTAATTTCAATAGGCCTGCTCTGAGTAAATGTTAACTTAATGCATCCCTAAGTAACACGATTATATGAAGCTAAAGTGTAGACTTTGTGTCATTTCCAGGAAATAGGTGTGTTTGTTTGTGTGTGTGTGTGTTGCTTTGATTTGAAAGCAGTTTGCTCAGGTTAATTGTATTTCTCTCTTTGTTTCCCCCCTTAGACTCCACTAATAATATACCTCTTTCATTTCCTGATTGATTATGCTGAGCTAGTATTTATGGTAAGTATTGCTTTCATTTTCATCCACAGCTCAATTGCCTCTCTTTCAGAGCTTATTCCTTGTTTTATTGAGCATGTAGAGTACAATTTCCTACATACATACATACATACATACATGCATGCATATATACATTGTACTCTTATAAATTCATACATTCATATATATATATATGAATTTCTAAGAGTACAAAATACAGAACTGAAGAATAAAAAAGAAAAAAGTGAAAGAAAAAGGAGGAAAAGGGGGAAAAAATAGATATATTACATCAATCCATAATTTTTGTGAACAGCCCTGAGACCTACGGGTATCGAGCGGTATATAAATTCAATAAATAAATAATTCTGTTCCATCGACTTCCCATCCATCCTTCCATGGCTCCCGAAAGTTTCCCATTCCTGCTGCTTATGCTATTTTTTCCCTAACTATTGAAATATTCAAATTCTAGAGTACACTTTCCTAAACAAGGTGGTAGTTGTAATTTTTCCTCCAGAAAGCCTTTAATTATATGATATTCTGTTGACATGTGACATATCCTAGAATGCATTAAATCTATACATTTTTTTCCTTTTAAAAAAAGTTATCATGGGATGTTTGCTTGCCAAGAAAGATAGAAGAAGTGGAGAGTTTATAAATCCCATCTTTATTGCTTTTTTATACTACCTTAGAGATAGTGAAGAATCCAAAAATTAGTAATTTCCCATTACTTTTCCTGTTATTAATAATTTCCTACCAAAAGCAAATGCAAACGTCTGGTGACTTCAGTAGGACTTCCCCTATGTTATAATATTGGAGTTACAATAGAGTTTGTGCTCCAAATACCGGTAAAACAAATGATCAGAGGTGTGGCTAATTTTGCTTGACTTCATGGCATTCCTGTCACAGCCAAGTTCACACCTTCCTTTCCTACATCTGATACATCTGCGTGTCCATTTGTGGTTGTCATGTCTGAATGTGGTGTAGATGTATAACATTCATTGCATACAGACCAAAATTGCATAGACTCTGCATGTTGGGCCTATATGCATTGCATTTTAATTGCAGTTTCTGGGTCACCTTCAAAGGTAGCCCCACATAGAGCGCATTGCAGTAGTCCAAGTGGGAGATAAGCAGAGCGTGCACCACTCTGGCGAGACAGTCTGCGGGCAGGTAGGGTCTCAGCCTGCGTACCAGATGGAGCTGATAAACAGCTGCCCTGGACACAGAATCAACCTGCGCCTCCATGGACAGCCGTGAGTCCAAAATGACTCCCAGGCTGCGCACCTGGTCCTTCAGGGCCACAGTTACCCCATTCAGGACCAGGGAGTCCTCCACACCTGCCCGCCTCCTGTCCCCCAAGAACAGTACTTCTGTCTTGTCAGGATTGAACCTCAATCTGTCAGCCGCTATCCATCCTCCAACCGCCTCCAGACGCTCACACAGGACCTTCACCGCCTTCACTGGTTCTGATTTAAAAGAGAGGTAGAGGGCTACAAGATTGTTGACTTTGGGACTGGCTGATTTGATCATATTACACCAGTATTTTACCGTCCGTGCTGACTTCCTGTCTGTTTCTAGCCCAATTCAAAATGCTGATAGTGACCTTTAAAATTTTTAATGGCTTTGCGCAGATTATTTGAAGGATTGCCTGCTCCCTGGAGGCCTTTCTCTGGCTTTTCTGCAGGTGCTCCCACCAATTGAGGTTTGGTGGGTGGCTTCCAGAGAGAGGACCTTTTCAACGATGGAACCTCAGTTCTGGACTATCTCCCGTACTGGCACCTGGTGCCTGGATTGGGGGTTCCTTGGTGCCAGGCAGATACCTTTGTTTTTCCCCATTTTTTCAGCACATTTAAGCACTTTTGAACTGCTGTTGTTTCTCATGGCAAGTTTTTAATCGGTTTTTATTATTCTGCTGGCTTTATTTTGTTTTGTATTTTATGCTTATGCAGTATTGTGGGGTTGTTGTTTTTTTGTCTTTTTACTGTAACCCACCTGAGGGTATACTGGGAATTCTACACTTGAGATGTATATTTTTAGAACCCACCTTATTTCTGTATTTTATGTTGCTTCAAACTGTTCTTAATAATGCGTCTTAATTGTTGTAATCCTCCCTGGAACCTTGGGGTGAAGGGTGGGTAGTAAATTGTAGTTGTAGTTGCCGCCACAGTAGTAGTAGTAGTAGTAGTAGTAGTAGTGATAGTAATAAATAAATAAATAAAATAATAGGGTACTGTATAAATGAATTAAAAATATATAAATCAACTCACCATAATTTAAGCTTGCAGGTAGAAAAATACCATTTTAATATATTTTTGGCCCGTGGTGTTTGCATTCCTGAACATTGCAAATTGCCTCAGAAACTGATGTTACTTTAAAAAAACATTTTGTAAAGTAACATGTTTCATTGTGATCCTATACATTCTCTAGTGTTTTTCATTAATACTGGTGGGTTTTCCCCCCCAGATTACAGATATGTTGACTGCTGTCGCTCTCTATTTGGCCGTTCAGGATTACAACAAAGTTACGGTAAGTAAACATGTGTCATTTGTTTATTTGGTTATTGTTCACATTGACAGGACATTTGCTGTGTGTTGTCTTCTCATTCCCCCTTTTCCTTACTAATAAGCATTTTCTTTACTTGTTGGGTTACCGTGCCTGCTATGTGGTGTGATTTGCACATCTGTTGCGTATAAATATCTGCTCCCACATATTGAAATTTACTGTCACAGATCTTCACAATAGTTACATTATTTCGCTGTCATTGAGTACTGAAACCACACAATATCACATGCACACACACAGAGAGAGAGAGAGAGAGAGAGAATAAGAGGGAAGGAGGACAATAATTGGGCAAGAGAGGGCAAAAGGCTGCCTTTGACTCTGCTCATGAGCACCACTTTTTTTACGTTGCTGCTGGATTTACATCCAAATGAATTTTTGCAGCATGATGTTGGAGTGGAAAATTAGACTTTCTTAGGCACATGACTATACCTGCACCCAGTCTTCTAGTTTTTTCAGTGCTGACTGCAGTGCATGCCTCATGTGCAGTAAGTAGGCAGTGCAGACAAGGTCATAGGCACTTGCTGCTTTTCTTGCTGTACCGCTTTCCCTTCCCTTTGCATGAGCTGTGCTTAAACCAAGAAGCGTTTAATTGACTATAGCTTCCCATTTCATCCAAACTGGGAAACTATAGTTGCCAGTGCCATAACAATCCAGGACATTAAGTCCTGGTTTGAAGTTGGGTTAATATTCTAGCTTGCTTGGAAGCTGGTGACCATAGTTTCCCGGTTTGAACGAAAAATGGGAAACTATGGCTAATTAGAGATGTTATGGTTTGTTTGCTCACAACAGAAAGCACAAAGGGACTGTGGGTGCAGGGGGCAAATATTGTAAATATTTTGGCTTCAAGGTATGATTGTCCCAGCTCAGCCAGTCTAGTCTAGTATTCCAGCAGGACTGATTAATCCGTACCAATCCCTTTGAAATACCATTGTACGGAATATGAAACTAAAAACCCTCTCTGGAAAGGAGAGGATAATACTTTCCTTATGGTCAGTAGAAGAGATCCTTACAGTAGAGGCTTTTAATATAGATTGATATGCCCATTACCTTGGTGAATCATTTCCCAGTACAAATAGGAGGCAGAGACACACAGTAAGTATCCACCCAATAAATCTCAATCTAGATTGTGACTTGACCTTTCCCTTATTAACTCATGAAAACAGAAAGGAAACTACTGCAGCTGTAATGCTTGCAATTCAAGCAGTTTTGAATGCTCTCTTCTGAAAGGTCAGCATTGATTTATCTAGCAAGTGACATTTTAAATATATAATTACATCAATATATTTCTAAAATTGTCCTCAAATGAATCTGATGCAATGTTGAGGGGGGAAACTACTGTGGTTTGCAGATGTTCATGTCACGCAAAATAGTTCTGCCTATGAAAAGGTAGTAACAAAAAAAATCTAAGTACTAAGTTTATAAGCTTTGGGCTATAGTAAAAAGAAATTTTCTTGGTATGAGGCTTGGTAACTTATACAAATACAGTGTTTTGTGACATCTCATTTTTCTTTCCTATCCAGTTTAAGAAGCAAAAGCTACTAATAGAACTGGATAAATATGCACCTGATGCAGCTGAGCTTATTCGGACCCCCATGGAAATGTACTATATCCCTCTCAAGGTTGCACTGTTGTAAGTATTGGGTAAAAATCTTCTAATACACAGAACGTTAGTTATTACTAATTATATTGGCTTGGATCCAGAGAAGTACTAGTGGAATCTTGTTCACACAGCTGGGCTTTCCTGTCTCCTCATTCTGCCAAGCATACCATCTCCTAACCAGCAAACTATGGTTTGATTAAGACAGGAAATAATGAATTCTGCCCTGTCCACGAGGGGAGGAGAGGCCTGGGAAGGAAATGGCATACAAGCCCACTGCTCATTCACAGTTCTCAAAACTATGTTTTTGAGCATTGTCTGCACACAACCATCCTGTCCATTCCAAAGGTGCACAAGACTGTTATGGTTTGTGGTTTCCCCCTGTCTTTCCCTGCAGCAAACATTTCTGCCCTTTCCTTCTTGTCCCTCCAACAAGAGGGAAAGAGGATGAGCTTCATGAACCCAATGAATAGTGTACTACCTTCTGCTAATATTGCAGACTTCTTTCCCAAAACTACCTCCACAAGCTTGACTTTCAGAAACAGAGAATCTCCCCTTCCTCCTGCCCTGATCCAGTTTCTTGAAGCAGCTGCCTGGGGCCTATCCCAGGATAGCACCCAAGGAAAGGGCTTTTAACTCACACACCTTATCTTGCTGTGTCTTTATTCCTAATAGTTTTATTATAATGGTAATGATTCACCCAGAATCTCACCTACTGAGCAATAATCTATCTGTGTGTCCCTTTTGAGCCTAGTGAAAAGAAACAACTAAATTGCTCAATTTTTTTATTATTAAGGAACTGTATCTTAAAATAATTAAAAAGAACAATCCTCTGGAAGATATACAGTGATGTGTGTGTGCTTTTTGATCTTGTAATCTCTCAACCACTCTAACTCAGCTGTGTTCAAGGCTTGCAACACCTCCCACAAAGCCTGCCACCCACACAGTTGCAATCCAGCCCATTGTAAGTGTCCTCCCGCTCCCGTTAGCACATAATGGTCCTTGAATCATCCTCTGTGTGTTCACTTAATTTCTTTAATAAAACCTATTCAGTGGCATATTGTATTTTTTCTTAAAGGTGTTGCACGCCCCCCCTTTTTTTACCATTCATCCGTTTTTACCATTCATCCGTTACCAAATGTTGAAGGACAAGTATCAGTAATTGTACAATAAGAAGTGGGGCCTCCATCAAGGTGTTGCAGCGAATACTCATCTCTCAGTAAGACTGCTTCTGTTCAGTGTCCCAGCCAGCCAGCCATGCCCTCTTCCCCCAGGCCATTCCATTCAGTCTTTCCCCAGTTTTCTATTTTTCTTTTCTTGCAGACAATCATTATTCTGTGGTTACTGAATATGCTCAGTCCTTATTGAGCTTTTCTGGGAGGGAGCTGCCCCTTTGGGGTCTTCCTGTACTCTGGCAAAACTCAGGGTTTCCCTGCACATTTTGATATCCCCCTTTTGTTTCTCAGTGACCATTGTTGGCTACAACAATGTTTTACTATTCTGTTGGGAGTTGCCCAGAATGGCTGGGGAAACCCAGGCAGATGGGCGGGGTATAAATAAATTATTATTATTATTATTATTATTATTATTATTATTATTATTATTATTATTACATTCACCATCTGAATTTACAATTAGTGGGAATGATAGGTAGGTGAAGTCTCAAGGTCTGAAAGGCTTGCAGCCTGACAGTGCAATCACATATATGTCTGCTCAGAAGTACATCCCACTGGCTTCAATAGACTTATTCCCAGATAAGCATTACCGCGGTACCTCTACCTATGGACGCGATCCGTTCTGGGGTGCCGTTTGCACCCCGAAAAGTCCGTAAGTAGAGCACTGCGTGTGCGAGTGACGCAGTAGAGCGTGCAGAGCGCTCCTGCGCATGTGCAAAGCGTGCAGAACGCTTCTGCGCGTGTGGCGAAACCCGGAAGTATACACTTCCAGGTTTGCCGTGTTTACAACCCGAAAATCCACAACCTGAACCTAACGCAAGTAGAGGTATGACTGTACAAAATTGTAGTCTTAGTCAAAAAGAATATGCATAAATGAAAGACGAAATGCATAGGGAAAACATAATATTTCTAATACATCAGCAACCTGGTTCCCATGTAACGCTAAGCCAAACCATGACGTAGCTTATATAAGCAAACCTTGGTTCCCAAAGAGAACATGGTGGCTACTCTGGTCCTGTCGCTACCATACTGTGAGCTAAGCCATGGTTTCGGGTTAGGGTTACATTTGACGGTGAGCTGATGGTTTATCTCCCCCAGACAAACCATGATTGCTAAATCATAGGAAACAAACTTGGCTACAGCTCATGGTTTGTCTTGAGTCACAAACTCTGGTTCAAATGTAATGCTAGGCCAAACCATGGCATAGCTCACAGTAGCGCAGCATCAGCAGCAAGACCGGTAGAGAAGCAAAGCAGCCATGATATTCTCTCCAGGAACCCACACATTTACTCATTTGCACTAAGCCACGGTTTGGCTTAGTGTTACGTGCAAACTGAACCAGTATAACATATGTCATTCCAGCCCTTTCAAACTCACATTTCTTAGTTCCGCTACATATAAAGTTTCCATTCCTCTACCCATCCTAATCTCACCTTCTGCTAAACTCACTTTGCATACAAAAGGACAGTTTCCCGTATTACGTCGTCATGCTTCCAAATGAGATTGCATTTTAAATGTACTCTTTCTCTAACATTCTCCTTTCCTCCTTAGACTCTTGTAATTATCTTGTGCTGTGCTGGAAAATAGGTTTGTCTGCAAGGGCAGTACTTAACTTGGCAGGGTCCCAAAGGTACCATTTCAGTTCAGGGTCTTGGATGACAAAGCATGCGCATCCCAGAAATAAAAAAGAGATGGCAGAATCCTGATTGCTTGGCGTTCGTTTTAACTCCTTATCTGCAGCTGCTTATTTTGTACAGTGCCCTTAATGTACAGAGTAGCATAAGTAAAAAGAAAAAGTACAAGCCTCTACCCTAAGCAGCTTATAACCTTTTGATGGAGGAGAAGGAAAGGAGAGACTAGATAAGCAAAGGGCGAATGTGCAAATACAATTATGCATACTTAAGGTTTGTATCGGCTGGGGATGCGAATTACAGGGTTGGACCAAAGGTTTCACAGAACAGCTAGGTCAAAGGAGAGATATAGAGGAAGTGGAAGATAGAGTAGGCATTCTGGGACCCTGACTTTGCATTTTTGCTCTTTTCCAGTTATCTTTTAAATCCATATACCGTGATGTCTTGCGTTGCAAAGTCCACTTGTGCCATCAACAATACCGTAATTGCTTTCTTCATTTTGGCAACGATTAAAGGTAATTGATTTGGGGGGAAACGGGCATACCTCTCAGCTTTTCTTTTTAAAACAGTTAAAAAATGTGCTGCTTTAAATGTAGAAAATATGTGTGTGGTTGTGTTTGAGCTGTCAGGCAAATGAGATCGCAGATAGGTTTGTGGTTGTGCA
The DNA here is from genome assembly GCA_034641385.1 of Darevskia mixta. NCBI lineage: Eukaryota > Metazoa > Chordata > Lepidosauria > Squamata > Lacertidae > Darevskia > Darevskia mixta. The sequence continues at coordinate 47,979,945 of JAWWNH010000029.1, read as the reverse complement.
GTCTTTGATGTCACAACTGAAAACCTTTTCAGTCTGAGAGCCACATTTGCTTCTGGGCAGATTTCTGAGAGCCACATGCCAGTTGTGGGCGGGGACAGAGGCAAAAATGGCCAGAACAGCCCATGTGACTTTTACCTTTGTGCTGTAGGCAATTTTCTACACCCACCTACCCCTCTCTGTTCCTCCATCCAGGCAAGTGAGAGTTCAAGGAGGCATTCCAGCCAGGCAAAACCACTTCAGCTGTGAAGTTGGGCCAGTGAGAGGTGGGGTCTGGAGAGAGTTCTGGGCACTAACAGGAAGAGTCCTGGGTGCAGGGGCTATATATGACTCCTTGGCCATTGAGTTAATAGTGGGAAGCCATTTTCTAGTCCTAACAGGGTTTCTCTCCCCCCCCCCCAAATTACCATTATGCGTTAATCATAGTTACTTAGAAATTCAGCCACAACATATTACTTGTAGGATATATAGACAGTTTTAGTTATGCCCTTTGAAGTAATTCCATCTTTTGAGTATTAATGTTATGTTCCAGAAACCAACATAGCATTTTTTTAAATAAAAAATTGAAATTATGCTGATGCTTGTTGTTTGCTAGAAGGTGAGAAAAGAACTATTTTTCCTCTTAATTAGGTTTATTGATAAAAATATTGTCATTATGACATAGCTTTTCCGTTTGTCATGTGTTCACCTGCCCTTGCTGCAAAACCCTCTGCAGCCTTATTGATGTCCACGTTGCTACATCTACCATGGCCTAGACAGGAGATGCCTGTCAAGTGTGTTGAATGGGTGTGCACAGAGTTTATATTGTTCCTATTCAGACTCCTTGTCCAGACACACAGATTATGTACATCCACCCTCACTGTTTGCCTGGAGATAATGTGTGGGGTTCACCTAACAAGCAAGGACTTTAGCTTGTGCAATGGGTCTTCATCCCTCCCCCATGCCCTACATGCCCCCTGAAATTGGCTCAGGGTGTGTGTGGTATTGTCAGGTGAACAGCGCACAGAGGGAGGAGAGGGAAGACCGTTCCATCTGGCGATCTGCAATGCATGCATGGAATGAATGTTTGTCTTAGCACCCTTCAGTCTCCTTTGTTTTGACCAAATGCTTTCATTTTAGAAGCCCATTTGAGTATGGAAAGTCTAGTGATTATTAGCTGTCACAATTATTTTGTTTTCCTGTTTTGCAGGTAGTGCCTTGCTCAGTGCTGTATTTCTGGCCTTAGCAACATACCAGTCCCTGTACCCTCTCACCTTGTTTGCACCAGCCGTTCTGTATTTATTGCAGGTAAACATGCTACAGGGGCAAAAGCTATGTTTTTAATATGGCTTCTCCTATCAACCATCAGCAAACAGAAAGAGCAGCAAACACAAACCGATAGGTACCACAATGGCACCGGTTGCCAACAGTTTGCAAGACTTCCTTGGGGGCAGATGGCTCAAACTGGAAAGCAACCTGCAAGTTGTTTTCAGCTTGCCTTGGCTGAGACAGAGCACTCTTCCATTCTCTCATGGCGAATGTTACTGAGCAAATTGTGAAACACCAGGCGTTTGCCTGCGCTGATCTAGCTAAAGTGGGGAGAGTTTTGATGACTTTTCTTCTGAATCAACTAAGTCTAGGAAGGCCCTGCAGTTGGCAACAATTCTCTTTCTTGCCCTTCTGTAGAAGAAGACAAGCATCTGGCTTCTCTTTTTCTGAATGTTGATCTGAGTCCTTGAGGGAGTCAGATGCTGTTGGAATCTTTAATTGTTCATGTATATACACAGCCCTGTAAAACAGATTAAAGGAGGTTCTCAGTCAGAGGGCACAGGATATTTCCCCAAGATTTGGGGATTGATAACAAAATTTTGCAAACCACTTTTTAGCCCTGCTGGAGACTGGTCCATTCCATTGTTACCCTACCATTCCCAGATATTTAGGATTTTGCACTATTATTAAAATACAAGTGCCTTCTGTATTACAGGCGCTCTTCCATAAATATGCAAACCCTGATCTGGAAAAAGGTTTTTTATTTCATATTTTAAGTTTCCATTTCAAAAAACTTACTTTGTGATGTTGTTTCTCCCCCAATAGCGTCAGTTCATACCAGTGAAAATGAAAAGCAAAGGCTTCTGGCTTTACACCATGCAGTATGCAGCTCTGTATTTGGGAAGCCTGGTGGTGATTGTTTGTCTCTCATTCTTCCTCCTCAACTCTTGGGACTTTATTCCGTCTGTGTATGGTTTCATGTAAGTAGAACTTGCACTGCATCTGTCCATCTATCAAACCACCGTCCCCCTTAAGTGCTTCTTATTGTACTTGTGAGTTCAGAACGCAAAACAGTAGAACAATTAAAATATTGAATTAAGCCTCCTGTTGTTAAAAGATACGTATGTTTGTTCAATGTCGTGTTAATTAGGGGTGATTCGTTGCTGGGTGAATAGCGCAACTTCATTTATCTGAATGGTTTGGAAGATAAACAGTTTGGAAGATGGTTTGGAAGATACTTGATAAACAGGAGCTCAAGTAAATTGGTGTACAGTACTAATTATGTAGCGCTGTACTGGCATTTTAACTGAGGAGCATGCAAATGATGTTTGGATAACAAGCATTCATAAGGCCGAGATTTGTTATAATGGAGATCCTGCAAATTAAGAGAAGCTGTGTTCAAAGGCTCTTTAAGAGCAATTGTGTACTTCCCATAGACATCTGATTAGCCACAGAGAGAACAGAATAGTGGACTAGATGGGCCCCTGGCCCAATCCAGAATTCTTAATTCAAGTAGTCACAATTCCTGGAGAAAGCCAATGTCTAAGAGGAGTTTAGATTATGTGTGGGTTAAACATGGCTCAATGTATTAAATGCTAACAAGAAAGGAAAAGCAATAAGCAATCCCTGATGTTGCTCTACTTGGTACCTCCTTTAGGTAAGCATAGCTTCAGATACATAGCTCAGTCGTTAGGGCATGAGACACTTAATGTCAGGGTTGTGGGTTTGAGCCCTACATGAGCAAAAGATTCCTGCATTGCAGGGGGTTGGACTAAATGACCCACGTGATCCCTTCCAACTCTGCAATTCTATGATTCTATAAGGAGCACTGCCTCAAAGGCACCAGTTCTTTGGACAGGTTATAAAGAATGTGCTTGCACAGTGGGAAGGTGAGAAGCCCCACAGCATTCCAGATATTCCAACCTGAAACATTAGAAGTGCATAAATGTGGAACTAAATGTTTGTCCCCAGTGCATTGTGTTGTTGTTGTTCCTCAGAGTCATTATTGTTTACCTAACACAGGACAATGATGTTCCTTGAATAAGCTATTATGACCAATAGGTGTCACTGTTTTCCCACAGAAATAAATTTGCGGTTGAAATGGAACTGTAAATGCCATAGTGAAGATAATGGGGAAAAGCCTAGCTTTGGGTGGGTGGGTGGGTGGGTGGGGGAGGCAATGCTTGGTTTATTTTTTAAAAAACCAAATTTGGTTTTTAACCAAATTGTTCCCAAAACAGTTTACAAATATATATACAAAAAGCTAAACCACAGTGCAGTGTTATAACTAGATGAAAAACCAGACCTTTTAAATAAAGTACTGCTAAAACCAGAAGAAACTGACATGAGTGTGGCAAAAGAGAGAAATACAGACTAGCTGCTAAAAGCAGCAGTAAAAAGATTGATCTTTATGGCCTGTTTAAAAAGGATGGAGCAAAAGGATGGAGGCTTCCTAACTTCATATAGAATTGAGTTCTAAATTGTGAGGCCACAGCCAAGAAGTCCCTGCTTCATGTGCACAACAGCCTAAGTATCTTTATAGGTGGGCACCTAAGTGGGGCACCTGAAGCAGATTTTAAGGCGGGCAACGAGGTCCTTTAAGTATAAGCTGGGTCTCAAACTATTTAGGGCCTTAAATGTCATCACCAGCACTTTCAATCAGGCTCAGACACCGGTATGATATGGGTGTAATATGCTCCAGCTTCCCAGCCACAACCTGTGGGTGGACAGTTATATTTTGCACCAATTGAGGTTTCTGAACCATCTTTAAAGGCAGTCCCATGTCTTTGCAATGTCTTTGTCGTTAACATGCCGTTTTTACTCTTAATTGTTCGTTGATCTACTGTTCCACTAAGCTGTATTTATACTCCCTGATTGTGACATTGTGCAATTCCATTCCAGCCTTTCCGTCCCAGACCTGACACCCAACGTCGGCCTCTTCTGGTACTTCTTTGCTGAAATGTTTGAGCACTTCAGCCTGTTTTTCGTGTGTGTCTTTCAGATCAACGTCTTCTTTTATACTATTCCCTTGTCGGTGAAACTAAAGTAAGTAGACTCTTTTATTCTTGCCTCTCTCTTTGCTGCTGCTGCTGTTGCTGCTTCCTCAGTTTCTGCCGGCCGGGAGTGTTAATTTTTAATGCTGCTGACAAAAGCTTTTGCTGCGCAAGGTAGTGTAAAACCATCACCAGGAGTGATCAGTGTTCTCTTCTGGAGGGGCTCTTATTGCTCGCTTTAGCTTGGCTAATCCTTATTGAACATCACTATTATTCTTTTAACTGAAGCTTGGTTTAACATAATGCTGTGCATGTAAGAGAAAAATGTGCTGCATTCTGCATAGCTGACTTCATGTTTCAGCCAGAACCTTCAACTGCTATCCATGGTGCTCACCTGGACCATGAAGCCATAGCATGCTTACACAGCACATGCAATCCAATTTAAATGAAATGTAGCAAACATACGTAAGTTTTTCTTACATGCTTGATGCCGTGCTTGCAATTGAGCCTTACTCGTTGTATAAAAGGGACTCTGCATATAACAGTAGAATTATTTAGTGTTGAGTTTGAGGTTTTAATTTAACTCTTTTATACCTCAAAACAAAATAAAAAATAAAAAAATTCCTTCCAGTAGCACCTTAGAGACCAACTAAGTTTGTTCTTGGTATGAGCTTTCGTGTGCATGCACATTTCTTCAGAGCTCATACCAAGAACAAACTTAGTTGGTCTCTAAGGTGCTACTGGAAGGAATTTTTTATTTTGTTTTGACTATGGCAGACCAACACGGCTACCTACCTGTAACTCTTTTATACCTCCTGAGGAATAATGGTGTAGTTAGGGTTGACGGTGCTGTGTAGCTCAAAATATGATCTCCTTCCCCAGGTAAATGCAAATTAAACAAAGTGACATAAACGTTGCTTTGTATGCATTATTTGTTTATTAGAAATGTTGTGTCTTTCAAATAATTTGGAGCTACAGAGGACGGAAAAGATACAAAAGTATGGGCGAGGTTTCATGTGTCGTAACCTGTTGCTACAAAACTATACACAGACTGTTTCATCTTTTAACTTCATTTATCGTTATTATTTAGGTATCTGTATGCCTTTCAGGGCTACACAGCCCCTCTCAAGTGGGTGGTTTGCAAGTAAAAAAGCCAAATTAAAATAATAAAATAAGACTTTCATAATAACAGTTCAGTCTAAAAATCAGTAGTTATATTATGCTTAAGAGCCTAGACTGTTCAGAGTTGTTCAGCTCATGAATGTGCCACTTTGTCAATCCGTTTCATGCATCTTATGAAAGTATCTTGCTCGCAAAATAAGTAAGCTGTCTCTGAGGCGCTACCAAAGCATTGCCATGTTGTGTATGACCGTGGGTGATGAATGTTTTGTATTTGCAAACCAGATAGAACAAGCCCCCTCTCCTCCTCCTACACACCTTTCCAGGGGTTCTCTCAACCCCCCAGAGCCAATTTGGTGGGACAGAGGGTGGGACAGAAGGCGGAAACCCCACTGTGCAGACGGAAGTCCTTATGCAGGGCTTCCACTGATGGGACTCAGGTGAATGCTTCCCTCTGCAGCTATATTTTAGCTGTATAAGCTCTGAAAATGAAAGCTATGAGATCAAACTTGAGAAATCACTATGTACATAGTTGTGCAAATCAGAACTTATAGTCACTGTGGTATATCAAAAGATATTTTTACTTGTCCTTGGAAGACCTGGGTTAAAATACCCTGGCCTCAGCCGTGAAATTAGCTTGGTAGCCTTGTTATCTCACAGGGTGGTTGTGAAGATAAAATGCAACGATGCCTAGGAAATGCATAGAAGCCTAGAAGCCTCCATTATTAAGTTACAGTCTTGGGAGATCTATTTTGTCCTTCTTGGTTGGAGTCATGCCACACTCTGCCTGTCCCATGTGCTTGCAAAGCTAAGAATAGTATGGAAGGGATTCATGTGACCTCATGTTGTGACTGCAGTGTGATGGCACAGTGGTCTCTCTCAGTTTGAAGGCACCGTCGGCTGTCCCTTTCACACCATGTTTTCACTTCTCAGCAACTGTGATTAGTTTGACCTTGCCAAGATACTTCAAACTAGTTTAATTTCTCCTTTCCTCGTCAACTATAGCCACGACGCATACTATAGGCCCAGTCTCACGTGAAGTTATGGTGAAAAGGGATGCGATAGCCATTCAGTTTATAGGCATCATCTTTGCCCTGTCACAGTCAGAAGGCAGCCATGCTTCAGCCTGCTTCTTGCGCAAGGACTCCCAGCGTGATGCATGGGAGATAGAGCAATGGAGCTGGGCCATGAATCTTAGCGGGTGGCCTTGGGCAAGTCTCTCGGCCTAAGTTAGCTCACAGGTCACCCAGCTTGCAATTTATTGTAAGGATAAATTGGGACAGCTACATTCACGCCACTCCTGAGTTCCTTGGTGGAAGAGTGGGATATTTATTTTATTTTTCCATTTATATCCCATCTTTCCTCCAGAGAGCTCGAGGTGACATACGTGGCTCTCTTCCTCCCCATTTTATTCTCTCGACAACTCTGTAAAGTAGATAAGACTGTGAGAGTGGCTTTCAGTCAAAGTAGGGATAAGAAAATGTTCTGTCAGGGCAAGGATTGCTCATTGTGCTGTAGAATGTTCTCCTTCCTCTCTGTTCCCCCTAAATAGGTTCTAGGGGTTCCTTCAACCCTCTGGAGAAGATTTGAGGATGGTGCACGGCACTCATTGGTGGAGGAAAGGGAGGGGATCTGCCTTTGCACAGGCAGAAATCCTTATGCAATTATGTGGAATACTATCCAATGACTAACGCAAGGTCACCCAGTGAGCTTCATGGCTGAGCAGGGATTTGAACCCTCATCTCCCAGGTCCTAGTCGAAGACTTTAGCTGTTACAGCACACAGGTCCAGCAATCAGAGCTTCGTGCATTGGAAGGGTACAGCATAAGAGTTTGCCCCTTTCTCAGTCTGTATCGCTAGACTCTCCAGTTGTGGTGTAGGTCTTTCCGCACACATGCACTCTGAGAGCCAGTGTGGTGTAGTGGTTAAGAGCGGTAGACTTTAATCTGGGGAACCGGGTTTGCGTCTCCGCTCCTCCACATGCAGCTGCTGGGTGACCTTGGGCTAGTCACACTTCTCTGAGGTCTCTCAGCCCCACTCACCCCACAGAGTGTTTGTTGTGGGGGAGGAAGGGAAAGGAGAATGTTAGCCGCTTTGAGACTCCTTCGGGTAGTGATAAAGCGGGATATCAAATCCAAACTCTTCTTCTGCTGCCTCTGTCGTCTACACCCAGTTCTATCCACCATGTTTCCTTATGCTACCAAGCCTGTACTCATGTTGAGTGCATATGATGTAATCTAATGACATATGGTGGCAATACGACAGAAACTCATAGCTAGAGTGTATATATCATAGGTGAGGCTAAACTATGTCTGAATGCTGGAAGAAGGAGGGGGACAGATTTTGTATTTTAAATACTCCTGGTGGCAGGGAGCACAAACCACACAAGGCTAGGCTCCATCCCGACATGGCAGATTTCCCCAGGCAAAGAGTTTTGATGCAGGGAGTGTTCAAACATTTGATTTCTGCCCCAGTGTGAAATGGTGCTATCCCTGTCTAAAGGTTTTAATTTTGCTCTTGGAAGGCCAGCTGGTTAGACTGATAGAACAGCAGCCTCTACCATTACTGGAGCATCTACACCATCCAGTTATTTACAGTCTGTTGTTTTCCCCCCCTAGGGAGCACCCCATCTTCTTCATGTTTGTTCAACTTGCCATAATTTCCATCTTCAAGTCCTACCCAACTGTGGGAGACATTGCCCTTTACATGGCCTTCCTTCCACTCTGGAGCCACCTTTATCAGTGTAAGTGATTTGCGTTTTATTCCTCCCCCTCCGCCATCCCTAATTCGGTCATTTTTGCCCACCTTGGAAAAGCCATTAGTTGTGTGAAACTGCCGTTCCTTGTTGGAAAGCAAGCTTAAAGTAGCGTTTAAAACGACAGAGGAATGATTCAGCCAAAGTTCTAAGACCTTTTGATTTCAATAGGAGAGTACCAAGCACATGCTTATCTTTCCCAGTGAGATCAATGGAATTCAAAAGCGATTCGTTTGTGCTGATCTAAAATTGGACCGGAGTGTGTGTGTGTGTGTTGCAGCTCAGAGCTCTGGCATTTCATCACTCTGGCTGTTCGGCTGCAGCTTGCAGTTGACACTTGCTCTTCTTCTTTCTCCCTGTATGTGTGCAGACTGAGAATAAATCATTCTTCAAAATGACTTTAATTGCCCGCTGTGATGACGTTGACAAAGTCTAGTGATCCAGCCGCCTTTCACGACAGGAAGCGTTTGTTTTTCTTCCTGGAGTGACTTGCTTGGGGGCAGGTTTTGTAATCTCAATCAGTCAGCTGTGGCCGACTGTGTTTTGGATTAAGAATTTAACCTGTTTCTCTTTTAGTTCACTTTTGAGTTCAGCCTGGATATGCAAGGAATTTTGGTAGGATCAAGTTTCATGAAATCTACTGATAATTAGTTTCATCAGAATGCATAAAAAGAATTTTCAAAACTTGTCCCCCCCCCCCCCTGTTTTCCTTTTTAAATGTTTAAACTGGTTTTGTCAGTGAATCGCCTTGGGAACATTTTTTTTTGTTGAAAGGCGCAATGTCGATACCAGAAGCAAGTAAGTAAATTGAAACGCTTCACCAACAACCAATATTAGTTATGGGAATTGTCTTGTGCTGGCATGACTAGTAAAAAAGGAAATGCTCTGCAAAAGCTATACAAAATGTTTCATTGTATTTTAAGACGGGAAAATTTCGGTCCAAATTTAGCTTTCCATTCAGTCCCCATCTTTATTTATCTTCCAGTGTTATTGCTTAGACTTTTTGTATGTTGCACCTGCTCAAATAAAAAATGTGGAAGCGATGGGGCGGTGGCATTGGGAAATGAGTGCAGAATAAGCCTGTCAAAGCTTTCATGTGACACAGGAATTGCAGTTAATTATTTATTCTAACTAGAGGGATTTCTATAGCAGCTGTCTCTGGAACAACCCTCTAAATTAGTATCTGCCACCCCATTGTAGTTGGTATGGTACAATGCCAAGGACTCATTAGTATACCAGCTAACCACTTTTAATGACGCCTCTGCTTTTCGTTGCAGTCCTCCGGAATGTCTTCATCCTTTCCTGTGTGCTCATTGTCTGCTCCCTGCTCTTCCCGGTTTTATGGCATCTCTGGATTTATGCAGGAAGTGCCAACTCAAATTTTTATTACGCCATCACTTTGACGTTCAACGTAGGACAGGTTAGTAAAACAAGGTGGTGGGTGAGGTTTAAGTAGCCCTCTTAAGTTCCTGGTAACAGATTTTGTACTGGACACGGAAGTCAAATATCATAGGAATCTTGGCATTACAGCAATAGGCTAGAAAGTGTGTGCACGCGCATGTGTGTGCATGCATGTGTAATATCTAGTGAAATCTCCAGAGCCGGAGGGGGATGTGTAAGATTTCATTGTTAAGTTGCCTCATACAGTTCCATGCCTGTCCCATGGGCCAGAGCTTAGTTGGAGAATATCTCCTTTGCATTCAGAAGGTCCCAGATTCAATCCTCAGCCTCTCCAGGTAAAGTCTGGAGGGACACTTGCCTTAAATCCTCAAGAGTTGCTGCCTGTGCCAGTTTTGACAGTACTAAGCGAAATGGACCGATGGTCTGTCTCAGCATGAAGCTACTTCCTAAATTCCTATATAATGCCTGGAATAAATTTAATAATAATATAGTCAAGTATGCTCAGTTTGCATAATTTATTCGTGTTTTCTTGGCGCATATTTTATCTTTAGTGCAGACAGGGCTGCCTAGCTAGCATCTTATCTTTGAAGAGCGATTTGTCAAAATGTGTTCATGTTGTGCGTTTTGTCCTGCGTCTCCTGCCTCTCTTTCGGTCCCAGATCTATATGGCATAAGGTTTGCTCGGAGAACAAAAATGGGGAAGTATAACTGCAGGATCTTGTTATCTGAATGCTATTCTTGTACATTCTGATTTGGGGCTTGGCAGCTTAGAAAAGCAGTTGCTCTCTCTTGTTATAGGTGGATTTTTCGATTTGGCTCGCTACCTCCCTGGACCCATCTGCTCTTATCTGGCTCACCACATTTCACTGTGCAGCCAGGAGTGCTCCACTATTACTAAACGTTGGGTCACCAGGAATGGGAGGGGCACCGCAGCAATCTTGCAATTGCTTCAGATCTCCTTCCTAACTGTATTGCTCAGTGTGCTGGAGTGTTCTGTATCAGAGGTTCTGAATTTCCTTTGCATTAAGCAGATTTTGCTGTGAACTAGTAGGGAGCGGGGAATTACAGATGTGACTGTATGTAATTCAGCTAATGTATGTATGTAACACTAAAGGGGTGTCCCATAGTCGTCTTTTGTTCTCCTTGTGCTCAGTACGTCAAGGTAATAATCCACTTCAGTGGAGTTTTTGGCTTCTAGACTAGGTCTCCTGTGCCTAGTTACTCCATCTGTCTACTTTAATTGTATATTTCATCATATGAAGCAACGCCCCTCTCCAAATTTCATTGTTGCATCTATTTCTGCTCCAGCAAAAACAATTAAATTTCTCCCTGTTGCTGATCTCCTGTTTGCTTCAAAATAATTCCTTGCAAAACAGTTTGGTTTGATCTTTCTCCTGATAGGTATTAAATGCTCATTTTAATATTAAAAGGGACATATGGTTGCTTTGTCAGTCTCTGGGATTGGCAAGTTGGTCATTTGCACTGAGCATTCTTCTAACTTGGGCTTGCTTAGGGAAGAAAAGGTGATATATTAAAGAAATTAGAATAATAATTGTTGTAAGTGTTTGGTACAAAGGCAGAGGAGATTGTTAGAAATACATCACTTTCAGTAACTTCACTGGAGAGCAATAGGCTCTGAGAAACTTATCCAAACCGCAGCTTTAACGATATGGGTTAGTTAGTGAAACAACCATTTTCTGCAGTCCCCAACAGATATGTAAATACAGTGGTACCTCGGTTTACTAACTTAATCCGTTCCGGAAGTCCGTTCTTAAACCGAAACCGTTCTTAAACTGAGGCACGCTTTCCCTAATGAGGCCTCCCACCGCCGGTGCCCTTCCAACATTTGGATTCCTTTCTTAGATTGAGGTTAAGTTTTCAAACCGGGACACTACTTCCGGATTTGCGGAGTTCGTAAACTGAATAGTTCGTAAACAGGGCTGTTCTTAAACTGAGGTACCACTGTACACAGATTATATACATACTCTGATCAACCTAGTCATCTGGCTAATTAAATTTAATTGAACTGCATATTGTGTGCATGAATCTTGTCAATACCAGTATTTAGTGATTTACTGTCTGATAACTTTTACACTAGACTTTATAACTTGAAAAGACAAAAATGGCTGTGTCCCTCCTTCCCTAAACTGCCTGTGACATAGGCTTAGAAACAGCAAGATCGCAACGCAGAGTGAATTCAGTGTATTCTTGTCCACTTTTTACTAGCTTTGTGATGTCTTTTAAAATACCATTTATTGTCTTTATAACTGACTTGTTGGTCTCTAGTGGTTCTTGCTTTGCATGCAAAAGGTTCTGGGTTTGAATCCCAGATGGGGCCTTGAATTGGAGAAAAAGGGGTCTACACTTTTAGAATTTGGGGAGGGGCTGTAGAGCATATATATTGCACCCAAAAGGTCCCTGGAATCTTTATTTGTGTGGGGAAAGGCTCCTACTTTAAACCCTGGAAAACTGTTGCCAGTCAGTGCACATGCTAACTAAGCTATAAGACAGCTTCCCATGGTCATTGCAAAGATAGCTAACGGGTTTCTTAACAAATTAAAACAGAAGTGCTATGAGGACCAGTATGGGCCTACAGGCTGGACAGAAGTATTCGGGAAGCTGTGCATTCCCACATCCAATTGCAAGAGTCATAGTTTGTTTCTGCCACTATTCTGCATCTCCTCTAGCAGCCTTAGCCTAGATATGCTTCCGCAGTTCAGCAGGGATATTTTCCAAGGAAAGTGTACCTTGGATTTCAGCTTAAGCTGCAGTCCTTCACTTTGTCCAGTATGTCTAAGGCAGGGTTTCCCAAACTTGGGTCTCCAGCTGTTTTTTGACTACAATTCCCACCATCCCTGACCACTTGTACTGCTATCAACCTCTGAGCGTCAATATTGACCACTATGGGAAACTCTGATGTACACAGAGGCTCCAGGTTTCCACGCGGAAGGTTCAGGTTCCTTCCTGGCATCTCTAGGTAGCGCTGGGGGAGTTCCCAGCACAAAACCCTGAAATGCCGCCATCAGTCTGCAGAAACAGCACTAAATTAGATGCTCTGACTTGGGATAAGGCAGCTTCCTATGATGATTTTTGTGAGCCTTCAGCTGCATTCTGGAGTTGCACAGTCCACTCTGGTTTATCATCTCATTTGCTGTTTGTGTAAACTAGTTCAGCGTGTTAGGTTTCAATGTGGGGAATTCAAATCCCCATTCAGAGTCACTCCACACTGTATTTGGCACTGTTTGACTGATGACTACTTTAGCCCTTCACCACTTGTCCCAAAAATTTCTGGGAATCCACATTTCCTCTTCATCTTTTGAGTTTAACCATGGAAGACCTGCAGTATATAAATATGGAGTGACTTAGAGCTGGATTTATTTAGGTCAGGGATGGGAACCTATGGCTCCCATCAGCCCCAGCCAGCATGACCTCGGGGGGGGGGGGTCTCCAGGTTCCCGTCCCTGTCCCTGTCTTAGTGCGTGAATGTTTATGTTTAAAAGTGTACCTTGGAAATCCCAAGCTTTTTAGGTCCTCTTGGTTTCTTTTGCTTGAGTAGATGGTTTTCCGCCCAGATGGTTACTTTCAGTCTCCTTCATGCAGAGTGACAGGTGTGCTGTCTTTTTGAATATTAATTGCAAGAGGAGGAATTGGGTCAAAATGAAATGCTCCAGGGGTCAGGTGCACAGCACACTGGAAGCCATTAAAACATTTGCTGCTGTGTTGGAGAAATATAAGGTGCCTATGTTCTGAACGCAAATAAGTGTGGGGGACACAGTTCTGTCCTGTCCACTCCCCAGGCTCCCAGCCTTCATGCTTCTTTTGCTGGGTGTGGACAGTAGCAGCCAACTGTAGCAGAAAGGATTAGTGAAAAGGGTGCTGATAAATTTTTATATTTTTAAAAAATTGCTAGGATATGTTGGGTGAATGCATACGTGGTTTCTATTAGACCTTGCACTCTCACAAACTATGATGTGACAATATATTTATTCATAGAATCATAGAGTTGGAAGGGACCCAAGGGTCATCTAGTCCAACTCCCTGCAATGCAGGAATCTCATCTAAAGCATCCAAGACAGATGACCATCATCTCTGCTTAGAAACCTCCAAGGAAGGGAGTCCACAACCTCTTGTGGGAGTCTGTTTCACTGTCCCACAGCTCTTACTGTCAGAAAGTTTTTCCGAATGTTTAGTCAGAATCTCTTTTCTTGCATCTTGAAGCCATCGGTTCGAGCCATACCCTTAAGAACAGGAGAAAACAAGCATGTGACAGCCCTTTAGATATTTGAAGGTGTCTATCATATCTCCTCTCAGTCTCCTCTTTTCCAGGCTAAACATGCCCAACTCTTTCAAGTGCTCCTGGTAAGGCTTAGTTTCCAGACCCTTGATCATCTTGGTTGCCCTCTTCCACACATGTTCCAGCTTGTCAACATCCTTCTTAAATTGTGATGCCCAGAATTGGATACAGTATTCCAGGTGTGGTCTGACCAAGGCAGAATAGAGTGGTACTATTACTTCCCTTGATCTGGACGCTATACTTCTGTTGATGCAGCCTAGAATAGCGTTAGCTTTTTCCCCTGCTGCATCACACTGTTGACTCTTGTTAAGCTTGTGGTCCACCAAGACCCCTGAACCCTTTTCACATGTACTGCTAGTAAGCCAGGTGTCTCCCATCCTGTATTTGTGCATCTGGTTCTTCCTGCCTAAGTGCAGAACCTTACATTTGTCCCTATTGAAATTCATTTTGTTAGCTTGCGCCCACTTCTCCAATCTGTTAAGGTCATTTTGAATTTCCCTGGCTACACTTTGATATGTCACTGAGTTCTAAAAAGAAAAGGCATTTAAGGAGTATTGTTTATAGTGCTTCTTCTGAAGAAAACTTCCTAGGAAATCAGGACATTGGGTAGCCTACAGGTCAGGAGTTGCTGATCTCTTTCAGCCTGAGGGTTGCATTGGTAGTTAGCCACAGCATCTATGGCAGCTCCTCCCAGAGCAGATTGAGCATTCCAGAATAAAATTGTAAAGATAATGCAGTATTGTTGGGTTTTTCCTTACTGCTTCAACACACAATCTAGCTATTCTCGAGTAACTTTATCACCCATTCGTTACTGGTAATGTTTTTATGGTTTAAAAGCCTTACTGCTATGCAGGTTGGTTTGTGTCTATAATGGTTCAGTGAATATAAACCAAATAAGCTTTGGTAGTGTTTGATAGTGCCTGATCATATGCTAAAGTACAGCATGTCCTGGTCTGGAAGTGCAGCCATTTTGTTCCGAATGAATCACGGTGTCACTCCTGCATGTGTTTTCTTCTCTTCCCCTGCAGATCTTGCTCATCTCAGACTATTTCTACGCCTTCCTGCAGAGGGAGTACTACCTCACTCACGGAATCTACTTAATTCGAAAAGACAGGACAGACCCCATGCTGGTTCTCAAATAAAGCTGGCATCGACTGCGGGAACAGACTTCTGTGAGAAACGGATGATACTTGGGGTGGGGTGGGGGAGATACCTTTTTTGCATATGGTGAACGGGCTCCTGTTTGGGGAATAACCAATTTAGTGCTGGTACAAAGCGTGATGCAGAGAGCATGAGAACGGGTTGAGAAGCCCACCTGGGTGGCCCACAGCCGCATCAGGATCTTCTTGTCACCGCTGTGAATGCCACTCATCAGTTCTGGATAATTCCTCGGGACTTGGTGAAATGCATTTGAACTGACACCAAGGAGGGGTCTTGCATCCAGGCAAGTGACAAGGCCATGGGTGGTGATTTTTTATTATTCTTATTATTATTTCTTGGGGAAACTCCTGGGAATTTTCTCCTTGAGGAAAGGAATAATTTTAGCAAGCGTTTATTTGGTTCCTCTTGCTGCTCTGCTTCCATTCCTTGAATTGGCAGCTCATCTGCCTGACGTACAGGGATCCTTGTGCCCTCGGGAGAGAATGGGCAGCTACTCTTGGACACTTACTCTCCTTGCACTGATACTGGAAACTGGGAGGCCCCAAGTATTCTGTGTACAGTTTTGTGCTCTGGACAAATGGTCAGTTTGATGTGCGTCAGAGTGGAGCTGCCAGTGGAACCAGCCTGGGAGACATGGAGATTTGCATTCCGCTGCTTGTAACCCAAGAATTCGGAGGACGTTTGGAGGAATCACCAGGTGGATCAAACTTGTTCACTTTTCTTTAATGGGGAAACACTATGGGAATGCAAATGAATCATTTGCGTGTTGTCTTAGGAAAATGAAAATTAAGAGTTACAGAAAACCCAAAGCGAATGCATATTGACCAGAGAGGTCATGGTTGGGCTAAATAATCCACCCAGCTTTTAAGATTCACGGGGAAATTATTCTTCCAATCTCTTCCCAACCTACCTCCTCTCTTTTTTGGAGCATGATATACACTCTTAGATCTCTAAGATTTGAGGCCAGAAAGCACAAAAGTGGGAGCACTGTTAATGGAATGTTTGGGCCCAACAGTAGTTATAAGCATTACATATTCTACCCAAAGTGTTACTGTTTTAGTAGGAGAAGCAGTAAATTGTGACTGTATTAGAAAAGCAGCTATGCAAAAATGGCTACCCCGTCCCACCCGATTTTAATGCTTGTGTGTTCAGTTGGTTCACTTCACTTCAGTAACCAAGAGACACGTATTTTTTGTTTGGAGATGGCTGCTATTTATAACTCTTCTAACCCAGCACATCTACGGCTACTTTCTTTCTCTGACATTTTAATTTTACCAACGGTGTGGTTCCCTCACCGGGTAGCCAAACGAGACCCAGCCAAACTCCTAAAGCCCAGAAGAGTCCCAGTGACAAAACCACTCCACCTTTATAACTATAAGCAGAAGAGATTAATTTCAGACCCACTGAATCTGCAATTTAATGTGCCCTCTGTCATATTTTTTTATTTTTTGCAAAGCTGCTCTACAGGCTATAGCTTCCTTTCTCTTACAGTGTATTAAAGCAATCTTTCAGAAGGGATTTTTTAAAAATAAAAATAAAAAAGCTTGCCTTATTAAATTGCACTTTTAGTGATTTTCTAGAGCAGGGGTGGGAAAGTTCAGACCCAGGGGCCTTCTTGGAATGCATCTTTGAATTCTGATGAGCAAGAGGTATTGTCTGGATGGAGGATAGAGAGAGGTGTGTGAAACTAGCCTACCTTACAAAGGCAAATTTTATATCCATTGCTCTGTCCACTTTTTGCCTGTGGCCCCACCCACCATAAGATGTGGCCCCCGAAGGTTGCCAAGAAAGGAATGTGACCTCTGGCTGAAAAGGGTCCTCTGCCCCTAATCTAGAAGACCTCCATAACAGAGTGACTTTGACCAAGGCAGGGCTTCCAGGACACAACCTTGTCTCAAGGAAGTGCATGGAGACTACGGTACTTGAGTCCGAGTTTTGAAGGGCTTTCAGAGGAAGACTTTCTTTCAGCTCAACTGTACAGGTGGGTTGGGGGCACAGTGTAACTCAAGCAATATTCCGATGACATTTCCACTCCTGACTTGTGTGTGCTCCCTGTACCGCCTGTTGGATCTGGTCTCGTTCTCTCCCTCTTTCAGGGTTCATCTGAATTTAGGGCAGATAATATTTTGGGTTTGTCCGTCAGTTGGCAGGGGGTGTCACCACAAAGACCTACATTGGCTCCCAGTACGTTTCCGAGCACAATTCAAAGTGTTGGTGCTGACCTTTAAAGCCCTAAACGGCCTCGATCCTATATACCTGAAGGAGCGTCTCCACCCCCATCGTTCTGCCTGGACACTGAGGTCCAGTGCCGAGGGCCTTCTGGCGGTTCCCTCGCTGCGAGAAGCCAAGTTACAGGGAACCAGGAAGAGGGCCTTCTCAGTAGTGGCACCCGCCCTGTGGAACGCCCTCCCACCAGATGTCAAAGAGAAAAACAACTACCAGACTTTTAGAAGACATCTGAAGGCAGCCCTGTTTAGGGAGGCTTTTAATGTTTAATAGATTGTTGTATTTTAATGTTCTGTTGAAGCCGCCCAGAGTGGCTGGGGAAACCCGGCCAGATGGGTGGGGTATAAATAAATTATTATTATTATTATTATTATTATTATTATTTTTTTTATTTTTATTTTTATTTATTTATTTATTTATTTATTTATTTATTTATTTATTTATATTCCTGATGCTTTTGAGGAGGGCCTTACAGTGGCAGTAGGGAAGGCCTGTTACCTTTATTTCCCCCTTTTTGTCTCCCCCTACACACTTTTTTTTTTTTAAGCCACCGACTCTCAGCAGCTTGGACAGGATGACAAGAGAGCTCTGACCTTCCTTCCTGAAAAGATGCAAGCAGAGGTGGATTTAGGGGAGCATGACTGGGCGCTGAATTTTGGCATCGCACAGGCTGCCACTGAAATTTGAGACCCCAAGAACCGCCACTGATGCAAGCATGCATGAACACTTTTCAAAGTGGAAAGCGGTCAGAAGCTCCCACACCCCAACACTGCCCTTGTGAGCCCTCTGCCTCCTAAAATGACCACCTCCCAATATGCCACCAGTAAACAAGGTGATGAATTGAAGGTTGGCTCTTTCAGCCCCCCCCCTCCAACCATCCTTATGTTTGTGCTAACTGCATGTGTATAGACTCAGTGCATGCACCCAGGTTGGGGTGCAGGATCCTGTACCAGGATCCAACTCATCCACGTCTTGCATGCACCTCCACTCCATGAGCATTTGGTTCAGTTCTGTTGCAGATAAGATGTCTGGCTTTTCCAACACTTGTCACCATTAAAGAACCTGCCAGGGATATGCAACCTGATCAAGGTTCAGAAAACTCTGATAAAAACAGCAGAGTCATAGTGGTCTAAACACCGTGCATTGTGAGGCAGGCATCTTATATTTGCAACCGTTTTTGTGCCTTACCAAGGCATTTTATAAATGTTTCCTATTGGCCGCTCCTGTGAAAGAATTCAAGGATATTGCAAGGATGTAGCTTTTTCTATGTTTGGATAAAATTGGGGGGATTTCATGTTCCTATTTTAATCAGCCATTTACTGATGGTATGTTGTGCAACACAAGGCTCTTCGGTGGATTGATGCCTCCCTGGTTGAGCCTGTTTCCCAAAAGAAATATATCAATTTTCAGCGCTTAACAGCAGTGGAAGACAATAGACGGGGGAGGAAGCCTCTGTGAGTGTTGCATGTGTTTATGAAGTACTGCTGCATCTGTTTGATGTGCTACTCCGTGTGTGTGTGTGTGTGTGTGTGTGTGTGTGTGTGAAAGAGGCTGAGAGGCCACATTCAAATCATACATTTATCATAGTCTCTGGTTTTGTAGTCTCTGGTTTGGCTCACTGTAGTGCTCTTCTCAAGGCATGATCACCTGTCCCATAGTCTGCGAGAACAGTGGACTACATTACAGGGTTGTTGTAAGTCAGGCATGACCAAACTTGGCCCTCCAGCTGTTTTGGGACTACAATTCCCATCATCCCTAACTACTGGTCCTGTTAGCTAGGGATGGTGGGAGTTGTAGTCCCAAAACATCTTGAGGGCCAAGTTTGGCTATGCCTGCGTAAGCCATTCTGCCTCAGCGTTACCATCACCCTTTGGGAGCAACATGGGAATCGCAAGAACTAATGACACTCTGTGCCTAGTCTACTTTTCGAACCAAAGGTCAAAAATGACAAAATATAGGGATAGTGATAAAACCCTTACAGGGTTTGGCATAAAGGCTGCTGGGATATGTGACATGCTTTAACCAACGTAAAAGTGAAGCATACATACTGTTATAGAGCTGTGGTTAAATACTGTCATTTGTTAAAACATCTAGTTCTGCCCATCTGTTGAACATCCCCAATTGTCACTGATGCTTCAGGATGTCGCAGTCCACCAAAAATGGATGTCCTTCATTTGAGACAACGCGGTCCAAATCTATCACTTATTTAGGGGAAAGCATAAACTGGCAGAGCAGTCTGAGCCATGTGTCAGCATTACCCGATAGCTTTTGGCTCTCAAAATGGCTGCCTTGTCTGAAGACTTGAGCCCTTGGTTGCAAACGGGAAAACTGATCAATTGACAGAAAGATTACCATGGTCTGCAATACAGTTCATTTCCCTCTCAGCAGCTCTGCCCCTTTCACTTATGGGTGTTTCAAGGATTCATGCTGTCTTTGTAAACTGGAGGTTTTTTCTTTAAAAAAAAATACTTTTGCATGCTGCTGGCAGCACAAGAGCTGCTCTCTGCTTCCCAGTGACCACTGCCTCAGGTGCATTATTCTATTTAGGACTGAGAGTGGAATGAGTGCTGGGTCTAATGGTATTTATATTATTTGCAGGACATAAGAGATAATTGGAAGCTGGCATTGGACGTGTGCACGTGTAATGGTTAGTCGAGAGTGTCTCTAGTCCGTCCTTACCCAAGGGCTATTAAAACCTTTTAGCTAAATGTAATTAATGTAACATAATATTTCCCCCTGCTTTAGCTCGGCGGTGTCCTGATTCTAGAGTTTCTCTCCCCATCCCCCTCGTTTTCATCCTCTTAAATCCTAATCTGGGCTGGCATGCAGAAGCCCTGGAGCTGCAGCATCTTGGCACTGAGCGGTTGCCATGGCATCAGCCATTTTGTTTTCCATGTGAACTGTGTAGAATAATGGGAGGCTTGCACTTGTCCTTCTCCAGTGCAGGTGGCCATTTTTGCAGAGGGTCAATAACTTGCTAGGCTGCGACAGGGAAATAAAAAAGCAAAGACTGCACACATCCCCCCCCCCCCAAGAAGTGAAAAAGGAGGTTGTTTAGAGGGAGAGGACAAGAGAAAGAGAAATGGGTGTGTTAGAACGAGAGGAAGAGGCAAGTCGCAGGAGAACGTTTGGTATGGATTTGGTACAGAATTATAGGGCAAGTTTTAGACCCAATGTACGTCGTTGGACCTGTTGCTTACCAACCTGGATCATAGCCATCGCTCACATGCAATGAAAGATGGCAAGCAGCTGGCAATCTTCCTTTTAGAGCAGGGGTGTCAAACTCCGGCCCTCCAGATGTTTTGAGACTACAATTCCCATCATCCCTGACCACTGGTCCTGTTAGCTAGGGCTGATGGGAATTGTAGTTCCAAAACATCTGGAGGGCCGGAGTTTGACACCCCTGTTTTAGAGCATCTTACTATTGCTGATCTCATGGAGGGATCTTTGATGAGCTTCCAAAAAACCCTAGGGATTCTCACAGCGCAGTTTTGTGAATGGCAGGAGTTGAATCTGGACCTGGATTCCTAACGACTGTACTAACACGCCATCCCAAATTAGTTTGGGTCCATAAGCTCAGGACAGGTCAAACTCGGGCTTCCCAAGCGGGGCAAGGGCTATGAGGAGCAGCCATGTACTGACTTGGGATGACTTTTAACAGGGAAGGGTTTGTTCTAATAATGAGATTGCTTTCCTACACATGGAAGGATCTGTACAGCAGGCTGTCAAGCTGGCAGGCTATAAAAGCTATATGGCGTGAATAAATTGGTGCCAGCAGCCATGGGGAAGTGGCTTCTGCCTGCACTGAGGAGGATCAAAGTGTTGCTGAGCTATTTTCTCACAGAACGGAAGGCATGGTTGCGCAAAGCCGGGGGGGGGGGAGCTGGTGTGTTCAGAGGCCCCCATCCAGATAGGAACTACATTGCTTCCCTGTACGACTGGTACTATCCAATTCTGTTCCAAGATTTTAATTGTAAACCTGTTGCTGGTCGACATGCTGCTCTCAGCAGTTTTTCTTGTGGACGTGATGTATTTTGTGAATCTGCTCAGGGAAAGAAGTTGGCATTTGGCAGCGAATTCAGTCTTTTGTAAGCATATTTCTAACCCTTATGGCTGCAAACGTAGGCTTTAAAGGGTATTTGCAATTGCGGGTACATTCTAAAAAGCCAGGAGGAGTTCTGGGGTGGGGTGGGGTGGGGGGGCCTCTCTGCATTATTCACTGGTCCTATGAGAAGCAAAAGTAGAATAAATGGTGCAAATTGACAATTTGCATCACTTATACTAATAATTTATTATTTATACCCCGCCCATCTGGCTGGGTTTCCTCAGCCACTCTGGGTGGCTTCCAACAAAATATTAAAAATACAATAAAACATCAAACATTAAAAACTTCCCTAAACAGGGCTGCTGTCAGATGTTTTATAAAATTCAAGTAGTTGTTAATTTTTTTGACATCTAATAGGAGGGTGTTCCACAAGGTGGGCGCCACTACTGAGAAGGCCCTCATGGTGTTGAGACCTTTGAGCCTATGCAGAATGTATAGTTACGCTGTCAACATGAGTTAGAGCATGTAGCCTGGCTTCTCATAGATCTCCCAATAGCAGCAACTGTGAACTTGAAGGCAAGTTTCAAAGATACAGGAAGCATATGTGACACAAGACCTCATAGGTCTCATGTATCACACTGCTCTCATGAGAAGATCTCCTTTGGGAGCTTTCTATATTTACAGGAGCAATGCCTAACTTAGCACTACCAAGTCTGTTGCTACATTTCTCTTCCTTTTAAGAGACCTAAAGTTCAGCTTTTCCCCTTTGCCTCTTCTGTGCGCTCTTACTGGTACCTGTGCAGAATAGCACGGTTCTTCCCACTTTCTGCTTTGCTCATGTGGCAAAGGGAATGAAATTACTAGTGGCACCAAACGGCTCGATTTCATTTTTTGTGTGCGGCCCTTTCTGAGCACCTGAAAGGGCTAATAGTCGAAGAGGTTTACAGTAGCCAGTGAGCATCAGGCCTCCCCATCACTGCAGTAGAGCTCATGAACAAGAACTACATTACAGCTTGGTTCCTTGGGGTAATGAGTAAGTCCTCCAGGCTCCTATGAGTCTCAACCAGCAGGGCTAAGGGCAAGGGACATTGGGAGTTATAGTCACAGAGGTTCCCAATCCCTAGACAGTAACAAGGGAACCGGCCTAATATGCCCAGAAGCCATCTTCTGGTTTACTAAAAAAAAACCAAGGGTTCCATTAGCCAAATTCTCTAGGGCTGCAGTGTGTAGGTGTATAATTCTCTTCCCGGGGCTGGAAAGGGGTTTGCTTAATCTCCCACTTGCTAGTAAAACTGAATTACTGTGTCACGATATGATGCACGTCTAAACACTGTGTCACTGACATGAAAAGTTTGGAAAGCTCTACTCTAGGGCTGCCAATCTAGCAGTTTGAAAGCACGTCAAAGTGCAAGTAGATAAATAGGTATCGCTGTGGCGGGAAGGTAAATGGCGTTTCCATGCGCTGCTCTGGTTCACCAGAAGTGGCTTAGTCATGCTGGCCACATGACCCGGACCCTCGGCCAGTAACGCGAGATGAGCGCCGCAACCCCAGAGTCGGACACGACTGGACCTAATGGTCAGGGGTCCCTTTACCTTTTTACTCTAGGGCTACACCAATGCACAGAGGTTTGTACACGTTTCATTTACAGCTCCATTTACACTGCACAACTAGGTCCAGCATTTCCGTTGAAGTATGTGGCACAAGGACACAAGTAGAGAATAGGCGTGCTGTCTCGACTCCTCGTCACCAGCTCCTTTCAGTCTGACTGTATGGGACGTCTGAGATTTGGGGCAAGTGAAATCTACTGCTCTGACAACAAGACACAATTTTAACTTATCTTTATTTATATAGTTATTTGTATAGATTCAACTGGGTGGGGAGTTTTTCCTGTCATACACACACGTTTTTGGTATCATAAATTTAAAAAAAGAGGAAAAAAAGCAATATAAATCAGTACATTCCTTGAGTGAATGGTCTGCTTGCCACAATGGGACAAAGAAAATTAGAGAAAAAAAGGAAAAGAAACTCGTGCATGCAAGAAAGGAGAGGGGCTGGCTTTAAAAAACGAAACAAAAACAATCCTAAAAAGGCAAGTATAAATATCGACAGAGACACAGCACAGGGTACGGCAGATCTGTGAAAATTAAGCTAATTCCACGCTCACCTCTACTACGTTTTAAAGTGCAAAGAAGCTTGGGCTTGGTTTGTTTGTTTTTTAAAAATCTACATAATACAAGCAAATTAATATTCCCCTGTCGTGCTTACAAAATAAAATAAATCTAAGAGATATACATTATACACAGTCCTGTAGAAGACGCCTACATCTACTCTGTAGCACCAAGAAGTGATATGCAAGTAATTAAAAACGCAAGAGCAGTGGTAGTTGTTTGTTTTTGTTTGTTTGCCTTCAGATTTCTGGCCCTTTAATAAAAGTTCAGCGGATGAGCCCCTCCCCCTTGCTGTAGCGGTGGCGTTTTTTCTTCCTCCGCCTGCCACAAGCTCCAGCAATTTGGCATTGGACTAAGAAAAAAAGACATGATGACAACAGAGACAGAAAAGGAGACAGAGAAAGCGCACGCAGTGGGGAAGGAAGGGGGACGCAACAAGTGTTCCACACGGGGGGTCAAGGGCAAGGAAGTAGAGACTTGTGGGTCACGCAATCATACACACACGGAACTAGCTTGGTCTGTTGCACTGCAAAGGTGGAGGCACACCAGTTGCTGTTTGTGCTGCTCCCGAGCCACAGGCCTCTGTCTGCACTGGTGTGCTGGGGGGGGGGGGAGTGTTGGGGAGGCAGGGATGTCGACGCAACAGTTTGTGGAGTCAGTCCTCTGGTGCAGACAGGCGCTCAGTAGCCAAAGGTCTCCTGCGAGGCGTAGACCATGTAGAGGAAGCCGTCTTCGTCCTTCTCTTGCTCATAGATCTCAGAGATAGGGGTGGAAACACTCACCATGCTGTGCTGGTTCACCAGCAGGAAGAAGGCCTGGGTGGGATTCAGCTGCAGCCGGCGACTGGTGGAGAAGGGCAGAAGGATGTTCAGGATTAATCAATATATTCAATTTCTGTGCCACCCTTCGTCCGAGGGTCACAGGGCGGTTTACAGTAGAACAACACACAAAAAAACCCCAAACCAAAATAATCACATACCCCAGCACATCAAACACACAGCTTAAAGGGCTATAGGTTGTTTAATTAGCCAAAGGCTTGGGAGAAGAGGACTGTTTTGGCCTGGTACCTAAGGATATGTAATGAAGGCATCTGGGGGGCCTCCCTGGGGAGAGCATTCCACAAGTGCGGGGTCACTGCAGAAAAGGCCTGCTCTCATGTTGCCGCCCTCTGTGCCCCTCATAAAGAGGGCACATGAAGAAGGGCCTCAGATGATGATCGCAGGGTCCAGGTCAGTTCATATGAGGAGAGGTGGTCCTTGAGGTATTGCAGTAGTGAGCCATTTAAGCTTTATAGGTCAAAATTAGCAATTTGAATTGGGCCCGGAAACTAAATTGGCTGCTAGTGCAATTGGGCCAGGATTGGCATTAAATGCTCAAACTGTCTTCCCCTGGTGAGCAACTTGGCTTCTGGAATTCTGTACTGGCTAAAGTTTCCAAACCGTCTTCAGTGGCAGCCCCATTTATAATACGCTGCAGTAATCTAACCTAGAAGCAGTTACTTCAGCAGAGCTAGCAGGTGGACCTGCCCAGTGGAATCCAATTCACTTATTTGTTCAGACCCAAGGATGCCACAAACAGCTCAAAAGAGAGAGATGGCATCTGGAGTGCCTGCAGATCCGATTATGGTATAGATTCGGGGAAATACCCTTTCTGCCTCCCCCAAGCAGCAGCACTACCTGCTGTGCCTTCAGCTCATTAAGTCAGTGCATGATGAGAAGCCACGCTGCACCCTTTGCAGCTGCCCCCATCACCCTTCCAATTCATAGAAGAGGACTGCCCTATCCCAATGTCCTACTTTAGGAAGCTAGTTAGAAGGGCAAGGGATGGGAAGCTGTTCCCATGCCAAAAAAATAACCCTTGATTCGCACTGTCAGGAGTAGATCACAGCTGGCTGCTTTGAGGCCTTCCACTTACCGGATTATTTTTACCAATTCGCTCATGTTGACATGGTCAGGGACTAGGAATTTGGTCTTATCCAGCACAGGCAGCTGCTTCTCCCCCTTGTATCTTTCAATAATGACCTGACGAGAGAGAAATGGGCGCAGTCAGGTTTCTTCTTATCCAAATCTATCACGGCAGCCCTTAAGGAGCCAGCCTTTCAAACGGCAAACAAACCCAAGGATGTGAAGATAATTAAAAATCAAGAACCCAACCACATCAAAGCTTTCCCCAAATGGCACCTTGTAGTCAGGAGTGGCTTTTGTCTGGTTTTACAAGAACCCCTTTTGAAAGCTGTACTATAATCAACAAATTGAATGCTGACTCCACATTCGGTCTTGCTCCTCTCTCCTTCAGATTGCTTGCCCCTACCCTCTTAAAACTTTTTTTAAAACGATAGCCTGAACTAATAGTCATTAGCATGTTTGTTCCATATCTTATTTGTAAAAGCAGACAAATGAAAAGTTAAAAAGAAAATGATTTCCATGATCTTGGACGAAAGCCAGCATTTTAAAAAAAATGCTTTATTGCATTTAAAAAGTGTTTTATTGGCTCGTTCACTGCTCAAATTATATATGCTTTGTCCACAGCCTTAGCATCAGTGTGAATTCAGTAGACCCACATGCCCTTTGGTGTTGTGTATAACACAAAATGTACGCCACTGCTCACAAAAAGGAGAATCTTCTGAATCAATAAAGGCAACAAGGTGGTGCAACAGCCACTCGACAGTGAAACAGAGATGGCACAGCTCTGTGGCATGATAATAGTCATACATACATACATACATACATACATACCCCTGCCCATCTGGCTGGGTTTCTCCAGCCACTCTGGGCGGCTTCCAACAAAGTATTAAAATACAATAGTCCTTCAGATATTAAAAGCTTCTGATTACAGGTAGGTAGCCGTGTTGGTCTGCCATAGTCAAAACAAAATAAAAAAATAAAAAAAATCCTACCAGTAGCACCTTAGAGACCAACTAAGTTTGTTCTTGGTATGAGCTTTCGTGTGCATGCACACTTCTTCAGATACACTGAAACAGAAGTCACCAGACCCTTTTTTGATGATGAGAAGAAAAGACCAAGTTGATATTTAAAAGGCAAATGTGAAGGCACTGGCAGTAAGCAGCCACCTCAGATCTGCTGAGTCTCCATCTTTTCCCCTCCCACTATCTCAAATTTTGAAATGCACCCACTGGTTCAACCCCTGGACAGAAGCAATCCTTTTAAGCACCCATATTCGCTAGTGTCACAAACTCAAAGCCACACAGCTGCCATTTTTGTTTAAATACTATTAAATAAAAGGTATCCCTGGTGGGGCTTTACAGAGGGGCAGGGCTGCTTCATCCACAGACCTGCCATGCATGAAAGCCAAAGCAAAAGGTGGAGGGGCAAGAAGACCACAATGCCGGCCTGGAGCTGGCACAGCAATTTGGCACAGATTGGGCTCAATACCATTAAACAGCAGCAGTGGGGCTGGCTTCAGAACTAACAGATCCTGCCCTTTTGCTCACTCTGCAGGTGAGGGACGGATGCCGCCCAATCCATCACCACCCAGCACAAAGGGGTTTGGATTGCCCTTGGAGGGGAAAACCAGATAGCTGGGCAAGATGAAGTTAACAGTGGACACTTTGGTGCCCTTGGCGTACTCATAACAAAGGCAGGCCCGAGTGCCCATCTTTCAAGGGCCATTTCTAGCTACTGGCAATAGACTGCCTTTGTAGGTGTGATGGCCTGGGATTCAGACTCAGAGGCTGAACCTGAGGGATCCCAGCCTGCACAGGATTCCCCGCCTCCAGAACCAGCAGAGCTGGGGCTAGGGCCTGAGCCTGAAGGGTCCTCTCCTGTGCTGGATCCTCAGGTGCAGGCATCTGCTGAGTCTGCTCTGGCTCCTGATGGGATGGAGGACCCATTGCCTGCAGGTGCTCCACTCCCAGCCCTGTCAGGGGAAGCTGAGGTTGCCTCTGGGTCCGGTAACCCTCCAGCCTCTCCGGAGCTGCTGAGGCTCAGGGCAGAGAGGCGAAGGGAACTGAGTTCCCGCAGGAGGAGTGCTCACCTCCAAGCCAGGAGAGGCGAGTCACCAGAGGATCGGGGCCGCCCTATGCCTCGGGGCAGATAAAAGCCGGCCAGTCCCAGCCCCAAGTTGCAGGAGCAACATTGCTGGCTACCAGTGTTCCTGCTTGAAACCTGTCCTGCTTTCCTGCCTAAGCTCCTGACCTGCCCTGGTTCCCTGCTTGCCTACCTG
Source organism: Darevskia mixta (assembly GCA_034641385.1). NCBI lineage: Eukaryota > Metazoa > Chordata > Lepidosauria > Squamata > Lacertidae > Darevskia > Darevskia mixta. The sequence goes on along the minus strand of JAWWNH010000029.1, from coordinate 47,952,355 downwards.
TTCCTGACTTTGCCGGACTCCCTACCCTGCACCCAGCTTCAGTTACTACAGACTGCCTTTACGTTGCACCTCTGACCACGGACTGGACTTGGACCTCGCCTTTCGGGTAACCCACGGGACCAGCACAGTAGGCCTGTTAGTTAATAGTCACTGAAAGGCTTCTCTCTGTGAATCGATCTAATTTGCTCCTTTGCAGGGTAAAGCCATCTGTAAGAACAGCCACCACAGCACCCTAGAGCTGTGCAACCATGTTAATTTCATGCAATTTTGAAAATACAAGTTTTCTTTTGTCTGCCCTGAACCTGCTGCCAGTCAGTTTTGCTGGATAATTCTATGCCACGAGACCGGTTTTAGTGTCCAGAGTGACATTTTCGTCTAGTCAGCTCCAGACAAAAGCAATTGTGGGCCAGAGAAAGAGAACAACTGCCAGGCAACGTGGGAATCACATCTGCTCTGCGTATCTCGGGATATGAATTATTCAACAACTGTGCCTGTACATAAAGTGTGTCTTATTAGAAAGGAAGCAGCCACATAATAGGCCAAAGAATAAATGCAAGCAGGCAATGTGCACTGTACCCAGCGCAGAGTGGTAGTCACAAACAAGAGGCTTTAGCAGACATGCAGTAGTGGAGGTTTTAATATTGGCTTCCCACTGACTCAGTTGTAGAGCACATGCACTGCATGCAGAACGTGCCAGGTTCCATGGCAATCTCCAGGCAAGACAGGGAAAGACCCCAATACCAAACCCACTGGCAGTCAGAGTGGGCAACAGTGACAATGCTAAATGGGTCAGTGGTCTGACTCTATATGAAGCAGCTTCCTACCCAGAGGCATCTACTCACTGAAGGTACCAGTTTCAGTCTGCTTATCTAGGAAGGCACATGGCTGCAGACTTGCCCCAGAAGTAGAAAAGGGTGGCGTCTGCACTCAACCCGTGGACATCAGGGCAAGAGTGGTGTCAGGACAGGCCCTGTGGCGTCGCCCTGCTCCTGCTCCTGTGTATGTGTGAGAGTCCTCTATGTGCATAACACGTGAAGAAGAGTAGAATGTGAAACAAAGGATGATAACCACGTCAGAAGGACGGTGCGGTTGTGGAGTCAACATGTTCTATTTATCTTATGTTAAGAAAAAGCTCGGGCCTCCCGCCCAATTGACAGCTAGAGTAACAGAGAAAAGAGGTTCAGCCTAACTGTTCCTTGGATATACTAGCTGTACCCAATCATTATATATATATATATATATATAGAGAGAGAGAGAGAGAGAGAGAGAGAGAGAGAGAGAGAGAGAGAGAGAGAGTTGAGTTTTATAGTTGGAGGGGGAGCACTTTGGGTTACATATTGGAAAGAAACCTAAAAAGCTTTTATCCAAACTGAAGGCATAGTTCAACTCTAAGCACTAAGTGGATTTTGTTTTTCACCTACATGTATATGCCGGTGTACTGGAAGAAGCAAAGATCACCAGACGCTCGGACTCGGGACGAAAGGGAGAAACATGCTAAGAGGAAGGCATGCTTTGCAAACCCTCACCATGATCAACTCCCGCCCAGAAACCTATGTCCTCACTGTGGAAGGGCGTGTGGATCCAGAATTGTCCTCCACAGTCACTTACGAACTCAACTGTTAAGACCATGTTCATGGAAGACTATCTTATTCGGCTATGAGTGATCACCAAAGAAGATTATGCATCCGTCATACATATACATATATGTGCATTTGTATGTATGTGAGATACATATGTGTGTATCCTCCTGCCTCTCATAATCAAATAAGCTGCTCGCTAAACTTGTTATTCTCACAGTCCTTACTTGTATATTTTTGTGATCACTGAAATCTAATGTGCCAGCCCTGCATTTATCTATTTACAAACTGAGCTGAGCAGACCCTGCTGTTTAACCATGAGTATGCCCCCCACCAACACAAAATAAATGTCTTCTGGGGTTTCTGACAATCCTCTGGAGCAGATTTGGAAGGGGTTCACGTGGAGAGAAAGTACCACTGTTCAGGCAGCAGTCCTCGTGCTAAATATAACCCAGTATGCATCTGCATACCTGTTATTGGGGGACATAAATAACAGGGCGGGTGCTGCTGCATTCATGTGGGCTTCCCAGAGGCATCTGGTTTTTGTTTCATCAACCCCTTTTGGGGAATTAATTTGATTCAGTGTTGGCCATATGTTCTGTATTTTACGATGTTTTGATGCTTTTACAGTGTAGTACACTTCCATGGTATTTTTCTCAGGAGTTGGCAGCTTACAAATACTTGTATAAGTAAATAAAAATCTGGCTGGTTAATATTAGAGAAGAATGCTAGATTGGATGGGCCTCTGGTCTGCTCCAGCTTCTTAACATCATTTTATTTACAGACCTGAGAAGCTATATACGTAGTGGGGAAGGCCCTGATCCCCAACTGCTGATGCGTGGGAATGGTTTGGTTTGCTCGCTAGTTAGGAAAAGGAACTCTGCACATCCTCAGTAGTTCTGCTGCTTCACTAGATGACCCTCGGGGTCCCTTCCAACTCTACAATTCTATATATGCTCAAGGGCTGGGCCCCAAACTGAAAACAGGTTCTGGGGCTGAGTTCCAGCTGAATGCTGATCTACCCTCATCCACCCCCCACTTTCAGTCCAGATTTTATTTTTATCTCGCCTTCTAGGAACAGAAGTGCTACTTCAGCAGAAAATGTCTGAAAGCTTTTTTTTACAGATAATAAATGCAGTTATTGTGCAAATGCATGATTGATTGCAAAAAAGGGGGGTGTCCTAGTGTTAAGAATTGGCCTTAAAGGATCAGGCCAAGGTCCATCTGGCCCAGACGTCCATCTGAACCACTGCCAACCAGCTGCCTTTGCGAAGAGCCAAGAAGCAAGGCATTCAAATACATGTTCAGGGCACTGAATCACGTCTGTTCAATGTCCTCCTGCCATGCAGTTATTAAAAAGTACAGTGAATCGCCTTCAATCAGAGCCTTTTAGGATACAATGGATGTTGCCCCTCTGCCCCTTGCCAAGGGTCCTTCCAGATGGGAGCTTATTGTAGATTTGGTGCGGCTCATGCCTGCAAAAAATTTTTTTCCAGCATCCACACAATGATGCCACTGTCAAAATGCCAACCCATACTTTTAAAATATTTAATCCAGATTTTCCTTCACTGCAGAAAATCTATTAAGTAAAAGCTACCCATTATATATCTGCAGTGTGGAAGCTCATTGTTTCCTTCTCTATCTATATCTATATCTATATCTAATCTATATCTAGTTAGCTAATTTGGGGTGTGTGTATGTGTTGCCAGTCTGATAGGTGGCCTCTACTGCCACAGCCCTACTTACATTTGCTCCGTGAGTGAGTACAACCCAGCCATTTTATTTCCAGCAGCCCAAAAGATACTAGAATGCCTAATTCCATCAACTGTTGCATAATGAGGGCAGGTTTGAATTTCAATGACCCATTCTCTCAAGATCTCAACATATGGGGGATCATTTTGGGGACTGTAATTGTAGTATATAAACCAGGCTTTTAGAATAATAATAATGATGATGATGATGATGATGATGATGATGATGATGATGATGATAATAATAATAATAATAATAATAATAATAATATAGTGCCTTTGCACAAGGCCTCTTTATCACTCTTGCACAAACCTTAACTAGGAAACTATCGGTTCTCAAACTGAATCCATTCCGGGAGTCCGTTAGACTCCCGAAACGGTTCAAAAACCAAGGCACGGCTTCCGATTGGCTGCAGGAGCTTCCTGCACTCAAGCGGAACCCACGTCGGACATTCGGCTTCTGAAAAACGTTTGCAAACTGGAACACTTACTTCCGGGTTTGCGGCATTTGGGAGCCAATTTGTTCGGCAACTAAGCCATTCGGGAACCAAGATGCCACTGTATTGTGAAACGTGATAACTAAGGCTGGTAACATTTGCTTTTTGCACTTGGGTGCACTACTTAGAGATTTTTTCATTTTAAAGGTCTGCATGTACACAGAGAGATACAGAAACACCTGCGTGCGTGTCCCCAAACTGGAAAAGGGTAGTGAAGGATAGAGTGAGAGTGACTGAAGGGGTGGCGGACCAGAAATGGAGGCACACATCTGCCTGCACAGATGGTGCTCAAGTGCCTAGCTACTGTCAACCTTCTGAGTTTAGGAAATCCTTATGTTCTACTATTAGGCAAATGGAAGATGGCAAGAGCACAGCATAAGCGTTGCTGGCTTCAATAGCTTCCTCTGTGGATCCTCACCATTCATCTTTCTCTCTGCTAAACTCCTTTTCTAATGGCAACAGTAGGAGATAAGAGGCATCCTTTTAATTACCAATCCCACCCACCACCCTCACAGGAGGAAATCATTCCAACTGCAATGTGTGTAGGCCCAGTAGGAGCCCTTTCTGTTTCTGCTGCTGCTGCCTACAGCTTGGAGATTACAATGACAGCTGATGACTTTCAGAGATTTATGGCAAGACTCTGTTTCCTCACCAGTGGACTGAGAGGCACCCAGGAGAAGTGAATGGGAGACTGCTCACTACAGCAAATTTGCTACTCGCTTAGCTCTAACAGTACCCTGGGTGCCCTAAGGGATACAGAGGTGACACAACTCCAGGCTTATTTATCTACAATCTAAGCAGTGCAGGCAGGACAAAAAATGAAGGACGGAGAGGACTTTGGTGGGGGAACAGAGGATAAGGAGATGTTGCTTTCTCTCTCAAAATTCTAGAGCCCAGGGTCATCCAATGAAACTCAGCAGAGGCAGAATCAAGACAGACTATTAGGCTGAGGGCAGCTTGATATTAAGGTAGGAAAGGGATTTTTTTATATATATAGAGAAGGCAGTTGTCTGCATTCTTAAGGAAAAGCATGAATTAAGACAGGAGTGGGGGAAAGGGAGACAATAAATGAGGTACAGAGTCGGACAAGAAAGAATGTGAACCTTATGCAAAAGCTCCAGAAAAAAATAGTTTAGGGGCTGTGCATGAACACTTGAAACGTGCTAACATCACAGTGCAGCAACAGAGCAACACTGACGACATGCACACACAGAATGAGTGTGGACCTGTGCAAAGTTGTCAGTTGAAAGCAGCCTTGGGAATAAGTGCAGAAAAAAAGCTGAAGGTGAGAGAGAGAGAGAGTGAGAGAGAGAGAGAGAGAGAGAGAGAGAGAGAGAGAGAGAGAGAAGCAGAACTGAACAATGACACAGAAGTGTGGAGTGGCAGGCGATGGGCAATAGATAAGGATTATGCGTTCTGCTTTCAAACACATTCAGGTTAAGAGTATGGCATGACTGAGATGGCTAGGATGAAATTTCAGAGCCAGCTGGAGATACTGTATTGAGCAGAGGAGGTGGGGGAAATGTCAGGAGCAGAAAGGTAGGGTAAGTCTGGGAGTCATCTGCATAAAAGTTTGTGGTTGAAGGAAATTATCTGCTGTTTCTCCCCCTCAAGCAGCAGTTAAATCTCTTTCTTTGTGTGCTTCCCCATGTTTGCAAAGTAGATGAAGATCTTGACAGTGACCAGAACAGTGTTGTTGTTGTTTTCTTCAAACTATGTTGCTTGGATCCCTGGGGTTCCCTGGAAAGCAACAGGGGGCTCCTCAAGGAAAATATCAGTAATGGCGGATACATCTTCTTGAAAGGCAGCTTGCCCACCACTGATTTTTCCTCTGCAATGTGCAGCTACAGAAGAGTGCTGTACACGTTCTCGGCTGCATTTGTAGTTCTGGCAAGGGCGATGGCAAGACCCAACATGCCTTGATAGCGCCATGCATCAGGTGAGTGTGCGCCCTAGAACACATACCCAAATCCTTTGCAGTGTGCATGAGATCCTTGGAACACTCTAGAAACAGATCCCTCAAGATCGAAAGACTGCAGAACTGCTCAGCTAAAACACTGATTTGCAAAGGGCGCTCTTTCCCCTTTTTAAAAAAAAAACATCCATATTAACAAACAACACATTCTGCAGTAATAGGCATTCTTCACATCTTGCAACATTATTTTTCTAAAGTATTTCCCCTTGCCCATATTCCATCTAATTTGAATGTGGGAGGGACTGAAGGCTGTACACCTAAAAAGCTCCAAAAATACTGTCCACAATGACTTTGAGCCACTGTTATTTGTTGGCTGGTGCTGCTGTGATCATTGCAATCTGCTGTCAAAGGCTGCCTCGTGTTGTAACTTCCCATAGGGCATTTGGAGAGAATGTGGCAGATAGCAGCCATGACATTGATGGCATCCAGGACTGTGGGGAAGAATGCAGAGACGATAGCACTGCTGGCACTGGAGAGAGAACCATCACTCTATCCGTAGCTAGTAACATCATGACCTGCTATTGTGTGGTGCTGCTAGGAAAGAGCCATAGCTCAGTGGCAGAGCATCCTCATGAAGCGCAAAGTTAAACTATGGAACTTGCTTCCTCAACAGGCTGTAAACCAACTTGGATGGCTTTCAAAGAAGATGAGACAATTCCATGGAGGATGAGCCTATCAAAGGCTACTAGCCCTGATGGCTATGCTCTCCCTCCACACTTGGAGACAGCAATGCGTCTGAATACCAATTGTTGGAAGAGTGTACTTGTGCTCAAGTCCTGCTTGTGGGTTCACACAAGCACTTGGTTGGCCACTGTGACAACACGGTGCTGGACTAGATGAGCCATTGGCCTGATTCAGCAGGCTCTTCTTATGTGGAAGGATCCAGTTTCAATTCCCAGCATCTCCAGGCAGGCCTGGGAAGCATCTAGTTCTGAATCTCTAGAGAGCCACTGCCAGTCAGGCATTGACAATACTCAGCTAGATGTACCAACAGACTGAGCTAAACAGCTTCCCATGTATCTACGTAAACCAAACCAAACAGTTATTCAAGTATCAGTAGATGAGAACAGATGGGCGTACATACAAGCACACCAGATATCATGCTTGTGGCGTTTTAGAGTCCAATAGCTAAAGAGCTGTTTGGCTTGGGAGCTGTGTACTTTGCAGTACTGCATGAACACTATGCAAGTTAAAGGATTTGGTACCGACCACAATGTTCAGCAGAATCTTAGCGTTGTAGGAATGCCTTTCCATTTTGCAAATATGTGGTTAATGCCTAGTGAAATCCAAGGAGCTAGAGGGGATGCTGAATAAGATGCCTACTTGGCAGCACTGCTGATTGGATTTCAAAATCCTGCATAGCCTCCCTTCAGTTTCCTCACTGACCAGCAGGTGTGGAATTATGCAAAATATCACGAACCAACTCATTTTCCAAGTGGCGAGCCTTATGTAGCCTAAACAGCACCACACATGCACAAGGAAGAATTACCAGGATGCCTGGATAATAAAGATTTATAGAGCTACAAATAAAATGTTACGGGGAGCAAATCTAAAGGAGTCCAAAATACCCCAATGAGGACTGAACATGCAGATAGTTGAGAAGATGAAGAACATATTTTTTTTTTACAAAACTAGAGAGGAAGGGAATGGAGTATCCTGAGAGAGCGCATGGTTGGCTGCCTTGAACCCCAAAAGGAGCGATCCACATGCTGCAACGTTTTGCTGCTGATCTTACTTGTAAGAAAATACAATGCAGACTGGGTATTTTCCATGGATAGCAGAATGCAGGTCAGTAGCGGCACATAGTTAAGCTATGGAACTCACTCCTGCAGGACGCAGTGATGGCCACCAAGTTGGTTGGCTTTAAAGGAGATTTAGACAAGTTCATGAAGGACAAGTCTATTAGCAGCTACTCACAATGATGCCTATAGTCTACCTCCACTGTCAGTAGCAGTTGGCCTCTGAACACCGGTTGCCAGAAACTGCAGGAGAGAAGAGTGCTGTTTTTGCTCATGTACTGCTTGCAGACTTTCCAAGGGCATCTGGTTGGTCACAGTGAGAACAGGATGCTGGACTCGATTTGTCTTTGACTTGATCCAGCAGGGTTCTTCTTACTTTAAAAAGAGCTTGGCTCCCTCTAGCTGGGAGAACCTGTGCCCGTTCCTTCTCAAATCAAGCAGCTGACAGCAGAGATTATAAACAGGCAAACACTGTGTGGTCACAAGATTAACACTGACCCAGCATGGACTCTCAAGCAGGAGAGGCTAGTGAGGGACAGGTGGAGAAGAAAGAAAGACGGACAAGGAGACAGCTGGGGAGAGCAGAACGATTCTGCCCAGTCATTGCAGGAGCAAAACAAGACAGGATTGCCATATCCCATCTCTCCATTTAAAAAGGAAAGAAGGAAGAAGACTTCAAGGCCATCTTACAGTATGAAAAAGAAAATAAAGGTATTACAACAGAGATCTGAAATGCCATTTAAAAACCTCAGGCAAACAAGACAGACTTGGCCTAGTGCCCAGAAGAAGTAACAAGGACAAGTCCAGGGACAGTGTTTCTTCCATAGCTAGGGATTTAAAGGGTTGCTCCTGAATAAACATCTTCCAGCTTTGCACTGGGGCAGAGCATCCATCTGAAACTAGGTGCTTGAGACAAAAATCACCCTTTGTTTTTATTTATTTTTTAAATTCTTACATATATATCTCACTTTTCTTCCATCATGGAATCCATAAGGACATAGGGTCAGGTCAAAGGTCAGTCTAGTAGCCCAGGATCCTGTTCTCACAGTAGCCGGCCTATGGGAAGCCTAAAAAATACACCTGAGTGCAACACTGTTCTCCTCACTGAATTCCTAGTCCCCATAATTTACTGCAGGAATGATCCTGGAAGTATGTCCGGTGAAGTCTGGAGAAGCGTTAAGATTTCCCTTTTCCCACCCACCCCTCTCCAAATAAATTTCCTTTTATAGCTGGGCATTTGGATTATTCGGCTTAAACATGAAATTCTTACTAATATTTTCCCCATGACTGCCCCTTGTGTTATAACACTATCCATTGTATTATAATGATATTTCACGACGTTTCGTTAAGTTCTGTGTCCTGTGGACTCTGGCAAAGTAAAGTTCCTCTTGTTCATTTCCTCCCCAGAGGTGGACTGAAGGAATTGGAGCTCATAAACTCCACAAGCAGCTAGTCAAGACTAGGGAGTGGCAAGAATTTCAATCTGTCTGGTGGTAGCCTAATTTTCTGGGTGGGGAGCAGGGACATATAAAAATGGGGTCTACTAGTAATACCCCCCTGATGTGTCACAACCCCTTTGGATTCTAGAATGCTATTGATTCATTTTTATTTTCACTCGCAGCACAGTTTGTCTGCAGAATCCCTAAACTATAAGGAGAAAATATTTTCCACCCTTTTCTTTTGTCTAGTCATCCACCATTCACATCTTGCCCAGATGTAAGTGACAAGTTGATTGGATTCAGCTTCTGATTTTGGCCACATTTCCTCAAGCCTGACACCTGGCACTTAAGAGAATGTAACTTAGACATACAAAATTGTGCTGGGGCAGCTGCTAACAATGGCAGAATTGTGATCAGCTGTCCCCTTTCTCCCCATAATGTACAGATTATGAAAATGGCGCAAGAGCAGGCAAAACTAGACAGGCAGCAATGGTTCCCTTGACCTTTGTGCAATTGCTACCCAGTGACAATGGCTACGTATTTATGAAGGAAGTTAAATTTCGCAGTATTTGGAGACTGGATGAGAGAACAGCACAAGTCTAGAGCCAAGAGTGTTATTTTTCAAGAACTCATATTTCAATGGAACAATATGCTAATAACAAAAGAGCTAGTATACATTTCTCTGAGCCACAGCAGAAGGAATCTGACATTGCTGGAGCTGTCAACAGAACAAAGCAGCAAAGCGGAGGCCCTGAATGCTCATAAAAAGGAGATACAGTTCTTTTGAGAGCAGTGATTCTCATCCCAATATATAACTCACAATCTAGTAATTCACCAACCAGCCATTCTGGCAGACTCCCTCTGTTCTTTCCCTACCTGCTAGCCATGCCTATTGCCCACCTGAACTGTTGCCCTGTTCCATCCCAAGGTTTGGCAAGTTTCAATAGACAATTTGGGTATCCCTGTTGACTAAATTTTAGATGTTCTATCAGAATTTATTCTGTTGCTCTTGACACATTCTTCCTCAAGTTGTTGCCTCAAACAACCCCATGTCCAACACCAATGATGGAAATCTATAAGTAGTGGCAGAGGACATTAGTAGCCCACAATTATTAGAAACATTCACAGAAATCTGATTTAACAATGAGAATAGCTCCAGACAGGCAAGATCTGTTGAACTCTTCTGCCACTTCAGGCAAAAATTACGATTTGGGCACTCTCCTTCTCTCCTCATGTTCATCCAAGAGCAAGAGAACTACCTCCCCAGAGAAACTTGAATTTCTGTTTGGCATTCACTTGATTACTTCAAGGTTAAAGCCAGGAGGATAGAATCATGGCTAGAATCAATCGAGAAGATAAATGTTTGATAATGTTGTAATTAGAAACCCGAGCCCAAAGAAGTGTTTGGGAAGGAAAGTTCGAAATAGGATGGGGCGGTGAGCAAAAGAGAGCCACAAACCATGTAGGAAGTAAACGGAGCTGCAGCCGCGAGCAGAGGATCCCGGCACCGTCTGTATGGCACTGGAGCGCCGCCGCCGCCAAACCGCTATACAGCGCATGTGCGGCGGCGCTACGTACAGTACATGTGTGCGGCGCCGCACATGCGCTGTACTTAGCTGTTTGCCGGCGAAGCCGGGATCCTCTACTCGCAGCTGCAGCCGCAAATGGAGGATCCTCCACATGCGGCTGAGGCGGCGCGATGGCTGCTCACGTCGCCGCGAGCCCCCACAAGGTGACTTCTTGTCACCCCCTGCAGACATGGAACCCGGGGCGCCCCCCCCCCCCCCGTTGCGACGCCACTGCCAGCAGTTTGAAGTTTCTTGTCAGGTTCCTTTTTGCTTTGTACTTGTGTATTTCAGTTAAGATTGCTTCTTTTGCAACACTGAATTTATTGCATGATTGCTAAATTGTTGGTTTTTTGACTTCTTTGAACTTATTGGCATGCCTTGTAAACTGCTTTCTCCCTCAACCTCCATCTCCACCTTCAAACTGCAGAGTGCATATCCTTGCCCTCAAATATTGGCTATAATTTTTATAAGGGGCCAGGCACCATTTTATTATTTTCTGCTTTCAAGATGTTGAGTCTTAACAATGCAGCGATTCCATCTCGGCCCATATACGAGGAAAATGAGCAACTTTAGCAGGCTGGCACTGAGAGCCAAAACCGAAGCATGGAACACAGGAACACAGAAGTTCAAACAAAAGCGCACACACCACACAACCATCCATTCTATACTCACTGGAATTTTGTTTGGATGCTGTTCTCGGATCTGCTGTACTTCTTTACAACGATCCGCTGTGAAAGGGGAAAAATAGCAGATTTAGGAATTTGGAATACTTTTCCTGGCTATTTAAAAATTGGGGAGGGGGGGAAACCTTGCAAATGTTTGCAATCAGGATTATACAACTCATACCAAACTGGGACAGTGGTCAGAATGTAGCAGTTACAGCAATAAATAAGAATATTTGCTATTTATATAGCATTCCCCCCCATCTATGGGAAGTCTTGTATATAACCTAACATTCACCCACACCCAAAGTCGGGTACCATGCAGATTAGCTACCTAGGTAACACAAAGGATGCTTCCAGACGAGGGCTTATTATGGAATCGGTGCTGCTCATGCACACAATGTTGTGGTTTATTTGCCACATCCACATGAGGCCATTGGCATCAAAATGCCACCCTGAATCCTCCATCCCTGCCCCATTTAATCCCGATTTCCCCCTTTCCATGGAAAATCAGAAAACCTGCTGCCAATGACTGGCTTGCAACATTAAGTCCTTGTCTGGAAACACCAAAGTACAGAGCTGCTACAGCAATGAGATGGTAATTTACATTGACCTACATGTAACTAAGCTGGACATTATCCACATTGTGAAAGGCTTATGCCAGCTCATCAGGAAAGCATTCAGGAAGGAAGCCAAACTTCTGATGTAAAAGGATGCCTTAGCCTATGCAGATTATTATTTACGGGATGTCTATGCTACTTCTCCGTCACTCAGCGCCCTCAAAGCAGCTTACAAAACACACACGCTCCATCTCCTTGTAACTAGGACAATCAGGAAGACTACTTTATACGTTCGTTTTTTAAGGCATATCCATGAAGTCTCAGATATGCATCTAAAAACATGTGGATGGGACATGCATTTGAAAACAAGCAGATCATACACCTGCCCTCACCAGGGCATCAGAAATAGCTGTAGCTCTCTGCTGAGTACACACTGCGGCAAATCCAGGTTTGTCCCTATAGAACACGTGAAACAGCCCAAAAAATGCAGAATGAAATACTCTATGCCAGGCATCCCCAAACTCGGCCCTCCAGCTGTTTTGGGACTACAATTCCCATCATCCCTGACCACTGGTCCTGTTAGCTAGGAATTATGGGAGTTGTAGTCCCAAAACAGCTGGAGTGCCCAGTTTGGGGGTGCCTGCTCTATGCACATTCATTAGGAGGGAAAGAAAAGTCTTCTTAGTTCCGTTTAGGCATGGTTTCCACATTGTTACAGAGATTTCACTGCTTGTGTCTCCTGATGCCAGATATATTTCTGATAAACTGAGGAGGTGGTGATTGGAGACAGAGGGGGAGACACAAGAGGAAATAAATTCCACTCCCACCCTGCCTCAAGCCCAACTGCTGCTTCACCCCAATAGAATAGGGATGGAAAACCTGTGGCCCTACAGATGCTGTTGGATGACAATGACCATCAGCCACAGTCATAATGTCCAAGAGATTGATGGGAGGTTGTTGTGTTTCCTGGACAGCAAGCAGTTAACACCATCGTTCTGATTCTGGGAACTCTGCCAAGGTATCCAGGCAACTATCATTTGTCTGAGAGAAGGCGAAGTTGGTTTCACTTTTGCCTTCCCGAGTAGTGTATGCTGTAGTGTGTGTATCGTAGCTATGGAGCTTGACTCCTCAGGTTTTCTTTTGTTTGCGAGTCAATAAATATGTAGTTTAGAATACAACTGTCTGGACCTCAGTTATTCCAGACATGAGAGAGCTACTGCTCACTTAGTCATGGGCATTGAGGAAGAGCAGATGGTGCACATAGACGCTGCCACCAACGCCCACGAGATTTGGGGGGCTCTCCAACGTGTGTTCCAGAGAGATACAGCGGGTGCACGCATTCACACCACCAGGCAGCTGTTTGAGCAACGTTTGCAACCTGGAGGCTGTGTGCGTGAGCACACCAACAAGATGTTGGCAATCTTCAACCGTTTGAGACAGCTGCAGGTTCCATTTACGGAGGAACAGAAAGTTTACATTTTGCTTAGTTCGTTAGACCCCAGTTTTGAGACGCTTTCTCTCACTCTGGAAGCCTTGCCAGCAGCACAACTGAGCATTGATTATGTATCGGGGAGGCTGCAGGATGAACAGGATAGGAGAGAAAGAGAGAAAGGAAAAGCTGTTAAAGGGGGTTGCTCTTTGCCCAGGAGTGGGGGTGCAGAGGCTGCTGAGAGCTCTGTTAAAGCTCTTGCAGTGAAGAAATGTTTTGGCTGTGGGTCAGATAAGCATCTAATCCGGGACTGCAGCCAAGAAAACTTCAAAGCTGGTTTCCATGGCAACCGCCAGAGGAAAGGGAGACCACGTCGTGGAAGGAAAGCATCGTCCAGAGAAGGCAGAGAAGATAAAGCAGCTGCATACGCTTTCGTTGGAAAGACTGTTGCCAGCCCCAAGCTACGTTGGATTGTGGACAGTGGTGCCAGTAGGCATCTAGCGCCACCTGGCAGTCAGTTGCGGAACTGCAGGTCGATCCAAGATGCTACCACAGTCACTTTGGCAGATGCAACCACTAAATCTGTCACCAAAGCTGGTGTTTTTTATATGCCTTGTCTGAATGATGACATTGATGTGTTTGTTTTAGATGGCATGAAGTATGGCTTACTTTCTGTTTCAGCTTTAGACCTTGCAGGTTACATGGTCAGTTTTGGTAACCAGGTATGCACCATCTCCAAAGGTGGAAAGCAGTTGGTCCAGGTGAGAGGCCATGATGGGGTGTACATACTGGAAACTGACAACAGCGCCGCAGCGAGGGCGCAGGGTGCTGAAACAGGTAAAAACAGTTTTGAGACGGCACACGCGCATTGTGCCAACAAACCCACCCACGATCAATGTTTACACTTGTGGCATCGCAGGTTTTCGCACGCCAATTGGGGGTACGTGCGCAAGCAGGTAGAGTGCACTGAGGGTTGTAAAATGAAGGAGTGCACTAAATTCCTAGACTGCCGAGCTTGCAAGAGATCGAAGGTGCATTCTTGCAGTTACCCAAGGTCAGACAGGGTGGCCAACCAGGCGTTTGAGCTGATTCACGCCGATCTGTGTGGACCAATGCAGGTTCCCAGCATAGGCCATGCCCGCTTTGTACTATGTCTGATCGACGATTATTCTCGCGCCGGCTGGATTTTCCCGCTCAGGGACAAGGGGCAAGCGGCGAAAGAGATTAAAGAATGGGTGGAGGCAGTAGAGGTGGAATTTGGCACCAAAGTGAAATCTTTTCAGACCGACCGAGGCACTGAGTTTACTTGTGCAAAGTTGCAGGATTTCTTTCGTGCCAAAGGCATTAAGCATAGAAAAACCTCTCCTTACGCTCCCCAGGAGAACGGGGTTGCAGAGCGCAGGAACAGAACCCTGCAGGAGGCAGTTGATGCTATTTTGTTTGATTCGGGTCTGCCAAAATTCTTCTGGGCCGAAGCATGGAAAACTGTATGTCACACCCTGAACAGGACATACAACTCTGTGGTAGGGACCACGCCCTATTTTCTTCTCTACGGAAAGAAGCCCAAGGTGCACTACTTCCGTACCTTCGGGGCAGAGGCCTGGGTCCTGATACCCCGGCAGTTACGTAGGAAGGGCAGCCCGAGGTCACAGAAACTGATTTTCTGCGGCTATGACACAGGGTCGAAAGCCTGGAGATTTGCTCATCCGAGTGGAAATCGTTCTCGGGTGGTGATCAGCCGCAGCGCAGAGTTTTGTGAGCAAGATGGCTGGAAGAGGATTCATGGCAATCCTGAAGTGCTCACAGACTTATTCAGCGGTCTTGACTACCAGGATCAGTCAGGCACATCCACTGGTGGTGCTGATGGTGGTCAACCTGCTGGTGTTTCGGGCCACGATCCCGAACACGACCAGGGTGCAGTGCCAGAGGGGGCAATCCCTAAGACTCAGGTGAAGTCTGAACCCAGCAGCGCACCCACGTCTCCAGGGGAGACAAGAGCTAGGAGACAGAAGCGCAGTAGGTCTCCACGCTCACCTTCAGGCAAGTTCAGTCCAGGAGGGCACAGCAAGCGCAGCAAATCGCTTGGCGGTTCTCCAGATGCCAGGGACTCACAGACTGAGTCCGGCACGTCTGGGTCAGAGGGGGAGTCTCCAGTGGTGCCATGGCGTTCCAAGCGCACCACGAAAGGCAAACCTCCTGACAGGTTCAAAGCCACCACGGTTTGGGCCCATGTTGCTCTGTGCGAACCGGAGAGCTTCGCTGAGGTGCGGAAGTTACCTCAAGCAGAGTCCAGCAAGTGGCAACAAGCGATGGAGAAAGAGCTTAGTGCCATGAAATCGCTTGGAGTGTTCACACTTACAACTCTGCCAGCTGACCAGCAAGCTGTGAGTTGTCGCTGGGTCTATAGGTTGAAACCCACTGCAAGTGGAGAGCCACAATACAAAGCGAGATTGGTGGCCAGAGGGTTCAGCCAGAGACCAGGAGTGCATTACTCCCAAGTTTATGCACCCACATCCCGCAGTGAGACCATGAGGTTACTGCTAGCGGTAGCAGCACAGAGAGGTGCTGAGGTTGCACATTTCGACATCGACGTCGCCTACCTGAACTCACCGCTGCAGGAGGAAATCTACATGTTACCTCCTCCAGGGTTTGAAGGCGATAGTCCAAATTTGGTTTGGAGACTACACCGTTCCATTTATGGCTTGAAACAATCAGCCAGAAACTGGAACATTTGTCTCAACCAGGCTCTGGAGAAGCTAGGCTTCAGGAAGAGTCGTGCAGACAGTTGTTTGTACCTAAAGGGTTCAGGGCAGCAACAAGAATTGGCATTAATTTTTGTCGACGACATTGTCCTTGTTGCTAGTACAAACAAACAGGTGCAGGAGTTTGCAAGTAAGCTGAGGCAGCACTTCAAACTCAAGGAGTTGGGTCCTGTGAGCATGTATCTAGGGGTTCACATTCACAGAGACCAAGATGGCAGTTTTGTACTAAACCAGAGCTCAAAGATTGATCAGTTGCTCAAGAAATTCAACATGGCAGACTGTAAGGGTGTGAGGACACCAATGGAGACATGCTTTGTTAAAGACAATCAGTCTGATGAAAAGAAAGAGTTTGAGCACAAGGAGGTGTATCAATCTGCTCTGGGCAGCCTGCTCTATTTGTCTCAATGGAGTAGACCCGATATTGCATTTGCAGTCAATCTGCTGAGTCGAGAAGCAGCCAAGCCCAGTGTGATGGCCTGGAACGGGATTAAGAGAGTTCTTAAGTATCTGCAAGAAACCAGAGAGTTTAGCCTCACACTGACAGCCCAGGGCAATGAACAGCTTCAATGTTGGGCTGACGCTGATTGGGCTAGCGACTCAGACAGAAAGTCAATATCTGGGATGGTCATAATGTTTGGAGATTCTGTAATTGGCTGGAGGTCCAAAAAGCAAAGTCTGATTGCACTGTCATCGACTGAGGCAGAATTCAGTGCTCTGTCAGAACTGTGTCGTGAGCTTGAATTCTACAAGTGCCTAGTCGAGGATGTGTGTGAGAAGTGTTACCTGCCCATCACCATATGGGAGGATAACCAACCATGCCTGAAATTGGCGGAATCCGGTCAATTCAATGCACGAACGAAACACTTGGATATTCGGTTCAAAAATGTGCATGAGAGTGTTAGGACAAATGTGGTCAGGTTGAAATATTGTCCTAGTGAAAAGAATCTCGCAGACGGTTTCACCAAACCCCTAAGTTTCCAGAAACATGAAGGTTTCTGTGAGGGATTGAACATGGGTTGAGATGTATATATGTATACCCAGAATTGCGAACGAGAGGGGGTGTTGTGTTTCCTGGACAGCAAGCAGTTAACACCATCGTTCTGATTCTGGGAACTCTGCCAAGGTATCCAGGCAACTATCATTTGTCTGAGAGAAGGCGAAGTTGGTTTCACTTTTGCCTTCCCGAGTAGTGTATGCTGTAGTGTGTGTATCGTAGCTATGGAGCTTGACTCCTCAGGTTTTCTTTTGTTTGCGAGTCAATAAATATGTAGTTTAGAATACAACTGTCTGGACCTCAGTTATTCCAGACACAGTGAAGCAGACCTAAAATTGCCAACACAAGGCGCTGCGCGATTCTGCTGAGTGAGAGAGAGAGCCGGCACAACGGAAGCGTGGCTGGACACCATTGCGGAGCCAGGGCTCGTTAAGACGATTTATGGCTGCTCCGGGCAGCAGTCCAAAGAAGAAGAGAGACTCCACTATGGCTACACTCTCACATTTATCACAGAGGTGTAGTCCAACATAACCTTTGGGGGGCCACAGGTTCCCCATCCTTGCCACAGAATCTCAGTGGTCTGCAGATTAGAGAAAGGGTGGAGAGTTGAGTACAAAAAGAAAGGAGTACACTAGTTTAAACCTAGCCTGAAAGGGCACAATATGTATTTCAGAAGGTTGAAATAATTATTATTTTTCACACTGAGCTATAGATATAGGACACAATATAGATTTTTTAACCCCCCTGGGAAAAACTCTGGAAAAGTTACTTGAAGTTTACAACATGTTATTCTTTGAAGGATAACTACCTGAAAATGATTCACAGGTGGCATTTAACTCTGAGTAGGCCTGCTAAGATGTTTAAGACTGAATCAGATAAGTGCTGGAGATGCAAAGAGGTGGAGGGAACATTCTTTCATAAGTGGTGGACTTGTAAAAGGGTAAAAGAGTATTGGGAAATGATCCATAATGAATTGGGGGGAAATGTTTAAAAGTACTTTCCCGAAAAAACCAGAGTCCTTTCTGTTGGGGATAATTCAGACTAAAATTCCCAGGTGTCAAAAAAGGTTATTTATATGCTACTACTGCGGCCCGTATTTTGTTAGCCCCAAAATGGAAAATGAGTGAGGTCCCAACCAAAGAAGAATGGCAACTTAAGTAGATAGAATATGCATAACTTGCAGACTTAACATATAGAATAAGAGAACAAGAAGAATGTATGTTTAAAGAAGATTGAGAAATGTTTATTGAATATATGTGAAATAATTGTGTACAGCTGAAAACGCTGGCAACATTAAGATAAATTCAACAGCGTAAATAAGCTTTAATGGTTGCAATAATGAAATACTGATTGGTATAGTTTTTGTAAAATATGCAGGGATTTATGATATGTAAAATGAAACATGGAAAGAGAAGAAGGGAAGTCACTGATATCTTAAGGATGTAAAATGAGTATTTTAAATTGTAAAACAGAAAATTTAATAAACATTATATTTAAAAAAGGAAATAATTATTATTTTAACAAGTGTTTGAAGTGCTTATAATAATAATAATAATAATAATAATAATAATAATAATAATAATAATAATAATTTATTATTTATACCCCGCCCATCTGGGCGGCTTTCAACAGAGCATTAAAATACAATAATCTATAAAACATTAAAAGCCTCCCTAAACAGGGCTGCCTTCAGATGTCTTCTAAAGGTCTGGTAGTTGTTGTTTTCTTTGACATCTGAAGGGAGGGCGTTCCACAGGGCGGGCGCCACTACCGAGAAGGCCCTCTGCCTGGTTCCCTGTAACTTGGCTTCACGCAGCGAGGGAACCGCCAGAAGGCCCTCGGCACTGGACCTCAGTGTCCGGGCTGACCGATGGGGGTGGAGACGCTCCTTCAGGTATACAGGACCGAAGCCATTTAGGGCTTTAAAGGTCAGCACCAACACTTTGAATTGTGCTCAGAAACGTATTGGGAGCCAGTGTAGGTCTTTCAAGACCGGTGTTATGTGGTCTCGGCGGCCGCTCCCAGTCACCAGTCTAGCTGCCGCATTCTGGATTAGTTGTAGTTTCCAGGTCACCTTCAAAGGTAGCCCCACGTAGAGTGCATTGCAGTAGTCCAAGCGAGAGATAACTAGAGCATGCACCACTCTGGCGAGACAGTCCGCGGGCAGGTAGGGTCTCAGCCTGTGTACCAGATGGAGCTGGTAGACAGCTGCCCTGGATACAGAATTAATCTGTGCCTCCATGGACAGCTGTGAGTCCAAAATGACTCCCAGGCTGCGCACCTGGTCCTTCAGGGGCACAGTTACCCCATTCAGGACCAGGGAGTCCTCCACACCTGCCCGCCTCCTGTCCCCCAAAAACAGCACTTCTGTCTTGTCAGGATTCAACCTCAATCTGTTAGCTGCCATCCATCCTCCAACCGCCTCCAAACACTCACACAGGACCTTCACCGCCTTCACTGGTTCTGATTTGAAAGAGAGGTAGAGCTGGGTATCATCCGCATACTGATAAACACCCAGTCCAAACCCCCTGATGATCTCTCCCAGCGGCTGCATACAGATGTTAAAAAGCATGGGGGAGAGGACAGAACCCTGAGGTACCCCACAAGTGAGAGCCCAGGGGTCTGAACACTCATCCCCCACCACCACTTTCTGAACACGGCCCAGGAGGAAGGAGCGGAACCACTGTATAACAGTGCCCCCAGCTCCCAAACCCTCTAGACGGTCCAGAAGGATGTTATGGTCGATGGTGTCAAAGGCCGCTGAGAGATCCAGCAGAACCAGGAAACAGCTCTCACCTTTGTCCCTAGCTCGCCGGAGATCGTCGACCAGTGCGACCAAGGCAGTTTCAGTCCCATGATGAGGTCTGAATCCCGATTGGAAGGGATCCAAATGGTCCGCTTCTTCCAGGCGTGCCTGGAGTTGTTCAGCAACCACTCGCTCAATCACCTTCCCCAAGAATGGAAGATTTGAGACTGGGCAATAGTTGGCCATATTGGCCGCATCCAAAGATGGTTTTTTAAGAAGCGGTTTAATAACCGCCTCTTTTAGCGGGTCTGGGAAGGCTCCCTCGCAGAGAGAAGCATTCACCACCCCGCAAAGCCCATCACCCAGCCTTTCCCGGCTAGCTTTTATAAGCCAGGATGGGCAAGGATCAAGGAGACAGGTGGTTGGTTTCACTCATCCAAGCAGCCTGTCCACATCCAATGGTCCATAAAACAAGTATATAAAATTAAGGCCAGTATCATCATCATCATCATCATCATCATCATCATCATCATCATCATCATCATCATCCCTGTATAACAGATGGGAGACTGAGAACAGAGACAAGTCCAAGACCATCAGGTGATTTTATGATGACCCAACATTACCCAAACTAGGGAGTTCCAGCACCCAACTGGTACCCTTAACCACCACAGTAGCTCACATACACCTATAGTTCTGCGCATTAGCTGCAACCCTCTTGCTCATGGTACATTTCCAATACCTAGGAGAAGTTGTCTCCTTCAGGCTTGGGACTTAGTATATAGTTAAGCCAGCCTTTTTCATGCAAACTCAGCATGACATGTTATTCTGCGGTGACACAAGAATTTAAATGAGATAGAACTGGAAGCGTCCGTCCAATGTATTTGTGAGTAATGAGCTAGCCCAAGTGTACAGCTCAGCACTACTGCACCATCAAAGGCCGTTCAAATTTAGTACAGTGGTACCTCGGGTTACATACGCTTCAGGATGAGAACAGAAATCGGGCAGCGGCGGCGCAGCGGCAGCGGGAGGCCCCATTAGCTAAAGTGGTGCTTCAGGTTAAGAACATTTTCAGGTTAAGAACGGATCTCCGGAACAAATTAAGTACGTAACCAGAGGTACCACTGTATAATCTATATATCACCCATTTGTACAAATGCATATGCTGTCAGCTGCTCACAGTATGTCACGGGTGAACCAGACACACACACACACCAGTAATTTATATGCATGAATATTTTTCACATAAAAGCATTGAAGTGAGGATAGAAATAATAGAGCCAGTACAGTAAAGCCCAAAAGCACTTTTGGATCCACTGAGATTACAGGGATTGTAGAAATGTGCAAATATTTCTAGTTTCACCATATCCTCCCCCACCCCCCAAAAAATAAGCAGACCATTTCTCTGCATTCACCCTCATGGTTCCATCACAGCTAATGGCTACCCAGCATCTGATACAAGTGAAGATGAGAGTTGACTGTTCTGTGTCAGATCCACTGTGGAAAAGTCAGCCAAGCTAAAATTGCCAACAAGCACCCAGATCACTGGGAGGAGGGGGAGGGAAGCAATCTGCAAGCCATTATCCTACAGATCAAGCAAGTTTAAACTGGAATGAGGAATAAAAGGGAGGAATTTAGTACAGACAGGCATTAAATCTATTGCCACCTTCAGAACACATATTTTTTTTCTTTATGTAGGAAGAAACTGAAAGGCAAAGGACTATGGAAAACTGATCAGGAGAAAGCACAATACATGAATAGCCTCATTCTCCCACCCAAGGGAGCTGCACCCAGGGCTGGCTCCAGATTTGAGGGGATCCTTGGTAGATTGGTCCATTTCCTATATTGGTGGGTTTTCCTGGCTGTGGGAGCTGGAGGTGGCCATCTATGTTTCCCACAATGCCCTGGAGCCATCAAGGGCACTATGGGAAGTTGAGTATGGCTTGTAATCCAATGCGGCACTAAGTAAGCATGCCATCAGTGCAAGTATTAATGCTTGCACAGCAATATGGATACTCCCTTTTTACCAAAGTGTTAGATGCCATAGTCTTCAAACATCCAGAGCATCTTCATTAAATAAGAAAGAAGGTGATAGCCAGGACAGAAGGACTGGGAGAAAAGGAGTAGGAGTCCTTTCTTGAACATTTGAGACCAACATTCTACATCTCTGCTTGGAATGGACCAGGAGTCAACATGGATAACTACCGGTAATATAACCTCTCTCTTAAGGAACATTCCAAGGCTAAAATACTCCTCTCAGCTCCTTGGAGGAAGACTGGGATACAAGTGGTACCAATAGATGCTCTATCAAAAGACAGCTACTCTATTTATTGGTAGCAGCAGAAGGGAGTTTAGGTCAAATGAGAAGATGTGTGTGAGGCATGTATGACCCTAGTTTCAGTTATGTTGAACACTTGCAATTAATTTCAGTGGAAAGAGCATCAAGAGGAATAAGTGAATGTGGGTGCACTGGGTGGCAATCCTGGCTCCAGTGCCTGATCAGCAGGGCTGATATGGCTGGATAAGCAGAGTCTCCTCCTCCCTCTTTGCTCCATGCATATCCCTACAGAAGCTGTGCATTTGGTGGAAGAAGGTGACCTCCCCAGAATGAAAAATGCTATACCAGCAACATTATGTTTATAAACTGCACTGCCTCACAGTAACTTCTGTCTCAACTGGGAAGTGAGGGATGTTACACTTGACAAAACAGTGTAAAAAAAAAAAAAGAATACTTCCACTTAGTTACAAAAGCAGCTGGTGGTGATTTTGTATTGGTAAACAGGAATCCACCAGGAGTAAACAAAGCCTGCAACTAGTATAATATCCCACCAGTCACTGTTGGAAATGGGATGCTGGACTTGATGGTTGCACAAAGATAAATCCAAAAGAAAGAACTAGACTAAAATCAAATTATCACATGCAAACTATCTCAGGTAACCTCCAGCCCCAGCAAAGCTGACAGTAAGCAGAGAGGTCGGAGCTTTGTTTGCAAGGGGATTTCATTATTAGCAGCAATGTAGATAAGTACACTAACTCTGTGCAATATCTGTTATCATTCCACTTGCTGTCAAGCAGGAACAGCAAGTTCTTGGGGAAACAAGGCACAAGGTTGCCTCACTGCAATCAACAAACCAAGGCAATGTTATTGAGGGGGTCTTGCAACTGTTTTCTAAACTCCCAAAGAATCTAATTAATCAACCGTGTCCGCAAATGGGTAACCTAATAAGGGGGCACACAAAGCAGATACAAGCCTTTTAGTAGGCTAGGTTTATTTATGCTTCTGCAGGCTCGTCACTTCTGTGGGTTTACAAGAGTAGGACCATCCAGATGTTGTTGAACTTCAATTCCCTATGTACCGGTACCCCAATGGTCTAATGAGACTTATAATCCAGCAACATCTGGAGGGCCACAAACTCTGGTTTGCAAGGTTACCATAAGGGTTACTCTCTAGCCACCAACGTCCCAGAAACCTATATAAGGAGGATTCTCCCCTAACTAGCACACACAATTTCCCCTTTCCCACTTGGCTCCCTTCCTCAGTAGCTATGCCAGAAACAGGAAGTATTCTTTGTTGGCGTCCCTTGCTGTATTCTTGTGAGTGCAATCCAGTGGCATGCCTGAACTTCTCCCTTTCTAACCCCATTTTGGATAGCAAGGAAGTAGAGAGCAGCTGCTGGTCTTTCCCCACCCAACTCTCACTTTTAGCAATGGCTCACTGCTAAATTATCACAGCAAGGCAGCGTCACAGAAATGAGAGGGCTGGTAAGCTGCATAGGGTTATTAGCTCTATGCTGCTGCCACAGAGTAAAATTCTACATCCCAGTCTCCTTATGTGAATGAATCGAGGTCCAGCATGCCGCAATCAGAGAGCAATGATGAACCTAGTGAGCTACAAGAAAACCAAGTCACGCAAGGTCAAAACACCCTCCTAGAGTGGTTGATGCATCCTGGAAGAAAAATGCTATCCGAACACCAAGAGAAAATAGTAAGCAAGACTTTGAGTGTGAAGCAAAACAGACCCTTCCACTAAGTGAAACCCAAGGAGCACTGCTTTGCTGCAGACAAAAGCACCAAGCACTGCTTGGCTAACCATCAGAATTTGTCCCTCAGCATCCAGTTTTGGTTTTCATATGCAGGCACATATGCACAAAAAAGGGGGACAGAAAGGTGCTTCTAAACTGAAGCATCTTGTCGGCCCAAGAGGCAGAACTGGGACAAAATATTTGGAGACATAACACAAATGGAAAACACCAGGCCCAGCAACATCTATCCACCCTCCCACCCGCCAGCACCCAACCTAAGAGTCTTTTATGGCTCTAAACCTGCCACCCAAACTTTCAACTGTAAGTTGGTCCACATAAATTCATTTTTGCAACTTGCTACCGGTAAGTTTGTAGAGCTGGGAAAGGGATTTGTGAATCACTGACTGCAAACGCTGGCTAGAAATCTGCTCCTTGGGGCTATCATTTCGTTTGCCCTGTGCTTTATCCTTGGATTATTTCCAGAGGGGTAGCCATGTAAGTCTGCTGCAACAAAAGACAAAGACGACTCTTGTGGCACAGTCAGGGTTAACACGTTTATTGTGGTAGCAGATGGCATACACACCTGATTAAGTAGACAGGGCTTAGCCCATGAAAGCTTATGCCATAATAAATTTGTTAGTCTTGATAGAGGTGCCGCAAGTCTGAGTTGTCATTGTTGGATAGGTACACCCACTACATATTAATCTTTTAAATGGGTGCCAATGCACCAAGCCAAATTACCTCTGGGTTCGAGGACACCAAGCCTGCCAGTTCCATTGCCAGCCAGCACCTCCCCGCTTCTGTTAATACATTGCACGTCACATTGCAATCAAGCAAGTCAGGACATTTCATAAGTGGCTGGTGTTTTCTCAAAACAAGTCAGCCATAAGTTAGGCAGCTTCAGCTTCATTGTAGCCCCAGTAATGGTAGATGAGAGAGGTTTGGTCCCAATAAGGTTTCCAAAAGGGGAAACAAATAAATATTAAAACACAAGCCTGACAAATGGATATTTTTGCACAGAGGCTGTTAGTTACACATGCTGCAAAGAGATTTATGTCACAATCCTGGAGAGTCATGTATTATAATCATACCAGAAGCTACAAACAAAAGCCAATCAAGCCCAGCTGATTAAGTACTTGCAGTTCTGTCGTATGCACTTTCTGGGAAGTAGCCCTGATCAAGGACAGTTTAAAGACCTTGATTTCATGGCCACTGATGGAGGAACAACCAACCCCTGGTCACATGTTCAAGGGGAGGAGAGAAGCTGGAGTGTCAACAGCCACAGTCAAACTCAGGGTCTCTCTTTCTTTCCAAGATAAATAATAATGGAAATAGCAGGAGGCAGTTTGTATCTGATGTTCACAGTTCCAGTGAGAACACAGTGACCTGTGAATAACCCAAGATAATAAGGGGATGTGTCTAGGACATCTTGGAAGCACAAGTTCCCATCGATAATCTCCGAAACCTGATTGCTTAAGTCCTAAAGCCAAGAGGTGAAGAAGAGAGAGAGTGGCAATGTACAAGAAAACAAAATCCACAAGGAGTCCTGTGCAGACATTCGATAGTGTAAACAACTGAACTTGTGAAGAGTGCCTTGGGAGACACCTGCTGTCTTCTCTCCCCATCCCCACCACAATGCTCATTAATGATTCCTCATCATCCTAGAAAAATGATAAACAAAACTGGGGGTGGTGGGGGTTGATTTTGAGGAAGGATGTAAAAGGCCCAGGGTAATCCTCACACTCTATGACATCTAGTGGGGAGAAACCTCTTGGCTTTCCCACCATCCAACAGGCTGGTGGCCACTCCATAACATTCTTTCAGTGGTGGCTGGCTAGAACCAGTTACCAAATTCAGTGGCAGATCTGGGAAAACCGGTCCTTTTACATGAGCCGCCAAGACCACTCTCTCTAGGCAAGGTTGGATTGCCGCTAGAAAGAAAGCATTAACCCTTCCCCAGTGGTGACTCCAAAATTTCTAACACACGGCAACTAGCGTTCTATTAGCTACAACAGATGGCTTTTTTCAACCCTAATTTCAGCAAAGGAAGGGGCAGGATGAAGAGTCCTCACAGGGGGGGGGGGGCTGGCTGGGAAGGCTTTGGGTAGGTTAATTCCATGCCCTGGGCTGCTGAACCCTGTCAAGAAAATGGTGCCATCACTTGCGCCTTGGGGTAAAAACTGGTCTCTGGAAGAGAAGCTACTTCCTAACAACTGGGATGATCTCAGCAAGTTGAGACACCTGTGTTATCTGGACATATTGTGCTTTAAGGTCAGACGGTGTGCTAACTGGGAACTAGTTTCAGCTATGAGAAAACACGTGCACCAAAGTGCTAGAAGAGTCTAACTTTTAAGCCTTCTGGTTGGCTCATGGGGTTCCCCTGAGTTTTTATACCTTTGCATTTTCCTCTGCCTCCTGTTTTCTGTCATCTGTTATAGCCTTTAAGATCAACGCTCAATGGGATGGATAGTTAGGATCAGTTAACTTTTGTCATTATATTCTGGTTCGTAATTTCCAACCATTCTTTCCAATCGGATTCTGGAACTATAACTTTCATGGGCCTTTTGATTATCTCAAATGCTGCTCTCTTTTCTTTTAGTTTTGAAAACGAAATCTACATCATTTAAATCTGGCGTTCTCTCTCTCTGGGGAACTGAATCCAGTTCCTAACTTCTTGTTTACTTTCTTTTATCATCATTTTAACCGGCCCTTCACCCTTAGGTCCCAGGGACAGTCACAACATTAAAACTCAATGTTAAAAACAGTTTAAAACAACATACTGAGTAAGTTGGCAGCCTGAGGCTTAGGAAGCAGAAAGCCCCGTTCATACTTGCTTCTTTGGAATCTTAGCGATACCTGGTAAAGTATGGGCCCAGGCAGGTTGGACAAAAAGAGTGTTGTATAATACTTGGACTTAATTATTGGATTCTCATCCCTATTTTCAACTCAAAGCATCTCATGGTATTAACAAAGTACACTAAATACATTTAGAATAGCTATACTGTAGCTCTGAATAGCAAAGAGTAGAAGATAAACAACTCAGAAGGGATATTGCGGCCACACCCTGCTTTTGTTTCCCCCCAAAGTCCTCTGGTTGGCCATTGTGAGAAATAAGGTGCTGGACTAGACGGACACTGGGTCTTATCTAGTCAAGTTCCTCTTCAGGTAACCAGAGATTCTAGAAGACAGGTAAGCAAACAGTGGCCTTCAGACCGCTTTCAGGTTAATATCAGGTGGGTAGCAAGGAAGGTGAAATTGAGAAAATGGGGTGGAAGAGTGAGGGAAAAGAAAGTAATGGAACAGGAATGAGTGAGATCCCATGCACCTTTGGTTTCATCGCTACCATTGTAGATGTGCAATTCCTGATAGATCGATCACCTCTAAGGAAATGCAGGCCTAGACAGAAAAAAAGGTTGTCCACCCTGGCCAAGAACTTTTACTGTATGTTAGGATCAAATGAGTTGCAGAAGGAATTGTTTTTAAAAAGAGAGAGGGAAAAAGAGACCTAGATTTCTGGCCAAATATTTTGCAGGCGGGTGCCACTTTGGTATAAAACAACCACCACCCTTCAATATCCAGCAACTCTGCTAGAACTTAAGTTTTGAAAGTGTTTCAGAGCGCCACAAATTTCACTGAATGCTTTCTTTTAGAAAAATATTTACTTAACCTACAATGCTCGGCACAGCTGTGTGTGCAGAAGTCCTATTGCAACCAGATTGCATGCCAGTGGTTATGTGCCAGATCACAATCTTATACTGGAAGAAAGGAACTCAAGAGAAAGAAAAATATACAGTCAAGCTTCTACAAGGATTATGAGGATAATTTATTTTGGTCGTTAAAAATTATCGTTAAACCCACTGAAACTCTTATTCAACAACGGGTTACAAACATTACTATTTAGAGGTCATGCAGCGTGGTGGTTCCGAGTGAGAAAGTTCCCAGTTCAGAACTTTAACCTAGCTATGAATTCACTAGATGGTCTTAAGCAAGTCATGATCTAGCCGCCTCGGTCTGTAATTCTATACCCATTTATCAGGGAGTAAGCCCCATTTGACTCAATGGAACTTAATTATGAGGAGAAATGTGTAAGACTGCAATACCCAGTGTCCCATTTATTTATCTGCAAAATTATAATCTGCCCTTTATTAAAATATAAAAAGGTGGCTTACAACATGTAAAATAAAGTATTTTGCTTGGGAAATGCACTACATAAATAATAAACCTTGTTTAGTATTACTTTGATAAGTTCTGCACATACAGCATCATGGAATTGTGTGTCCTGGGGAGGAATTGTTGTCAGAAATATATATAGCTGTATGAATGACATCATTTTGCCATGGCCACACCTAAGCAATAAAGTTAGAATGCAGAAAGGCAGGAGTGGACAATTAAAGGGGGCAAGGCTAGGACTGGCATGATCAACATTCCAATTTAGGCCTCATATTCCTGTAGCAATAGCCCAATTTCAGCTTGCAACATGTGGATTCTATTTTAAGGGTTGGCTCATGCCTTGAACTAGAATTGTTATTTATACATTATATGAAAACATGCTTCTACTATATATTTGGGAAAGTTCTTTGTTCGTCTACTATGCATTTGGATCTCTTTAAAACGGCTTAAATAAAATTTGCAGCAATGCTCCTGGGATCAAAGAGCAGGTTTCCAGTGAACAAACAAGGGACAGTTAAAAGGAGTAGCATGGCCTGAATGTGAGTAAACCCATTTTACATACTTACAGAACAATCTTGTATGTGTCTACTCATAAGTAAGCTCCCATCAAATTCAATGACACTCCCAGTGTATATAGGTTTGCAGCCTTTCATTATAGAGCAATGAGAGATGGATATTTTAATTGGGGGAGGGGGGCTAAGCAATGGCTTCCTACTACCAGCTACAAAATCATTTGGACTGAAAACAGATGCCTTTCTTAAAATAGTTGTGAGGCGAACACAGCAATTTGTTTTCATTTTGGACGTGATGCACCCAGGGTTTTGGTATTGTTTTTGCATTTTTAACTGTTTTTAATTAACTTTTGAATTGAGTCAGTGTTTTACAAGCAGATGAATAAATTAACTGATTATGATGCTGTAATAAGAATTTTGAGGTCATATATATAATAAATGTTCGTGAGTGTGCCAAGCAAACAAGGCCACATGTCTGCAGCAGCACAGGAAGACAGGCCTGTCTCCATTTTGACTCCCAGCTGACCAAGTATTTCTCTGCAAGGAGGCAGAAAATAGGAAAAGCTTCCCAATTCTCTTTGGGACTTACACCTCCCTGCCTGTAAATACAGTCTGGCAAGTATTCAGGAACTATTTACCATCTCAAAGGAATGGCCATGCTACTCAGAAAAGGCAATCAGATAAGGCATCACATATAATAAAGTGCAAGTGTCTCTGCGTCCAGTCCCTGTGTCCGTCCCTGTGTCCTACTGTGCATGTGCCCCATGGACACAGGGATTGGAGCGCAGAGACTTCGGGCGGCCGGGCGAAACTGTGGAAGCGGCGGGAGGGGCCGAGCAGTGCCCTGCGACGATGCACCTCCAGTTGGCCGGAGCACCGGCCCTTCCCTCTCTCTCAGAGCGCCCGAGCAACCTGCAGCGCTGCCCGCTCGGGCACAGGCGAGGAAAAGCAGGTCGAGCAGCTCCCGAGCCGCTGTGAGCGCCCCACCGCCCTGGCCCGGCTCCGCGGCTCCTCCTCCTTTTCCAGGCCTGGCAGTTGCTAAGAATATCGCGGCCGCTGCGGCCGGCGCTTGCTCGGCCTGCGGGAGCCACGCCTGCTGCAGGCAGCGCTCGGGCACCAAGGGAGAGGCCGCGGCTTCCCCTCCAGCGCCAGGCCACGTGAGTGGGCGCCGCTGCCTTCCCAGCTGGACAGCGCAGGCCTGGCGGCTTCGCCTTCTGGCACCCGAGCGCTGCCTGCAGCTCCTTGAAGGCTTCCAAGCCCGGCTCCTTGAAGGCTTCGCCTTCGCGAAATCCCTTCCTAGGCCGAAGCTTGGTGGTTGGGGCGCGCCGTGAGCGGGCGTGTGAGGCGATGGCGCGAGGCTCCCCCAGCTTCGGCCTAGGCAGGGATTTCGCGAAGGCGAAGCCTTCAAGGAGCCGGGCTTGGGCGGGTGGCTGGCTGGCGGGGGTTAGGTCGCACAGCGGCTGAGGAGGCAGGGCGGGAGTCAACTGCATGGTTGTCCACTTTTTTTTGTACTGGAACAACTCTGTTTTTACAAATGTTTGACCACATATGTTCTAGCGCCCGTTAATTTAACGGGCTTAATGTCTACTAGTTATCATATAAACTGGCAGGCAGAAGAAAAACAACACTCTCAGATTTCTGTTGGGAGACCGCCTTTTTGTGTGATGTAGGTATGATGTAGGCTATCTGGGGGTGGTCCTGAGATACACCCCTTCTGTGATGTATGTATGATGTTTCTGGGGGTGGTCTTGGGCTCCAGGCTGGGAAATTTAAATGTCTATATAAGGGCAGGCACACCTTTGTTCTAGGTCCTTCCCCACTCTCCTGTGTGTGAGGGGAAGTACCCTGTTGCAACAGCGATAATAAAGACTTTGCTTCTCAATCTTCTCTGGTTGGCCTCTTTTATATTCTCCTACCGATGGAGGACCTACAAAGGGCTCTTGTGTACCCTATAAGGGAATAAGGGCAGATTTTTGTTTACAACAAATCTATGTTTTACTGCTTGCTTCTGCCTCATCTACATGAAACTGCTCATCCTTTCAAGTTTCCATCAAGTTTGGTGCAACTTTCCCCCATCAAGTTTGGTTCAGCTTTCTTCCTTCTTTCCTACCTCCATGGATGATCACATGCAAAATACAGCAACACTGAGGGAACAACTCAGCCAACAACCTTGGGGACTCTTATCCCAGAAGACAAAGAGTAATAAACACAATCAAGGCTTTTCAAAGCATGAAAACAAAGAAAACCTAGAACTACATCCAAAAATCAGCCATAAAAGAAAAGAAAGAAAAAAGTGGGAGAAACATCTAAACAGCAGGAGCACCTGAAGTTTTTCAAAAGGGAAAGACTCTGGCCCCTCACAGAGCTACAACTTCCATAATTCCCAGGGAAGAGAGAGTCATTGTTAAACTACTCTGGAAGTTTTAGCTCGGTGAGGGGACTGGGTGTTAAGCACCCTTAACAAACTACATTTCCCAGGATTCTTAGAGGGAAGCCATGGCTGCTTTAAATAGTACAGGTGGGGCCTATGAAAACAGTGTACAGGATACAAGGAGGTTTTGTAATATTTCAGGAGATTCTCCCTAGGAACTCCTCCGTGGGACAGGAAAAGGGCAGCAGCTTCAAACACTTTGTAAACAGATGTTCTTGTGACGACTGTTTGCTTTCCAGGCCCAGCCCACGCCTGTAAACTTTGCAAGGCCTGAAAGGGCAGAGAAGCCAGAAGAGCACTTGACCCTGAGGCATTTTCCTTAACACACTCTCTGCTGTGCTTCTTAATCCCATCCTGGAGGAGGTAGAGAAGGAAAACATGACTATTTTTTATTTTTTACTTTCTCCATAGAAGCAACATCTTTGGCCCAATGCAGATGGCTGGCTGGCTGGCTGACAACATCCCTCCTCTACCCTTTCTTCCCAGAAAGTATTTAGCAAACCAGTCAGCTGAGAGAGCCAAAAGGGCATGTGGAAAATAAGCTGAAAGGAACACGTAACAGTCAGTCGCAGCTGCCTTGCCTGACCTCGCCATTCCAGCCCCCTGTGCCTCCTAGGCTATTTTAATCCTGTTTGCTTTTCAAATGGGATGGCTGGGATTGGGAGAGGGGGGTGGGAAGGAAGGAGAGAAGAGGGCATCTGGAAAGAAGCCAAGCTCCCTACTCTCCTCCTACTTGGCCCACCCCCTGGCATCTAAAGCAGCTGTTCCCCGACAAGCTCACAGCAGGCTGTTGGGAGGGAGAAGCCAAACTTCAGCCACTGCCCTTCGCCAGCCAGGACGTCAGCAGCTCTAGATAGGTGATGGTATATATACACTGCAGCAGTCAAATACCTGGTAGTCAGAAAAGCCTCGTGATATTTTTGTTTTTGTTACTCCCTTCTCGACTGGGGCAGGCGGTTGGGCAAAGGGCGGGTGAGTAAGCGGTTTGTGAAGACAACAAGCAGCTCAATAGGTATTCAAGTCTCCGGCATGTGGGAGAGTCAGCTACAGTGTTATGAAAAACACAGCCGTGCAACACGTGATGCTGTCATTTCCTTAGTGGCTTTTAAGGCGTCATTTCTCTTTGTAATTTCTCTCTTTGTAATTTCTCTCATTTCTCTTCATTATATTTATGTGCCTTTGCAACTTTGGTCCAGGGTTAAACCCTCCACCTTTTGCTGACAGGGCTCCTGTACCTTTAAGAGCTGCAGCAAGCAGAAATTCAACAGGATAAAGCTTTCCTCAACAGGAACAGTGTGGTGCCTGCCCATTATAATCTGTTAAAAACACAAGAACCTGTTCAGGGGGAAAAGGTTGCATCCCAGGACAAGTAGTGTCTCCACAGTCCCTACTTGCTTAAGGGCTCTTTAATTTGCAGCTAAGCTAATATTTTAGCCCAGGCCAAGTTGCTGCACAGGTTCAGAGCAGGAGTGTGACCTCAAATGTGCTTGCACAATACTTAAGAGTTGCTCACTGGCAAGGCAGCGTTGTCACAGCATGACAACACTTGAAAACCATTCCGTGACCTTTCTTAGAAATCACTGGACAAGGGTTCCAAGGATAATTCAAACTTTCCACAGCTCTCACCAACATACCACATAATAACCCCAGAATAGGGTAGATTTCAAGCATCAAGCGAGAGACATTCTCTGTGGCTTCCTTTGCTAACCTGTTTCGCCTTCCAGATGTTTCAGACTACAACTCCCATCAGCCCAACAAACGTGCGATGGCTAAGGCAGATGGGAGTTGCACTCCAATACATCTGGAGATAAACAGGATATCGAAGGCTGATCTGTGGTGTGGCCTGTTGGGTGGAATCTGAATTTGGTGCAAAATAATACACACACACAACAAAAGAGAACATTTTGGAGAAAACACGTGCTTCCAGAAGGGCATACAAAACATTCAGGAATGCCAGTTCAGCAAGGCTTCAATGACAGAAGAAGGGAGCCTACACAAGACACATCTATAGGACCAAAACAGATGTGGCACAGAAGATCACATAACCATAAGAGTTAGAAGGTACCCCTAGAGGTCATCCAGTCCAACCACTTGCTCAGGACAGGATCTGCAATGCAGAGTGCCATGTAGAAGAATCTGTGATCAGATTTCCCAATTAATTTAAAAAGAAATAGTAGAAGAAGCCACATCTTTACAATGACATGCCCAATGTAATATTCATTCCAGCACCCCATTCTCCACAAAATTCCTGTTTGTACAGAATTCCTGTTTGCCTCACTAGGGAAAAGTACAGATACCCATGCTGTGGCTTCCCCACACCTTCCAAAAAAGCCCAGCGTTAAATAGCAGCTTTGGGGAGGGACAGTGTGGCCAAGGGCAGGTTTGTTATTTTTACAGCCTCCACCAGAGTTGCTGCTCTGCACAAAACTGAAACACCACCCCAGCTGTTTTAAACAAAAAACAAAATCCCAAAACTAAATATTCAGGGGATCTGATCACAGATCTGCAATATCACATCTGTTTCAGTCTTTGGATAAACAGTACTCAGATAACAGAATACTAACGTACTTGCATTCCTGGGTGCTTTTTCTTTAGTACCGTACTCAGTTTCTGGTTACATTGCATGAGGTGATTAGGAAATCTATCCAACCCCAGTCATCAGCTCCCTGGATGCCCTTAGTCAAGTCATTCCTCTCATCCTCAAATTCTCCACCAATAAAATAGGGGTAACAAGAGAATTCACACACATAATGGATGTGGAGCTGAAAAAAATGGTAAAGTAGGCTTGTACAAGGTCAATTGCCTGGCTCTTTCTGATAAAAACTACCCCCAAGGGAATCTGACAGGGAGGTTTTTGTAAATTTAGGGAAATGGTTAACATAGCGAAGCACTGAGGTAGGAAAATAAAAAATGAGGTGCACAATAGAGCTTTATTATTGATCATCATCATCATTGTCATCAACTGTTTTTAAAAAGGATTCTCCAATAATATTGTTCTCTAGGTGGCTCAAACATGAATGAAAGTTAAAGACAAGTATGATACAAGGGTCATTAAACACACCGTCTAAACTTTACCAGCACAGATAGGAATAAAACCAGAGGACACCACCCCTCCCCTGAAAAGTCTGGGAAACATGCTCTAGTTTCGGGGAATCACAAGTGGGTAGAGAGATGTTGCACCCTGGTTCTATGTTTGGGCTACCCACATTCCTCTGGTTGGCCACTGTGAAAAGAGGACGCTGGAGTAGATGGACTATTGGCCTGATCCAGCAGGCTCTTCTTATGTTCTTCTGAAAATAAGAGGTCTTCACCTAGTGCCTGCACAACCTTAAGGAAGGTACCAGGCGAGTCTCTCTGAGAAGGGCATTGGGGTGCCACCAATGAGCAGGCCATCTTGCTTGTAGCCACTTTCCTCACTGCACTGGGCACAGGGACTCAGAGCAGGGCTTACAAATAGGATCAAAGTTCAGGTATATATGGGTGTGATATTTCAGATATCCTGGTTGCAAGCCATTAACGGTCTTGAAATATAAAACCAGCACTTCATACTGGGTCCAGAGATGGACCAAAGGTCAGAGCAGTAGTTTATAAGATTGTGCACAATGTGAAACAAGTAGATAGCTGCCCAGAGTGGCCGGGACGTTGTACAATTATTATTATTGTTATTGTTGTTACAGATACCCCCTTAACGTCATTAGAATTCACCCAACAACACTGAAAAGTGGTAGAGATTCAGGACAGATAAAAGGGAGTACTTCTTCACACAATGCAAATTTAACTTATGGAATTCCCTGCTGTTTTGAATGTCTTTTAAGGATTAGATAAATTCATGGAGGATCCTCAGTGGCTGCTAATCATGATAGCTAATTCAAACCTCCATGTACAAAAAAGGCTGTATCTCTCTCTGGTTGCTTGAGACAAAGGGCAAGACTGTTTTCTTCAAGCTAGCCACTGCAGAAAATAAGATCCTGGACTACATATAACTTTGCTCTGATCCATCTGGACTCTTCCCATGTTATTTTGTGGGTGTGCACTAAAGCCAAGAGAATAATGATTAACCACCGTTGCCATCAATAGTCTTTCCCAGCTATATATAAAAACATTACAAAACAGTTTAAGGGAACACACTGTTTTAGGAGTTGAATGGATACATAACAATATAACCATGCTTCTTCTAAAAAGAATAAATCTACATTTGAAAACAGTCATTCTTTCCAGCTAACAACACTCTCCAAGCTGACATCTGAAATAAGAGATCTTGTTTATATGACAAAAGGTGTTTTTAACTAAGGTGTAATCCTTTAAAATAAAAGAAAATAATGCAATAGTATTTCAGCAAACTTAACACAGCAATCCTAGATACATATACCAGTAAATCTAATTGAATGCCAAAATAGGGAGGGGGTGGATGACTAGAAAATGCTTGATAATCTGATAAGCATCTATTCACTTGCAGACATAGCCATTAAGGGGACACATGGGCCTTGGCAACTGCTTTGAGTAAAAAATGAATAATGGAAAATGAACAGGATCAATATTTGTGATAGGAGAAAACTATTGATGAGTCACTGGCATTTTCTTGGAGGAAACACAAACCTGCCTGGTAAACATTCTTAAAGAGTATCATTCTGAAGCAGGATGAAAAACTCCAAAAGTATTCAACTGATCTTCACTCAGCAAGCTGTCATTTTAATGCCCAGGCTGCCATAGATGAAGAGCAGTGCTCTTGCACAACTGCAATTCATCACAATAGGGATGTGCTGGAGAACTTCCCTGTGGACTCACTTCAGTGCTCTGAACTAGTTTTGTAAGTTATGCATGTGTTCTTGTTTTACATAAAATATTTTGTTTTCCCACCACCCAGTGGCCAAATTGGAATGTACTGGAAGAGGCAGAGAAACAGAATGAAAATAGATGAATTACAGAGATTAGGGATGGGAATTTTGGGGAGAAATGAGATCCTGTGCATCACACTCATCCCCTGATGACTATAGATCCTGCTCATCTTCCCAGGCTTCTGAATTGCTACCAGATTTTGTCCATATGTTAAGCTTTATCTTACACAATTGATAAGGACTAGACACTTTCCTTATTTTTTAAAATGAACTATTATGCCCAAGAGAGGAATAAGTGTCCAGGGCTGTACTTATTTATCTTCTCTGAAAGACAGTGGTAGAATACCACAGCCAACAACAAAGCCCAACTGTTGGAAAAGTATAAATATCAACAACACAGAGATCTAAATCTAATCCTCGATTAAAGATTAATGACTGTCACTCTGAAGACAATTTGACAAGTGTGGCGGGAGTTATTTGAACACGCATTCTGGAATGTATTTTACATTTTCTGAAAGTACTTTTAGGGCAGCGGACATGTGTGAAAAACAGGAGAGCTTCATATTTCTTCACCCTCAGGAGCCCTTTAGCTGCCCTTGATCAGAACAGGATGCTGGTTTCACATGGAAGACCAACTAAATACACATTGCACCTATTCCAAACCATCGCTCACCACAGCCCAGTTCTAACCATAGGGGAAGAAAGTCATAGACTTTTGTCCCTCCTTTCAGCTTCTACAGTGGTTTTTTTATGTTTGTGTGTGTATTCTTAGATATTTACAGCAAAAGGGGGAAATAATCTGGAGACCCTAGAAATCTACAGACACAGCAGATTGACTCAAAGCCACACTCCCTTCTCCATTAATCAAAACAGAAGAATTGACAAGTGGGAATACTGTGGGCATAACAAGTGCTTTGCATCTCGGGGGTGGGACCACGCTGGCTGCCTTGGATCCCATTGGAGGCAGCAAATATTTCCACCCGAGTGGGAGTGAAATGGCTCTCTTCCAGCGGAGCTCCTCTTTCAACCGCACATTTGGCTCTTTGGAGGGCTGGGGGTTTCTCTGGCACAGGGACTTGGCTTTCCAGCTCCGCGTTCCAAGCCCCCATCATTGCAGAGGCTGGACCACATGAACGTTTCCTCCTCCACCACCACCCCTTTCCATTTGTAGGCATTACATCACCGCTAGGGTTCGGCTGGGCTGCTGCAGCTGCTAATTTACCTCGGCCTTCCTTCCTGCCTCCTTGCCCTGCCTGGCTCAGCAGCAGGAAACTTGAACGATCAAGCAAAACAAAGAGAGTCACCTGGCTGCCTACAGCTCCCAGAGTCGCCCAAAGCGCATTTATCTCCAGGTCTGGGTTGAACATACACCAAGGCAGGGAGGGATTATTTTTTCTTCAAGAGGCGGAACCTGCAGCAATTTGGACACCGAGTTTCAAGTTGCTTTTAGAAGGTGGGGTTGGGGGGGCAATGCAGGTTTTGTAGGGGGGCAGGAGGAGGAGCGGCCCCTGTCATTATGAGGACTGCTCAGTTCTTTCACTCACGCACCCCAAAGCATGAAAAAGAGCCCCACAAAACGGGTGGGGAAAGTGGGAAGATGCCAGAAGCAAAGCAGCCTGTCCCAGGAAAGGGTGTTGAGTCACCCAGCAGACCCCACCAAAGTTTCCTTAACGGGTGAGGGGGGGGGAATCTTTATGAAAATGCCTTAGGTTTGGATGACCCGAAGGGCACATTTTGGAGAGGAGGACGAACAGTAGAGGTGATCACCTGTCCTTGGGTTTTTAGGAACCCCAAAAAAGGTACGAGTTAAAAGTCTTGCCCTAGATTGAGAGACGCAGGTGAGCTGGAGGGAGCCGGAATCTATATAATCTTGGGGAGGAGGTACCCCAAGGGGGTGTGAGCGCGGCTCCCTCTCCAGCTCTTAGCCCACTGCGCCCTCTCCAATAACATAAGGAACCCTGGAGGCGGAGAAAAGGGAAGCACCCTGGATGGAAAAAACAAGAGCGAAGAAAACAAGGACATTAAGCTCCTCCGCTTAATTCCGCGGCAGCGTTAATGCAGAGCAGCAAAAAGGGCTACTTGGACGGCGACGGGGGGGCGAACATTTGCGCCCTCCAAACCTCCGCCGCCCCCCGCCTGTGCTCCCCAAAACGTCAGGGTAGGTGGGACGGCGTCGATAAGCTTCCTCTCTGCCCCCCCACCCTGCTTCCAACCCGCCCCCCAGTTGTCCCAGCCTGCCATCCCTGGGCCTCGGAGCCGAGCGTTTTACCGACGCAGGAACTTACAGAAGCTCCGCCGCTGCTTGAAAGGCCGGTCCGAAGGCATCTCGGCCGGGGATGGAAGGGGTGTGAGCCAAGAGCGCCGCGACTCAGCAGGGACAGTGGGATCTTCCCTGGGCTCCAAAGACCCCGGCTGGAGAGGGACGCGACCGAGCTCCCCACAGCCGCCTCTGGCTGCCGCCTATTTAAGTCCTCGAAGTGGGGGGCGTCGGGCAGCAGGTGCCTCGCGGGCAGCTCGAGCCAGCCGACCGTCGCTGCTGCTTCTGCTTCGTCGTCGCTGCCGCCGGCTGGGCGATCCTCCGCGCTTCCCGGAGCTGGCAAGGCAGCGGTGACTTCACCAGCAGCCTCCTTAAAGGGGAGGTGCGCGGTCCCGCCCCTTCTGCAGTGCGGCCTCCTTGCCAGGGGCGCACCGCGGCCGGAGTCGGCAGCCCTCGGCGCTCTTTCCGCTCCAGGCGAGGAGGCTGGGCTTCGCGGGGAAGGGAACAATGCAGGCGCGGGAAAGGGCGAGGAGCATGCACAGAGTGCTCCTTTCTCGGGCGCATGCTTTTAGCTGGCGCAGGCCTCGCTACGGAGGGAGCCTCGGGTCTCTCTTTTAAACTAAGGAGAGGCCCGTTCATCCTCTAGGACTTAACCTCGGATCCCCCAATCGTTCCTTTCAGGCTCTGATGAACCACAGGAATAAATCAAAGCAAGAAAGCCTCAAATCGCCTTCAAAGCAATCCAAGGGGCCTTTCCCCTTCTATTGATGATATAGTCATAGTGATGCCATAAACCCAGTAAAATGCCGCTGAACATGTACGGAGTGCCCTCTTCCTACCGAATAGTCCAAACCTAATTATGTGAACAGGAATTCTGGGTCAGAAGGAGTTTTGAGGAGATGGGTAGGATGGGGTGGCAGTATTTCTATTCTACTTAACATATGCAGTGTTAGGTGTCAGCGTCTTTTGTGCAGGTTCTCTGTTGATACCTCTTCCCCTTCTCTCCCTATTGTCTCAACAAACAAAACTGATGTATAAGAATGTTACATGGAAAGAACAAGAAAGAGACAATGCATATACCTTTGTAAATCGAGAAAATCCTTAATAAAAAATTATTTTAAAAAGGAGTTTTGAGGTTGAGCAGGGTCTCTCATATGCTTATTTATATTTTTATGAGCAGGTACCTAAAGGTGGTGTACTACCCTCACTCCACCCCCATTTTATCCTCCCTACAACTCTGTGATGTAGGTTAGACGGTCAGGAGAGATCGTGACTACTTGGCCAAGGTCACTCAATGAGCTTCATGGCTAAGAAATCCAGCATGGCTCCTTGTGGAATTTCCAGCAGCACCAGCTCCCAATGCAGGATCTCAAAAAACCTATAGGCCTCTCCACCTCTCTAAGCGCAACTAGTCTCCTGCTTCTCTCTCTCTCTAATTATAAGGGCCAGTTCTACTGCAGCAGGGGTTGGGACCTTAAGTCCCTAGCACCAAATCTATTTGGACCTCAGGAGTCTCCTCAGGCCACAACCTGCTTCACACCCTCTTTGAGTGGTTTTACCTGGTTGAAATGCATCCTTGAACTCTGATAATGCCTGGATATAGAAAAGAGCTGAGTGCACAAAGAAACCAGCCTACTGTACAATTGTAAAATTTACATGCATTGCACCCAGTGGCCATCACTGCCTCCTGTGGAAATGAGTTCCATGGTTTATGTGCTGTGTGAATAAGTACTTTCTTTTATCTGTCCTGATTCTTCCAACATTAAGCTTCATAAGTTCTAGTATTATGTATTTAGTATTATGAGAAAGGGAGGAAACTTTTCTTTCTATCCGCTTTCTCCAGGTCATGCGTAATTTTACAAACTTCTATCATGTCGCCTCTTCCTCGCCTTTTCTGTAAGCTAAAAAGCCCCAAATGCTGCAACCTTTCTGAGAGTCGCTCCATCCACTTATCATTTTGGTTGCCCTTTTCTGAACCTTCTCCAACTCTCCCAATATCCTTTTTGAGGTGAGGCAACCAGAACCGTACACAATTTTCCAAATTCAGTCACTCAAATGTTCAGGAATACTGTGACAGCGTGGGTGATTTCATGATAAGTAAGACTTCCAATTTCTGTATTAAAAACTCAAGGCTACTGAAATCTTTAAAAATGAAAGGTCACAGTCCAGGATTCTTCCATTCTTTTAATCCGTTTCAGAAGAAACAGCATCTTCCAAATTTAAATAAGTGTCAAAATAAAAAGGCTGCAAAAGAAAAACTAATTTATGATTAGAAATATTTCAGACAACAGTCCTGTACAATTATATTTTCTGAAAAAGATCTTTGACACTTGTTTCATTGCTTTTCTTCTTCATCTAGTTACATTTTAGTTATATGAAGATACTCCTTGAATCTACATTTAACAGTTAAAAACAGAATCTCAGACATTATTAATGTGGCACAAGCAATTAATTACTAACAGCTTTTTTGGACATTAAATAAAAATATGCATTTAAGTATAAGGAACTGAAGGTCATTTTGAGAGGATTTCACTCCGTTGGGTTCTGAACGACAATCAGGAAATAGTCCTTATCTGCAAGGAAATAAAAAAGGGATTTTTTAAAAAGAAGTATTTTATTGTTAGTGCTAATTTAATCACATGCATTCTAGGCTCAGTTACAGATAGAACACTGTAGGAGTGGAAGTCTCACTTCAAGCCCTTCACAACTGGCCAGTAGCTCCTAGACCATCTTATATACAAAGCACAGGAAGAAGAAGAAGTAGAAGAAGTTCAAGAGTTGTTCAGAAGACTTTGGAGTAAAATATAAATAGGACCAAGTTGCAAGATTGTGAAGGATATGTAAAACCCCCATCAGTGATAAAGTTCTTCAATGTTATTTGAATCTGGATAGGAAACCCATCTAAAACTCACCACTATTTAGAACCCACACTTTTCTGTATTTCCTATATAGGAATGCAAGATAAAGAGTGTATCCCATATAAAAGTTTAGATTTAGAGATAATGAAATTCCACTTCGGCATCCGAATGTTTAAAGAAGAGCTTTCCCTGTTCATTTTACCTGGCGCAACCATGATTTCGTTTTTCTTGGAGCGAATCCGCAAGAACGTGAGGTCATTCTGAGGATCAATATCTCGCACGGTCCCCCTTGCCTTCATTATTAAGTTGTGCATTAAGCCTGCATACTGCACTGTGGTGGGGTTATCCATGGTGCTTTTGATGGGAATGCCTGCAGGGTGCAAAATGATTCTGTGGTTATGTTAGGCTAAGACATGGTTTGATATGAGAAACTTAAGAGTGGGGTACGCCTAACCAGCCCTGTCTGCGGAAGGCCTGTAGAAGGACTTCCGCTTGTGCCTACCATGTGACAACAGTGAAGAAAGCTTATTTCTCTGCCACCACTGCATCCGCAAATAGCCGTATGGCAAAGCTTTTCTGAGTGGCAAGTGGGCTTTTGTCATCTGCCAAGACAGTATTAGGGACCCAGGTGGCGGTGTGGGTTAAACCACAGAGCCTAGGGCTTGCTGATCAGAAGGTCGGCAGTTCGAATCCCCACGACTCCTGCCAACCTAGCAGTTCAAAACCACGTCAAAGTGCAAGTAGATAAATAGGAACTGCTCTGACGGGAAGGTAAACGGCGTTTCCGTGTGTTGCTCTGGTTCGCCAGAAGTGGCTTAGTCATGCTGGCCACATGACCTAGAAGCTGTACGCCGGCTCTCAGCCAATAAAGCGAGATGAGCGCAGCAACCCCAGTCGGACACGACTGGACCTAATGGTCAGGGGTCCCTTTACCTTTACCTAAGACAGTATTGCTCTGACACCCTCCTTTGCAGTTCACTTTTTTGGGGGGGGGGTCACTCGTATTCAAACAAAATTGGATGCCGCGGTTACCCCCAGTCCAATGGAAGTGGCTAGAACACTGCATCTTCCATCTATACTGAATCAGTTTAGATTATTGCAGCCTGAGGATGTGGTCAAGTTGCTTGGAAGAAGTGCAGCTGATCACCTGCCCGCTTGATGCTTGCCCATACTGGTTTCTTAGAGCTAGCCACAGGGAGTTGACTTGGTGGGTACAGGAAGCGATTAATGCTTCACTGGAGAAAGGGTAAGTACCATCTGCCTTGAGAAGGTGGTGGTGTGGTGTGTCACCTCCTTAAGAAGTCCTCCCCTTGGCCAAGAAGCATTAAACAACTATTACCCAGTGGCAGATATCTCCTTTTGGGACAAAGCACTAGAGAAGGTGGCATCAGTCCAGCTTCAGGCATGCTTGGAGGAAGCTGATTACTTGGAACCATTCAAGCCTGGTCATGGCACTGAAACTGCCTTGGTTGCCCCAGTTGCTGATGTTTGGTGGGAGAAAGAAGAGGGCAGTTTGACCCTGCTCATTCTCCTCCCATCTCTCAGCCACTTTCGATACTGTTGATCACAGTATCCTTGTGGAGTTTCTCGTGGAAGTAAGGGTTGGGGGCATTGTGCTTCAGAAATCTGACAGCACACCTATTTACCCTGGCTTTTGACACCTGAGATGTATATTTTCAGGACCCACCTTATTTTTTTGAGATTGCTACCGGTAGTTGTTTTTAATGTTGTGTTTTCATTGTTGTAACCTGCTCATTGTTGTAACCCTTTATCTTACAGTAAAGGGCAGGTAAGTATGGCAAAGTTCTCCACCACTGTTAATGGGGCCTTGCGGATCACAAGTAACATTTTAGGAGCAGGCACACAGGCAGACATTCAGCAGCATTACACCATCCCAATTTGTAGAGGAAGACGCAAAATTAATCAGCCATAAGCACTGCTAAATTCATTATC
Source organism: Darevskia mixta (assembly GCA_034641385.1). Taxonomy (NCBI): domain Eukaryota; kingdom Metazoa; phylum Chordata; class Lepidosauria; order Squamata; family Lacertidae; genus Darevskia; species Darevskia mixta. The sequence goes on along the minus strand of JAWWNH010000029.1, from coordinate 47,909,618 downwards.
AAAGGTACAGCACATTCTTAAAGATATGTACTATGCCTTTTGATTTCACTGGGACTTACTCCCATATAAACATGCATGGGATTGTAGCCTTAGCATCACAGCAGACATTTCTAACATGCAAGTGGGTTTCTCTAACCCAAGTGTGTTATGTAGCCCATGGAAAACTCTGTCTGGCTCCTGGAATTCTCCCCGGACTGTACAAACCCTTTTCCAAGCCACACCCCTCACTGGCTCCATTCCACACCTTGAATATTTCTGCCTGGCGAGAATGTATCCCCGAGTTCTGATAATGCATCTTCCTTGCCTGGATGAAGGCTAAAGAGACCAGTATACTGTGCAAAGGTAAAATCTACATTCATTGATCCACCCACTTTCCCCTCTGGCCCCCATCCATCACAGCATGTGGCGGTTCACATATACCTAATAAAACCAAAACAAACTAATAACCCCCTCCCACACAAGAACATTTATTATTAAATTTATTGCACAATCAGGATAAATTTAGCATGTCATCAGGGCCTAAAAGAGTGCCTTTCGCCAACAACAACCGTAATTGCACAATACCTTCTGAATTAACAACAATGATTCCTTGCACCCCCTTCTGACTCTGAATTCGCTTAAGGGTTTCTTCTACCTCAGCCTGGAAGAAAAAGAAAATATGCAAGCGTATCTTGAAAGATGCAATTTGTTTTCCAATAATGCTGTGTAATAAGACATCTGGAAAGAGTGGAGGGGTAAGAGGATTCGGAGAGATACCGGTACTTCTCATGCTCCAAGCACAAAAGCACAGCTCTCTCCAGCGCCACCATATCATCAAAGTCTGCTTAAGCTTTTCTTAAGGCCACAATTTTCCTCCCATCATCTGGCAATAAGTCCTGGGAAGCCAGAAACTGGTTCTGCTTATCCGTTTCAGTGGCTTTGCTTATCAGGCTCAGACGTTACACAAGGCAGTGTGATGATAGGGTTGAAATCCTGGCGCATCTTGCACAGAGGTCTCCCCCTCTCATGTTACAACAAAGGCCTCTTCACACATCACTTCCTATATGGAAATCATCTTTATGCTGGAAAATACCCTGCAGAATGCAACCTGGGAAGCACAGTGCAAATATTTAAATGCTGCTGTGGCAAGCCAAGACGTGTCATTTAAAAGGTTTCATGGTTCAGCAGCAATGGCATGTAGATGGTTCTAAGAGGTAGGTTAGGGTCAGAAACGGACTGGCTCAAGGTCACCCAGTGAACTTCGTAACTAAGTGGGGAATTGAACTCTGGTTTCCCAGGCCCTGGTCATACAAACATACATCCCCACATATATATTTAAATGCTCTTTTTTGTTTTGTTTAGGCATGTCTACCTAGATAAGGATTTTTATTACACATAAAAGAGCTGAATTTGCCCAAATTTTAATAAGTTTTCTGTCTTCTTGATTTTAAAGTTTGATTTTGCTTTTTTAAAATATGCATGCTTTATTGTTTTGTCTATATTACTTAGAGAGTTATATTAATCATGTTAAACACACACACCATATATATATCTATATATACATATATATATATATAGTGCACGCACACCCCCACACCCCCACACACCTGCAACTCAGGATAATGCAGTGCATCTGATGATGTGGACTTATACTATAATAAATTAGTTAGGTCTTTCAGGTGCCACGATACACTTTTGTTATTTTGACAAAACTGTGTCAAAGGTACCCACCAGAGGTATCTGCCTGCAGATAATTTTGCCTAGACAAGGACAGACCTGTTATTAGGGAGACTGGAGGGCCATGACCACAACCACATGGAGAGGCGCCAATGGTTAAGGAAACAAGTAAAGTGGCCTGGAGCAATCAAAATCCAGAGCACAAAATCCAAACTAGACAAGTCCTGACCATGATCAAGTAAAAAATGTTCAGTTCTATATGCAATCTGAATATGTGGTAACAGGCCCTTTGCCCCATGCTCAAACATAAAATGAGGTTATATATTTTTCAAACTTCTGCAAACCTGGCAGGGAAGGGGGAGAGGGTTCCCTGTGGAGGCTGATGCTTCCCCTCTTCTTGGTAAGTTTTGGCTACAATGCTAGCAGCATTCAGCTCATGAGTTTGCTATTATAGTGGAAGTGATAGGGGAACACAAGGTTTAATAGCATACTTCAAATGTATGGTGTGCCCACACTTGAAATACCATATTTACTTGAATCTAATGCTCACCTTTTTGGGCCAAATTATGTTGCGGAAATTAAGGTGTGCATTAGATTTGATGGCACATTTACATTTGCCAGCAATTTTTATTATTTATTTATTTATTTTGTTTCAAAGTTCTGAACATTGAGGTGTGCATTAGATTTGATGGCGCATTAGACTCGAGTAAATATGGTACATGAGGCCACCACCATGCTGGAACTGTAAAGGAACTGCTTGACCAGTGGCTGCCTGGATGGCTGACTGCTTGGGAAGGACATGTTGACAGTCTTGGGTTCCACGATGGAGAAAAGGTGGGCTATATGCATCATATGGTGCTGGAGGAGACTCTTGAGAGTCCCATGGACTGCAAGAAGATCAAACCTATCCATTCTTAAAGAAATCAGCCCTGAGTGCTCATTAGAAGGACAGATCCTGAGGTTAAGGCTCCAGTACTCTGGCCACCTCATGAGAAGAGAAGACTCCCTAGAAAAGACCCTGATGTTGGGAAAGATTGAGGGCACAAGGAGAAGGGGACGACAGAGGACGAGATGGTTGGACAGTGTTCTCGAAGCTACTAACATTAGTCTGACCAAACTGCGGGAGGCAGTGGAAGACAGGAGTGCTTGGCGTGCTCTGGTCCATGGGGTCACGAAGAGTCAGACACGACTGAATGACAACAAATATGCATCATGGAACACCCATGCATTGTCTTCTATATACATGGCCAACAGTCAATAGTGTGTATTTCTGTATTCGGTGTGCTTATTCTATATGATTTTTGCTGTATTTATGATGCTCTATTATGTTCTGTCACACTATTGTCGTTTGTAAGCCGCTTTGGGATTCATCTGAATGAAAAGTGGCATAGAAATATAATAAATCAATCAATTCAAGAACATATGACACGCTCTGCTGGATCAGGCACCAATGACTATAGTTCAGCATCCTGTTCTCATAGTGGTCAATGAGATGTCTCAACGGGAAGCCTGCAAATCATAGAATCATAGAGTTGGAAGAGACCACAAGGGCCATCCAGTCCAACCCCCTGCCAAGCAGGAAACACCATCAGAGCATTCATGACAGGTGGCTGTCAAGCCTCTGCTTAAAGACCTCCAAAGAAGGAGACTCCACCACACTCCTTGGCAGCAAATTCCACTGCCTAACAGCTCTTACTGTCAGGAAGTTCTTCCTAATGTTTAGGTGGAATCTTCTTTCTTGTAGTCTGAATCCATTGCTCCGTGTCCTCTTCTCAGGAGCAGCAGAAAACAACTTTTCTCCCTCCTGTATATGACATCCTTTTATATATTTGAACATGGCTATCATATCACCCCTTAACCTTCTCTTCTCTAGGCTAAACATACCCAGCTCCCTAAGTCGTTCCTCATAAGGCATCGTTTCCAGGCCTTTGACCATTTTGGTTGCCCTCCTCTGGACACGTTCCAGCTTGTCAGTATCCTTCTTGAACTGTGGTGCCCAGAACTGGACACAGTATTCCAGGTGAGGTCTGACCAGAGCGGAATACAGTGGTACTATTACTTCCCTTGATCTAGATGCTATATTCCTATTGATGCAGCCCAGAATTGCATTGGCTTTTTTAGCTGCTGCATCACACTGTTGACTCATGTCAAGTTTGTGGTCTACCAAGACTCAAGACTCCTAGATCCTTTTCACATGTACTGCTCTCAAGCCAGGTGTCACCCATCCTGTATTTTTTGCCCAAGTGCAGTACTTTACATTTCTCCCTGTTAAAATTCATCTTGTTTGCTTTGGCCCAATTCTCTAATCTGTTAAGGTCATTTTGAAGTGTGATCCTGGCCTCTGGGGTATTAGCCACCCCTCCCAATTTGGTGTCATCTGCAAACTTGATCAGGATACCCTCAAGCCCATCATCCAAGTCATTGATAAAGATGTTGAATAAGACTGGGCCCAAGACAGAACCCTGTGGCACCCCACTAGTCACTTCTCTCCAGGATGAAATAAACCTGAGCACTCAGCACTCTCCACATTTGTGATACCCAGCAACTGGCATTCAGAGGCATACTGCCTCTGACAGTACAGGAAGAACATACCTGCTGTTGCTAGTAGGCCATGGATAGGGTCTTTTAAATTTAGTTGTACTGTACACAGGACTTAGGAAGCAACCCACATGCATCATCTTACAAATAGTTTTGGGTGCCAGCAACATGCCTTGGAGAGACCTTTTGACGGAAAGGAGAGCTAAAGTGATTTTAATAAAATAATATATACATGCAGCAGTCCCGAATCTATACATTTTGCAGAATTCCATACAAAGTACACTGAATGGCCAAATGTTGTGCAGGGGCAAAAGTCGTGGGTTTGGACACTAGCAACCACAAACGCAGACTCCGCTCTGCAAACAAATACAATGCAACAGAAAGCCACTCTCAGCAGACCCTGCCCCATTGTGATGTTGCAAAAAAATGAGCTCCTGGGAGTACAAAATGTATCAAACAGGAATGCATGCAGGTGAGAGCGCTGCGCATCATGAGCAGTGCGCCTGTTCTTATATGGGACCAGAAAGATGGTCATATCACGGAGATGGGGATGATGCTGAAAACAATGCAAGAGGCCCCGGACCCCGCATGCCAAGAGGACGGCCATGGAAATGCACGCGATCAGAGAGAAGCTGAACAGCAAAAGAAAAGAGCTGGTGAATGCAGTGGGCCCCTCAGCCACATCCTTTGACCCCGGACCCCGTGGCGCGCAGGAGCTGGCCGGGTGTGGCACATCACAAGGCGGCAGCGAAGTCTGCCCTGGACTTTTCCAAAGAGCTGCCCAGGAAGTCTCCACTGGTCTCCCGAAACCCACCCAGGAAGTCTCCTCTTTTCTGCGACGGGGAGAATTCAGCAGAAGCAGACCGCTCACCCCCCCCCCCCTCACTCACCATCTTGCAGAGAGGTAAGGAGACCAAATCCTTCCCTGGGAGGTACCCTCAAGCTGGCACCAGAGCCCCGTCACAGTGAGCGCGCGCGCCTGCGCCCCAGTCTCACCCGGCAGGGCGAGCCGCGTCCTTAACCAATCGTTAGAGAGGGAGGGCGGGTTCCCAAGTTTAGGGACCGGGTGTCATTTCCTACACCGCCCTCTTGTAGGAAAACATTCTGTGGGGGTGGGGGAAAGTGGGGGTGGCGGCTATGAATCGTTGCTTTGGAAGGCTCTCCATAAACACAGAATGGGTGCTTGCAACTTGGCGCGTGAAGGAAGAAAATGCGTAATGCTGGACGGCCCAGCAGCTCAAACAGAGGCGTCGGTAGCATAAGCTGTTCCCTCAAGGGAAAGAAAACTGAGCGTGATTTCAGAGCTGAGACCCAGGTTCAAATCCCTACTCGTTTGAAGCCCGCGGGATGGTGCTTGGAGACACTCGCTCTCCTTCTCGCGGTAGCTAAAATAGGAATTGGATGGGGAAAGAGTTTGCTACCTGGGTCCTTCTGGGGGGATGTAGATGTATGTAGGTAGAAAGAAAGCAGTAAGTAATTTAGTGTTTGAACATAAGATTGGCTTAAAAGAGATGGAACATTATAGAACATTTTCAAAGCACGCTTAAAAGCAGGTGGGGTGAGGTGCGGTGGAGAGGGTGCTTGACAAATTTCGCCTGGGAGATAGTCGATGCCACTGCCAAAGGGTGTGGGGGCTGCTTCTGGTATTCAAAACCATCCAAGTTTAAATCGAGAAGACCCAGCAGGGAGATTGTCTTAAAATATAGGTTCATATTAACAAACACAGTCCTTGGGAAAACCAGGCCCCAAATCTGTGAATTTTCAGCTGTCATTGGGCTGCTGGGATTGAAGGGACACAAGACTTTAGGGAGGGGTGTAGGTTTAGGGCTTGAGAAAGGTCAATACCAACCCCTTAAATTGATCCAGGAAACACAGTGGTACCAGTGATTTTCTTAATTGAGAGAAGGCTGATAAAAAGTTCTGCAAACCACCCACCCTCATTCTCTCACTCAAATTCCTGCCACAGGGTTAAGGGCAAGGTTGGGTGGCAGAGAATGGTAACATCCCCATCTGTACCTAGAAATCCCCACAAAGCTTATTGGTATCACCAGCAGCAGCAGGGGAGCCGCAGCAGCTGGGACAACTGCAGAGCAGGTACACTTTTGCCATCTCTCCCTGATCTGTGTTTGCTGCTGCTCTCCCTGCAGTGGATCATTGTTGGACAACAGGCTCCCACCCCGCTGATTTGCAATAGCTGGCCTGGACACCAGGCTTTTAGCTGGGGTGGGGAGATCAAATATAAAACCAAACAAATCACAGGGTTGACATGGGTTAGGGTGTGTTGGTATTTGAGGTTTTGTTTTGTTTCATCTGCTGGTTAGGGGTGGAACTATGATTTTTGTTTCTCTTTTAGTGCATTGCCAAAGTTTTCTATCACAATGATAGGGGTTTGTGTGGTTTTTAACACGCCGTATGAGATGTTCAAAGGGACGCGGGTGGCGCTGTGGGTTAAACCACAGAGCCTAGGGCTTGCCGATCAGGTCGGCTGTTCGAATCCCCACGACGGGGTGAGCTCCCATTGCTTGGTCCCTGCTCCTGCCAACCTAGCAGTTCGAAAGCACGTCAAAGTGCAAGTAGATAAATAGGTACCGCTCCAGAGGGAAGGTAAATGGAGTTTCCGTGCGCTGCTCTGGTTAGCCAGAAGCGGCTTAGTCATGCTGGCCACAGGACCTGGAAGCTGTATGCCGGCTCCCTCGGCCAATAATGCGAGATGAGCGCCGCAACCCGAGTCGGTCACGACAGGACCTAATGGTCAGGGGTCCCTTTATCTTATGAGATGTTCATGTTTTATATCAATTTCCCCCTATGATATGTATCTTTCCATGTAGGTCACTTGAAAGCCTTTTAAAAAACAAGCGACTATAATGTTTTAATAAATACCGGTAACCATGCTTAGCATCATTCTGTAAATGTGTTGTTTCGCATGAGGCCTTGCTTCCTCATTAACTCCTCTCTCTTTTAAAAGCACAACGTGCTATTTTAGTGCATAGACGGCTAATCTGTGGACTTCTTGAAATGGCTGTGCTCCAGCTCCCATCATCCCTGGCTGTGCTGAATGGGGCTGCTGGGAGTTTAAGCCCAACAAAATCTAAAAGGCCCCAGGATAGTCACCCCGATTTAGCAGAGGGCACACAACGTTGCCGGCTGTTTGGCACTATTCAAGTGCTATTCTGCCATCTAGTGCTATGGCCAGGAAATACATGTCTATACCGGTAACAGAAAAATTCCAAACAAATGTCACTAAAATGCAGTTATCTGCAGACTAGGACTTGCAGTAATGTAGAAGTTTTGGATATGGGAAATCCATCAATGTAAATGGGTTTATAATTAATTAATTAATAATTTATTATTTATACCCCGCCCATCTGGCTGGGTTTCCCCAGCCACTCTGGGCGGCTTCCAACAGAACATTAAAATGCAGTAATCTATTAAACATTAAAAGCCTCCCTAAACAGGGTTGCCTTCAGATGTCTTCTAAAAGTCTGGCAGTTGTTTTTCTCTTTGACATCTGGTGGGAGGGCGTTCCTCAGGGCGGGTGCCACTACTGAGAAGACCCTCTGCCTGGTTCCCTGTAACTTGGCTTCTCGTAGTGAGGGAACCGCCAGAAGGCCCTCAGCACTGGACCTCAGTGTCCGGGCAGAACGATGGGGGTGGAGACGCTCCTTCAGGTATAACTTTCCTCAGTTCTAACTGGATGCAACACTTTGATCCATTTGTGATCAACGACAGTGAGAGCATAACATACGCAAAAGCTTTTGTCATCAAAACAGGAAGCCTATGATTGATGTGCTACAATATTTCCTGGTACTGGTTTGTTACTGACAGTGTCATCACAATATCTCCACCTCACAATGGCAACCTAGGCTAAGACTAGTTCACTAAGGAGTCAACAGGATAGGAGAGAATTACAATTGTGCAGACAGCTACAAAGTGTGTGTTCAAAGTCCATGAAGCACACGTCAGTGTGAAATAAAAGGGAAACTTTAACCTAGAGGAAGCGTATGTGATGTGGAATTGGCTCCACTTTGGTAAAAACATAAATAAAAACAAACCCAACATTTGGTATAACATACACAATTCCATTTAAGTGACGATTAGAGTGAATGTACGTTGCTCAGTGACTGTGGTTGCATTGTTAAAGCTTTTAAGAGAAACATTTCACACCATAAAAGGAATGACAACAACCACCAGCTTTTCAGTACTTTTATAAAAGTTTGACTTGGTGAGAGACTTTTACAGTTACCTGAGTATTTGAAATTACAGTTCAAGGAAAATTTAACAATGGGATTCCAGTACAGTATTTTACAATCCAGTGCCTCTGATCCCAGTTCATAAACTAGTTAGCTAGGGCACATATACATAACAATGATTCCGGGGTGGGTGGGCGGGTGGGTGACGTGACAGACCATCACAAAAGGAGCTGGAGATACCAATGCACTGAATGCAGCTTCAATTCAAACCCCGCTGTAGTGTGTATGTATGATGAATAAGAGCTCTACACAATGAAAATGGTGATCATGAAACCTCACACACTAAAAACTGGAAATGTAAATTCCATACAACCTATCCTGAGCTTTCCAGAAAGATAAGGCTTAGAAAAAATTAAGATCTGTAGGCTGAAATACGTACTTTCATAAGGCAAAAATTCAAATAACTGATTAATGTTTCCAGTCCGATTGCGATGTTATCACACGCATGCAGCAGAATGTGGTTGTTATTGCTGTCCACATGCTGTTGAAGCTGTTTGAAGCAGACAAGTCTTAATATTTGCAGAAAAGACTTGTTGCAATCCAATTCATTTCAGTCCGTCGCCCATCAAACCAAACTGTGCTTCCACAAGTCTCCCCGGTTCCCACAATGAGAAGAGTGCGCCGACTGCTCAAATTACTTTTTATTATTGCAACATTACATGGCATAAAAATAACAGAATTTAGAATTTACAATGCAAAGGGACTTTAAAAGTAAGTTTTCATTCTGATCTTAGAAATATTGCAAGCATAATGCTTAACAACAAATCTCTTTTAACAATACTTCATGGTCAAGATTCCATTTCTTAAATATCCTCAGTTTTGAGTGTTCAAAATACTTTCTTGTGCTTGGGATATCCAGCCCCCATTACCCATGTAATACAGCAGTAGAGACAAATAAACATGCCATTTAAATTAAAATAAATTGAAGAAGCTAGACCCCCAGACTGCAAAAATATATACAAGCTTTTACTTTTTCCTGAACTAAACATCTGAGCCATAAAAATATTAAACAGCCTCGCGCCCTATAGAACTAGGGCTTCAGCTATTTCAATTAGAACTACTCTTTATTTTAAAAATATAGGGCAGAAAGCCTTTTGAATGATATTTATACATTAACAATATTCCTAGGTCCCTAAACAAATCATGAGCCATTATGGAGAACAGACTATTTTCCATAGCTTACTCTTGGTTACTTCATTTCATTTCTGTATTGTAAATGTTAGTTAACTAAGATGTATTAAAATCAATAAACAAAATATTTCTAAGGCTTTTTCTCCTCCATAAGCTATATTTCTAATACACCCATCAGGTGTTCTGGTAGGTGGCATAGGTAGACATATCTCCAGCATTCACACATGCGCCCTCTACCCACAGAAGCAGTAGGCCATTTGTGTAAGGGGAAAACTTCTAAATATATATATTTAGAAGACACACTGAAAGGGAGGAAATGGGGAGCATGTTCTATTACCCTCTTCTTGCAAGCTCCAGCCGAGGGGAAATGGGCTGTTTATATTACTTCACAGAAGAGTCCTAAAGTCAGACAGTTGTAAAAATGGTTGAGCCCACTAGCTTTCAATAGCCCTGAATTAAGTCTCCCCCCTCCTTGCCCCCACCCCTCCAAGTCTGGATGGGGAAGATGATATTTGTTACCAAGACAAAAATGTTTGATCTTCAACTGTTGCGGCAAGCTTTCAAACTTTGTTGCCTGTGCACAGCAGAACAATGCAAGTATATAGTTATCAACATGCACTACTGCTGGTTCAAATATCATCACTTCTCCCATTTCAGAGCTGCATGCACACCATGGACTTATAACAACCTGGAGGAAAGGATACAAGGCAGCCAAGCTGGGGTAAAGAACGAAGTGCTTTCGTTCCAAAACTGGGAGTGTAGTTTAAGTACTGTTGTAAGCTACGATGGAAGTTTTGAAATTGTGATAATATAAATAACTGAAGCGCAAATCAGATTTAAAATCAAGGGCTGCACAAGCTGCTCGTAAGAAGCTGCTCAGAGTGCTAGCCTAGAAGATGCACAGTCTCCATCCTCTAAAGGGTTACTGGGTGGGTTTTCCAATGTAAAATTTGGATTTTTTTTTCAAGAATTCCACTATTGCACATCCATTTCCTACAATACAATTCAATGCATGTTGACTCAGAAGTAAGTTTCACTGTGCTCAATGAGGTTCACTTCCAAGCAAATGTGCACAGGATTGCAGCCCCAGAGAAATTAAAGTGGCAGTTTCACGGCAATGCTTCAACCACTACTCGGAAGTGATATTCCCTCATTCTGAGGAAAACAAGAGTTGTTCATTTCAGGCATTCGTCTACAAACAGGACTGGAAATGAATTCCAGCTGCTGCCTTTTAAAGAGACCTTGTATTCTCTTTTAAATTCGCTACTAAAGTTGAGAATCAGTCAAGAATAAGTTAAAATTCCTATGAGTTTGAAGAAGCACATTCAAATGTAGGGATAAACCTGAGGAATGTGATCATCATGGTTAAATAAATAAAAGTGCTATGCTCTGTAAGTGTGCATTAGTTTTTCAGGTCCTACTCTGCAGCTTGAACTGAGGTGATGCGGGAATAAAGTTTGGAAGGCAGACACAGTTAGATCTCACTTGGGTAAGAAACAGTTAACATAAGCAATGGATCTGTTTACAGCACCTCCAGAGTCTGATTGCAAGGAAGCATTGTTAGCAATAGGATGGGTGGTGCAGCATGGCAGCTACCAATGGACTTCCCAGTGCACCAGCAGCAAAATCAAGAACACATTCCAGTTAATGAACATGACCCAAGACAGAACCCCAGAAGTACAGGAAGCCTCTGGTTAGGGAAGATTTCATTTATAGCTGTATCATTCTTGGATTTCACAAAGGGACTCAGGAGAAATCAATAATTAGTGGGAATAAAATGGCAGGATAACATCCATTTACTTACACACTAGCAATTGTTTAAATAAATCAAGGTCAAGTCCTGTTTACAGTAAGAAGTGCAACTAGCAGAGGCAGTGAAGAACTCACACCATATATGACTTAACGTTCTTCAGGTGCAAATTCTCCCCAATTGTTATTCTTGCCCAAATCCTTCTGTTTCTTCTATTGCAAACAACAGCTTTTCCTTCAGTTGCTCATAACTCTTGTATGGCGGCAAGTCCAAGCGGTTGAAACTGAAAATAAGCAGCAAACCTCACTTTCATTTGAATAATTAACCCACAAACACAGGGAACAAAAGTTCCCCACTATTTACAGCCTTGACAGTTTAAAATGTGAGAGGCATATTTATCTGACATTATTCCTCATCTTTGGTTCATAGCAGCAACCTAGGTACAATATTGTGAACTTCCAGGTTTCTATCTTGTGTGCTAATCTGCTTCATTCTATTAGAAACATACTGTCCACAGGGTTGAATCCAGACTCTGCCCTCAGAAGGGCTCCTTCTGCACATACAAGACTTTTAATTGAGGAATCCTACTGGCAAAAGATGGGTGCTTCTTCCAATTTTTCCTCCCCCCTGCAGCTGGCAGTGTCATTTCCCACTGCAAAGGGAAGTGAGCAATGTCTCCTCCCCCACTTATATCAGCTGAAGTGAAGGGTTCAACTTCATAGTAAGTATATGTTTATTTCCCAAGACCTTAGGGAATAATGATTTTAATAGGACTGTGAATGAATCTGTTTTTCGATACTGGTTGTTGTTGTTTTTAAAAAACGTTTTCACAACTTTTCATTCCTGGGTAGGCAAGAATATCTATATCTAAAATAGAGTGAAGGAGAGCCTCATCAAGGGCTGTCATGTAGAATGGTATAGCAATGCTCTCAACATGCTTGAAATGCTTATTTTGGCATCTGACAAAATGGTAAATTAAGAAGCAGCGAAGAACATCTTAAACAAATTATGTTTTGTATGAAGGCACACCATTTGCTAAAGGCAACACATGATTTTGTGCGTCCAGTGTTGAGGTTACATGACCCTAATTATTCCTTGTAAAACGGATTTAAGCAACCAATTACACAAACCAAATTACTCACATTTCTTGTGAATTTGATCTAAAAAAATACAGTACATCTGTCATTCTAGATGAAACCAACATAGGTTGAGCAGACTTACTTTAAGTGCTCATTTTTAAACCAGAAACTTGGGATCTCTGGGCTACTGCACACATTTTGTGGAGTCAAACATGAGTTTGCTATCAAGTGTACAGTTAATAAGAAGCTCCAGCTGATTATATCTTTATGATGCATATTGACAATTTTGTATGTCACATTCATATGTGTGCCATGTATTGAGGTGCAATTTTATACATCTTACATGTATAACTAAAAAACATGATGTGGTGCTAAATCTCTTATTTAAATCCCAAATAGGATCATCAACAGTAGAAAGAAGTCTCAGAATCACAATTCTCATCAAATATATTTTACTCACCAGGTATGGCTTCTAGGTAACCAGTTTTCTTTGCCAACTTTCTCAATACAAAACTTCTGGGGTCCATTACTCCCTAAAATAAAATAATTAATAATAATAATAATAATATAATAATAATAATAATAATAATAATAATAATAATAATAATAATAATAATAATGGATATGGGGAAATAAAAATTGCAAATATTTTTTTCATAACTAAATACACATTGAAAATAAAATCAGTTTAGGCCCAGACATTTGCATTTGATAAGAAGTAACCCTAAGACGAGTTCTCAAAGTTTTAAGAACTCAGGTGTATTTGATGGCAATGGAAGACACTGGTCATACTATCGAATTCCTGTCAGCAAACTCTTCCCAGAAAGTGGCATTGCCACTACAGCATGGTAAAATATTGTCATGCAAAGCTCTTGCATGGCTCAGATATGACCAGGGAGTCATAAAGTGCTCTATATAGCCTCTAGATGAAATTATTGCAATGCTTTATACATTGGGCTGCTTTTGAAGACAATTTGGAAACCATAAGTAGGGCAGAATTTGGCAGCCAGATATATGCTTTGGCCACTCAGGCCACCAATTCTGGCCTGAGTAGAAAGTCAATTTGCTTCCAAGCCTAATTGGAAGTGCTGGTTTTGACCCTATATGCATCGGGACCACCATACTTCAAGGAACACCTTCCCCAAAAATTTTGAACTGGCAACTCAAGCCAACATTCTGACACACAGGGTCATCCTGGCTCTCGTACACTTAGGAATAATTTTGCATACCCATGAGGTCAGAAAATCCTCCAACTGGTAATCGGCATGTTCCAGTAACAAACTGTAGTAGTCTCATCCTCTTCTCATTATCTATGTCCTTCACAAACTGAAAGAGAACACATTTAAAATAGCTGTACAGACCCCATTCCTATTCTAAGTCTTAAAAACAAATAAAATGTATATAATTCATTCTCATATCCTTGTGTTTTGAGGTTCTATTTTTTGGTAAAAGGGCAGTGTAAGGAACAAGGGTAGAGGCATAGGGAAAACAAAGACAGATTCCATGTGGAATAATAGTGGGAGAGCCTTTCGAGGAAGCTTATTTAACTAGAGTGCCTGGATAAGCTTCTGAAGTATTAGTGTGAGACATCACTGGTGTTAGCTGTATTCCACTGAAGATTTTGTATGGTTTAAAGACTGTAAAATGTCTTAAGAGTTAACTAAAAAAAGAAAGAAAGCCTTTCCTCCTCATCCGTGATTTCTTTTTCCAAGCCTGGAGATGCCCACATTCTTCAGTGTTTGTAATCTCATTCCCAGGTAAAGAAAGGATTTGAAATAAGAAACATTTTTGCACAGTTCTGAACATGTAGATCCATAGAATAGTTTGTAAGCAACCACAAAGTAGCAGCCACATAAGATCACTGCCAAAGGACACTGTACCTTAGTGAGTTTTTGTCAGCCATCATATACTATCATTTTTAACTTTGTCACCTAAGTCTGGCTTCACTATTGCCATATTTTTCATACATAGAACTTGTAGCATACGTGCAAAATGTTCCAGCTTCAATCCCTGGCATCTCCAGATAGGACTGGAAAAAGATGCTGTCTAAAACCTTGAAAAGCCACTGCCCATCAATGTACTCTACAATTAAGGTAATACTGAGCTAGATGGACCCTGTTCTGACTAAGTGTAAGGCAACTTCCTATGCTTAAAGTATTTTTACTATCCCTCACATAATTCCAGTAGGAAAGCTGCTACTTTTCCCATTTTTAGATGTGCAAGAAAGGCTGAACAATTGTGACATGCATTGCACAGGGTCAAGCAGCATCTATAGCTGGGTATAAACCAGAAACAGTTCTAAGGTGCCACAAGAATCCTATTATTTAGGCAGCAACAGTCTTAGCATGGCTCCCCCTCTGAAATCTGTTGGCATCCTGTAATCTTAATACTTAGGTAACTATTGGAACAAGAACAGAAGAGATCCTAGATTCCCAAAAGTTCCATTAGTGGTACATTTGGCACAATTTTTGCTGCAATACAAACCTGCCAAAACCACATTATTTGCTTGCTTGTTCTGGTATAATGTCGGTAGATGGTATGCCTTTGCCAGTCAGTCAAGTCAATCTCTTGCATTCCACACAAAAGCACCTTTTTGAAGAGAAATAGTTGAACACCAGCTAGGTTAGTGAAACTCTGATGCCATGATACGTTGGTGTAAGAGATGACGGAAGAATCTCTTAGATACTCAAAGGGTTAATGAAGAGTTAGTATCTTTCTAGACATGGTGCATTTAGGAATTCTTCATTTTCTAGCTCAGTTGTCCAAGTTTTTAAACACAATTGTAGTATCCTTGTTTAGAAGAGTTTCATATGTACAGGGCGATGTGCCTCTGTGTTAAAACATGTTAAAATATACTTTGCCATGTTAAGGTGATTGTCTACCCTTGTATCAGGCTGTGTGATGCCCTCCAGGTGCTATGAACTTTCCTGAACACAGTCAATGCTGGCTGGAGCCAATGAAGGTTGTAGTCCACAACGTCTGGCTACTCCAGATTAACTAAACTGCAACGTCTTTATTATAACTCTGCTTCAACAGACTCATGTCATAAAAGTGCCACCGCATTTATAAACCCCTTCAAATATGCTAACCATTTCTCAACTAAGCCTTATGCCCAAAGGATTAGACATACCTCAAGCTCTTTTGCATCAAAGTACTGCAAGTACTGCTGTGGTAAGATCTCATTGAAACCTTCAAAGAAAGCTTGTGTCTGCTCTTCAACACCCCTGGATAGTCTCCACTCTGCCACTAGCCTGGAGTATGAAAACACACAGTTACTCCAAACACGCCCAACCAAGTCTGAAAATGTTGATTTTTTTATGAGCAACAATATTAATTAAATTGTAGTAGGTATTATAGTAGACAGACATTGAATTTGCAGTGGAAGGTTCCATGGCAGAATTACAACATTGTGCCATGCGACACAGACAGAGGTTACTGCTTAAGACTATAGCACACCAATCATGATAGTTTCCGATGCATGAATATGCTCACGCTGTATTTCAGGCAAGACTAGCTTTGATGTAGCATTTTGACTATTTTACTGATAAGCCCACATCTATTTTACATGTGGGCCTTCATGAAGAGGTTTGATAATACTTCCAAAACATTAAAAAGGGAAAGTTTATATAATTAAAAAACAAATGGTTAAAGATAAAATAAACTTGCAAACCAACTTTGAACTTACTTAATGTATTCCTCTTTGTTTTCCTCAGTAACCAGGATGTTGCTACCATTGGGTTTCAAATCATGGCTCTTTATTTCACCTAGAATTTCCTTATCAACTGAGAAATACATCTCCAAGCCACATTCCTCAATATTGTTTTCCCTACAAAACAAATACCATATATATTAACTACAGAAACCTATTTTCATGAAGTGCAATCAGCAGTATCATTAAACAAGTTGATGCCACAAGCCAAAAAAGTTGTCCTTCAAATTCCTTTTGTTCATCAACCAATGGAGATGGAGGCATATTCTACAATGAGATTTTTTTAAAAATGTAAGGGGAAAAGGTTTTCTGAAATTTTGATGTTGAATGTTCATATATATTTTCTGTATACCAAAAAGTTTGGTATCTATACTAGCTATCCTGTAATAATTTACAGTACCTCAGAAGTGGCACGCAATAATATTTAACAGGTACATATTTTACATTTCATATCAAGCATTTTATAATCCCTACTTCCCATTTTTTAAAAAAAAACAAAAACAAATGATCAAAGCAGTTTACAATCCAAACAAAATATTACGAAAAGATTTAATGTCTGGCAAAATAAGGAATGTCAATATTCACTTTGGTTTATAGGCAAATGTTCTTATTTTTAAAAATTACACTTGAACAGTAAAACTGACTTTTAAAACAAATTGCAAATGTTTTTAACACTAATCCATACATATCAAATCACAGCACTGACTTTCAAACATGCACACACACACACACACACACACACACACAAAGTCGCACATTTTAACATCTACAATATTTCAAGAATTGAGAAGCTGACTTCAGAAACTCACTTTACCCAGATGAGTGAGTTGTAAAACTCAGGATCTATAGATTCTAAATCCTTTAGTCCTACTGGCTTGTTGAGGATACGTTTGTAGAATGGTAGAGAAAAACCCGTGTCTATAAATTTCACATGGAATAAAGCCTGCAAAAGATGGAAACTATTAATTATTTATTTTATAGCAATCCTTGTCTAGTCAATCTCATAACCAGCAAACAGGTGCCTGCAGCCTACATTTTGGAAGAAACAATGAATTAAAGGCCATCTTAAAGTCACTCGAAAACTAGTAGCTATTTCCTTAGGTGGATGTGCTGGGTTGATAGTTACTGGTGACAAGAGAAAAGGGAAGCACAGAAAACATGTGAGGTATAATCCCTCCCTGGGTGGAATAGGCTATAATTCCCCACGATACAGATTATGGGTGGGATTCACCTAATGAATCCCATCTGTGGAACCCTTGTGCAAGGATTTCCCCTTGCACAAAAGGGCTCTCCCCCCTCCACTCAGGCAGAATTTTCAGGTGGTGCTTTTACCTGAAAATTGCTATAGGATACTATACATTTTGGAGCTGTAGGTTAATACGGATGATATCTAGCAAAGCCACACTCAACAGTATGATGATACAACCCAAGCAACACAATGGCGAAGATAATACAAACAATTATAAGCCCACTGAAATGGGGGTAATTCGTTAATTTCTGAGGCATTGTGTCAGGATTTGTCTTTGTCTTACACATCCGATAAACAATGCTCATCATCTATTATCTTTGCCATTGTGTTGCTTGGGTTGTATCATTATCTTTGCTGGCAGCACAGGTTTCATCTTTCTAGCACACTCAACAGTATAGTGATTGAAATTAATGGATTCAAGTCATTATTTATTATACTCAGTTGGCTTATAACCCGTACTTCATTAAAACCAGCCCTAGAGTAGGGTGCAACTTAAAAATACATAATTCATAATAAAACAAATTGAAAAAATCAAATCATAATAAACCAAATTTATAGCACAGCACAAGCATGACCAAGCATGTTTTCATTGTCACGAGCATTAAGGAAAAGAAACAGAATTAAGCACCTGGTATGTAAGAGTGTAAGAGTGCAATGCAATGCACTGCAAACAACATTGCAATCCCTCTTGTCAAGAGTGGGGGTTTTTTAGTCTAGGTTGCCCTGTCCCCACATGCAGACTTAAGAGTTTCTGCCACACATTAAGAGAAAATAAAAAATTAAAAAAATCCTCATTCTACCAGGAAACTTTCAGCTTGTCCTTACTATGTTCCCACAAACTCCCCTATTTATTATTTTGTGCTCTGAACTCACCATGGCAATAAATCTGCCAATAAAGTGGAAGTATTTCAGGTGGTCTGGATTGATGTAAGAAGCTGGATTTATCTGTAGGCAGTAGTTATCCTTTCCTGCATATTCAAACAGGCAATACATTGGGTTCAGCACTTCATGCGACAACAGAAAGAACCATTCCCTGAAACCACATAAAGAACTCACAGTCAACACCACAAGAACCAAGTATTAGGTTTAAACATTGTGTACAGATTCCATAGTGCTAATTTAACCTCCAAAGCTAACATTAACTATTGGGGCAATCTATTATGTTCAGCCTGCCCACAGCTAGTTGGAATGAGCATGTCAAGTGCTTGGATAGGACACCAAAAGTAGTTCTCAGTTATAGAAATTCAGGTGCTTCTAAAAAGACTAGGATTACTCAAGGTTCAGATGCAGATAATTAGCAATTTACTTATGCTGGCTTCAGCTCCTACATGCGGTACTGTTTGAGGCTTATCATTTTTCTTTTGCATATGGAAACTCAGGGTTCTCTTTATAAACAGGCCAACACTATTCTTGCAATGCCCATGTACATCTCTTAAACAATGTCACAATACTGAGTGAAATTAATTGTGTCCAAGATGCAGCCCTGTGACTTCTGATGTGGAATCAGATGTTCAGTTTATAAATACTGATGCTGACTTTACATTTTTAAGCTTTAGAGTGTATTGACTGATATGCTGGGATATTTGGCTTTAGAATAGAAACTTACAACCAGTATAGCCAGAGTAGATAAAATCATTTTAAAGATAGTTATATGTATAATGAAGGACTGACCCAGCACTAAAGGTATGGTTATTTTGAGTGCCGCAAAACACAAAACTAGGAATCAATTTTAGTGGTTATCAAACTTTTTTGCTACATCAGCTAAAGAACCAAGTATTGTGAGTCTAGCCCAACTCAGCTGATACAAATATTACCAGGACACATGAAGATTTAAGTCAGGGGTAGGGAACTGGATTCAACCTAAAGGCCAGAACCTGACCTCCCCGCAAAGGCCACTTTGACAGCTGGGTGGTGCTATCCACTTGTCAAAATCGGTGACAACTTCAAAGGGGCCTACTGTTGGCAGTGACAATTGGTGCCAACAGCAAATCTTGGTTTGTCCATCTCTAGGCACTGATTGGATTCAAACTGTGCCTGTAAAGAGACAATTTCCCTCTGCAAACCAGCGAAGTCTGCCGAAGGAAAACGCCCATTTGCAGGCATGTTTTGCCAAGGCACAATTGAGAGCACACTTCAAGCTCCTTATTGTTCCCTTGCAGCCATGTGATGTCATGCGTGGGGTGAATAGGAATGGTTTGCAGTCAAATTAGGAATGCTAATTAGGTCCACAGGCTGAAGCTTTCTCACCAATGATATAAACGTTATCCATGATACTAGAGCCCAAATTTGTTTATTGAAAAGTTGTGTATATAACACACACACAAAAGCTTTAAATCTGCAAGTTTCCCTTTTCCGGATACTGACAGGTTAAACCCCAAATTAGATAGAACTTTCTTTTTTTTAAAGAAAGCTCCAAAGAAAAGGGTCACAGTTTTTTTTTAAATGTAACCCCAGTTGTCTAAAAAGCTTTCCTACCATACAATTTCAAGTGCCTATGGTTCTATTTGTTTTACATAGTAATACATCCCTACCGTGCAACACCTCCATAATCTAATCCTTCTTCACCAGGGAAAATGACCCACAAACGTCTTCGTAGGTCCGCAGGGCTGAGGCTCATTATCTTAGTGGAAGAAGTAATAGAAGATTAACATTCTAATAATTGTTCACACAGTCATGCACATTAAAATGGACACTGGTATATGTTGATTTTGCTGTTTTACTCATTTATTCTGGATCAGCAGATCCCTGAAACATTTAATAAGCCATTTAGAGAGGAAGGTTGACATTCAACAGATTAAGAAAGGGCTGAAACATAGTTCAGATCAAATACACATACTCCACACATTTTGCAATGCTTTAAGTACTGAAACACAGCTCAATTACCTGCTGAAATGAATCTTCAAACAATGTTTTTCTGCTCACTGTGATTTTAATGTGCTGGGGCAGGGCCAATTGCTAAAATGTAAGAAACAGATTTGAAAAAACAAGCCAACTACATAATAATATGGCAATATATGATAAAGCATATGAAAATACTGAATTCAAGAAATCCTGGTTGCACATATGTGAACTGGTTTGCATGTACGGTATAGTATTAACACATATGGAAGTGTGCCAGATGCAGCTGTGTATGGTTAAAAAAAGAATCCTAAGATATCCCTTCCACATGTGCATGTCAGCTATGAATCTGAATGCAGGCAGGTCGTTATCTAACACATAGGGCAGATCTACCATGAAAGAATGCAATAGATTGATGTGTTTCCATCTTTACCAGGTGTGGGGAACCTGTGGCCCTCTAGATGCTGCTTGACTACAATCCCCATCATCCTTGACCATTGGGCCATGCTGGCTGGGGCTGATGGGAGTGGTAGCCCTACAATATCCAGAGGACCAAAGGTTCCCCACCCCTGTTTTACAGAGATAGGTACAACTGTGAATTATTCTCCCATGTGTGGTACTAGCTGCTTACAATGTATTGTTGCATACACATATCCTTGAAAAGGGGCCATTGACACCATCGCTAGATATTGCCAGTAAAATAAAGTTGTCGTATAATGTGGATAGTATTCCCATTGATGTTCATGAATAATTCCAAATATACACGGTAAAAATAGAAGCTCTGTAAACTTTATTTTGTAAAACAACTCCAATTCAAACTTATGCTGAGAGAAGTTTACTCCTTTGTGCATTCATCTAGTTTACTAATGCTTTCACCTGACAAAGTTTAACTATTTAATGACTGACTGCCCTTTGGCCAAAAACTTCTAAGGATGTTTTTGAGTTTGCACATAAGACAAACTCTAAGATAATGCTTTTATCGGATGGCAAATTATCACAGTTATTCTCATTAATATTCATTTGTTAATGTAGAGGACAGTGCAACTATAAACTTGCAGTAAAACTCTTTCCCCAAAATAAAATATAACTTACCTGACACCAAAACCGGAAGTATTGGACCTTTGCTTTGAAATCACGAACATATGCTATCTGGGGTCCATTATCTCTGGAAACAGAAGTAAAAAAATCACTGGAATACAGTTGTGCAATTGTCATCCATTTCAGTTCCTTGCCCAGTTAACTGATTCACAAAAGGAAGGTTCATTTTGTGGAAGCACATATAGCTACAATATAGCTAGGTAAATTATTCCTCAAGAAAAAAATCATCTCCCTTCTTATCTTTACTCAGTGGCATGCTACTAGTACACCGAGGAGTTGTAATTTTCCATGGGCCTCTGTAGCCTTTCTTCCTAGCATGGTAGCAGCCCATTAGGGAAGGATGCAAGAGATTGATCCTATTTCCCCCTCTTCTCTTACCTCAACCTGACTACTACTGCCTCTCCTACTTTCACCATTCCACTAAGTACGGTAGGTGTGATTAAAAGGGAAGGGTGGAGGGGATAGAGGGAGCTAGATGAGTGAAGAGGAAACTGGGAATTCTCTGATTTGAAATTTAATCTTTGGGGTCTTTGAAGCAAAACTGATAAAACGCTGAAGCGCAGGTTAAATAAGTACTAAAGGAAAAATTGGTGTATATTATTTTATAAATAATGGAAGTATTTAACATTTAATAGCACATAAAAAAACCTTAGGTGAGTTGTTGAACATACTCTGCTAACATTTTAAGACCAGCATCATTTGTTTTCACCACCAAAGGTAACCAAGTTTAATCATACGGCTATCCAGCAGTGCGTATAACAGATACCAATAGTAGAAAGGAAGTAGTAATACAAAATTTTAGTAAGAAAGCTTACAGAGCCGATTTCCCAGTACGAGGATCAATATAGGTAGTTGTTCTTCTATTGTGATCCACAAAATATGGAATTCCATCTACAGTGAATCTCATCTCCCAGCCCTCTGGCAAAGGTTTCTCATTTAATTGACTGCAGAAACAGATATACACAACACATAAATCTCTTTATACTGGTACATATTTTTCACACATAGTAAAAGGTACTGTTCCAATTTTATTCCAGGTATTTCATTTAGCTTTATTAGACCCAAGATAGTGAATAGAACTCTTAGTTATACTGAGCTCTAAGGAATGCACAGCTAACACCACAAATCCAAAATGGAAAACAGTTTGTCAAGAAGTTAAATGCCTACCCCCATCTCAAAAGGGAGCATGTGCTATTACAATTAATCACACGGAATCAGAATAGGGAAGAAAAATTAAACATTACATCAGACAGCCTAATAAGAGAAGACTCAGAAATACTTTATATCCTGCTCACAGAATGTAGGTTGATGTGTGGGTTACACCCTGTTTGCTTGTTACCTAGGACTCAGCTATACTGTACTTAAGTCAATTATATCGTTATAACTGCTTTATAAACACCAGATGGCGCACCAATGTGATTTTCCATTATGAGCTTTATAACATGTTTTCCTGTAACTTTTTTTTTATGCGTTTAGATCCTGCCTTAGTTATCTGTTGGTCACAAAAGAACTCAGAGAGCTTCATGGGGGTGTATCCTTCATTTCCCCTCTCTGCTAATGTTATATAAATGTAGAACAGGGATTATTATATGTAAGAGGTGTATAAACAGGTCATTTTCCAGTGTATTCAGGGTGTTTTAAGCGTTTGGGGAGAAATCCTCACAGGATTACAGAAGTGCAGGTCTGGGATACACCTGAAGATTATTTAGCACAATGCCTGTTTTTAGGGCCTCAAATATGTATTACTTTCTAATCCTTCTCGGAGATATTCTAGAGAGTATGCCTTTAAAATATTAAGCTATTTTTCCATTCCTCCTTTTTAAAAGAATTCTAGCAAGATATGAAATAAGGAACAGGAGTAGAATGCTTATTGAAAACAAGTCTCTGCAAGACTCTGGCTGAGATCCAAGGAGGCAAAGTTCTTCCATGTGTGCAAGGCGGATTTCTGACTTTCTATTGCAGCAATGAGCACCTGTGCCTTTGGGAATGCAGCTTCAGAGGGTTCTTTGTGCAGCAGAAAGGGGGTGCTAAGAACACCTGCATCCAGGCAGATGACGACACATGACCTTTGAGATCTCCGCCTTTGATCATGTTATTAGGTTAGCCGATAAAAGAATGGCAAAATGAGTCAAAAGTTGTACAATATGCTGAGTTGCCAGCAAGTAATTTGTAACACTGCACTAGATGCAATACGTTCTTTTACCCACCAACTGACTAATACTGGATATGAAATAAACAACAGGATATGAAATAAAATAATATTGAGTACAATAAATGTTTTTATTGTGTGTTGGATGCAAATATGAGGATTTCCTTTTTGGTTCTTCTAGTAATAATTTCCTTATGTTTTGTTTCAACAAGAAATATTCCTCTTAAGAAACCACTTCCTTATATCTACTACTTTCCCCTTATGTTCTCAATACACTTTTTTTTAATCAATCAATCTCCTTTATTGGCATAGAAAAAGTGCATCGTATACATGGATCAGAACACAACACAGTTAATGGAACATAGTAGGAAATACTTTAGGCTAAAACTGTCCAGACATTGTGAGTTATGAAAATGGCTCTTAGGACCTACGGTGACGTAATTCATGGAATATACTTTTGATAAGCGACATGCTTTAGTAGTCTAAAATCTAGCCTTATTTCAGTTTAGATCCATTTCAACCTAGCTTCAAGACTGGTTTGGGCACTGAAACAGCCCCAGCAGCTCTGACTGACAACCTGTATGGAGAAAGAAACATGGGGAGTGCATGGGTCTCCTGGAGTGGTTCTGTGAGTTGGAGGCACTGCTCCTATCTGCGGGGCCACCACCAGAGTAGCAGCAAGGGCAGACTGCTGCTTTGTCTTTTGGCATTTGTGCTGTGGGGTCCTGTGGGGTTCCATTCTGTACCCCACACTTTTTAACATCTATGTAAAGCTGCTAGGAAGTGTCATCTGGAGATTTGGAGAACTGCATGCCTAGTATGCAGATAATATCCAGCTCTCGCTCTCTCCATACCACTTTACTAGTGTCTGGAGGTGATAATGGGCTGGGTGAGGACTTCCAAACTTAGATTGAATCTGGACATGATGCAAGTGCTGATAGTTCTTATATTCAGGAATTGAGGCGCCCTGTGTTAGTTGGGACCACACTCCTTCTGAAGGACAAGGTGTGTAGCCTGGGGGTGCTCCTGGAACCCATACTTTCAACTGGAAGCTCAGGTGGCTCCAGGGGCAAGAAGTGCCTATTTCCAGCTAGGGCTGGTTCACCAGCTATAGTCCTTTCCAAACCAAGATACCACAGTATGGGCCACTATGGCTAGGTTAACCTCCCATTTAGCACAACTGCAATGTGTTCTAAATGAGGCTGTCCTTGAAGATGGTCTAGAAGCTGGAGCTAGTGACAATGCAGCCATCAGTTGAGTGGCACTGCAAGGTGGGTCCATATCTCAACAAATCTTAAGAACTGCACTGGATGTCTATTCACTGATGGGCCCAACTTAAGGTTTTGATTCTGGTGTATCAAACCCTATATAGCCTGGGCCCCAAGTACTTGAAGAAGAACTTCTGCCAATATATCTCATTCTTAGACTTAAAATCTGCAGAGCAGGTCCTATTCATGATCCCACCTATGCCTGTGGTACATTATGCAGGGACCTGGGATATGGCCTTCTCTGTTATGGCACCTTCATTTTGGAACATCCTCCCATTAGTAATACAGTTGTCCCCCTCAATAACAGCTTGTTGTAGTCAGGTAAAACAGTTTTGTCCATCAGGCTCTTGTGGGGAGATGAGCAAAGAATGATTTTGTTCATCATGATTGTTAATCATAATATATATGGGTTTTGGTTTTAATATATCTTGAGCTATGCATTTATTATTTGCTGGGGAATCTCTCTGGGATGAAGGAAAGTTTAGAAATAGTAGTAAACCAAAATGTTGCCTATGTTTGCTTGATTTTGGATTATGTTTTGAAGACTAGTAAGAGAAGAGAAAAATCTTACCCTTGGCTTCTGGGATCTTCCCACTGTGTGATGCGTGTATTGTGATTGACAAAATACACTCTGCCATTGGCGTCTGTTCTCTTTTCTGAGGGAATATAAATTAGTACCATCTTAGTTATCATGGACATATGGTTTTAATGTTAAGATAATGGCAGTGAATTATATATGCCAGGACCTATGGGGAATATCTCACTTCTTTCTCCCCTCCGCAGGACTCCCTGCCAACAAAAAAACCTCTTAAGGGTTGGGGGCCCTCATGAAAGACTTGGGATGGAGAACAGTGGGAACAGGAAATCTGGCAGAGGCAGCTTGCCTAAGCGTGATTTTTCTGTAGGGACACAAGGGGAAGCAGAGGGCAGGAGGGAAATGAAGTTCACTTTGTGCAAGCACTTCTTTAGATAGAACCCCATGTGTTTGGCAGTTCTGCTCCCCCCTTTGACTTGAATTGTGCCCAAATGCCCAGTCTGGAAACTCAGCATTTCATACCAGCTGTTTGAACATATCACCCAACTAATGAATACATTGTGTTCCATCATCTTAACTTCCTAGTTCATGAAACCTCAGTGGCACAGCACTTTATATCCAAGTCAAGAACATCTACTTCAGGGAGAACCTTGCACAGGTCAATAGTAAGTGAGATAGCAGTACAGATGATTGGTTGTGAGAGTAGGGCTCAGATTCCTGTCCTAGATGAAACACCGTTACTTATGATTCTGCTGCTAAACTAATAGAGGTCCCTAGACTTGTATACCAACTCAATGACAAGAGCCTAGAATATGTATGAACTATAGGTCTTCACTCCTGAAGGCACACTCTTCCATTGTCTCCTGAAACAGATGGATGCCAACCAATGGGTCTTTATGCTTCTCAGATGAGCTGTGCTACATATTACACTATTTCTCTTGGGATATGAACAAAATTTATCTACAAAGACTGCCCAACACCTACTGAGATTTGCAGTCTGGCTGGCCGGAGAGCTCTGAATTTGAAGAGACATTATTGTGATCCCCGAGTAAACTCTACTACTTTTATCAGGTTTCTGGAGTCATCAGAGTGCAAAAAAACCTAAAACCTCATGATGGCAGAGGAATAGCTAGACTCAGTGTTGGCTTGGACCACAATATAAGTGATGTTGAGAACCAGAACTTTTAAAGACCTTACCCCATCCATGTGGCAGGGGACCAAGAGGATCAAATTCTTTGTTCTGTGTAAAGTCTTGATTCTGCAATCAGAAGAAAGCATACTGTAAACTACTGACTAAAAAATCTAAGCTTGGATAAATCATATGCATTATACTTACAACTGTTTATTTTTTAAAAGACCTTTCCACCTTTTTGTAATGAAGGTAAAAATCACCTAACAAGATAGTCTCTGGACCTATTTGTTTTAACTTTGGCAAGTTTCTTACCCATCAGCACCTCTCTCACTTTTCCATACAAATGCCCACAAAAACTAGGAAAGGAATAGGATTTTACCATCCCAAAATGGTAATATGTCTGTCCTTGTGGGAGAACCACTGCATCCACCTTTCTGGAATCTGACAGACTTCCACTCCTCAGTAGAGGCAACCTACTTTCATCCAATTCTGCGAAAATAAAAATACCAAGCCAGAGACCTGATAATGTAATATGGTTTCCAAGGATGGCATCCTGTGAAGATCAATCAAAATATGCTCTCACTATGCCTTGAACAAAACTTGCCAGTAACTGCGCTTGCCTACAGATGCTTGAATTAACATGGCAATGTTTGCTTGCAAATGGCAAAATAAGAAGCCATAGGCAAAATATATTTGATTTGTAACCCTCTGGGATCAATTTAAACCACAACTAAATCTGATAAACAGGTTGTATACTAAAGAAATTTCCATTGAAATGTTTGGAGGGAAATGGATAACTTCCATGTGTAGCAATCAATGACCCTGTTTTATTTAGATTCTACTCTATTTTTTGCTCTCTGTGAAGTATTAGTGATTACTTATTAGGAATTTTGGGTTGAGGATAGAGCAACTGCTGTTGAGTTAATCTGCATTAGCTAGTGTTATGCCAATAAAATTCCAGCCCAATCCTCAGCGTTCTCACCCCATATATAAACCTCTGGTTAAATTGTTGCATAGCTCCTTGAAGCTGGCTGCGCTGAAGTTGCCACTGTTCATAATTCCGGACAGATTCCAGAGTTGGCCGCTGCCAGGTTGTTGTTCTGGTGAAATGGTCAACATAGTAAATCCGCCCCATGTTGTCAACTCGACGTTCCCAGCTAAAGAACACAGATGAGATAATCAAATGAATGCACTGACTTCACAGTAGGCTACAGTCTGACAGAATGGAATATGGGAGCACTTGTTGAACATAATAGGACAAAGCGGGTCAGCACCATAATTCCTCAGTTTTGCTTTATGTCACCTTATTACTCAATTCCAAGGGGTTTATCATTTGATTAAAGGTTCTGCACATTGCTCTGAACTTCCTAATTTGAGGCAGCAATATCTATTTCTCGGTCCGTCATTTTTTTGAAACCTCTAGAAGTGTGCTACAAGTCCAAAGGATGAGAAAATACCACTTTCATATGCAACAACATTATGATGCAGATCCCACACACATCTGATTTCTTTGGCTGGTTTTGATTCTCCTCTACTGAAATAGTGAGCAGCATACCAGGCTTAAATATACCGTATCCATGCCTAGAGGCACTTCAGTTCCTGTCAAGGAATGCCGCAGATTGGAGACTTCCGGTCTAGCGCTCATGCCAGCCGGCTGGGTCTCCGTCGTGCGCGGCGGGACCGGCTAAAGACGGCCCGAGGGTACCGTTCCCGCGAAACGGACCCTCCTAAAACTTCGGGCAGGGCGGCCCGAAGACGTGGGGAGCCGGCGGGCGCTCGAACGAGCTCCCCCCCCCTCGGAAGACCCGAGCACGGGTCCCAGAAGGGGAAGCGGGTTGAGCTCGGAGCGCTGTGACTCCAGGAGCGACCGTCTTCAGCGATGCGGCAAAGCGGGCAGCATTGAGCGCTAGATTCCTTCGCCAAAATTAAAGAAATCGTGAGTACAAGGATTTGATAAAGCATTTGGACTAATTGGCCAAAAAGCCGGTGATTTTAAACACGGAGGTCGATCCCGGCTGCTGGGGAGTAAGAAGCAGGAGACATTGTAACCGAGGCAATGGTGAACTTTGTGACAGGGGAAAGCTTCAGTTACAAGTTTTCAATGTAACCCCTTTCCTAAATACTCGGAGAAGATTTGGCTGAAGTATAAAGTAACTTTGGAACTATTTTGGAGATTTTGTGAACTTTTAAAAGATGCACCTGGCTATGGAAATACGGGAAGACTTTAATGCAAAAGTGGATGAACTCAGAGACTTAATTATAAAGTATTTCCAAGTGAGGGGCAATACACAAGAGGAGTGCATTCCTAAGCATGAGCAGGAGGAGGAGGAGCTGGGACATGAAATAGTGGAAAATCCCACACCACTGACTGTGAGAAAGTTTAGAAGAAATGCCAGGAGAAAGAAGATACGCCGGAAGCGTGAGTGTCAACAACGGATGAAAACCTGCAGGAAAAAACATAAGAGAAGCTGGAATGACAGCAAACAAGAGAGAGAAAAACAAGGCAAAGAGCTGCAGGGAAGAGAAGATGATGGAATGACAGGCCTTTGCAGGCTGGACACTGAGTGGGTCTGGGTTTCGGACAAGGAGGGAGTGGGGTAAAGTGGATTTAAAGTTGGGGAAACGTTCTGACTCTTTATATGGTTAAAGACATGGTCTGAATATGGAATTGCATAAACGTAATATAATACTATGGAATAAAATTGTTATTAGTAGTATAAGTCAGGTCGGATTCGAGTAAAGGGAGAGGGGGGAATTAAGAGTAGACAAAGTACAGAAGCAGAGGATGGCTAAGGTTGAATTATAATTGATAAAGTGACTATGGTTAAGAATAATTAAGATGTAAATGAAGATAAGATGTGTTAGAATAATTATGAGGTGAATGATGATAAGGAATCCTGAGGATTGGATAATATGATGTAACCAGCTTAAGGGAAACGGGGAAGTCTCATTTAATACCAATATTTGTATTATAATCCTGCACAGGTGAGTGTGCAGGGAAACAGGCAAGATAAAGGAAGATAGTTTAAGGTTAAACATTTAATGAATTGTATGCCTCTGTGAGAGGGGGGTGCTGAATTGTGTATGGGAGCCCCCGAGTGAGAGAGGGGGCACCCAAGAGTGTTTAACGGAGATGTTGTAGGCCGGAAAAATTGTAAAACCAAATAAAAATTATTTAAAAAAAAAAAAAAAAAAGGAATGCCGCAGATTTTGGCGGTTTGTGCCACTGTTGGCCTCCCATGGCCTAATATAACTGACATTTCTACAGCCAGTCTTAAGACTCAACATACATAGAATAAAGTGCAAATTAGACCCATTTTCTTTTCACAAAACCTTGATTTAGCTATCCAGCAGTGCAATATTTTAACTGGACCTAAGCTGGACATGAAGATGGCAAGCTTGGAATGACATCTTCAAGCATGTTATCAAGTACAGTTTGACAGATCACCAAATGACTCACCCTGGGGGAAGAGGTTCTGGCCTATCCCATGTAGTTCTTTTTTCAACATGATCTACGTAATATACTCGGCCATGTTGATCCACTCGTTGTTCCCAGCTGGAAATACACAAATGATTCATATGTACTATTGTGCCAACCTATTCACCTTGTTGCTTTCTCATAGTTCTTATTTCCAAATGGTCCCCTGATCTGTTTTGTATACAGTAAGCCTGCCACTTATGCGGGGGTTACATTCCAGAGATTGCGTCTAAAATCACATATAGTCAAAATGCCAAAGTCATTTTTCCTTGAACCCCACCCCCTTCCCGTTCCTTTTAATTTTTATTTTGCCATGCATGTAAGTTGCAGGCTTACGGTATAGGACTAAATCTTCATTGTGACAATTAATAAAATGACATTTTCAAACACATTTGTTTCTATACAAGACAAAGACCCAGGTTTAATTTAACATTTGTATTTATGACACTAGGACCATAAAACTCTCGAGGGACATTCTATGATTTCTTCCCTTGGACACATTTTATAGGAATAGGATTTATTACAGAGTAGCATACATGGGAATTATCTGTTGTGATCTTATATGAATCTTGTAAACTATGTTAAGCTGACAGAAGTCTTCTCCAAAGTCAACAAGTTAGGATCTGAATCCACATCCCTGTGGTTCAGGTCTGACACTACCCATCTCACAAGGTGTGGATGAAAGGTAGACCACAATCCACCAATGGATCAGTAGTTCTTTTCTTAGTGCCTGTTTATTTACAGACTTCCTATGAATATCTAGCTAGCCATTGCGGAAGAAAGCACACTGAATGAACAAATCTTGATCTAATTCATTAAGGCAAAACTTCTATTTTTCAGGAAGAGTGCACACTTTTAAACTGCTATGGCATGACTAACATTATTAGAGATTTTGAAGATGTACTCTTGCTTTAGAAATTTAGTGAACCACAGAGCTTCTTTAAAACGTACTCCATGAAAACATATTCAGCTCCACCCTGTACCGTATCACACTGACTTAAAATGATAAATTTCAGGACACTAAGCAGCAACAGCCACACTGGCCCACTATGGCTACATGCTACCACATATATTGTACACATCGAATTGTACCCATTTCTCACTATGCATATTCAAATTGCAGCCATTCAACTGTATTTATAAACTTACTGATTTTCTTGTATTGGTATTCAACTATGGAAGTTTTGAAATTCTGATCATCATTGTATTTGGGCACATACAATAGGTTTTTTAAGTGTTTTGCAGAGAATGGACATGATGGGGAAAAAGGCTTCTAAAACTTATTATTGGAGTGTGTCATTTATCAGATCTTCTGGAATTATGTGCTCATGCTAATTACCTTTTACCACTGTATTGTGGGGTAGTCCGCCACAATATAAACAAATTATCTTTTTCCATAAGCCAAGTGCTGAACTTAGTAGTTCTTAGATAGGGAGACAGACAAAAGGATCTTATGCTCTAATATTCATTTTTGCCTTTGCTCACTTCTTCAAGCAATAAAACTTGCTGAGAAGACTGAAAAGTATGATCATTATCTTTGATACTTGCCTTTCTCAGCTCAAATTACTGCTCTAGATAAAGTCTGTTGATTGTCTCTCTGTATTAGCTTGGATTTCAAGAACTGTGAAGAGTTCTACTTGTAGGAATAGGGCTTCCCTGCCTCTTCCTTCCTGAAAAGATATTCCTGGTGGTCTGCAGACTCTACAGAATGCAAAAGTGTATGGCACAAGGAGCTGTAGTGAGTGAATTCATGAAAATTAGAACAAAAAGTTCCACTCATTGTGCTGTTTCTCATCTCTGTGATTTCTCTCAACTCAGTTAATTCATGGTATCTTTCACTTTAATATTTACTGACCTATCAGTTTTAAATAATTAAAAACTCATATCTTGTCTCAAGCACTTCCGGGTTAGTGTTCAATTTTTTCTAATTATTACATAGGTTTTACTTTAATTCTTTTGTGGCTTTTTTTTTAGTTCCACCCTGCAAATGCAATGTACTGTATAAAGCATAGTATATTTTGGTGCTTTGAGAAATCAAATGGATGAGACGGAGGAAACTTGTATCTTGCAGGAAATTTTGTGTTAAGAGATGTGTGTGTAACATAAAACCTAAGAGCATCAAACTCTTACCCAGGTGGAAGAGGACCTTGACTGACTGTGTGATGTGGCTGTGAAGCTGGAGTTACTGGCTCAACTTGTCTGGATATTGGTGGTGTGGCCAAAGCAGCTACTGCAGGAGCACCCGTTCCTGCTGTTGCTCCTTCTGAGTTTTGTTCCGATGCTGAACTTGTAGTTGGCACCAATCCTGCACTAGCCCCTTCTGATTCTATGGAGGAAGTACCATTGACACATGCTGCAAAGAACACAGGCAAGAAAAAGACAAATATTTATGTTTATTTTAATTCCAGTATTGTATATTTATTTATACTCCACCTTTCCCCCTGAAATGGACTCAAGACAGCAGTACAGCAAAGCAAGAACAGATAAGCCCTCAAGTACACGACAGTTATTAAGTTCCCAGACTTCTAAGTAAAAGTAGTCAATGGCAGAAACCCTTTCAACAACATTTCCACTAACCTATCAGAACTCAGTTCAACCCTAAATGGAAAGGCCTTCTTGAATTTTAGTTTGGCTCATTGTTCAATTTCATTTACAGGAAATCTGT
Source organism: Darevskia mixta (assembly GCA_034641385.1). Taxonomy (NCBI): domain Eukaryota; kingdom Metazoa; phylum Chordata; class Lepidosauria; order Squamata; family Lacertidae; genus Darevskia; species Darevskia mixta. Next base: position 47,877,093 of record JAWWNH010000029.1, on the reverse strand, counting down.
ACTCTGATTAAGAGAACACTATGAAAGAGATTCTTTTTGCAGCAGTTGCCTCTTTCTCTTGACCACAGAAAGCCTGAAGTCCTTGAAAAGAAAATTCCAGACTGCAACTTCAGTAGGCGTCACATAAAGCTACTTCAGTATTTTGTATGACGAAAACTTCCATAATTTAACTATGGGACAATGTGTGTTCTCAGAATTAGCATATGATGCACTTCTGAGCTGTATAGCTTTTCCTTTCAGCAGTTTAAGAATGCTTTGCTGAAGGTCAGACAGAAATATATCTGGCTTCACAAATGCTAAAGCATGCCTATTATGAATTAAGCCACAATTTTTTTGGAGGGGGGATGTTCTAAAAAGGAACTTTAAAAACTGAACCATGTTGCATTATCTTTTGTTATATTAGACACAGCTTTAATACACTTGTGCAGTGGGCAGAATACATTGAACAAACTTAATTCAAACAAACACTGCATTCAAGAGCTTTTAAAGTGATACTTTTCTCTTGCAGACATACCAGGTGGAGCAGAGGGTCTACGTGGAGTAGGTGGAGGTGGCCGAGATGGTCTAGGCGGTCTAGCAGGCTTACAACCTCCATTTGCAATTAATGGAGAATCATTGCCATTAGATGCTCTGTTGTCACTAGACCCAGGAGACTCACAGCTTTCAGGACCATTTGTATTGTTCCTTTATGAGAAAGCACAACACAAGAGATCTCACTGAATGTTAAAACAATTTTGAAAAAAAAGTTTCCTAATTGAAGTCTTGTCACAATTCATATAAACAAATTAGAACCCTGTTCTTGTAAAAGTTCAGAAACATATATATAATCATATATAGTGGTGCCATCAAAACATATGCTCCTAGACCAGAAATACAAGTCACAGAGGCTCATAATGCTCACCTTAAAGATAAAACAAACACTGTAGCTTAATTAATTAATTATTTTTTCTCCAGCTTAGATTTTAGGCTACAAATTTTACAACAGCTTCCTAACTACATTGGAATTTGTAACTGATACTGAAAACTTGATAGCAACCGTAAGGAGTTGATGGCTCTCAAATAAATAAATAAATAAATAGGTAAGTAGGTAGGTTTCAAACAAACAAAAAAGCATCTGTAGGGTTAGGGCTGCATTTTCATATACTCAAGCCAACTAATGACAATCATTTTATTTTCAATTTTAAAAACTTCAAGTAGGCTAAATAACATAAACCGCAAGAAATGTGCCCCTTAGATATCAATCCTTTTATAAGATTCAGAGAAATACAGGACATCTTATTCAAATATTTGCAAATCTGCAATTTTTGGAAAAGCCACCCTGATAAAAACTTCTGACTAGATGAAATAGCTTACCATTTGTAAAATAAATTATTTTTATTATTGTGGAAGGTTGACATTGTGAAAGGAGACCTAAAAATTTCAGACACAATGAGCAAGAAAATGTTTAAAATGAACTGAGGCTGTCTCAGGCAACTGAGCCAAGTGTTAATGCTCTGATTAGCTTGGACTCGGAACAAAAAAACCAACCATCATTAAACTTTAGTCATGATCATTACATTGTGGCCAATTATAACCACAAAGAACTTTTGTAATAGCTAACAAAAACACCCATATTTAACTTTTCAACTGAAATGTACATTGTTTTGTGTATGAGTTGATATATCCTGAACAAACCAAATGTATATTTTAATTAAAATGTGTTAAGAAAACACAATTGGAAGATTCTGATAATTTAAGGCAGTAAAAACTACACATAAAATTAACTACATCATTTATTTACAGGCTTATAGCCTTAATCTTCACAGTGCCAAGAGCCTAATTTTAGCAGCAGCAGCAGCAGCATTTTAGTTTAGCATAAACATGACCATGATCTTCTTTGACATATATTTCAAGTGGTACCGGTACTAATAAACACTATTTCAAGTGGAATATATTCAAGTGGAACATATTCAGAATTCATCTTGCTGCTTCATGCTTTGAGGGAATTTTAAAACTGTCAACTCTGGTATTATAAAATCTTTTGTTACTTCAGTTTACAAGAACTAAAAACTTTATACCACAAACAATGTGCTTTTCAGGATGGAATAAAGGAATTGTAAGGATAAGACACAGAGGTATTTATCCAATTGCATACAATTAAGTCAGACTAATTGTGCAACGGGTCAGTGTGTCTGGCTGCTAACCAGAAGGTTGGTAGTGGAGCCCACCCAGGGATGGCTGTGGGAAGGATTCCTGCATTGCAGTCCTCACCGTCTGACCACAACAGGGTCGGTATGGTGGGTAAGAGAGCTCCCTCCCCCTTGGAGAAGATGTGAAAAGCTCTGAAGACCCTGTGAAGACCTTGCCTGCCTCCAGAAGGGGAAGTCATCCCAAACAAGAATGTCATCCATCCCATCTTAAAAATATGCGTGCACCAACTCTTTTGCCTGAGTAAATGATTATTTATTAGTGAAGATCTGAACAGAAATTGGATTTTGTTTTCATTTTCTTCTTTTCTTTTCTTTTTTTTTTTTTTGAAATGTGTGTCTATATTATAACCAAGATTTTTACAAGCTAGACACTCTTACAATTACAGTGGTACCTTAATTCAAGTACGTAGCCATGTTTATCTGATGCTGTCAAAATAAATAAATTAATTGTCCAGTAGCACCTTAGAGACCAACTAAGTATGTTCTAGGTATAAGCTTTTGTGTGCATGCACATGGTATCTGAAGAAGTGTGCATGCACACAAAAACTTATACCCAGAACATACAGTACTTAGCTGGTCTCTAATGTGCTACTGGACATTTTTTTTTAATTTAGTGGTACCTTGGTTAATGAACTTAATCCATTCCCGGATGTCTGTTCTTAAACCAAAGTGTTCTTAAACCAAGGTGTGCTTTCCCATAGCAGCGGGGGACTCAATTTACAAATGGAACACACTCAACAGGAAGCGGAAGATGTTCTGCTTCCAAGGCCAAGTTCACAAATCAAAACACCTACTTCCGGGTTTGCAGCGTTCTTAATCCAAGTTGTTCATAAACTAAGCTGTTCTTAAACCAAGGTACCACTGTACTAAAACTACTAAGGACGCTTGTATCCCCATGACCACTTCAAACCAGTTTCCAATACTCTGAAATATCTACAAAACTGCTAAATCTCAGCACTTTAAACATCACAACTATCAGCATTCCACAACTCCACTGCAGATGTGGAAAACCACCTTACCTTGTTTCATTTTTTGCTCTGGAGCCATCATTCTGCACGGGACCTTTAATATTAAAAATAAGGAAATGGAAACTTATTTTAACATTTGTGTTGTCTTATAAAGAGACATAAGCAATAAGCATGATTTTCACTATCGGTCAAAATATATGCCATTTGCCTTTTAATTATTGCAAGAGATCAGAGTTCCCACAACAGCCCCAATACAGAGTATGGATAATGTTTTTGGTACTTTAGAGCTGGAGTGAGCAGAAGGTAGATTGGGAATTACTGGCTCTCTCGGTAATTTGCCTCCCACAGACAGACCACAGGCCATTAAAACCAAGAATAAACCTTGTCTGGATTGAGGCAAACCACGACCCCTGCTTCAGACATAACACAAAGCTAAACTGTGGCTTAGCTCCAGGTAGTGTGGCAGGAGAAGCACCAGGGGAGCAGCAAAGCAGATGCAATTTTTACTGTGGCTACCAGTATGCATGCTCATTCATGCTTAGCCATGATTTGGCTTAGTGTTATGGGCAAGCCAAGTCACTATTTTCAGTATAATTTACTCTCAAATATGCATGTATAGGTTTGTAACCTAAAGCACTTTGTCTTACAGTCCTTATCAGGGTTCAATGCATTCTTCAAGAAAAGCCAAATGCTACCAGCAATAACAAATGTTATTTAATATAAACAACTAGTTATATGATGCAACAGCAGTGTGCACACATAGAAGGTAAATATTACTCACTTCTTCTACTAGGAGTATCGCCATTACTCAGCAGCTCAGGATCTACCTGCATGCCATCTAAACAGACAGACAACTCTCCAATCCCGTCAGTTGATTCTTTGTCACCAATAAGCATCATATTCACCACCACTTGTTCAACTATTGAAAATATACAGAAAAATCAATGTTCTTAACTGCCTTGTGTTTTTATTGCAGTGAACTGATTAAGGTTTATACAATTTCATGAAAAAGCTGAGGAAAGCTTTTAAGAAATGACCACAGTTCCGTTTCACCATACACATTCAGTGATCATTGCACATGGTGAGCCTCAGAAAACTTTACTAAATGGGGGTAATTCCCTTACTGAAAAATAGGATTCTAAAGCTTTAACTCGTTTTACATTTGACATCCATGCTCAGCCCATGCAATCAAAGATTATAGTCCATATTCAACAGCTGCACTGAGCAGAATTCATCTAGAGCATTTGCTCTTGTGGGTAAAGCCCACAACAATAACTACAGAACAGGTATCATCAGATTCTTAGCAAGGAATTAATGTTATATGGTATATTGTTCTGATTTCCCTAAATGTCCCTAGTAGAACAATGTATAATTCTCATTTATTTTTATGTTATCCCCAGGTTGTGCCACACTTCTCTCAATAATCAGCAGAAGCAAAACTCATCCATGAATATCTTTAACATCAAACAAAAGAGCCCTCATAACCGTACAATTAATAATAAGAGTTTAAGCATAGTTGCATATTCTCTGTGCCAGGCCTACTGTTGTAGAACCCCATTCATAAAGGGGACCATATAAGTTAGAACCTAAACATGTTCCAAATGAAGCAAATTTTAGTGGGGACTTCGTGGAATGATTTCTGGTTCCTAGGACCCTATGGAAGACTGCAGGGGTGGGCATCACACTTAAAATCTTTCATATTAACATTTGCCCACCCACCCACCCACCCAAAGTTTACATCATTTCAAGTTATGTGCTTTTGTATACTTACGTTTCATATTGTTTGCTTTGAGAGTCTCTTTAATTTCTAGAGTGGCGCTTCCCAATAAGACATCAGATTTCAACGTTTGGTGACTCCATACACGGAAGCACAGGTTGCTGACAGGTGAGACAATTCTAAAAAGAAGAAGCAAGAAATACTGTAATGCATACTTGCAAGTTCCATTTAAAAATACTTCTGAGTAAGTTAGAATCATAGACTTATAGAACTGTAGAGTTGCAAGGAACACCAAGGGTCATCTAGTCTAACACTTTGCAATGATTTCAGGGTCATGAATTTGAGCCCCAAGTTGGGCAAAGATTCCTACACTGTAGGGGGTGGGACTAGATTACCCTTCATGGTCCCTTCCAACAGAATCTCAACTAGATTATACATGACAGATGGCTGCCTAACCTCTGCTTAAAATCTCCAAGGCAGAAGAGTCCACCACCTTTCATGGGAGTCTGTTCCACTGTCACACAGCTCTTACCTGTTACTTACAGTTACAAAATTGACACCCCCCAAAAAATAAATAAAAATAAATGCACAAATTAATTGAACTTCCAAGAGCTATTATATTCCAAACAGTAGTAACCATTATAGAAAAATGTGGCTTTTTATGACAGAAATTAATCCTGCAAATGTATGTTAATTTCAGTAGCACATAAATGGGGAACCTTGTGCACAATAAAAAACAATATACTCTAAGTGTATTTATTTTACAGTAAATCTTACAGGCAGATTTTTACATGCAGGTTTTGAAGTCTTAGGAAACAAGAACAGTATATACACCTTTCACTAAGTTTTAGGGGGAAATATCCTTTCTTCTAGCAACTGTATGCTTCTTTAGTTCCCTCCTCATTCCTTGTATACCTTGGTTCAGATACAAAGATGTTTAAAGTTGCTCACCTATGTACATTGGGACTTTCTGGGCTTCCCTTCTATGGAACAACTCCCTGTACTCCCCCCTATAGCCATTCATGAGGCTCAAGGAACCCACCTAGTGCCACACCACACAGTGTAAGGGGCTGAAACCCATATAACCTAGTCTGCAGAGGTACTGGTCTGCCTCTGTGCCTAATTAAAAACAAAACAAAACAAAACTCTAAAACATTTAAACCAGTTAAATCAAATCAAATCCCTTTATTGGCATCACCGTATAAAACATTTCAAGGCCCTGGGATAATTAAAAGGACAAGGGTGAAGCTGTCGAGGGTTATAAGGTCACACTGTGATCGTGTGCACTTAGGTATTATTCAAATCAGGTGAATGAATTAAAACTGATGGGGGGGGAAGATTTGGAATTCTCCAATTACAGATCTTAGAATGGCTCAGAACAGAATACTGTTTCCCATGAACACACACCCTGATAAGACCTGCATTTTCCTCTTGTCAATATCCATCCCACAGTGTTTCTTATAACAAAATAAGGAACATTTCCAAACCTACACTGTAAGATGTTGTTTCCATTTTGGACTATTAGTATTGTTGCACTTTTCTGTTTTCTTTGACTGTCCATCAACTGAGACTTCCACGTAAGGGCTGGGTCCAAACCATTTGTTTTTGTTTTCTTTCAACTTCGCAGAAATAACTATTGAAAGAGAATGAATGAGTGCTTTATTTGCTTCAGCAACTTCTAAAGTTTCTACTATTACCTAGCAAAGTAGATTATGGAACCACAGCCAAATTACAACTCTTTCAAATTGACAGAAAAGACATCATGACACAAAGTCCTTTCATTTGGATGTAATATTTACATTGGACCAAAGATATCCCCTTCCATTAAGTCAATTTAAAACCTAAGATGAAACATTTGTCAAGTCATCACTATATTAAGCCATTTAATTTTCTTAAACCTTTCCAAAACTACATTCACCACCCCAATTCTGATCCATTTAGCTCTTGTTGCTGGTATGCCAGCCTTTTGCAAAGTAATTACATGACACTAAAGTAAACATAAATATACACACATTTTAAGTTAAACGTAAAGATGCATGCAACAATCTTAGTTCTGTGTGCTCCATTTGCACTCACACATATTCTTATGCTGTACCATACCAACCACAACCAATCTTTTATGTTACCATTATTGCCTGCAGCATGCAGCATTTCAAAAAGTGGACCAATTAATTTTGCATGTCTTCTTGTTGTCTTGGTGGTATTTATATAGCTACACTAGTCAAATTTAGCAGCAGAAGTGTTGAGTCTCTCACTGCAGTTACGAAAGTGAAATAAGTAGTAAGTTTTAAACAACTGTGCTTTATTTAGAAAGCTGAAGTGTGTTCTTCAGTGTGTGAGTTAAGTAATGAGAAAGTGAGCCTGACTCGGCAAAATTAACATCAAGCAAACAAAAACCTTTCTCTTTAGAAATTGTACCACTTAGCTGGGGCAATTTTACCACTCCGCCAAGATATATTTTATTTCTGCTCGCACCATTGCAAGTGGCTTATTTCTCTCTGGTCTTGCCTCACCATCAACTGTTCACATCTACCTAGCACTTTTACTGCCAAAATTACTCACATATCTTATCAGTCTGACCACTTCAAGCCCTTCTTTAAATCCCTGAATTGGTTTTTTGCCTGCACCAGGATGTTACATAAACTTCTTGCCCTTATCTTCAAAACCCTCCATGATGTTTCTCCCCCCCACCCCCAATTTTTTTTCTATTGTTCTATCCCAACGCACCACTTCCTATGATTTTCACTTACCCAGGTCCACTCTACTCAATTATTTCAAGAGATCTCCTGCTACTTGAAACAAGCCCACTCTTTCTCCCTTGCTTTCCCTTATGATTGGAATGGCGTTCCATAACATCTCTCCATGTGACTACCTATGGTCACTTGCTTCAAGCCCTTCCACACATTTTCCATGAAGCCTTTGAAACAACCCTCTGTTCTCAATATCCTGCAACTAAAGTGCATGTAACTAAAATAATTGCACATTCTTCCCTTGTTCATCCCTGCCATCAGTTCCCTTCCCTTCCTCTGTTTCCCTATAAACCTCTTGAGGTAGGGGCAAGGCAAACTTGTTCTTTGTTAAGTGCCATGTAAACAGATAATTCCATGTAAACAAACAAACTAATACACACTGCGTATATGGAAGTGGCTAAGAAGTGGAAACTACTTGGCTATATGGCTTATCACTTGTGTGAGTGGTCAATCATGGAACATGTCATCTGTTGCTTGGAGATAAGTGGAATTCTCTACATAATGCTTATGATCATGAAGGCAAGCTTATCTGTTGCCTCCTGGGCCAGTCTGCCTGCCTCTTGATAGATAGCAGAGGTTGCTTAAACCCCTTCCCCCCAACCTCCCCATTTCCTGGCCAAGATCTCTCCATATCCAGTCTCCCCAATGTTGGCAGTCTCTTATGATGTCGTTATCTTGACTGACAATGCTGCAGACCTACACAGTCCTCTACCTGTGCTGCACTAGTGCCTGGGTCATTGCAAGTATTTACTAGCTAAGCCAAGCTTTCCTTGGTAACACTCATTTTTTCTTGACTCAAGTGAGGCCACACTAGGACATTTTTTCTAAAGTAACACTCATGGGCGTTATATACAAGGTGAAGACGCTAAAGTCTAACATAATAACATAGAATCTACTTCCTGCAAATTATTTAACTACTTACAACACAGTTATGCTAGATGAAACAAATTTTTCAAAACAAAACAGACTTTAAAAGTAAGTTGTGACACCGCCCCCAGTGGCTTAAAAATAAAAAAAAAATCACCTATCATCTGGTTCTTCAAGCTAGGAGTCTATACTGATCACTCATTCATATACCATATTTTTGGCCTTAACTGTCATAGTGTAGATGAGCCAAAATAAAGTTTCCTTCAAAGACCACTGGTATATACAAATGTATTGCTTATCTACTACTTGATATCTATTAATACCTTTGAAGAAATATTAATGAATCAAAAAAAGGAGGCAATGTTCATTCTTTCCCTAAAAGGTTATTCCTTAGGCCAGTGGTTTTCAACCAGTGTGCCGTGGCACCCTGGGGTGCCTTGAATGATTGTCAGGAGCGCCGCAGGCAACACTGGATTCTATCCCTCTTTCCTTCCCTCCCTCCTCTGCTGCCCTCTTGCATCTCTGCCTCACAAAGGCTTGGGGGGCTGTTTGTTGCAGCAGCCCTGACTACAAGCTCCTCACTATGCACTAGTTGTAATGGGTTAAAACCAATTTGTAAAAGGTCTGTAGAAACCTGCTTAAAAGACACTGAAATAACAAAGCAGAGTGATAAACCAACAACACTAGCTGAAATAGAAAAATTATTTAAAGGCTTCTGGCACAAAATTCCACTAAAACACCTCTGAATCCACAAAGAGAAGGAGCAATGTGAACATATAGTAGTGGAAAAATTCTGTTCCAGTGGTCACAGGGAAATAGTGACAGAGAACATGTTCAATCCTCAGCATCTCCAGTCAAAAGAAAGCGTGGATAAGGCTGGGAAAGACGTTCTGACAACGTTAAGGACTGTGGGGCAGTTACAGTTAGATGGGCAAATGGCTTGACTTGAGATGAGGGAACTTCATATGCCTTCCAATAGGATTTGTTTTAGATTTTCCCATAAAAATGTGGGGAAAGGCCACATAGGAGTCTGCAATTCCTTCAGTTATCCTTAAAAGCAAAGGATCTACAGTCAGAAGGCAGGCCTTTTTGAGACACTTACCAGTGATCTGAAGCTGTGATTTCATAGTTAGTCCACTGACAGGCTCTGAATTTGACCCATTGCCAGCCATACCACAGGAAGGTACATGAACCTGAATGAAGAAACAAGAAAAAATAACTTTACTCTTGAGATAAAGAGACTAAAAGTGAGTTCAATTGAAAAAATATAAATATAAAATTAAGCTCAGTTGCCATATACATTAATATAGTAGACAACTACACTATAGGACATCTAGGTAGACGCCCACAAGAGGTTGTGGACTCTCCTTCTTTGGAAGATTTTAAACAGAGGTTGGATGGCCATCATATATGATCTAGTTGAGATTACTGCATTGCAGGGGGTTGAGCTAGCTATTCCTCAGAGTCCCTTCCAACTCTACAATTCTATTATTTTATATTTGATGGACAGACCAATGTTTCTTAAAGCAAACTACAACAAAACAAATACTGGTGAAATGCCTGTTGTAACCATTTGTAATGAAGGAGCCAAAATATGTATTTCTCTTCTCCTCCACTAAGGTTGTGTCTTCATCTTGCACATGAGCACATCCATTTACTTTCACTGACAGAGCTGAATCAAACATTCATTTATATGGTTACAAAGAGAAATAAATGTTCAACAAAAACGATCACCACTGATACATCCCTCACCCCTTTCAAATGGACTTTGTTAACTGATTCTCCACACAGATAGGAAAAGTATTGACATGGTCTCAGTTGATTCTAGTACCAACTTCCAGTGTGAGCTGCCCAATTTGCCCTGCCTCACCTGCTCCCACCATCCCTTTCTCGTATTTATGTTCTTCTTCGTTAAAACAAAATGGTTTGTCCTCAATTTTCTTGGATTAGATCTAACTATAAAATATTTAATATAACATCTGTATATACAGGAAAACTGTGTGATTAGACACAATAAAAACACAGCTACTTAACTAGTGCAAATTGAAGTTGGAAAACAGCTACATATACATACATAAATGAAACTGTGAAACAAATTACTCACACTAGGTTAAAACCCCACATAACTGAAATATTTCTTCATGTACAAATAACCCCACAAAGAGTTTCCAAAATGGCACATAAATATAAACAGCTTCCGCAAACCCCATGTGTCAATATATTTCAGTATATAGTTCTGGACACTTCCACTAAGATTTGGAGAGTACCTGCCAGACTTGACTTAAGTTGTTTAATAATAATAATAATAATAATAATAATAATACCCCATCCATCTGGTAGGGTTGAATATCAGAATCTTAGATGTGGGACTAGAAGGTCTCGTGTAAAACAGAGTTTTTTAGTTTCAAAGTTCAAGAAATCAATTATTCCTATTTTCAAGTTTACCTTAATAAATGCCTCACAATTTGATAAGCAGACCTTAGTGTTTTACAGTTATCACCTTTGAATCAATAAGGAACCAACACTTTCAGGCTGGTAATAAAATTAATAATTTAAACATTTGCCTAGCTGATGTCAGCGGTGGCTTCTTCTTCCTGGAAATCCTTAGCTATAGGAAGCATGCCTTATGATCAAGAACCTTTTAGAATTTGCTGTATTAATGATGTGCTGCTCTTACCTCATAAACAAAAACATTTCCCTACTAGAAATGGCAGCTAACTTAATTATGTAGTTTGTAAGAAGAATAGAGGGAAAAGGGGGGAAACCAACAACAGCTCAGCAGTTTCCTGTAATTCAGTAATTTCCAGCTTTGCATCTGTGTGGAAACTCTGGACTCCTGCAGACTCCTACAGAGTTGCCACGTCCCCCGCCCCTTGACAGAAGATTTGTGCTTCAACTGCTGCAGGGCCATCAACAGCAGCAGCAGAATGCATGGGGGTCAGGGAGGATCTTGCCACTGTTACTCTTTAACACCCACCTCTTCATGTTTGCATTGAATACAGTATGTACTTTTTGTGTGAAGAGCCTGTTAGTATCTTGGTTATTTTTCCCTCGCTTAGTGAACTAATATGACTTTTCATTTTGGAGGCTGAGCACTCTAGCATAATGCCCCATTGACATGTACGGCTTTATACACAAATAGGAATCTATGAATAATTCACATGACGTGAGCTGAATTGCAGGGAAGGGAAAGGAGACAAAGAGCTTATGATTCCTTTGTGTGTGTCCCCTCCTTTCTCTCTTCAGTCAATTCCAAATCCCTACTTCCCTTTGCTATCCTTTTGGTGGCAAAGAGGAAAGACTTTGCTGCTGGAAGCATCAAGCTTTAGGACCCAGTCTCCTTTCCCAGACTATGCATGCAGCTCCCCAGTTATAGCCCAGGGAGGTACAATTATATACATGATTAAGAAGAACCAGGACTCCATGTGGCACTGCTGAATATGATTATCAGATTCAGCTTACATATTCAGCAAGTTCCTGGTCTTACCTCTACCAGGAACATGCTAGGTGGACTTAGGCATTCTCACCTTTAGTTCCCCATGTGCAACATGGGTGACCTTGGGCCAGTCACCATCTTTCAGTCTAACATACCTTACAGGAGGATAATATGGAGATGGGGAGAGCTATGTAGGCCACCTTGAGTTCCTTGTATAAAAGGCGAGATACAAAGCAAAAATAAATGATGAGATAAAAATAATACTGTGCATCCTTATAGGATTGCTATGTGAATTACAACAATAAAACATAGGGTTATTGCTTTAAGCACTATATAAATGCTAAGCATGATTAATATTAATTTCTTCCTACTATAATTACTATTGCAAATAGTTAGCTTGCTGTATGCACATATGAGAAAGGTGGGGGATTTGTTTTATGGAGCATGGAACTCCATGACTGGAGAAGAATCAAACTTCTGGGGGCCAGGAATATAACCAGCCTATCTTGGGATGCACAGCTCTAATTTGCCTACTTTAAGAAAACTGTGATGGTTAAAAAAGCATTTTCACAACCTAGCTTTATTTGTCCCTATGGTTAAGAGGAAAGCCTCTGGGCTTATTTTAGTCACATGAAGTAATTCCTATTTAGTAGAGACACGCAACCTGTTTGATTATCTCTGAAAAGACAGAGACAATTAGAAGTTACTTTCAACTTGTCAAAATGAACCGTAGGTTAATGTTCTAGCTATATTGTCTGACAGCACCACAGAGGAGACCTGTGTGAATGTTTAACAGAAAGGAATACAACAGATAAAGTTACTATTTGTTATTATTAACCTAATGGTGAATTCAGGTGCTGAGTTTTATACTGTGCAGTGATCTCTATTTAGATTTTCCATTTAACATAACCCATTGGTGGCAAAATTGTCTGAAGGGCATCACATTTCACTTGGTTAAAAAAAAATGCTCCTCTGAAGTGCATGGGCCTTAGTAATTCGACTAATCGGGACCTCTTTTGCCCATGACTTATACCACATGATCATCATGGTAGGAGATCTGAAACAGTTATAAAAGGAAATGCTTCATATAAGCATCCAATAACCCTAAAACATTAGGTAAGGAGAAGTTTCTGATGCTCACTATTATGCAAGTCTGCAGATTTTGAATCTTTAAGAGCTTTCACAACTGCAATTGATAGGTTTAGCAATCAAGACAGTAGTGAGCCCTGAAACATCAGCATCAACCTATACAAGTAATGGAAAACTCATTCTCTAAGTGCCAGTATTTAAGAACCCAAAACAGCACTAACCACACAGACAAGGGAGGTATCACTAGCATTGGGGGTGGGGACCCAAAATAAGCCAATGAAGGCTGAGTGGCCATACAGTGCTGGCTTACTGTTTGGGGGATGGAGACTAGGGAAAGGGGAAAATAAAATGGACTGGGGTACCCAAACTGGCTGCCATATTGAAGGAGGGGGATTAAGGTTAGCAAATAACCCCAAATAGTGTTGCAAATAACTCATTTTGAGTTGAGTTTTGAATTTATTAACTTCATCTATAGTATGGCCATTCTGAAAGCTTTAGCCGCATCTGTTCACCAAATTTCAGCATCCTCACTTGACATGAGGAATTGTAAGGAATATAAAAAGATGTCAAAGATTGAAGGAAATGATTATTCTTAGTTGAAAGGTATTTATTAAAAAAGTTGCAAACAGGCAAAATACTGTTAATAAGCAGGCTTATGAGTTTATCTCCCCTACATGCAATCGCCATGGAAAACTAATTAACAAGCTTAAACTGGGAGATTAGGTTTAAATTGAACAAACGTTTTCTAGCCAAAGAAATAGCTGAGTAGCAAACAGATTAAAGGCTGTCACACTTGTCTATTTTTAAATGCACTATATAAAACAGAAGATGCAGCAAGTGCCTTCTTTAAAGGCAGAAGTAAAGACTACTTGGCACTTAAGTGTATTCTACTCTTAATATCCTGTTTCATTTTATAGTGAATGTCAGAAGGTGGGGAATGAACTGCAGCCGTGTGTCAATTTTACTCAGTATAAAATATATTTAGCACATATATTTGAAGTAGGAAATACCTTGAATGGATGCTGTTTCAAGGTACCTATGATGGTAATAACGATAGGTGTCACATTAAAGCATGAACTTTACATGTTGTAATGTCTGATCCCAGACAAACTGTAGTTAATCTTAACTATGGTCTGAACAATCCAACTCCAGGAGGAGGAGGAGGAGGGAATGAGAGCCTATGGCTTGCTGTGTCTTGTTCTCAAAGCACAACAACTGATTGGCTAGAAGATACCTACTAATTTATTTATCTTTATATTTTACTAATTTAATTTACAAGCCCTTACTACTGACCAAGGGTTTGGTATCATAGAAATTTCAATTGTCTACAATTGCTTGAGGTGCTGTGATGTAACTGAATGTTCAGTAACATTCTAGTAAGAGGTAAACAATCAGCACAAAGGGATCAAGGACAAAGCAAACTTTGTACAGCTAATGTGTGAAGAGCCATAAGAAGGCAAATTTCTGAAATACCCTTTGCTTCCTAAGTGATATTTGAGGCTGTGATTGCTAGATTAGGGCGGGGGGAAGCAAAATGCTTTTCCTGACAGTGCCTCTAGCATATACGTTTGTTACTGGCAGGAATCAGAACTCCTCTAAAAATTAGGATCATTCCACCAGAATAATTAGAATTTTATTTATTATTAAATAATTAGTTTTCTGGTCGAATTCAAAGTGCTGGTTTCGATCTATAAACCCTTAAACAGCTCAGTACTGCAATAGCTCAAGGACTGCCTCTCCCAATATGAAACATCCTGGACCCTGCAATCATCATCAGAGGCCCTTCTTCATGTGCCTCCCCTGTCAGAGCTTTGGAAGGCGGCAAGATGCGAACAGGCCTTTTCTGCAGTGGCTCCATGCATGAGGAATGCTAACCTCAGGGAGGTTTGCCTGGCACCTTCGTTACATATCTTTAGGCAAAAACATTCCTTTCCTCCCAGGACTTTGGCTAATGAAACAATCTACAGTATAGCCTTTTAAACTGGTGGGCATTGTTTTTGTTTGTTACTATTGTATGTATTTTTGTATTTTTATATTGTAAACCACCCTCTATTCCTCAGATGAAGGGCAATATAGAAATTTAATAAATATTAATGAAAGAATGAATATTAACAATTGCAATCCTATATTCTTAAACTTCGCCACTGACATCCAGTTCCATAACTGGAACAGGAAGTATTAGCATGCTTGAGAGAAACCCAATGTTTGCAGAAGTAGAAAAAAGCAAGCAAAAAAATCTCCCCATCCCAAAACCTAGTCCACTGAGGACCCTTTGTCACAGGCCAGATTAACACTGAGTACCGGTACATTGGGGGGGGGGGGGTAAAATGGAAATTGGGCAGAAGAGATCTAATGGAATATACCAGAAGAAATCATGACTGCCTGGCTAGGAGGAAGCCTTCTTGCCTCTAATAGCTTCTCTGACTCCACTTGTTAACCACATTGGCATCCTTTTCACACTCATGGTATCTTTCCTGCTCTGTGATATATAGTCCACTTGAGCTTCTAATACTGTATTTTTATACAGCTCCCAAGCATTCTGGAGTGATCTGATCTGACCTTCTTGACTTTGCCTTTCAACTTCCATTTTACCAAGCCACTCATTTTGGGGAAGTCTCATTTTTTGAAATCAAATGTGACTGTGTCACATTTTCTTGGTGATTGACTGTTTATATGTAGTATATTTAATTTAAGAGCACTATGATCTCTGCTCCCAGTTGACTTAACAACACTTACATGTTGCAGCAGAGGTAACAGTGTCTCATTGGCTCTCTCCATTCCACCTCAGTTAACACACAGTGGCTCAGAATCTTCTAACATTAGCATATAAACACAGTGCTTTCTCCTCTCTCAACTGCAGTCATGTGCTCCTGCATTCACAATGCTGAGTTGTATACCTCCCACATTTAAATTTTTACTAATTTTATCATCGTCTTTCGAGGGAGGAGATTTGCTCCAAACCGGACCCTACTCAGCTCCTGTGGGCTTCCCCCCCCCCAACAGTTTAAAAGCTGCATTGCCGGAGCGTCACGGCCGCACAGAGCTCCTGAAGACCGCCAGCACCAACTGTGCTGCCTGGCTGGTCCCTGTGCCGCCAACGCCGCCGCCACGATCTGGGGGGGGGGGGAATGACCAGGGGTGACCAAGGAGTCTGTGCAGAGCCTCCACACACCCCCAGCGGCCTCGACCCTGCCAGGACCGGGAGCACACCAATGGCGGCCCAGCAGAGCTCCAAGGCCCAGAGGCCTCCAGAGCCAAACAGAAAATAACACACAAAAAGGAGCCACTGTTGCCACCGCCACCAAGGGAGAGAGGTAGGAGGGTACCGGGAGGCCGCAAGGAATTGCACGGCCTAGCCCAGGCCCAACTCCGAGCTTACCTCTCCGGCAGCTAGTGCAAAAAGAGCAGGCTGGGGCCCTGGGGGAACCGTGTGCCAGAGACCACCCCAGGAAAAAATAAACACAACGTGGCAACTCCCTTGTTGAAAAATTATTATTTTAAAAAATTATTTGAAGAACTGTAATAGCGTCCATGCAGGAGGCCTGAATCATTGAAGGTCACTCCCTGGGACTGCTGCCTTAGCCCTAACCCAAGGATGCACCATCCAGGTCCTGTGGGCCCCGCAGTGAAATTAAAACTGCCTGTGAGTCAAGGCTTTGGCATTGCCATGTTCTGCCATGTGTCTTTGTTGCTAGGGAGTGGTAAGAGAATTCCTCTTCTAGAGCATAGTAGGACGGGGCTTCAGTGGGCCTTAGGATGGGATCATAAGTAATGGTCTCAGGGTCGGCAGGCCCAACTCTCTGCTCACTAGGTTCCTAGTAATATGAGGGAGCCCTGCTCTGCCAGGCTGACACAAGGCCATCTGTTTTGGGTTTTGATTTTTTACATGGTTGGAGGACTGGGAAGGGCATTTATGTCTACTGGGATGCTACCTGGCAAGGCTAGGAGTATACAAAGCTGCCTTATATTGGGTCAAAGAGCCATTGGTTTATCTAATTCAGTGTTGTCTACTCTGACAGGCAGTGTTCCTAGGGGTTCAGACAGAAGGTATTTCTTATCCTACCTGGAGATACCAGAGATTGAACCTGGGATCTTCAATGTGCAAAGCAGAAGTACACCAACATATGATCCTTCCCAATCAGGCAAAATGTAAGGAAGAGGAGGTGTCACATAGGTCACCAGGTAGAAGGATGGGCAAAAAGGGCTAAATGGCCCATATAGGAGGCAGGCTATTGCTCCATGCAGCACATCTCCTAATCGGCTTGTGTGCCTGGTATAGCAGTCCAACCCTTTTTGAGTGTGCAGTTGTCCCCTGGATTCAAACAAGGGGTCTTGAGGATGTAAAAAGGGAGTAAGGAACTGGATCCACCCAGAGGACGGGCTCCAGAACTGGCCCACTCTCCAGTTAATTTTGAAATATGGTTGACATTTGGGATGTCATAAGAGTCCGTTCAAGGTGTGGGAGTGGCCAAAGGCTCATCTCCAGTCTTAGAGCTGTAATGTTTAGAAACAAGATGTCTTATCTCCAATCTTACTGCTTAGATCGGAGATAAAAAAATATCCACACCTGACCTCATGTGACTCATATATAGATAGGCCTGATTTGTACAAAATGACCACATGGGCCAAATTCAGAGGACTTACATGCTAATCAGACTTCTGCATGAAAGGTTCTCCACAGCTAATGTAGAAAACAAGCTGCTTGGGTTTAGGGTTTATCTTGCAGTCCCAGTGATCGTAACATCTGAGCCATGGGCTGCAGTGGGATGATGTCAATGACCCATGGTGTGTCTGATGCCTGTCTTGCTGCTGAAGTTGAGTGTAAACACTTTGTGGAGCTCGCACTGTGGGTTGGGAATCCCAGGAGCTCCCTCTTTTGCCATGATTATGATTTTAAGTTATTTTGCCAGGCATGCAAAAGGTGAGTAGGAACATATTTGCCCCTTCCTGCTGATGGGGCTCAAACCCCCATTATGTGCTTCCTTTATGTAGGGAGCTGCTGAAGAATGATTGCTGCAGTTGGTGTGTGCCTGTCTTATTGCATGTTTTGGCCACTTCGCTTGAATTCTTGGCAACAGTGACTTCCCCTCATTTGGTCTTGGAACTTTGTCCTAGGGAGGGCTGTGTGCTGTTCTCTGGAGGCCCAGGAAACTACATCAATGTGGTTTTGTGTGGACTGTCCTTCCTCCCTTTTGTATGTGCTGTTCTTCCAAAAAAAGTGGTTGTGAGTGACATACAAGGACTCAGACTCCAGCCTATAATGATGCATGGGACCAGAAGCAGCAGAGATATTGGTGGCTGTGCAACCAGGGCAGATGAAGTGGAAATACTCTGGTATTATCTTACATGTAGTGTGCGCTGGAGTCATATCCTCACCATCTTGTGTTCATCCCTCTGAGTGGGATGGTATGTGTGTGTTGTTGTCAGGACAATTCTCTGTGTATGTATGTTGTTTTGACACCGTGTTATGTTTTCTCCTTGTTGTACCTTCCCTGTCCCTCTGAAGCTAACCATACATAGAACATAGTGGCCATCTGCCAGCCTAGTATTGGCATATCTCCATTCGTGGTGTATTAAGAGTATAAAATTGTCATATAAATGCAGTGAAGCTATAACATACAGCTGGAATAGCTAACATGGTCCCCTTTAGACATTGTTGGACTCCCAGCTGCCGTACATCCCACACAGTATGGCCAATGATAATAAGAGTTTAGACCAAAACATCTGCCGGGCACCACATTGGCTACCCCCACCACTGTCATTGCCATCAGAACATAGGAAGAGCCTGCTGGATCAGACCAATGGCCCATCTAGTCCAGCATCACAGTGGCCTACCAGATGCCATTGGGAAACCCATAAGCAGAATTAGGGCACAGGAGCCTATGGCTTCCAGTAACTGGCGTTCAGAACCATTACTACTTCAAACTGTGGAGACAGAGCATAGTCATCATGGTTAGTACCGGTAGCTATCAATAGCGCTCTTCTCTACATCAAGTAGATGAGTTCCAAGCATTGCCTCCATGACAAATAGCCTTGGAAATATATATGCTGTTCTGAGCTCTTTGTAACAAATAATATATTGCATGGGTTGGTTGCTGCTATCTTGTTTTCTAAAAGTTGAGATATTTTAAAAAAGATAACATTTCTTTTGTACTCTGAACGCTACTGGAAAATCCAACTGCGCAGGTATAACTGCATTTTTCCTCATGATCGTAATAAGCATTATGTAACCTTGGTTTAAAAATTCAATTGCAGCCAAAATATAGGAAAACAAGTTTTTACTGTACTCCAGAGTAACTTGAGGTTATTATAATTCAAAGTGAAGAGGACAGAATAACTTATTCTGATTAGTTTTAACTTGCATGCATATCCCACAAGAAATATGCAATTTGTGAACAACAGCAGACCAAATTATTTACCAAGACTCCATTCTACGAACTAATGCTTACAGGCGGAACCCTGTGCAGTACCTGGGATTTCAACATGATTCAACATGGATACAAGCATTGAAGATAAAAGTGGTATAAATGTAATAAAATAAAATAATAAAATGAACTCCATTCTATTCCTCCTCCCATTATTTTTCCATTATTTACCCACAGTAGTCAGAATTACATGTCCAAAGTATGGTCAGTATTCATTGGACAGTTGGGGAAGGGGTTGGCCCACTTATTTCATCTATTTTTCCCTACAAATCTCCAGTCAAGCCATACTCATAGAGCCATGGAATTAAATGGACTTAAGTTGTGACTAATTGAAATCCATCAATTTCAGCAGTTCTACTCCACATATGGCTTGGTGGATGCTACTCATAATAAAAAAATAGGTGTATGAGCTTAAAGTTTATAATGTTTTTCTCAGCCTTGTCGAAACACCCAGAATTCCTAATAACTGAATTAATCAGAAATCTATCCTGTTAATGTTTTCTCTTGCAAGAGTACTTTTCTCTGATGTTCTCAAGTTTTGCTTCCAACTGTGATGCTATCATCCCTATTCAAACATCTGAAAGAAAAAACCTTGCTATACAGCTGAAAATATATGAATCTGCTACTTTATCATGGGATATAAATTAAGCAGCTGAAGACCGAGAATCTGAAGTGCCCACTCATAAAGGCAACCAACCTGTGCATCTTTGCATGCTTTGGCCTTGCCTCCTTCAAAACAGCTTCCACTGGGGTAAGGTAATTCTGCCACTTCTCTGTAATCTGCAACTGGATTATCCAATCACTCCCAATGGAGTGGGAATTATATGCCCTCAGAGAATGTCCATGCTGCATCTCTGCAGTAGTTGTTGCTCTGGCGCTAGCCTCTTTTAATCAATATGCACATCTAGAATATAGTGGTTCACACAGATTGCTAGAGGGTAGAGTCCTTTGAGGCAGATACTATTTACACATCCTAAAAACAAAGTTTTTGAGGATAAAGTTAAAATTCTAATGTTATTTTCTTAAACTGAGCCTCAGAAGACAAGGGAAGTCAGACAAGTTTTGAAAACAATGTACTATAGGACAGAATTAACAAGTTAGACAGAAATACTTTTCTGGAAATAAGTTTCATAAATCTCTTTCATCTGGCCTTTGAGTTTGCATATACTTTTTCCTTTATGGTAATCAACAGACCCTAAATCACAATACCTGAATGCAGAAGGTCTTCAAGTTCAAACCTGTGCTCACAATGAGCCTGTAGCTTGGAAGAGTTTGTTTATTTATTAACATTTATATTTTAAAAAACATTGACATTGCAATAAAGATCAGTGGAAACATTCAAACAACTGTTCCTGTTCCTTTATATAAATGCTTTTCATATTTGATGTAAGCACAAACAGGTACTGTACAGCAAATCTCTCATAATTACAAACCAATTTCACAATCCGTAGGTCCATAATGAGCATAAGGACAACAAGCTTGGGAATTATCTGGTTGCATTGGACAAGTTCCTAGTGACAAAGCCTATCATTATACGTGGCATCGCCTGGCAGTTTCAGAATCAGTGCCAAATACCACTGAATAAAGTAATCTACTATCTATGAAGTGGGGGGGATATTATGCTTTTTAAAGACAAGTCACCTTCTTATCTGTTTCTGAATGTAGTACCATTTTTTTAAACAAAAAGTTTTCAAGCATCCTAACAAATGTATTTGAGGACACCTTGTTGTGTATCAGCATAGTTTTCACAAACAGCATTCCTTAGATCTACCCTACGTAGAATTTCAAAGAATATGTTATGCTCCTATACCAATAGATATTGATCCAACAAAGACCATCACCTTATCTATTCTATGTAGCCTATTTCCACAAAGTGAAAACCACGAAGTAAAGCAATGGTCATTGGTTCCAATGGCTTTAAAACCATTCATTACAGCAGAATTAGATCATCATGGAGGATAAGTCTCCAAAATCCATGGATAATTATGTCTATCAAAAGCTATTAGCCATGACAGCTATCAGAACCTCCAGTTTCAGAGGCAGTATGCCTCAATACTAATTGTTATTAGTTATTGCCATCATGCCCTGTCTGTCAGGCACAGAAACCTTTGAGCAGTGTGCACCGTAATCAAAACACTTTAAACTGTGGTCTAATGCAATGTGTGAACAAGACACTTGTGTACACCCAATATGCAAAACAAGATTATTTAGTTCACAATTTCAATGGCCTCTTTTACAAAATAACTTTGTTTTGGCAACAGCATCATTGTGTGTTATTGGCATTCATCCATTATAAATATTTGCCTGTTAGCTGCCAAATGAATCAGAACACAAATAATTTTTGGTGAGACCTACAAAACCATGTCTGTTTTCAGTTTCCAAATTCAGGCCATTTTTACATGAATATCAATTTATCATTCATATGCTTTGTAATAACAAAAAGTGCTAAACTTAAGACTGCAGAATGAAATAATTTTACTTGGAGCTAAGATTTCTGAGTAGAACTTTCTTTTTAAATGACTTGTCCACAATTTAAATTCATTTTTAAATGTACCATATATTCAATAATAATTCACAAGCTTTTGTCAGACTTCCTATGTATTTAAAATATTTTGCAGTGCTGCAAGATAAAGTTTGCAATTTACTGAGGAGTAAAAGCCACCTAACTCAGTGCAACTTACAGTGCAAGCACACCTGAAAGTAAGGCCCCAAACATAAGCATACAAAAAAAGAAACAAGTCACCCTTAATGGGACCGACTTCTTAGTAAGCATGTACAGTGGTACCCCGCTAGACGAATGCCTCTCAAGACGAAAAACTCGCTAGACGAACGAGTTTTTCGTTTTTGAAGTCGCTTCGCATGACGATTTTCCCTATGGGCTTGCTTCGCAAGACGAAAACGTCTTGCGAGTTCCCAATGCATTCCTATGGGAAACCGCGCTTCAATGCATTCCTATGGGGAACCGCGCTTCGT
Source organism: Darevskia mixta (assembly GCA_034641385.1). Taxonomy (NCBI): domain Eukaryota; kingdom Metazoa; phylum Chordata; class Lepidosauria; order Squamata; family Lacertidae; genus Darevskia; species Darevskia mixta. The sequence goes on along the minus strand of JAWWNH010000029.1, from coordinate 47,854,679 downwards.
AGGTCCATGCTTCGCAAGACGACAAACCTTGCAAGACGACAGAACTCGCAGAATGAATTAATTTCGTCTTGCGAGGCACCACTGTACAGGATCAGGATGCAAGTGCAGTTGGTTTAAACTTATACCAGTGATACAGTAAGTCCTATTGACCACAGCAATTTCTGTTTTAAGACATATTCCCCTCTTTGGGTACTGTTTCTCAAACATTTGTAACTTTATTTCAAGTGGTTACAAGCGAAGGTGTCTCAAGATTCTGTTGTATTCATCTTTTAACATTTATTGTCCAACTTGTAGCACAAGGTCCCTAGAGAGCGAGGCAATCTTTCAAGCACAACAAAAAATTACTGAATAAAGAATAATAGCAAAAGAACAAAACAGGTTGTAAATAGATCTGTTGTGGTCAATAGGGCCAATTCCCAAGTAAGTACCGATATGTACAGGATTGCAACCTTCCCGTTCAATTAGTCATTGTAGAGCCTAACAAGTCACCTGATTTCAAGAGACTTAGGTGAAACGAATTCTGCACAGAATCTTGCTGAATGGCTGAAAACTTATGAACAGTTACATGAAACACTGGAATCAGAGGGGCTAACATTAGAGTAACCATTAGAAAGGCTTTATGTCCATATAGCAATTCCCCTCCTTACAGTGTAATATGCATCCAAGGAACTCTTCCCACACATTTGCTGCAATGAGACTGTTATTACTGGTAGTATAAAGCTTTCAAAACCTTCCCATTAACGTTTGAAATAATGAAAAATGTTTAGCACCATCTCCACCCATTCCAAATCCTGTAAGATGAAGGCTCTACTGTTCAGTGTTTAATATTCACAAACTGCATCTGAATTTAAAAGCAGTTCAGCCGTTTTTACTAGATCAACAGACACAACAGTTGCTAAGAATCCTCAACTTTAGATTAATGACTTTCATTATCAATTATGTACTGCATTTCGTTATATTTATCTCTTGCCTGTTCTAAACTTAAGAGTAGCACTTTAGTCTCACAATAACCCCATAAGGTGACCTAAAGCCATCTAGCATCCACCCTTTATGCCGCAGGTATAGATGTAACATGTATATTTGCAAAGGCAAACATCATTAAAGTGTCAAGGGGATACTGTGTTTGTAACCACACAGGGACACAAGCCAGGAGAGTCTCAGTTGGTCAGGGATGCACTACACCTTTTGAAATGTACAAGACTTTCACAGCTAAGCGTTCCAAAACATCACCCCCCCCCCACCCATCCAAACCCAATAACCTAAACAGCAGGATCTGCTTGGCTTCCTTAAAAAGTAGCAGGTGGCAGAGAAGAGAGTGGATTCCCTGTATTTAACAACTGGTGCTGTCCGGATATAGCCGCTAGATGACAGAGGCAAACAGAAACCAACGAGAACAAGAACAATCCAGGAAACAATATTCCAATAAATGCTAACAAAACTGGAATGGGTGAAAAGGGCCAAGAGTTGTAGAGAGCAGCAAAGGATACACATAACTACAGCATGTACTTACAGAAACAGCATTGGTGTGTTTCCCTGAGGCTGGGAACATTCGGGTCACACATACACCACTACCCCTTTGCGTCCCACACCAAAGGGCCACCCACCTCGGGACACCTCCATCCATACCACCCACCCACCGGGCCTCGTTGTCATCCTGACAACACAAGGTCGCGAAAGAGGGCCGAGAAGAAAATTAAGCCCTCTTGAGTGCACAATCCCTCCGAACCACGTCAGTGAAGGGGGAAAGAAAACGCCTACCGACGGCATAGCAGGAGAGGAAGGGAGAAGAGGCCATAATGGGGGGGGGGGTGTCTCCCTCCCACACGCACATCATCCCCATACAGAAGCTGTGGATGCCTCTCAGTCCACAGGTAAAGGAGGAAGGCACTGAGCTCACAGGCTGGGCTGGAGGTGGGGGTGAGGGAGAGAGAGGGGGGAGAACGGAATCCCCTTCTCGCTCGAAGGATATAGGGCAGGACCCCACCCACCGCACCCCCTCCCTCCCCCTAAGCACCTGCTGCCAGCCTTCCCCTTCCCTCGCCGCCCACCCTTCGCAAGCCAGGCCTACCTTGAGCTCCCCGTCCGGACCCCCCCCCCCGCCTCGGCCTCGCCTCAGGCCCAGAAAGAAAAGCCTTCTTTCCCCCCCCACCCCGCCCCCGCGGGCCCAGCTCCTCTACCGAGGCAGCCCGAAGAGCACTCACCAGCCAGAAAGGCGACGGCTCCTCGCCTAAGATGGCAGCCAGTCCAAGTCCAACCTGAGGCGGCTTCTGTCCAAAGTCGGGCGCGCGAAAGACGCACGCGCACAACAAAGGCGGAAGGAGAAGGAGCCAGAGAGCGGGCGCGAGGCAGAAGGCGGGAGCGAAGAGGAGGAGGAGGAGGAGGGCGGAGACGTACGCAGACGCAGGAAAAACAGGCGGGACTACAATTCCCAGCATGCCGTGAGAGAAGCCCGGCGCGCTCCGACTGGCTCCTCAGAGAGAGAGAAAAGGGCTGGTTCAGTTCCACTCGCCAATGCCTGGCTTTCTCATTGGCTCTCGCTTTTGTTTCTGTTTACAGTACTCGAAAAGAAGGGGTGGGTTGGATCCAGGGGAAAGGTTTCGTCCTGTTCTTAAGGTGGTGCCTGAAGGCTGTCAGCTCTGCAGTTGAGTTTACCCAATTTCTGCTTCGAACTATGGGGGAAACCGCTGTGGTTGACATATGCCCCTGACTCATTCGCAAAAAAACAGCAAGAGTCCTGGGGACTTAACACATTTATTATGGCACGAGCTTTTGTGAACCACGGTCCGTGCATCATGTTCTGATTTATAGAGGACCCTGTCCCTTAATGTTATTTTCTTTAAGTATTATAGAAACACACCATTACAAGTATAGAAAACTGTGCAAGCATTAGGCTGACCTTCGCCCAGTTATTTGTTGCTGAGGTGTAAGGTAACACTAAGGAATTTATTTTATAGATTTTCCAGTTGGTTTGCTAAGGTCAGCTCTGAAAACTTCGTGTCAGGAGTGATTTGTGAGACTACCCCGGGGCTCAGAAAAACCTGCCCTTTTCTGGTATAATGAAACCCAGCTTTCCTTAGCACAGAAGAAGAAGCTGAGTGGCAGTTTCAGGTGATCTGTGTGAGCTAATATAAAAATATAGTTTGACTTTTCTCCTTCTTTAGTTACTTGTCCATCTCTAACTATTTGGATCTGTCATGATGATATCCAAACATAACTACTGTATCCGTGAAGAGGTAATGCAAATGTATAATGTATATTGCAAATGTATAAAATTTACATTAAATGTGTTTCTTACGACATACTGGCCCATAGTCTTTCAGTAGCTATTTCATCTCAATTTCAATACAAAATAAAAAATAAAAAAATTCCTTCCAGTAGCACCTTAGAGACTAACTAAGTTTGTTCTTGGTATGAGCTTTCATGTGCATGCACACTTCTTCAGATGCACACGAAAGCTCATACCAAGAACAAACTTAGTTGGTCTCTAAGGTGCTACTGGAAGGAATTTTTTTATTTTTTATTTTGTTTTGACTATGGCAGACCAACAAGGCTACCTACTTGTAACTCATCTCAATTTGTATGGACAAAAGCAGGATTGTGTTGTTCCCCATACAATGGAATGGATATTTGACAGGACCAAACAGGAAAATAGCCTGTTTTATGCTTTAAGTTTACATCATTGATAGAAAGAGTGAAAAGTAGAGGAGCCCAGAACATCTTCAAAAGTGCAATCTAGTTATAACACAACAGGAAGAAAAAACATTGCAAAGGAGAAAAACATTGGCTAACTGAAGTAACTGGAAATCTTAAGGACATGGGAGAGAGGGTGTGATTACTCTGGCTTATGTTGTGCAGCTACACCAGTAAAGTTGGCTCTACAAGATAGTGCTACCTTTGCAGGAAGTCTCCACCCTGAGAAGTACTGGTGTGCACAGAAAAACAGTTCTGACACATTGATGAATGTCAGTATTGTAGTGCTAACAAACACCACATCACAAAGTAGCAACAATACTCCTCCTTTGATCAAGCCCTGCACCTGCCATTCTCCAGATCTCTTATATGTACTGCATCAGTAGTAACTTTAACACTGTCTATGTGTTGTCTTTTATATGAAGACAAATTCAATGTAGTGATTAGAACAGAGATATTTTATTAGTAAGCAGGCACCACATATATGTACAACATCAATCAACTGACCTTAACATTCTCTGACAATCCTAATATTCTATTCATCTTAAAGATAACAGCAACATCTATATCCCTACGGTCTGTGTGACAGTTTCTCCTGCAAGTTCCAAACATCTCTGAAGCCTTGGTAACACTGAGCAGGGCCTTTAATGTGGCTGTCCTGTTCTGTAGAACAGCATTCCTGTCGATATATGACAGGCACTCATTATCTTCACTTTCCGGATATAAATTAAAGACTTTTTTCTCCCGACAGGCTTTGCCAGCTGGATAAATGGTTCTTTACTAGAAGTATCTACTTTGTTGGGCTTTTAGTTTTGTTTTAAATGTAGTTGCTGTGTATTTATGTTTTCAACTATTTTTAATAATATGTGTAAATCACCTTGAAATGGTTGTTTAGAAGGTGATTAATAAATGAATAGTGATGATGAAAAGCAGTCACATTGCTGGTTTGGGATTTTTCGTGATTTAGTAACAGAACTTAAATGCCTTATTATATGCTGCTTGCTATTGTTGCATACTAAAACCTCTTCTGCATACACTCAGATTTCTAGGGAATTTTATATGCTGCTTCACTGCCTGTACATTGATTTAAAATGAAACATTCTCTAATAAAAAGATTTGTGCAAGCATATCAGAGCAGACTTTGGACTTTTTCCCTGAAGATGTGTTATTTCTGCATGACAGAGTTTTGCTTTTGTTCTTTACCATGGTGTTCCGGTTGTACCTTCGTGTTTTTCTTTCCTGCTTTTCCCCCCAGCAGACGTCATAAGGAAGAGCAGAGACCTTGAAATTATCCATCAGCAGTTAGCACCTGGATAGCAGATTGAGTAGGTACACAGGTCACCTCAGCACAGACTGTCTCACTATAGTAAGATGTACTGAGTTTCTATTTAAATAACAGTAATTCTGAGTTTCCATTTATGCATATAAATTAGCATATGCCAACTTAAGCAAATTGTCCTCTTTTTCTTATGATGCTTTCCCTCTTTTTTTGGCAATGTGTAGTTTACTCAGTGCTTTTCCCCCCAGGGGGGTACTCAAGGGCACGCAGTACTGGCCCTTCTTTTGTGTGTGTGTGTGTGTGTTAAAAAGTATGATACTTACTGTAACAACTTCATGGTGAGTACCAGCACCTATTTTTCTAGGAAAAAACCACTGGTTGTACTTACACCACACAGTGAGACAAGCACTTCTCACATGCACAAATATTCTCTTTTTTACTTTGCTATTATGATGTGATGCTAACATTTTTAACATAACTTGAATATAAAAACCACAGTAACTCTACATCATAATATATAGTAAAATAAAATAAAAACAGATTGGTACTTTTGAGTGGTGCTATACCAACAATGCATGAAGACTGCTGCAATCATCTTCTTTACCAATTGTGAGATGGGTGAAGTGTGCAACCTTCCCACACAATATGAAACATAATTATACTTCATCCTTGATCTGAAGGAGTAACCTCTGTAGCTGTGACTGAATTTACACTTCCACGTTCCCAAAGTCGCCAGATGTTCTTGTGCAATTTCTTGATGATTAGACTTGAATAGCAAGATTTCAGTCTGGCAGATTTAATATTATGCTTCCTAAGCGCTTCCTGAAGAACCAGGAACAGAAGCAAATGGCTAAAATATTGGCTTTGAACCCAGGAATGTCAGATTCATATTTTCACTTAGTCAATTATTTATGCAGGTGGTTTTGGGTAAGTTTGTTTTGTAGAACTTATCATAATTCAATAAATGATCTAGAGCAGGCATGTCCAACAGGTAGATCGTGATCTACCGGTAGATCACTAGACGTCTGCGGTAGATCACTGGTAGATCATTGGCTCCCCCAAAGAAGCTGAACAACTGTGGCTCCCCTAAAAAAGATCACTGCCAGTTTTTAACTCTGTGAGTAGATCACAGTCTCTTTGGAGTTGGCCACCCCTGATCTAGAGTTGCTATAAAATTAAAAGAGGTAATGACTGCAAAGCACTTTCTATATTAAAATGTTGAATAACTGTTGATTAATAAGAGTGCAGTTTTTGCTTACGCTCCCTCTTCTTTGTCTTAGTCCAAACATGTTTGACTTATAGCCAAGTCTGAGAACTTGCTGCCACCCAAAAGAGTGGGCAGATGCTTATTAACTCTCACATTTTAAATTCCATTTTAGCTACTCCTGCTCACTATCAGATGAGTCAAAAGAGAAAATAATAGGCCTTCCGATACATAGTAAAGCTGTGTATTCAGGACAGAGGTGATTATCATTTCCTGAAGAACAAGTAAGATGAATTGAAAACATAGGTAATTAGATTGATCTGGTTATTATAAATATGTCAGCAATGATCAGCTCTCCAATGCACAATTTGGAAGATGAACAAAAAAAAAATCTGAGGTATCTAGGAGGGGAAATGACACCATCTAGAATCTATGTTGCTTTTAGAGGCCTCAGGCAATTAGTGGCGTGCGGCGAAATTTTTCTTAGGGGAACAGTTAGGGCCAGACATCAGCTTATGAGGACAATGGGGGGGGGACACTACACCATATCATGATGGCCTGACACCGCGCATGTGAGCATTGCGCCTCCCTCTCTAAGCCGGGCAGAAGCTTCCTGGTCTTTGGGAAGGAAGCACCAGGCTTTAATACAGTGGTACCTCGAGTTACAAATGCCTCAGGTTAGAAACGGTTCAGGTTACAAACTCCGCTAACCTGGAAGAGTTACCTCGAGTTAAGAACTTTGCCCCAGGATGAGAACGGAAATCGTGTGCTGGCGGTGCAACGGCAGCAAGAGGCCCCATTAGCGAAAGCACGCCTCTAGTTAAGAACACTTTCAGGTTAAGAATGGACCTCCAGAACGAATTAAGTTCATAACTAGAGGTACCATTGTACTCTAATTTACCAGGAACATTTAAAGGACTAGCCTGGTCCCCCTAGTCTACTGACTGCACGCCACTGCTATCAATTCATTTGGCAAAGGGCCTAATCCAGCTCCACATGAGAGAACCTCCTTCCTCTCTCAAGGAAAGGAGAAGAGGGATTTCTCATATTGCCCTTCTGAGCTTTGGAGATCTCAGCAATGAGAAACTGCTCATTTCCAATTCCTAGTTGGGAGAAGAGAGAAGGTGGGTCCCGTATGGCATGCTGCTGAGCTTCAGGAGATTCAGAATCACTCCATCCTGAAGCAATGTAAGTAACACACACACATGTATACACATTTCCAAAGTGAGATTGAGACCTGATCTTTCCTAGGATAAACCATCCATCTAATTATTTATTTCAAAAGATTTTTTTTCTTCCTTTTGATGAAATGATCCTCAAGACAGCTTGCAATAGATTGTAATACACACACACACACACACAAAACTCAGAAGCGCATTTTTATTGTCTACATTTATATTCCACCTTTCCTCCAAGGAGCTCAAGACAGCATACATTATTCTTCCCTCTCCATTTTATTCTCACAACTACCTTGTGAGATCGGCTCAGAGATGGTGATGGACCCATGGTCATGCACTGAGCTTCATTGGAAGCCTGGTCTCCCAAGTCCTCACCTCATCTGACATTCTTACCACACTGGCTTAGCTTCCTGGCTGATGGCAGAGACCAAAATGTGCTTTCTTTTAAGCTTTCCAGCCCTAGGTCAACTGGAAGTTGGCAGAGAGTATCCTTTCTGACAGGTAGGCATGCAAGGTCCCTGCAATTGTTCCTTCTCTGGTTGATGGATGGGGCCAGATTGCTCTCCCCTTTGCCGTGATGTACTTATTGGAAAGGTGTGCAGCCTCCCAATGGTCCCTGGTCCCCTGGTCAATGGCAGATGCTTGAACATGCTTCCCTGTCATCCTCCATGTTCTGTGGCATGTGCAAAGGACTTCCCAAAAAGAAGAATGGTGACCACAAATTATGGGAAGCCAGAAATGTGCAGACCTCTGATTTTATGGATGTTTGTGGACCACACTGTTAATTTCATTATGATCATCCCCCCAGGATGTTTCAGGCTTACTTAGACCAGAGACGATCTATGCCATGGTCAATGTACCATCCGGTCTTAACAGTATTCTGGCTTCTGTCTAGCCTGCACATCCTCCTGCTTAATACTTTTTATTTAGTAACCACTTGACATTCCGATTCAGAGCTTTCTTTCCTCCAATGTTGTGTCTTTTTTTATTGTGAACCTGAGAGCATACCCATTTCTTTCATCTCAACCCTGTACCTTCAGCAGTGCCTAAGAATAAGTTGCCTTTGAGCATTAATACAGCGTGAGAAAGAGGATGCAAATTTAGAAGTGCAGGAATGGGGGTGGTAGAACAGGAATCGTTTTTTCCTCTCTGTCTCATCTTTTTGAAAGCCCACATCACCACACACCCGTGTGAATAGATAACAGAAGGTACAGAGCCATGTCTCGCACCATTTGCTTAATTATCCATGCTTCTAGAATAATTAACAACAACGTTTAAACACATCATTCCAGCAACTCCAGTTCTTAAAGGACTTTGGCCATAAGGCTATTATTCAATATGGGGTTTTTTGCCAATTATTTTTATAGATTTTCCAAAGTTTAACCCAATTATACAAATTATACGCAGAATAAAAAAGCAGTATATTGCTGGTTCAGTGGCTGTTGCTGCTGATTTATAAATGGTACATTAGTCCAACTGAACTGGCAATATTTTGCCTTTTTATTCTGTGATAGGCCAGCTTACTGATCTCACATATTTACAAACTACAAATTCTAAAAGTGAAATGTGCTTAACATTTTAAGAATTATTCACTATCAAAACTGTACTTGTAACAGAAACTGTCTTTTGATTATAAGTTCCGGGGGGGGGGGGGCAGGATACTATTACCACAGTGCATTAGATGTGGTTCTATCACATTATTTTTCTCTAGAAATTAATCAAGTTATTATCCAACAGAAAGGCAACTTTTCTTTCCCAAGGTTATATAACATATCATACCTGCCCTCTGCTGGGGAGTTCCATTTATATGCCAACACATAACAGACTCAGGAGCAGACAACGTATAACGCTGAAAACATCTTTATGAACAACATGGGCAGATCCATGCTATACATTTAAAGCAGACTCAATGCATATTTAAAGCACATGACTTCCTGCAAGGAAACTGTAGTTTGTTATGGGTGCTGGGAAAGGTAGCTCTGAAGGTTGCAACATGCAGGGTGGGAAGTTTAATTCTTTTCCTCACCCACTGTAATCCTGATGCCAATTGCCTCCGTGCCATGGAAACTTTGCTTCTGAAGCTAATAGCAGCAAATGTGGGAGGGGGGATTTCATTGGGATCGCAGCAGAGAAGAAAATGGCAAATGCTCCCTCCCCATTAGCTGTGGCCCTGATCCACCTGCTATTAATGTATAGATTAATGTATAGATTAATTAATCTATTAATGTATATAGATTATCTGTGAGCAGAATAACACAAGGCTCGCACTTGTCCCTCTGCTTAGGAAATTATGTTTGTAAGAAGCAACCATTAAATTGAGCAGATAAGTGTGGATATTGTTGTAAACTGGGATGGAAGGGAATACTCTAGATGCCATCTGAGGGATCTCTCATGGCCCTGTGATTCTTGGTTGTAAGACAGAGCTTTGTTCAGAAGAGGGTTAAAAGGAATATGCACAACAAACAGAGATTAGTTTTCACCAAGGTCACAGAGCAGTGATCAATGAGTCATGGCTTCCCCCAAAGAATCCTGGAAATGTAGTTTGTTAAGGGTGCTGAGAGTTGTTAGGATGATCCCATTCCCCAAAGAGAGCTATATTTCCCAAAGTGGTTTAGCAATTAATCCCTTTTCCCAAGGTCCTCTTAGAATTGAAGCAGGGGGCGGGGAGGGAGCAGAGATAATGTACAGTGGTACCTCGGGTTAAGTACTTAATTCGTTCCAGAGGTCTGTTCTTAAACTGAAGCACCACTTTAGCTAAGTGACCTCCTGCTGCCGCTGCGCCGCCAGAGCATGATTTCTGTTCTTAGCGGAGTTCTTAACCTGAAGTGTACTTAACCTGAAGCATACTTAACCCGAGGTACCACTGCACTATCCAAACAATTCCCAGCTTCCATAACAAACTATGCTTCCCAATATTCTTGACTGTTAAAAATGGTTTAATACTGCTTTCAGTGTATAGTGCAGACAGGGCCCCTATGTCAGGAATAAAGTTTCTGTCCTAGCCACACCTTCTCAGTGGCATGACATTTTTACGGGGATTGAATGATTGGGGTGTTTTTACAGAATCTTCAAGGGAGCCACCCTCCCTTGCCATTCGAAGTCCAGAAAAAGGTTTGCACCAAAGTGAGAAATCAGCCTAAAAAATAGAAACTAAGGGAAGCAGAGAAATCACCCAACTAGAAGACAGATTCAAAAGCCTTTCTAATAATTTGATTGGGGCGGGGGGAAGCTCAGTTATCCTCACGTTTCTACTCCTCTCGTGGTTATCTCCAGAAAAGCATGGCTCAAGTAAAAAGAGAAAATGTGATAGCAAAACAAAATTAAATAAATATAAATCCAGCCAATATAAACACATGGTGCATTACTTAACTGCCTTGGCTTGATGTGCCTGCATGGGATTGGTTGTTCCAGGGGGCAGTAAATGGACTCATGATCTGAGCTGGCAACCTGCACATTACCAGCAAGTAGGAGACATAGACGATTATGCTAAAAGAGCCTCTGGTGTCTAAGGTACAATGCAGTATAGCAGCCATATAGAGCCTAGCATTGTAGTAAATATCTATATTGCAGGACTCAGTATGATCCCACCAGGGATTGCCATTGCATTTGTGGCTTAGTGCAGGACAAAAGGACTGAGCAAACAAAGCACATTGTTATTGCACATGTGAACATAACTATAAGTGACTCGTATATAAAATGTGGGAGGACAAAGCTGAGCCTGGTATATTAAGAACAGTTGTGGAGTGACAAATGTGCTCCAAACCATGATCTTGTACATAGTTCCTGGATTGCATCCTTCTTTGTTCTCTTTACTTTAGTCCCAGGAACTGTTCTGGACTTGACAATCACTGCATCTGTTTTCATACTGCTGTAACTGGAGATCTTGATGTTGTCCCTAAATGTGAGAAGAGCAAGGTTGTTGTAATCCAGGGCACATTTACTTCCAAATAAATATACACATCACTGAGATGCACAGAAAAGAAACCATAAAGCACAGCTTCTGTCAATCACTCTACTACCAAGACAGAGGAAGCTGTGCCTTGTGAAATATTCCCACTTCCCTTAAAAAGAAAATACTGTAGTTCTTTTGGGGACTGAATCTGGGAATCTTAGACCATGATAATTCATGGGAAACATATGGGCACAGGCCATGAAAACTTCAAAAGGTAAAAAAGAGCATCTTTCACTGTGTTAGCAAAATTTTATTTTTAACTGGATTCCTTTGATCATTCAAAGGCAAGTCTCTGGGCTGGGTTCACTAAATCAAACAAACAGCACTTCAAAGCTATCACTGACGTGACGGTCTCTCTTCTTAAAGCTGCACGCCTTGATCATTCAAGGATCACAGCAAAAGTTGGGCAGGATGGGCTGCAGTTCAGCAGCAGACCACCTGCTTTGCCAGGACCGGTTCAAGACACTTTGGTTCCTGAGGCAAACCACAAAATGGCACTCCTCCTCCCCACCAGGGAAGAAGTGGTGAGTGAAAATCTAAATCAGGAGCAGAGAGGATGGGATAAAGATCTATGCTGGGATATGCTGCCCCTGCGGATCCTGCAGTCCAAGGCGGTCGCCTCACCTTGTCTCATGACTGGGCCGGCCCCGAGCTCTGCATAAAAGGTAAAGGGATCCCTGACCATTAGGTCCAGTCGTGACCGACTCTGGGGTTGCAGCACTCATCTCGCATTATTGGCCGAGGGAGCCGGCGTACAGCTTCCGGGTCATGTGGCCAGCATGACTAAGCCGCTTCTGGCGAACCAGAGCAGCACACGGAAACGCCGTTTACCTTCCCACTGGAGCGGTACCTATTTATCTACTTGCACTTTGACGTGCTTTCGAACTGCTAGGTGGGCAGGAGCAGGGACCGAGCAACGGGAGCTCACCCCGTCATGGGGATTCGAACCACCGACCTTCTGATCGGCAAACCCTAGGCTCTGTGGTTTAACCCACAGCGCCACCTGCATCCCAAGCTCTGTATATCTGCTCCAATTCCTGGCATCTGCAGGTGAGACTGAGCAAAAGAGTCCTGCATTGCAGGGGGTTCAGTTGTTTCCCAAACATGGGTCTCCAGCTGCTTTTGGACTGCAGTTCCACTCATCCCTGACCACTGGTCCTGCTAGCTAGGAATGATGGGAGTTGGGTGTGCAGCTGTTTTCGGAGTGCAAATTTGTGAGTGACCCTTGTGGTCCCTTCCAACTCTACAATTCCATGGTCCGGAAACCTCCTGCCAGTAGAAAATGCTGAGCAAATAGGCGGACCAATGGTCCATTTCGTTTCCTTTCTCAACCTCTGAAAACTGGAGGCTGCCTATGCCCTCGAAGGAGAGGCAGGCACCCCGAAATAAAAGCCCAGCTGAAACCCAAGGACGCGGAGGCGCAAGAGCCGTCCCCCCCTCTCTCCGCCCACCGGCGCGGAATCCCCGATCCAAGGCCAGGCGAGCCGCTGCCGCCGCGCGCTTCCTGTTCCTCTGCGCATCCCGAGGCCGCGCCCCCTCCGTGCCCTACAAGGGGATTGGTGGAAGTACATTTGTCAACCTGGGCGAGTCTATTTAAAGCCTGCATTTTGCCGCCACTGGCTTCTCGCCGCCTCTCGCCTCTCGCTCCCTCGCCTTCTTAGCCGCAGAAGCGCCAGCATGTCCGACAAGCTGCCGTACAAAGTTGGTAAGGGAGACTCATTTCATGTTTTTGTGGGTTTGGATTGGTCTCTGTGCTTAAGGCCTGCAGAGAGCGAGCGGGCGAGCAAGCTGGCGCGCTCCCGTTTTTCATCGGGGACGGGCGGGCCTGGAATGGTGCGTTTTCTGCCATGTTTTCCCCTCTCTTTTTTTCGTCGTGATGTTTTATAGGCAAATGATTTTTTTTTTTTGCACCGTTTTCATTGTTCTCGCTCCACTCGCGCAACCATTTTTTTTTAAAGTAGAATTTGCAAATATTAATAATGATGATGCTAAATGTTATCCCCCCTAGCCCAGTTCTGGTGTGCGAGGAGGGCTTATTTTTTCTCCTTTCCGTAGTCCAAAATGGACTTTGGCTTAGCTAGCCATCGTGTAGTTTCTGAGCAAACTCCATGTGGGCTCAGGAGAAAGCTCGGCTTCTGGGAAATGTAGTCCCTCTGCCCATTCGGCAGAAGGTTTGTTTCGTGGTTGTGGAGCCGCCGGGACTTCATTTCCCATAATGCTCTCGGGGACCATGCTGTCAAGCCGTCCCCGCCGCTTTCCTGCGTTAAGCACGCTGCAGGTTTCTATTAATCGCCCCTGCTTAGGGAGAAGCCTGGCTATTTTGAAATACGTGGGTAGATCCGTCAGAGATAGAAGGGATTTTTGGAAATGGGGGAAAAAAACCCACCCCGTTTCTCCAGTCGCGTACAATAAAATGTTTCGCAACGTCATAATCTGCTACCTTTGCAGAAGGAGCTTTAAATTAGGGCAGAGGCTTAAAGTTGTGCAATAGTGTGACTACGTCAGAATATCAGGCTCTGATATACGTTAAGAAGATTCCCCCCCCCGCCACCGCCAATATTTATTTATATTTTTAGTTTGGGCTTTCCCCATCTTGGCCTCTTCTAGAGATGCTTGGTATGTGATCTGAAGACAGCTGAAACAATGATCGACAGGCAGAAGGCCTGTCATGTGCTTAAATGAGAACTGAAAAATGAAGCTATTGATGTACTGAGAAAATGTGGGGAAAATCTCTAGGTTTCACCATGCAAATCACTGGGATTCACTGTAGCCGGTCACCAAAAGATCTTGCTACTCGGTTGCAAGAACCTGACGTGTGCTAAAGTTAGCTATCTTATACCAAAGTGTGAAGATCTTAAAACTGACCTTTCTCTATTTTCCATTCAAGTATTGAAGTATCTGACGTTTGGGTAGGGCAGGGGGGAAAACAAGACATCCCAGTTCTATTCAAGGTTAATGCTGGCATCCCAGTTACCCATTAAGTGGTTTGCATCAGCACTTTTGTTTCTCTGCCACTTCAAAGGTTTCATGTAATTTACCTGATGCAACATATGTCAGTCTTTTCTGAGTTCATTCCCACAAGAGTCTCTCATAAGATTATGACACACAATGTAGTCAGGTAAGGTAAAAGGTAAAGGACCCCTGGACGGTTAAGTCCAGTCAAAGGCGACTAAAGGGTGCAGCACTCATCTCGCTTCAGGCCTAGGGAGCCAGCGTTTGTCCACAGACATGTGGCCAGCATGACTAAACCACTTCTGTTGCAACGGAACACTGTGATGGAAGCCAGAGCGCACGGAAATGCCGTTTACCTTCCCGCCGCAGCAGTACCTATTTATCTACTTGCACTGGTATGCTTTTGAACTTCTAGGTTGGCAAAAGCTGGGACAGAGCAACAGGAACTCACTCCGTTGCAGGGATTCGAACTGCCGACCTTCCGATCAGTCAGGACCCCACTCTTTTTGGACTTTGGTTTTGTGGCTTGGTCTAGCAGAAACAGGCAATACAGGAAGCCTCTGAACTACAAAGGGCAGCAAATGTTGCTGAGAAGACAAAATTATTTAGGTTAATGAAATACCTATTTAGGTTAATGAAATACTAGTAAGTGCTGTCAGAAGACAACAAAGGTATTAACAGTGCCAAATCCTGCCTAAGGTTCTTTCATATGTTGTGATGAAATAGTGCCCAGTGGGATGGGTCAAAGTCGCAGATCATAGTCTGGCTGAAATGTGTCCACTGCCACCACCTACTTAAACCTTTGTTTCCTTAACATTTGAATGCCCATTTATTCAAGCACCTTGGTGAAGTATTTGCTTATGGTTACCAATTCTAGCCTTACTGAATTATAGTTACTAGAAATCACTGCAAAGTGTGCTTGCCCTACTATACCATGGTTTTTTGTTTGATTTTTGTTATAGCCTTCCCATCTTTTAGCTCTAGCATCTGATGCAGCAACTTGCTAATGTCGTCAAATTTATAGGGTGCTGTGAAGCCCTTGAGTAGCACTTCTGCAGGAGGAAAAGTTGACATTGCCATGCACATTCTTTTAAGAACTATGTCTACTTAGAACTACTATGTCTACTTATGGGACCCAGGTGGCACTGTGGGTTAAACCACAGAGCCTAGGGCTTGCTGCTCAGAAGGTCGGCGGTTCGAATCCCTGTGACAGGGTGAGCTCCCGTTGCTCGGTCCCAGCTCCTGCCAACCTAGCAGTTCGAAAGCACGTCAAAGTGGAAGTAGACCGCTCCGGCAGGAAGGTAAACGGCATTTCCGTGCGCTGCTCTGGTTCGCCAGAAGCGGCTTTGTCATGCTGGCCACAGGACCTGGAAGCTGTACGCTGGCTCTCGGCCAATAAAGCAAGATGAGCGCTGCAACCCCAGAGTCGGACACGACTGGACCTAACGGTCAGGGATTCCTTTACCTCTATGTCTACTTAGAACTAAGTCCCACTGATTCCAGTGGGGCTTCTTCCCAGGTCTGCAGCTTTACTAGATCCAGATCAGAGGTCCTTCTAGCTAGTATTCTGTTGCCAACAATAGCTAGGCGGGTGCCTCTACGAAGATAACAGGCAGGATACCTTGAACTTGGACAGTAGACAGAACCAAAGGAAGTAGATGTACACTCAATATATCTGCAGAAAAGAAATATGTGGGGTAACTTTATGAGATCTTACTTGCAGTGCACATATTTTTCTGTTCACTCTTTTGGATCATGTAGGCACCAAGGTGTTTTAGTGCTGCAGATCTATATGGTCTTGGCCACACAGAATGACAGTATAATGTATGCCTACCAGTGTCAATGATGGATGTCTCATACTACCTTTAGCTTTTTTAGGAGCCAGCTTTTATTGTGGATGTTTGCACCTGAAAGGCTTTAAAATGGGATCTTCTTTAAAATAAAATAAAATGGGATCTTCTTCATATATTTTATGAGATTTCTCTGAATATTTGTTTCCTGAGCTCTGTTGGCTGACTGTCCCCTTCTTTTAAAAAAAGATTTTTAAAGATCTAAGTGCTTGGCAAATGAGTTTTCCTGTATTTTCTGCAAGATTAGCATGTGGTGTAATACAAGCTAAGTGATGCTGTGTCATAAATGTCTAATGTACCAATGTTTGGAAAATGAAAGCTATATTTAGCTGCAAAGAACTTATGGCTGGGGTTCATCTTGCTCTTAGTTCTTTTAGAGCTGACAAATGCCCTCCGTCTTAAAAGTATTCCTTGCAGAATGTTGCAGTTCCATGGAATGGTTCTCCCTCGGCCCTTATTCCAGAAGCACCTTGCTTCAAAGACTTTACAGAAGAAATTGCCTGGAAATGATGGTTTCTTGTAGCTTAGAGAACATTACACCTAAATCGGATTACCTGTATATGATTTTTTTTATTTTAGTTTTTGTAAAACGGAGGTAGAATTTAATAAATCTCTTAGCATAGTATAACACAGTGTATGCATAAGCTCTTAACCAAAAGGTTTCAAGAGAAAATGAAGAGGGACTACTGCTCCTCTCTCCCAGCTGCTGCCAAATGTCTCTCTTGATAGCTTCATAGCAGTTGTGCTGCTGCTGCTGCTGCTAGTGGAGAACCTGAATGAACTACAGTTTCATGAATGCCTGTTCCAACCACCTGTTGCTCCTTATGCTTATAGCTGACATCAGCCTTGCAGAATGGGGTCGCAAGGCCCTTGAAATTGCTGAGAATGAGATGCCAGGGTTGATGAAGATGCGGGAGATGTACTCTGCAGCAAAGCCGCTGAAAGGTGCTCGGATTGCTGGTTGCCTACACATGACTGTTCAGACTGCAATTCTGATTGAAACTCTGGTGGCGCTGGGTGCAGAGGTAAGCATGTTTTGGATTCCTTCTTTAAGGAAGAGAGAGAGAGAGAGGAGGAACCTCATTGTTTTTGGCTAAAGTGGAACAAAATGGCCCAGACAGTGTTTGTTCAAAAATTTTAAGAGAAATGGCAGAATAAAAAACTAAACACTAAAATGTGAATTGTTCTGAAAAAGGAAAAAATTAACTTGTGTTTCGCTTAGTAAAGAGGACTACTGACCCATACCAAATGGAGCATTTTCATGCATCACGTTTAAGTAAAGCCACAGACTCTGAACACAGGTCCTTTGTAGGTATGGTTAGCCATTAAGAGTCAAAGTATAGTTGGAATTGTGTAGCTGTTGAATAAATAGCCAGTGCAAGAGCCAGATCAGTACTGTGACATGTGGTGTGTTTTTTTTAAAAAATAATAAAACGTTTTGCTCCTGCTGCAGCTCCAATCCCACTTGGGCTTCTTCTGCCCTGGCTATTTGTTAAACAAAAAAGAACAGGTGGACCAATCTGGCAGCCTCTAGATCAGGGGTAGGCAAACTAAGGCCCGGGGGCTGGATCTGGCCCAATTGCCTTTTAAATCTGGCCCACTGATGGTCCGGGAATCCGTGTTTTTACATGAGTAGAATGTTTCCTTTTACAGTGGAACCTCGACTTACGAAGTTAATGCGTTCCGAATGCACACTCGTAAGTCGAAAATTTCGTAAGTCGAAAAACGGCATTCCCATAGGAATGCATTGGAAACGTAAGTTGAAAAATTCGTAAGAAAACCCTATGTAAACCTTCGTAAGTCGAGTAAACCCCATCTAAAACTTCGTAAGTCGAGTAAACCGCATCTAAAATCCAAGCGGATTTCCTTTCGGAAGTCGAAAAATTCGTAGGCGCGCGGCCGGTTTTTCCCTTTCGGAAGTCGAAAAACACGTAAGTCGAGTTACTCATAAGTCGAGGTTCCACTGTATTTAAAATGCATCTCTGGATTATTTGTGGGGCATAGGAATTCGTTCATATTTTTTTTTTAAATATAGTCCGGCCCCCCACAAGGTCTGAGGGACAGTGGACTGGCCCCCTGCTGAAAAAGTTTGCTGACCCCTGCTCTAGATGTTGATTGGCTGCAGTTCCCATCATTCTTGACGATAGGCTATGCTGGCTGGGGTGAGTGAAAGTTTGAGTGTGACAACAGGAGGGCACCAGGTTAGGGAAGGCTGAGCTAGGCAAGCTATGTGGAAGTCACTTGGAGTTCGTTCCTGATCATGCTTCGGATCAGTCATAGTTGGCACTGAGGAAGCACATTGGGGAGTACCTCATTAGAGCAACAGTGCTGGCTATAGGGATTTAGATCTGCTGTTGTTTTTCTGGAGTAATGGAAGTTCCATCTCCCATAAGGATTCTAGCGGTGGTGTAAGAATAGATTTTCTCCCCACCTGAAGTGTAGGCTGAGAGCCAGCATTAGTCATTAGACACATTGAAATTGAAGATGTTATGGTCATTGATTCCAATAGGTCTGCTATGAGTTTGACTTTGAATACCACCTGCAGTTTGCAGGGGAATTGCATGTGATCGAGAATTCTGTTCACTTGCAACCCAATTTGCGCAGAGGTATATTTAGATGCCAACTTCCCGGCATTGCTGTCATGTTGTTGACTGCCCACCCACCCAAGAAGAAGCAAATCCGAGAAAGGACATAGAATTCAATTTCATATCAGGTTAATAAAATCTTGATTGGACCTCGAAAGGGGGGGGGGGACATCCACTCACTTGTATTGTAAGTTAGCTCCATTCAAAGCTCCAGTTACATCCTGATATTTAGCAAGATGCATTTTAGAAAGGTTTTCTTTCGATGCGGGTAATGGTTCCCAAATCTGATTAAGCTTCAATTTTTAAATAATTGTTTCCTGTTTCTTTAAACTGTTTTGCCTTTTAAATGAAACATGCGACAGCTAGCTTCAGGGAAGTAGAAAAGGTTTGGAATTGCTTTGAGGAAGGAGAAGGGGAAAAAAACCCCACCCTTATGGTTTCTGGATATAATTTGATTTCTTTTGCAGGTGCAGTGGTCCAGCTGCAATATTTTCTCCACCCAGGATCATGCTGCTGCAGCTATTGCCAAAACTGGGATTCCTGGTAATATGTTGCTTTGATAACACTTTAACGCTTGTCTGTTTCTTTTGCTCGGTCCAGCCCAATGACTATCAAAGAATGTAGCGTAGAGGGGTGAATTTGCTAGGCTAGCACCAGAGCAGAAGAAATGTGCCCGAGAGTGATTTCTCATTCTGAATGCAGTGCTGACAAGGCAAAATTCTTTTGGTGTATCATCCTAGCAAAGAAAACCTGTTGGTGAGAAATGGCTAAGCAGGCTGTGCTGCTGCTTGTAGTTTTATCAAAAAGAATGAAAATGTAGATTGGGGTAGGGAATCTGCAGCCTTGGGGTCTCTCCAACTGCCCCTAAGAACTCTCCCCACTGCTATACCCCTCACTGACCCAATTCAACCCCCCAGTGTTTTGCCTGGCTGGAGTGTGTCTTGGACTCTGATAATGACTTATTTGCCAGGATGGAAGATAGAGGTGGGGGGCATGTGTGTCTATAGAAACTAGCCTACTGTACAAAGGTAAAATTTACACTCATTGCTTCTCCACTGTTGCCCTGCCTACCACTGGTAAGTGGTCCTTGGAAGGTTGCTCAGAAGGAAATGCATCCCTAGCGGTGAAAAATATTCCTCACTCTTGATGTAGGTAATAAGCTGCAGGATAAAAGTACCGGTAGCTCTCTAGGTACAGAAAGCTTACCCTAAGGAGTATGCTACTCTTGACGATGCAGTGTTGTGGCTCTGAAGATTGTACATTCTGTTTAGGAGTCCTGTGTCCTGACTATTTGCTTGGATATATAGTGAGAACCCCCTGCTCCCTCTTTGAATGATCTCATTGTATGAAGTCTACTTAACTGTTGATATCTGTTACTGAATAAGGGCTTAGGTAAAGTGGTCTGCTGTTTGCTAGTGCTGCATGTTGGACAGTAAGAACACGTCAACGTATTTAAGGATATCTTGGGAATTTCAGTAGGTGCATCTTTGCTTACTCTTGCAAGAGAGTGTCAAACTTTACTTGTCCAAATTGCCTCTTCTACACAACCAAGAAAGGTACAATCTTCTATCCAAGATGGAGACTTATGAGAAATAGAGATATTCCAGATATCTAGTTGCTCCCTGTTCAGTAGTAGGTGCAGCAGCTTTTTTTATTTTTTATTTTTTTAAATGATCCTCCCCAATTCTAATTTGGTTGCTTAAGGCTACAATCCTTAACACACTTTCTAGGAAATAAACCCTACTGATCTCAATGAAACCTTTAAGTAAACATGGTTAGGATTGTACTGCAAGTTAGTAATGACTTACCGGTAAGTCTCACAGGTTTAAATTGGAATAAAATAAGTCTTAGTCTGGGATCTAACCTGCTGATTATGCATCCTATGGGCTTCATTATAGGCCTCAAAATGTGGAAACATGTGTCTAGGCATCACACCAAAACTAGCAAATTCATTGCGGCATAAGTTGGTGAACCAGACTCTAGTCCATAAGAAGTTGTAAGGCCACAATACAATTGTTTAGTCTTCAAGTTGCTGCAAGACTTTTGTTGTGTTTGCTGCAACAGGCTTAGGCATGGCTGCTAGTCTGGAAGATGTCAAGGCATGCATTTTGGAGGATGAACACTCTGCCTGCAGAAGTGTGAGTCTTAAGAGTTGACGTTTGGAGTGAGGAAAGCCAAAGGGATGTCAACTATGCTCAATAAATCAGTACGTCATTTTCATGGAAAAGCTGAGATCTTCTTTAGTTGAAGATAACACAGCCAATCTGCCCCCATCTCCTTCAAACCCTTCCTCCAAACCATACCTTTTCCCATGAAGCCTTAATCTTCATACCTGCTGATGCTACCGTGTTTCCCCTATTTTAAGACACCGTCTTATATATTTTTTTCCTCAAGAAAACGCACTATGGCTTATTTTGAGGGGATGTCTTATTTTTATTACGTAAGCCCAGCCCCGCATTTTCCTTGGCGCCCTCCAGAACTGCGCCTATCACTATGGCTTATTTTCGGGGTATGGCTTATATTTCGCAAATGCGAAAAAATCCTGCTATGGCTTATTTTATGACTATGTCTTAAAATAGGGGAAACAGGGTACACCTAAGTAAGTGTTTATGAAATTTAAGTATACGTACTGCCCCTCTCTCTGTTGCTTCCACAATGTCAATTTAGATTGCAAGGTACTCAGGGCATGCAACTGTCTTTCTGTTGCTCTGTGACAGTATGGTATGAAGAGCACCAGCGTGTGAATGTATAAGAAACTGATGGATTCTGATCAAGGTCTTAAATGTGCATGATTAAGCGGTAAACTCTGCTTCCCTGTTCAGAATTAATTATTTTGATTTCCAGTTGTTTATGCAGAGATGAGTTTCTTGTTGCTTCAGGGGAAGATTGCTGATATAACTATCAGGATAGCACATCTTTTCATTTAGCTCTTGAAACTGCATTCAGCTGAATGTAGCTGACTTGACTATTAACTGTCTTAAGTCTTTTAATTGCCTTTCTGTTTAATTACCTCTGTGTTTTAATTGCCTCTCTGTTTTGACTTGTGCCTAGTGTTTGCTTGGAAGGGGGAAACAGATGAGGAATACATATGGTGCATTGAGCAGACCCTCTATTTTAAGGATGGGCAGCCCTTGAACATGATTCTTGACGACGGTGGAGACCTCACCAACTTGGTCCACACAAAATATCCACAGCTCTTGAAAGGTAATTGTATGTGGTCTTGCATAAGCATTTAAAATATGTAAAGCGCAATGTAAGAATGAAGGAAGCTGCCTAATACAGATCCAAACATTGTCCCATCAAGCTCAGTATTATCTAAACTGACAGGCAGTAACTCCCCAGGGTTTCAGACGGGGGACATTGCCAACCCTATCTGGAGATGAGACCTTCAGCATGCAAAGCACTTACACTACCACTGAGCTGTTGCCCTTCCTCCTTGAAAGTCCCTAGATAGTTTCCTTCCACTATATCGTGCACATAATGCAATGTGATTGAGGAATGCTATCCAGAGGCACTGTGCGCACTGACCTAATTAGCAATTCTTTCCACTTGAAATTGGTAGAAAATGCTATACAAATCAGGCCATCATGCATACGGGCCTTCAGGGAGGGAGTCCACATGATACTACTTCAGGTGTATGGTGGGGTGGATGTGTTCATGCTACAACACCACTGAGTCACTATCCAGGTAAGTATCTGAACTGTCTTGGCAAGTAAAGAGGAGCCCTTCTTACACTTGCCTGCTTCTTGTAAGATTTTGCAGACTAGTAACTTCTGGGTAGGGACGCGGGTGGCGCTGTGGGTTAAATCACAGAGCCTAGGGCTTGCCGATCAGAAGGTCGGCGGTTCGAATCCCCGCGACGGGGTGAGCTCCCGTTGCTCCGTCCCTGCTCCTGCCAACCTAGCAGTTTGAAAGCACGTCAAAGTGCAAGTAGATAAATAGGTACCGCTCCGGCGGGAAGGTAAACGGCATTTCCGTGCGCTGCTCTGGTTCGCCAGAAGCGGCTTAGTCATGCTGGCCACATGACCTGGAAGCTGTATGCCGGCTCCCCTGGCCAATAATGCGAGATGAGCGCCGCAACCCCAGAGTCGGTCACGACTGGACCTAATGGTCAGGGGTCTCTTTACCTTTAACTTCTGGGTGCTTTGTAGCACGGCTGGGTTAATCTTAGCTATGGCTTGCTGAAGCAAGCCAACACCATGAACTGTGCTTTGGAGCAGACTTGTTTCAGCAATTCTTAGTTAAGCCTATGGGACTCTCAAGAGTCTCCTCCAGCACCATAAGTGAGTTTGTCTAGGTTTGGATGCTTCAGCAAGCTGCAGTTAATCTAAAACAGAAGTGAAAGGTTCCAAACCTTCCCTTCTTCAATGCTCCCGAGGCACACAAAGAGGTGTGAGCCCCTTCCAGTAGCAATAAACAATGTTTTTGCACGGTGTCTATTCAGCCGTTACTTTAATAGATGAATTACTTAAGAAAGTCAGGCAAAAAACATGCTGGCAAAATTGAGCAAGGTTGGATGCTGTACTCATCATCAGAGAGTTCAGGGTTTCTGGGTACCCACACTCACTCCCCTGCCAGTATAACTTGCACATGCTTTCTGCCTTCATGCCTTAACCGGCAGAAACTTGTAAGAATAAATGCTGAGATTCTCAAAATACGAGACAGCATACCTACCCAATTTCTGTGATTGTACAGTGGTATAGCAGAAGGATTCACCCTTTGGGTTTTTAGTCTGGAGGAAGCTGCCTTGTTAGATCAAAATCAATGGATCTTCTTATCTGTATATTTTAGTTACAGTACTTTAAGTGCTGCTGCCTTGGGCTTTTTGTGTTTGTGCTAAGGGGTTAGAAGCTTTCGGAAACACCAGTCAGACAACATACAGCCAGGGAGTTGCTTGCGTCAAATGGTTGTGTGCTGCGTTTCAGTACCTTGATGAAATCCACCCTCATTTTCCTTGAAAGAAGAGGCATGTGCTAACTTCACATACATAAAGTTATGCAAGGAACAAGGCATGGTTAAGATTAAACCAGCATTGCTACCAAGCCCCCAAAAGTTACTAGCCTTTAAAGCCCTAAATGGCCTCGGCCCAGTATACCTGAAGGAGCGTCTCCACCCCCATCGTTCAGCCCGGACACTGAGATCCAGCGCCAAGGGCCTTCTGGCAGTTCCCTCGCTGTGAGAAGCCAAGTTACAGGGAACCAGGCAGAGGGCCTTCTCGGTAGTGGCGCCTGCCCTGTGGAACACCCTCCCTTCAGATGTCAAAGAGAACAACAACTACCAGACTTTTAGAAGACATCTGAAGGCAGCCCTGTTTAGGGAAGCGCTTAATGTTTAATAGATTATTGTATTTTAATATTCTGTTGGAAGCTGCCCAAAGTGGCTGGGGAAACCCAGCCAGATGGGCGGGGTATAAATAATAAATTATTATTATTATTATAAATTATTATTATGAGGAAGATGAACAAGCATGATAGTAAGAGGTTGCAGGTTAGAATTGCAACTATGCCTTTTGCACTTTCCTCTTCTCCTGCCACCCTGCTTGCCTTCACTCTTCTTCCCACTCAACACCAAGCCATAGAGCAGAAGTGGGGGCCTCCCCCCACTTTAATAATAATAATAATATTTTTTTTTTATTTGTACCCCGCCCATCTGGCCGGGTCTCCCCAGCCACTCTGGGCGGCCTCCAACAGATATTAAAATACATTAAAATATCACAGGTTAAAAACTTCCCTAAACAGGGCTGCCTTCAGGTATTTTCTGAATGTCAGATAGTTGTTT
This sequence comes from Darevskia mixta, assembly GCA_034641385.1. Taxonomy (NCBI): domain Eukaryota; kingdom Metazoa; phylum Chordata; class Lepidosauria; order Squamata; family Lacertidae; genus Darevskia; species Darevskia mixta. Next base: position 47,830,211 of record JAWWNH010000029.1, on the reverse strand, counting down.
ATCGCTCTGACCTCTGATGGGAGGGCGTTCCACAGGGCGGGCGCCACTACCGAGAAGGCCCTCTGCCTGGTTCCCTGTAGCTTTGCTTCTTGCAGTGAGGGAACCGCCAGAAGGCCCTCGGCACTGGATCTCAGTGTCCGGGCTGCACGATGGGGGTGGAGATGCTCCTTAGGTATACAGGACCGAGGCTGTTTAGGGCTTTAAAGGTCAGCACCAACACTTTGAATTGTGCTCGGAAACGAACTGGGAGCCAATGTAGTTCTCTCAGGACCGGTGTTATGTGGTCCCAGCGGCCACTCCCAGTCACCAGTCTAGCTGCCGCATTCTGGATTAATTGCAGTTTCCGGGTCACCTTCAAAGGTAGCCCCACGTAGAACGCATTGCAGTAGTCCAAGCGGGAGATAACCAGAGCATGCACCTCTCTGGCGAGACAGTCTGCGGGCAGGTAGGGTCTCAGCCTGCGTACCAGGTGGAGCTGGTAGACAGCCTCCCTGGACACAGAATTAACCTGCGCCTCCATGGACAGCTGTGAGTCCAAAATGACTCATTTTCCTGCACACGGTGCCACCTGAGCAAGCCCCACCCTCTGCCCAGAGTGTTTTGGGGCCTGTGCAGAGTTTGCATGCAGTGGAGAAGAGAGCAGAATTGCCCCCTAGTTAGCCTCTTAGGGATTTTTAAGCCCTGTTGGCAGGATGTAAGTTTCAACAATAAAGAAATTCGCATATAGCTAAGCGGATTTTTCAAGAAGGTGAAAAGCAAGTAGCCGTGAGCCCTACTGAAAAGTGATTTTTGCAAAAGGCCCACTAGAGGGGGGCATTGCACTTTTCACTGCGTTGGAAGCTGAATTCCCCCCACCCACTTTGATGGTAACAAAGTAAAAACATGCTGGGAAATATTTTAAAGTAATATCTGTTTCAACAGAGCAGGGACCATATGACTGTTAGCTAAAGGGCAAAATTCTCCCCATCACATGTCATGGAATGATTAGGGTCCATCCATAGATTTGTCTCTTCGTGTAATCTGCTACTGATTGGCTGCATGTGACCATACTGTGCTCCTCTCTCCATCTCGTGATCTGCTGCCAATTCCCATTATTTAATAAGATGCCAATGTTTTCTACATTTATATTATTAGATTCATATGCTCCCGCCCTTCAACGTTAAAAATTCTGAAAGCAGCCTCTCAAACATCTTGAAGGACGCTGGTTCATTCCAATCCAGTTTCAGGCCTGGGCTTGGCATGGAAAGAGCCTTGGTCTCACCCTGGCGGATGGCTTAAGCCATGGTAGGCAAACTAAGGCTCGGGGGCCAGATTCAGCCCAATCGCCTTCTAAATCCGGCCTGCGGTTGGTCCGGGAATCAGCGTGTTTTTGCATGAGTAGAATGTGTCCTTTTTTTTAAAATGCACCTCTGGGTTATTTGTGGGGCAAAGGAATTCGTTCTCCCCCCCCCCAAAATATAGTCCAGCCCCCCACAAGGTCTAAGGGACAGTGGACCGGCCCCCTGCTGAAAAAGCTTGCTGACCCCTGGCTTAAGCCATGGAATGGATTTGGTGTGTGACCCTATTAGTTTGACTGGATCCCACAGTGGCTTCCTGTGTCAGTGAATATGGTGTTTCTCTAAGTTTCCTGGTAGGATTGGCTAAGAAGCAGCGTTTCCAAAGAAAGAGGAGAGGGAATTTTAGACACACAGGGAGACACATTTAAATTCCCCCTGGTTAATTATTATTGATTTAATAATAATAATTAATTTAAGTGGTATAATGTTTTATACCACTTAATACTTGCACTTGTGTGTGTGTGTGTGTGTGTGTGTGTGTGTGTGTGTGTGTGTGTACACTGAGAGAAAGATAATATATACCATATACTCTATCTTTTGTATTTGCAGATGTTGATGATGAGACCAGGAAGCATTAGGATACTTCTGGCATGTCCCCATAACTCCTCCTCTCTGGCCATTCTGACATTTGTTGGGTCATTGGAGAGAAGTGAATGACATTGAGGAAGTCCCTGTGCTCTTCCAATGTTCCATCAGCAGAAGCATTTCGTCTTGTTGGAGGAATGATCCTTCTCTTCACTCTGTGTGCTGTTCTAGGGGTTCTCTTGACCCCCCCCCAGCCAATTTTGGGGAGCCTGATGGGGGGCGGGGTGAATCCCTGTTGCTAAAGCAGAAGTCATTGCACAGGGCCTCTGTTGATGCGACTCATTAGGTGAATCCCACCCTAAGTCTTTTTGTTCATTTCTTTTGATCTCACCCCTCATTCCGCCCCCAGCAGTCTCAGACAATTGGGCTGCTCATGATGCTAATGGAAGGTGCTTTGTTAGTTTTGTCTCCTAAAAACCTTAAGCTCGTTTTCCCTCCCTCTCTGCCTATTGAAGATTATATCTGTTCTTTTAAGAGCCCTTTCAGATGCCAATCTTCACCCAGCCACTAGATGGTATTTATGGTCTCTCCCATTTCGAAGGATCCAAGTGTTTGTGTCTTACATTAATCCTGCCAATATAGGTGAAGATACGGTACTCTCTGACCTCTGAAGGACTACCTGGTTTTTCTCAAACATCAAGATCCTTGATGGCGAGCATTACTTACAGATGGAAATAATCTATTAAATGCAATTCATCCACTAAAATGCCAACAGGACTGCACTTCCGTGGGCGTTTTCTTTGTCTAGACCAACCAGCCTCATCCTTTCCACTTCTTTGAGGCTTCCTCCTCTGTTTGATTTAATCCATGGGTTTAATCCATAGTGCAGTGCCCGTGGGCTTATCCATTCAGTAGAAAACATTCTTGTTAAATGGGTTTCATAAATTTTCTGTCACAGACCCCTCCAAAATCGCTTAGAGACACCTGTGGAATTGGCAGTAATTCCTGTCTTTTCATCTGCATATGAAGCTGCGCATTAACCTTTGTAGTAGTCATTTTGTTATTTTAAGTAAGCGCCATGTTGTAAATCTTTGTTTTTGTTAGTGAGCTGCACAAATTTTAAGGTTACAGGCGATTTCAGACTTGGCATCTCCCTTGCAAGAAACAGGTGGGGAAGTCTTTATGGGAGGCCTGGGCCGTCTCAGTTATGCATGCATAACTTCACCTCCTTCTGCAACTGTAATTGGATAACTACCAGCTGCCTTTCCCAGAAACAAATACTTAAGCACCACTGTGTTGTAAACAAGTTAAAGAGCCATTAGGGGAGGGTAGCATTTTTATGCAATACTATCCATTGGCCACTTTCTGTTCTGCTAGGCTGCTTTCATGTGCCTTTTCCCTAACTGTTAAGTTCCCGTATTATATTTGAGCTTTCATGCCATGTAAAAGTCACTTCTGGAACTATAGTACAGGTTTAGTGCTTATTTCCATTTTACTTGCTTCCAGAAGACATCCATTTGCAAATAATATGGAAATGGGTGCTAAACTTGTACTATATTCCACTATAGTTCCAGAAGTGGATGTTACATGGCATGAAAGCTCAAATATGATATAGGAACTTAGCAGTCAAGAAAACGTTGTGGAAGTGGAATAAACGGCCATATGGATGCAGCCTTATTAATCTGCTGTATTGCATCATAGGATTCTTTTCAGAAAAGCAGTTCACTGAACATTGCCTCCTGTTCTGCTGGACTTGTGTCACAAGTCCTAGTTTCATCCTGATTTGTTCCTTTCCCCCCTGTTTTGGTCCATCCACCTTGTGAAGTAGGGAGGGATGTCAAGCTACATAATGAGACTCATACTGCAAGCATGGAAAACCTAGTGGTCCTTCAGATGTTGTTGGATGACGGCTTCCATCATACCCAGTCAGCATGGCCAGTTGTAGTCCAGCCACATGGGGGTCCACAGGTCCCCCCAACCAAAGTCCAGGACTACCTTGTCAGCTGACAGTGGGTCTCTAAGGTCTCATGCAGAGGTCTTTCCCAGCCATGCCACCTGAGGTCATATTGAACTGGAGATGCTAGAGGAATGAATTGCCCCAGTGAGGCTGCCCCTTCAACTGTGTTGTGAAAGCCTGTTGTCAAAATATTATTGGATATGACTTAGGATACCGTGTTTCATGTTCTTAGCATTCAGATACAAACCTGGAATACTTTAGACTCGACCTTGTATGAAGAGGGTTCCTACTACTAGAGAAGTCCTCTTAAGAGGACTACTAAAGATGGCTGCTTAGCGTTGGTTGAAATCTGGAGATCTCTGCTTGTAGCATATTGTAAACACAGTTGGATTCTTCCTTGCAGGAATCAAAGGAATATCTGAGGAAACCACCACTGGGGTCCATAATCTCTATAAAATGCATGCCAAAGGGACCCTGAAGGTGCCAGCTATCAATGTTAATGACTCTGTCACCAAGGTAAGGTCACTAGAACTCTTCTGTGTTGCCTCTCCTTCCATAGCTGGTGACTGTAACAGCAGGACTTGTCCTTCCTTGTGTCTCATTTTTCCTCTTGAGCCTTCACCTGCCATCTGAAATGATAAGAGTTCAGTAATGATTTTACTCTGATGAGCTGCTTGCCCAAAGAACAACTCATCATAATTACTGATTTGTGATGGTGGTGGTGGTCTTTTGCTTTGGGAAGCAGTGGTGGCAAAGCCTACTGTGGTGTGTGCTTCAGAGAGTGCATCTGAGCAGTAAGCTAGTAAGTCATTCCCCACAGCAAGTCTTTTTGGGAAAAGATGGCATAGATTTCCTTTGAAGCTATAAGCTTTTGCATTCTAGCTAAATTGCAGCGGGGGCACCCTTTTTAACATCTGTCAACACTTGCAACAACTTTCCTCTCTGGGTTCCTGCAGCATTTGCGTCTAAAATATAGTTTGGATGCAAAATATCAAAGGCTTCTGTGAAGAAACTGCCTTTCTTTCACCACCCCTGAAAGTTGGCACATTTTGCCAAGGAAGACTCCAGTGGCAGAATTATGGATAGTAGAAGTTGGGTGTAAACATGCTGATTTATGGCAACTGATGAAACCTGGATGCATTTAGCCTACCTCTGGCATTCTGATGTGCTTGCTTCATGCTGCGATCATCTTTGGAAATTGCTTCAATTTCTCAAATTCTGCTTTCCTCCCTAGAGTAAATTTGACAACCTCTATGGCTGCCGGGAATCCCTCATCGATGGCATTAAGCGTGCCACAGATGTCATGATTGCAGGGAAAGTGGCTGTTGTGGCAGGCTATGGTGATGTTGGCAAAGGTTGTGCACAAGCCCTGAGAAACTTTGGTGCCAGGGTCATCATCACAGAAATTGATCCAATCAATGCACTGCAGGCAGCCATGGAAGGTGAGAATTGAAGGACTGTTTGCTCAAGTGAGTCATTGCTCTTGGTGAATCCAGCTAAGACATATGTGGCATAGGCCCATTAGGATGAAAGGGAGTCCCAAATCTGGGGGTCCATGCTTTAAGGTATGTTGTTTTAACCCTACGTATGCCACCCTAAGCGCTTTGGGAAAAGAGTTGGGATGATACAGTTGTGATAGATACTTAAGAGCTGGCAAAACAGGTGACATACACCTTGTTTATGGACGCGGGTGACGCTGTGGTCTAAACCACTGAGCCTCTTGGGCTTTCCAATCAGAAGGCCAGCGGTTCCAATCTCCGCGAAGGGGTGAGCTCCCGTTGCTCGGTCCCAGCTCCTGCCAACCTAGCAGTTCGAAAGCACGCCAAAAAGTGCAAGTAGATAAATAGGTACTGCTGTGGCATGAAGGTAAACGGCGTTTCCGTGCACTGCTCTGGTTTTGGTGTTCCGCTGAGCCATAAGTGGCTTAGTCATGCTGGCCACATGACCTGGAAAAAATGTCTGCGGACAAACGCCAGCTCCCTCGCCCTGTAAAGGGAGATGAGCGCCGCAACCCCAGAGTCGTCTGTGACTGGACTTAACTGTCAGGGGTCCTTTACCTTTTTACACCTTGTTTAAGGCAACCATCCCCCATGGTCTAATAGTAAAAGAGAACAGATACATTCTGAATCAGAAAAGGGAAGATGGAAGGTGGGTCACCTGTTGATCTACAGGCCCTTTTCGTACATTACACAGGGGAAGCCAGAATCTCTTTCTCTCGTTCAGTCTTATAATACGCATGTTTGCTGCATTCATTTTTTCACGTTTGTAGGTGTATGTGTAAAACTCTAATGTGTAAGGTGCGAAGAAGCCCAGAGTTACAGTATCCTTTCCCTTCTCCTTATTTCCAGGTTATGAAGTTACAACAATGGAAGAAGCTTGCAAAGAGGGCAACATATTCGTTACCACCACTGGATGCTCAGAGATTGTGCACGGGAGGTACTGTACACATTTTAGCTAGTGACTGCTATCCCTGTGTGTGTTGGGAAACAGGAATTGTGGAAGATGGTATTGCAGATATTACTATTGCACAGCTTGGAAAAATAGGATGAATAAAAACTGACTCCTCTTGGAATAAACATTGTCCAGACCATAAATATTGTTCCAAACCTTTACTAACAGAACTTTCTTCAAACAGACACAAAACAAATAAGTGATACAGCCAAATAGTTGCATAAAATCATGTGCTTGTCCAAGCACAGGTTCAGCTTCTTATAAATATAAAATACTATTTATTATCGGAGTTGACAAACAGAGCTCTGTCTCTCCCACAGATTCCATTAGCCTGCATTCTAGCCTGAAGCTGTTTTCTCTCCATGAGAGACATCAGCATGTCTTTCTTCTACAATGGCTGAAGAACAAAGGACTCCCTCAAAGTGGTGGTTTGCAACTCAATACCTCACTCGTGTGATCTAAGATCTAAGGTTAAGCACCACGTGAGAGAGTAGGAGAGCAGACATACATCAACAGTTAATCATCAACTCATTAGGTCCTCAAGCAGCTCTCTCGTTTATCTCAATGGAAATCCCCTGATGTTCCCTTTAGCAATACACATACAGAGTCATTTTCTATTCAATATACAATTAAGCAACACATGGTTCATTGAAGCAGCTTTCGTGATGGTCTTGCTATTATCTTGCTCCCAATGTCATCTTCTGCCTGTGGAACTAGATTAATATGACGTACAGTATCCCTCTTGAATTTGTGTTCTGTGGATATAGGACTATTAACTCCTATCAGCCCTACCAGCATGGCAAAGCATGATGGGAGTTGTAGTCTAAGAGCTCCTGGGGGGCAGAATACTGACTGTTCCTGCAATGCACCAGAACCCATTCAGCTGTTAAAACAATTTAATCTGGCCAGGCCCCAGTTCTTCTGGATATGTCTGGAGTATTTTGGTTCATAGAAGATAAAACAGCATGTGGAGTTTAAATCTGCTTTCCATCCCTTCTATTCTTGATTCTGCGACAGGGACAGAGAATCTGTGACACTCCAGAGGTTGTTGGGATTCAAACTCCCATCATCCCCAGCCAGCGTGACCATTAGCAAGGGATAATGGAAGTCGGGTTCAAACAACATCTTGGGGGCTGCAATTTCTCCATCCCTGTTCTATAATAAGCCTGTAACCAAATCTGCTGAACCCTACTAACTGATTGGTAGCTGACTATGAACCAGAACAGAGCTAAGAACTTTACTGGTTTCACAGGCTGCAAAGAGGTAATTGGGCCAGGCCGTGACAACAGAGGAAAGATGGGCTTTACAGTAGATTGTAGCAAGATTAGCGAAGGTGCATTAGAGTGTGATGTTGGAGTTAGATCATCTTCCCAGTTCCATTTTTAATATGCTGGATTTGGGATGTTTTCTGTTGGGAGTGACAGGAAAGCACAAAAGTGCCTCCTAGTGTGACTAGGGCAGCTGAAAAAATACCGGTAAGTGAAATTCTCGGGACTTGTATTGGTCTGTATACTCACTGCATGGACCAGTCCTTGGGCCGAGGGAATGCATAAGACATCAGCTTTTGCCAACTCCATCAAGCAAAGTCAGGTTGCTGAAGGTTACCTGGCATCCTTGCCATTTTAAGCTGATCTTTTTAGCTATGTAGCATCTGGTGGTCAAGGGACTTAGTTACTGGGATGAGACGCTTCCCAACTGATCTGCGGCCATTTTCAAGCAGTGTTCAGTTCCTTGGGTGCAGGACACAATGAATTACCTTCTCCACAAAGAGCTGTGTTGTTGTTTTCCTTTCAGGCATTTTGAGCACATGAAAGATGATTCCATCATATGCAACATTGGACACTTTGATGTGGAAATTGACGTGAAGTGGCTAAATGAGAACACCGTGAAGACTGTGAACATTAAACCCCAGGTGAGTGAGAGCGAACTTAGAACACAAAAGATCCCATCTTCATGGAACTCATTCTTGGGAGGATAAAGTCCCATGAAAGAGAGTGTGGCAGCTACTCCAGAATTGGAGAAGGGGACCGCATCTTTTGACAGCTTGTTTCTGGTGAGCACTGCCGAGGTGTGCCCTGTGCCTCCCTCCCCTGTGGGACATGTGCTGAGCAAGGGATAAGTGGGGTGCAGACCAAAGACAAGAAAGTACCTTATTTTCACAAGGGCTGGGCCTATGCAGAGACTTCTGGCAGAAAACGCAGTTGGGCTGTGGTGCCGAGGCACACATCGTGGGTTTGTGCAGATCACCGGAGAGCTTTGCACAGGTATGGTTCTTAAAAAAGCTGAACTCTCTTCTCCCCCCTTATCACCACAGGGGAGATAGGCAGCGTTACACCGCTGCTGATCTAAATTGTTAAAAGATACAGGCCGGGTTGAGGACCTCAGGCTCCAGGCGTTGAATGCAGCCCACGAGGCTTCTCTGTCTTGCCCTCTGGTTTCTCCTCAGATCACACCCCTCGTAGTCTGCTTTGTACCCTCCTTGGGTGTTTTTGCTGGGCTGGAATATGTCTTTGAACTCTGATCATGCCCGTTGCTTGCCTGGATAGAGTTAGGTTTGTGTATAGAAGCTACCCTACTCTACAAAGGTAAAATTTAAAATTCACAGCTGGGCCTATTTTGTCTCTAGACCTGCCTACCACAGACATGTGGCCTATAAATGGACGATCAGAAGGGAATGTGACCCTGTCCCTGTTTCGGACCAATTCTGGGAGTCAGAAGGCATCAGCTGTAGGAGGGAATGTAAAAAGCAGCAATTATAGCTTTGGAACTCTGGAAATTTACCGTATTTCTTTTCACTGACAAAAAAAACCCTGTGAATAACATTTTAGAACCTTGCGAGTTCATGCAGACACTTTTTGAGACGGAAGGGAGAGATGTCTAACGTATTTTTTTACAGGTAGGTAGCCGTGTTGGTCTGCCATAGTCAAAACAAAATAAAAAATAAAAAAATTCCTTCCAGTAGCACCTTAGAGACCAACTAAGTTTGTTCTTGGTATGAGCTTTCGTGTGCATGCACACTTCTTCAGATACGTTCTTCAGCTCATACCAAGAACAAAGGTGCTACTGGAAGGAATTTTTTTATTTTTTATTTTGTTTTACCGTATTTTGTGACACACACAAAGTATAATGAGGTTATCCCTGTTTCTGGTCAAACACTAGAAACTCATGGTGTACTTTTAAATTAATTTATATACTGCTTAATGTCAAAGTAGACTTCTGAGCAGCTTAGAAGTATAAAACCAATTACATGAAGTTCCATAATTAAAATCTACAATTAGATTGGAAGATTAAAATATAAACATTGAAGAATAAAAGCATGGAATAGAAGAAACCCATTAAATACACACACACACACACACACACAGAGAGAGAGAGAGAGAGAGAGAGAGAGAGAGAGAGAGAGAGAGAGAGAGAGAGAGAGAGATACAAATTAAAACAGGAGACTCAGGTCCCTGGCAGGGAAACCAGACTTGGAGGGTGGAATGGCTCAATTATCCACCCACCTGGAGCCCACTCCTGAATGCATAACAGGATGAAAGGTGAAGTTTTGTTCCTCTTGCGCTCTTCAGGCTGATGTTGTTAATCTGCACACCTTCAGTAAAATGACCTCAGCCTTTTAGGATTAGACATGGTCCCATTTTAACTGCTTTGGGAGGCCTGGCTTGTATTAAATGTATATTAGAAACCAGCCTGGCAAAACTCTCACTTTGTGCTGCAACTGCTCTGGGTTGTGTCATGATTTTCTACCACGGATTTGCAGTCATGGTTAGTGTAGCCTGTCAATGGCAAGTCCACACTTCCCTCTTGCCCCTTTCCTCGTGTGTTCAGCTACTGGTTTCCATTTACTCAAAGGTGGCTGGAGGCCTGGAGCTTTTCAGAAACACATTGTCATCCTCTTTTTTTGTTTCTGAAGGGAATATATGGAACGTTTTTCCAAGGCAACGTGCTAACTAGTTCTGAAATATTCCAGGTGCTGAGAATAGGATACATCTTTTAGTGTGGCAACATCAGAAAACACTCCTTCCACATCATGCCATCTAACATAAAAAACAATCCCTCCCCCTTTCTTAAAAGCCACAGTATGCAACCTAAGCAAGAACACTTGTTGTCAGAAGAGTAATTAGATCAGAGCGTGAGGCATACGTGATTGGAACCATCATAATGGAATTCCTAAGGAAAGACCTTATTCTGTTAGAACCAGGCTTTTGAGTGATCTCCTTCAAAGATAACCTCTGCAAACTGTTTTCAGCTCCCTTTTCATGCGTGCGCATGCACATTTTACTGAAGCATGGGCTGCTAGTCATCAAGAACATTTATACTGAGGGGTTTTTTTTTGACATGGAATCCAACACATCCATATAATATGTGTGTTGCTGACGGGACAGTCCAGATGGAGTCTAGACAGGCGGCTCTCTTTATTGTATCAGCTAAACCTTAAGAGCCAGGTAAGCACACTCTCCTAGGACGTGTGCATACCTGTGTGTGTGTGTGTGTGTGTGTGTGTGTGTGTGTGTACGCATATATTATTATTATTATTTCATACATTGATCTATTATATTAGTACCGGTACCCTCAAACCTCATGTTGCTTGGGAATTCTAAGGGCGGCATCCAGTGAGGTACTTCTGCTAGTGCTATGGTTTCTGCTTCTGCAACTGAACTCCTGTCCCCTTCCCCATTTCTGCTCTGGAAGGTTGGGGTAACTTCCAGAACACATTTAGTGCTAGGAGAAAGGAAGGGGAAGTTAGCATATTACATCAATCCTGCACAGGCTGCCAATTAGTTTCTAGGCTCATTTCAAACCGCTGGCAGTGGCGTACCGAGCCGCTTGGCTGCCGGGAGCGGCAAGCCAAGCGGCAATCCCCCAGGGACGGGGCATCGCTCCGTAGCGTATGCGTCGTGATGTCACGACGCCTGCGCTATAGAGCAGGCTGCGCATGTCCGCAGCAGCCTGGGCAGACTGCGCATGTCTGCACATGCACAGTCCGCCCGGACTGCTGTGGACATGCGCAGTCTGCCTGGACTCTCAAGCCGTCGCCTGCCTGGCACCCCTTCCATGCAGCGGCTGCTCGCGTGGAAGGGCTACTGGGCAGCGGCTTGGGAGTCACAGTTGTGGGGTGGTGCAGAGTGTCACCCCCCCCAGGCTGGAACCTGGAGCTCAGCGCCCCCAACGCCCCACCCTTCCTACGCCACTGACCACTGGTTTTGACCTATAATACCTCAAGGACCACATCTCCCTATATGAGCCTACCCTAGACCCTGCAATCAACCTCTGAGGCCCCAAATGAGAGGTCTGGAGGACGGCAACACAAGAATGACCTTTTTCTGTGCTGACTCCGTTTGTGGAATGCTCTCCCCAGGGAGGCACAACCCAGCATAATTACATACAAATACATAAAAGAAAGGTACAATGAGCAATTTTCTTTTACAGCGAAATAAGCATAGTTTTGTACCATTTATGATAGATCTTTATTTAATAGGGTAAATTGTAAATCAAGAAACACAATATAACCTGTCATCTGTTCACTTTTGATCAAAAAACATTCTCCCCAGAACTCTTGTATATATTTATATGACCACATCATGTGAAAATAATTTCCTTGTTCTTCACAACATTTACTATTTCTCCTTTTTTGGGTATATTTTTAATTAGTTCCAGCATGGTATGCCATCTGCTCACAATTTTTATAAGAAATGTCTCTAGTAGACACACTTACACAGACGCATTGTGGTTCCAAATATCTCCCTAGTCCTCCACTATCACCTCTCTATGCAGTCTTCCTCCCAATTCTGCCTATTCTCCATTTTAGCATTCAGCAAACATGGAAGCTTGATGTATCAGTTTTTGCCCCATTTCTAATGAATCATCAGCTGATGATTATTCCCTTTTCTCCTGCTTACAAACTTCACCTGAATCCGATATGCTTAAAATACCAAACTGTTTTCCCTCCCCACCCAACCTTTGGACCAGCCTTCTCCAGTCTTGCACAATTAAAGTGAGTTAAACGGCTCTGTCACCCAAGGAAATACACTTTATAAAAATAATTGGATGCTTTGTGGTTTGGAACATGATGAAGAAATGCCCTGAAAGTGTGGACTGGGTGAATGAGTAATGGGAAGACATATAAACACCCCTCAAGCAAATCACGATGAATGCTTATTGTCAAATAGTGACCCTGCAAACAAATAGGAATGAATAAAGAGGCTCTATAAAGACCTGATATAAATCTAACCTCTGTGTTAGCAAATGGAGATGAATGTTCAATTAAGCAGGTCATCTGGAGGATCCCCAAACCTGTATTTTCTAGTACACTGGAAGCATAAATGGGAATCCTCACTTGCCTTCTCTAGTGCTGCCATACTGCTTCTTAAGTCCAATATCCGGTCCAGAGTGTCTGGTGCAAGCTCTTAAAAAGATGAATACCTCATGACCGTCATAAGATAAGTGCTGTGTGTTCCTTTCCAATGAGATAATCATCTTTCTTTCACTTTCTAGGGCAGGAGCTTAACTATTGTTCCTCTCTCTTGCGCCTATGCCTCTGGAGGTTTGAATAGGGCTCTGTGGGTTTCCTCAATCACCCATTCATCATAGCCTAGTTCTAGTCAGGATTGAATTAATCAGCTAATTTGCAAAAGGCAAACTGGTTTCATTGAGGATAGTCTGCAGACTGGATATTCAGTGCCCAAATAGCCGTGGCTCTTTTGCTTCCTTCGGGTGTGTCAGTTCCTAGACCTTTTTCCTCACTCCATCTCTTTCCTGCCATTCTTGCTTTCTTGTTTCACTGGAAAATGGCAGCTGCTAACATTGAGGCTGTTGCCTCATAACACCGCGACTCGAAATGTCTGTTGTCCACAGGATCCACAGGCATCCACAGGATGAATACCTTCTAAAGCACTCCATTGCGGCACAAAATATTGTTGTACTTCATTGGCCACAGATTAATTTTTTCCCACTGGATCTGTGAAAAAACCCATGTAGCCCCACACCCTGCCTTGGGGAGTAGTGTCTTCCCTTCTAGTACACAACCTGCTGTGAAGAAGCTTAGGCTTTGTCATGCAGGGCAATCCCTATGCATGCTAAATTCCACGGTGTTCAGTAGTGCATGAATCAAGAAAGCACATATAAAGATTATGGCCTTGATTCCTTTAATCCGGAGTTTGTTGTTCTCAACCAAGAAAGGTTTGGCAGACTGGTGCATTCTGAAAAGCCGTTTGTCTAGGAACTGTACTGCCACTTAATAACCTTCTCAAGGGACATGGTTCTTATCATTCGTTGGGTTACATTTTAATATACTGATTGTGTAGATCAGTGCTCTTCAACCTTGGGTCCCCAGGTGTTGTTGGACTCCAATACCCATAATCCCCAGTCATCTTAGCCAATGGTCAGGGATGATGGGAGTTGTAGTCCAACATCTGGGGACCCAAGGTTGAAGAACGCTGGTGTAGATAATACAGTGAAGAAGACTGGAGAAGGGCTGTAGCTTGGGGTCAACCATCAGCACTGCAATCAGAAGGTTCAATCCCTGACATTTTCAGATAGGGTTGGGGATGTCTGCTGTCTGAAAGCCCAGAGAACCATTGCTAGTCTGTAGAGCCTACACTGTCTGGCAGTGGCTTTTCAGGGTTTCAGGCAATGCTGAACTAGATGGTGGCTTCCAGTGTTCGTTCATATCAGGATCAGTTAATCATTTTCTGCCTGTTCTGCAGTGGTTGCTGAACTAAGGATTAAAGCTTTTGATCCCAAGGTTTTTACCGCCCCACCCCCCGGTGCTATCCTCTTCCTCCTCATGTGCATCATTCCCCACACCTGTCAGCCTAGCAGAGCTTGTAATAATGCCTCTATGTCTTTCCCGGACTCACTCCTTAGCTCTCACTGGGTCTTTTTTTCTATTCAGGTGGACCGCTACACGCTAAAAAATGGCCGCCACATCATACTTCTAGCAGAAGGCAGGCTGGTGAACTTGGGGTGTGCCATGGGCCACCCCAGCTTCGTTATGAGCAACTCCTTCACCAACCAGGTTCTGGCACAGATAGAGCTCTGGACACATCCTGACAAGTACGCAGTAGGAGTCCATATTCTCCCAAAGAAGGTGAGTGTTCAGACTTAGGTCCTGTGTTTCTTTGGATGAAAGTGGTATAAAAGTAGGTTTTTTTGTTGGGGGGGAGAGGAGGAGAAAAACTGACTTGAGACTCTGGAAAGCTGCTGCCAGTCAGAGTAGGCTGACAAAAGGTCTGCACTGATTGAAGGCAGCTTCCTATGCCCCTTGATTCAAATGTCAGTGAGTTTATGGCTGTGGTATGATTTGAACTAGGGACTCCCCAGCCCTCAGGTCCTTGCAACAACTGCTCTCAATTGCGCAATGTAATGATTGCCAACAATGCTTCCTCCAGCTGTTGTTGGACCTCAGCTCCCATCATCCTGGACCATTGACCATAATAGCATGGAATGATGGGAGCGCCATATTGGCTACCCCTAGTCTAGAAAAGCCTCATACTTTGTACAGTATCAACGAGCTAACCTGTGCACTAGATCATATTTGAATATGTTTGCAACTTCTGCAAAGAATACTTATTTAGACAGATTAATCTTGTGTGCCACGGGTCAAGAAGTATTGCTCAAGGGTCTTGTGAGTTTCATTTTCTGCTTTGGCGTTGCCTTGCATTCCTGGAAAACATCAATTTGTCCCAAAACCCTTGCTTTCCAAAGGAGTTGGTGTACAGAAGTGTTTCATATGTAATCAAAGGAGAAATGGGAGTTTGTCCTCATTCTTTGTTGTTCCTTCTGGAGCCCAGTTGTAGCTTGTTCTTTTGTATAGGCATGATGGATAAAGGGGAATATACAACTGCTTGAACATCTGAGCAAAGGCAGTCACAATCTGTTCCTAATTGTCCAAGTGTCCATCCTGTCTCTGTCCTTTTTGCCATTTTATTTCCCTGGGGTTTATCCTTAATTATGAGTGAATTATTAATTATCAGTGAATTCCTTTGTTCTGAAAGAGGATGGGAGTTTGAGAGATGTAATAAATTACTAAAAACAAAAAGAGTCGTCTGGCCTCAATTTTCTAAAACAAGCCTGTGATTTTGACAAGATGGTGGTAGTTTGGTGCTTGGCCTAGGCTTAGTCATCTTTGAAATTCAGCCAGAAGTGATTAGAAAAGATTTTCCCTTTGGTAAATAACATAAACCTGTGCACAGCCAGCTGACGCACATATTTGCTGGAAGAGCTTTTCCGCTTAGACTAGTCCCCTGGGAAATAGGAGTCCCAAATAAATTTCACTGTTGAGGAGAATTCCTCGATGAACCTGGAGTCATGTGCCAGCATTACAACATTACAACATTACAGCATTACAACATACAATGCATGTGCCATGCATTACAACAATCTCGGGATGCTGATGAAAACTTCGGCAATTGCACAGTGTGCACAGCAATGGCTCATTGCCTGTCCTTACCAGGGGATGGGGCCATATACCTCATTGGGCGTGTGGGTGTGTGTATGCTGCTGCCAGTCAGTGTTAGCAATATGGAGTTAAATGGACCTATAAAAAGGTAAGGGGACCCCTGACCATTAGGTCCAGTCATGACCGACTCTGGGGTTGCGGCGCTCATCTCGCATTACTGGCCGAGGGAGCTGGCGTACAGCTTCTGGGTCATGTGGCCAGCATGACTAAGCCGCTTCTGGCGAACCAGAGCAGCGCACAGAAACGCCGTTTACCTTCCCGCCAGAGTGGTACCTGTTTATCTACTTGCACTTTGATGTGCTTTCGAACTGCTAGGTTGGCAGGAGCAGGGACCAAGCAACGGGAGCTCACCCCGTCGCAGGGATTCGAACCGCCGACCTTCTGATCGGCAAGCCCTAGGCTCTGTGGTTTAACCCACAGCGCCACCCGCGTCCCCAAAATGGACCTATAGTCTGATGCAAAATAAGGCAGCCTCCTTAGCTCCATTGTAGTACAGCTTAGTCTTTTACATCCTTTAAACTATTTCCTCCCCTTTCTTTCTTTCAGCTGGATGAAGCTGTGGCTGCTGCTCACCTGGATAAACTTGGCGTGAAGCTAACAAAGCTGTCCGATAAGCAGGCGAAGTACCTGGGAATACCCAAAGACGGCCCCTTCAAACCAGATCATTACAGATACTGAGCAGCTAGCAGGGCCCCAAAGATCAAGACACAGGGACATAAATCTTTCAAAGTACTTGCTTCCCTGCTGGGATTCAGCGGACGGCTCCACCCCAGTCACTTTTTATATAAGCATTTAATAGTGGTTCTACATTGTCACATTTTGCTCTCCCCACTCACATCTCAGCCCATATTTCTTTTTTAGTGAGAAGTCCCCGTGATTTTCCCCAAGCACATTTTTCTCAAACAACTGTGCAGCTGGCTCCTCAGCAGAGCGGTAGCCATGCTGGAAGGTCTATGAGGAGTCTGCAAATTCACTTATCTTCAGGTCTGTTCTGTTTCCAGTGGCGGCTCCTTTGCAGCTTCAGGTACCTGGAGTGATCCTTCTCTTGCCATTGTAAAGTACAGGCTACACTGCACAGCAGACTTTTTACCTAGCTGCTACATCATGCCTAGATAACTGGAACTTGGCTGGGGTTGACCTGAAACAAAAATGCAGGATTTGCTTGCATCTGCACACTGGATCTCTCAGATCACAGATGCTGGTCCAGATCTAGCTTTTGGGCAATGTCACATGATCCCACTTTGCATATATAGTCTCCGTAGTAAGAAAGGACTTGAATGTGTCCAGAGAGGCAACATCTAGAAGCAATTTCTTTTGTGTGTAACAAAATTATAAGCCTGGAGCCAGGGATTGGAGCAGCCAGTTCTCCAAAGATGCCAGTGGTGAATGTCTACTTGGGCCTAATTTTTGAATCTTGTGCCTGTCATAGTGTCTTAAAATAAGTTTTCTTAATAAAATCTGCAATGGTTGCCTTGTTTTTCTTTTTGATATACATTGCTGTCATTTCACATTGTCATCTTAAACATTCACCTATTTAAGGCCACTTTTAAACAGCCGACTTTGTCAATATTCTGTGAATATATAGGGTTGCATCCAGAGTAGAACCATTGGAATCAATGGATTTTTTGTTAGTCATGTAATATCCACTAATTTCAGTGAGTCTGCTCTGGTTATGACATAGTTGGCTTCAGCCTATAGTCCTTTTCTGAAGGCAGTTCTGGTATTTCCCAGCATCATATCCTGTGACAGTGAATTCCAAAGAATGACAGCATGGGAGGAAGTCTACAATATTATAGCGATGGCTCAGGGCAGGCACTGATTTTCACACACAGGTGTATGGGGTACAATATTTGAAAAGGGAAATTTGAGTGCTGACCCCCAAAATGTGGAGTCTAAGGGTGGAATTCACTGTTGTGCAATGATGAACATTTCATCTGCAAGCATTTAAGCTTGCCAGATGAAATGGCCCCCCTCCTCCTCCCATGTGCTGTTCTGGGGATTCTCCCAACCACCCCGAGCCAATTTCAGGGGTGGGTAGGGCTGCCATACGTCCTGGAATTGCTCAGCAATCGCGTCTGAGCAGATTTTTGGTGAATCAGCAAAATGCCTGGGGGGAGATGTTCCCGAAAAAAGCTCAACAACTTTGACCCCACCCCCCAAAAGCAAGCTCAACAACTTTGTCATTAATCCTAACAGGAAAGCCTCCATAAACCAATAGGGCTGGAGAATACTAATGCCCAGAATCTGTTTTTAAGCTCCCTTCAGTACTTGGATCAATTCACACATCCAGTGATGTTGAAGCTGAATTCTTCATATGCGATTTTCTTTTGGCTCTCACCATGTGCACACTTGGGTCAAGATGGCCTTATGTGATCCAGCTCTGTGTGTGCACTTATATGGGATTGCATAGTGATTTTCGGTATCTCGGTGGCACACATTCTGCCAAGATAATCACTGCAGACTTGAATAGCTGTGCAAATCTGGTTCGCACAGGATTGCCTCCACATGGTCATGGGGAGCACATAAATCCTCCAGGTAGTTGAAGAGAAGTTGGCAGCTTCCCAGGTGTGAACTGGTTGTCTTCTGTAGTCTCTGCAGGCGCAGAAATTAGTTCCATGTCTGCACAGAGCAGACACCAGGAATTTCCTGGGAAGGGAGCCTAGGAGTGAGTGCTCCTACACCCCCCTGCTTGAAGGTGAGAGTGCCTCCCCGCCCCCCAGATAACTATTGTACAAATCATCTCTCAGCTACCCACTGGTTACATGTCTCTCTGAAATGAATGAGTTACAGGTAGGTAGCCGTGTTGGTCTGCCATAGTCAAAACAAAATAATAAATAATAAAAAAATGATAAAATTCCTTCCAGTAGCACCTTAGAGACCAACTAAGTTTGTTCTTGGTATGAGCTTTCGTGTGCATGCACACTTCTTCAGATACGAAGATACGTATCTGAAGAAGTGTGCATGCACACGAAAGCTCATACCAAGAACAAACTTAGTTGGTCTCTAAGGTGCTACTGGAAGGAATTTTATTATTTTATTATTATTTTATTTTGAAATGAATGAATCAGTTTCCCTGGTCCTGACCTCTTAAGCTGTGAAGGATGCTGTCATGGCAAGACAATAAATTCTCTGGTCATCTGTGCAATAACTTGACCTGCTCTATCACCCCCACTGCTTTCCTTATATGGAATACTCCTGCAGCAATAATGAACTGGAGAGGGTTGTCAGTTGCAGAAGCACAAAAGAAATGAAAAATCGCTTACAAGAGATGGGGAAAGAGCTAGCGTTTCTTTCTAGAAAGTTCTCAGGCATTGCCCTGCACAGGTACAGAATCCATGTGTGTCTGTTGGCACAGACAAATGTGGCACTTCAACTGGATACATGTTTATGCACATCACAACTTCTTTACAACCTTCATTCAATATGCAGGATTCTTATATTGTAATTGCTTGCATTTCTTTGATATATGCCATAGCTGTTTAAAACCTGGGCATGTTGGTTGGATGAAAAAAAAGACACCTTTTCCTCAGGCAGGTGTGATATTTTTATATACCGGTATAAAAAAGTGTTCTGCATTAAGGCCTTCAAACAAGCTGTGGAGGGAAGCAGATGTCCCAAGATGGCACGTTGCCTAGTTCCTTTTGATGAAAACTGGATGTGGGTTTTCCTTTTAACACTTATGCTTCCTTTCTCCTACCTGTGGTTTAAGTTGCCTTTTACACTAATTCAGCTTATGGTGTTTGTTGGTAGCTTTGTGCTTCTTTCTGGAGATGGGAAAATGGACTAATGGAGAAATCCTGCACTCTTAAGTAATGCCAGGTGTGGTGCTGTAGGAAATGCCTGAAGCCCAGCTATGCTGGTAGAATGCAAGATATGCCACCACCATAGGAGATATGCCACCACCACCTTATACCGTTGCTCCATCTAGCTTACTATTGTCCACACTGGCTGACAAGATTGTGAGAGACAAGTCCCTTGCAGTCTGAGGGGTGGGGGTGCTGCTGTTACCAGGTTATATGAGGCAGTTAATTGCCAAGTAAGAGAGGGAGGGGAAATGAGTCTTGGTACCTGGTAAAGGTAAAAAAGGGACCAGGTGGCGCTGTGGGTTAAACCACAGGCTTGCTGATCAGAAGGTCAGCGGTTCGAATCCCTGCGACGGGGTGAGCTCCCGTTGCTCAGTCCCAGCTCCTGCCCACCTAGCAGTTCGAAAGCATGTTAAAGTGCAAGTAGATAAATACCTCCAGCGGGAAGGTAAACGGCGTTTCCGTGCGCTGCTCTGGTTCACCAGAAGCAGCTTTGTCATGCTGGCCACATGACCCGGAGGCTGTCTTCGGACAAACGCCGGCTCCCTCGGCCTAGAGAGCGAGATGAGCACGCAACCCCAGAGTCGGACACGACTGGACCTGATGGTCAGGGGTCCCTTTACCTTTTTAAAGGTAAAAAGGGTAAAGGAACCCCTGACCATTAAGTCCAGTGGCGGA